>CM060912.1:614936136-616246136 GCA_030737875.1 Allium sativum
AAATAAATCCCACGGCCCAATATCATGAAATGACCCTGAAACGGGGTCTGACCCAAGTACGGGGTCCTACGGAGCGATTATCTAGTCGATCGGCTCCCTACAAGTTCTAGCTCGTCAAGTGTCCGTGTCATACGGCTAATCACGAATGTAGTCACCTGTGCTGGGTCCACCTTCGGGTGTATCAGCCCTAGGGTGTCAACCCCTGACACGATTCAAGATGCACAGATAAATCTACGGATACCCAGTGTCTGCCCCGGATACATGCACGATCGTAGTCCACCGAACCTACACTGGTGTACCCCACTGCCGTCGTTCACCTCTTACAATCAGCCCAGTAATCGTGCCCCACCCGGCCTAGCCCCAGGGTACCTTGATACATCTAGAGGGTTACTGCTGAAAGAGGTCGTGTCTAGGGTTTCGCCTAATAGATTAGGTCATGTAATTCGTGACCTAACCCGCCTAACAGATTAAGTCATGTAATTCGTGACTTAATCCTTTTCTAGTCTAGTCATGTCAAGATGGTTAAGTATGTCATTTCAGTTCACGACTTAACCCGCCTACGTGTCATGTCAAGTTGGCTAAGTGTTGTCGTTTTCAAGTTCATGACTTAGCCCTACAAATCGTGTTCAAGTTGGTTAAGTTTTCTTTTCATGTTCATGACTTAACCCTAATTGGCTTTAATTGACTCGTTAATGCACCGAACCACTCACATTGGATCCTATTGTTCGTAGCCACTGGATTTGCCGGGCGGTTCCGGGCAGGTTTACGCTACGAACTCAACCCAACCTCGGGTTTCAAGCGCGATGTGACCAACTACCCACATTGGATCCTATTGTTTGTAGCAACTGGATTTGCCGGGCGGTCCCGGGCAGATTTACACTACAAACTCAACCCAACCTCGAGTTGGCCACTTTCTTGTTTTCTAAAGTCATGCCCATGTTCTTATCAGATTTTGCTATTTCCACATCATGTTCATATGTCAACTTCGTGCCCAACTAAGGCATGTTTAAAGTCAAGTTATGGCATGTTCAAGTCAGGTTTTCGTGCCATATTTCATGTTCTACTTATGCCAAATTTCACAGTTTATGCTTATAATTAATTCAAGTTTTGCCTATTCTACCCAATCGTATCCCCAACGTATATAAACGTACTTCGCTCACAAGCATAAACAATTCAAGAGATAAAGGGGAATAACACCAAACATGTGATAGGCATATGTGACAATTCCAACATCACTTGCATAATAAACAGGCTATAACATATCACATGGTTTCAATACTAGTATGATGATAACTTGGCATAGTAACGATTCCAACTTAATTTAACATGATGATTTCAACTTTACATCATAGGCATAATAATCATTGCGGGCATAATAATAATTTTATTATAAACATGAAACATTAAAGGCATAGTAATCCTAATAGGCATAGTGGATTCCAATTTAGCATTTTTAACATAATGATTCTCAATTAACATTATAGACATAATGATTCCAATTTAGCGTTTTAACATAATGATTCTCGACTAACATTATAAACATAATGGTTCCAATTTAGCATTTTAACATAATGATTCTCAACTAACATTATAGACATAATGATTCCAATTTAGTGTTTTTAACATAATAATTCTCATAGACATAATGATTCCAATTTATCATAATGATTCTCATCTAACATTATAAACATAATGGTTCCAACTTAGCATTTTTAACATAATGATTCTCAATTAACATTATAGACATAATGATTCCAATTTAGCATTTTTAACATATCTAACATTATAAACATAATAATTCCAACTTTTCATCATAACCTAGCAATACCCAATTTTTCATTAATCATGATGGGTATATTAACATCACATGCATAATTCCATCAATAGTCCTAGCCATGGTTTAATTAGCATCATAGGCATGGTTTAATCAACATAAAGATTTCAATAAACATAGTGATTCCATGGACATGTATTAGTCCAACTTGCCAAACAATTAAGCTCAAGTGATTCATAACAACATCAAAATCATGACAAGTTTAACTTGCAACGTTGCCATAGCAATATCCCCAAATTATAATTCAAAGATAAACAATATAAACAATGGATTAACAATAGTTCCTAAATCCGGTTTCAATTCATGGCATGTCCATATTGTTTTAGCGTTTTTTCCTAAAAAGTAACATAGAACTTACAATATGAAGAAAATAATCCAAATAAAAATCCCAAATCAATTAGTCCCAAATTCGTTGTCTAAAGCGTCGTAGTTGTTGTAGCTTCTAGTTGTAGCCTTCAAGAATCGTCCTCCATCTTCTATAATTTTATTCTTTGTATTTTTAATTCAGAACTCTAGGTTTAATGGCGGTGGCCTGAGGATAAAATGAAATAGTATGATTTAGGCTAGGTCTAGGTGTTATTTTAGAGGTGAATAGGGTGATTTAGAGCCTTCAGATCAGTCCAGAAGTCATCAGAATCGCACAGCTCGAATACATATCATATAGCCACTCAAAAGAAGACACGTCACCTCAGAACACTCCAGAATTCGGTGCTGGATTTGTACGGGTGCACTTGGCAGGTGCGCCAGTGTATTTTTGTACTGGCGCACTTCACAAGTGCGCCCGTGTATTCTGGACTGTTTTCGGTTTTTCTGCCTAACTTCGTTCGTCCATATCTTCTTCATACGGTATCCGATTTTCGAAAACTCGGACTCTATTTCGCGTATTTTTCCGAGACGAACGCAATGGCGTAACCCATTTCCCTTGATTTCATCATTTATAATTAATTATACTTTAATTTGTGAAGCTTAATGTTATAGAATTCATGGGGTGTTACATTCTCCCCCACTTAAAAGGATTTCGTCCCCGAAATCTTCAAGTTCAGGAAGAATGTACATCCAAACATCCATCTACTCATCCATCAAACACGAGCATCCATTGTCCTTAAAAAAAAAACTTCTAATGCTTTATGATCATATGCGAAGTGTGTGTATATGTTCCTTAGCTAATGCTAATGATCAGGCCTGATTGATCTTCTAAATGCAAAATATGTTTAGTGAAATGAATCCAATATGTATGCAAATTTTTCCTATTATAATTCATAATTTCTACATGAGTGCTCGAACATTCAATCATATGCAACAACCAAATGATAGCACAACCAAGTTTCCAAAATAAACACTCATGCATATGCAACATGAAAATGTGTCTGAGCCGATCTAGTGCCTAATGTGTATTCATGCATCCACGAGCAACCACTTGCGACCACTTGCAACCATTTCGTAATCATAACATGTTTCAATTACATGTTTACATCCAAAAGGATTCTAACTATGGTTCTCAAGATAGGATCGAGGAGAGAAATAAGATAAAACAAAGCATCTAGAATAGGTTAACGATGTACCGCCAGAAGGTTCGGTCTGCTTCTCGGGGCAGTCTTTGCTGATGTGTCCAGTCTTCCCACAATGAAAACATTCACCTTGTTTTCTCTTCCTCTTTCTACAATCCTTGGCTATGTGCCCTTCCGTACCACAGTAATTGCATTTCCTTTTATCACGTGAGCTGTTGTTCTTTCCTCCTTTCTCGGAGTCTACCTTCTTATTCTTAGAATCGTTAGTCTTGACCTCTTTCTTCCCTTGAGAGTTTTCTGCCTCTGTCTCCTTCTTGTCCTTATCTTCCTCGTTCAATAATGCCATCTGTACCAACCTTTCGTACGTAGCTCCCATGGGTATATGGGTCATGGCCAAACTGTGTAATGGCTCATTCAATCCCTTGACAAAGCGGAGAGCCTTCTTGTGCGGGGTGTTGACTAGGTCCAGTCCGAACCTAGCCAGCTCATCGAATTGATTAACATACTCTTTGACTGTCATATTCCCTTGCTTAAGAAATAAGAATTTTTCCAACTGAAGACTCCTTTCAGCTTCTGAGAGAAATTTAGCCTCAAACCTTGCCCTAAAGTCCTCCCATGTTTCCACTGGTCTTTCTGCATTAGTGACTTCCCACTAGTAGGAAGCCTCACCTTTTAGTAGCCACACTGCCAGTTGTACCTTCTGCCTATCTTCTATCTCAAAGATGACGAATAAGTCCTCGGTTTCCTTTAACCAATTCCTAGCTGCCACGAAGGACTCAGTTCCATGAAAGTCCTTTCCTCCCATAGCCTTAAAATCTTTACATATCTTAGCAAAGGTATTTCCCCACGGAGGAGGTGGAGGAAGAGGTGCTGCTGCAGCTGGATGATTTCCTGCAGCTGGGGGAGGGGGAACGGTAGGACCTGGCTGGGTGGCCCTTGCTTCTAAGAATCGTCTAAACCAACCAGGTATTGGTACACCCTCTGGCAAGTTAAGTTCTTCGGACATGCTGAAACAAGAAGGCTAGATTCAAA
The DNA here is from genome assembly GCA_030737875.1 of Allium sativum. Classification (NCBI taxonomy): domain Eukaryota; kingdom Viridiplantae; phylum Streptophyta; class Magnoliopsida; order Asparagales; family Amaryllidaceae; genus Allium; species Allium sativum. The sequence goes on from CM060912.1 coordinate 614,940,511, forward strand.
ACGAAGGATAAGATATAATACCTATGGCTTTGGGGTCTTTGCCTTTTTAAAATAAAATAATATTTTATCTTTTAAAAATTGCTTCTTTAAATTTTCCTTTGAAAATAAATTTTCAAAACTTTTATCTTATCTGGTAAACCTATGCTCTGATACCAAGTGAAACACCCCACCTCCATTAGGGTCACTCTCAAAAGGAATGCCCTAATTTTGGTGGAGGTTTATAAGTATAAGTCACAGATATACAAGACAGATATAATAACACATATTTTTTGAACAGCGGAAAACAACAACTTTTATTTCTTCAAAATACGTGTTACACAAACCATGCCATAATACTTCCCAAAATCATAACTGTCTTGATTACATTATTTAAAGAAGCATGAAGAAAACATAAATAAACTGCAAAAGTCCCCTAATTGTTGTCCAAAGCCATAGTCCAAACGGAAAAAGATCCAAGCAAAACATTCTTTCTCTTCAAGCTGGATGTGAAAACTGATCAAGCTGCGGTATTCCCTCCCTGAGAACCTGGGGGGGAAACGAAAGAAAAAGAGGCGAAAGGAAAAGGGTTAGTCATAAAGACTGAGTAAGTTCTAGTGACTTTCAGTGCAGAAACGGTTAAAACAACCTGTCATGTATGAACTGGAACTAAACTTAAGAATGGTGTCAAGGTGAACAAGATAGACTAAGGTGATCAGGATAAGTCAAGACAAGTCAAGTAAAGCATCAAATGTTCGAGATTCGTTGCATCGACTGCACTAGTATACTAAGCCCATATCACAAGTTAATCACGAAATAAATCCCACGGCCCAATATCATGAAATGACCCTGAAACGGGGTCTGACCCAAGTACGGGGTCCTACGGAGCGATTATCTAGTCGATCGGCTCCCTACAAGTTCTAGCTCGTCAAGTGTCCGTGTCATACGGCTAATCACGAATGTAGTCACCTGTGCTGGGTCCACCTTCGGGTGTATCAGCCCTAGGGTGTCAACCCCTGACACGATTCAAGATGCACAGATAAATCTACGGATACCCAGTGTCTGCCCCGGATACGTGCACGATCGTAGTCCACCGAACCTACACTGGTGTACCCCACTGCCGTCGTTCACCTCTTACAATCAGCCCAGTAATCGTGCCCCACCCGGCCTAGCCCCAGGGTACCTTGATACATCTAGAGGGTTACTGCTGAAAGAGGTCGTGTCTAGGGTTTCGCCTAATAGATTAGGTCATGTAATTCGTGACCTAACCCGCCTAACAGATTAAGTCATGTAATTCGTGACTTAATCCTTTTCTAGTCTAGTCATGTCAAGATGGTTAAGTATGTCATTTCAGTTCACGACTTAACCCGCCTACGTGTCATGTCAAGTTGGCTAAGTGTTGTCGTTTTCAAGTTCATGACTTAGCCCTACAAATCGTGTTCAAGTTGGTTAAGTTTTCTTTTCATGTTCATGACTTAACCCTAATTGGCTTTAATTGACTCGTTAATGCACTGAACCACTCACATTGGATCCTATTGTTCGTAGCCACTGGATTTGCCGGGCGGTTCCGGGCAGGTTTACGCTACGAACTCAACCCAACCTCGGGTTTCAAGCGCGATGTGACCAACTACCCACATTGGATCCTATTGTTTGTAGCAACTGGATTTGCCGGGCGGTTCCGGGCAGATTTACACTACAAACTCAACCCAACCTCGAGTTGGCCACTTTCTTGTTTTCTAAAGTCATGCCCATGTTCTTATCAGATTTTGCTATTTCCACATCATGTTCATATGTCAACTTCGTGCCCAACTAAGGCATGTTTAAAGTCAAGTTATGGCATGTTCAAGTCAGGTTTTCGTGCCATATTTCATGTTCTACTTATGCCAAATTTCACAGTTTATGCTTATAATTAATTCAAGTTTTGCCTATTCTACCCAATCGTATCCCCAACGTATATAAACGTACTTCGCTCACAAGCATAAACAATTCAAGAGATAAAGGGAAATAACACCAAACATGTGATAGGCATATGTGACAATTCCAACATCACTTGCATAATAAACAGGCTATAACATATCACATGGTTTCAATACTAGTATGATGATAACTTGGCATAGTAACGATTCCAACTTAATTTAACATGATGATTTCAACTTTACATCATAGGCATAATAATCATTGCGGGCATAATAATAATTTTATTATAAACATGAAACATTAAAGGCATAGTAATCCTAATAGGCATAGTGGATTCCAATTTAGCATTTTTAACATAATGATTCTCAATTAACATTATAGACATAATGATTCCAATTTAGCGTTTTAACATAATGATTCTCAACTAACATTATAAACATAATGGTTCCAATTTAGCATTTTAACATAATGATTCTCAACTAACATTATAGACATAATGATTCCAATTTAGTGTTTTTAACATAATAATTCTCATAGACATAATGATTCCAATTTATCATAATGATTCTCATCTAACATTATAAACATAATGGTTCCAACTTAGCATTTTTAACATAATGATTCTCAATTAACATTATAGACATAATGATTCCAATTTAGCATTTTTAACATATCTAACATTATAAACATAATAATTCCAACTTTTCATCATAACCTAGCAATACCCAATTTTTCATTAATCATGATGGGTATATTAACATCACATGCATAATTCCATCAATAGTCCTAGCCATGGTTTAATTAGCATCATAGGCATGGTTTAATCAACATAAAGATTTCAATAAACATAGTGATTCCATGGACATGTATTAGTCCAACTTGCCAAACAATTAAGCTCAAGTGATTCATAACAACATCAAAATCATGACAAGTTTAACTTGCAACGTTGCCATAGCAATATCCCCAAATTATAATTCAAAGATAAACAATATAAACAATGGATTAACAATAGTTCCTAAATCCGGTTTCAATTCATGGCATGTCCATATTGTTTTAGCGTTTTTTCCTAAAAAGTAACATAGAACTTACAATATGAAGAAAATAATCCAAATAAAAATCCCAAATCAATTAGTCCCAAATTCGTTGTCTAAAGCGTCGTAGTTGTTGTAGCTTCTAGTTGTAGCCTTCAAGAATCGTCCTCCATCTTCTATAATTTTATTCTTTGTATTTTTAATTCAGAGCTCTAGGTTTAATGGCGGCGGCCTGAGGATAAAATGAAATAGTATGATTTAGGCTAGGTCTAGGTGTTATTTTAGAGGTGAATAAGGTGATTTAGAGCCTTCAGATCAGTCCAGAAGTCATCAGAATCGCACAGCTCGAATACATATCATCTAGCCACTCAAAAGAAGACACGTCACCTCAGAACACTCCAGAATTCGGTGCTGGATTTGTACGGGCGCACTTGGCAGGTGCGCCAGTGTATTTTTGTACTGGCGCACTTCACAAGTGCGCCCGTGTATTCTGGACTGTTTTCGGTTTTTCTGCCTAACTTCGTTCGTCCATATCTTCTTCATACGGTATCCGATTTTCGAAAACTCGGACTCTATTTCGCGTATTTTTCCGAGACGAACGCAATGGCGTAACCCATTTCCCTTGATTTCATCATTTATAATTAATTATACTTTAATTTGTGAAGCTTAATGTTATAGAATTCATGGGGTGTTACATTCTCCCCCACTTAAAAGGATTTCGTCCCCGAAATCTTCAAGTTCAGGAAGAATGTACATCCAAACATCCATCTACTCATCCATCAAACACGAGCATCCATTGTTCTTAAAAAAAAACTTCTAATGCTTTATGATCATATGCGAAGTGTGTGTATATGTTCCTTAGCTAATGCTAATGATCAGGCCTGATTGATCTTCTAAATGCAAAATATGTTTAGTGAAATGAATCCAATATGTATGCAAATTTTTCCTATTATAATTCATAATTTCTACATGAGTGCTCGAACATTCAATCATATGCAACAACCAAATGATAGCACAACCAAGTTTCCAAAATAAACACTCATGCATATGCAACATGAAAATGTGTCTGAGCCGATCTAGTGCCTAATGTGTATTCATGCATCCACGAGCAACCACTTGCGACCACTTGCAACCATTTCGTAATCATAACATGTTTCAATTACAAGTTTACATCCAAAAGGATTCTAACTATGGTTCTCAAGATATGATCGAGGAGAGAAATAAGATAAAACAAAGCATCTAGAATAGGTTAACGATGTACCGCCAGAAGGTCCGGTCTGCTTCTCGGGGCAGTCTTTGCTGATGTGTCCAGTCTTCCCACAATGAAAACATTCACCTTGTTTTCTCTTCCTCTTTCTACAATCCTTGGCTATGTGCCCTTCCGTACCACAGTAATTGCATTTCCTTTTATCACGTGAGTTGTTGTTCTTTCCTCCTTTCTCGGAGTCTACCTTCTTATTCTTAGAATCGTTAGTCTTGACCTCTTTCTTCCCTTGAGAGTTTTCTGCCTCTGTCTCCTTCTTGCCCTTATCTTCCTCGTTCAACAATGCCATCTGTACCAACCTTTCGTACGTAGCTCCCATGGGTATATGGGTCATGGCCAAACTGTGTAATGGCTCATTCAATCCCTTGACAAAGCGGAGAGCCTTCTTGTGCGGGGTGTTGACTAGGTCCAGTCCGAACCTAGCCAGCTCATCGAATTGATTAACATACTCTTTGACTGTCATATTCCCTTGCTTAAGAAATAAGAATTTTTCCAACTGAAGACTCCTTTCAGCTTCTGAGAGAAATTTAGCCTCAAACCTTGCCCTAAAGTCCTCCCATGTTTCCACTGGTCTTTCTGCATTAGTGACTTCCCACCAGTAGGAAGCCTCACCTTTTAGTAGCCACACTGCCAGTTGTACCTTCTGCCTATCTTCTATCTCAAAGATGACGAATAAGTCCTCGGTTTCCTTTAACCAATTCCTAGCTGCCACGAAGGACTCAGTTCCATGAAAGTCCTTTCCTCCCATAGCCTTAAAATCTTTACATATCTTAGCAAAGGTATTTCCCCACGGAGGAGGTGGAGGAAGAGGTGCTGCTGCAGCTGGATGATTTCCTGCAGCTGGGGGAGGGGGAACGGTAGGACCTGGCTGGGTGGCCCTTGCTTCTAAGAATCGTCTAAACCAACCAGGTATTGGTACACCCTCTGGCAAGTTAAGTTCTTCGGACATGCTGAAACAAGAAGGCTAGATTCAAAACGAAGGATAAGATATAATACCTATGGCTTTGGGGTCTTTGCCTTTTTAAAATAAAATAATATTTTATCTTTTAAAAATTGCTTCTTTAAATTTTCAAAACTTTTATCTTATCTGGTAAACCTATGCTCTGATACCAAGTGAAACACCCCACCTCCATTAGGGTCACTCTCAAAAGGAATGCCCTAATTTTGGTGGAGGTTTATAAGTATAAGTCACAGATATACAAGACAGATATAATAACACATATTTTTTGAACAGCGGAAAACAACAACTTTTATTTCTTCAAAATACGTGTTACACAAACCATGCCATAATACTTCCCAAAATCATAACTGTCTTGATTACATTATTTAAAGAAGCATGAAGAAAACATAAATAAACTGCAAAAGTCCCCTAATTGTTGTCCAAAGCCATAGTCCAAACGGAAAAAGATCCAAGCAAAACATTCTTTCTCTTCAAGCTGTATGTGAAAACTGATCAAGCTGCGGTATTCCCTCCCTGAGAACCTGGGGGGGAAACGAAAGAAAAAGAGGCGAAAGGAAAAGGGTCAGTCATAAAGACTGAGTAAGTTCTAGTGACTTTCAGTGCAGAAACGGTTAAAACAACCTGTCATGTATGAACTGGAACTAAACTTAAGAATGGTGTCAAGGTGAACAAGATAGACTAAGGTGATCAGGATAAGTCAAGACAAGTCAAGTAAAGCATCAAATGTTCGAGATTCGTTGCATCGACTGCACTAGTATACTAAGCTCATATCACAAGTTAATCACGAAATAAATCCCATGGCCCAATATCATGAAATGACCCTGAAACGGGGTCTGACCCAAGTACGGGGTCCTACGGAGCGATTATCTAGTCGATCGGCTCCCTACAAGTTCTAGCTCGTCAAGTGTCCGTGTCATACGGCTAATCACGAATGTAGTCACCTGTGCTGGGTCCACCTTCAGGTGTATCAGCCCTAGGGTGTCAACCCCTGACACGATTCAAGATGCACAGATAAATCTACGGATACCCAGTGTCTGCCCCGGATACGTGCACGATCGTAGTCCACCGAACCTACACTGGTGTACCCCACTGCCGTCGTTCACCTCTTACAATCAGCCCAGTAATCGTGCCCCACCCAGCCTAGCCCCAGGGTACCTTGATACATCTAGCGGGTTACTGCTGAAAGGGGTCGTGTCTAGGGTTTCGCCTAATAGATTAGGTCATGTAATTCGTAACCTAACCCGCCTAACAGATTAAGTCATGTAATTCGTGACTTAATCCTTTTCTAGTCTAGTCATGTCAAGATGGTTAAGTATGTCATTTCAGTTCACGACTTAACCCGCCTACGTGTCATGTCAAGTTGGCTAAGTGTTGTCGTTTCAAGTTCATGACTTAGCCCTACAAATCGTGTTCAAGTTGGTTAAGTTTTCTTTTCATGTTCATGACTTAACCCTAATTGGCTTTAATTGACTCGTTAATGCACTGAACCACTCACATTGGATCCTATTGTTCGTAGCCACTGGATTTGCCGGGCGGTTCCGGGCAGGTTTACGCTACGAACTCAACCCAACCTCGGGTTTCAAGCGCGATGTGACCAACTACCCACATTGGATCCTATTGTTTGTAGCAACTGGATTTGCCGGGCGGTTCCGGGCAGATTTACACTACAAACTCAACCCAACCTCGAGTTGGCCACTTTCTTGTTTTCTAAAGTCATGCCCATGTTCTTATCAGATTTTGCTATTTCCACATCATGTTCATATGTCAACTTCGTGCCCAACTAAGGCATGTTTAAAGTCAAGTTATGGCATGTTCAAGTCAGGTTTTCGTGCCATATTTCATGTTCTACTTATGCCAAATTTCACAGTTTATGCTTATAATTAATTCAAGTTTTGCCTATTCTACCCAATCGTATCCCCAACGTATATAAACGTACTTCGTTCACAAGCATAAACAATTCAAGAGATAAAGGGGAATAACACCAAACATGTGATAGGCATATGTGACAATTCCAACATCACTTGCATAATAAACAGGCTATAACATATCACATGGTTTCAATACTAGTATGATGATAACTTGGCATAGTAACGATTCCAACTTAATTTAACATGATGATTTCAACTTTACATCATAGGCATAATAATCATTGCGGGCATAATAATAATTTTATTATAAACATGAAACATTAAAGGCATAGTAATCCTAATAGGCATAGTGGATTCCAATTTAGCATTTTTAACATAATGATTCTCAATTAACATTATAGACATAATGATTCCAATTTAGCGTTTTTAACATAATGATTCTCAACTAACATTATAAACATAATGGTTCCAATTTAGCATTTTAACATAATGATTCTCAACTAACATTATAGACATAATGATTCCAATTTAGTGTTTTTAACATAATAATTCTCATAGACATAATGATTCCAATTTATCATAATGATTCTCATCTAACATTATAAACATAATGGTTCCAACTTAGCATTTTTAACATAATGATTCTCAATTAACATTATAGACATAATGATTCCAATTTAGCATTTTTAACATATCTAACATTATAAACATAATAATTCCAACTTTTCATCATAACCTAGCAATACCCAATTTTTCATTAATCATGATGGGTATATTAGCATCACATGCATAATTCCATCAATAGTCATAGCCATGGTTTAATTAGCATCATAGGCATGGTTTAATCAACATAAAGATTTCAATAAACATAGTGATTCCATGGACATGTATTAGTCCAACTTGCCAAACAATTAAGCCCAAGTGATTCATAACAACATCAAAATCATGACAAGTTTAACTTGCAACGTTGCCATAGCAATATCCCCAAATTATAATTCAAAGATAAACAATATAAACAATGGATTAACAATAGTTCCTAAATCCGGTTTCAATTCATGGCATGTCCATATTGTTTTAGCGTTTTTGCCTAAAAAGTAACATAGAACTTACAATATGAAGAAAATAATCCAAATAAAAATCCCAAATCAATTAGTCCCAAATTCGTTGTTTAAAGCGTCGTAGTTGTTGTAGCTTCTAGTTGTAGCCTTCAAGAATCGTCCTCCATCTTCTATAATTTTATTCTTTGTATTTTTAATTCAGAGCTCTAGGTTTAATGGCGGCGGCCTGAGGCTAAAATGAAATAGTATGATTTAGGCTAGGTCTAGGTGTTATTTTATAGGTGAATAGGGTGATTTAGAGCCTTCAGATCAGTCCAGAAGTCATCAGAATCGCACAGCTCGAATACACATCATCTAGCCACTCAAAAGAAGACACGTCACCTCAGAACACTCCAGAATTCGGTGCTGGATTTGTACGGGTGCACTTGGCAGGTGCGCCAGTGTATTTTTGTACTGGCGCACTTCACAAGTGCACCAGTGTATTCTGGACTGTTTTCGGTTTTTCTGCCTAACTTCGTTCGTCCATATCTTCTTCATACGGTATCCGATTTTCGAAAACTCGGACTCTATTTCGCGTATTTTTCCGAGACGAACGCAATGGCGTAACCCATTTCCCTTTATTTCATCATTTAAAATTAATTATACTTTAATTTGTGAAGCTTAATGTTATAGAATTCACGGGGTGTTCCATAATTTCTTTAGTAATGATAGTGGAGGATGACCGAACTGGTGGCGAGTTTTGAGAGAAGAAGTTACACTTGAACAAGTAATATGTTTAGACAACACGGTAGTTAAAGTATATAAACCTCCAAGTTCTTCACCTTTACTAATAATCTGCTTTGTCATAAGGTCCTGAAACACACAATGATCGGAAAAAAAAAGGATATCCAACAATTAAGATTGCGAGTAATTTGACTTACTAATATCATATTGAAAGATAAATTTGGCAAATATAAGACTAAGTTTAGTGGCAGTAGAGTACAAGAATTTACATTTCCAGTCCCTTGAACATATGTTTGTAATCCATCGGCTAATGTAATAACATGATTGATTTATTTAGCAGAAGATATGAAATCAAATAATAATTACCTGCCATATGATATGTAGCTCCAAAATCTATAATCCATTTTGGTGATTGTTCCCTTGAATTTACAATAGTTGCAACAGAATAAGAATAAACCTGATCTGATGATGTATTTTTCAGTGATTCTTGATACTTTGTATACTTATCAAACTCCTCAGCTGACATAAGAATAGTTTTGGCATCATTTGAAACATAAATAGACATTGAATTCTTGTAATGCAATTTTCTACACTCAAGCTTTGTATGACCTGGTTTCTTGCAATATGTGCAGAACTTGTTCTAGTTCGGTGATCTGAATAATTGAGTATTCTGACTTTGAGCACTTGATCGTTGGTTATTCCATGGTGACCTATTTTCAGGCTGAGATCCTTGTTTCCATGGTGCATTGTTCTGACCATTACTAACTAAGACACTATTGTCACAATATTCGATAATGGAGCAATTTGAGTATGAAGGATTCTACTAAAACCTCTTGCAATAATGAAATTTCAAATCTAAACAATATTTGTGATTTTGCTGATTCAAATTTTGATGTCAAACCAGCTAAAAAACTAATTATAGTCATTTATTCTCTCTGTTGCTGCTGAATCTTAACATCTGGACTTATTGAAAGTACTATTAAATTCCTCGTAAGTTCTTAAAATTCATAAAGTAATTCATCAATGTTTGCTCTTGTTTTTCTGCTCGATAAAACGATCTACAAACATTATACATTGTGGTCAAATTCCCTTTTCCAGAATATAAAAATTCCAAGTACTCCGCAATTTCTTTCACAAATTCACAATGATTACCAGGCCGATAACCTCACTATCAATTGAATTTCTAATATGAAGAAATGAACGAGCATCATCCCTTAACCACACTAGATCCTTTTCCTTTTTTGATTCTAAGTTTGGTGGACTCTCAATAAGATGATTAACTTTATCTATACTTCGAAGATAGAGACGAATTGTCTCACTCCAATTCAAATATCTGCTATTTTTCACAAAAAATTTCTGACATTTATGCAATTTTTGATATAATTGCATAAATATATGCAATTATTTATTGAATAATTGCATTATCTTATCCAGTTATTCACTAGTCAAATTCTAGGTATCTAATTTTCAACTTTTTTTTTTTTAAAATAGAAGGTAGCGTTTAGTTTATTTTATGTTTTGAGTTTTTAGTTTTCAACATTAATTATGAAAGTGGTGAAGATTTGAAGAATAACGGAGATGGCGGATTAAAGGCGGAGGGAGTGACGAGGGATCGGAGGGACGGTGGATGTATGAATTTGTTATCGTTCTTCCGTTGTTTATTAAAATATGAAAAATAATAAAAAATTGTTTTTGGTTTACTATGTTAACTTCATCTTGTAAAACGATCGTTTTTCACAATATGTGTGCGTCGTTCATATTTTTATATGTGCTAAACTCAAAATTAAAAAAAAAAAAAAAAAATTGAATGCACCTGAAGTTTTTGTGTATTAAGTTTGATTTAAAGAACCTAGAAGTTTTTGTGTATTAAATTTGATTTTAAAAACCCATGACTAAGATTAACTAATTTTAAATCCTATAATGTATCATGTTTACTCAGGCAAATTTTATTTCAAGCCCCGAAACTAGGTAGTAGCCCCCCGTTTTCTTTCGAAAATACCAGGACGAAAATATCTTTTTTGTGTTATATTTTTTTCAGTTTTCAGGGTACCTCGTAGAAGCCCTACGTGGTTTCTCAGTGTACCACGCAGTAAACCTACGTAGGGCTACTGCGTGGTACACCGAGGAGCCACGTAGGACGTCTACGAGGTACCCTGAAAAACCACGTAGAACCCCTACGTGAAAGGGTATTTTTGGATTTTTTTTTTTAATTCAACGGGAGGTACTCACTAAAATTGAGGGGTTTTTTTTTTTTTTTTTTTTTTTTTTTTTCAAATTGTAGGGGGCAACTAGCTAATTTTTTTGGGTTGGGGGGGAGGGGGGTGGGGTGTTGGAATAAAATTTGCCGTTTACTTATGCGCACAAATATTTACATTCCTGCTTGGTTAAGTCGCCTTTCAGTTTCTCCCTCCATGAAAAAAGTAAGGCCGACTCTGACTTTACTACGCAGATTCTTCTTAAACCCTAATCTTCAGTCGCGATCTTTCCAATTTCCTAGCGCAAACTTCAGAAACCTTCAAATTCCTCACTGCTGTAGATCAAAAGTTACCTTGTCATTCCTCAACCCCAATCGATTTTACACTTCTGCACAGACTCACAATGAGTTATCGGATATGATTGATGTGATCAAAAGGAACGACTTAGATTTAGAATCCAAATTAACCCCACAAAAATCGAAAATTTCATATTCGGTGATCCGTCAGATCATGATTTCACTAAACGAGCAAAATGTTGCAGCTTTGCACTTCTTCAAATGGGTTTTCAGCTCATGTGGTCATATGGTTACTCCTGAAATTTGCAATCTATTTGTGGATAATCTTGGAAGATTGGACGATTTTGACACTATGTTAGTTATGTTGAATGATTTTTCTGCAAAAAATCTTTCTTTAACCGAGAAGGCATTTGCTTTCGTACAATATCGGAATCCTAGCAAGCTTAAAATCACGGTTGTAAAAGTAACTGAAATTTTGGTTAAAGTAAACGGGTCTTGTAAAGGCACTGGTATTTATTCATTGGTTAAAGTTCTATGTGGGATCAGTTCTTTTGACATGGCAACGTTTGTAATGGAGGAGACTGTGAAGAAAAATTCTTACTACAATGTGCTTATTGCTACGAAGTGTAAAACGGGTAGCTTCTCAAGTGCACATAACCTGCTTGATGAAATGAAGAAGTTTGGTTGTGAGCCGGATTTGAACTCGTATAATTACTTGCTTGGAAGCTTGGTTAAACATAAAAAGCTAGTTGAAGCTTGCAAATTAATGGAAAATATGGAGGCCGTAGGTCTTTTTCCAAATGCTATTACGTTTGAAGTAGTTATTTTCCATGCCTGCTCAGATAAAAAGGTGGATTTGGCTATGGAGTTTCTTAACAGAATGTTATCAGAGGGGATTAAACCAAGATTTACAACCCATGCTGCATTTATAAAAGGTTATTTTAATTGTGGGAGATTAGATGATGCACATAAGTATGTTTTAGATATGTGTTTGAGAGACAAGAGTTCAACAACCATGAACTATAGCTTACTTGCAAAACTTCACTGGCAAACAAAAAATACTGTCAAAGCTTGTAGAATACTATATGAGATGATGGAGAAAGGAATTAAGCCTAATTTTAGTGTTTATATAAAGATAGTGAAGGATTTAAGTAAAATATCGAGGGGTGATCTATCTTCACAGTTGAAACATGCATATTACAAATTTTGTCCAAGTACAAAAGAAGCTCGGTAAAATTTCCGATTTATAGGTATGGAGTCGAGTGAAACTGGAGTACGCATCAAGCAAAACTAGAGGTTCGGATAACATTTGATGTGCAATGTTACACTTTTGTATTACTGAGAAGTGTGGCCAAATGGAGATTAAGATGAGCCGCGATATGCATTTAAAAATGATCAAGTGTTCTGAGAATTAACGAACTCATGTGAACATGCAAAGAGGACCATAACAAGGTGCTAATCACTGCAATTAAAACCGGACAATTTCATCAGTATAAAGGACCAATACAACTGGCTGCTTACAGTTCAGGTGATTAATCATTTTTAAAGCTGGAATCGATGTAGTTAATATTCCTATTGTTGAAGAATACGTATAGATTGGTCATATTTTCATGGCTGTTTGAACTCTGTTTGGAAAACAAATTTCAACCGAAAAGTGATTCGACAAGTATACTGATCGCTTGAACTCTTCACATACTAATTCATATCGTATTGCCTTTGTGCCGTTGAGTGGTATATTATGACCACAGATGTCTGTAAGTTCAGCTATGCATAATTTTTTTTTTTTTTTTTAATGTCGCCATCAAGATCAACAATACTTTTAATTAACAAATGTCATGTGTTTCAGACTTTGAGGTTGCATTCATAACACATGCAGTATCGAAATATTTCATGAATTCTTTGAATATATAATATCCATGCTAATTATACTGGACGTGTTGATTTGAAAAAAATTATGCATACCATCTGTCGTGCCAGATTTTAATTGGTCAAATCAACATGGAACACATAGTGTGACCTATAATGTTTGCATAGCATACACTCGATATAATGGCTGGTGGAGCTCCTTGTATGCTTTATCCCAATATCTACTCGCATCTTTGTCAAGGATAGCTTTTAAGTTTAAGCAGTGATTTTCGCTGTTTGTGTCCTTTAATGTTTATTGCACATTTCCTACGCTTATAATTGTGACAATTATTTTTGGCATGAGATGAATCGATCTCAACATGTAAACCTTTCACTCTACAAATAATTAAAAATCACTTGTTACACTTCAGGTGAAACAAATTAATATGACATATGCCTGACCAATTCACAATGTTTTGAATCTCCTTGGTCTCACCCAAGATCCCCACCAAGACCTTTTTTGCACTTGGGCGAGACAAGATTTCAGAGGTAACTTTTTATTTGTTGACATTCATCTCACCAAGATCTTAAGATCGCAATGTGTAAAATCCAAACGTAGATGTTAATCCGAGATTTAAAAGCTTGCCAATATATGTTGTGGTTTTTGGGTTGACTTGAAGCAGTGAATCAGAAACTGTAGGACTAGATAAGCTGCTTCTTCGCACTGCTGGAAAGAAAGTACCGTATTCTTTTTGGTTTTGGGGTGGGGGACATCTGAAGTGTCCAATACATCCAGTACGACAACTTATCATTTTCCACCAATTGACCCAACAGTCCAAATGTCATCATAGTTGGAGCGTTGGGATTTCTGATTTGTTCGATGCGTCGGACGCTGCTTCAATGTTAACACGGGCATTTTTTTGTTAATGAATGATCGCTATATCACATACTCTGTTTCCGTTGAGATAGAATCCCCTGTCCATAATTCTCTTATCCTCACGAACCCAATCTTGTCCATTGATTTGTGCATCAGCTATCAAACTGTACAGTGGATCTCGGTTATTGATCAAATCATTGATAAGATATGGTTGCGCGTATAGAGAAAGAATAATTGAAAACATGAGATATGAACTTGTTTCCGTTTCATATCCACGGGTTTTACCAGCCGAATTTGGCATTTTTGGTTGTTTCTACAGGCCTATAACATATTAATATTTGTATACCAACCGCTAAGTTTGATTGTATTATTACTTTTTGTTTGGAGATCTTAATGCTTTCAGAACCTTCTTTTAGATTGACGGGGTTTGTTTGGTCGAATTTTGGATTTGTTTCGGGCATTGTTTTCTTTTCTTGAAATGGAGCAGATTTTAGAATCCATATGTAGGTGATGGATGTTCATGTTTATAGTCATATTTTATGATCATGGTAGTCAGTTAGTGTCACAGTGGTTATCTTTTATCTCTGCATCTTTGGTTCTAACTATAACTAGCTATTACTTTTCAAGAAGATTTGGATGCTTAGATTAACCAAATTGCTTTGATGTGTAATCAACTGAATCCAGTTCATATGCAGGGTTTATTTCTATTTTTATTATATATTTTTTCAATATACAACAAATAATATTTTAGTTAAAAACTGGAGAATCACACGGATGATGCATGAAGTGTCATCCAAAACCACTGGTTTGCCTTTATTTACTGATTCCACTCTTCTCCTTTTTATTTGTACAATTTCATAGTAATAATTTTGGTACGGACTTCCTTGATTTTATGGGTGATGTTCATGTAGCATCACACTAAACTACTGGCTTATCTTAATTTTCTCCCTCTACTTCTCCACATATTTTTCTATTTGTTTATCTTAATAAAATTGTAGCTCAGTGGAAATTCAAAAGCTTTAATCACATCTTTAGTTATTACCACAAAATTTTGTTTATTTTTATTTATAAGTGCAAAATATATGTAGCATATTAAATGCTAATGAAAATTAAACGTTCCACAAAATTTTTCGTATAGTTCAAAATTAAATTAAAGATTACTAGTGTGTAAATATTGTTTTTAGTCCTTCAAAGATAATTAATGATCTCTGGTTAACTAATTACACTTCAAATAGTAAGTTAAAACCAAAATCTGACTCCAGATAAAAATCTTTATGGTAATATAAGAGATAGCAACAGGAAGATATCACTCCAAGGTTATAAATATAATAATCTATTTTTGAAACTATCAAGTGCCTTTATGCAGAACATCTGAACAGATAATTTCCGTACTATATATTTAGCGAGTAAATTGTACTCACATGCTTAATAAAGAAATAAGATAGTATTAATTTTTTGATTCTTATCTCTAAATTTTAACTGTTGACATGTGGCAATATACCCATGAATTTTAACCACAAGATCAACCGGTTTTCACGAATGAACTGCTGATGTGGCGACATGTTCTGCACTGTTTTTAACTTCCTCTTTTCCTTCATCTTCTTTATATCTCTCTTTTTTCTAATATTGGATTAGATTTTTAACTCTATTCTATTTATCTTTTACTCTATTTTATTTTCTTCCTTAGTCTATTTCACGATATCGAACTTAATCAAAGCAGCATGTTGGAAAGCAACATTCAGGTATATCTCATCTGTTTCTTACTTTCAGTAGTTTAAAAAAAATCTTTTTGTCACAATCAATTTGGGCCATTAGTTTGACCAAAATGCAGAACTTGTTTTGGATTACGTGCATCCAATTATTTTTTCTAATTAGTTGTATGTGTGTGTGCAATATTCGTTTTGTTGATATTTTGATGCTGATCAAATGAGTGATCAACATTCTATCTCGATGTAGAAACAAAGAAATTGTATGCCGAAAATTGACAAACCATATGTTACTAGGATTTCAACAAAAGGGAAGATACAAACCCTGCCCCGCTTTCAATCAGTTTACTGTGCAATGATGCTCAGAATTCATTGACGACCACCGATGAACACCCCCCCAAGGTGCATCAATTAGTCTATTTTACAGTGTTGAACTTATCTTGTCAGTTTTTGAGTTTACTCTTAAAAATTATTCACCAGGCAAGGAAACCATATACGATTACAAAGCAGAGGGAAAGGTGGACAGAAGAAGAGCACCGGAAGTTTATAGAAGCTCTTCAACTCTATGGCCGTGCTTGGCGCCGCATAGAAGGTACATTTCTGTTAGTAAATGATCCTATGTTTGCATGTTTATGGGAATCATGACTTAAAAACTAAAAGTTCTACCATAGAATTTGTAGGCACAAAAACAGCAGTCCAGATCAGGAGTCATGCTCAAAAGTTCTTCTCGAAGGTGTGTTTCCGTAAAACAATATTTATATGATGCATTCGGAACTTCAATATGCACTGCAGTAGTTTCTTTGAATCAATTACAAAACACGTAATGCATTTGTATTCAATCAGGTTGTTAAGGAATCGAAGCCTATAGAGATTCCTCCTCCTCGACCTAAAAGGAAGCCAGCACATCCATATCCACGTAAGATCGAAAGTTTTAACATAGGCAAATATGGGAGCTCATGTTCACCAACTGAACAAGAAAACGGTTCTCCTACATCTGTTTTAACTGCGTTCACCCATCAGAATATGACCTATTTCTCTGCATTTCCGAATCAGTGCATACCTCCAGCTACTTCTGGTACCGGATCAAATGAACAAGAATCATCAACTGAAGAAACTAACCAGAAACACAACCAATCTCCAATGGTATATCTTGTCGTGTACGTAATTATTATGTCATAGGGTTCTAAATGTTTAATCCATATATCACTTATCATTTCAGGAAGAAGATTTGTCAAAAGAAGCCTCCGGCTCTTACCTAAAGCTGTTTGGGAAAACACTACTAATTGCTGAAGCAGACAAATTAACGAAATCAAAGTCATCAACGTTAATGGGTATCGAGAAGCAAAAAGAAGTAAGCACATGTATTAGTTCATCGCCTCGTTTTCCAACGTACAGAGATGGTGTGAATAATCATGTCACACTGTTGCCATGGTGGTCGTACAACAGTCGCATTCAATTTCCTTTCATTCAACAACAAGATATGAGTGGTAAAACGTTGGAGAAAGAATGCTCAAACACCAAAAACAGTGGTCGAATTTTAAAAGACAACTCGGTTAAGGGGTTTGTGCCGTATGACAGAAGTCTGGTAAAAGTAAAAGAGCAGGACTGTATGAAGATGATGGATGAAGGAGATGATGAAAAATTCACTGAATTGCACTTATAGAACCCATGGAAAGGACTTGCTCTATTGGTAGCGGAGATGGTCGATTGCATACTGCTGACTGCTATTTTTATTGGATATTATTTACTCATATAGTGAATAATATGGTTGCATATTGCTTCTATTGATAATATTTATTTATTTATTTATTTATTTTTTTTTTTTTGTATTTTTGTATTTTTTGGTCATTGATAGTTATGTTCTGTCTTGGAAGGAAACGGCCGTTCCAGCTATTCAACATTTCTTTCAATTTGATTTTGTATTCTTTTTCTTTTTAAATTGAACCATTGTACACAGAGGATGCAAGAGATGTTCAAAAGATGTGTTATTACCACGTCCACTATTTTTAATTTATGAAATTATTGTTCAATTTTGAACTTTTTAACAGTTTTCAAAATTAGAGTTGTCTTTTCAGAATTCCGTTTACACCATTAGACCGAGGAACTATCACTGCCTGTGCCATCAGCGTTTTTATGGCATTGTTTGCAAGTGGAGAATTGAAATTGTTGGGATGGAGCATGGTTGTAGATAAGTTGTAACTTGCAAGTAGTCATCCGTACGGTTTTCATTAAGATATGGCCGTATCTATTAAAAAAACACCAATGCTACTTCAACCGGCTAAAATGCAACCGGCTTCATGCTCGACAAATCAGCACCGTACAACCATGCACCACCATGCACCTCTGAATTGCTTCCACCGCACAATTTTAGATCCGCTCTTTCGGTTTCTTCGTTCCTGGTTGCTGTAGCAAATCCCATAAAAAAAATATCCAAAACATAAATATAGTCTAGTGCTAAGAGCATCCCAATATGTTCTTTCTAATACCGCGGTTAAAAAATACCACAACAATTAGTATTACACTCTTCTTGATACCACGTACTTAAAAAATAGGGGTTATCACACTGTTTTATCCTATTTCTATTTCGCTCGATATTCATTCGTCCTCATTTCTAAAATCGATCAACGAGCTAAACCCTATATCTATAACCGATCAACGAATTCGACACTGCAATATCAAGGAATATACAATAGCCGTGAATAAGGTTTGAACGAAGCAAATTAGAGAAGAAAGCAAGAGATTAAGGTTTTCAGATCACCAAACAATTGATAAATTACCGTAAGAATTTGAATTTTCCTGCGAGAGATGCAAAAAAGACAACGATTACATATGGTTTTTGGATTAGCTTAGTACGTGATTAATTCAACAAATAATGATTGAGTGAGATATTAAACTGGAAAGATAATGTGGTATTAGGAAACATACAAAATTTAACGAGTTTTTTTTCTTTTAATTGCGGTATTAGGAAGAACATATTGGGGTGCCCTTAGCACCACACTAAATATAGATGTGGATATGACCATATTTATAATTGATGGTAGTTATTCGTACGGTTTTCAGTACGATTATTGTTATTTATTTGTGCATTAAATACATAAAATAACTGTCATATACTATTTTATCGTTGTGTATATAATTTTCAATATATATATATATATATATATATATATATATATATATATATATATAATCTTCGTAAATTAATGAGCACACCACAAGATTTATTTCTTTTTACGTGTGATGTGGAATTTAGGAGAAGATCTAATGGTTCAGATTTTGTATGTTTAATTTTGTGTTAACATTTTGTGTCCATTTAGACTCTTTCTCTCTCTCTCCCTATATATATATATATATATATATATATATATATATATATATATATATATATAGGAAAGGCTATTGAGACACAAATTTGTGTACACAAAATCCGGACTATAAGATTTGTTTGTATTTATGTGTGAGGTGTAATTTAGGGGGAAATCTAATTACTCAGATTTTGTGTCAACATTTTATGTCCATTTAGACTTTCCCTATATATATATATATATATATATATATATATATATATATATATATAACCTTCACTTGTTGCTTAAAATTGTTTTTCTTAGGATATTTATTTTAACAACTCACAGTTCTTGGTACACTGTAATATCGGATAGATTAAAGTACATGGATCGTCGAATATATAAATATGTCATACAGAGACTAAGATGTCAACATATGAGAAATAAATAAAACATAACAGCGGACGAATACATTATAGCAACATAACTGAACAAATATATTTCTTAGAAAATATTACCCATTTAATATCACATAATCGGTCTTAAAATACAATAAATATCAGAACATAACATGTGGATAATCCCTTAAAAATACAAAGCAAAGATGCTGAAGTAAATGGAAATACATAAGAATGATGGAACAACCAGTTAAGCTCCAGAACGTACCATTTAAACTATGGTCAACTCCTGCACTACACTGCACTCCTGAGGTTGGAGGGGGGGGGGGGGATGAATGAATTAAACATAAAGTCTGGTGTATGAGAAATAAAGTTGAAAGAAAAAGGTCAGTGCATGTAACAACCTGGAATTTTAATAATAGAATAGTTATTTAATTAGATTCTCAGAAATATGAATTTCTACAAATAATGTAATTTGACCACGAAACTTTAACCGATCCATTCGTCTCGGAATACTGGTCAACATTCATGCTTGGAGTTTCACGAACGGAGTTTGTATGAAAAAGTTACGGATGAAATACGAAAAAAAGGACGTAAATAAATAAATAGAATAATTAACATATATCTTTCCCTCTTTGACCAGCCCGGAGACGGCTAGCTTTTGAGGGGGGCAATTTCATTATATAATATAATATAAACAGATGGATGGTTATTTAAATAAATCTAACGATTCATGACCAATTTCACTCCTATAAATAAAGGGGTAATGTCTCATTCTTTTCCATACAAATCCGTAGGCAGCAGCGAAGCTCTGTCATTTCTCTATCTCTTCCATTCAAATTTCTGAGTCAAAATTATATTCATATACAATCAATCAAATATAAATAATATAGAATTGAAAGGGATTATCAAATATAAATGGAAAAGAACATGAACTGATGGCTAAGCTATTCTACATCAAATCCTCCCCTCTTTTCCTATTTTCTTGCATATCTACAAATCCGAAAGTATTCTCTTTTCAGATTAATTGTAGATTTATAAGAATTTGGGAATTGTAGGCCTAAAAGGTTATTCATATTTCACATTTAGATGCTTTCAGGTGAGTGGGAAATTTACATACAAAGTTATAATAACCTGTTTATCTCGTTTGAATTAGATCTCATAATATATCTCTATTATCTTCAAATCTGTTCATAATATTATTGAATTTGAATTGGCACCTATCATATCTGTTAATAAATATTGTCAAAACTATGAAATTGTGAATTATGGTTAGGAATAATATAAATTGTTGGTTTGCTTAAATTGTTTATACATATTGCCTATAATTATACTGGAAATTATATTGTGGTTGTTGTAAAACATTGAAGATTTGGAAATCAATCCCAATAACATTGTTTAGATGTAGTTTTCTTCCAAATTTCTAGTTTCAGTGTTAAAACGATAAGTTATGTGATTTTGATTAAAAAGATGCAATATTGAATTATGTTATTTTAATTAAAAAAGACACATGTCTATTTGTGTTCAATGTTGTTGAGGTTTTGGTTTTGTAAATATGTCGTTTTCCTGTTTTTGAACAAAGATACATTACTTTGAATTCACAATAGATATGACAAAAAGATTGAAAAAGAAAAAAAAAGTGGTGCACATGCACGTATAAAAATAAATATACATATTTGTGCGTAGTTTGCATCGATTATTCCAAAATATACATAAACACATATCACTACGCCATAAGCAGCCTAACGCAACGCCAAAAAATTATTGGCACAGGCCCAAAAAATGTTGGCATTGGTCTTTGACAACGTTTGTAGGGTGATGCAATTTTCACCGTTGCTACAGACCTCAAAGGCAACATTTTGACTATCTACGGCAACATAACAAAAATTGTTACAGTAGAACCCTATTTAGCTCTATAGCAGCATTCTTATATGTCTGTAGCAACATTCCAAAAATGTTGCTATAGATATTTATATTTTTTTTTTTAAATATAAATATATAACAAAAAGGAGAAACAAATGCTACTACACAGAGTTAAATATTCAAATAGAATTTTTTATTCAAATAAATATTTTATTTCAACATTTGAAATAGTACATATTTCTAACTCCACTATTTACAATTCGCCGTTAATAACTTAATAAATTATATATACGGATATTCCTTACTACATCCTCAATTCACTCATTACATATGCAGTTTCAATTTATACAGACACTAACACTGACAAATATATGCCGAGCTGAAGGCGAGCCGTCCTCCGAGCCAAAGGCGAGCCGTCAGCAGGTCCGGGCGTAGCATCGATAGGGGTCCGGGGCCCCACTGTCCCGGCGGCACCACCCGATTCATCCGATTTTGGGAGATCAAGCCTTCTTTGAAATAGCTTGTAGAAATAGAACAAGTGCAGAATCAAGGTTTCTTGCTGAGCAGATCTGCAATTCAAGTGCAATGGAACAAACAAAGAAACAACTCATACCAGCCACATATAGGAGTAACTCATAACAAATATATGCACAATTCCAAGGTTTACCAAGCATTTCAGATCATCATAGCACAACCAACAATCATGCAATTGGGATAAGCAGACCAGGCAAATCAATATCATGAAGCAACACATCATAAGAATACCTATGCATATATACATATACATAAGTGTACAAGTCTCTGAATGTATACACATGTACATAAGTGTACATATGCATATATGTGCAATAGAAGTCATAACCCACTCATACACAATACACGCAAAAATACCTCAAAACCACCAGCAAGAACCACTGAGTTGCATGCGCTAATCAACTGACCAACCCTTTTACCCTCGCTGGCATTTCATCAAACATCTCATGCTATTACCAATAGCTCCAATTTTCCTACTGAAGAAAATCTCGAAATTGCAAAAATTTATGTTTGAAATCTTTAATTGGAACAAAAAATATCAATTTGACTATAAACCCCAACATATTTGGACGATTCTACTCGACATTGAGCAACAATAGGAGCCATTTAACAAAACAACAAACTTAACATCGAGCAACTTGGTCCAGACAGAAAAAACCACCGAAAGTCACCTGGAATTGTACAAAAATAACTTCAGATCTGGAATTGTATTGGTTCTTATTGTCGTAAGAAACTCTTAATGTGAGAGGTCTGGTGCATAAATATATATATATATATATATATATATATATATATATATATATAATAGGCAACAAATAAATAAATAATAATAATAATGACTATTTGGGTACAACAAATAGATACTTCGGGACTGACAAGATAAGGACATCCATTGTTAATTAATGCCTTAGGAAAATTATGGCCGTTAGGCTCATAAACGACGTTAATTGAAATCAATAGCAATAAAAGGAAATTAAAGATAAATTGTTGCCTTAGGAAAATATAACTGTTATGATTGTAAAGGGCAATAAACATATGAACAGAGGATGAAATATAAGGAGGATAAATGAGTATTGATTGTTGTTTAAATACTAAGTCCAATTAGAGAAATAATCAAATAAATATCCTGGGGTCCGGAGGATATAACTTTCCTTATTTATATTAATTAATATAGAACTTATAATTAAAAGTTAGGGTTGGACTTAGTAGTTAATGATGTGAAACATTATTAATCATAGGACTCCATGACGATAACTAATCGTGTACGTATATTATTTTCGTAAAGTGAAACTAAACGGGAATGACTCAGTAACGTAGCCCACTTCATTCTCATAAGAAAAGGTACTAAAGGCTAATGGGGTACAAACTTAATAATCTTCGCGTATAGTCCGCTTCCTTGGGTCTTAAGTGGCTTGGGTCCAGGAGTCCACATGGGAGTAGGTATTTCAGCTTAGGGTCTTAAATGACATGTGTGTGTAGGGCCTAACCAAACCTGGAAACTAAAAACATCAGAAATGGCTACCTATCATATGGGAAGTAGTAAGTGACTAAGAGGATTATCCAATAAGGTCAGCTATATGGTATAGCGAACGATAAAGTACCATCTCTTACCTTACATGAGGTATGAGATAATGTATGAATGGCGGACGCCTTAACTAGTAGGGCCCGTAGCTAGTGCCCTCTAGTTTATGTTAATATTGAAAAATCATCGAGGAATAGTAAGTGACCAACAAGTCCGCCTAGGGTCTTAAGAGATCAGGGAGAATCCACACTATCTATTATTAATAGCGAGGCATTAAAAAAAATAAAGGATGAGCAAATGAATAATTTTTTCTTGAAAATGGGTATAAATTTTATTAGGCATTACAACCCAAGAAGCATGATGTACAATTGAGCCCAAAGCTCATTAGTTCTGCCGACAATGTAATAAAGGAAATAAACACATCATCAGACATAAACTGAACACTTTCCCCAAATTAAACTCTCTCAATCCCTAGATTCACGTCCTTGCGGTTGGAAGCAATTCATCCTATCTGGAATTCCAACGCCTGCCTCCCCATGATCCACAAGTGTCACGTCATCTCTATTTCGTCCCTGGGGTGGAGCAAATGAATATATATATATATATATATATATATATATATAACTCCGTAGTCGGGGGTTTACCCTCAATTAAATAACCAGGCTTGTTCTGGTATGAAGGCTTCAAAAATATGTGCGTATATGTTCTATCTTGGTATTATGCTTTGGGAATACTACTTTGGGAAGAGTAGTAGAATCGTGCGTAAACATTTACAAGGTTAGGCTAAAATAACTAACCTTGGTAGGCACACATCTTGGGTTGAACCAAGCGGGATACATTTGTGTATTATAATCTGTGTAGTGCATTTCCAGTTATCAGAATCATGTTGTTCAGACCCCCCTCCTCATTATAACTACCCAGGTTTTCTAGAGAAGGTTGGGTTCTCACATGTGTTTAATGTTGGCTTTCGGTTCTCGTTCTCTCTCATATTCGGTGTTGGCAAAGTGACTTACTTTAAAAAGGTTGTTACTCGAGTTAATACTAGTTTATCCAATTCTGTTTCCGTTGTGAGTTATATTTTCATACTTTGATTATGCTCATATTCATTTATTTGCGGGTACCAAATTTATATGCTCCTACTTGGATGCGTTCGAGTTTTGAATTTTGTTGAAATTTGAGCATAGAAAAGTGTGGGGTGTTACATTTAGTATCAGAGTATAGGTTAGATAATAAGAGGAATTAGTTAAATTAGGATTCGTAGGAGAACGTAATTCGATCTTTTTTTCTGTTTTCTTTGTCTTTCCTTACTCGACTTTAATTTATTTAGACGATGAATTAGTTGTGGGCCTAATTATATAAACCTCAAGGACAAATGATTGATTTACCCATTCAAAGCAATTTAACTGAAGGACTTTCTTTGACAATGGGCTTTAAGCACTAAGAGTTGACATAAGTTGAGTTCGGGTTTCTAGCCAATTCTGTCTTACCCCGCAGTATATTGGCGATCTCGTCATGAAGAGCATGAGAACGACATATGGTGGAGTCCATTGATTCATGTATGGAGACTGGACAAAAATCTAGCTACAACTTAGATAGTCGCGATTTCGGGTTTTTAGGTTTCGTTGGTAATTCCAGTTAAGACCATTGCTCGATTCAAAACGGAAAAAGTTCACGTTAGTATGTCGTATCCATTTTAGAAATATAATTACGAGGTATATCCATTTGTTACTTCGTTAAATTCCCAAATCTACCTGTATTGAAATGTTCAATTGAGTTCTTGGACTTATATTCGAGGAAATTTTATTTTTAAAACTATTTAAAAGAAATAAAAAGGGTTTTGAAAGTTTTGAAATACGATTTCGGAAAATGGTTTTATAAATGCCTAGTTTTATAAAGATATGGTATTTAAATTTAAATCAATTCATATTTCAAAAATTTTAGGGCTTTTGTGTAATTTTAATAATATAATCTTATTAGTAGGAAAGATGGAATTAGAAATGACTAGGAATATGCCACTAAACTTGAAAATAATAAATATTTGTTCCTTGTGATTTTTAATATCCCTCTCCCTATATATATTGGATAATTTATTGAAATTATCACAATTAATTCTTAAGATTTTAAAGCTCCAACATTTTTGAACACGGAAAGGTTATTCAGTTTGTAATATAAACTGGAATAATAATAATAATAAGATGGGTTTATAAATACGAAACCGTTAGTTTAAAATAAATTCCATTTTTTGAAAGGTTTTAAATTTTTCTTCGAAAAGGCTAAGGAAAATCCTTCGTTCAGATTTTTGGGGTATTTGGTATTATAAACCTTCTGTTTATTGTCAGTTAGGTAAAGAAAAAATCCGTTTTAGTTTGTATTACATATTTCTAGCTGAAATATTTTTGGAATTCGTTTGTTCATCGTTTGGTCGCAGCCTTTTTTTTGAAACTACTTGAAATCCTTGGGGTTGGTTCGGAGTTTGACTATGGTCTTTGATATCATCATGATGAGGATAAGAATTTTTCGGATCACGTCAAATATTAAAAGATGATGCAAAACAATTAATATTTTAATTTGGTCTAATAAGTTCATGGTTTAATCTTTGTTCAAATCCCATCTAATAGTTGACCGTCTAGCGTTATGCAAGAATGGTCAACTGGTTGATGAGTTTTCTTGCAACTTGAACCTAGGAATCAACCATAAAAGTTGCGTCCAAGTCACCCCCCTTAACTTCCTTCTTTTGTCCTTCCTTCCTCATCTAGCTGAACCATATTCCTATCCTTCTTCTCTTCCTTTGTTTCCGCCTCGTCTCCTCTTTTCCCGCGCTATCTCGCGCATTAGATCTTGCCTCACTAGCACTACAAGATCTAATTTCTTCTCTCCGATCATTTCTTGGTCCATAATACCTAATTGCATTATCCGATCTTACTCATACCATTTAAGTCTCATCCTTAGGGAATGGTCATTTGGTTGGATTGGAATGAGCAAAAAAGTCCAACCGTTTTGGGGCTACGAAAATTTGTCGTGTCAATTAGACTTGCACCAATCCATTGCTTCGAGATCTTAGAATATGATTTGTTGTTTGTGCTGCATTCGCCTTTGTTATATCTTGTTAGGATATATTTTTATGAAGACGATCGTCATTTCAGAGATGAAGATTAATCTATCTCTTGACGATTTTTCTGAGGAGAATCTCAATGAGATTTTAGAGGAATCTGTGTCTTACATGGACTTGTATGGTCTTTTGTTTAACCGATTTTTGGATATTTTGCAGCAAATCTCTTTTTCATAATATCGGTTTTTGAGCTTGGGAATCTACGTCAAAACTGCCTATGATGACGTGTGACCCATTTAGCATGTCATTTCATAAATGGGTAGTTAAAACTAGATTTGTCTTATGATGCGGAAATTAATCTTTTCTTTAATCGGTGGCATAACCATCATTTTGTGCCGCATCATATTCTATTCAGCTTGTTGTTTTTGTGTGTTGTCTCATGGAGTTACTTTCTGTAATTTTCACCTATCCATTTTTATCTTTAGACAATATTAGGTAGATTTTCATGAGAAGTAGTTTTGTGTTAGATTTCTTTTCTCATCACAAATTTTCTCATAGTAGAGATAGTGATGTGGGAACCTCCAACAACATCAATAGTGTTTGTAGTACGAGATTGAGCATTTCGCTACCAAGATATGGTTAATTAAAGATCGTAAAAATTGGCTTGAGCTCCAGCCTCGGAGCAAGACATCTCTTTGTTTATGCCACTATTTTGAGAGTTTCGATGTCGTCGTCTTTGTTGTTTTTCTTTTCCAGCATAGGGTTCTTGGCTTGCTGATGATTCATGCTTGTAACTGTTAGTGTTGTTTGAATCACACGACTTTGGTTAATGAGATTTCTATTGTCTGGAATGTTTATGTCATTCACACATGCTTGTTTGAATAAAATATCATTTCTTTTATCTAAACTAATAGTTGTCCTAGAGCGGGAAAGAGTAGAATTCTGTGTTGGATAAATTTTAGCAACGGATCGGTTTTGCGTTGTTTTCATCATGGATATAAATAAATAAATCACGGTTCCTTGTTAAGCTAAAATTTATTTTGTTCTTTTGTGTGTGATTTCAGTTTTCGCATTTTCTACGTGACTGACTTCCTTTTTTGCCAACATGTGACTTGAATCATTTAAGTTTCCGCTAAAGTACATTTTTTTGAAACCTTTGGAAATCGTTGTTTGAAAACAAATTATCGTTTTAATTTTTAACCGATTTACTTTCTTTTATTTCGGTTCGCGGAAAAACGCAAAAATTTGGATACAGCAATTTGTGCATACTTAAACGTTTGTTTTACATTAAAATGGATGATTTGAATGATGCAAAATGCACGTCACCGAAATTTTGATTTTACATATGAATCTCATATGGAAAGTGAACGGTATTAAAAGAGAAATTTTCAAAATAAACGTAAGAAGTTTTAAAGTAAAAATTTATTTTTATGAAAAAATTCGATTTTTGGTCACATAAATAGCGTAAGGAAGATGTTTGGATGGTTTGTGTGCGCATTTTAGCGGTGCAGTAGGACCGATGTGTAACAACCCGAAAATCTGGGCTAGTTTAAAATTTTTATTTTGGCAATTTTAGCGAATTTTGAATATTTAAAATAAATAATTTTAAACAATATCGACGAGAAATTTATTTTGAATATATTTAGGATGTATATATTATATACGTCGTCGTTAGAATATAAATAATTATATATAATTATAAAAGGAATTGAAAATGGCGCGGTAGTTCGATAATTCGATTTCAAACTTCAATTGAATGTACCGGGTGCAAAACAATCCAGATTTTAGTGAAACCAAAAATAATGGGATCTAATGGTGACTATCTTTCCAACGAATCCGAAAAATTGAAATTTCATAGCGGGAATCAAAAGATATGTCCAGTTGAAATTTCTGAATAGTCGCTATGGAATTCAGGCCCTTAAAAATGGAAATTTTGCAAACGACCTCGGATTTCGAAGAAACCACTTTTGTTGGATCCGCGATATCAAGTTATTGCTAGATTCCAAATTTCATAATTTTTCGAATCAGTATGTGAGCGTGGCAAAGGAAAACGCGTTTGACCAGTTTCAGTTGATTTTAATCAACTGGAAAATGGCCATTTTTCAAACGGTCTCAGAATTCGACGAAATTAGTTTTGTTAGGACCGTATCGTCAATACGAAGCTAGAAAATATTTTTCTGGAATTTTTACGGTTAGTATGTGACCCCAGTAAATTGAAATGTACGTTTAAAATTCAATATAATGATTTAAATGTAAATTTGACGAAAACTGTTTGAAACAGTCGAATCAGCTTGCGATACATATCCCATTGTGTTCGGAATGGGGGTAATTAGCTATGGGCGACAGTCGTTAGGATTCGTTTTGAGTTCGTGGTGTTAAACGAGGAGTATACGAATTAAATATTATTTAAATTATATTATATATATATATTCTCTGGTCAAAACCCTTGACCATTCGCAATCTCAGTCAAACGAAAAACCCCCGACTTCGTCTGAGCGGATCCCCTTGCCGACGCCCGCCTTCGCCGTCGACCATACCTCCACCACGCCCCTCCGATCGTCCCCCCCCTCTCCTTCTCCCACGTTCACCTCTCCTCCCTGTTCGATCCAAAATCGCAACCCCAAATCGTGACGCCACTTCACAGCTCCGCCCCATTGCTCCGGCGCCACCCGCGAGCGCCACAGACCTCACGCAAGACCCCCTGTCCAGGAACCCACCGCGCCACCTCTGACCCAGCGCCTCCCCTCCTCCTTCCGATAGCGACACCCGCCTCCCCAGCGCCGCTTCAGACGATCCCCCACCACGTGAAGCGAGCCAAGCCCCTCCTCCATCGAGCAAAGTGAGTTTAAAGTATTTTATTTTTATTTTCTTGCCATGTAATTAATTTTGTGATAAAAAAAACATCGTTTTAAAATGTAATCTATGGTTATAGATAATAAAAATATGATTTTTATTAATGTAGTAAGTTAAAAATATGATTTTTATATATTAGAGATAATAAAAATATAATTTTAGAGAGTTAAAAATATAATTTCTATTCATGTAGAGTATTAAAAATATAATTTTTATACTCCTAGCATAATAAAAATATGACTTTTATTTAATTAGAGTAATAAAAATATGATCTTTTATAAAAGAAGTGAAAGAAAGAAGTGATTTGTGAAATGAACAAGAAGTGGATTTTGAAAGCAAAAGGATGAGATTTATAAATATGTTAAAGTTTATATTTTTATTTCATGTAAAAATTCGATTTTTATATATTGAATAACATAGTAAAAATTCGATTTTTATATATTGAATAATGAGGTAAAAAAATTCGATTTTTATATATTGAATAGCAAAGTAAAAATGTGATTTTTATATAGGTAGTGGATACGGGCAAGGAAATAGACGAAAGAAAAGCAAAGTGAAGATTTCCTACCCATGAAGAATTGCGTCATTCAGTTTAGCGAAAGGGTGAGAACTCCTCACTCTAAATTTCTTATTCTAGTTATATATATATATATATATATATATATATATATATATACTAGGATGCAGACGGTGCTTAGTAGCACCCGACACCCGTCATCCACAGACCATGGATGGCTTGTTTGTTAAATTGTTTGGTCGTGTAGTTGGTTAGATTATTTGGTTTGAACTGAATGGTTTGGTGAAATGAAATTGATTTGATTGATGTGTGAATGGCGTGGGCCTTCACTAGACCGGGGATAAGGCTAGGCCTTGTCCCGTTTCTAGTATCGTGCCGTTATGCCGCCGAAATTTTCTAAAATATGTTAGAAAAATAAAAATATCATTATATTGAATAAATAACTGAATAGAACATTCACAGGTTGAATAAAATCATTTGATCGTTAAAAATATAATTTTCAACGTGAAGTGAATAAAATAAAATATTCATTTACAAACCGGACGGTTTGTTTATGTACACTGATTTGACTGACATTGATTGGGTCGATAAATTTTACACATCGCCCGACTGCACAAATAAAATATGTATTTGATTGTTTGAAACCCCACACGGGTGTTGGGATGAAATATGAAGTTCACTCATCCTGATTGATTAAATATGTCGATCGATTGATTGACAGGCTATTATAAGCGTTAGATATCTATATTTGATGCTTATACAGTGTAGTGCACTTTGGTTGATGGTTGATTATTTTTCAATGCTATTATATAAGTGTGATGTATGAAAATCCATATAATTAAAATTATATGGTAATTGATTGGGCCTCATTCCAATTTAGAAAATAAAGGATATTATAAAATAAAGGTTCACGTGTTGACTGTACTCATCCGTTGAGATTAGTCATGTGTTGAACGAAATATTTTAATAATAAAATTTACATCTTTATCAATATAAAATAAAGTTTCATGTGTTGACTGTACTCATCCGTTGAGATTAGTCATGTGTTGAACGAAATATTTTAATAATAAAATTTACATCTTTATCAATATAAAATAAAGGTTCATGTGTTGACTATACTCATCCGTTGAAATTAGTCATGTGTTGAACAAAATATTTTGATAATAACAAATATTTTGATAATAAGTAATATTTGAAATAGAATATTTGAAAATAGAAATACATTAAGCCGTGTTGATTAGATTGACGCCATTTTGACGTGAACGATATTTATATCGATTTTATTCATTTCGAAATGAATTGAATTGAAAACGATTTCGAAATGAATTGAATTGAAAACGATTTCGAAATGAATTGAATTGAAAACGATTTCGAAATGAATTGAATTGAAAACGATTTCGAAATGAATTGAATAGAAAACGATTTCGAAATGAATTGAATTGAAAACGATTTCGAAATGAATTGAATAGAAAACGATTTCGAAATGAATTGAATTGAAAACGATTTCGAAATGAATTGAATTGAAAACGATTTCGAAATGAATTGAATTGAAAACGATTTCGAAATGAATTGAATTGAAAACGATTTCGAAATGTATTGAATTGAAAACGATTTCGAAATGAATTGAATTGAAAACGATTTCGAAATGAATTGAATTGAAAACGATTTCGAAATGAATTGAATTGAAAACGATTTCGAAATGAATTGAATTGAAAACGATTTCGAAATGAATTGAATTGAAAACGATTTCGAAATGAATTGAATTGAAAACGATTTCGAAATGAACTGAATTGAAAACGATTTCGAAAATGAATTGAATTGAAAACGATTTCGAAATGAATTGAATAGAAAATGATTTCGAAATTAATTGAATTGAAAACGATTTCGAAATGAATTGAATAGAAAACGATTTCGAAATGAATTGAATTGAAAACGATTTCGAAATGAATTGGATTGAAAACGATTTCGAAATGAATTGAATTGAAAACGATTTCGAAATGAATTGAATATATAACGAATTTGATTCGAATAGAAAACCAATTTGAATTGAATCGAATAGAAATCCAATTTGAATTGAATCGAATAGAAAACCAATTTAAATTGAATCGAATAGAAAACGAATTTGAATTGAATTGAAAACGAATTCAAATTGAATTGAAAGCGAATTGAAATGAATTCAAATTAAATTGAAATTTAAATTGAATAGAAATGAATTTTAAAACGAATTTATAAAGAGAGATTCAATTTTGATTTGAATTGAAATGGAAGTTGAAATTGTTTTTGAAACGAAATTAAAACGATTTATGAAATTCGTTTTAAATAGAAATCGACGAAATATATATTATATATATAATATAATGGCCTGAATAGAACGCGCCGCGCCGCGACAGTTCGTGAATTTCGACCATTTATTTCAAACGGACATTACGGGAGATCCGACCGTCGGATTCTCCTAAAACCAGAACCGTTGGGTTCGTATCGAAAAGAGCTTTCTAACGAATATTAGAAATTCAAAATCTAACGGTTGGATTTGGAGATACGTCCAAATCAAATTTGAAAAAGGTCGCTGTAAGTGCAGTTCGATGGCCGTTGATGGAAATCGACTGTACGGGCCTTGATAAAATTATTAAAAATAGTAATAATTTGTGTAAAATCATAAGAAATGATTTGGGAAAAATTGGGGTGAAAAACTCCATATTTGAAAGGATAAAAATGGATTTTTATCGAAATGAACTAGTTTTGAACTAAATTTAAAACCCAATTATTTTTAAATAAATAAATTAGATTTAAAAAGGGGTTTTAAATAATCGGAATTTCTAATATATTTAATTTGATTTGAAATGGGTTTATCGTGAACTGTGTTTTAAATAACACTACTTCTTTAACCCGATAACAAATAGAATGTGATTTGGGTTTGTCGTGAACTGTGTTTTAAATAACACCTAGTTCTTTAACCCAATAAAAGGAGTTTTAACGAATCTGCAATTAGGTTGAAATGTGAATCTATAATTTAAATTATCAAATTTAGAAATGAGCGGGAATGGAGTATCGCCAGTTTTGCTCCAAAGCGATAGTTAAATCTTTAATTAGATTTGAACGTGAAATGGTAATTAATTTTACCGCTAACACCATAGTATTAAATATGGAGTATTGCCAGTTTTGCTTCATGGGATGAATAGATCGGGATTGGGAAATAAAATAAATAATTACTTCGTTGTGGTTCGCTAATCTCGACTAGTTTGGAAAACCATAATTTGGTTTGAAACGACATCCAAAGGAAGATTAAAGGATAGATTTTAAAGAATTTATCTTGGATAAAATTAATGGGAACCTTTCCCAAAAGATGTGAATATTTAAATAACAGAATATTCAGAATTGGAATGAGGCGTATATTGTGTTTTCTAGCACTATTTTTAATATACGCGGATTGTTCGGAAAGGCCGGGTTTATACCCATTCTGAATAACCGATTCGACGATATGTCGAAGATGAAGACGGTGGTTAAAGAACGGAAGTCTTCACATCGTTCGGATAATTACTGACGATCCTGATTAGGCTGTACACCCAAGAGGATGGAAATAGTTGGTGGTCGTCCAGACGTACTTGGAGATGGATGGATATGCGAGGAAAGTGCCTCCGGTTTCGTTCAGACCTAGAACGGACTTGTAAATGGATGGTGTGTCTGACATTGTATTCCTTTATATTGTATTTGTTGATCTCTGCTAAATATATATCTGTTTGGCGGCGGAGAATTTATTCTCTTGCTTAACGCCCTTCTCTGAGACATATGAGCTCAGAGGTTATATATTGGCAGAAATCAGTGGTACGATATGGATTGATAGTGTGGCATGCTGAGATGCAGTGATCCAGACTTTTGTTGAAAAGCAAAGTTTGGTGGTTGATGATCAAAGCGCAGCTGATATAGCATGGCTTTGTGTATAGCGTTGATCCGCGAGCCTCACACCCCGGTATGGTGGCAAACTGATGGTTTGATCAGTATGCTTTTTCGTGGATGGGCACCTTAGTGGTGTCGTGGATTCGGTCGACCGAGATGAGCCTAGTGCTCAAGGATATATAGAGTAAGCGGTGTTTTCTCTCGCTGGGACGTAAGCCGCGGTGGTACTTTGGTCCCAAATGTGCAGATGCAGACGGTGTTTTCTCTTGTGGGGACGTAAGCCGTGGTGAACTGCATTCCGCGATCGATCTTTCGAATCAGGAGCCACCATGATGGAAATCCAATTTCCAATACGTTTATTGCGGTTTTAATTGTAGAACTAGTATGGCGACATGATATATGGTACCCATGCCGTCTATGATTGATATTTATGATTGGAATTGTTTTGACACTATACACATATTATAGTATCAAATGATTTGTTTTAAACGTACCAAGCATGTTTGGCTATTATAAGGGAAAACCCTATCCTCCGACTTGCGTTGCATTGTGTGGTGGGACCTGATTCTTATAATAGCTTCATTTTTCGAAAAAGCATTGCGCTGTTTATTCTATGCACTAGTATTCTTGGGAGGAAACCCGTTCCGTGTTATACGGCGTGGTCCCTTGAATTACTCTTTTTTTTAAAGTAAAGTTTTAAATAACTGTTTTAGTTCTCACATCAGTAACATGACTGACCTGGAGTTTATTGTTTTAACCTAAACTCTGGGTGCCCCTATTTTCCACACGGGCAGCTAGTAGTTTTGGTTTTGCAGATTTATATTCACAGGATCCTGGTTTACAGCTGGAACGATATCCGGAAAGCTTTGTATCCGTATATCACTTCTAGTTGTGTATTGTATTATTTTCTGCTATTATATAATTAATTGTAATCTCTGATATTTATTCGAATGTATAATATTCATTTATACTCTTTATATTCTTGTATCTGATGGAATTGTTGTAATAACAATGAAATGTTCTTCCGTCTGCGTTCAGATTTGTCTTGTTCTCACAGTAATTCGTTCTTTCTCATCTCTTCGGAGACCGGGGAAGTTTCGGGTCGCTAAATTTGGTATCAGAGCTTTGGTTTACAAAGTTCAGAGGACAAGACACATTAGAACCATACGAAAGAATTCATCAGAATTGGATTAGTAATATCCAACGAGAATGACTCGTTAGAGGTGGGATCAGTAGTATCCTAGAATGAGTGTGAAGAGTATATTTTCCAATTGAAAACAATTTTGTTTTGAAAATTTAAATCGTTTCACACGTATTTGAATATTTGTTTTATATTGAATTTGGACAATCCAATATATAAAGACTTTGCATATACGCCTTGCAAACGTGTATTCGAAGTTTTAATATATTGAATAGATATAGAATCACACTCTAGTCGCCCGGAGATGATACTGATGATTGAGATCTCATCATCAGTGTTTATGTTCGAGTTTCGAAAGTGAGATATTTATATATTTCCAATCGACTGGTGTGAGAACCAAACTAGATAGGTTTATTGTTGTGATTTGGCATCAAAAACATGATTTTTAGTATATATATAAAAAATTATACCTTTGAAAGTTAACCAACACATTGATTGCTAGCTGTGATGATTATTAATTCAACTAATAGAAATACTGGAATGATATATATAGCATAAATCAAGATATTTGTTAACGAAAAGTAATGCAAACTCTCTTGATAAAATCCTCAAATATAATGTAGGAGATGGTTCTCTATGGCTTATCTAATGCTGACTTCAGTATGACTCCGAAACAAACAAGGAGGGCCAAGCAGAAAGAAAAAAAAGAAAGGAAGTTGAACTTAGGAACATACGTGGGTGTTTATTGTCGTATATGCAGAGAAGAAGGGCATTATGCGGTTCGGTGCCCTGAGAGAAAGAAAATCAAGGAGAAAGAGATAAGAATGGACATAGTTTGTTTTAAGTGCAAAGAAACGGGACATTTTGTGGATAAGTGTCCAAACGTTAAGAAAAAATCCAGAAAATTAGGAAAAGAAAAGAAGTGCTTCCGATGCAAAGATATAGGGCATCTAGCCCGAAATTGCCCGTTAAAGAAGGGTGATAAGAAATCCAAAGGAAAGGAGATATCTACTTTGGAAATTATGCAAGGAGGAGGCACGACTTCCTAGAAAGTTGGGTTTTAATGTAATGAACTAGCATTTTGGATATATGTGTGGATGTGTATGATACTTGTATGAACTTAAATATGCTTTTGTTTTAAAAATGTATCGATATTGTATAATATAGCTAGTGTAAGAAGAATGTTGAACTAAGGCAAATTTAGCACCGCATATTAGAATGTTTTGGAATTTGATTGAAATTTCTTGCATATACATGTACTTACATTGAACAGGTCATAGCAAGGAGGCTAGAGCAGAGAATAAAATTTGTTTGCCCGACAAATAGGTACATGTTTACTACATAATTTACTGTTTTGTTTGGGTGATGATGATTTTATGAGCCTATTGGCTAGCCGCTTGGCCTTTTCTTTTTCTTTTTCTTTTTGAGATCTGAAGGACCGGGGAAGCTATTTGAGATTTCCCGATGCTCCCATTGCAGGGGAGGTTATGGCGAAATTTTTCGAAAATTTAAGGTGTTAGCCAAATTTTTGAAATTTTTGAAAATTCTCAGAAACTGAAAAGTTGGAGAATGGAAGCCAGATCGAACGTAGAGTTGATTAATCAAACCACTTTCGACTTTGTTCCTTTTCGGGGACGAAAAGTTTTAAGTGGGGGAGATTGTAACAACCCGAAAATCTGGGCCAGTTTAAAATTTTTATTTTGGCAATTTTAGCGAATTTTGAATATTTAAAATAAATAATATCGATGAGAAATTTATTTTGAATATATTTAGGACGTATATATTATATACGTCGTCGTTAGAATATAAATAATTATATATAATTATAAAAGGAATTGAAAATGGCGCGGTAGTTCGATAATTCGATTTCAAACTTCAATTGAATGTACCGGGTGCAAAACAATCCAGATTTTAGTGAAACCAAAAATAATGGGATCTAATGGTTACTATCTTTCCAACGAATCCGAAAAATTGAAATTTCATAGCGGGAATCAAAAGATATGTCCAGTTGAAATTTCTGAATAGTCGCTATGGAATTAAGGCCCTTAAAAATGGAAATTTTGCAAACGACCTCGGATTTCGACGAAACCACTTTTGTTGGATCCGTGATGTCAAGTTATTGCTAGATTCCAAATTTCATAATTTTTCGAATCAGTATGTGAGCGTGGAAAAGGAAAACGCGTTTGACCAGTTTCAGTTGATTTTAATCAACTGGAAAATGGCCATTTTTCAAACGGTCTCAGAATTTGACGAAATTAGTTTTGTTAGGACCGTATCATCAATACGAAGCTAGAAAATATTTTTCTGGAATTTTTAGGGTTAGTATGTGACCCCAGTAAATTGAAATGTACGTTTAAAATTCATGATAATGATTTAAATGTAAATTTGACGAAAACTGTTCGAAACAGTCGAATCAGCTTGCGATACATATCCCATTGTGTTCGGAATGGGGGTAATTAGCTATGGGCGACAGTCGTTAGGATTCGTTTTGAGTTCGTGGTGTTAAACGAGGAGTATACGAATTAAATATTATTTAAATTATATTATATATATATTCTCTGGTCAAAACCCTTGACCATTCGCAATCTCAGTCAAACGAAAAACCCTCGACTTCGTCTGAGCGGATCCCCTTGCCGACGCCCGCCTTCGCCGTCGACCATACCTCCACCACGCCCCTCCGATCATCCCCCCCTCTCCTTCTCCCCCGTTCACCTCTCCTCCCTGTTCGATCCAAAATCGCAACCCCAAATCGTGACGCCACTTCACAGCTCCGCCCCATTGCTCCGGCGCCACCCGCGAGCGCCACAGACCTCACGCAAGACCCCCTGTCCAGGAACCCACCGCGCCACCTCTGACCCAGCGCCTCCCCTCCTCCTTCCGATAGCGACACCCGCCTCCCCAGCGCCGCTTCAGACGATCCCCCACCACGTGCAGCGAGCCAAGCCCCTCCTCCATCGAGCAAAGTGAGTTTAAATTATTTTATTTTTATTTTCTTGCCATGTAATTAATTTTGTGATAAAAAAAACATCATTTTAAAATGTAATCGATGGTTATAGATAATAAAAATATGATTTTTATTAATGTAGTAAGTTAAAAATATGATTTTTATATATTAGAGATAATAAAAATATAATTTTAGAGAGTTAAAAATATAATTTCTATTCATTTAGAGTATTAAAAATATAATTTTTATACTCCTAGCATAATAAAAATATGACTTTTATTTAATTAGAGTAATAAAAATATGATCTTTTATAAAAGAAGTGAAAGAAAGAAGTGATTTGTGAAATGAACAAGAAGTGGATTTTGAAAGCAAAAGGATGAGATTTATAAATATGTTAAAGTTTATATTTTTATTTCATGTAAAAATTCGATTTTTATATATTGAATAACATAGTAAAAATTCGATTTTTATATATTGAATAACGAGGTAAAAAAATTCGATTTTTATATATTGAATAGCAAAGTAAAAATGTGATTTTTATATAGGTAGTGGATACGGGCAACGAAATAGACGAAAGAAAAGCAAAGTGAAGATTTCCTACCCATGAAGAATTGCGTCATTCAGTTTAGCGAAAGGGTGAGAACTCCTCACTCTAAATTTCTTATTCTAGTTATACATACATATATATATATATATATACACACACACTAGGATGCAGACGGTGCTTAGTAGCACCCGACACCCGTCATCCACAGACCATAGATGGCTTGTTTGTTAAATTGTTTGGTCGTGTAGTTGGTTAGATTATTTGGTTTGAACTGAATGGTTTGGTGAAATGAAATTGATTTGATTGATGTGTGAATGGCGTGGGCCTTCACTAGACCGAGGATAAGGCTAGGCCTTGTCCCGTTTCTAGTATCGTGCCGTTATGCCGCCGAAATTTTCTAAAATATGTTAGAAAAATAAAAATATCATTTTATTGAATAAATAACTGAATAGAACATTCACAGGTTGAATAAAATCATTTGATCATTAAAAATATAATTTTCAACGTGAAGTGAATAAAATAAAATATTCATTTACAAACCGGACGGTTTGTTTATGTACACTGATTTGACTGACATTGATTAGGTTGATAAATTTTACACATCGCCCGACTGCACAAATAAAATATGTGTTTGATTGTTTGAAACCCCACACGAGTGTTGGGATGAAATATGAAGTTCACTCATCCTGATTGATTAAATATGTCGATCGATTGATTGACAGGCTATTATAAGCGTTAGATATCTATATTTGATGCTTATACAGTGTAGTGCACTTTGGTTGATGGTTGATTATTTTTCAATGCTATTATATAAGTGTGATGTATGAAAATCCATATAATTAAAATTATATGGCAATTGATTAGTGTTGTATATAACGTTGTTGTATTATATAACGTTGTTATATACACAATTATATGATTTTTGTTTGATGATAACAACCAAATATATAATATTATAAATGTATTTGTACTGTACTGCTTTATATACACACAACATACATAAATATAATATTTCGATTTAAATAAAATACAACTGTACTAAAATTTAGATATTCACAGTA
The DNA here is from genome assembly GCA_030737875.1 of Allium sativum. Classification (NCBI taxonomy): domain Eukaryota; kingdom Viridiplantae; phylum Streptophyta; class Magnoliopsida; order Asparagales; family Amaryllidaceae; genus Allium; species Allium sativum. The sequence goes on from CM060912.1 coordinate 614,979,838, forward strand.
TTTTATTTGAATAGAATATTTTATTTCAATATCAAACAGTACAAATTTTATGCTCCACTATTTGTACATCTCTGCATTGCAATACATTTCATACTCACAGTTTCTCATTCAACACTCATATACATTTTACACTCAGTTGTACATTTTCATCTATACATACACTGTTACAAACACTATTTAACTGACACTGTTCTTGACTTCATTCTCTGTCTTCACACCATATAATCATGCAAGAAATTTGTTTTTGGGCACAACAAAATTGGCAACTTTTTTAGTCATTCCAATAATGGTTTTAGTCATTCCAATAATGGCTAAATCAATTTTACATTTCCAGAAACCACAGAAAATCAAAGAACCATTTTGGACAAATATTTCAATGGTGTTTCCAGTATTACAGCATGAAATCAGTGATTTTTTTTCTTCTAGGCAAAATGTATTCTAGAACATTATGAAGAAAGAAACAATCATATATTAGGCATGATTTCATCAGGGGATTTAATGGTGTATAGTTTTTTTTAACAAATTTTTTTTTGGTTTCAAATCTTTCTAAATTAACCAGTGCATTTTCTTGACAAAATCAGTATATGGTAAGCAGTTATTTTAGACAAGAAGTCAGAATGGTTTTGGCAACAAATCAATCAGTACTTTGGAAACAATGTTTGGCAAGTTTTAAAGCACTGCAAATTTGAGCAACTTTTTCATGCAAATTGGTCGAGCCAATTTCAAGACAAATGCATGGCGATAAAACTAAGCAAGCATTAATGGTGAATTAAGTTCAATGCACATCAGCTTGAAAAATTCTTTTTCTTTAAGGTGAAGAAGAAAGTGGCAACACAACTGCAGCAAAGCAAAACATATACATGCAACATCTCTGAATTCGAATGGGATTTTATGGCAACATCAAGTGTGTGTTCACACAGTGAAACCAAACGATTCAGATTAATTCTTATTTGGCAAGAGTTCAATTCTTTCCTGAAATGATTCTCTGTTATAAACTGTTTTAATGGAAAAGAGATAATTGGAAAGTTTTTATTCCACGAAATCTGCTCAGTTTTTTTTCACTGAAATAATTCATTTTTGGCAAGATATTTCAAAATGGTTTCTAGAATTACAACATACACAAAATTGGACAAATTTTTCAATGTTCATTTATATGTGCATGAAAGTCTCTTTTGTCAATTTAATGTTGCCAAAGAAATCAAATCAAGGAACAACATTTTTGGATAGTGTTTAATATATTTCCAGTTCTTTAATCAATCATGGGATTGAATTTAGCAAAAATTATTTTCAGGAATCAACCAGTAAACAATTTCTTGGATAAATTTTTATTTGTTTCCTGTTTTAAACAAATGTGTGTACAACATGCTTATCTTCAGGGCAACAAATGATTTCCAGAAATTATTCATGATATGGAAAGCAACTAAAACAATTTTTGGGCAAGTCATTTCCAGAGACTAGTTCAAACTTGGCAAGAGAACAATTTCTGAATCAAACTTTAAGGTTTTCCAGAAACCAACCAAATTCGGCAAGAAATCAAATCAAACATTTTTTTCTGATATCAAACTTGGCAAGAGATCAATCTGGTTCAATGCTGTTCACTATCACAATTTATTTTGGTATGCAAAGTTTGTTAAACTCAAGGGACCAGCAAAACAAATCCGAAATAAATTCATGGGAATTTCTATTTAAATGGCAACAAATCGAGCATGTTATTTATGCAAGAATTCTTCCAATCAAGCCATACAAATTAAAGCCGAATTTATCAGCAAAAGTAAAAGGGGAAACCGCAATCAACCAGGCAAGTCATTAAACGAAATCAGAGAGAGATTAAAGGATTTTCTAATCCTATTTATCACCAATTCATCATAGGCTTTTATGTATCGAAAAAAAAATATAAAAAAAAAATCTCAAGAGCATATCGAATAATCAAGCAAGAATACTCACATCATTTTCGATCAGAAGTTTTTTTCCCTAAATCGAAGCACTGAAAGCGTTCAACAACTCAAAAGCATCACTGAATCAATTCCATCAACAATCGAGATATCGCAATTTGGAGGAATCAGAAAAAACCCTAATTCCCAATTTGATCGAGGCCTCTATTTTTGAGTTCCAGAGCAAAAGAGAAAATCATTGGGCTAAAGAATAGGAGGAGGCTGGCCTACTTTTCACTTGGCTAAGCCAAGCTTATATTTAAAAGGGGAAATTAAATTGTTTTTATTTTAGGGTTTTTCTTGTTTATCTTTTTGTTGTATTTTGTTTTTGAAAATCAAGAAAACAGTTTCTAGTGTCTGTAAAATACTAAGAGATTCAGTCAGGGTGTTGACTGACAGTTGCTAGAGTCTGTAAAATCTAGGTTACTGGTTACAGGGTTGTAATCAGGGGAAATCTGATCTAGGGGATATCGATCAGTCTATGGTTTTGAGCGTAGGATTAAAATAGGAGCGAGGGGTTTGCGAGTGTACATGGTCTTGTATGCGGGATCTGTTCTTTTGCCTAGTAGAAACCTTAGGAATGCAGCAGTAGGCAAGGTTTTGCCGAAGCTGGGTATATCTTGTGTCATTTACTTTCTGCATTTCTGTTTCTGCTATATTTTGTGATCTGTTTATTATTATATATCCCGTTAGTTTTTTAATTCATCTAAAAACTGTGATAAACCCTATTCACCCCCCTATAGGGTTATTTTAGATCCAACAAGTGGTATCAAAGCCTGGTAATTTCATTAACCCTAGAATCATGGATCCTAGTTGTCAACCTTCTAAGAGTCAGTCCAGTAATATTCCAACTATTTTCAATTGATCAGATTTTTTAAATTGGAAAATAAAGATGAAAATTTATATAAAATCTGTTCATATTAAATATTGGAATATTATTATTAATGGAGTAGATTTGTCAGATAAAAGGAATATTGTTATCAATACTCGTGCTGTGGACATTATTTATTCTTGTCTCAGTATTGATCAATTTAAGCTTATCACTCATTGTTTATCTACACAGGAAATATGGAAAACTCTCAATGCGCTGTATGGACAAAAAGTTGACAACTGCTCAAAACCTGCAAAGATCAACTCAGATTCAAATTTATGCTTAACAGGTCTTACAGATGATAGTTCAGATGGATCAGCTGATGGAGACTCAACATACAATGAAGTAGAAAATTTCTCTTATGAAGATCTAGTTTATTTTTGTGCTGATCTAACTAAGTCTGTTGAAAAACTCCAATCTAAAAACAAATGTTTGAAATCTAAAAATCTTGAGTTGACCGGAAAAATCAATGATTTGGAATCACAACTTGAATATTTTAAAAACTCCTCAAATTCAGACTGCATAAATTGTTTGAAATTGGAAACCAATCTTGTTCATCTCAGTAAAAATATTCAAAAGTTTGAAAATGAAATTCTGATCTTAAAAGAGAACAAGATTGAGTTATCAAGTTCAAATAATTTTATGCAAAAGGAATTTGAAAGTTTTAAGACTGCCATAAATTCCAAACTTGAAATTACTGAAAATGAAAATTTGGTAAAAAGTGATTTGATTTTGAAAGAACTTGAAAATGAGATTGAAAAATCCAGGAATTTTGAGTTTGAAAAACAAAAACGATTTGAATTTGAAATCTCGGAATCCCAAGCCAAAATTAAATTTCTTGAAGATGAAAATTTAGTTTTGAAAACTAATTTTGAAAAGAGTAAAATCACCGAAAACCATTGTTCAGATTTAATGAAAGAAAATGGTGATCTTAAATCTTAAATTCAACATCTTGAAATAACATTGACAAAATTTTCTGATGGAGAAAAATCTTTGAATATGTTGTTGAAAAACCAATTTTCTTTAGGAAATAAAAACGGTCTTGGCTTTGGGGAAATCAATGTGTTTGGAAAACGAGATTCAGGTGTTTTTAAAAATCCCCCAAACTGCTTTGAAAGGAATAGACTTGAAAATCTGAACTTTGAAAATTCCAAAGGATTCTTGAAACAAAAACAAAATAAAAACTTGTATAATAAACCATTTAAACATATTTGGATCCCAAAAGGAAATAAAACGAATTCAGTTAAATTCAAACAAATCTGGGTTCCTAAAGGCACAAAAATAAATTTGAATGGTTTGTTGTATAAACAAGTCTGGGTACCAAAATGTGTGAAGAAAATTGTGAGTGGTTTTGCAAATTTTGTTAGACCACTCGATCCTATAAATTCATAGATACCGAAGGGTGGCTGAGGAACTACTGTGCTGAAAAGAAATTTGAAATCAAGCTGGTTTATACTTCTGTATCATTTACAGTTCCTTCAGCCAAAATCTGCTGAGTTAGAGATTCTGTTTTACATTGGCTTCTGGTATGATCTCTAAACTCACCTTTGTATATTCTTTCTGCTTTGATTTTATGTGTTTATTCCTTCCTCTACCCCTTCTATTTTTCTTTTGTTTTTTTTGATTTGATTTATCACTGCCATATTTTTTGTTTCTTTATGGGCTTTATTAACTTCCAATTGTAGAAGTCATGGTTTTTTTTTGGAAATTTGCTTCTCTTGAATAAAACTCTAATGTTTTTAATCTTTTCCAGATCTTGAACTTAATCTTGTAAATCCCTGCAATTGTTTTGAAGTTTGCTTTCTGATTCTCTGAATTCATAACAGTGTTGATGCATTAATATCATATCTTGAAAACTGCCATTTTGAATTCCAAATTTTTGAAGATCTGAATAATTAATGAAATTTCACACACTTATGCTGTTTGGAGTTTCTTTAATTCATTTTGGAAACGCTTAAAATATTATACTCATTACAGTACACTGCTTCTTATCATTCGTGATAATTTCGTTGATTTTTGGATTGGCTTGAATCACAGTGATACATCTTGAATTTCACATTTATTCATGATTATTATGGTCGAAGTTTGTTTGTTTGAAATCATCTGAAATTCTTGATATTATGAATCTCACACACCTCTTAAATTTAAAAATATCAATCTTGTGTGACGGATTCATTATATCTCAAAACTCGACATTGATTCATGTGATTTCAAATAAATTATTTCTTAATTTTAGGATCATGAATAATTCTCAAACGTGATGTAAATGATCTGAATATTTCACTTGTGCTTGTCAGAGATTTCTTGTGAAAAATTCGTCAAAAATCTGATTTTGTAACTCACTGTTATTTCATGATCGATTGGCTTAAATATGTGTTTGAAATCATTTGAAATTATTGATTTCTTGAATCTCACACACTTCCTGAATCTAAATTATACAAACTGGTGTGATCGATTCATTTAATCTTGAAATTTTCATATTCCCTCAAGTGATTTCAAAAAAAAAAAATATTCTTGGATCATGAATTATTATTTTTACCATTATCTTGACAAGTCTGACTTGATATTTTTTTTGTGCTGCTCTGATACTGATTCAAAAAAAAAAATGATGATTGCTTGCTTTGGTATATATTGTTTGCTACTATGATAAATATGCCTAGTTTGTTTGTCTTGTCTACTTGGGCCTAATGATTGTACTTGGATGTCTAGGATATCCGTGTTAGTCACCCGTGTCATATTTCAAATCCTCGATTATAGTGACACCAACATGTGGTATCAGTTTTGATGTGTTGTTCTCTCTGATTTATTCTCTTCATGTACATGTTGTTTAAAAAAAAACCTCATGTCTTGTGTAAATCTTTCAATTTCCTCTTGTAATTGATTTTCAATTTTAAAACTATTTATTGATTATTCATTCAGAAATTGAAATCAATAACCAAACTGGACTATAGTTAAATTCATCAAAATTATTATCAGATTTTGAAATTGTGATGAATTGTGACTGCAATATATTTTCACAACAAGAGAAGATTTTATTTAGATTCTCATGATGGTTGAACAGTTATTATAATATCTTTGAACTGGCAATTATTTCACGACCATCTTCATTATCTATCATCCTTCTATCATCCACTATGATTTTATATAAATACGGAGAGTTAATATTTTTTAGAAAATCTTTTGGAAAAATTGTGGAATTATTTGTGATAGAAATGGACTATGTTATTATTCAGAACTAGTGATAATTGAAGATTTTCAATACAGTCTAGCATATTTCATAATATAATTAATTTAGAAATTTATTTCACAAACCATTTCTTTAACTACCGCATTTCTATCATCAATTTTTTGGTTTTACATACTGAGGATTTTTTCATTTCAAAACTGAAAATAATAAAAATATAATATTCTTAAGTATTTCTCTAACCTCATTTAAAAATCCAAGCTCTGGTTATGCATGGTTATGAGATTACTTATATTTAAGCTGCAACTGATCTCATTTAAAAACCCAAGCTCTGGTTATGCATGGTCAGTGTGCTCTTAAATAAAAAATAAAAGAAAAAGAAAAGAAAATTTAATAAATAATTTTTTATATGAAATCCTCCTTTGTGTATAAAAACTAGCCCATCAATCCATCTTTCTAATCTGTGAAATGTGTTGAAATCTTATGACGTATTATGATTTGTTGATTGATAGCTTTTGGGTTTTGAGATTCTTCGATTTTGTCACTTAAATTGAATTATTAACTATAGTCCAAATCCATCACTGTTTTTGTGCTTCAATTTATAAAATTCTTCTGAAAATAATTGGAAATATATGTTTTGAAACTCTCTCCATATATATAAAATTCATCGTAAATCTGTCATTCTCTACAATGTGAAATATGCCACTAGTTCTTAGAATATTATGATTTTTGTTTGATTGATTGAGATTTATGATGACTGTTCTTCCTCTTAAGCTGAAATTATATTTCTAGTCATTTTTCATCTATATTTAAAAATTATGTATCCTTTTGATGATAACAAAAGGGGGAGAATGGATTTGAGATTTTGACTTATGAGTGAATACTTAAAAAATATTTTTAATTTTGAAAATTCTTTATTATTCAGTTCATAGTTCATTTCACTCATGCACAGTTATAGGGTGAGTTTTCTGCTGTAGGGGGAGCATTCAAATAGGAGGAGTAATATATTTCATTTTTTCAAACACATTTATGTTCAAAATCTTAAATATTTGTTTGTCATCATCAAAAGGGGGAGATTGTTGTATATAACGTTGTTGTATTATATAACGTTGTTATATACACAATTATATTATTTTTGTTTGATGATAACAACCAAATATATATTATTATAAATGTATTTGTACTGTACTGCTTTATATACACACAACATACATAAATATAATATTTCGATTTAAATAAAATACAACTGTACTAAAATTTAGATATTCACGGTATTTTATTTGAATAGAATATTTTATTTCAATATCAAACAGTACAAATTTTATGCTCCACTATTTGTACATCTCTGCATTGCAATACATTTCATACTCACAGTTTCTCATTCAACACTCATATACATTTTACACTCAGTTGTACATTTTCATCTATACATACACTGTTACAAACACTCTTTAACTGACACTGTTCTTGACTTCATTCTCTGTCTTCACACCATATAATCATGCAAGAAATTTGTTTTTGGGCACAACAAAATTGGCAACTTTTTTAGTCATTCCAATAATGGTTTTAGTCATTCCAATAATGGCTAAATCAATTTTAACATTTCCAGAAACCACAAAAAATCAAAGAACCATTTTGGACAAATATTTCAATGGTGTTTCCAGTATTACAGCATGAAATCAGTGATTTTTTTCTTCTAGGCAAAATGTATTCCAGAACATTATGAAGAAAGAAACAATCATATATTAGGCATGATTTCATCAGGGGATTTATGGTGTATAGTTTTTTTTAACAAATTTTTTTTTGGTTTCAAATCTTTCTAAATTAACCAGTGCATTTTCTTGACAAAATCAGTATATGGTAAGCAGTTTTTTTAGACAAGAAGTCAGAATGGTTTTGGCAACAAATCAATCAGTACTTTGGAAACAATGTTTGGCAAGTTTTAAAGCACTGCAAATTTGAGCAACTTTTTCATGCAAATTGGTCGAGCCAATTTCAAGACAAATGCATGGCGATAAAACTAAGCAAGCATTAATGGTGAATTAAGTTCAATGCACATCAGCTTGAAAAATTCTTTTTCTTTAAGGTGAAGAAGAAAGTGGCAACACAACTGCAGCAAAGCAAAACATATACATGCAACATCTCTGAATTCGAATGGGATTTTATGGCAACATCAAGTGTGTGTTCACACAGTGAAACCAAACGATTCAGATTAATTCTTATTTGGCAAGAGTTCAATTCTTTCCTGAAATGATTCTCTGTTATAAACTGTTTTAATGGGAAAGAGATAATTGGAAAGTTTTTATTCCACGAAATCTGCTCAGTTTTTTTTCACTGAAATAATTCATTTTTGGCAAGATATTTCAAAATGGTTTCTAGAATTACAACATACACAAAATTGGACAAATTTTTCAATGTTCATTTATATGTGCATGAAAGTCTCTTTTGTCAATTTAATGTTGCCAAAGAAATCAAATCAAGGAACAACATTTTTGGATAGTGTTTAATATATTTCCAGTTCTTTAATCAATCATGGGATTGAATTTAGCAAAAATTATTTTCAGGAATCAACCAGTAAACAATTTCTTGGATAAATTTTTATTTGTTTCCTGTTTTAAACAAATGTGTGTACAACATGCTTATCTTCAGGGCAACAAATGATTTCCAGAAATTATTCATGATATGGAAAGCAACTAAAACAATTTTTGGGCAAGTCATTTCCAGAGACTAGTTCAAACTTGGCAAGAGAACAATTTCTGAATCAAACTTTAAGGTTTTCCAGAAACCAACCAAATTCGGCAAGAAATCAAATCAAACATTTTTTTCTGATATCAAACTTGGCAAGAGATCAATCTGGTTCAATGCTGTTCACTATCACAATTTATTTTGGTATGCAAAGTTTGTTAAACTCAAGGGACCAGCAAAACAAATCCGAAATAAATTCATGGGAATTTCTATTTAAATGGCAACAAATCGAGCATGTTATTTATGCAAGAATTCTTCCAATCAAGCCATACAAATTAAAGCCGAATTTATCAGCAAAAGTAAAAGGGGAAACCGCAATCAACCAGGCAAGTCATTAAACGAAATCAGAGAGAGATTAAAGGATTTTCTAATCCTATTTATCACCAATTCTTCATAGGCTTTTATGTATCGAAACAAAAAATATAAAAAAAAATCTCAAGAGCATATCGAATAATCAAGCAAGAATACTCACATCATTTTCGATCAGAAGTTTTTTCCCCAAATCGAAGCACTGAAAGCGTTCAATAACTCAAAAGTATCACTGAATCAATTCCATCAACAATCGAGATATCGCAATTTGGAGGAATTAGAAAAAACCCTAATTCCCAATTTGATCGAGGCCTCTATTTTTGAGTTCCAGAGCAAAAGAGAAAATCATTGGGCTAAAGAATAGGAGGAGGCTGGCCTACTTTTCACTTGGCTAAGCCAAGCTTATATTTAAAAGGGGAAATTAAATTGTTTTTATTTTAGGGTTTTTCTTGTTTATCTTTTTGTTGTATTTTGTTTTTGAAAATCAAGAAAACAGTTTCTAGTGTCTGTAAAATACTAAGAGATTCAGTCAGGGTGTTGACTGACAGTTGCTAGAGTCTGTAAAATCTAGGTTACTGGTTACAGGGTTGTAATCAGGGGAAATCTGATCTAGGGGATATCGATCAGTCTATGGTTTTGAGCGTAGGATTAAAATAGGAGCGAGGGGTTTGCAAGTGTACATGGTCTTGTATGCGGGATCTGTTCTTTTGCCTAGAAGAAACCTTAGGAATGCAGCAGTAGGCAAGGTTTTGCCGAAGCTGGGTATATCTTGTGTCATTTACTTTCTGCATTTCTGTTTCTGCTATATTCAGTGATCTGTTTATTATTATATATCCCGTTAGTTTTTTAATTCATCTAAAAACTGTGATAAACCCTATTCACCCCCCCTCTAGGGTTATTTTAGATCCAACAATTGGGCCTCATTCCAATTTAGAAAATAAAGGATATTATAAAATAAAGGTTCATGTGTTGACTGTACTCATCCGTTGAGATTAGTCATGTGTTGAACGAAATATTTTAATAATAAAATTTACATCTTTATCAATATAAAATAAAGGTTCATGTGTTGACTGTACTCATCCGTTGAGATTAGTCATGTGTTGAACGAAATATTTTAATAATAAAATTTACATCTTTATCAATATAAAATAAAGGTTCATGTGTTGACTGTACTCATCCGTTGAGATTAGTCATGTGTTGAACGAAATATTTTAATAATAAAATTTACATCTTTATCAATATAAAATAAAGGTTCATGTATTGACTGTACTCATCCGTTGAGATTAGTCATGTGTTGAACGAAATATTTTGATAATAAGAAATATTTTGATAATAAGAAATATTTGAAATAGAATATTTGAAAATAGAAATACATTAAGCCGTGTTGATTAGATTGACGCCATTTTGACATGAACGATATTTATATCGATTTTATTCATTTCGAAATGAATTGAATTGAAAACGATTTCGAAATGAATTGAATTGAAAACGATTTCGAAATGAATTGAATTGAAAACGATTTCGAAATGAATTGAATTGAAAACGATTTCAAAATGAATTGAATAGAAAACGATTTCGAAATGAATTGAATTGAAAACGATTTCGAAATGAATTGAATAGAAAACGATTTCGAAATGAATTGAATTGAAAACGATTTTGAAATGAATTGAATAGAAAACGATTTCGAAATAATTGAATTGAAAACGATTTCGAAATGAATTGAATTGAAAACGATTTCGAAATGAATTGAATTGAAAACGATTTCGAAATGAATTGAATTGAAAACGATTTCGAAATGAATTGAATTGAAAACGATTTCGAAATGAATTGAATTGAAAACGATTTCGAAATGAATTGAATTGAAAACGATTTCGAAATGAACAGAATTGAAAACGATTTCGAAATGAACTGAATTGAAAACGATTTCGAAATGAATTGAATTGAAAACGATTTCAAAATGAATTGAATTGAAAACGATTTCGAAATGAATTGAATAGAAAACGATTTCGAAATGAATTGAATTGAAAACGATTTCGAAATGAATTGAATAGAAAACGATTTCGAAATGAATTGAATTGAAAACGATTTCGAAATGAATTGAATTGAAAACGATTTCGAAATGAATTGAATATATAACGAATTTGATTCGAATAGAAAACCAATTTGAATTGAATCGAATAGAAATCCAATTTGAATTGAATCGAATAGAAAACCAATTTAAATTGAATCGAATAGAAAACGACTTTGAATTGAATTGAAAACGAATTCAAATTGAATTGAAAGCGGATTGAAATGAATTCAAATTAAATTGAAATTTAAATTGAATAGAAATGAATTTTAAAACGAATTTATAAAGAGAGATTCAATTTTGATTTGAATTGAAATGGAAGTTGAAATTGTTTTTGAAACGAAATTAAAGCGATTTATAAAATTCGTTTTAAATAGAAATCGACGAAATATATTATATATATATTATATATATAATATAATGGCCTGAATAGAACGCGCCGCGCCGCGGAAGTTCGTGAATTTCGACCATTTATTTCAAACGGACATTACGGGAGATCCGACCGTCGGATTCTCCTAAAACCTGAACCCTTCGGTTCGTATCGAAAAGAGCTTTCTAATGAATATTAGAAATTCAAAATCTAACGGTTGGATTTGGAGATACGTCCAAATCAAATTTGAAAAAGGTCGCTGTAAGTGCAGTTCGATGGCCGTTGATGGAAATCGACTGTACGGGCCTTGATAAAATTATTAAAAATAGTAATAATTTGTGTAAAATCATAAGAAATGATTTGGGAAAAATTGGGGTGAAAAACTCCATATTTGAAAGGATAAAAATGGATTTTTATCGAAATGAACTAGTTTTGAACTAAATTTAAAACCCAATTATTTTTAAATAAATAAATTAGATTTAAAAAGGGGTTTTAAATAATCGGAATTTCTAATATATTTAATTGGATTTGAAATGGGTTTATCGTGAACTGTGTTTTAAATAACACTACTTCTTTAACCCGATAACAAATAGAATGTGATTTGGGTTTGTCGTGAACTGTGTTTTAAATAACACCTAGTTCTTTAACCCAATAAAAGGAGTTTTAACGAATCTGCAATTAGGTTGAAATGTGAATCTATAATTTAAATTATCAAATTTAGAAATGAGCGGGAATGGAGTATCGCCAGTTTTGCTCCAAAGCGATAGTTAAATCTTTAATTAGATTTGAACGTGAAATGGTAATTAATTTTACCGATAACACCATAGTATTAAATATGGAGTATTGCCAGTTTTGCTTCATGGGATGAATAGATCGGGATTGGGAAATAAAATAAATAATTACTTCGTTGTGGTTCGCTAATCTCGACTAGTTTGGAAAACCATAATTTGGTTTGAAACGACATCCAAAGGAAGATTAAAGGATAGATTTTAAAGAATTTATCTTGGATAAAATTAATGGGAACCTTTCCCAAAAGATGTGAATATTTAAATAACAGAATATTCAGAATTGGAATGAGGCGTATATTGTGTTTTCTAGCACTGTTTTTAATATACGCGGATTGTTCGGAAAGGCCGGGTTTATACCCATTCTGAATAACCGATTCGACGATATGTCGAAGATGAAGACGGTGGTTAAAGACCGGAAGTCTTCACATCGTTCGGATAATTACTGACGATCCTGATTGGGCTGTACACCCAAGAGGATGGAAATAGTTGGTGGTCGTCCAGACGTACTTGGAGATGGATGGATATGCGAGGAAAGTGCCTCCGGTTTCGTTCAGACCTAGAACGGACTTGTAAATGGATGGTGTGTCTGACATTGTATTCCTTTATATTGTATTTGTTGATCTCTGCTAAATATATATCTGTTTGGCGGCGGAGAATTTATTCTCTTGCTTAACGCCCTTCTCTGAGACATATGAGCTCAGAGGTTATATATTGGCAGAAATCAGTGGTACGATATGGATTGATAGTGTGGCATGCTGAGATGCAGTGATCCAGACTTTTGTTGAAAAGAAAAGTTTGGTGGTTGATGATCGAAGCGCAGCTGATATAGCATGGCTTTGTGTATAGCGTTGATCCGCGAGCCTCACACCCCGGTATGGTGGCAAACTGATGGTTTGATCAGTATACTTTTTCGTGGATGGGCACCTTAGTGGTGTCGTGAATTCGGTCGACCGAGATGAGCCTAGTGCTCAGGGATATATCGAGTAAGCGGTGTTTTCTCTCCCTGGGACGTAAGCCGCGGTGGTACTCTGGTCCCAAATGTGCGGATGCAGACGGTGTTTTCTCTTGTGGGGACGTAAGCCGTGGTGAATTGCATTCCACGATCGATCTTTCGAATTAGGAGCCACCATGATGGAAATCCAATTTCCAATACGTGTATTGTGGTTTTAATTGTAGAACTAGTATGGCGACATGATATATGGTACCCATGCCGTCTATGATTGATATTTATGATTGGAATTGTTTTGACACTATACACATATTATAGTATCAAATGATTTGTTTTAAACGTACCAAGCATGTTTAGCTATTATAAGGGAAAACCCTATCCTCCGGCTTGCGTTGCATTGTGTGATGGGACCTGGGTCTTATAATAGCTTCATTTTTCGAAAAAGCATTGCGCTGTTTATTCTATGCACTAGTATTCTTGGGAGGAAACCCGTTCCGTGTTATACGGCGTGGTCCCTTGAATTACTCTTTTTTTTAAAGTAAAGTTTTAAATAACTGTTTTAGTTCTCACACCAGTCACATGACTAACCTGGAGTTTATTGTTTTAACCTAAACTCTGGGTGCCCCTATTTTCCACACGGGCAGCTAGTAGTTTTGGTTTTGCAGATTTATATTCACAGGATCCTGGTTTACAGTTGGAACGATATCCGGAAAGCTTTGTATCCGTATATCTCTTCTAGTTGTGTATTGTATTATTTTCCGCTGTTATATAATTAATTGTAATCTCTGATATTTATTCGAATGTATAATATTCATTTATACTCTGTATATTCTTGTATCTGATGGAATTGTTGTAATAACAATGAAATGTTCTTCCGTCTGCGTTCAGATTTGTCTTGTTCTCACAGTAATTCGTTCTTTCTCATCTCTTCGGAGACCGGGGAAGTTTCGGGTCGCTACACGATGATACAATAATGATAACAATAACAAGGAAAATACTATTTTAGCCTTGGAAACGTTGTTTCCACACCTTGTCAATGTTGCGTGCGGGTTATCAATTAACTCGTTTTACGTTTTAGAGCTTGTTTTAAGCCTCCTTTAAAGTCTACAGATGGAATTTTTTGGAGTATTTGGATAATTGAGGTGAAAATTTCACTATAAGGTGGGAAAGGGAATATTTATAAGCGGAGGAAATATAAAAATCCTTCGTTTTGATTTCCTTTCTCGGTTTAGGAAAAATTAAATAGGAAACGATTAGATTGCGTGACATTTTGGATGGTAGGATTTTGATGCAAAATTGGTGGCTTCACACTTCTATTCATAGTTATATGAGGGTAATGGATGGATTTTTGCATTCATATGGAACTTCCAGTATATTTAGGATGTTTTGCATCATGTTTTCAAAAATGTTTTAAAAATTTCAATGCATACATATAGAAGGCCCGATTTAGAATCATCTTGCATGCATATTTTACGGTTGAAATGCATTATGTACATTGTGCACATATACACATGGATGCAAAGTAGGTGTACACAAATTGGTTGTGTAGGATAGGATAACTAAGTGTCAAAATTTCGGGATGAAATTCCTTTTAAGGGAGAAAGAATGTAACAACTCGGAATTTTAACAATAGATTAGTTATTAAATTAGATTCTAAAAAATAGGAATTTCTGCAAATGATGGAATTTGATCACGAAACTTCATCCGATGCCTTAGTCTCAGAATTTTAGCCAACTTTCATGTTTGGAGTTTCGCGAACCGAGTCCATTTGAAAAGTTACAGACGAAATACAGAATATGGATTGAAATAAGTAGAATAATCAATATATATCTTTTGCACTTTGACCATCCCAGTGACGGCTAGGTTTTGAGGGGCAATTTCGTTATATTATATAATATAGACGGACGAATGTTTATTTAAATAAATCTAATGGTTCATGTCTAATTCCACTCCTATAAATAAAGGGCTAAGGACTCATTCTTTTCCACACAAATCTATAGGCAGTAGCGAAGCTCTTCCATTTCCCATTCTCTTCCAATCAAAATTATATTCATATACAATCAATCAAATATAAATCATATAGAATTGAAAGTGATTATCAGATCTAAATGGAAAGGAACATGAACTGACGGCTAAGCTATTCCATATCAAATCCTCCCCCCTTTTCATATTTTCTTGCATATCTACAGATCTGAAAGTATCGCCTTTTCAGATTAATTATAGATTTATAAGAATTTGGAATAGTAGGCCTAAAAGGTTATTCAGATTTCAGATTTATATGCTTTCAAGTGAGTAGGAAATTTACATACAAATTTATAATAACTATTTATCTTGTTTGAATTAGATCTCAAAATATATGCCTATTACCATAAGATCGGCTCATAATATTATTGAATTTGAATTGGCACCTATCATATTTGTTAATAAATATTGTCAAAACTTGGAAATTATGAATTGTGGTTAGGAACAATATAAATTGTGGATTTACTTAAATTGTTTATACATATTGCCTACATTATGATGGAAATTATATTGTGGTTGTTGTAAAGAAATGAAGATTTGAAAATCAATCCCAATAACATTGTTTAGATGTAGTTTTCTTCCAAATCTCTAGTTTCAGTGTTAAAACGATAAATTATGTGATTTTGATTAAAAAGATGCAGTGTTGAATTATGTTATTTTAATTAAAAAAGACACATGCCTATTTGTATTCAATGTTGTTGAGGTTTTGGTTTAGGTTTTGTAAATATGTCGTTTTCCTCTTTTTGAAAAAAGATACATTACTTTGAATTCACAAGAGATATGAAAAAAGATTAAAAAAAGAAAAGTGGTGCACATGTACGTATAAAAATAAATATACATATTTGTGCGTAGTTTGCAGCAACTATTCTAAAATATACATAAACACATATATATTTCTTATGGTTTTGAAATATGTCTATTCCATTAATCAAGCATAATTTACAATAATTATAGCTAACAGTCTTTTTGTAAGATTTGAAACCCTGTGGCAAGATTAAATACAAAAAGGAATGTTTGGTTATTAACTGAACCAAATTATTAAATTTTAAAATAAATAATAATAAAGAAAGATAACTACGTCGACCGCGCAAAAATGTAAATATAAATATATATATTTATCATCTGTTTGAATCTACGTAAATAACGAAATATATGTACAAAAATGGATGTTTGAATGTTTGAACAATATTCATTTTATGGAAACATACACATGAATGTAATCCATATTAAATGAATACATTGTGTTGACCATTATAGCAATTATTATAATTTATTGCTATAAATAGGGCCGCATATAAATAAATAAAAATTGTAGCCGACGTTGATTAGGGAAAGGTGAATTTGACAACGTAATGGTTACAATACCTAAATCGATTGGGATAAATGTTTTAAACCGCAATTAGGGAAATTGAATTATGACCGCATTAAGACACGAGGTTAAGTTCAAGTTGTGGCATAAGTCTACCCGTAACCACCAGGCGAATCCAACATCCACAGGTAGTCAGCTTAATGTGAGGGGTCTAATGCACAAATATAACTGTACTAAGACGCGAGGTTAAGGTTCAACTTGTGTTAGAAGTCTGGCCGGAACCGACCAGCAAATCCAGCATCCACAAGTGGTCAACTTAATGTGAGAGGCCTGCTGCACAAATATATGTATATATAGTAGGCAACAAATAAATAATTAAATAAGGATAGTAATGTCTATTGGTGTAACGACCCATATTTTTCGCGATCCTGGGTAATTGACATACAACACCATGTCGACTATCCAAGCATCGGAAATACCGGATAGTCAATGAAAGAAGTTAGAGGGTGAGAATAGATAAGATTAGGAAAATTAGAATAGAAGAAGGAGAAGAACATCACACGAATCTCACAGCGGAACGAATAAATATATTACATAACATAAATTTGAAACAAAATATGTACTTGAATATACATATCATTATCAAAGTACAACACTTACAACACAGCAGAAATAAATAATTGCTATAAAATCCTGAAGCCTCCTGATCCAAGCTTTCAGTATCTGTAAAATCCTGACTACTTGATTGCCGATACAAAATTGGGAACCCAAGAGTTTAGGGAAAACAAAACAAAATAAACTCCGGGTCAGTCATGAGACTGGTATGAGTAAAAAATTTAAAACTGCTTGAGAAAATAAACGATATCTTATAAGACCACGCCATATAACATAGAACGGGTTTTTCCCTTATGAGAATCCAAAACACTTGATTTATCATTCAAAATCCTTTTGAAAGAAATGATAATCTTTATATCAAAACTCTTTGGATATTATAATAGTGTCTATCAACCACAATATAATAATCATCTAGCAGAATGCTTTCATCTCACGTTCCACATACATAATATATAATCAAAAAAACAGCGGGCGCTTATTGGGTAATGGATTCCAACTGGCAAGGTATGGGACCACCTTCTGACAGTGTATCTCTAGAGAGGAATACACTGGGTTCAACAAGAACATCTTGTAACCCAGGCTAAACATGACCAGTCACTCATTTCGCTTGGGTATACCAAATGTATTATCACCAACAGTTGGGACCAACAACCGTTTCCCAAAAGAGACAACATCGAAATAGACTATAGAAATAAATGGAATTTCTCTAGATCAGGTGACAATGCACCCTAATTGGCAGCTAACCACTTAGCCATGTGACCTATCCGATTTTATACCATCTCCTGATTGTGGGGCTAGAGGCCATAATGTATAGATCACACCTTTATTTACTTTGAATGCCACATCGTTATACCCGCCAAATCACAAATTGATTCCCCCAAAAATACCACGTGTATACAGCTAAGAGAAACGAATTCCTTCTCCACCAAACGTAAATACGTTTGAAGAGATCAACTTACGCGATTTATTAAATATACTCTGTCAGATATTATTCCATACAGGTCATCCTGGGTCTGGACGGACCGAAGGTACTATTCTGTAAATCCATCTTTGACAATTTCTACCTAGGATTTACTGAACAGCCCTTGCGTAACTCTGTCTTCAATTATCTTCATCATATTTGATTCGCAAAGCTAATGCCATATGGAGTGGTTTTCAAATGATATATCTAATCCCGGTCTCTCCGTATTGATAACGGAAATGGTCAAAATCTTTGATAGTCGGTGATTTAACTATCAAAGGAAAAATATGTACAAACAACGGTCGTATTCCCAAATGAAAATCTTACCGATCAATCATCATTTCATTTCCCAATTTCCCATTTATCGTTTCCATATATTCATAAATTCCTTATTTTCTAAAATTAGAAAATATACGTTATTAACTTTGGAAAACGTTTCCATTTCTTATTCACGCATCAATATCTTTCCACCTCTATCAGTCTCTAACTATAAACTAGTAAGAGAACAACTTCCCAAGTATAAACCCCGAAGGCCGAAACCAACATCAGATCGGTACCCAGAAAGGCATTCAACTCAACTAATTTCCAATCAGTTTTTAATTCCAGTAATTCCATTTAAATTCCTATTTCAAACCCAATTCCCTTTATAAATATTTTATTTGCAAAATATTTAATTGAATCTAATTTTTCACATCGAATGAGAATAATATTTTTTTATATAATCAAAACAGTTTGATTTCGTATTTAAAAACAACATCTCATTTATAATTCCCTTTATATAATTCTATTTATTTTATATAAATCCTTTTATATTATTCTATTTATTTTATATATATCCTTTGATATAATTCTATTCATTTCATATATAAATATTTCATTTTCAATATTCACTTTGAAAATTTTCTTTTTACATTCCAGTATTTCATATGGTATTTAAAATACCAAATAACATGACCACTGTCATCATAATCAATCACATATTATATATCACAACATATATAACAATATATGAAAACAAACAATATTATAAATATTGAGGAATCGAGTTGGATCCCTCCAACCTGTTTCCCTGCATCACAGATGTTAAACAATATAAATAACATCGATTTCATTTCAATATGAAATATTCTGATAAACAGAATCAATATTTGATTAATGATTTATATATATATTGTCATTTATAATTTCAACCAATAAATCAACAATTCAACCAAACAATCAACACACTGCAATCAATCATCATTTATCAACACAAGATTATATTTATAAAAATATAAACTGTACAGAGTTAGTGAGATTTACTCACATTGTACGGTCATCGTTAAATAACGATAACTGTCGGTTGATTATGACATACAATTTATTTCGCTATAAATTGTAACGAACTCCAATTCACTCCGAATCAGTTCCATTGTGGAGCTCTCGTCCATATGATCCCAACGATCTGAACGTTTTGAAATTCTGACCATGTATGAGAGAGATACCATAATTATAAGTTCATATAAACATTTAAATGGTTTATATTAAAACTAAGCTAATTAAATTACAAACTGGGCCTCACCAATTAAAAAAATCGGCCCATTACCCTACTTAGCCCATGACCCACTCCAAATTGTACTCCTTCTTCCCCGATATACGTCCAACTCCAGAATCATTGAAGCCGACCATTGCCAAAACTTTCCATCACCATTTCCAACTCAATACTTCATTAACAATCAAAGTAAAGCCACCTAAAATTATCTTGTCCAGATCTCACAAAAAATGAAACTTGATGTCTTCTTCTGCAAAGCATCGCTTCCAGGTTCCCTCAAGATCATGGCTACGTTTAAATCCCTCCAACCTCCCTCTTCTCTTATCTAAAAATCACGATAAAATCGCCACAATTCCTCTCAGAAATCGGTCAATCTCCTCACGCTATATATATTCGACTCGCCTTCGAGTTTTGAATTGTGTCTCCAGGTTTCCACAAATGAATAGTAAGTTAATCGACATTAATTTGCATCGATTTCCCCAATAAATTCAATACGAGTGCTAAATGATGCTACAATCCCAAAAAACGATGTTAGAAACTTGAATCAAATGCTTATAATCTCGAAATCACGAACCCTAGCTCAAACGACCTACTGTTCATCATTTTACAGCAAACAAAAATGAAGCCGAGTCCTTTAGGTTTCATATAGGAATGAAGAGCTTCACCTCCTAAGTTCAAAAACACTTGCTTTGGAATTTTACCATTTTTCTTTAATTTTGTTTTGAATTTAAACTCTCGTTTGCTGAAGAAAAGAAAGAAAATGACGATGGAAGTATTTGACTGTCAAAGGGAGGAAATTAGGTCAAAGATGAGGTAGAGTATTTATAGGGTAATAAAATATTTTTATATTCAATTTTATATTTATATTTAATCAGTCATTGTTTGTTTTTATCATTAAATATTCGTATGACCACATAACATATTCAAATTCGACGAAAATGGACACACAACTACATTTTGACATTACGGACCCAACGTAACTTGTTTCGTTGAATTCCGAGTCTGTTTGCTTATGCAGTATATTTTTAAAGTCAAATTATTGACTGTTTATCACATTAAAACCCCATACGACCACATACTGACTCCCAAAATCATGCAAATTGAAATCTAGTAATAATTTAGTATTCCGGATCCAACAAAATTAGTTTCATCGAAAACAGAGTTCGTTTGCAAAACTGGCTATTATTAAAGCTTTAAATAAACCAATTTAAATTTTAATATATTTAAAAATAATTAAATCAAATATTTATAAATAAATATTATCGTATATACTCACACTAGAAAATTATCCAGCTCCAAAATATTCCTATCTAAATTTATAACTCGACATTTCAAATCCAGATTAAATCAGTATTCAATTTATATTGAAAATTCATTTATAATATAAATAAATCGTTATAAAATTATAAAGGAATTCCATAGCGACTTTTTGAAAATTTGATTTGATCATAAATCAAAATCTACCTGGCGAAATCCCGATTTTTCACTTCCATTAGAAAAATATACTTCATGAGCTCCGAACTTTTCACAGAAATCCGACTTAAAACGGATTCTGTATATTCATTTAAAGTTCGAATCGCCAAATTACGAACTACCGCACCATTTCGAGCTCGATTATAATTATAATATAATTTATATGTTCAACTGACATTTATAAATAAACTCGTTAATATAATTCAATTCTAAACTGAATATATATTCTAAATTGTCCAATTCACAAAATATTGCGAATTATGTTATTTCCGATTATTTCAGAAATAAATATATCATTCTATTATTTAATTTAATTAAATATTCAATATTATTTAATTCTGGTCATTTTAAATTACCAAACCATTATTTAAATAATTAAATAAATTATTTATTATCCGTTTAAAATATGGGTCGTTACATTCTTCCCCCCTTAAAATAAATTTCGTCCTCGAAATTGCAAAGGTAGAAAACTAACCTTATTAATTGGGTTAAAAATTATTTGTTTATTTCTTTAACTTCAGTTTCAACTGAACCAATTAATTTCAATTAAATAATTACTCATTCCTACTAACGAAAATTTTCAAAAATCCAAAAAAATTTCTAACACCTTAACTTTTCGAAAAATTTCGCCAGCACATCCTTTGTACTGGTCAATAGCTCAAACTCCAACTCGCCTCTCTAGGCCTTCTTCAACCCAAAAGAAAATCAAACAGCCAAGAGGCGTGCCAATTCGGCTCATAAAACCTCATACCCAATATAAATATAAACATTTACCTTTTTGTCGGGCATATCAATACATCCTTTCCATCTGTTACCAGTTCTGCATATATCAATGTCATCCCAATCATTCGGTTATACCCAAGCCAAATTCTGTTCTTAGCTCAGATTCCATTTTTAATTTCAACTCTTAACTAACCAGTCCAATTTCATTTCGGATTATCTCCAATCCAATCTAATTCGAAATTTTCTATCTCAATTCATTTTCCCCTTAACTAGTTTCAATTCAATTTCTATATCTATTTGCTTTTACAAATTCTAATTTAATTTGTTTCAATCCAAACAATCTCCCCTGGGGAATTGTTAAATATTTTAGCTTTTCTAAAACCAGATACCCCTTTTTAGGATTCAAAACAACTTTCTTTTCACAAAAAAATTCAAAACAAAATCCTTGGTAGTAATCCGTCACTTAGAAACTCAAAAATGAACACCGATGATGTTCGGATCATCATCGGAATTATTTTCCAGCGACCGAAGTGAGTTCAATACTGTATAAATTTCAAAAACATTTCTAACCATTTCCATTTTGACATACATTCAAAATATTATTCACAATACTTGTAAACAATTTAAAATCTCCCAGGATTTTAAAATTCTCATATATTAATCCCAAATCCATCTACAAACACCTTTCCAAATTTCCTGGGTTTTAATTTCAATTCTGATTTCAAATTTGATTCATTTCGTAACATTTATACAAATTTTGTAGTTATTTACATAACCATTTCAATTATAATCTTATCTGATTATAAGAACAACCAATATATCTAATATACTATAATATTCCAAATATCAATACTTTGTTTATATCAAAATATATTTTAGGTAAAATTATTTCATTTACCCTCTTTTCAAAACATATCGTGTCGGTTCATCGTATTCAAGTGTCTATAAACTCCTACCGATATAGTGGGTCAAACTGATCGATCGGAATTCATAAACAACTCAACCAATAAATCACCACAATATGAAACAATTTTTATAAAATCTACAAACACGTTCTCTCTTATATATACACTCAACTCAATCTAGACATTACTCACCCCATCTCTACTGAGTCATGCCACAGAGCCGAGGTAATTACCTAACCTTCAGCTCTGATACCACTGTAATGACTTGTATTTTTTGCGATCCTGGGTAATTGACATACAGCACCATGTCGACTATCCAAGCATCGGAAATACCAGATAGTCAATGAAAGAAGTTAGAGGGTGAGAATAGATAAGATAGAAAATTAGAATAGAAGAAGGAGAAGAACATCACAACATCTTCAGAGTAACACGAATCTCACAGCGGAACGAATAAATATATTATATAACATAACTTTGAAACAAAATCTGTACTTGAATATACATATCGTTATCAAAGTACAACACTTACAGCATAGAGGAAATAAACAATTGCTATATAATCCTGAAGCCTCCTGCTCTAAGCTCTCGGTATTTGTAAAATCCTGACTACTTGACTGCCCATACAAAATTGGGCACCTAAGAGTTTAGGGGAAAAAAACAAAATAAACTCTGGGTCAGTCATGGGACTGGTGTGAGTAAACAATTAAAAACAGCTTGAGAAAATAAACGATATCTCAAAAGACCATGCCGTATAACACAGAACATGTTTTTCCCTTATGGGAATCCAAAAAACTTGATTATCATTCAAAATCCTTTTGAAAGAAACGATAATATTTATATTAAAACTCTTTGGATATTATAATAGTGCCTATCAACCACAACATAATAATTATCCAGCAGAACGCTTTCATCTCACGTTCCACATACATAATGTATAATCAAAAAACCGCGGGCGCTTATTGGGTAATGGATTCCAACTGGCAAGGTATGGGACCACCTTCCGACAGTGTATCTCTAGAGAGGAATACACTGGGTTCAACAAGAACATCTTGTAACCCAGGCTAAACACGACCGGTCACTCACTCGCTTGAGTGTACCGAATGTATTATCACCTAAGGTTGGGATCAACAACCGTTTCTCGAAAGGGACAACATCGAAATAGATTATAGAAGTAAATGGAATTTCTCTAGATCAGGTGACAATACACCCTAATTGGCAGCTAACCACTTAACCATGCGACCTACCCAATTTTATACCATTTCCTGATTGTGGGGCTAGAGGCCATAACGTATAGATCACACCTTTATTTACTTTGAATGCCACATTGTCATACCCGCCAAATCACAAATTGATTCCCCCAAAAATACCATGGGTATACAGCTAAGAGAAACGAATTCCTCAGCCACCAAACGTAAATATGCTTGAAAAGATCAACTTACACGATCTATTAAATATACTCTGTCAGACATTCTTCCATACTGGTCGTCCTGGGACTGGACAGACTGAAGAGCTTTACCTCCTGAGTTCAAAAACATTTTTTGGAATTTTACCATTTTTCTTTGATTTTGTTTTGAATTTAAACTCTCGTTTGCTGAAAAATGAAAGAAAATGACGGCGGAAGTATTTGACTATCACAAGGAGGAAATAAGGTTAAAGATGAGGTAGAGTATTTATAGGGTAATAAAATATTTTTATATTTATATTTAATCAGTCGTTGTTTGTTTTTATCATTTAAAAGTTCGTATAACCACATAACATACCCAAATTGGACGAAAATGGACCAAACGAAACTTGTTTCATTGAATTCCGAGTCCGTTTGCTCACACAGCGTATTTTTAAAGTCAAATTATTAACTGTTTTTCACATTAAAATCCCGTACATCCACATACTGACTCCAAAAATCATGCAAATTGAAATCTAGCAATAATTTAATATTCAGGATCCAACAAAATTAGTTTCATCGAAAACGGAGTTCGTTTGCAAAACTGGCTATTTTTAAAGCTCTAAATAGACCAATTTAAATATTAATTTATTTAAAAATAATTAAATTAAATATTTATAAACAATATTATCATATATATTCACACTAGAATATTATCCAACTCCAAAATATCCTTATCTAAATTTATAACTCGACATTTCAAATCCAGATTAAATCAGTATTCAATTTATATTGAAAATTCATTTATAATATAAATAAATCGTTATAAAATTATAAAGGAATTTCATAGCGACTTTTCGAAAATTTGATTAGATCATAAATAAAAATCTATCCGACGAAATCCTAATTTTTCTCTTCCATTAGAAAAATATACTTCACCAGCTCCGAACGTTTTTTGTTTCATAGAAATTCGACTTAAAACGGATTCTGTATATTCGTTTAAAGTACAAATCGCCAAATTACGAACTACCGCGCCATTTCGAGCTCGATTATAATTATAATATAATTTATATGTTTAATTGACATTTATAAATAAACTCGTTAAAATAATTCAATTCTAAACTGAATATATATATTCTAAATTGTCCAATTCACACAATATTGTGAATTCTGTTCTTTCCGATTATTTCTGGAATAAATATATCAATCTATTATTTAATTTAGTTAAATATTCAATTTTATTCAATTCTTGTCATTTTAAATTACCAAACCATTATTTAAATTATTAAATAAATTATTTATTGTCCGTTAAAAATACAGGTCGTTACAATTGGGGTACGACATATAGATGATTCTGGACTGACAAGATAAGGATATCCGCTGTTAGTTAATGTCTTTGGAAAATTATGGCCGCTAAGCTCTTAAATGTTGTTAATTGAAATCAATGGCAATAAAAGGAAATTAAATATAAATTGTTGCGTTAGGAAAATATGACCGTTAAGGTTATAAAGGACAATAAACATATGAAAAGAGGACGAAAACGAAATAAAGGGAATAAACGAGATCGATTGTTGTTTAAATACTAAGTCCAATTAGGTAAATAATCAAATAAATATCCTAGGGTTAGAAGGATATAACTTTCCTTATTTATATTAATTAATATAGTAATTATTGTTGATGGCAAAAAATGTCGTAAACACCAAAGATTCCAATTACTAGGAATAATTAACTTGGTCATGTAGATAAGAACGGAAAGCAGTAAATAACACAAGATTAATAGTGATTCAGCCTCGTGAGGGGCCTACGTCCACTTTGAAGCGTTGTTGGAATATTATTGATCACAAAAGGTTACAAGGTTGAGACCATTTCATGACATCTCATTACATTAGCTCCTAAGCTATATGATGTCATCATTATCATATATGATGTCATAATTGACATATATTGCAAAATATGGAAAAAAGACAATTTTTCCCTCTTCTTCCTCAAAGTGAAGATGCCAATAATAGAGCTCTTAGGAAGTCTCAAGGTCTTAAATTCCAACCCCTTTGAAGTGTGAGGCCATGGGCTATTTATAGAAGAGGGGTTAGGAAGGAGAAGGTGGGAGTAGGTAAAAATAGGGGACTACATGCAGAAATTCGCCCCCATCCTATGCATGCCAGAAATTCGCACCCAGCACTGGAGTGCTATTTTCGCACCTCTCGGGGTGTGAAATTCGCACCCCATGGTGGGTGCGAAATTCGCACCACAGGTTACGAAATTCACCCCTCGCTGGATGCGAATTTCGCACCTGGTTGGGTATGAATTTCGCACCCCGCTGGGTGCGAGTTTCGTACCCCGCTGGGTGCGAATTTCACACCCTGATGGGTGTGTAATTTGTACCCTCTCTGGGTGCGGATTTCATACCACTGGGTTCGAATTTCACACCCTGCTGGGTGCGAATTTTGCACCCCTTAAGGGGCACGAAATTCGCACCTCCGGTGGGTACGTAGGTCGCATCTTTGGGGTGCGAAGGTTGCCTCTTGGGGTTACGAATGCCAAGGTGATAGGTGTCTTGACGGTCCACGGCTTGGGTTCCCTACTTGGACTGCGTGGTCTTTGTTGATGCGATCCCTCTTCGACCTGTTTCCTTCGCTCCTACGATGTGTTAAGTTGAGCATGTCCTGTGTCCAAATGTTAACCGGCCTTTTGGTTCAGTTCTCAAAAGTACACAGGACATGCTCAACTTAACCCATCGTATGGAGTCAAGGACAAGGGGGGCGTCTAGGAGCAAAGGAAACTGGTCGAAGAGGGATCGCACCAACAAAGGCCGCGCAGTCCAAGTAGGGAACCCAAGCCGCGAACCATCAAGACACCTATCACCATGGCCTTAGCAACCCCCAAGAGGCAACCTTTGCACCCCAAAGACGCAACCTTGGTACCCCCCGGGGGTGCAAATTTCGCACCCCTATGGGGTGCAAAATTCGCACCCAGCAGGGTGTGAAATTTGCACCCCAGGTGTACGAAATTCGCACCCAGAGGGGGTGCGAACTCCGCACCCAGCAGGGTGCGAAATTCGCATCTAGCGGGTATGAAACTCGCACCCAGCAGGGTCCGAAATTCGTACCCAACCAGGGTGCGGAATTCGCACCTAGCACGGTGCGAAATTCACACCTAACAGAGGGTGAATTTCGTACCTTGGGGTGCGACTTTCACACCCCGGGAGGTGCGAATTTCGCACCCCCATAGGGTACAAATTTCGCACTCGAGAGGTGCGAAATTCGCACCCCAGGGCTGGGTGCGAATTTCTGGCATGTGCAGTGTAGGGGTGCGAATTTCTACATGTGGTCCCCTATTTTTACCTACTCCTACCTACTCCTAACTAACCCATATTCTATAAATAGCCCATGGCCTCACACTTCAAAGGGGTTGAAATTTGAGACCTTGAGATTTCATGAGAGCTCCATTAATGGCATCTCCACTTTGAGGAAGAAGAAGAATAAAATCGTCTTTTTCCTATATTTTGCAATATATGTCAATTATGACATCATTTATGATAATGATGACATCATATAGCTTAGGAGCTAATGTAATGAGACGTAATGAGTTGGTCTCAACCTTATAACCTTTTGTGATCAATAATATTCCAACAACGCTTCAAAATGGACATAGACCCCTCACGAGGCTGAACCACTATAAATCTCTTGTGTTATTTACTGCTTTTCGTTCTTGTTAACACGACCAAGTTGATTATTCCTAATAATTGGAATCTTTGGTGTTTATGACATTTTTTGCCTTCAACATTTGGTGCTTTCACTGAGAAAACTCGGATTTTTGCGCCGTTGTCGCACATTGCCATCTTGACCTCCGATGAGCTTTAGGTTCTTCAGGTTAACCTGCTGCCGAGTCCTCTTACGATGGCAAAGTGACCAATGAATGCAATGATCGACTCTTTAGCCGCAGCCGAAGCCGGAACATCTCAATTGCCTCAGTCGGCGGATATCCTGGCCACTAATGAAAATGCCCCTCCTACCGTGGACCCTTAAGAGCTCGCAACACAAGCTCAGCTTCGCGCGCTTAGTGAAAAATATGAGAACACGGCGGTTGAGCTCAATCAAGCTTTAAAGAATAACATCGACCTTATGCGACAACTTCATGAAAGTCAGCGCGTCGTCGATTGACTTCAACTAACCTAGAACAACGCTCGACCTCGACCAACTCTCTCGGAAACGTCTTCCTATGAGTCAAGGGGCCCACATAAAAGAAGGAGGTTTAGCCTCATCAACAACATCGCCGTCCGCACCAACGCTCTCGACAACGGCAATGGCCACGCCAATGGAAATGGGAACGACAACGGCGACCGAACTACAATCACATATAGCGAGGGGGCACAACACCAAGATCTCTCCCGCTTGATCATCAATGATGGACCGGGTCCGACTAACCAGCCCCTTCCTCGATGAAACCCAACGGTCACCCATCGAGACAATGGACCATGCCAGCGGCCTGCACTCTTCCAGAACATGATCCGATTATAGACGTTGAGGACATGGAAGAAGACGACCGGACATCTATCATTGAAGATGTCCTCGCAATAGAACTCCATAACCTCGCCAAAATCCAAAGGTCCCAATGGCGGACCCTCAACTAACTTATCTTCCCGACATGGTCCCAAGGATCATAAGGGAAATGCGAGGAAATGTGCATAATTCATGGGAGGCGCACATTAGGCGCAACCCCTTCACAAGAAGAGTAAACGAAGCTGAATGGCCGCGACGCTTCAGCATGCCAAATGCCACTCTATGTTGGCTCAACTGACCCTTGTGATTTCTCGAATCAGTATGAATGGAAAATCTATTCAAGCTAGGGAAACGATCTAGTCAAATGCAAGTGGTTCCTAGTCTTCCTATCCGGAACCGCTTTACTCTGGTTCTCTCGCCTACCACTTGATTCCATCAACAATTTCGGCTAGCTAGCGACAGAACTAGTTAAGCAATTCGGAATGCATATCCCGACTCCGAAGAATGCCCTTCCTTTGTCCAACCTATACCAAGGACCTGCCGAGTCACTCAAAAGCTACCTCTCCCGATTCAACATCGCCCTTGTCGAGGTCGAGGATCCGGACCCTCGCACTATACTCTTTCAGTTAGCCAAACGTGTCCTTCCTACTTCCGAATTCGGGGCATGGATCGATCAGAAGCAGCAAAAAAGCCTCGACACCTTCTATGAGAAGGCGGGTTAGTACTTATGCTAAGAGGAGGCAAGACGGGACCGGCTCTCCGCCACAAGTTGCCCTAACGACCCCCGAGCAGACACTGCAAATAACTACCGTAGAGGAAAACAAGTCGGAGACCCCTTTGATCAGAATAAGGGGGTAGGTACCAGCAAGCAAAGGCCAAAGAAACAATGGTTAGGACTCAACCGAGCCAAGGAAACTCGGTCCTTACCGGGCCTTCAAGGCGTACATCCCGCTGTACGAAGACTTAGAAACAATCTACTTGGAGACATGCAACATGTTGCCATACAAGAAGCTGCGCACTAGAGAATCAACTGACCGCGAGAAAAATACTGGGAAGTACTGTTGATACCATGACGTGTACGGGCATGATACCAATGAGTGTTGCCAGTTTAGGGATGCAATC
The DNA here is from genome assembly GCA_030737875.1 of Allium sativum. NCBI lineage: Eukaryota > Viridiplantae > Streptophyta > Magnoliopsida > Asparagales > Amaryllidaceae > Allium > Allium sativum. Next base: position 615,009,594 of record CM060912.1, read on the forward strand.
GAGAAGCTTATCCGTGAGAAACGACCCAATCGATACGTCCAATAGCCTTTTCCTCCTAAGACAATTTAAAGCCTCCAACTCCAGCACCTCAGGTGTCTGCTAGGATGGTTGCAGGTCTATCTAACCCAAGGCGAGGGATCGTGATTAACACTATATGTGGTGGACCTTACCCCACACAAGATAGCTTTTGAAAAATGGAAGAGTATGTGAGTTCCATAAAGCTTGCTACTTATGAAGCTTGCTCCACTCCCGACGAATCCATCCCATCCAAGCTCAAAAAAACAATGTGGGACGACATCGTTTTCTGCCAAAGAGATTCTACGAGGGTTGAAATCCCAACCACCTATCCACTAGTTATCACAACTCAAATCGGTGCTACTTCTTCCGAATAGTTTTGATTGATTCGGGAAGCTCGGTTAACATAATTTTCAAGGCTACTTATGACTAGATGAAATTGGAAGCAAAGGACCTAAAGCCATGCCGTGCCATGATCCACGACTTCAATGGGGCTTCTAGATGCCCGGTGGGAATGATCGATTTGCCTGTAGAACTGGGTGAGGGGGATCGGAGCTGGGTTTAGATCCTCACTTTCGTGGTTATAGACATTGATTCCCCCTACAATGCTTTCCTTGGATGCCTTTTTCTCATTGAGTTTCGGGTTTGCATGTCGCCATGGTCTCTCCTAATGAAATTCCTGATAGAAAACGGGATTGGAACAGTTAGAGGTGATCAAGCAGGCGCCAAGGAATGTTATGCAATGGAATGAAAGAATGCGCGCAATAAGGACAAGGGAAAAGTCATGCCCACACCTTCTTGCGCCAAGACTGTCTCCGCATAGCAATCAGAGGCGTCTGGGCCTTGGCTCAAGCACTACTGTCGTCTTTCTGATGACCTTGGTCCGCGGAAGGACAAAGAGCCCGAATATGGAAGGGCCACTCTGGTCGAGCCTATAGTGGATATTCCAGTTAATCCCGACGATCCATCAAGGGTGCTAAAGATAGGATCGCACCTTCATCCCGCAATCAGAGAAGATCTTGTAAATTTCTTAAAGGAAAATTTGGAGGTGTTCGCATGGACTCACTCCGATATGAAGGGCATCAACCCGTGGTCGCTTGCCACTATTTAAGCATTGATCCAACAATGCCTCCAATCAAGCAGAAGCGCTGCTTTCTGGGACCTAAGATGTTGAAAGCACTCGAGGAAGAGGTAGACCGTCTACTCCACAATAACTTTATCCACGAAGCCGGCTACCCCAAGTGGGTCTCCAATCCAGTCCTGGTCAAAAAAGCCAATGGTGAATGGAAAATATGCATCGACTTCTCCGATTTAAACAAGGCATGCCCAAGGACAACTTCCTGCTTCCAAAGATCGATCGACTAGTCGATTCAACCGCCGGATACCAGCTATTATCTTTCATGGACGCCTACTCAGGCTACAATCTAATCCCAATGAATCTTCGTGATTAAGATCATACCTCTTTCATAATAGAACTTAGACTTTACTGCTATCGCGTCATGCCCTTCGGCCTCAAGAATGGCGGTGCCACTTATCAATGAATGGTTAATCGGCTCTTTAAAAACCAAATTGGGAAGTCCACGAAGGTGTACGTCGACGACATGTTGGTCACATCAAAAGAGTCCAGTGACCATGTCCGTGAGCTCTCTGAAATGTTCGATATCCTTCGCTAGTACGACATGAAACTCAATCCCCTGAAATGCTCCGTTGGAGTTGCTTCAGTGAAATTCTTGGGTTTCATCGTCAATTCTCGGGGAACCGAAGCCAGTCTAGAAAAAATCCAAGCTATATGGGACATACAAATCCCCAAGAACATCAAGGATATTCAAAGCCTAAACGAAAAGGTCACTGCTTTAAGTTAGTTCATTTCTAAAGCCGCCGACAAGTGCATTCCTTTCTTCGATTTACTCCAAAAAGGAAAAAACAACTGCGAGTGGACCCAAGATTCACATTCGAGGACCTCCTGAATCACTTAAAGTGACTACCTATCTTATCTAAGCCCGTGGATCACGAGGACTTATTTGTTTATTTTGCTATTTCCATGTAGGCGATTAGTTCAGCATTGGTATGCATCGAAGACTGTATCCAACGACCCGTCTACTACATCAGCAAACGATTAGCAGGGGAAAAAAAGAACTACCAGAAGCTGGAAAAGCTAGCATTCTGCCTATTGATTTCTTCTCAGAAGCTTCGACCATACTTCTAGTCTCACCCTATAAAGGTGTTCACCGATCAGCCATTACGACCGGTCCTACAGCGACCCGAAGCATCCGGACAACTACTAAAGTGGAGTATGGAACTAAGCCGGTTAAAGATAACCTTTATACCCCATCAGGCCATCCTCGGACAAGCCCTCGCTGACTTCATCGTAGAATTCATAGCCCCTGAGGAGGCCCCTGTAGAGAACGCTGAATCTCCCAACAATCAATGGAAATCGTTCGTGGACGACTCCTCCAACAGAAAATGCTCCGGGGCCGGAGTCGCGTTCATCACCCCCGAAGAACGCCCGATATGCTATGCACTAAATTAAAATTCCATGCTAACAACATCGACGCAGAATATGAGGCTTTGACAGCCGGGATTAGAATCGCGATCGAGGTCAAACTGAAGACGATCCAATTTTTACCAATTCACAACTCATCGTGCGTCAAGTGCAAGAGGAATATCAAGCTAAGCGAGAACGACTCACCCTATACTAGCTCAGGTTCAGGAATTGCTCACCCACTTCGACCGCTTCATCATTAGACACATCCCTCAAGAACAGAATGAAAAAGCAGATTCACTAGCCAAGCTAGCAAGCTCCGAGGATCCGCAACTCTTGGGGTTTTCCCCTGTCGAAGTTATAATCTCCCCAAGTATAAAGCAATCACAAACCGAGGCGGCCATGAACACCGAACCCGAACCTGAATCTTGGATGACGCTGATCAAGAATTACCTGCAGCATGGCACCCTCCCGGGAAGCTACAAGGAAAGGCGATCACTCACCTGCCATTCAGCTCGTTATCTTCCTATGGATGGGGTGCTCTACCGTAGGGGTTTCTCTGTCCCATTGCTTAGATGCATAGAAAATCAGGATGCCACGTGAGTGCTCACTAATGTCCCATTGCCACAGACTATGCTTGCAAATGCGACAAGTGCCAATGCTTCTCAAAGATCCCGAGAGCCCCGCCTACAGAACTGACACAAATGATCAGCACATGGCCATTCGCCATGTGGGGAATCGACATCATTGGGACTCTCTCAATGGCCAAAGGTGGGGCATGATATGTTGTTGTCGCAGTTGATTACTTTACCAAATGGGAAGAGGCCGAACCCTCGCCACAATCACCACCAAGAAAATGATTAATTTCGTTGTGTGCAACAACACCACTCGATATGGGATCCCTCAAGCCATCATCTCCGACAACGGCACTCAGCTCGAGAGCGCCGAATTCAAAAGCTTTCTGTCAATGGAACAACATCGAAAAAAGATTCTCGGCAGTAGCTCATCCCCAAGCCAACGGGCAAGTCGAGGCGGTTAATAAGGTCATTAAATCCATCATCAAGAAACGTCTAGAAAAGGCTGGGGGCATGTGGGCAGACGAACTTCCTCTAGCCCTATGGGCCTACCGAACCATCCACGCAAAAACGACCAGACACACTCCTTTTGCCCTTGCCTACGGATCCGAAGCCGTCATTTCCATCAAACTCAAGCTTTCATCTCACCGAGTTACTTATTTCGACCCAAATACAAACCAAGATTTACTTCTGGATTCACTCGCCTTGCTAGAAGAGAGAAGGAACAAAGCTGACTTCAGAGCAGCTGCCAAATGACAACGAGTAACCCGATACTTCAATTCCAGAGTCCGTCTTAAGGGCCTCAACATTGGTGACCTCATCTTAAAACGGGTCTTTCTTCCACTGATAGGTCCTGCACCTCGTTGGAAAGGCCCATACCCCATACAACGAAGGCTCAGCGATGGAACTTTCAAACTCGCAACCGTGGATGGAGCTAAACTTCCAAGGGCTCGGAACAGTGAACATCTCTGCTGCTACTTTATATAACTTATTGCACAGTTATTTACGCTTTCCATTGATGTTTTGTTTTCTAGCAATTCAAGGCATTGTAAAGGCTATTATTGCCAAAGTTATTAGTAGAAATGATGTTCAAATTCCTATCTTTTTCCTATGTTGACTCCTGCAAGACACATTTGATTAATCCTGACGACCAACTTGTGTGTGAACAATTGATTGCTGTATCGGCCCCCGAGCAAGGGAGTCGGAACCGCCATCCAAACCTTGAGCCAACCTCGAGGTCAAACTACACCGGCTACGATTGGCACCCCGAGCATGGAAGCTGGCAATGCTACTCGAGTCGCCAGCCCATGGCGTGACCGAGTATAAATAACCACGAACTCGAGCATCGGCCCCGTGCTATGGGTGCGGTCGAATCTTAGCGTAGCACCGAGACCGACCTTAAATCATTTCTTCCTCGAAGCTCTCAAGGCTAAGGGGTATCCCATGGCCACGATCGGGCCCTACGGGCTGATGATCGGGGCTTCTCCTCTCAGGCTAATAAATGACGTCTTCGGCTCGCCTTAACCCAATGAACGATTGGAGAGCCATACACTGGACGAACCGCATAACGAGATGTCATACGCCTTCGTTACACTTGGGATTAACCCCGGGCAACCCAAAACAGCAGGCACTCAGCCCGGCTTCGCAAATTACGGGTTTATTGAGCTAAGGGAAACTTACTAGAAGCCTGCGCTTAACCACGCCCCTCTAGAATATTCAACCCAGAGCGCGGCCCCCCGATCGCTTTTTTGTTAAATGTAATGATAAGTATGCTTATGCAAGTACCATATGCTGGAAAACATAGGAAGAACATCCGAACACTCGACACAAATCGCGATCTTTACTAATTCATATTCAATTTCCACACACACATTAAAATATACTACATGTCTAACATTTTTCTTTCCAATGACAGGGTGTATATGAGAACCACACCGTGTCTTGAAAAACCAAAAGCGAGGGCTATACTCGCATGAACTATCGGCCTACACTACAAAAATAAACGATAATTTCTACCTAAATTGCGAGCACTAACCATGTTTTTTCCTTGTATTTCTTCTTTTCAGATTCGATGCCTGAAGGTTCATCCTTCGCACTAGGCCTCTTCTTACCAGATCCGCTCCTTCCACTTTGGCCCTTTTGAGAAGTGGTCGACTCATGAGAAGCCGAGAGATGCTTCTTTTCCGCACCATTACCACTAGAGATCTCGGTGATATCAACAAGGGTGGAACGCGGCGTAGGCATAGGGGAACTTCCGAAAGCAAGGCCAGTTGTAGCTTCATTCTTCTCTGGTATCTCCTTGCCCTCTTGCTTAGCCCTTTCCTTGGCCTCTCTGGCGGCCCGTCGCTCGGCAAGATTCTGGGACTTATACAGCGTGACAACACTAGCCTTGGTTTTCTCAAGGGACTCGGTGGCCCTTTTTCGGGCTTCCACATCATCCCTTGTCTTTCGGGCCTCCTCAATGGCCCTCTTCTTCTCTGCTTCCTCATCGGCCCTCCTCCGCGCGACCGAGTCAGTGGCCCTCGCCTTAGCATCCTGCTTGGTCTTTATTAGGACCTCCAGCCTAGCAGTCTCGTCCTACCTCCGCTTCTCCTACACTTCCTCGCTTTTGGCCACCATCTTGGCTTTCTGAGCTTCTACCAGGTCATGCATCGAAGGCACATCAGCCTCCACTGGCCCCCGACAGCCGCACTTTGTCTATCTACTACCTCTCCCTCCTCGGCAAGGCTCTCAACAAGGCTGGGAGTTATCCTTATATCCGAAAAAGTGTCCAGCTAGTCGCCACCTTCTCTGAATTACACTGCCATAGGTCCCAGCCTAGATTCAGTTATTTATGGAACCGCGGGGGCAGGGCCCGAAGTCATGGCCAGTCAAGGAATGGCTGCACAATAAAAACACAACCTTTTAGTCTGCAAATTCGGTAATCACATCCTCCTCGGGGATGCATGGAAAAGATAATTTACCCTTAGTCAAGGATGGTGTAGAAAGGACGGGAAGGGTACTCGTCATAATAGGTAGGGTGAATCCGGTCTCTCACAGCCCCGGTTGCTCGGGGTCATACTCAGTCAAAACCCGAGCCAAATATGTAGGGTCGGTCATCATAGCAGATTCAAGGCCCGGTGGTCGATAAGAGCTTCCCTCCGTAAAAGTCTCTGCTACCACCACACTCTCGGTTAAGACGGACTTTCCTTTCTCGGTAGTGAGCCTCTCCAGCCTCACTCTCTCGGCATCCTCAAGCAACAACCTCTTACCATCCTCCAGCTTCTCGCGCTCTTTAGATATCAAGAGATCAATCATGAGTAGTCTCTCGTCCAAGGACCCGACATCCACTTGGCGCAAATAGGCCTCGTACGGAACCAACCTCTCCTAGGTTCGAGCTAGTTCATGGGGGTAATCTTCGACCCATGAAAGCCCACGAAATCTTATAACTTTGACGTACATATTTCGGATATCTTCCTCCATGGACGATTGTACCCGGAACTTTGTATCCTCCAGCTGTCTCTCAGCTGTTCCACCCCTCTCAGATGTGCCGCTCTCAATCCATCCATCGTGCCCAACACATCTCGATTATTGGCCTCAGCATCCTCCTTGGCCTACCTTATCTCCTCAAGCTGGCTCTTCAAGCTGTTTTTCTCCTCTATCAAAGCATTGTTATCATCTTGGAGCTGACTGACTCTCTCATTATATTTCTCCAAGTCAGCACATACTTGCACCATCTCAACCTTATCCTTCTATAAAGTTGTGTTCTCAGTGGTCAAATCATCTATGGTGTCTTTGAAGTTTGAAAGGGCATGCTCTGAATCCCTCTTCAGTGTCTCATAAGCCTGCTTCATCTCCGCTGTAGCAACATGGTTACAAGTTAGAATTTGGGAACATAAAGGCTAACGATTAAACAACCAATGTGCAATAGATAGGCCTACCTATCTCTTTTTCCAAATTACCAACGGAGGTCTTCTCACAGTCAATGGTCAGTTGTCGATTCATTAACTCCAGGTTCTTCTTCTTGATTAGCTCCGAAAGATGATAAAAATACTTGGTAAGTTCATTGGTCTGGTGATACGCAGCCTTCACATGCATCCGTATTTCCCCGGACTTCCTAGATGGGGCAGGGCGGAGATCAGGGAGAAACATCAACTCATCAAAGTAATGGAGAGGGAAGTAATGTTTCAAGAATGCCCTCCAATCCTCTATTGAAAGCGCTAATATCCGAGGCTTCGTCAGATCTTGCATCTCTATCTTGGTCACCTCATCCGACCTTGGTTGATCAAACGGTGGCTCTTTCCCCGTGGTAGTCTGAGCGGGAGCCGAGGGTGCTGTAAAAGCAGGAGTTGTTAATGATACGCGCCTCGATCCCCCTAAGTCGAGTCAGGAGTCTCCCACGGACACTTGGATGGGAGGAGGGGGAGGAGGAGATGAAGGCAATTGGGGTCTGTCGGGTCGATGGCTCTCGCTGCTACGATCCTGTGGAGGTGGGGCATCACCATACAAACTGGACCCTCTCCTAAAGGCATCAAGAAAAGCACTCTGAGGTTGTCGCCTGTCTCTAGGTCTGTGACTTGGTCCTCCACGTTCTCTAGCCATATTACCTGTTAAGGGAGAGAAACAAAGCTACTCAGGTCACGCATTCAAAAGAGCCTCTACACTATGCAATGTTTATGAGTGTACGCCCAAAGTGTTCTCTCAACAAACCATACTGTGGTCCACTCGAATGAGTTAACCCCTTCGTAACATGAGCAAATTCATCCATGCTAGCCGGAGTCGGCCACGGGGATACTTCTAGGTCAAGTTTGTTTAAGCCATCAAACTGGCGCTCATCTTCAAGTGGGGTCGCAGCTTCAGGAGAGGTCACTGGGGATGATGGCCTGATCGACACTCACGCCCCTCCTGCCGGATGCGGGGCGGGAACATTCATCGAGCCCTCGTCTCCAGTTGTGGCCTCCTCACTGCAAGCCCCATCGTCACCAATATCTCCTTGGTACTTGACAACCTTTTTTGGCTTAGGCCCCGCTGCGGGCAACTTTCTCTTCATTCCAGGAGTCACAGGGCCTTTCGCCACCACCTTTTTTGAAACACTGCTCGCCAGTGCGGGCCTAATTATAGCCCAAACATCCGGGAGTAGCCCAGCATGGCGAAGGTGCTCCTGGCTTGTCACAGTATCAGTTTTACGAAACTCTTCGGGAATCGCCCGTAAAGAATTAAGGCGATGCCTGTACTCTTCACCGGTCGGCGCCTCTGGATTTCCTGCCGTAATAAAAAAGAAATGATAAGACTCAGGCTCCAAGAAATTTATAGTAGGGGCAGGATTCGAAAGTACTTACTCCGCTTTATCCACCTCCTTACAAACCCAGAAGGGCAGCGCATGAAGAACCATTCTTGCTTGAACACAGACGGCCTGGGCCATTTCCCGACGAAGAATTTGGTGGCGGTCGACGCTTCCAGGTACCATTGGGAGGGTAACCCGCTAGAAGTTCTCCTCGAACTGAAGAAATACCGAATGCCCTCTCCGGTAGGTTCCATGTGCAAATATACTCGGTAAAGAACATAGGTGCCTAAGAGCGAAGAATAAGCATTCGGGTGCAGTTGCGAAGGTGCGAGGTGGAAATAGGATAGCATGGATAAGGTCGTTGGCTAGGGGCACACATCCCGCAAAACAAGCTTGCCTATTCCAAACGGTCAATCCCTCGGGCGGTACATGTGCTCTACCACCCTCTCCCGATGCGTGGACGTCACCCACCGAAATATCGAACCGCTGCGCCATTTTACTAATTGTCGTAGCATGCATGCGCGACAGTACCGAATCCGTCGGATATCCACGTCCTCAACCTCCGCATATACAACCGGAAAATGTAATCTCTCAGTTTGTCACCCGTGTTCAGACACTCCGGGTGAACTGGTTGTTTGGAAAGGAGTGGATCCTTCATTAACCTCAAGCTCGCTACTATTAGAGGTACCGCTGTTGGAAAAATCAGATGTATATGACGACGGGGAGGAAGCCTCTGCCTCCAAGGTCTTTCCAGTTTGTGATCATGTTTGCATCGCTAGCTATACTTTAATACACTAGTATTAGACATCGCAGTGGAATAACCTGTACCCCTCATGTTGGTGAAAACTAACAAGTGCGTGCATTGTCATGCAAAGTCAAGATGTACAGAGAATTTAAATAGTCCAATAGTTCGGTCACAGTCCAAGTATATGCGTTATCCTATGTGAAAGGTCCAAATCCCTATTCGCATGCTTAGCTGTGTGTGCACTAGGCGCAACTATGCAAGCAAATAAATGATACACAAAGCCAAGGGTGGGTAGTCAAGAGATCGAAATCCTATAAAAAAGAAGCAACACCTCGCCAAGGCGCGACATGAAGCAATCGCGCCAAGCAGCTCTGGCAGAAGGATCGAACACACCTAGGGATTCGAGATCTCAAACCTCCCACGGGATTCGAAAATTCGAACCCCCGAGGGTTTAAAAATTCAAATCCTAAAGGTTCAGATGCTCGAACCCCCTCGGGGTTCGGAAATTCAAACCCCAGAGGTTTGAATATTCGAATCCCTTTCTAGGTTCGGAAATTCGAACCCTAGAGGTTCGAGTGTTCGAACTCCCTCAAGGTTTGAAATTCGAACCCCATTAAATGTTCGAAAAATCAAGCCTCTGGTGGTTCAATTTTCGAGGCTCCTCTATGTCTTGGTCCTTCGATCTCCCTCCTCATGTTTTTCTTCGACCCCGTTCCTCGGGCCCGCGGGTTCGAAATTTCGAACCTTTGGGCCTCGACATTTTGAATGCCTGGGGGTGTTCGAAATTTCGAACCTCTAGGGTTCGAGACTTCGAACCCCTAGGGCTTGGAATTTCGAACCAACAGGGTTCGGAATTTCGAACCTACAGGGTTCTAAATTTCGAGCCCCCAGGTTTCAAAATTTCAACCTAAAGAATCTCAAAATTTCGAACCTCTGTGGTTCTGAATTTCGAACCCCTAGGGTTCAAAATTTGCAAAAAAAAAGATATGTCTCGTACCTCTGGGCTCAAAGCATCACACCCCGCGCTCATGCATATATATTCCATGCATATGCCGACTACCGCAAACCCGCGTAGGCGACGCATTGCAAATACTTAGCGACATGAGCTCATCGCTGCACCAATGACAGCTCGTTCGCAATTCCGCAACAAACGAGCCCGACAACTAACATCTGTTTTTCTTTAGCCTGCAGGGCAAGTCAACAACCTGACTATTATCATAATCAATCCAAAGCACATCATGTCGAGACAAGACGTACTTTGGGGGGCAAATGTTAACCGACATTTGACAAGCTTAACTTAACCCATCGTATGGAGTCAATACCAAGGGAGACGTCTAGGAGCAAAGGAAACAGGTCGAAGAAGGATCGCACCAGCAAAGACCACGCAGTCCAAGTAGGGAACCCAAGCTGCGCACCGTCAAGACACCTATCACCATGACCTTCGCACCCCCCAAGAGGCAACCTTTGCATCCCCAAGAGGCGACCTTAGTTACGAAATCCGCACCCAGAAGGGGTGCGAACTCCGCACCCAGCAGGGTGTGAAATTTGCACCAAGCGGGGTACAAAATTCGCGCCCAACACGGTGCGAATTTCGTACACAACCAGGTGCGAAATCCACACCTAGTAGATGCGAAATTCGCGCCCAGCAGGGAATGAATTTCATACCCTGGGGTGCGAATTTCGCACCCCCTATGGGGTACGAATTTCACAACTCGAGAGGTGCGAATTTCGCACCCCCCATTGGGTACGAATTTCACATCTTGAGAGGTGCGGAATTCGCACCCCAGGGCTGGGTGCGAATTTCTGGCATGCACGGGGTAGGGGTGAGAATTTCTGCATGTGGTCCCCTATTTTTACCTATTCCTACCTACTCCTACCTACTTCCACCTACTCCTACCTAACCCGTCTCCTATAGTATCCCATTGCCTCAGAGTTCAAAGGGGTTGGAATTTGAGACCTTGAGACTTTATGAGAGCTCCATTAATGGCATCTCCACTTTGAGGAAGAAGAAGGGAAAAATCGTCTTTTTCCTATATTTTGCAATATATGTCAATTATGATATCATATATAATAATGATGACATCATATAGCTTAGGAGCTAATGTAATGAGATGTCATGAGATTGTCTCAACCTTGTAACCTTTTGTGATCAATAATATTCCAATAATGCTTCAAAGTGGACCTAAGCCCTTCACGAGACTATACCACTATAAATATCTTGTGTTATTTACTGCTTTACGTTCTTGTCTACTTGACCAAGTTAGTTATTCCTAGTAATTGGAATCTTTGGTGTTTACGACATTTTTTGTCGTCAACACTAATAATTAAAATTTAGAGTTGGACTTAGTAGGTTGACGATGTGAAACATTATTAATCATAGGAACCTGTGACAGTAATTAATTGTGCACACACAGTATTTCCGTAAAGTGAAACTAAACGGAAATGACTCAGTAACGTAACCCACTTCATTCTCATAAGCGGAGGTATCATGCGTTCGAGTTTCTATTTTTGTCAAAATTTGAGCATAGAAAAGTGTGGGGTGTTATAGTGAAAATCTCAGATATACTCTAGGTGTCATAAAGGTATAGTGTTCGTGCTTTTCTATTTTTAAAGAAGGAAGTTATCTGCTCCATATGGCTTAAAATAAATACCAATCTTAATCTACCCGTTGATTGGCTATCGAATCTCTATCCCTTCTCTACTCTATTACGCTTAAAAGAGTGCGTGAAATGAAAACTCACATATTTACTGATCGAAAACACTCACACACTCCTTTTGTACATAGTAGCAAATTGCATTTTAATTTCTAATAAGGTATTCACAACGAACAAACATCAGTAAAACGGACCAGCCTTTGGTTTTTTGGTCTCTTATTCCCTTCTCTGAAGTTATCTGCAAATTTGTCAAGACATGCACCACACCTATTAGCGCATGAGTACCCAGAGCATCTTTTTTCCTACAATGATATATGCACGTCCCGAGCATCCCAAGGACGGACTCCCTTCAGTCTCATTCTTCGCATGGCCTCTTATTTTCCAGTCCATCATGTGTATCCTATCGTTGTTAAGGCAAACCCCTGACCCGTAATCCTAATTGCACTCTCAAACCCAGTCTCTACCGAGTTCTACCCTTGATCTCTTATTTCTTGATCCAACATGCATGTCCAACATCGTTACGACATGCCATAGTCAATATAAATTATGTTTAATTAGAAGAGAAGTCAAACTCTTTCGCTTTCCCAAAGGTAAACACCTAATCTATTTTTCCAAAATTGTTTAAATATGTCTTGAATCATAGACCATTAGGTCTAAGGTATGTTATGTCTTTTCATATTTAGCATATGTCTTTTTATTCTAACATGGGCCAGAAATATAATGCAAACATTCCAGATTAAAGTTAGCTCTAGATTTATTTTATTCCTCTCTTTAATATTCTTATGTTTGGCGTTACAGGTCTAGTCAACTTATTTCATTTTAAACTCTTTTAATATACTTAAATATTATGTTACATATCTGGTTAACTTATTTTTCTATATATGCATTTAATCTTGGCTTGAGGTTCCTAGATTTAAGTTTTACAAATTCACAGTTGAAATCAAAATTTGAAGATAAGTCCAAGTTTTACAGATAAGTCTAGATTTTCCAGTTGAGTCTAGTTTTTTGCAGCTAAGTCGATATTTTACAAATAATCCTAGTTTTACAAATAAGTTGAGTTTTACAACTAAGTCCAGCTTTACAAATAAGTCCAATTTTACAAATAAGCCCAGGCTTTGCAAATATGTCCAATTTTACAAGTAAGTTCAGTTTTACAAATAAGTCCGTGTATTTTTAGATAAGTTGCAAATAAGTACACAATTTACGCCTAAGTCCATAATTTACACATGCATCCGTAGTATATGAATAAGTCCAATTACAAACGCACGCACGCGCGCGTGCACACACACACACCATATATATATATATATATATATATATATATAATTTTACTATAAAGAATCTAAGACTAAATAATTGACCTTTCTGATTCAAAGAAGTTTAAATTTTCACTCACCTGAGGTCTTTAGCTCTTCCTTTAGGTTTTTTAGAATTTTACTATAATGAATCTAAGACTAAATAATTGACCTTTCTGATTCAAAGAAGTTTAAATGTTCACTCACCTGAGGTCTTTAGCTCTTCCTTAAGGTTTTTTATAATTCCCTCATTATCTAATGATCTTTCTCCTATCTTTTTTTATTTTATTTTTATTCTGAAATTTTTAGAAGAGAGAAGAATGAAGAAAGAATGGAAGAGTGAAGAAGGAATAAGGATGAGAAGATTTGTGTGTCTTAAGGCTAAACCTAGCGTTTATTTATAGGCTTAGTGGAGTAACCCTGACTGTTATATTAAACATGATTTAATCTTACAAAACTAAAGCTACCCGATATTTTAATAATAAGACTAATCAAAAAAAGAAATTATTAAGAGGAAGCCCTGGAGACTTGCTAGTAAATTATGACAGATATTATAATTATAAAGAAGAAAAATGATAAAATACATTATGATTCTAAAAACTGTTTTGAGAAGTTAGAAATTCATAATAATATGAATAAGAACAAAAAGAATAAAACCCATTATGATATTAGAAACTTGTCTTGGGAAAGTAGAATATCATAGGTAAGACTAGGGACGTAGGACTGAGGTAATAGGCACGACTCAGGTCATGAGACTAAGGCAATATATAAAACTCAGGTCATGGGACTAAATATGGGGGTTTAATTAAACTTTCGTATGATAGGAATAGTACCAGCGGTAAATGACTTGGGTCGTGGGACTGAAACAAGACACGCAATGTTAATTATGGTAAATAAGAGGTCGTTTGGGGGACGACATTAGTATGTACCGGCGATGACCGAGCATGTGAAATCGATTAGGGTAAATAATTGTTGCTGCATCCAGCGCTAGATAGTTGTTTACCCGGGGGATCCGCAGATGGTGATTCATTTGGTATCGTTTCACATTCGAGCAGAGTTTCAGTCGGTATATGGGGAAAACTACCATGCTAGTTTAAAATTAAATAGGAAAGACCGATCATTTGGCTTGAATTAGGGATTAGTCCTCATAGTACTTATATTATAGCAAGTAAAGTGAAGAGAATCAGCCTGTAAAATAAAATAATTTGAGTAATCAGCACAAGTAATGCATGTGAACTTTACCCTTGCAACGCTAGAACCATTATCAAATCTATTATCTCTTAATTGTTCAATTTCTAGTAATCACTTTCATTCACTAGACTTTATGTTTGATCCATTCCCCTTTCTTCTCTTCCCCCATAGGCATACAGGAAAGTAACAGCTTTCTTGATAGGCTTATAGTGATAACTTGGGCACTCCATCATTATTTGTTTTCAGCTTCTATTTTTATCCAGTTCTTGTATTAAACACAATTGGATTTGAAAGAGGGAATTTTGATATAAAGTTTATGTACTTTGATATTATAAGTGATTGTGAGACATTGATATAATGACATGATTTATGAAATGATACTTTTCAGATATTTTTGTTTATTTCATTTCCACTACAAAAGATGTTTTATACCATATCTTGTGAATTTTGTCCCTACGATAGTTTTATTAAACCTTAATGCTCCATATTTCTTAGCATGACTTGTTTGGTTTATGCTAAGGGGTGTGAGGTGTTACACTTGGTATCAAGGCCTAAGGCTACAAGATTCCTAAAACGGTTTTAAAAAGTAAAAAAGTAAGGTATTCTAAAAATATAAGAAATTTTTATATCAAAAATCTCTCAAACCCATCTCCCTTCCTTCGTAAAACTATATATAGGATGAAATATCTAAGCTTGCCCATAAAATGAAACTTTAGATCTTTATAGGCTAGACTTTAGTTTTTTTTTTTTGATGTTGATAAACCCGTTTAGTTCCAAGCCCTTTGCGGGTACGGAGTTAAGAGATAGCTCACCACTTAACAGCTATTAAGAATAGTTTAGAGGCCAAGGAAGGTGAGATGACTTAATTATATTTCCGTATAAATTTTAGTGGAAAAGAAAATATACTTGGAGGGAGAAGAGAGAGGAGGGAATAAGACCACTAGCTTAAAAAGGGTTGAAGTATCATAAGCATAATAAGATTGACCATTGTGTCATGAGTTGTTAAAAGGAAAATTGTCGATCAAAAGGATTGAGTAATAAAGAGGGAAAGAACAAAGAAATAGATTAACAAAAGAGTGTTACCTATCTCTGGTTCTTTTTAGTTTTCCTGTTCATGTTTTATTAGATTCTGGAGAATCCGCTCCTTTATCTTTAGTACTCGAATTAATTGTTTGCACTTAGTCATTTTTTCATTTACAGCCCTAGTAGTAATTTCTTATCCTGTTGGAGGACTACCACAGTTATCTATGGTAGGAAGAGGTTTGAAACTTAATATTTAGGTGTAGAGTGATGCTTATGGCATTTCTGGGCAAGGAATGATTCTGCGTTCTGATAGGATAGACATATAATAGAAAAACTCGGATTTTGATAGGAGGGTAGTTACATAGGCATGTATAGTGGACGTACCCTAGAGTTTGCCTATAAGGATCAGTTGAGATATGCTATTTTACTCCTTAGACCTGTCTTTTGGTGAATTGCTTCCCATACCTATTGATACCAGATTTCCATATATGTTTAAGAAAGTCACTAGACTTCAATCACATAAGGAGATTTCAGGAGGAAAATTGTGAAACTTTTGGAAAAAGGATTGGTAAAGGGAAGTATTTTACGATGAGAGGCATACTCGTCTTTACTACGAAGACGGATAGTTCCTTGGGCTCGACATTTGTCATAGAGGGAGAAGTAAGTTGTCTGAGAAGAAGCATTATCCTTTTTCTCGAATATATGGTCTCTTTATTAATTAGTTTGAGGCAAAAAAAATTTCAATGGTTTCCACCGGTCATGAGTAGAGGGAGGAATCATAGATAGAACCATTATTAGAACAACCAGTCAATTTTTTGAATATTTGATTATACAGTTAGGACTATCTAATACTTCGGCCTAGTCTGTTAACTTGATTGTAGTGTGTTTTAGGTAGTTTTTGAATAAGTTCATAGGATTCCTTGCAGATGACATTTTAGTCTAACCAAAAGGTGATGAGGAATAAGTGTGGTATTTTAAAGAGGCACCCAGTGTCTTTTTGTGCACAGAATGTAAACTAAGTTCCCTAAGAATCACTTTTGAATGGTAAGAAATATTCTTGGATTAATGGGTTACTATAGAAAAGTTATTGGCAGTTTTCCTTGGATATCAGTTCCTTTAACCTATCTCATTGGTAAAAGTGTAACTTTTATTGGCATAATGCGTAAAGCTTTTTTTATAGAATTAAAAAGAATTTTGGGTAATACATTAGTATCAGTCATAACCGGCGACGCTAAGTACTAAAGATCCATGAGACAAATTAACTTGAGATAATTACCACTAGTTTTCTCATAAAGTCATGGAAGATACTACCTATTACAATGCAAGAAAAGATTAGATTATTAGTTAACCATAAGTAATGGTTTGATTGTCCTCTTAGGGAGTTTAGAACTTAAGACAATAATGATAGATGGAGTTTCAAGCATCCGATGATTTTGGCTTTTTATACTCTTGGGAAGAGTAAAGATGCAGTTAACATAAATTCTTTATTTTAGGTATAAGAGAGTTTTAGCATTGGGAATACAC
Organism: Allium sativum; assembly: GCA_030737875.1. Lineage (NCBI taxonomy): Eukaryota > Viridiplantae > Streptophyta > Magnoliopsida > Asparagales > Amaryllidaceae > Allium > Allium sativum. The sequence continues at coordinate 615,026,361 of CM060912.1, forward strand.
ACATAGTTTCGTTGGAATACTCCCTAAGCAGAAGAAATGAATTATTTCTATGGATCTTTAGCATGCCTTGATTGAGTAATGAAATTTTAGGCTAACCACCTAACAACATTAGTACCAACCCAGTATGTGAATATGGACATCTGGTTATATAACATTCTCATTAGCATGGTTAATAGTTAAGACCCATTATTCCTTAATAGAATTTGGGGAAATCTCCAAGAACTTATAGAAACTAATACCGAACAATAGGGTATTAAAGGATTTTACCAGTATGTCCTGGATTATGATGAGACATAAGGATGAATTTTATCACTATTAAGTTTAATGTTGAGAGCTTGGTATTTATAAATATTTCATCATTCAGACATGGGTGAGGTTAATAGATCTTAGAAACTCTGATTATAAATTAATAACAGATGGAAGGTCTTTAAAGATGAATTTGAATATAATTATCAAATTTGGCTGATGGAACCCAAGAGTGTTAAGTCCTTATATGACTACCAAGTTGAAATAAGGAATAAGTTTAGTTATTGAAAAATGTTTAAATATTGAAGGTAAAAGGAAAATAGAAATTGCATAAGAATAACGGGATAAACATTCGATTTTCACGAAAAGAAAATTGAAGAATAAGGAAAAGAGGAAACCTGTAAGTTCGCTTTGAGTCTAACTGAGTCTCTCTCTCTATATATATACACACACACACATACATATGTATATATATATGGCCTTAGAAATGAAGTTTTTAAAAGATAATGTGCTTTGATATGAAATCTATATTTCTAGAAATTCAAAAATAATAGTATGTCTTAGAAGAAATTTATGTAACTCCGCAAATATTAAGTTTTCTATAAAGGTTTTCTTTTTATTATGATTTTGAAGGGTAACTTGGATTTTGAATATATATATATATATATATATAGCTTTAAAAAAGTATACTCTTAAGGGTTTTGATGATATAAGTGGACCGGAAAAAGGAATTATAGGTGAAAATATTAAAAATGTGGATTTAGAATGTGAGCATAGTAAAATAAATTAGGTCATGAAGACTCTACTTGGAGGGTGGAGTAGACTTTAGAATTTTAAGCCAATATTATGATATCCACTAGGCCCTACTAGACGAATTAGAATTTGTTATCTAGAAAGAGATGAATTGATAGATGAGCGAGAAGAAAAATGAAATTTTTTTAGGAGGTAAATTAGTGAATTTTCTTTAAGTCTGGTAATAATTTTTCCCATAGTAAGTAGTGTGACTAAGATGGTAAAGCTTTCCAGTAAATTTGAATAGAATTACTTAAGAACTACAATACGAACAATTCAATTAGAAGAGACAAATATAGAGCATGAGTCTTTAATTCATCGTCGCAGATATGGCCTCAAAATATTTCACACCGAGATTGTTTGTCCCAATAGAGGAGAACTTTCAGATGTGGCAATTTAGGAATCTTAGGGGGGAATCCAAGTTTCTTATTTATATCTTTTTGACAAACAACCTTTGGATATTCTATCGTTATCTTCTTCCTTTGATTAACGTATTTCTTCTAATATCCTTCAGGAGGGTAGATCTTAGGATTAAGCTTTTGGATTGTAGGATTGGATGTGAACATGTTATTACAACATGTTACATATGATGGATGCATTTGGATGCTAGTCGATGCAAATGGACACATATAAGCATACTAGGCACTAGTATCTTTTGGGGCTGTGCAAACTAGGTCACAAGCATATGCATATGGATGTGTGTATCATTTTTGTTATTTATTCCATGGTTGTCACAAAATGGATGATTGACACACGGATGTTGCATATGGATGATGGCCGCATTACGCATGTAGAACTATCAAACATTATTAGGGTTTTTATGTACATTGGATGCATGACATGATCATATTTGCATAAACAGAAGGTCGACTGATTCGGTAGATCGCTCATTCTTTTGCATTAGCCAGGAACATACAACTATACAATTGCATAACAACATAATTTGTGTTAGAAATCTTAAGGCGATGGATGGCATGGAATGTGATGGTTGTATATTTTGTTTGTGGTTATTGATTATATTTTTCCATTCTTAGTGGTTTCGTGGACGGAATTCTTTAAGAGGGGAGAATGTAACACCCCAAAAATATACAAATAATAATAAGTTAAAGTAATAAAACAAATTTAAAATTAAGGTTTCCACAAATGCCTCTTAAAGACAATAATAGGCATTGGCGGAAATTTTAATATTTAATTCACTTACTTACTTTAACTTATTATTATTTGTATATTTTTGGGGTGTTACATTATTCCCTCTTAAAGTATTTTGTCCTCGAAATCTCCAAGGATACAAAATGAAACTAGCAATCTCATCCAATATATATAACCTTATATTCATACATCATTTATAGAATCAATTGTCCTTAGTATTTCTAATGCAATTTATAAATTTATGCAATCATGAAATGCATATGAACCTATTTAATGCAAAAGATTAGACGATCTACTGATTTAGTTGACCTCCTATTTATGTGGATATGCTTATGCCATATGTCTAAATGTATGAAAAATCCTACTGAAAACTGATAATTCTATATGCAATATTCATCCACTATCCATATGCTAGGCATCTATGTATATAATAACCATATAAAGTAAAAGAAATTAGACATTCATATGTATATGCAATGTGTAAGAATCTAGTTGGTCGATCAACCTATTCAATGTCGATCTAGTATGTAAAACGCAACAATTAACATCCACTTGCATCCATAATCCATAACATATCATAATTACATGTTTATGTTCATTCCTAACGTCCATTTGTTTAATTACGAAAGATTAACCCTCCCTAACAAGGTTAACTCAAAGATCCAAACTAATGGAAAAAAAATTAAAGTTGGATATTCAAAGCATACTATCAAAAATAATATGGTAAGAAGCTCGTATTCTTTCTGCTATTTTCCATGTTGCTTCGTTTGAGTCTTCTTCCTATTGAACTTTGACAAGACGAATAACTTTATTGAAATGTTGTTTAATGTTATGCCCTAGAATGTGGGTAAGCACATGACAAAGTCACTCACGCTCCTCGTCTACCTCCTCCAACTGATGGGTTATATTGTAGCCATCGAATCATGCAAACACTTCCTTAAGTTTGAGACGTGAAAATCATTATGCACTCTAGCCAATTTATCTAGAGGCACTATTTTATTTTGTTAGGAAATGCGGATTAAGGATCTTAAGCCGAACTTAACACTAAAGGGAAGGGTGAATAGTGCTTAGCGGAAATTTTATATTTTATGCACCCTTTCTAAATTAAACAAAAATAGATGGAAATAACAGATATATAACAATCAAAGAATCAAGCAAATATGCAGAATAAAAAGTAAAAGTAGTTGTAACAACCCAGATTTTCAGAACCAATTTAATTTTTTTATTTTAGCTATTTTAATGAATTTTAAATATTTGAAATAATTTATTTTAAATAATAACGAATTAAAATTTATTTTAATCAAAGTTAGAACGAATAAATTTATTTTAATTATAAAACGAGCCTGAAATGGCGCGGTAGTTTGAAAATTCAATTTCTAATTTCAATTGAGTATAAAAAATGCATTTTAAATCAGAATTGGACGAAACAAGAAATAATTAAATCTATTTAATAATATCTTTCTAACAAATGTGAAAATCCAGATTTCATAATAGGAATAAAAAGTTATGTCCAGTTCAAAATTCAGAATAGTTGCTGTGGAATTTATATATTTTTTATATAATATATAGCCCTTAAAAATAGACATTTTGAAAACTGTAACAACCCGGAAAATACAAGCAAATTTTAAAATTTTAAATTGGTTATTTCAAAGGAATTTGAACAATTGAAATAGAGTATTTCAATAAAATAGTGAATTAGAAATAGTGGCAGTGTGAAAAATTGAAATCAAACTTTGACTGACTGCACCGGGTGCAAAATATAATGGATTTTGGTGAAACCAAAAGTATTTAAATCTGTTTATGAATATATTTCTAACGAATCTGAAAAATCGAAGTTTCATAGTGGGAATCAAAAGTTATGGCTAAATGAATTTTCAGAATGGTCGCTATATAGAATATATAGCCCTTGAAAATAGATATTTTGTAAACGACCTCAGAATTCTATGAAACCACTTTTGTTGGATCCGGGATGTCAAACTAGTGCTAGGTTTCAAATTTCATAATTTTTGAAGCTAGTATGTGAGCGTGGCAAAAGAAAATGTGTTTGGTCAATTTCTGTTAAATTGGATCAACCAGAAAATGGCCATTTTTCAAACGATCTCAGAATTCGACGAAACTAGTTTTGTTGGGACCGTAGCATCAAAACATGGCTAGATTTATTTTTCTGGAATTTTTCGAATCAGCTTGTGGCCCTGGCAAATTGAAATGTACGTTCAAATTGAATATAAAATGTTTTATACTTTAATTTGAAAAATAACTGACTGTAACAATCGAATTGGCCAACGCAACGTATCCCATTGTGTTCGAGATGGGGGTATTTAGCTAGGGACGACAATCTTTGGGTTTGAGTTGGTGTCCGTGTGGAATAACACTATTTAAAAATTTAATAAAACCACGGGCCAATGGAAAATTTTCTTTCATAATTTAGAAAATATAAAAACTATAAAAAGACCCCCGCCCCTTTTCTAATCGACGGCAATCATTCTCCGTCGTTCCCGACCAGATCCCGACCGCCTCAGCCACCTTCAAGCGCTGCCACCACCTGGAATCGACAGTGCCTCCCCTCCTCTTCAAATCCGACCAACTACCACCCTCCCTCGTCGCCGCATCGACGAGCACAACCTCCCCGAAGTTCACGACTTCACGCCGCCGCCCCGACCAGATCCGAACACCGAACACCCTCTTCCAACCATCGACAGCAGCGCCTCGCCCCCCTCTGTCACGTCGCACCACCTGATCGAAGCAACGCTGCATGGATTTCGCGAATTTTTGAAACCCTAGTTTGAACTAAATTTGAAGGTAACGGCTTTGATTTCTTTGAATTGAAAATAACACTTTTAAGTCTTGCAAACTTTGAAAAATCATATCTTTATGGTGTGTTGACGAAATTCGATGAAACAGGAAATATTGTGACCGCAAGGAGGCTCTCTACCACATAGAAGAGACCGCGGATTTTTCTGATCTATCTACGATTTTTAGCACTTTGAAAACCAATGTGAGATTTCTAAATTGAAATGTGAATGGAAATGTCATGTATAAATTCTATAAGCGAAATATAAATTATATACGTGTTGTATACCTCATGTACATGCGTTGTGTAAGCTATAGAGCGAAGTATGAATTATACATGCATTGTATAAATGATATGTGTGTTGAAATGCAAGTGAAATATAGAAATAATATATATATATATATATATATATATATATATATATATATATATACTCCCCTCGTCCACAAACCATGGACGATATTTATTGTTTGTGAATTGGTGTGAAAAAATAGGTGAAAAATGCGAATGGTTGAATAATTGTTTATGGTTGATGTTGATTAGTTGTGGTTGAAAAATACCCATTGGTGATTGAAACAAATTGGAAATAATTGTGGAAATGAAAATAAAACATGCCGCCTGCATGCGAACTAGATGCATGAAATCCCTATTGTCAAAAACCGCGAGGTTTTAAGGTAGAGCGAGGAGCCGTACTCGGGACGGTGCCGGTTTTAACCACCCTGCCGTTATGCTGCCGAAATTTTGAATAATATTCATGTGTTAGAATTATTTTCATATGTTGAAATTATTTTCATGCGTTGAAATTAAAGTCATGTGTTGAAACTATATCCATGTGTGGAAATGCTCATGTGTTGAGAAGTGATGTATGAAAATTAAATTCATGTGTGAAATGAAGGTTAAAAATAACCACTAGTACAAATAAATATGCATGAGTTGAAATATTCATTAATTAGCTAATGATATGATTTTTGTTTATGTATGCAACATTAGAATGAATAGTGTCTTTAAACCAAATTGAATCAAATATGAAGTTGAATGGAAAATGATAAGTGATGAGAATTGCACATATGTACATGCATATTTATTGAACAGGTTATAGCAAAGAGGCTAGAGAAGAGGATTAAAATTGTTTGCCCGACAAATAGGTACATGTTTACTGTTTTGCTTGGGTGATGATTTTATGAGCCTGTTGGCTAGCCGCTTGGCTTTTTCTTTTTCTTTATGAGATGAGATGCCCGTGTGGCTATTTGGGAATTTTCCCAGCCCCTCCCGTACAAAGGAGGTTATGGCGAAATTTTCCAAAATTTAAAGGCATTAGTGAAATATTTGAAGTGAAAACGATAGAGTAATCTTCGAATGAACTATATATATATATATATATATATATATATAAAATTAAAATGAATCGTGGCCGTGCAGTTTGTGTTTTGAAACCGTGATTACAAACGATTAGTGCGGGAAATCCGACCATCGGATTTTCCAGAAACCGCAACCGCTGGGTTCGCCTTGGAAATATCTTTCCAACGGCACCGGCTTTGTAAAGATCCGACGGTTGGATTCTCTGGAATGTTTAATTCTAATCTGAAGAAAAACAGCACCAGAATCGATTATATTTATATATAAATATAAATTATTTAAATTAAATCGAATAACGATGCTGCAGTTCGTATTTTGAAATCATAACTTCAAACGACTAGTGTGGGAAATCCGACCGTCGGATTTTCCCAAAACTGAAACCGTTGGATTCATTTTGAAAAGATCTTTCTAATGGAATAAAATTTGTGAAGATCCAGAGGTTAGATTTTCAGATATGTGTAAAACAAATTTAGTGAAAAAACAGCGCCAGTGCCTCGGCACGACCTGAAACGTCGTTTAATTAGATAAGGCCGTTTTTAAATAAATAAAAATGGTGATATATCGTTATAAAATATTATAAATGATATAGAGTGGAAATAAACCAATTTTGCTGTGTTTGCTTGATATGTGATGGTTGAATGTATTTAACATGACAATTATAATAAGGAATTGAAATGTGAATGTTGAGTAATTTAACCATGCGAAAAATTGTTTTGAAAATCTAAATACATGTGGATTATTTGAAAAGGCCGAGTTAATTCTCATTTCAAATAATCGATCGACGGTGAGAAGTCGAAGTGATGAAGATGTTCAAGACCGACGATGTTCACATTGGAAGGATGGGCGCTACTGATGCTCGTGATTGGAGTAGCTACCTTGAAGGAGCTGAAGTAGTAGTCGTCCGGTCATATTGTTGATTGTGCGGATATGCGAGGAATTTGGTGCATCCAGTTTCATTCAAACCCAGAACGAACTTGTAAATGGACTGTGTGTCTGACATTGGATTTTGTTATGTGCTAATTGATCTCTGTTAAATATATATATGTTTAGCGGCGATGAATTTATTCTCTTGCTTAACGCCCTTCTCTGAGACGTACGAGCTCAGAGATTATATATCGATAGAAATCAGTCGCATGGAGTGGATTGCCTGTGTGGCACACCTAAGTGGCGTATGATCAAGGCTTCTGTTGCAAAGCAAAGTCTTGTGGTGGATGATCAAAGCATGGTCTGTGTGACGTAGCTTTGTGTATAACGTGGATTCGCGAGCCTCACACCTCGGTATGAGTCAAAAACGGGATAGTGACCGCTGGGAGAGCACGACGTTTCTTTTTAGCTATGGTGGTGTTAGTGACCTACCAGCCCTGACATTTATATCTACTTTTCACCTGTGTGGTTGTTGGAATGTGAGGCGCCTCGATTATAGGTCTGTAAGGACCGGGAAACGTGTGTTCAGGAATAACTAATCCTCGAAAGTAAGAGAGGACCGGCCCAGCCGATTCCAAGGACCGCTGTGTGCGATTATGAGGCATTTGCTAGAGTGTATCGAACGGATAGGAGCTTGCCCCTTGCCTCGACTAATGATGGAATCCAATTTCCGATACGACACTGCGGATGTGATTGTATTACTAGTATGGAGACATGATATATGGTACCCATGTCGTCTAGGATTGATAGATATGATTGAAATCGCTTTTGAAACATATATGCACTAGTAATAATATCAAACACTTTTGTTTTATAAGTGTGAAGCATTTTTGGCCATTATAAGGTAAAATCTATCCTCCGGCTTGCGTTGCATTGTGTGATGGGACCTGAGTCTTATAATGGCTTCATATTTATAAAAAAAGCATTACGATGATTTAATCATTTACTATATTTCATGCACTAGCACTCATTGGAGTAAACCCGTTCCGCGAAAGTGGCGTGGTCCTTTTATTTGCTGTATAGTTGTTGCTTAATAAGTTAAGTAGATTTCTCATACCAGTCCCATGACTGACTCGTAGTTTGTTTCACCTAGCAAACTCGGGTGCCCTCATTTTCACACGGGCAGCCTAGTTACAGGTAGCTGATATATTTTTGCTTGGCACCGCAGTAGAGGTGCACTTTTGGACTCATGGCGAGGCTTGACTACATTGTGATGATTGTGATTTTTCCGCCATTATTGTATATGTATTATGATTCCGCCACTGGCGATGTAGACTGATGTTTAGTTTATGTATTCTCTATGTATGATTCCGCCACTAGCGATGTAGACTGATTATGTACTGTTATGCACTAAGTAGTATCATGCACTGTGCTCTCTGATGTGGTGATATATATGATTCCGCTGTCATATGTGTGTAAATTATTCTATTTCTTGTTTATGCTATTATCTGTGATCTGCTAATGATGATTAATGTGTTATATTCCAATGATTATCCTTAACACCGTGTCACGGGGTTTTGGGATCGTCACAGCTGGTATCAGAGCTTATGTTAACCTTAGTTCTGGAATTTAACACATTAAACACTTTGTCAGAATAGAATCAGTAGTGTTCTAAGGCGAGTAGCTCATTAGAGATAGGACTAGTAAAGTCCTAGAATGAGCTAAGCAGAATAGCAAAAACAATTTGATCAGTACATCGTTGTCTTTCCTTAAGTTCTTCTGCTTTACCATACAATAAAATTATCATTTATGTAGGCTGACTCTTTTCTTGCTTATACAGAACTTGAACAATGGCTACCCGAGCAGCCGCTGGTAGAGGAGGCCGAGATGGACGTGGAAGAGGACAAGGAGAAGTCCCAACTGAAGAAGGACCCTTGATACAACCCCCGGCCGCTCAACAATTTGAGTTGGACCACGTGACAAAAAGGTACAAGAACCTAGGAGGCAAAGCCTTCTCTGGAATGGGCACTGTAATTGAGGCCCTTGCATGGCTGAAAACATGCGAGAAGATACTTGGAGGCCTAAGGCTGGGTGATCAAGACAAAGCTTTCATGGGCGCTTGGCTTCTACAAGAAGAAGCCGAACTATGGTGGGAAGCTGTTACTGCAACAAACAGAAATGCTGGTAGGACATGGGACGAATTCAAAGAATTATTCAAAGAGAAGTATGTCCCAGAGCAAGCCCTTGAGTGCATGCACGACGAATTCGCAAACCTCCAGCAGGGGGATTTCTCGGTGCAAGTTTATCTGAACAAGTTTACACAATTATCCCGCTATGCTCCTGAGCTCGTCGCCACCGCAAAGTCCAAGAACAAGAGGTTCATCCTCGGGCTGAAGCGACAGTACCAAGATAGGGCCATGGCCCACATCAAGCTGGCATTCAATGAATTAGTGGAGATGGCGTGCAACTATGAAGACTTGGATCAAAGGCACCTGGATCAGGATCGTGCTAAAAGCCAAGCCGGGAATAAACGCAAGCCCGCTGCGAATCAAGCGGAGTCAAGCCAAGCGGCATCCTCGAAACCACAGACTAGCAGGCCGCCAAAAGGAAGCTGCTACAATTGTGGCAAGGTGGGGGCACTACTCAAATGTTTGCACAGCCCCGAATAGGCAGAAGACCAATTCTCAAGGTTCAAGCCAAGGCTCTCAGAACCCTCGCTCCTGCTTTAACTGCCGCAGGACAGACCATCTTGTCAAAGATTGTCCTTTGCTTTAGAAGTCCGCAGTAGCTCACGTATATGACGGGACGAACCCGCCGGCTGCTTCTGATGGAGCAGGTAAACCCGATGTTTTGGGAGGTACCCTTACAATTAAAAATATTCCTGTTTCTGTATTATTTGACACGGGTGCATCACGTAATTTTAATGCTAGTAACACAGTTCACAAATTAAAGTTAAAACAAAGAAAGCTAAAAGAATCTGTTGAAGTACATGATCCAATAGGGGGTTCTATTATTCTCGATTCGTGTTGTAAAGTACCTGCTTCTTTCTTTCGATACCAGTTTCCTTTTAATCTAGTAGTTATGGACTTTCCCGAATTCGATATCATTCTCGGGCTAGATTGGTTAACGAAATATGAAGCTGAAGTAAAGTGTGCGGAAAGGATAGTAAAAATTCGAACGAAGCTTGGATATATTACTGTACCATGTCATGGTTCGAATCCAGATAGAAAGGAATTTTGGTCTGCGTTAGAAGTTATCCCCACTTCCTTAGAAAAGATTCCTATTGTTAGAAACTATGCAGATGTGTTTGAAGAAGTCGAAAACTTACCCCCGCAAAGAGAAATAGAATTCAGAATTGATCTAATTCCCAATGCCAGACCAGTAGTACATCCAATTCGTAGAATGACTCCAAAGGAAAATGAGAAATTAGGCGATCAAACTCGTCAAATGCTATGGAAGGGTCTGATCAGACCTAGCTTTTCCAGTTGGGGTGCAGCTATAGTGTTTGTCCCGAAGTCAGACGGTACTCTTCGATTGTGTGTTGATTACCGAGACCTCAACAAACAGACGCTCAAAAACAAATACCCATTACCCCGCATCGATGATCTGCTAGGCCAATTAAATGGTGCGAGAGTATTTTCCTGAATGGACCTAGCTACGGGTTTTCATCAATTGAGAATTGCGGAGGAGTGTGTTCCTTTGACAGCTTTCAGAGGTCCAGACATATTTTATGAATAGTTAGTAATGCCGTTCGGCTTATGTAATGCTCCAGCATACTTTGTCGATCTAATGAATAGAGTGTTCAGGGGAGTTCTGAATAAATTTGTCCTCGTATTAATCGATGATATTTCAATCTACTCCAAATCAAAACCCGAGCATGAAAACACTTAGAACAAGTATTGGAGATTCTAAGAAAGAACGTATTCAAAGCCAAATTCTCAAAAGGTGTCTTTTGGCAAGAAGAAGTGAAGTTCCTTGGCCATGTCGTGTCAAAGGAAGGGATTTCTGTCGATCCGAGCAAAATAACAGCAATTCAAGACTGGAAACAGCCTACTACACCCACAGAGGTCAGAAGTTTTATGGGGTTGGCTAGTTATTATCGAAAGTTCTTTAAGGACTTTTCAAAGATATCCGGTCTGTTTACAAAGCTCACGAAGAAGCATGAGAAATTTAAGTGGACTTCTGACTGTGAGGAAGCTTTCCAGGCATTGAAATCGAAATTGACAACTGCTCCAGTGTTAACCATTATCGATGGCAATCAGGATTTGACGGTTTGGACAGATGCTTCTATTAGAGGTCTTGGTGCAGTGTTAATGCAAAGAGGCCAAGTAGTCGCTTATGCAAGCCGCCAACTGAAACCACATGAGAAGAATTAGGTAACTCATGATCTTGAGTTGCTAGCCATTGTTTTTACTCTGAAAATATGGAGGCATTATTTATTGGGCGAGAAATTTGAACTGTACAGAGATCATAAATCATTGAAGTATTTATACACCCAGAAAGATCTGAATTTGAGATAGCAGCGTTGGCTAGAATTTCTTGCAGCGTATGATCTAGATATCATGTATACGCCGGGAAAGGCTAACGTTGTAGCGGATGCGCTTAGTAGAAAAACCGCAATCATTGCCAATCTTATAATTATGCCAGGATTGATTGATAAAATATCTGCTCTTCAGAAAAACGATCACTTCATTCAAAGGATCAGAGGGAGAATACAGAAGGGCGAGCCCTCAAGTTTTCAGATAGATAAAGAAGAAGTTCTGAGACTGAAAGGGATAATATGCATTCCTAACATCCCAGAGCTCAAAAGAGAGGTGCTGGATGAATGCCATAAATCCAAATTCTGCATTCATCCTGGAGTAAGTAAAATGTACAACGATATCAAACGCACTTTTTGGTGGAAGGCGATGAAGAGGGATATTTCTTTATATGTTAGCAGATGCCCTACTTGTCAATTAGTCAAGATCGACCAACAAAAACTAGCCGGATTGTTGTAACCGTTGGAAGTCCCAGAATGGAAATGGGAACAGATTTCCATGGATTTCATAGATGGTTTGCCCCAAACCAAGAAAGGTAATGACAGTATTTGGGTAATCGTAGATCGCTTCACGAAGACTGCCCATTTCATATCTGTCAGATCCAATAGAACCGCTCAAAGTCTAGCACAGATATATTTCAATGAAATTGTTAAGCTGCATGGAATTCCCATCAGCATAGTCAGTGATAGAGACCCAATATTTGCTAGCAAATTCTGGGAGGCATTCCCGACAGAATTGGGAACGAAACTGAATATGAGCACTGCTTATCACCCTCAGACAGATGGCCAAACTGAGCGTGCGAATAGAATTCTAGAAGATTTGCTGCGGGATTGTATAATTGATTTTGGTGGGTCATGGAAAGATCACTTACATTTGGCAGAATTCTCATATAACAATAACTATCAAGCAAGTTTGGGGATGTCGCCATTTGAAGCATTATATGGTAGACCGTGCAGATCTCCAGCATGTTGGGTAGAACCTGGCAATAGACTTGTGTTAGGACCCGATATGATTAGAGAAGCATCTGATAAAGTTGACTTCATTAAGAAGCGATTGAAAACCGCACAAAGCCGACAGAAAAGTTATGCAGATTCTAGAAGAAGAGATTTGACATTTGCTGTTGGTGATCATGTTTATCTGAAGGTTTCTCCGATTAGAGGAGTAATCAGATTTGGCAAAATTGGGAAGTTAGCACCCAGGTTTATTGGTCCCTTTCCTATACTTGAACAAATTCGAACTCTTGCTTATATGGTTCAATTACCAGATTGGTTGCCTGAAGTGCATGGTGTATTTCACGTATTACCACTTAGAAGACATGTGCATGATCCAGATCTTGTTGTAGAAGAAGCAGCGCAACAGGACTTGGAAATTACTCCAGAATTAGCAATCAGAAGAGAGCCATTAAAGATTGTTGGCAAAGAAACTAGAGAGCTAAGGAGCAAAAAGATTCATTTAGTTAAAGTGCAGTGGAGTAGTGATCCCAGAGACTGTACTTGGGAGACTGAAGAGAGCATTCAGCAAGCTTACCCCAAATGCACAGTGGACATCTCTGACTAACTCCAGTGCAAGGTACCTTTACAATACTTTGCATTTACATTTTGTTTCCTACTTTACTGTTGTTTCCTTTTCGGGGACGAAAAGTTTTAAGTGGGGGAGATTATAACAACCCGAAGAATACGAGCCAATTTAAAATTTTTAAATTGGTTATTTCAAAGGAATTTGAGCAATTGAAATAGAATATTTCAATAAAATAGTGAATTAGAAATAATGGGGCAGTTTGAAAATTTGAATTCAAACTTTGACTGACTGCACGTTTGGTGCAAAATATAACGGATTTTAGTGAAACCAAAAGTATTTAAATCTGTTTATGAATATCTTTCTAACAAATCTGAAAAATCGAAGTTTCATAGCGGGAATCAAAAGTTATGGCCAAAATAATTTTCAGAATTGCATCAAAAAAAAAAAAATTCAGAATGGTCGCTATATAGAATATATAGCCCTTGAAAATAGATATTTTGCAAACGACCTCGGAATTCGACGAAACCACTTTTGTTGGATCCGGGACGTCAAACTATTGCTAGGTTTCAAATTTCATAATTTTTGAAGCTAGTATGTGAGCGTGGCAAAAGAAAATGTGTTTGGTCAATTTCTATTAAATTGGATCGACCAGAAAATGGCCACTTTTCAAACGATCTCAGAATTCAACGAAACTAGTTTTGTTGGGTTCGTAGCATCAAAACATAGCTAGATTTATTTTTCTGGAATTTTTCGAATCAGTTTGTGGCCCTGGAAAATTGAAATGTATGTTCAAATTGAATATAAAATGTTTTATACTTTAATTTGAAAAATAACTAACTGTAACAATCGAATTGGCCAACGAAACATATCCCATTGTGTCCGAGATGGGGGTATTTAGCTAGGGACGACAGTCGTTGGGTTTGAATTGGTGTCCGTGTGGAATAACACTATTTAAAAATTTAATAAAACCATGGGCCAATGGAAATTTTTCTTTCATAATTTAGAAAATATAAAAACTTTAAAAAAAACCCCCGCCCCCTTTTCTAATCGAGGGCAATCGTTCTCCGTCATTCCCGACCAGATCCCGACCGCCTCAGCCACCTTCAAGCGCTGCCACCACCTGGAATCGACAGCGCCTCCCCTCCTCTTCAAATCTGACCAACTACCACCCTCCCTCATCGCCGCATCGACGAGCACGACCTCCCCGAAGTTCACGACTTCACGCCGCCGCCCCAACCAGATCCGGCCACCGAACACCCTCTTCCGACCATCGACAACAGCGCCTCGCCCCCCTCTGTCACGCCGCACCACCTGATCGAAGCAACGCTGCACGGATTTCGCGAATTTTTGAAACCGTAGTTCGAACTAAATTTGAAGGTAACGGCCTTGATTTCTTTGAATTGAAAATAACACTTTTAAGTGTTGCAAACTTTGAAAAATCATATCTTTATGGTGTGTTGACGAAATTTGATGAAACAGGAAACATTGTGACCGCAAGGAGGCTCTCTACCACATAGAAGAGACCGCGGATTTTTCTGATCTATCTACGATATTTAGCACTTCGAAAACCAATGTGAGATTTCTAAATTGAAATGTGAATGGAAATGTCATGTATAAATTGTATAAGCAAAATATAAATTATACACGTGTTGTTTACCTCATGTACATGCGTTGTGTAAGCTATATGAGCGAAGTACGAATTATACATGCATTGTATAAATGATATGTGTGTTGAAATGCAAGTGAAATATAGAAATAATATATATATATATATATATATATATATATACTCCCTTCGTCCACAAACCATGGACGATATTTATTGTTTGTGAATTGATGTGAAAAATTAGGTGAAAATTGCGAATGGTTGAATAATTGTTTGTGGTTGATATTGATTAGTTGTGGTTGAAAAATACCCATTGGTGATTGAAACAAATTGGAAATAAATGTGGAAATGAAAAAAAAAAACATGCCGCCTGCGTGCGAACTAGATGCATGAAATCCCCATTGTCAAAAACCACGACGTATTAAGGTAGAGCGAGGAGCCGTACTCGGGACGGTGCCGGTTTTAACTACCCTGCCGTTATGCTGCCGAAATTTTGAATAATATTCATGTGTTAGAATTATTTTCATATGTTGAAATTATTTTCATGCATTGAAATTAAAGTCATGTGTTGAAACTATATCCATGTGTGGAAATGCTCATGTGTTGAGAAGTGATGTGTGAAAATTAAATTCATGTGTGAATGAATAAAGTTTTTAAACAATAAAAATCACATTTTATAATATATATGAAGTATGTAAAATATTCGCCTTATATATAAATAGTTTCAACAATAAAAATTTCATCTTTCTTATATGAACAAACTATATAAAATATCCATGTGTGGAAATGCTCACGTGTTGAGAAGTGTGTGTGTTGGAAAGGTTCATGTGTTGAATAAAAGATCGAACAATAAAAACTACATTTTTATTGAAATTATGATGTGTTAAAAACATTCATGTGTTGAATAAATATTTTAGATGATAAAAATACCATTTTTATCATATATGTGATTTACTAAAAATATGCGGGCGTTGAAATAAATATTTGTGAAAGGAATATTATTTTTAACATGCATAGGAACTAAATAAAATAGTCATGTGTTGAAATATATTTTAGTTCGCCAAAATTATCATTTTTGAAATAAAGGTTAAAAATAACCACTAGTTCAAATAAATATGCATGAGTTGAAATATTCATTAATTAGCTAATGATATGATTTTTGCTTATGTATGCAACATTAGAATGAATTTTGTCTTTAAACCAAATTGAATCAAAATGTGAAGTTGAATGGAAAATGATAAGTGATGAGAATTGCTCATATGTACATGCATATTTATTGAACAGGTTATAGCAAAGAGGCTAGAGAAGAGGATTAAAATTGTTTGCCCGACAAATAGATACATGTTTACTCTTTTGCTTGGGTGATGATTTTATGAGCCTGGTGGCTAGCCGCTTGGCCTTTTCTTTTTCTTTTTGAGATGAGACGCCCGTGTGGCTATTTGGGAATTTTCCCAGCCCCCCCCCCCCCCCCCGTACAAAGGAGGTTATGGCGAAATTTTCCAAAATTTAAAGGCATTAGTGAAATATTTGAAGTGAAAATGATATAGTAATCTTCGAATGAACTATATATATACATATAAATAAAATTAAAACGAATTGTGGTCGTGCAGTTCGTGTTTTGAAACCGTGATTTCAAACGATTAGTGCGGGAAATCCGACCATCGGATTTTCCCGAAACCGCAACCGTTGGTTTCGCCTTGGAAATATCTTTCCAACGACACCAACTTTGTAAAGATCCGACAGTTGGATTCTCTGGAATGTTTAATTCAAATCTGAAGAAAAACAACGCCATAATCGATTATATTTATATATAAATATAATTAAATTAAATCGAATAATGATGCTGCAGTTCGTATTTTGAAATCGTAACTTCAAATGACTAGTGTGGGAAATCCGACCGTCGGATTTTCCCAAAACTGAAACCGTTGGATTCGTTTTGAAAATATCTTTCTAATGGAATAATATTTGTGAAGATCCAACAGTTAGATTTTCAGATATGTGTAAAACAAATTTAGTGAAAAAACAGCGCCAGTGCCTCGGCACGACCTGAAACGTCGTTTAATTAGATAAGGCCGTTTTTAAATAAATAAAAATGGCGATATATCGTTATAAAATATTATAAATGATATAGAGTGGAAATAAACCAATTTTGCTGTGTTTGCTTGATATGTGATGGTTGAATGTATTTAACATGACAATTATACTAAGGAACTGAAATGTGAATGTTGAGTAATTTAACCATGTGAAGAATTGATTTGAAAATCTAAATACATATGGATTATTTGAAAAGGCCGAGTTAATTCTCATTTCAAATAATAGATCGACGGTGAGAAATCGAAGTAATGAAGATGTTCAAGACCAACGATCTTCACATTGGAAGGATGGGTGCTACTGATGCTCGTGATTGGAGTAGCTACCTTGAAGGAGCTGAAGTAGTAGCCGTCCGGACGTATTGTTGATTGTGCGGATATGCGAGGAATTTGGTGCCTCCGGTTTCGTTCAAACCCAGAACGAACTTGTAAATGGACTGTGTGTCTGACATTGGATTTTTTTCTGTGCTGATTGATCTCTGTTAAATATATATCTATTTGGCGGCGGAGAATTTATTCTCTTGCTTAACGCCCTTCTCTGAGACGTATGAGCTCAGAGGTTATATATCGATAGAAATCAGTCGCATGGAGTGGATTGCCTGTGTGGCACGCCTAAGTGGCGTATGATCAAGGCTTCTGTTACAAAGCAAAGTCTTGTGGTGGATGATCAAAGCATGGTCTGTGTGACGTAGCTTTGTGTATAACGTGGATTCGCGAGCCTCACACCTCAGTATGAGTCAAAAACGGGATAGTGACCGCTGGGAGAGCACAACGTTTCTTTCTAGCTATGGTGGTGTCAGTGACCTACCAGCCCTGACATTTATATCTACTTTTCACCTATGTGGTTGTTGGAATTCAAGGCGCCTCGATTATAGGTCTGTAAGGACCGGGAAACGTGTGTTCAGGAATAACTAATCCTCAAAAGTAAGAGAGGATCGGCCCAGCCGATTCCAAGGACCGCTGTGTGCGATCCTGAGGCATTTGCTAGAGTGTCTCGAACGGAGAGGAGCTTGCCCCTTGCCTCGACTCATGATGGAATCCAATTTCCGATATGAAATTACGGATGTGATTGTATTACTAGTATGACGACATGATATATGGTACCCATGCCGTCTAGGATTGATATTTATGATTGAAATCGCTTTTGAAACATATATGCACTAGTAATAATATCAAACACTTTTGTTTTATACGTATGAAGCATTTTTGGCCATTATAAGGTAAAACTCTATCCTCTGGCTTGCATTGCATTGTGTGATGGGACCTAAGTCTTATAACGGCTTCATATTTATGAAAAAGCATTGCGATGATTTAATCATTTACTTTATTTCATGCACTAGCACTCATTGGAGTAAACCCGTTCCGCGAAAGTGGCGTGGTCCTTTGATTTGCCGTATTATTGTTGTTTAATAAGTTAAGTAGATTTCTCATACCAGTCCCGTGACTGACTCGTAGTTTGTTTCACCTTGCAAACTCGGGTGCCCTCATTTTCACACGGCCAGCCTAGTTACAGGTAGCTGATATATTTTGGCTTGGCACCGCAGTAGAGGTGCACTTTTGGACTCATGGCGAGGCTTGACTACATTGTGATGATTGTGATTTTTCCGCCAATATTGTATATGTATTATGATTCCTCCACTGGCGATGTAGACTGATGTTTAGTTTATGTATTCTCTATGTATGATTCCGCCACTGGCGATGTAGACTAATTATGTACTGTTATGCACTAAGTAATATCCTGCACTGTGCTCTCTGATGTGGTGATATACATATATGATTCCGTTGTCATATGTGTGTAAATTATTCTATTTCTTGTTTATGCTATTATCTGTGATCTGCTAATGATGATTAATGTGTTATATTCCAATGATTATCCTTAACGCCGTGTCCGGGGTTTTGGGATCGTCACAAAAACGACCTCCGTTTTCGATGAAACCACTTTTGTTGGATCCGGAATGTCAAAGTATTGCTAGATTCCAATTTTCATAATTTTTGGAATTAATATGTGGGCGGGGCAAAGGAAAATGTGTTTTGTCAATTTCAGTCAAACTGAATCGACCAATGGCCATTTTTCAAACGGTCTCCAAATTCGACGAAATTAATTTTTTTTAGGACCTATCATCAAAACATAGCTAGATTTATTTTTCTGGAATTTTTGGAGTCAGTATGTGGCCCTGGTAAATTAAAATGTATGTTTAAATTCAATATATATTAATTTACATTTTAATTTAAAGAAAAACTGATCAAAACATTAGAATTGGCTTACGAAACATATCCCGTTGTGTCCGCAATAGGAGTATTTGGCTAGGGGTGATAGTCGTTGAGTTTGATTTGGATTTCAGATTAATAAACAGAATTAAATTAAATAATAAAAAGGGAGTGTGTGTGTCTGTGTGTATATATTGTTTTGACCGGTCAAAGCAAACCCTTTCTCCTTATTCAACAACAGCTGCCATCCCCTTTCAATGGCCATGAATACTCAATTTTCTTTCCCCAAGTTCCCTCAGTCCATCACAAATTAATCCTTGAATTCAACACAAAAATTGGAGAGATATTCATGCTCTACAAAGACCAACGGTTTTATCTTATTTCATTGCCGATTTTGCTCGAAATTAGTGCCCAAACTCGACATGATTGCGTGTTGTTCCAGACCAGAGGAGACGTGTGAGTTGAGCCTATCTCAGGGCGTTGGAGGCACAATGATGGCCAACCGCGTGGTGGCGTCTAATAAAACTCAGATGGTCGGAAATCAGTGCGAGCATGCCCTAGAAGATGAAGGTGGTTCGATTATTTCCTGGAAGATGGAGAATGATGAGCACAATGAAGAGGAAGGGGACCGACAGTGTATTGTAATAAATGTGATTAACTTTGTTAATTTGGTGATTAAGGAAATAATTAATTTATTAATAAATCGTATTGCTTAAAACAGTCATAACATGTTCGAATGACAACAGAAATTGACGAAACAAATTACGTTGGAATCACAATGACGATATCTACAACATGGAAGAAATAGAGGTCATTAGTATTTTTGATAAAATTAAACATTTGTTTAGTTTCATAAAAAAAACCGTGATTAAAACGATTTCGAACCAATCAAGGTGAGAACTCCTCACTGAAAACTCTGCACAATAATTTATTTATTTTCATAACTAAAAAATATATAGAATTGAAAGTGCAATTTTTATCATTGTAAATTGTATATGGTGCCTGTTAGATCACCTCCCTCGTCCACAAACCATGGACGATTTAAATTGACTGTATTGTGTGTTGTTTGTGATGTTGAAATGTTTAATGGATTAAAAATGATGTTAAAATTAATATGGTATTTGAAATTAAATTATAAATATTTATTTATAATTTAAAAAAGTGAAAATCAGTTAAGTTTAAAAATAATTCAATCTGAATTAGAATTGGTTAGATTTGTTAATCAATAATTTATTTAAAGTCACTGTTGTTGTTTGAAAACCCCACATGGGTAGTGGGATGATATTTGACATACACTAGTCCCAATATTTAGTTGTACGTCAATCGATGGATTGAAAGTCTGTGGTGAGCGTTATTTATTTACTTTAATGCTCACACAGTTGTAAATTTCACTCTGGATGTGAATGGACTGTTTGATGATTATTTATCATTATTGTTGCATACATGCGATATATGAAATCCATATAATTGAAATTATATGGTAATTGATTGAGCCGCATTCCGATTTAGAAATAAAGGACATTTTTAAATAAAGGACATTTTTAAATAAAGGAACATTTTAAAATAAAGAAACTTTTAAAATATAGAATATTTTAAAATAAATGCTTTAACAATAAAAATCATATTTTTATTGTATGTATAAACAAATAAAAGAAGCATATGTTAAAATATATTTTTGTTAGATTAAAAAATGTCATCTTTAACATGTTAATGGAAATAAAATAATCATTTGTTGAATTATATTTTTGTACATTAAAAATGTCATTTTTAACATGTTAATGAAAATAAAATAATCATTTGTTGAATTATATTTTTGCACATTAAAAATGTCATCTTTAACATGTTAATGAAGATAAAATAATCATTTGTTGAATTATATTTTTGTACATTAAAAATGTCATCTTTAACATGTTAATGAAGATAAAATAATAATTGTTGAACTATATTTTTGTACATTAAAAATGTCACCTTCAACATGTTAATGAAAATAAAATAATCATTTGTTGAATTATATTTTTGTACATTAAAAATGTCATCTTTAACAAGTTAATGAGAATAAAATGTTTGTGCATTAAAAATATCATTTTTATTGAATGTATAAACCATATAAAATATTCATATGTTGAATAAAATATTTGAACAATAAAAATATCATTTTTATTGAATGTATAAACTATATTAAATAATCATGTGTTGAATAAATTGTTTGAAACATAAAAGTAGTCACATAGTTAGACGCCCTTTTTACCCGAACGAGTTTATCGATCGATTTTGTTCATTTTATAATGAATATCGTAAAGAAGTGATTCAAAATTTTATATTTTGAAAATATTATTATTTTTATATGATAAAGATATAAAATATTCAATTTTGATTTAAAATTGAAAACGAAGTTGGAATCTTTTTAAAATGAATATATAAAACGATTTATAAAATATGTTTTAAATGGAAATCGATGAAATATATATAATATATATATTATATATATTTAATGGCCTGAATAGAACACGCCACGCAGCGACCGTTCGCGAATTTCGACCACTAACTTCAAATTAATGTAACGAGAGATCCGACCATCGGATTCCCCTAAAACCGAAACCGTTGGATTCGTATCGAAAAGAGATTTCCAATGAATATAAGTGATTTGAAATCTAACGGCTGGATTTGGAATTATGTCCAAATCAAATTTGGAAAAGGTCGCTATGGATGCAGTTCGGTGGCCGTTATTGGAAACCAACTGGACGGCCTTGATAAAATTATTAAAAATATGAAAAAATTATGTAAAATTATAACTAATAATTTGGAAAGATTTTTGATGAAAAATTATAAGTTTGAAAAGATAAAATGTATTTTTATCGAAATGAACTACTTATTAACTAGAATAATAATCCAATTATTTTAGAAATAACAAATTGGATCTATAATGGTTCTAATATAACCAAATTTTCCAACGTATGAATTAGAATGGATTTGAGAAGAAATAATCTTCAGAATATTTTGATATTGGATTCCATAATTATATAAATATTGTTATGGGAATTTGGAAGATATAAATAACGTTATTCCCAACACGATATTTGTTGATTTCATAATTTGATATTGAATGTAAGCCGATATAATTTATATTCAGAACCTTTTATTTAAAGTCAAATTGGATTTGGGTTTGTCGTGAATGGTGTCTTAAATAACACTGTTCTTAAACCTTGTATGAAAGGAATAAATCGTTTAATTGAGATTATTAGAGTTTCTAATTATATTTAGTAATTGGAATAAAATGAAATGTGAATTGGGTTTATCGTGAACTATGTTTTTAACAACATTTGCTCTTTAATCCAGTTAACAGTGAAAATATAATTTGGAATTTATAAATCTTTTATTCAGATTTAAATGGAAATTTTCTAAAGTAAACTTTTCCAATTTAATATCTTAAATTGGGATTGAATGGAATTCGATTTGGTAATAATCGAGATGATCTCCTGTAAAAGAAGACCATTACTATATATGGAATTTAAAAGGCTTTGCCGCTATTCCATTTATATTATTAGTCTGATACAGAAATTTATATCGATTATATATTGACCTGTTTTCCATGCAGATTCTGTTTTTTTAATGGAAAAATGATTTGGGTTTATCGTGAACTATGTTTTAAAGGACATTGGTTCTTTAACCCAAGTAAGAACAAGATTTATTTCCTGAAATTTGGGTAATCATTAGATAACGATTTTTGAGATTAAACTGAACTAGGGTGTTAAATGAATCTTTAATTAGATTAAAATGAGAGTGGGATAAATGGGTTGGGATGTGAAAAATATAAAATGAATGATTACTTCGGTAAGGTTCGCCAACCCCAACTAGTTAATAAATCTAAATTTGGTTTAAGATTGATAAAGGATAAAATAAAATCATTTGAAATGATATCCAAAGGAAGATTAAAGAATAAATTTAAAAGAATTTATCTTTGATAAAATTAATGGGAAGCTTTCCCTAAAGATGTGAACATTTTATTAAAAGAATATACTGAATTGGACTGAGGCGTATGATGTGTTTTTATAGCACTTGATTATTGATTATAAAATACGCGAGTTATTCGGAAAGACCGGGTTTAACCCATTCTGAATAATTACTATGACGATTAAAGGTCGACGATGAAGACAGTGGTTGAAGACCAGAGATCTTCACATCGTTTGGTTGATTACTGATGTCTTAATTGGGCCATACACCTAAGATAAGGTAATAAGTGGTATGTCTTGATTGGGCCATACACCTTTCCCTAAAGGTGCCTCCGGTTTCATTCAGATCCAGAACGGACTTGTAAATAGATGGTATGTCTGACAGTGTATTCCTTTATGTTGTATTCGTTGATCTCTACTAAATATATATCTGTTTGGTGGCGGAGAATTTATTCTCTTGTTTAACACCCTTCTCTGAGACATACGAGCTTAGAGGTTATATATTGGCAGAAATCAATGGTATGGTATGGAATGACAATGCGACATGCTGAGATGCATGATCAAGGCTCCTGTTGAAAAGCAGGGTCTTGTGGATGATGATCAAAGCATAGCTTTAAATAGCGTAGCTTTGTGTAGCATTAATTCGCGAGCTTCAAACCCTGGTATGAACCAGAAACGGGATGAGGACTTCAGGGAAATGAACATACGTTAGTTTCTAGCTAGGAGTAACGTCATGGTATGGAGCCCAGGCTGTTTACTCATGTGGATGTTTCTTATTACTTGATGGATAGAGAGGCGCCTTGGATATATCGTCACTACGGGATCGATGGATGTTTTGGTCACTACGGTCGCAGATTTCTTTTCACAGGATCCTGGTTTACAGATGGAGCTATATTCAGAACGCTCTGTGTCCGTGTATTTCTTTCAGTTGTGTTATGCATTATTTTTCTACGGCTACGTAATTTAAAATGTAATCTGAATCTCTGATATTTTCTGCTGTATATTATTTATTCATTGATTGACATAGAAATGTGTTTGTTTTATGCTCTTATATCTGTCTTTTGTATATAAATAAATATTACTTGGGTATTTTTTTGTTACTTTTACAGATATTCCAACCCAGCCCGCATGCAACCAGAAATGTAGAGAAATAGAATTCAATTTGCTGTGTATTTGCATTTTGAAGAATTGTAGATGAAGATATCACATTTAGTTGCTGTTGGACAAGAAAAGGAATGATAACAAGGCTTTGCACATCACAAATCAATGAAGAAGTGTCAAGGAAGCAAGAGGAAAAGAGAAAAGGCCCAAATTTGCTTTATTTATCTAAGGCCCATTTATGTTTCTCATTATAAACTAATTAGTGATGTAATGACCAGGCCCAGTTATCATTAGGGTTAGGGTTAGGGTTTGGCTATCTACCCTATATATACCCTTGTAATGGCATTGTAGTCACCATCCTATCCTATATCTCATTCTATTCTCTTCTTCATTAATAAAAACTCAATTTTCTTTTATGCAATTTTCTATTTCTTAGCAATTAGTGTTGTCTACACGATTAGATTCGGTAGAACACTATTTGTATTTTGCATTTCTTTTCATTAGTGATTGACCATCTGATTAGATTCAGCGGTAATCCTAATTTTATTTCCTGTTGTTATTTATATTCTGCACTTTTATTTTCTGTATTTTAATCGCGTTCATAGGTTAAATTGGATTTGATTAGATTTGAATCTGATTCATAGTTTCATTGCTTTTCCATTGAAATTGTGATTTGATCGTCGGTTCAGTTAGATCTGTTCTGAATCAAATTACAGTTTTAATTTTGTTTTGTTTTATTTTCAAAATCAACCTCCAAAGTTTTGTCTAACTCGCCCAAGAGATTAAATAAATAATTTGATTTAATACACCTCCCTGTGTTCGACCTGTATGATACACACCTGTATGCTTGCAGAATTTAATTTAAATGTCGTGCTTTTCTAATTCATAGACTAGCGTCGATCAAGTTTTTGGCGCCGTTGCCGAGGAGGTAACGATTAGATTTTATTATTTATTTAATTTCTGATTCGTGTTAGTTTTTTTATTTATTGTTTTGTTTATTAAAAAAAAAACCTTGCAAATTTTGTTTGATTGCTTTCCCTTCTCATTTATTTCTCTCTTCTTGCATTTCTTTCACAATTTGATC
Source organism: Allium sativum (assembly GCA_030737875.1). Classification (NCBI taxonomy): domain Eukaryota; kingdom Viridiplantae; phylum Streptophyta; class Magnoliopsida; order Asparagales; family Amaryllidaceae; genus Allium; species Allium sativum. The sequence goes on from CM060912.1 coordinate 615,051,654, forward strand.
TCTTGTTAGTTTTTGTTTTTAATTTATTTCCTTTTATATACTTTCTTTTTCTCTTCTAATTTTGCAAAAAAAAAACACTTGCCATTTTTCATTGAATTTCTGCCTTTTTCAACTCCTTTCCCTTTTTTTCCTTTCTTCTTTTACATTGTACATACAATCTTATCTCTTTCCCTCTGAAAAAAGAAAAAAATATATATACAAATTTTCTTTTACTGTTTTTTTCCTCTTTACATCTTCAATTTTCTTGCTATTTCCTTTTCTTTGCTTTCCTTTTACAAAATTTAAAAAAAAATTATTCTTTTCATTACTTTTTCCCTTATTTTCCTCTCTGCCTTAATTCTCTCAGATTTCTTCCCTTCTTTAGTTCTCTGTTTAGGATCCACTCCACTAAAAATTCATATCCATCTCTCCCCATCAGTTCTATTCTACCACCCACAGTCATCATCTCCAGCAACACCGCATCACACAATCCACTAACCCCACGTTTTTTCTTCACTGCCTTCACCATACTTCTCCAATTTCACCATAATACAGACTGCATGACCACCGTTCAACAGTCATCATCAACTTCGCAACACCATTAACTGACCAGCACTTCACGTTCATCACCAAATCAACATCTCCCTGCCACGCCCATCACCGAAAATCCACTTCCACTGTTCGGAACAAGAAAACCCCTCTCCAACCATAATACACAACCACCATCACAGTCCAAAAGAACGCCTTTCCCTCAACTTCACGTCCTGAACCAACAATCATCTCTTACCACAACAATTTCCATTCATCACAATACCCCTTAACATCCTCTCCACGTGTTCATCCTCAAACTCAATTCCATGCAAACAGAAACCACAGTTTCCCAAAAAAAAAATTCACCGTCACCCTTCTGCCACTCACCACACCGATCATCTACTCCATCCAACTGCAGCGTTTGAGCCTTCATCCACACACTGATTCGAAAACCAATTCGAGGAACAACGAGGCAAAAAAAAAATTCCTATCACCGATTACACCTGCCATCACAACTCACCCACCACCTTACAATCCCCTTCACCCAAACCAGATCGTCACAGCATCTTTAGACTCCTCTTTCACTCCTGAACATCACTGCAAATACCCGTAACATCGCCTCTCCAAAACACCCCACTTCATCCTCGGAACCATCACCAATCGACCACAGATTGTCCTTCTTCCACCACTCACAAACCCCTTGAAACCTTGTTCCCCAAAACTAGCGTCATCTACAGACTCGAAGAACTCCAAAAGCATAATTTTTATTCAATTTCCAAAAAAGAAAGAGACAAATTTTGTTGGTTTTTACCCGTGTTTGGGAATCTGAAAAAAAGAATAAAATTAAATAAAAAAACGAGAGCGAGAATTCGGTATTTATTGAATTTGTTGATTGAGTATTACCTTGTTTCCTTTTTCTGGGATTAAGTGGCAAGTTATATTCAATTGGTTGATTGAGCGTTTAAGGGGAAGATAATCTCGTGATTTTTGGAAGGGGTTTATCTTCTGGTTTTGGGAAGGAGTTGATTTGGTCAGAAGAAAAGGAGAACCCATGTTGACTTTTATTTGGTGCGTGGGTCCATTTGGCAATTTTCATGGTGCGTGCGTGGGTTCTTAGTTTAATTTTTCTTCCTTATTGTTTTAGTTAAGCTTAGTTCCTTTGGCCTTTTTTTTTATCGTTTTTCTTTTTCTTCCCCTACCTTGGTTTTTAGTTTTGTTTAGTTTTTTTTCTTTCTTTTTCATTTCGTATTTTTTTTCCTCTCGATTTCAAAAAAAAAAAAGTTGAATCAAGGGACCAAAAGTGAAGAAAGGATACGATTCAAGCAAGCGACATAGAATTTCGAGGTCAATAAATTTGCAAACAGTCGAGGTGAATTGTTCAAGCTACTCATTTACTCTGGACGGACAGCCATACCCCACTGTAAATCTCTTTTAACTCTACAGGTGTTCTGCAGCTGCTTGAAAAATATAGAAATTGCTTGTAAAAATCTTCTGCAGGGGTAGCGGCTTGCTTGTACAATATTTTAATTTTCTGTTCTGTGACTGTTCTGTTCTGTGATTGTTCTGTGACTGACATTTCTGAATCTGTTTGTGATGAACGAATTTTCATAACTAAAATCACCACTCTCGTCGTTTTTCAGTTCTAAAACTTGATTTGTCATTGCAAAATAATATAATTGAAAAGTGGTGTTTTGTGAAGTTGACTGTCTCGTATAATTGGATCGCGGATATATAGTAGTTCAATTTATTGAGCTATTAGCAAAAGAGGTTGCATACTACCCGTAAAACATTGGTCGTATCCCTTAGTATTTATACTATACGTGAATGGCCATAAGACCCTCTTCCCCCTTCTAATTGAGTCAGTTAATTAATAGAGCACAACTCAGTATTTTATATTATTTTGAACTAAAAATAAGTTCTGTCTTCCCTTGATTTCATTTCAAATGTCTTATTCAAAAAAATCTTTGAGAGAGTTGTGGGATAATAATCGGAGTAGACGTCCTCTTAAAGAATATGAGTATGAATTACAACTCATGAAGCAAGATTTTTCAAAATTTCGTGAGCCCAAGGTCAACAATTTTCAAAATTTTCCAACTGACCAACATTTTCAAAATCATAGATATAATCGAAACGACGATTTCAATTTAAATTTCAATAACTTCGATTATGGCCCACATCCACATCAAAACGGTTTTGAATCACAACGTACCTTTGATCAACATCAATATGGGGTTGGAAACCAATTCGAAAATAATTTTGAAAATGATTTTCAAATCGATCATAATTTTCCAAATTACAACCCATATCCACATCTTGAGCATATCCAAAATTGGAATTTTCCCACCAATTTTAACAATTTTGGTTACGAACCTAATTTTCAAAATCAAAATGATTTCCAATCTCAATTTTCTGAAAATTCAAACTATTTTGAAAATCAAGAAATCCAAAGCGAGAGCTCTCAAATCAACGACTCTGAAGAATGTAATTTTGATGAGAGGGCAGAAAGGCTAAATAAAAAGGTGGATGAACTTCTTTGTTTAATGGCGTCTTATAAAGAACAACAAGAGCAACAAAATCAAATGAGCATTGAATCAGAAAATAATCCAATTTCTACTGACATTGAAAATTTTCAAATAACGACTTTGGAAATTGAGAATAATCATCTTGATGAAGATTTTCAAAATTTAACAAATGATTTGGACTTCAACTCTTTTCAGAAAAAATATTTAAGCTTAGATTTTGACCTTCCTCTTTCAGGCTGTGAAAAACTTGAAATTCTAGAAGTTGAACAAAATGAAAATGTTGAATTTTTCAAAAACTCAGAGTTGGAAAAGAATTTCAATGAACATGAATTTTTTGGATTGAATGAAGAGGAGTTGCCGAATGAGGATGAAACAGAATTAGGCCACAAATCCAAGTTTGAAAATTTTGAGATTTCAAATGAACTTGAAATTGTCAGTGTCGAAAATACATTGTCAGTTAATGATGAGAAATGTGATCACATAGTCTTGAACAACACTCAGATTTCAAATTTCACTGAATTTATATACGATCACAATTTTTTGAAAAATTGCACTGATAAATTTATTGAACACATGAACTATTTTTGGAATGTTAGTTTGATTGAAAAATTTCATGTTAGGACGACTTTGAACATTCATTTACTGGACTATAAATCTAGGTTTAAAGATGAGATGGTTTTCAAAAACCTTTGCTTATTAGAAAACACGCCTAGACATAGTGGGAATGAGACTCATAGGGCTAGAACCAAGTATGGGAAAAAAGATGGTGGTATTCTTTGCATCGCATGCATCGTAAACACATATATCACTGTAAATACGATCCATTCTTACATATAGTTAGACTGCATTTCATTCTACAAATAACTTTGCATCTCATTCACCTTTGGGTACGATCTTTCAAATTTAGGAAACGTTCACAGTGTGGACACTGTTTAGTTCTAGTGTGGGGGGGGGGGGGGAGTTTGCATTTCATTCATTTTCATTCTTCTTTATTTTTCTTTCTTTTCATTTTTAGCCATTTAAGTAGGACCATCATGCATTTTAGATTGTAGTAACATACCATTTTTTTTTTTTGAAAAATATGACTCATTTTCAATTGATACAACAAAATAAGTTTACAATTTTTTAGCCAGTTGATAGTATTTTTCTCTCTCAGCCAAGTTCGAATTTGAAATATAATGAAAAGTTTAATTTTGAGGGATAATAGTGTAACCGGTACATAGGGAGATTCTTAGGTGATGGCCATGAAATATATTCTATATTGTAGACTTTGTTTAAATAAGTGGAGGACTTAAAATACTTATATTGGCTTTTGGAATCTTTAAAACTAAGTTGTGTTAAGTTGAATTCGCGTAACTCTCTCTTTGTGCTTATAAATTCAATAAAAATAGTAATCCAAGGGTATCCAACATTGCTTGTATATCGAGCGTTGGTGTGCAAACCCGCCAAGCTCTATCCGACATGTTGTTGACAATGTCAGCGTTGGAATATCTTGGTCTCATATTATGAGATTGGACACCTGAGGATTACCGACACGTTGTTGACAAAGTCAAAGTCGGCCTGCACAATCCACCAAGCTCTTTACCTACTCTCCGTTAGTCCGCAAGGCAGTGCATGGGTGGTAAACCTTGGTCTTTTTAGTTAGGTGTATGTACTTAATCATAAATCTTAAAATTTTATAGGGTAAAGAATAAGCGATGATACCCAAACACTTCTTCACCTTATTGATTTGACTAGCCATACATGAGAAAATTAGAATACCACTTTGCAAACTGTGCCAAGCAAACTAAGAATTTATTTCATGGCTGCACTATGTTATCGACCGAACTAACTGGCCAAACTGGAATTTAACATTTGAAAACTTGATTTATATTAAAAATTTGTGACAAGTTGAGGTATCTAAAATAAAATCAACTGATTAGAAATTATTAACTTAATTTGTTGTACCACTTTCCTGAAACAAGTCGTGTTTTCATTTTTTTGTTTTTATTTGCATATGTCCATTGCATTCATGTAGTTTCATTAGAATCATAGCATACTGCATTTGGATTTTGTGGGTAGTATCCGCTGAAAACCCTCACGAGACACCACTCGTCTTACTAGGGACACCTAGAGGTTTAACGGCTTGTTGCATACGCTCAATGCAATCGTGTTTCCTACGAAAGTGTGACCTATCTAGTTAGTTTTTCATTTCTTGTTTTACTCGAGGACGAGTAAAAGATAAGTGTGGGGGTATTTGATTGACATAGAAATGTGTTTGTTTTATGCTCTTATATCTTGTCTTTTGTATATAAATAAATATTACTTGGGTATTGTTTTGTTACTTTTACAGATATTCCAACCCAGCCCGCATGCAACCAGAAATGTAGAGAAATAGAGTTCAATTTGCTGTGTATTTGCATTTTGAAGAATTGTAGATGAAGATATCACATCTAGTTGCTGTTGGACAAGAAAAGGAATGATAACAAGGCTTTGCACATCACAAATCAATGAAGAAATGTCAAGGAAGCAAGAGGAAAAGAGAAAAGGCCCAAATTTGCTTTATTTATCTAAGGCCCATTTATGTTTCTCATTATAAACTAATTAGTGATGTAATGACCAGGCCCAGTTATCATTAGGGTTAGGGTTAGGGTTTGGCTATCTACCCTATATATACCCTTGTAATGGCATTGTAGTCACCATCCTATCCTATATCTCATTCTATTCTCTTCTTCATTAATAAAAACTCATTTTTCTTTTATGCAATTTTCTATTTCTTAGCAATTAGTGTTGTCTACACGATTAGATTCGGTAGAACACTATTTGTATTTTGCATTTCTTTTCATTAGTGATTGACCGTCTAATTAGATTCAGCGGTAATCCTAATTTTATTTCCTGTTGTTATTTATATTCTGCACTTTTATTTTCTGTATTTTAATCGCGTTCATAGGTTAAATTGGATTTGATTAGATTTGAATCCGATTCATAGTTTCATTGCTTTTCCATTGAAATTGTGATTTGATCGTCGGTTCAGTTAGATCTGTTCTGAATCAAATTACAGTTTTAATTTTGTTTTATTTTATTTTCAAAATCAACCTCCAAAGTTTTGTCTAACTCGCCTAAGAGATTAGATAAATAATTTGATTTAATACACCTCCCTGTGTTCGACCTGTATGCTACACACCTGTATGCTTGCAGAATTTAATTTAAATGTCGCGTTTTTCTAATTCATAGACTAGCATCGATCATTCATACTCTGGAATATTCTTGTACTCTGATGTGAATTGTTGTAATTGCAATGAAATGTTCTTCTGTTTGTGTTCTGATGCGTCGTGTTCTCAACTCAATTCGGGCTTTCCCGTAAGGGCGAGTTTGGGTCGTTTCATTTGGTGTCAGAGCTTTGGTTTATAGAGCTCAAGAATAAGACATGTTAGAACCAAACAAAAGAATTCATCAGAGATAGGATTAGTAAAATCCCATAAGAATAACTCGTTATAGACATGATCAGTAGTATCCTAGAATGAGTTCGAAGAGTATCATTTACAAAAACAAAATAAAACAAGTTTAGTTTTGAAAATTTTATCTTAAAATACGTATTTGAGTATATTATTTTATTTTAATTTGGACAATTGAGTATATGAAGATTTTGAATATACGCGTAATTAACATATATTCGAAGTTTTAGTACACTAGATAGATATAGAATCGCACTCTAGTCGCCCGGAGATGATTCTGATGATTGATATATCATCATCAGCATATGTGTTCGAGTTTCGAAAGTGGGATATCTATATATTTCCAATTAGCTGGTGTGAGAACCAAAACTTAGATAGATCTATTGTTTGGTATTGGCATCAAAAATATGATTTTTGAGTATAAAAATATTATTATGAATTTGAAAAGATAATCAACTAATTGATACTGATTGTGTTGTTTGATTATTGGTTTGATTAATTAAAAATTTGAACCATTAAGGCAAATCAAATAAAATATTGAACTGAATTGAAAATTGTTTGGAATTGCCTATATGTACATATGTACACATTGAACAGGTCATAGCAAGGAAGCCAAGAAGAGGAATAAAATTGTATGCTTGACAAATAGGTACACATTTACTGTATTTATTAGGGTCTGATGATTTTATGAGCTGACTGGCTAGCCACTTGGCTTTTTCTTTTTTTCTTTTGGATTGATGAGGGCCCTGTGAGGTAAGTTGCGATTTTAAATATCAACCCATACAAAGGAGATTATGGTGAAATTTTTCGAAAATTTAGGGTGTTAGCCAAATTTTTGAAAAAATTAGAAATTCTTAGTAACTGGAAAGTTGAAGAATGAAAACTAGAATGAAAGTTGAGTAGGTCAATTAAACAACTTTCAACTCCGTTCCTTTTCGAGGACGAAAATATTTTAAGTGACGGAGATTGTAACAACCCGGATTTTCAGAACTAATTTAAAATTTTTATTTTAGCTATTTTAATGAATTTTGGATATTTAAAATAATTTATTTTAAACAATAACGACTTAAAATTTATTTTAATCGAAGTTAGAACGAATAAATTTATTTTAACTATAAGACGAGCCTGAAATGGCACGGTGTTTGAAAAGTCAATTTCTAATTTCAATTGAGTATACAAAATTCATTTTAAATCAGAATTGGATGAAACAAGAAATATTTGAATCTAATTAATAATGTAACGACCCGGAAAATCCGAACCAATTTAAAAATTTTATTTTAAATAATTTGGTAGAAAAATGTGGCAGAAATTAAAAAATTTATTTTTAAATAATATTAAAGCCAGTGAAAATAGGCAATTTTCAAATGAACTCTGTGTTCAACAAAACCACTTTCGTTGGAACCGGAATGTCAAATTATTACTAGGTTTCAATTTTTAGAATTTTTCAAGTTAGCATGTAAGCGTGGCGAAAGAAACTGTATTTTGTTCAATTCAGTTAAATTTAATCGACTTAAAAATAGCCATTTTTCAAACAGTCTCAGAATTCGACGAAGTTAATTTTGTTAGGACCGTATCGTCATAACAAAGCCAAATATATTTTTCTGGATTTTTCTGAGTCTGTATGTGGCCTTAGTGAATTTATTTATGCGAACAAATTAATTTAATAAAGGGTTTAATTATTAAATTAAATAATACAGGCCATAGACAGCCGTTTGGGCCGACGGGACCTGCCCCGTTGGATTCGGAATATGGGCTATTGGCTAGGGACACCTTCAGTTGGACGGGAATCTAAACGGCTTGAAAGTTCCGGATTTTTTTGTAAAGATAACATTAAAATAATATAAATACTAGCAAATCAAAGAACCCTCGGTACTGTTCATTATCTCCCAGCCGCCACTGAACCAAATTCGATGGCCCATAGCGCTCTAACCTTCTCCCTCTAAATCCTCCTTCATCTTCACAAACCCGATCCCAATTCTTACACCACCTCGAAGCCCTTTCCTTCCTCTTTCCATCCATACCGGCCATCACCCTTCTCGCCGACTGTACACCGAGGACCAACCCTCCCAACCGTCGCCAAACGAAATAAAAAGTTGAACCTTTATTTTGATTTACAAAATAAAAAGAAAAGTTGAACCTTTATTTTGATTTACAAAATAAAAAAAGAAAAGTTGAACCTTTATTTTGATTTGCAAAACAAAAGAAAAGTTGAATCTTTATTTTGATTTATGATTTATAAAATAAAGAAAGTCTAGATCCTTTAAATTTGAATTATAAGATAAATAAAGTTTAGGTATTTTATTTTGATTCACAAAATAAAATAAAGATGGGACCTTTTATTTTGATTCATGAAAATTATACATCAAATCATATGTTGTGTTGTATGTGTTGACATGAAACTTGACACCAAATTACATGCAGGTTGACACCAAAATTCAGATTGTTCCATGTATTGAGATATTGTGTTGAACATATGAGTTGACACCAAAAGCTTAGATTATTTCAAGTATTGAAATATGGAATTTTACATGTAGTAGTTTATGAAAATGAACACATATTTGGCGTTATATCATTTTAGTAAAAATGAGCATATTTTAGTGTAAACGATGATATATTAAAAAGAACCAATATAAGGAAAACTTTATTTACATTTTTTTATGTAAATAAGATGAACATACTTATAGCGAAAACTTTACTTACATTTTAAATGTAAAATATGAGAATTTACATTTTTCAATGTAAATAAAAAGGACATTTACATTTCCAATGTAAATAAAAAGAATAAAAATATAGATATACAAAAAGTACATTTCTATGTATTAAAAATGAATTGGACAAAAAGTACATTTCTATGTATTAAAAATGAATTGGACAGAAAGTACATTTCTATGTATTAAAAATGAATTGGACAAAAAAGTACATTTTTATGTATTAAAAATGAATAGGACAAAAAGATCAAAACTTGATCAGTGAACATTATATTTTATTTACATTTCTTTGTGAAGAAAAAAAAAACTTAGCGATACAATTTTACTCACATTTCTTACGTGAATAAAATGAACAAATGTAGCGATGAAATTTTATTTACATTTTATATGTAAATAAAAAGAACAAATTTTGCGATGATATTTATTTACACTTTCTATGTAGAAGAAAAAGTTAAAAAGACATTTATTTACAACTAGTGTAAATAAATAAGAAAAAGTTAAAAAGACATTTATTTACAACTAGTGTAAATAAATAAGAAAAAGTCAAAAAGACATTTATTTAAAACTAGTGTAAATAAATAAGAAAAAGTTAACAAGACATTTATTCACATTTAGAGTAAATAAATGAGGAAAAGAAATAAAACATTTATTTACTTATAGCGTAAATAAATAGGAAAAATGAAAAGTTACATTTATTTACATGTAGTATAAATAAATGATGGAAGAAAAGTAACATTTATGTATACATAGTGTAATAAATAAGAAGAGGAAAAAGTAAACCTATTTACATTTAGGTAAATAAATAAGAAAAGAGAAAGGAAACTTTATTTACATTTAGTAAATAAATATCTACCGAAAAAGATCATATTTTCTTACATTTTGTGTAAGCAAACATAAATAGCAAAAAGATCGTACTTATTTTTATTTAGTGTAAACAAACATGAAAGGGAGAAAGAAGACACTTATTTACATTTAGTATAAATAAGTAAAGGGGAAAAGAACATTTAGTTATATTTAGTGTAATTAAAGCATAAATTTAGAAAAGGGATATTTCATTTGTACTGAGTGTTAATAAAATATGACATAGAAAAGAACTACAATAATTGTTGCATTTTTAGATGCAAATAAATCGTAGGAAAAGAATGGAGTTCGCCAAACGGGTTTTTATTTCCATATAAATATACATACATACATACATACATATATATATATATATATATTAAATTAAATGAAACGTGCGCTGCAGTTCGCGTTTCGACAATCGTACGTTCAAATGATTATACCGAAAGATCCGACCTTCAGATTTTTCCCAAAACTGGAACCGTTAGGACCGCAATGGGAAGAGCTTTCCAACGATACGAATTTCACCAAAATCCGACGGTTAGATTTCAAGATATGTGTAAATCAAAATTTGATAAAAACAGCGCCAGGGCCGCCCACTGACCCGAAGCGTCGTTTTATTATTTTGAGCTATTTTTATAAATAGAAATAGCGATAGATAGTTATAAATAAATATGAAATGATTTAAATGATAATTATGCGACAATTGTTTGAAAATACCGAGTTTAACTCATTTCAACTAATTGCACGACGATTAAATCAAAGATATAAGAAGACGATGGTAGAGGACCGGCGATCTGCACATCGAATGAGCAACGACTACTGATGCCTTGGACTGACTTGCTCCCAGGACGGGGTTGAAGCAGTAGTTGTCCGGACGTATGTGTTGATTGTCCGGATAAGCAAGAACTTATCAGGTGTCTCCGGTTTCGTTCAGACCCAGAACGGACTTATAAGTGGATGCGTGTCTGACGTTGGAATTCATTCCATGTAATTAAATCGATTTGTATTAATATATGTCTGTTTGGTGGTGGAGAATTTATTCTCTTCTTAACACCCTGGTATATAGTAATAGTTATCGATCGCATGGGGTGAATGGTCAATGTGGCACGCCAAGATACAATGATCAAGGCTTTTGTTGAAAAGCAGGCCTGTGGTTGATGATCAAAGCATAGCCTGTTTAGGCATAGCTTTGAGTATAGTGTGACCTCGCGAGCCTCACACCCTGGTATGAGTCAAAAACGGGATATGGACCGTAGGGAGTGCACACGTTTCTTTCTAGCTAGGGGTAGTGTCAGTGCTTAAACTGGCTGACATTTTACTTATGTGGATGATGGATTGAGGTACCTTGGGTTTTATAGGCCGGAAGTGGTCATACTATAGGTCCAAAGGGACCGGGAAACGTATGTTTAGGAATAATTAATCCACCACCGTTAGGTGGGGACCGGCCCTACCGCTCCAAGGGTTGCCCATAGGTGTGATCCTGAGGCATTTGCGAGAGTGTCTCGAATCGGAGAGGACGATCCCTAGCCTCGATTTCATGACAGAAAACCAATTTCCAATACGACATAACGGTCTTGATTGTAAACTTATATATGGAGACATAGTATATGGTACCTATGCCATCTAGGAATGATACATTTATATTGAAGTATTTTAATACTGCTTAGACACTAATAATAATATTAAAAATATTATTTTACACGTATTAAGCATGTTTGATCATCATAAGGAAAAACTCTATCCTCTAGTTTGCGTTTCATTGTGTGATAGGACTTGAGTCTTATGATGATTTCATTTTTCAAAAGTCATTCCGTTGTTTTTGTATAAAATTTATTGAATTATGAACTAGAAATCAAATGGAGTAAACCCGTTCCGCGTTGGCGGCGTGGTCCTATGATTCACCATATTGTTAGTTAGTATAGAAAGATTTCTCATACCAGTCCCACGACTGATTCGATGTTTGTTTCACTTTGTAAACTCGGGTGCCCTCTCTTTACACGGGCAGCCAAGTGACAGGTTCTTAGGGAGACATTTTCTGGATTGAGGACTTCTTGGAAGGAGAAGACGAAGACTCTCTTTTATCTTTATCTTTTGATTTAGAGATTTTATTCTATCTTGTATTTTGATGTACGTCATGGAGTTTAGACCTATTTCTTTTGAAACTTATTTCCTTTGATTCGGACTTTTATTTTGCTAAGTTGTATCCTGTAAACTGCGTACTCTGTGGTTCCGTTTATGTGATGTTTATGACATTTATCTTTCCGCTGCAATAATTATGTGTTATGGTGTTATCTGGTTCTGTTATTGTTATAAATATGTTGTATTCCAAATGATTATCCTGACTTTCGGTCAACGGAAGTTTGGGGTTATCACAAATGATATCTTTCTAACTAATGTGAAAAATTCAGATTTCATAACGGGAATAAAAAGTTATGTCTAGTTTAAAATTCAGAATAGTCGCTGTGGAATTTATATATTTTTTAATATAATATATAGCCCTTAAACATATCCATTTTGCAAACAATCTCCGTTTTCGACGAAACCACTTTCGTTTGATCCGGAATGTCAAATTATTGCTAGATTCCAATTTTCATAATTTTTTGAATTAATATGTGTGCAAGGCAAAGGAAAACGTGTTTTTGTCAATTTTAGTCAAATTGGATCGACCAGGAAATGGTCAATTTTCAAACGGTCTCCAAATTTGAAGAAATTAGTTTTGTTAGGACCGTATCTTCAAAACATAGTTAGATTTATTTTTCTGGAATTTTTGGAGTTAGTATGTGGCCCTGGTAAATTAAAATGTACGTTTAAATTCAATATACATTGATTTATATTTTAATTCAAAGAAAAATTGATCAAAACATTAGAATTGGCTTACGAAACATATCCCATTGTGTCCGTAATGGTGGTATTTGGCTAGGGGCATGTAACAACTCGTAAAATGCGAGCCAGTTTGAAATTTTTATTTTGGCAATTTTTGCGAATTTTGAATATTTAAAATAGATTATTTTAAATAATATCGACGAAAAATTTATTTTGAATTGAAATCGACGTATATATTTATACGCGTCGTCGTTAGAATATAAATATTTATATATAATTATAAATAGAATTGAAAATGGCGCGGTAGTTCGATAATTCGATTTCAAACTTCAATTGAATGTACCGGGTGCAAAACAATCCGGATTTTAGTGAAACCAGAAATCATAGGATCTATTTGATAGTATCTTTCCAACGAATCCGACCAATCGAAATTTGATAGCGGGAATCAAAAGATATGTCCAGTTGAAAATTCTGAATAGTCGCTATGGAATTCAGGCCCTTAAAAATGGACATTTTGCAAACGACCTCGGATTTCGATGAAACCAGTTTTGTTGGGTCCGGGATGTAAAGTTATTGCTAGGTTTCAAATTTCATAATTTTTCGAATCAATATGTGAGCGTGGCAAAGGAAAACGCGTTTGACCAGTTTCAGTTGATTTTAATCGACTGGAAAATGGCCATTTTTCTAACGGCCTCAGAATTCGACGAAACTAGTTTTGTTAGGACCGTATCGTCAATACGAAGCTAGAAAATATTTTTCGAGAATTTTTAGAGTTAATATGTAACCCTAGTAATTCAAAATGTACGTTTAAAATTCAATATAAAGATTTATTTATTTTTTTAAATTTAACGGAAACTGACTGTAACAGTCGAAATGGCTTACGAAAAATATCCCATTATGTTCGGAATGGGGGTAATTAGTTAGGGGTGATAGTCATTGGGTTTGATTTGGAACTTGAATGTGAAATGTCACAATAAACAAATTAATAAAATCAAATATATTAAAATAAATATATTAATAAGCACCCTCATTAGAAAACCCTAAATCCTATTTGAGAGCCGCCACCAGTCAAATACGAACGGCTGAAAGGCTCTAGAGTTCGATCCCAAACCGCTCCCACCACACGCGATTTCAGAGCAAATCTCCAAAACAAAATGATAAATCCAAGGGCGAGCTTCAAATCTAGACTTGTCTCACTGATTCTCGTGGAATATCCTGTGTTGTTCTCTCAGCGTGAAGCACCGCCCGTTCGAAGCGATTTCCGTCAAGAAGCGGAGGGCGAGTTCGCCGTGGTTGTGGGGGGTGGCAGAGCTCACTACGCCGCATCAGGGGAAGTTGATCGATCCACGTCACAGTGGCGGTAGGAGGAGCGAATGGAAGCCCTAGAATCGGAGTTGGGTATCGGCTGTCCACGGTTTACTTGTTTAACAGTGAAGATGATTAAGGTAATTAATCTACTTAATTAATTTGTTAATAATTAATTTAGTTAGTTAAACTTGTCAAATTTTGTATGAATAATATAGTGTTTTAAAATCTGAAAATAAAGTATATATTTTTGTTTTAAAATCTGAAATCTTTATATATATATATTATGTTATCAAAAATGTGTTTTTTTTAAAGTAGAAAAATATACTTTGTTTTTAAATTAGAAAAATATACTTTGTTTTTAAAGTAGAAAAATATACTTTGTTTTTAAAGTAGAAAAATATACTTTGTTTTTAAATTAGAAAAATATACTTTGTTTTTAAAGTAGAAGAGTAAATATACAGTGTTTTTAAAACTGAAAAGATTAGTTTTTTTTAAACACTGAAAAGATAGGATTTTTATGAAAAAAAAAATATGGTTTTTTTATATTGAACTTCGAAAGAAAATATGGTTTTTATATATTGAACTTCGAAGTAAAAATTCGATTTTTATATATTGAATAGCGAAGTAAAAATTCGATTTTTACAAGTATGAAGCAATTATAAAAATATGATTTTTAAATTTAAAGTGAATAAATAAAAATGTGATTTTTATTTTAAAGACATCAAAATATAAAAATGTGTGATTTTTATATATGTAGTGGCTACGGGCAACGAAGATGACGAAGATGCGATAGCGATGAAGATTTCTATCAATGAAGTGACGTTGGAATTGGGATAGCTATTGGTGAGAATTTCTCACCTTTCAATTTCTTTTCTAGTTATATATATATACTAGGATGCAGACGGTGCTTAGTAGCACCCGACACAATCGTCCACAGACCATGGACTTGTTTGTTTGGTTGCATAGATTAGTTGAATTATTTGTTTGATTTGAATTGTTTGGTGAGATGAAATTGATTTGATTGATGTGTGAATGGCGTGGGCCTTCACTAGACCGGGGATAAGGCTAGGCCTTGTCCCGTTTCTAGTATCGTGCCGTTATGCCGCCGAAATTTTCTAAAATATGTTCGAAAATAAAAATATCATTTTATTGTGTAAATGAATAATAGAAATTCATATGTTGGAATAAAATGTTTTATCGTTAAAAATATAATTTTTAACGTGAATATGAATATAGTGAAGGTGAATAAAATAAAATATTCATTTACAAACCGGACGGTTTGTTTATGTACACCTATTTGAAGGACATTGATTGGGACGATAAATTTTACACATCGCCCAACTACACAAATAAAATCTGTGTTTGATTGTCTGAAACCCCACACGGGTGTTAGGATGAAATTTGAAGTTCACTCATCCTGATTGAGTAAATATGTCGATCGATTGATTGACAGGCTGTTATAAGCGTTAGATATCTATATTTGATGCTTATACAGTGTAGTGCACTTTGGTTGATGGTTGATTATTTTTCAATGCTATTATATACATGTGTTGTAGAAAATCCATATAATTAACATTATATGGTAATTGATTGGGCCTCACTCCAGTTATGAAAAAGAAATATTTGAAAAAGAAATATTTGAAATAGAATATTTGAAAATAGGAATATATGAAGCCGTATTGATTAGATTGACGCCATTTTGACGTGAACGATATATATATATCGATTTTATTCATTTTATAATGAATATCGAAAGTGATTTCAAAATCTGAAATTTTGAATAGAAATGAATTCGAACTGAAATTGAATATAAATGAATTCGAATTGGAATTGAATTGAAAACGATTTCGAAATGAATTGAATTGAAAACGATTTCGAAATGAATTGAATTGAAAACGATTTCAAAATGAATTGAATTGAAAACGATTTCGAAATGAATTGAATTGAAAACGAATTCAAATTGAATTGAAAGCGAAGTGAAATGAATTCAAATTGAATTGAAATTTGAATTGAATAGAAATGAATTTTAAAACGAATTTATAAAGAAGAATTCAATTTTGATTTGAATTGAAATGGAAGTTGAAATTGCTTTTGAAGCGAATTTTAAAACTATTCATATAATTCGTTTTAAATAGAAATCGACGAAGTATATATTATATATATTATATATATAATATAATGGCCTGAATAGAACGCGCCGCGCCGCGGCAGTTCGTGAATTTCGACCATTTATTTCAAACGGACATTACGGGAGATCCGACCGTCGGATTCTCCTAAAACCGGAACCGTTGGGTTCGTATCGAAAAGAGCTTTCTAACGAATATTAGAAATTAGAAATCTAACGGTTGGATTTGGAGATACGTCCAATCAAATTCGAAAAAGGTCGCTGTAAGTGCAGTTCGATGGCCATTGATGGAAATCGACTGTACGGGCCTTGATAAAATTATTAAAAATAGTAATAATTTGTGTAAAATCATAAGAAATGATTTGTGAAGATTTGGGATGAAAAACTCCATATTTGAAAAGATAAAAATAGATTTTTATCGAAATGAACTAGTTTTGAACTAGAAATATAATTCTATTTATTTTTAAATAAATAAATTGAATTTAAAAAGGGTTTTAAAAATAACCAGAATTTTCAATGATTGCATTGGAGTGGATTTGAATCGAAATTGTCTTCGGAATATTTCGATGTTGGATTTCGTGACTATACAAATATTGTTATGGGGATTTGAAAGATATATTTTATATCGCTATTTCCAATACGATATATGTTGGTTTCAGAATTTGATATTGAATGTAAGCCGATATATTTTCTATTCAGAGCCTTGTATTTAATATCAAATGTGATTTGGGTTTATCGTGAATCGTGTTTTAGAAGACATTGGTTCTTTAACCCAGTTAAAGGCAAGATATCGATTTTTGAGAAGATTAAAACTAAGTGGAGTTTTAATGAATCTTTAATTAGATTGAAAAATGAATTGATTATTTAAATTATCAAATCTGAAAGGTGATCGAGAATGGAGTACCACCAGTTTTGCTCCAAAGCGATAGTTAAATCTTTAATTAGATTTGAACGTGAAATGGTAATTAATTTTACCGATAACACAGTGGTGTTAGATGTGGAGTATTACCAGTTTTCTCCATGGGATATATAGGTTGGGATTGGGAAATAAAATAATAATTACTTCGGTGTGGTTCGCTAATCCCGACTAGTTTGGAAAACCATAATATGGTTTGAAATGATATCCAAAGGAAGATTAAAGAATAAATTTAGAAGAATTTATCTTGGATAAAATTAATGGGAACCTTTCCCTAAAAATGTGATATTGTGAATAAAAGAATATTCTGAATTGGAATGAGGCGTTTGATGTGTTTGTGTAACATTTGTTTATCATATACGTGGGTTATTCAGAAAGGCCGGGTTTACACCCATTCTGAATAACCGATTCGACGAGATGTCGAAGATGAAGACGGTGGTTGAAGGCCGGAAGTCTTCACATCGTTTGGATAGTTACTGACGATCCTGATTGGGCTGTACACCCAAGAGGATGGAAATAGTTGGCGGTCGTCCAGACATACTTGGAGATGGAAGGATATGCGAGGAAAGTGCCTCCGGTTTCGTTCAGACCTAGAACGGACTTGTAAATGGATGGTGTGTCTGACATTGTATTCCTTTATATTGTATTTGTTGATCTCTGCTAAATATATATCTGTTTGGCGGCGGAGAATTTATTCTCTTGCTTAACGCCCTTCTCTGAGACATATGAGCTCAGAGGTTATATATTGGCAGAAATCAGTGGTACGATATGGATTGATAGTGTGGCATACTGAGATGCAGTGATCCAGACTTTTGTTGAAAAGCAAAGTTTGGTGGTTGATGATCAAAGCGCAGCTGATATAGCATGGCTTTGCGTATAGCGTTGATCCGCGAGCCTCACAGCCCGGAATGGTGGTAAACTGATGGTTTGATCAGTATACATTTTTAGTGTAGTGGATTCGGTCGACCGATATTGAGCTTCGTGCTCGGAGGGATAGAGTAAGCGGTGTTTTCTCTTGCTGGGACGTAAGCCGCGGTGATACTTGAGTCCCAAAAGTGCGGATGTGCATAGCGGTGTTTTCTCTCGCTGAGACGTAAGCCGCGGTGATTTGTACTACGCGATCGATCTTTCGAATCAGGAGCCACCATGATGGAAATCCAATTTCCAATACGTGTATTTCGGCTTTATTTGTAGAGCCTAGTATGGCGACATAGTGGGATGGGGCACTCATGTCGTCTATGATTTATATTTATGATTGAAATTGTTTTTGACACTATGCACTTATTATAGTATCAAAGGATTTGTTTTAAACGTATCAAGCATGTTTGGCTGTTATAAGGTAAAACCCTACCCTCCGGCTTGCGTTGCATTGTGTGATGGGACCTGGGTCTTATAATAGCTTCATTTTTCGAAAAAGCATTGCGCTGTTTATTATATGCACTAGTATTCTTGGGAGGAAACCCGTTCCGTGTTATACGGCGTGGTCCCTTGAATTACTCTCTTTTAAAGTAAAGTTTTAAATAACTGTTTTAGTTCTCACACCAGTCACATGACTGACCTGGAGTTTATTGTTTTAACCTAAACTCTGGGTGCCCTTATTTTCGACACGGGCAGCTAGTAGTTTTGGTTTTGCAGATTTATATTCACAGGATCCTGGTTTACAGCTGGAATGATATCCGGAAAGCTTTGTATCCGTATATCTCTTCTAGTTGTGTATTATATTATTTTCCGCTGCTATGTACTTAAATGTAATTTAAATCTATGATATTTCTGTGTAATATTCTTTTATACTCTGTATATTCTTGTAATCTGATGCATTGTTGTAATATACAATGAAATGTTCTTCTGTTTGTGTTCTGATTTGTCTTGTCCTCACAGTAATTCGTTCTTTCTCATCTCTTCGGAGACCGGGGAAGTTTCGGGTCGCTTCAGGGCAACAGTCGTTGAGTTTGGTTTGATTTCAGATTAATAACTAGTATTAAATTAAATTAAATAATATAAAGGGAGTATATATATATATATATATATTGTTTTGACTGGTCAAAGCAAACCCTATCTCCTCATTCAACAACAGTTGCCATCCCCCTTTCAATGGCCATGAATACTCGATTTTCTTTCCCTAAGTTCCCTCAGTCCATCGCCAATTAATCCTTGAATTCAGCACAAAAATGGAGAGATATTCACACTCTACAAAGGCCAATGGTTTTGATCATATTTATGGCCGAATTCGCTCGAAATTAGTGCCCAAACTCGGCATGTTTACGTGCTGTTCCAGACCAAAGGAGGCGTACGAGTTGAACCTAGCTCAGGGCGTTGGAGGCACATGTGAAGGCCAACCGCATGGTGGCGTCCGATGAAGCTCAGATGGTCGGAAATCAGTACAATGGCATGCCCTAGGAATTGAAGGTGGTTCAATTTATTTCCAGGAAGATGGAGAACGATGAGCACAATGAAGAGGAAGGGGACCAACAGTGTATTTTAATAAATGTAATTAACTTTGTTAATTTTGTGATTAAGGAAATAATAAATTTATTAATAAATCATATTGCTTAAAATAGTCATAACTCGCTCGAATGGCAACAGAAATTGACGAAACAAATTGCGTTGGAACCACAACGACGATATCTACAACATGGAACAAACCAAAACAGAAACAGAGGCCATTTGGATTTTTGATAAAATTAAACATTTTTGTAATTTCATTAAAAACAATCGTGTTTAAAACGATTTTGAACCGATTAAGGTGAGAACTCCTCACTAAAAACTCCACACTGTTATTTATTTATTTATTTATTTTCATAACTGGAAAATATATAGAATTGCAAGTGAAGATTTTTATCATATTAATCATTATAAATTGTATATGGTGCCTGTTAGATCACCTCCCTCATCCACAAACCATGGACGATTTAAATTGATTGTATTATGTGTTGTTTGTGATGTTGAAATGTTTAACGTATTAAAAATAATGTTAACATTAATGTGGTAGTTGAAATTAAATTATAAATATTTATAATTTAAAACACTGAAAATTGGTTAAGTTTAAAAATAATTTAATCTGAATTAGAATTGGTTAGATTTGTTAATCAATAATTTATTTAAAGTCACTGTTGTTGTTTGAAAACCCCACATGGATATTGCGATGATATTTGATATACATTAGTCCCAATATTTAGTTGCATGCCAATCGATGGATTGACAGTTTGTGTTGAGCGTTATTTATTTATTTTAATGCTCACACAATTGTGAATTTCACTCTAGATGTGAATGGACTGTTTGATGATTATTTATCATTATTGTTGCATACATGCGATGCATGAAATCCGTATAACTGAAATTATATGGTAATTGATTGAGTCGCATTCCGATTCAGAAATAAAGGACATTTTTTTTTAAATAAAGGACATTTTGAAATAAAGAACATTTTAAAATAAAGGAATATTTTAATAATAAATAAACTTTTAAAATAAAGAATATTTTAAAATTAATGCTTTAACAACAAATAACATATTTTTATTGTATATATAAACAAATAAAAGAAGCAAATGTTAAAATATATTTTTGTTAGATTAAAAAAATGTCATCTTTAAAATGTTAATGAAAATAAAATAATCATTTGTTGAATTATATTTTTGTACATTAAAAATGTCAACTTTAACATGTTAATGAAAATAAAATAATCATTTTTTGAATTATATTTTTGTACATTAAAAATGTCATCATTAACATATTAATGAAAATAAAATAACCATTTGTTGAATTATATTTTTGTACATTAAAAATGTCATCTTTAACATGTTAATGAAGATAAAATAATCATTTGTTGAACTATATTTTTGTACATTAAAAATGTCACCTTTAACATGTTAATGAAAATAAAATAATCATTTGTTGAATTATAATTTTGTACATTATAAATGTCATCTTTAACATGTTAATGAGAATAAAATGCTTGTACATTAAAAATATCATTTTTATTGAATGTATAAACCATATAAAATATTCATATGCTGAGTAAAATATTCGAACAATAAAAATATCATTTTTATTGAATGTACAAACTATATAAAATATTCATGTGCTGAATAAAATGTTTGAAACATAAAAATAGTTATATAGTTAGACGCCCTTTTTACCCGAACAAATTTATCGATCAATTTTATTCATTTTATAATGAATATCGAAAAGAAGGGATTCAAAATTTTATATTTTGAAAATATTATCATTTTATTATGATAAAGATATAGAATATTCAATTTTGATTTAAAATTGAAAATGAAGTTTGAATCGTTTTAAAACGAATATATAAAACAATTTCTAAATTACGTTTTAAATATAAATCGACGAAATATATAATAAATATATATATTATATATATTTAGTGGCCTGAATAGAACGCGCCGCGCAGCGACTTTTCGCGAATTTCGACCATTAACTTCAAATTGATTAACGGGAGATCCGACCGTCGGATTCTCCTAATACCAGAACCATTGGGTTCGTATCGAAAAGAGCTTTCCAATGAATATAAGAGATTTGAAATATAATGGTTGGATTTGGAATTATGTCCAAATCAAATTTGGTAAAGGTTGCTACAGATGCAGTTAGTGGCCGTTATTTGAAACCGACTGCACGGACCTTAATAAAATTATTAAAAATATGGAAAAATTATGTAAAATCATAATTAATAATTTGGAAAGATTTTTGATGAAAAATTTTAAGTTGCAAAAGATAAAAATGTATCTTTATCAAATTGAACTAGTTATTAACTAGAATAATAATCCAATTTTTTTAGAAATAATAAATTGGATTTGCAATAGTTCTAATATAAACAAATTTTCCAACGTATGAATTAGAATGGATTTGAGAAGAAATAATCTTCGAAATATTTCGATATTGGATTCTGTGATTATATAGATATTATTATGGGAATTTGGAAGGTATAAATATCGTTATTCCCAACACGATATTTGTTGATTTCAGAATTTGATATTGAATATAAGCCGATAAAATTTCTATTCAGAACCTTTTATTTAATGTCAAATTGGATTTTGGTTTGTTGTGAATGGTGTCTTAAATAACATTGTTCTTAAAACCCGCATGAAAAGAATAAATCTTTTAATTAAGATTATTAGAGTTTCCAATTATATTTAGTAATTGGAATAAAATGAAACGTGAATTGGGTTTATCATGAACTGTGTTTTAAAATACATTTGTTCTTTAATCTAGTTAACAATGAAAATATGATTTGGAATTTATAAATCTTTTATTAAGATTTAAATGGAAATTTTCTAAAGTAAACTTTTCCAATTTAATATCTTAAATTGGGACTGAGTGGAATTCAATTTGGTAATAATCGAGATGAGCTTCTGTAAAAGAAGACCGTTACTATATATGGAATTTAAAAGGCTTTGTCGTTATTCCATTTGTATTATTAGTCTGATAGGAAATTTATATCGATTATATATAATCTGTTTTCTGTGCAGATTCCATTTTCTTATGGAAAATGATTTGGATTTATCATGAACTGTGGTTTAAAGGACATTAGTTCTTTAACCCAAGTAAGAAAAGGATTGATTTCCTGAAATTTGGAAAATCATTAAGTATTGATTTTTGAGATTAAACTGAACTAGGGTGATAAATGAATCTTTAATTAGATTAAAATGAGAATGGGATAAATGGTTTGGGATGTTAAAAATATAAAATGAATGATTACTTCGGTAAGGTTCGCCAATCCCGACTAGTTAATAAATCTAAATTTGGTTTAGGATTGATAAAGGATAAAATAAAATCTTTTAAAATGAGATCCAAAGGATGATTAAAGAATAATTTTAAAAGAATTTATCTTTAACAAAATTATTGGGAACCTTTCCCTAATGATGTGAATATTTTATTAAAAGAATATTCTGAATTGGAATGAGGCGTATGATGTATTTTTATAACACTTGATTATTGATTATAAAATATGCGAGTTGTTCGGAAAGACCGGGTTTAACCCATTCTGAATAACTACTAAGACGATTAATAGTTGATGATGAAGACGGTGGTTGAAGACTAGAGATGTAACGACCCAGCGGTTTCGGTCCTGAAAATCGACATAAATACCTTTACTGTATCTCATGTCGACCTTTCAACACCGAGAACACTGGATTTTTCATGAAAGAAATTAGAGGGTGAGATAAGAAAGAAAGAAATATTAGAATTGAAGAGGAAGAAGAACACAACACAAAGTCTCACATCGCAGCGGAACAAAATATAATATAGAAATAAATCTTTATTGAGAGCTTTAAATAAAACTTACAATCATCATAGTACATCAACATCACTGGACAGTTATAATAATCTTCCCTTATACACACAGCGGAATAACACTAGGTATGTCTGGACTCCTCGAGCACGCCTTTCGTAATGTTCAATAACCTAAACCTGCAAACCCGGGCTAACCCGAGCATTTACAAAATACCGGGTCAGTCTGGTGAACCAGAGTGAGATAAACTTGCACAGTATTAAGGGTAAATCATCCAACCATGATTTTAAAGTTCAAAATCTAAAAGAAAAGGATAATCGTAAGACTGAATCCACACATAAACACGGACGGTTTTTACCTTACGATAACCCAAAACAATTTTTGAAATCATAACTTGATCTGATATTATAATAATGTCTAAATACAATATAATAACAATCTAGAGGAACGCTTGCATCTCACGCTCCCCATATATAGTATACAAACCAAAATCGCGGGCGCTTATTGGGTACTGGATTCCATCTTGATAGGTTATGGGACCACCTTCCGCATGTGTATCTCTAGAGGCAAATACACTGGGTTCAACAAGAACGTCTTGCAACCCAGCCCTCACATGACTGACCACTCATTTCGCTTGAGTGTATCGAATGTATATCACCGACGGTTGGGATCAGCAACCGTCTGCCCGAAAAGGGACAACATCGAACATAGATTAAAGAAGCAAATGGAATTTCTCTAGATGGGTGATCATACACCCTAATGGGAGCGACCCACATAGCCATGCTGCCTGCCCGATTTTTGTCATCTCCCGGTTGATGAGGCTTGAGGCTAGAATTCCTTTTCGAACATCTGGCCACCATTCACTTTGAATGCCACATCGTCAGATCCTACGGATATCACTAATTGACGTCCACAAAAACACTCTAGTTATTTGGCTAGAGAAAACCATTTCTCTGCCATCAACCATGGTACGTTTGAAGAAATCAACGTACGTAATCTCCTTTGGGAATACTCTGTTAGACACTCGTCCATACAAGT
This sequence comes from Allium sativum, assembly GCA_030737875.1. NCBI lineage: Eukaryota > Viridiplantae > Streptophyta > Magnoliopsida > Asparagales > Amaryllidaceae > Allium > Allium sativum. The sequence continues at coordinate 615,076,125 of CM060912.1, forward strand.
CATCCAGGAACAGGATGAACCGAAGACATCCTCCTACTGCATCCCAGGAATCACCCTATGGATCAGTAGCGAGTAGTCTTTGCAACCCGTAGATCCCAACCACGACAGAACCACAGTTTATCTCTGGTTGCAATCCCAGAGATTCTCAGCGGTTCTTCCGTTTATGAAGATCCACGGTCTTCAATGCTCCATCTCACTCATCTCTTGGTATCATCACGTATTTGTTGGTCGGAATGGTTTTCGAATATAAATTCGATCCCGGTCTTTCCGTACCAGCAATCGTATTGGACAGATTTGATAGTCGATGATTTAACTATCAAAATTATCAGTGTTTCAATCATGACAATCCAATGGGTCTACTGGTTGGGTATTTAACATCACTTGGCCCTTTTTAATTTAAAACCCATTAACGATAATAAATCTTACATTCTTTATCTTTTCAATATTTCAAATACAACATATTGGACGTAAGGCCGTCACTTTCATATCTAAGGAAATATTCAATAATCATACTCAATTCTTATTCGGCTATCGTTTCTAACCCATTTACTTATTTTATTTCTAATGAACCCTATTTAGAAAACGACTCATCTTATTTCAAATGAAACAACATTATGAAATCTTCTTTACTTTATCACTTGGATAAAATAACCATTTATTTTACCTTTAGTATAAACCATTCACGAATCTTAACGCTTCAACTTCCTTTTATCTCGAAAACACCATTTTTAACTTCCCACCATTTCCTTTTCCTTTTTTTTCACTTTGAACATTTATATATATAAATACCAAATTCTTTTCACTTCCGTTACTTGGAAAAATCATTTATATATTCTCGACCCTTTCTCTTCATCTCGTTATTATTTCCCATATGGAAAATAAATTATTCCACTCCTTTCACATTACAACTAATATTATCTTTAGACAATTCCAAGGTCGTTCAAGTTGGGGTATTTATTTACCTCTCAGACCTTGATCAACAACGGTCTTGCCTTCAGATAACGTCAGTTGAAATTCACAAACCAGTATTCATTCTAACACCAAATATATCCCATCTAGATCTCTTACCTTTTTAAATAAAAACTTTCCTCGAGTATGCCGATTTTTCTAAATTCATTTATTAAGAAAAACAATACCTTTCCTTTAATTCTCTAAGCGGTTCATTATCTTCTTGGATTCATGTTAAAATCCTATCTCTCACTCCCTTACCAAATTTACTTTTAATTCCCTTGCTCGAAATCTCCTTTCGACAAATTCTACTTAATTCTACCTTTTAGTAACGCTTTACACCTCATTTCCCTTCCATAAATTCTGTTTATAAATCATGGTTCTATATAACCCTTTTATTTTCACTTTCCTTTATAAAATCATTTAAAATCCAATTATAAACTCAATTTATAAATAATAAATACTCATTTTCTTTTTACAAATTTTAATTCAAATAATAGATTTAAAAATCTATGCTCAGTTATAGAATAAATTTTATAACTTTAACTCGTCGATTTACCTGACGGCACGTCGATATTCATAAAACGGTGAATTCACAGGCCATGTGTTGCCAATCACTCAACCAATAATACCCATTGGTTTTAAACCAACCAAATGGTGGATTTCAAGTCAATATTCAACCATCAAATCAAAACAATTCAATAAGGGTCTCATAGCAGTTTATAACGAACATTCAATGTCAACCACAACAATCAATTAAAGCAACACGTTTACTTTATAAACTTGACCAATAAGGTAACTTTCCTCAATTGGAACCAATCGTTAAAATAACGATTATGATTTCATTGAAATTAAACGACGTTTAATTTCATCAGTCTAAAACAATATATATGGATATATATCATCAACCAGTCAAAACACTAGCAACCATAACACACAAAAATAAAACCCCAACTTATAACACATAAGCGGGAGTAACTGAGTGAGTTTAACTCACCTTGATTTGATCCCATTTATTTCTGGACTGGTCTGGTTACAGTTAAATTAAACAATCGTTTTAATTTAACTCTCACTGTCTCCAGCTCCGTCTAGATTTGGTCCATAAAATTCTGCTTGTTTCCAAGATTGTAACACAAGTTGATTTGCCCGATTCTGCCCATATATGAATTAGGTCATATTGTTTGAACATTAATGATTTAAATTAAATTTACTAAACCCTTAACTAGATTAAATAAATTAAATCCCATTTTGCTAAACTAACTACTCCATTATACATACCCTAACCCATTCATAACTCACTATGTTTTAAATTAATTAATTTCGTTTAAGGTTTATATAATTTAGTTAAAATAAACCTTAATCCCTTTTAATTAACAACTTAATTATATCAACGAATGAATAATAAGGTTTCATATGACATGATCAACTTGACTAACCAAGTAACCGTATGAAAAGGTTTTAATTTCATTAATTAAATTTGACTTTCGCTAATTAAAACCCCTTAAGTAAATTAACCAAGGGACTTCATTCTAATTTAATTTAAACAAACTTAGTGTATTAAGTAAACTTGGGCCATACCATGATTCCCTTCAGCCCACTCAAAGCATAACAGGCCCGCACCACTTCCATTCCATTTAAAACCCTAAAACCATCGGCTCCTCCCTCATTCCCTTCACCATCTTTTATTTCGTAGCCACCACAATATTTGGGGAAAAAAACCTACGTCTCCTCCTTCAATGATTCGAGGTCCGCAATCAACCGCCGCCCCATAGCATGTCGACGAACCTCTGAGCCTTCCTTCAGTTGCTCCGCCGCACCCCAGCCCGAAACGTCCATCCCCAAAAGCTAAGTCTTTTTCCCAATTTAATTTTTGTTTTGTTTGATTTTTTTTTCCTTTGAGTTGAATTCGGTTTGTTTCTTGCTGTGTTGATCTAGTTTGTTGTGGCAACCTTATCACTTTGCTAGCGTATTTATATTAGAAAGTATTGCAGTGATCCATGAATTGTTAAATCCTAGCTTAGACCTAGTTGCCTAAACCCTAGATGCCTCGGTTCTACTATGATCTGTTTGATGGTTTGCGTATGATGGTTTGCGTGTGATGTTCAATAGGCAGTATCAGGATTTGTGATGGATCAAACTGTTCATATTTAGATTAGGTACAACTACCTGTATTGTCTATTCGCAGAAAATACTGATCGAATTGCCAATGGATTGTCATTCAAATTTCTGAGATATTGAACTGTATTTATAAATCTTCTGTCCCCTTTAAATATACATGACAACCGTCCTGTGATGTATCCGTATGCATTCACTGTATACATATATGACTTTTTGGTTTGCTTACCCTAGATGTGATGTTATAAGATATACACATATCTGTTTTCTCCTTTTCTTTTTGCTGTGCTATGATCTGTTTGTACTAGTAATGGGAACACTGATCGATATATGATACTTAACAAGGAAATGGTACAGTTTTGAGTAGATTTTCCATGTGCAAAATCTTGCTTAGATATACACAGAACTGAACTGTTCCTATATAGTAGGCAAGACTATAAGTTGTTTATTTGTAATGTACATGGCCTGATTGTACTATATACACAACTATTGAATTGTATTGTCAACTCATATTGTATTGTCTGTTTCATACTGTGAGTCATTTATTTTTCTCCTATTTCCTTTTCTGAGCGTTAAACATCCTAAGCTGTAAAAATACATAGCTGTTTCTAGCTATGCTCTTAACTGTTCATATATTTGTTCACTGATTTTTAGCTATTTGATTTGCTGGTTTGAGCTATTTCTTATATCTCTCTTTTTCTTTGATTTGAAATCTTTCCACTTTATAAATATAGCTACTCATAGCCGTATATTTTTCTTTTTCCCAGGTAAATCTAGTGGACAGTGGTGCATTTATGGAGATACATGTTTACAGCAAACGCTTGTGTATCCCAGTGGAAAAATATTGGGCTTAGAGATGACAGCAGTCATTCAATCAAGTTGTCGTCGAATTCTACAAACAAGAATACCTTCCATAAACAAGGATGAAAATTCCAGTAACAAGTATGTTTCAAGCACATATCTCTGGGATTTCCTCCAGATTAGGAGCAGAAGAAAATGACAAGCTTATTGTAAAAATATTGTTTTTCATAAATATCGTGTATGTAATGTTCTTACTTGGTAAATTTAATAGTGGAACATCTTACCTTAGTGTATTTACTTAGTGGATGTTGTCAACCAGTTATAGTGATAAATAAAATGTGTTTATTCTTGGTAATTGTGTTTTAACTAATTTTCCTTTTTCTTATATTTTCTCTTTCTTTAAGTTCAGTATTTACTCCGTCCAATTTGAAATTCCAAGTCTTCAATTCAACAATTAGTTCATTCGATTAAATTTTCTTGTCAATTGCTTTCTTGAAATTAAATCTTTCCATTTTCGATTCCTATTATATAAATTTCCAGTTCCGTCTTTACATGCTTTTATGGTTACGAGAATGACCCTTCACTTAAAATCCTACTGATCTTATGAAACTGATTTTATTAAAATCCGTCACCCACATCTCAAAATAGCTATATTAATTAGATTAAAATAATACAAATAATTCATATTTCTACCAAATAAATATTAAACAGTTCATTTAAAATTACCTTACTTCTCATTACATTTCAATCAGCGTATATCACTATCCAAAAATCATTTATATGAGAAATCCAAATTAAACGTTATTCAAAATATTAGAAATCATTTTGTTCAATGAAATACATTGTTATAATATATAAGTGATCCCAAATATATTATTATATTAATATAATTAAAATATTCTAATTAAAATGGTTAAATCATATTATTTAAACTCAAATAAATATTTTAAACAAATAAAAATATTTCAAATAAATGGTCAGAAAAATACGGGACATTACATTCTTCCCCTCTTAAAATAATTTCGTCCTCGAAATTGCTAAGGTAAGAAAAAATGGGGTAAATCCTATTAACTTTAAAAATATATTTTATTCCAAAGCAAAACCAATTATTTTGATAAAACAAAATTTTCAAAAATATCGAAAATATTTTAACGTATTAAATCCTCAGAAAAATTTAATAGACTCTTCCCTGCACGGAGGGACTTCTGCGATATTGCAGAAACACGTAATATTGACCCACACGGTCCAAAAACAAAAATTAAAATCAAAATTTTCATTTTCGCGAAGGCGTACCTTTTTCGAGCGTGATTGAGTCTACTACTCAATTTACGTGCAACTTACGCCTTCAAACTCAATCTTCATAGTCCTCTGGCTCCTGTACTTATCTCGATTCATCATATAAACAACACATATATGAAATATTCAAATAACACTTTATATATATATATATATATATTTTCAGTTTATTTTACTCTCCATCAAATCATGGATGAATTTTATTCAGCCGAACCAACAAGTAGACAACAATCAATCAACAATCAAGGCACAACAACTCAATCAAATCAACTAAATACACAATCAATATTCCTATTTAATTCAGCATATTTGAATACCAACCGATTTATATTCGATTGATCTCTATTTAATTATTATTCATTGAATCTCCAAATTTACTTCAAATTTATTACAACATTATTTCTTAATTTGGTTTCAATATCATTGTTAATTATTTAATTCAGTTTCACTTAACCCAGTTAAGTTCCAATTCAAAATTTTAACCAAAATTTGAATTCTATTCAAATCGGCCAACACACCATATTTAAATAATTTCATAAAATTATTTCCTTTCTATACAAAAATAAATTTCAGGTAAAATTATTTCATTTACCCCTTTACAAACAATATTGTGCCCTTATCAGTTCAATGCTTTTGAACACTTAAACCGATCCATGACACAATAAAAAAACATTTGTATATAAAATTTACAAATACGCTCTCATATATATATACACTCAAACTCAATCTAGGGTATTACTAACCCCATCTCTATCGAGTTGCGCCACAGAGCCAAGGTTATCATTAAACCAATAGCTCTGATACCACTGTAACGACCCAGCGGTTTCGGTCCTGAAAATCGACATAAATACCTTTACTGTATCTCATGTCGACCTTTCAACACCGAGAACACTGGATTGTTCATGAAAGAAATTAGAGGGTGAGATAAGAAAGAAAGAAATATTAGAATTGAAGAGGAAGAAGAACACAACACAGAGTCTCACATCGCAGCGGAACAAAATATAATATAGAAATAAATCTTTATTGAGAGCTTTAAATAAAACTTACAATCATCATAGTACATCAACATCACTGGATAGTTATAATAATCTGCCCTTATACACACAGCGGAATAACACTAGGTATGTCTGGACTCCTCGAGCACGCCTTTCGTAGTGTTCAATAACCTGAACCTGCAAACCCGGGCTAATCCGAGCATTTACAAAATACCGGGTCAGTCTGGTGAACCAGAGTGAGATAAACTTGCACAGTATTAAGGGTAAATCATCCAACCATGATTTTAAACTTCAAAATCTAAAAGAAAAGAATAATCGTAAGACTGAATCCACACATAAACACGGACGGTTTTTACCTTACGATAACCCAAAACAGTTTTTGAAATCATAACTTGATCTGATATTATAATAATGTCTAAATACAATATAATAACAATCTAGAGGAACGCTTGCATCTCACGCTCCCCATATATAGTATACAAACCAAAACCGCGGGCGCTTATTGGGTATTGGATTCCATCTTGACAGGGTATGGGACCACCTTCCACACGTGTATCTCTAGAGGAAAATACACTGGGTTCAACAAGAACGTCTTGCAACCCGGCCCTCACATGACCGACCAGTCATTTCGCTTGAGTGTATCGAATGTATATCACCGACGGTTGGGATCAGCAATCGTCTGCCCGAAAAGGGACAGCATCGAACATAGATTAAAGAAGCAAATGGAATTTCTCTAGATAGGTGATCATACACCCTAATGGGAGCGACCCACATAGCCATGCTGCCTGCCCGATTTTTGTCATCTCCCGGTTGATGAGGCTTGAGGCTAGAATTCCTTTTCGAACATCTGGCCACCATTCACTTTGAATGCCACATCGTCAGATCCTCTGGATATCACTAATTGACGTCCACAAAAACACTCTAGTTATTTGGCTAGACAAAACCATTTTTCCGCCATCAACCATGGTACGTTTGAAGAAATCAACGTACATAATCTCCTTTGGAAATACTCTGTCAGACACTCGTCCATACAAGTCATCCAGGAACAGGATGAACCGAAGGCATCCTCCTACTGCATCCCAGGAATCACCCTATGGATCAGTAGCGAGTAGTCCTTGCAACCCGTAGATCCCAACCACGACAGAACCACAGTTTATCTCTGGTTGCAATCCCAGAGATTCTCAGTGGTTCTTCCGTTTATGAAGATCCACGGTCTTCAATGCTCCATCTCACTCATCTCTTGGTATCATCACGTATTTGTTGGTCGGAATGGTTTTCGAATATAAATTCGATCCCGGTCTTTCCGTACCAGCAACCGTATTGGATAGATTTGATAGTCGGTGATTTAACTATCAAAATGATCAGTGTTTCAATCATGACAATCCAATGGGTCTACTGGTTGGGTATTTAACATCACTTGGCCCTTTTTAATTAAAAATCCATTAACGATAATAAATCTTACATTCTTTATCTTTTCAATATTTCAAATACAACATAATTGACATAAGGCCGTCACTTTCATATCTAAGGAAATATTCAATAATCATACTCAATTCTTATTCGGCTATCGTTTCTAACCCATTTACTTATTTTATTTCTAATGAACCCTATTTAGAAAACGACTCATCTTATTTCAAATGAAACAACATTATGAAATCTTCTTTACTTTATCACTTGGATAAAATAACCATTTATTTTACCTTTAGTATAAACCGTTCACGAATCTTAACGCTTCAACTTCCTTTTATCTCGAAAACTCCATTTTTAACTTCCCACCATTTCCTTTTCCTTTTTTTTTTCACTTTGAACATTTATATATATAAATACCAAATTCTTTTCACTTTCGTTACTTGGAAAAATCATTTATATATTCTCGACCCTTTCTCTTCATCTCGTTATTATTTCCCATATGGAAAATAAATTATTCCACTCCTTTCACATTACAACTAATATTATCTTTAGACAATTCCAAGGTCGTTCAAGTTGGGGTATTTATTTACCTCTCAGACCTTGATCAACAAAGGTCTTGCCTTCAGATAACATCAGTTGAAATTCACAAACCAGTATTCATTCTAACACCAAATATATCCCATCTAGATCTCTTACCTTTTTAAATAAAAACTTTCCTAGAGTATGCCTATTTTTCTAAATTCATTTATTAAGAAAAACAATACCTTTCCTTTACTTCTCTAAGCGATTCATTATCTTCTTGGATTCATGTTAAAATCCTATCTCTCACTCCCTTACCAAATTTACTTTTAATTCCCTTGCTCGAAATCTCCTTTCGACAAATTCTACTTAATTCTACCTTTTAGTAACGCTTTACACCTCATTTCCCTTCCATAAATTCTGTTTATAAATCATGGTTCTATATAACCCTTTTATTTTCACTTTCCTTTATAAAATCATTTAAAATCCAATTATAAACTCAATTTATAATTTGCTTTTTACAAATTTTAATTCAAATAATAGATTTAAAAATCTATGCTCAGTTATAGAATAAATTTTATAACTTTAACTCGTCGATTTACCTGACGGTACGTCGATATTCATAAAACGGTGAATTCACAGGCCATGTGTTGCCAATCACTCAACCAATAATACCCATTGGTTTTAAACCAACCAAATGGTGGATTTCAAGTCAATATTCAACCATCAAATCAAAACAATTCAATAAGGGTCTCATAGCAGTTTATAACGAACATTCAATGTCAACCACAACAATCAATCAAAGCAACACGTTTACTTTATAAACTTGACCAATAAGGTAACTTACCTCAATTGGAACCAATCGTTAAAATAACGATTTGGATTTCATTGAAATTAAACGACATTTAATTTCATTAGTCTAAAACAATATATATGGATATATATCATCAACCAATCAAAACACTAGCAACCATAACACACAAAAATAAAACCCCAACTTATAACACATAAGCGGGAGTAACTGAGTCAGTTTAACTCACCTTGATTTGATCCCATTTATTTCTGGACTGGTCTAGTTACAGTCAAATTAAACAATCGTTTTAATTTAACTGTAATTCTCACTGTCTCCAGCTCCGTCTAGATTTGGTCCATAAAATTCTGCTTGTTTCCAAGATTGTAACACAAGTTGATTTGCCCGATTCTGCCCATATATGAATTGGGTCATACTGTTTGAACATTAATGATTTAAATTAAATTTACTAAACCCTTAACTAGATTAAATAAATTAAATCCCATTTTGCTAAACTAACTACTCCATTATACATACCCTAACCCATTCATAACTCACTATGTTTTAAATTAATTAATTTCGTTTAAGGTTTATATAATTTAGTTAAAATAAACCTTAATCCCTTTTAATTAACAACTTAATTATGTCAACGAATGACTAATAAGGTTTCATATGACATGATCAACTTGACTAACCAAGTAACCGTATGAAAAGGTTTTAATTTCATTAATTAAATTTGACTTTCGCTAATTAAAACCCCTTAAGTAAATTAACCAAGGGACTTCATTCTAATTTAATTTAAACAAACTTTGTGTATTAAGTAAATTTGGGCCATACCATGATTCCCTTCAGCCCACTCAAAGCATAACAGGCCCGCACCACTTCCGTTCCATTTAAAACCCTAAAACCATCAGCTCCTCCCTCATTCACTTCACCATCTTTTATTTCGTAGCCACCACAACATTTGGGGAAAAAACCTACGTCTCCTCCTTCAATGATTCGAGGTCCGCAATCAACCTCCGCCCCACAGCATGTCGACGAACCTCTGAGCCTTCCTTTAGTTGCTCCGCCGCACCCCAGCCCGTAACGTCCATCCCCAAAAGCTAAGTCTTTTTCCCAATTTAATTTTTGTTTTGTTTGATTTTTTTCCTTTGAGTTGAATTCGGTTTGTTTCTTGCTGTGTTGATCTAGTTTGTTGTGGCAACCTTATCACTTTGCTAGCGTATTTATACTAGAAAGTATTGCAGTGATCCTTGAATTGTTAAATCCTAGCTTAGACCTAGTTGCCTAAATCCTAGACGCCTCGGTTCTACTATGATCTGTTTGATGGTTTGCGTGTGATGTTCAATAGGCAGTATCAGGATTTGTGATGGATCAAACTGTTTATATTTAGATTAGGTACAACTACCTGTATTGTCTATTCGCAGAAAATACTGATCGAATTGCCAATGGATTGTCATTCAAATTTCTGAGATATTGAACTGTATTTATAAATCTTCTGTCCCCTTTAAATATACATGACAACCGTCCTGTGATGTATCCGTATGCATTCACTGTATACATATACAACTGTTTGGTTTGCTTACACTAGATGTGATGTTATAAGATATACACATATCTGTTTTCTCTTTTTCTTTTTGCTGTGCTATGATCTGTTTGTACTAGTAATGGGAACACTGATCAATATATGATACTTAACAAGGAAATGGTACAGTTTTGAGTAGATTTTCCATGTGCAAAATCTTGCTTAGATATACACAGAACTGAACTGTTCCTATATAGTAGGCAAGACTATAAGTTGTTTATTTGTATTGTACATGGCCTGATTGTAATATATACACAACTACTGAATTGTATTGTCAACTCATATTGTATTGTCTGTTTCATACTGTGAGTCATTAATTTTTCTCCTCTTTCCTTTTCTGAGCGTTATACATCCTTAGCTGTAAAAATACATAGCTGTTTCTAGCTATGCTCTTAACTATTCATATATTTGTTCACTGATTTTTAGCTATTTGATTTGCTGGTTTGAGCTGTTTCTTATATCTCTCTTTTTCTTTGATTTGAAATCTTTCCACTTTATAAATATAGCTACTCATAGCCATATATTTTTCTTTTTCCCAGGTAAATCTAGTGGATAGTGGTGCATTTATGGAGATACATGTTTACAGCAAACGCTTGTGTATCCCAGTGGAAAAATATTGGGCTTAGAGATGACAACAGCCATTCAATCAAGTTGCCGTCGAATTCTACAAACAAGAATACCTTCCATAAACAAGGATGAAAATTCCAGTAACAAGTATGTTTCAAGCACATATCTCTGGGATTTCCTCCAGATTAGGAGCAGAAGAAAATGACAAGCTTATTGTAAAAATATTGTTTTTCATAAATATCATGTATGTAATGTTCTTACTTGGTAAATTTAATAGTGGAACATCTTACCTTAGTGTATTTACTTAGTGGATGTTGTCAACCAGTTATAGTGATAAATAAAATGTGTTTATTCTTGGTAATTGTGTTTTAACTAATTTTCCTTTTTCTTATATTTTCTCTTTCTTTAAGTTTAGTATTTACTCCGTTCAATTTGAAATTCCAAGTCTTCAATTCAACAATTAGTTCTTTCGATTAAATTTTCTTGTCAATTGCTTTCTTGAAATTAAATCTTTCCATTTTCGATTCCTGTTATATAAATTTCCAGTTCTGTCTTTACACGCTTTTATGGTTACGAGAATGACCCTTCACTTAAAATCCTACTGATCTTATGAAACTGATTTTATTAAAATCCGTCACCCCCATCTCAAAATAGCTATATTAATTAGATTAAAATAATACAAATAATTCATATTTCTACCAAATAAATATTAAACAGTTCATTTAAAATTACCTTACTTCCCATTACATTTCAATCAGCGTATATCACTATCCAAAAATCATTTATATGAGAAATCCAAATTAAACGTTATTCAAAATATTAGAAATCATTTTGTTTAATGAAATACATTGTTATAATATATAAGTGATCCCAAATATATTATTATATTAATATAATTAAAATATTCTAATTAAAATGGTTAAATCATATTATTTAAACTCAAATAAATATTTTAAACAAATAAAAATATTTCAAATAAATGGTCAGAAAAATACGGGACATTACAAGAGATCTTCACATCGTTTGGATTATTACTGATTTCTTGATTGGGCCGTACACCCAAGACAAGGTAACAAGTGGTGATCGTTCAAACGTACTTGGAGATCGACGGATATGCAAGGACCTTTCTCCTGTTTCGGGCATATGGGACGAGGAATAAGGTGCCTCCGGTTTCGTTCAGACCCGGAACGGACTTGTAAATGGATGGTATGTCTGACGTTGTATTCCTTTATGTTGTATTCGTTGATCTCTACTAAATATATATCTGTTTGGTGGCGGAGAATTTATTCTCTTGCTTAACACCCTTCTCTGAGACGTACGAGCTTAAAGGTTATATATTGGCAGAAATTAATGGTATGGTATGGACTGACAACGTGGCATGCTGAGATGCATGATCAAGGCTCTTATTGAAAAGCAGGGTCTAGTGGATGATGATCAAAGCACAGCTTTAAATAGTGTAGCTTTGTGTAGCATTAATTCATGAGCTTCATGCCCCGGTATGAACCAGAAACGGGATGATGACTTCTGGGAAATGGACATATGTTAGTTTCTAGCTAGGAGTAACATCATGTTATGGAGCCCAGACTGTTTACTTATGTGAATGTTGCTTATTACTTGATGGATAGAGATGCGCCTCGGATATATCGTTCACTACGGGATCGATGGATGTTTTGGTCGATATACCGACTAGATTATTTTTTGCCCCATAGGGCAGACTAACATATAGTTTATGGTATTGCCAATCATTGGTAGATGACGGGCCATGTCGCTAACCGTAGGTGGAGTTGCAGCTGTATCCTGAGGCTCGGGCTAGAGAGTCTCGAATCGGTAAGGATGATCGCTTGCCTTGATTCATAGATGGAAACCCAATTTCCAATACGCGATATTTGGTTTTAGTTGTAAATATATATATATACAGTGATGTAATATAATGGTACCCAAGCTGCCTACGATTGATACATTTATTTTTGAAATTGATTTCTTCACTTATAATAATAATAAAATATGAAATTTTGCGTATCAAGCATATTTGGATATTATAAGGTAAAACTTTATCCTCGACTGCGTCCATCGTGTGATGGGACCTGAGTCTTATAAGAGCTTCATTTTTCCAAAAAGCATTGCGTTGTTTTATTTTAAACTAAGATTCATGTGGAGTAAACCCGTTCCATGTTATACGGCGTGGCCTCATGATTTACCTAACTTTAAAATCAAGCTAATAACTGTTTTAGTTCTCACACCAGTCCCATGACTGACTCAGAGTTTATTGTTTTGACCTAAACTCTGAGTGCCCATATTTTCCACACGGGCAGTCGGTAGTTTTGGTTTTGCAGATTTATTTTCATAGGATCCTAGTTTACAGCTGGAGCTATAATCAAAACGCTTTGTATCCGTGTATTTCTTTCAGTTGTGTTATGTATTATTTTTCCACTGCTATGTATTTTAAAATGTAATCTAAATCTCTGATATTTTCTGCTGTATATTATTCATTCATACTCTGGAATATTCTTGTACTCTGATGTAAATTATTGTAATAGCAATGAAATGTTCTTCTGTTTGTGTTCGGATGCGTCGTGTTCTCAACTCAATCCGGGCTTTCCCGTAAGGGCGGGTTTGGGTTGTTTCAGTAGTAAAGGAAAGAACATACAAAAATTTTATATTGGTTCAGGGTTACCTTACATCCAGTCCCACACAACTCTAGTTGATTCAAAATTCTTTTCAATATAATCTTCAAATTATAATCCTCGATTCCACAGATCACGAGGTACATCCCACACCTTTTCGGAGTACGGTGAGACTCGGTTGATTTCCAGATAATAATCACACCCAGTTGATTTGCACAAAGTACAGCCATACCTTTTCAATATCAGTTTTGAAAGGACAACTCCATAGAACATTGATCTTGCAAGCTTTTATTATAGAAACTTCTATAACATTGAATAACACTTGAATCTTTGAGAGAGGATGATAGTGAATCAAACTAGAATTGAATTGGTTTAATTCTCTTTGAAGTTCGATAGAGATTGATTATAGAAACTTGAGATTTTAAGAGTAGAAGTGGAGAGAAGAAAAGAGAGAAAAGGGTAAATGAAGTTAGTTATTAAATTTTGAAATTAGAAGCCTATTTATGGTGGTTCAACAATAATATCCTTTCTAGAAAGTATTTAAACCAATGGACAAAACTTTTGAAATTTGAATTTAAAAATTAACGGTTACCATATCGACATGGGGGTAGTGCATGTCAACATGCCTAAGGAAATTTTTGATTTTTTTTAAACATTGTAAATGATGTTGAAATAAATAAAGGTAATTCCAGTGTTTAAACATACCATTGTTCTATATAATAAAATAATATAATAGATTATGAATATAATTTATATAATTATAATATATAAATGATTATTTGAAACATATATAATCTATAAATATAACTATTATAAGAAATGTTTTTAAAACTAAAAATATAAAAAACTATAACTTTAAAATATAAGGAATTTGAAACTTAAGTTATATATATAAACTAAAATATAAGCAAGTAAATATTTGAATTAGTTAAAAACTAAAATATAAGTAAAAAGTTCCAAAATATTCAAATTAGGAGTTAGATTTAAAATCCAATAAAATCAAAAGATATTTACATTTTAAATAAAAAAGTAATTTTGAAATCAATTTGAAAATAAGAGATAATTGCTTTGGCAAAAAAAAAAAGATACGAAGACTTAAAGTGATAGGAGATTTGAAAACAAAAATTCAGTGTTATTATAGAGTTATAACAAAAATTCTGGACTCTATAACTTATCATGCTTTCTTGAACTCTTACTTCTCAAGAGTCTTCAATCTTGAATTCTTCTTCTTTGAAATCTTTAATATTTAAACAGTAAGATCTTCAAATCAATACCCATATATAATTCTGCATATATATATATATATATATATATATATATATATATATATTTCTATACAATAGTGTTAGTATATATTTTATAATAATAATAGTTAAAACAAGGTTGTTGTCGTCAAAACCATCGTCACTATCATCTCAATCCCTTACATTCTCCCCTTTTTTGATGATGACAACCTTTATTTATAAAATATACATACTTAATGTCTTCATTCTCTAGTTACTCCCCCTTACTCCAATTACTCATTTCCGAAATTACTAACTCCTCCATAATATAAGCCTAAAGATTAACTCTGCCTTATTCTAACCCTAGCTAAAGCCCGGCTCCCACTTACTCTAAGCCTAAAGCCTAACTCTATTTTATAATTCTCCCCCTTTTTCATCAACGTAAACCATATAAATGTAAATAATATACAATACTCCCCCTAAAACTATGATAAGACTTATTCTAGTCTAAGAAATAGTTCTAATATATAATACTATGGTTCCATTAATCAAAATTAAACATGATGATATAATTGAAATAAATATTATTATAATATTTATTGAATAATACATGTAATTGTTCAAAGAATATTAACGAATACGTGAATATTAGCGAATATACGTAATTAAACTATATAACGAATATCTACGAACACACGAAACCCATCTACTAAGTGTTTTTGATAATTGGAGATTTATGAATTGAACAATTTGGATAATGGAGACAGAATTCTCCACTTTGTCTGATCACATTTCCATCTGTATCAAAACACACCTCGCCAATGCAAATGACTCGATCATCTTCATCCATTTGAACTTCTTGATCTTCTTTTTCTTACTTTTCTTCTTCTTCTTCTTCTACTTTTTCGTCTTCCGCAGGATTATGAACTTGAATATTAGATGAGCCATCTTCGATATAATTGGATTGGAATGATTATGCATTTGAATTTTTACAGATTCCTAATGATTTTTTCTTGTTTCTCATGTTCTCTTCCATTTGTAATTGCATTTGTTGGATTTCAGTGAGCATTTGTAGTGTATCCTTCATAAATTCTTCCAATTTGATTACTCATGCGAGCGTAGTTTGTTAGAATGGGCCTTGAGTAGAAGAAGGAAAGAAGAAAGTTTTGTTTTGTTTGGTATTTGATGAGAAGGCTATTATTATTTTATTTCAGGATCTTATTACAGAGAAGAATGAGTGAAGAGACAAGAAATTTTCGAAATTGAGAGTTTAAATAGGTATAAAAATAGATTTTGGAAGGAATTTCAATTTTGAAATTTCATTGTTACATGTCGACATGTCTCCCATAATTTTAAATTTTCCTATATTTTAATACATATGTACATTAATATATCTAGTTATTCTATTTCGGTTAATGAGAAAATACCTAGCTCTTTTCTTAATTTAGTAAAAATTGCTTCATTCAAGGGTTTAGTTAAAATATCTGCAAGTTGATTCTCTGTTGTAATGAATTCCAGTGAAATATTTACTTTATTTATATTATCTCTAAGAAAATGATGTCTAACATCAACATATTTTGTTCTAGCATGATGAGTAAGATTTTTAGATAAATTTATCACACTCGTATTATCACAATAATTTGGTGATTTTGTTAAGTTTATTCCAAAATCTTTTAGGGTTTGTTGCATATGGATCACTTAAGAACAAGCCAAAGTAGCAAGGAAATATTCAAGTTCGGTTATTGAGAAAAAAATAGTATTTTGCTTTATACTAAATCAAGAAATCAGGGAATGCCGCAAAAAATGACAAGTTCCACTTGTGCTATTTCGGTCTAACTTACGACCGACATAGTCTGTATCGCAATACAAAGTTAAATTGAGTGAACTACTCTTAAAATGAAATAAATCATAATTTAGTGTGTGTTTGACATATCATAGAATTCAAGTTACGACTTTTAATTGGGTTTCCTTAGGATGAGATTGATATCTCACGCAAAGACAAACACTATGCATTATATCTAGTCTACTCATTGTTATATATAATAAAGAACCTATCAGACCCCTCTATTATTTTTGATCTACATCTTTTGGTGAGTCATCTTTGCTTAAGGCTTCATTGGTTTCCATGGGTGTGGGGTTTCATTTGATATTAGCAACATTAAATTTATTAATTATGTCTCTAGCATATTTTTCTTGATTAATAAATATATCATTATCTAATTGTTTTATTTTAATCCCAAAAAGAGGGGGGGGGGTCCTCCCATATGATTCATTTCAAACCCTTTTGTCATAATTTCAGATTTGTTTTGGTTCATTTCATTATTTGTTGATCCAATAATATTATCATCTACATAAATTTGTACTAATTGAATATCATTTTTATTTCTTTTAATAAAAAGAATATTATCTACTATACCAATTTCAAAATCTGATTGTAATAAATAAAATCTTAGTTTATCATGCTAGGCTCTAGGAGCTTGTTTTAAACCATATAGGGCTTTTTTTTATTTATTAGCATGGTTTGGAAATTTTTCATCTTCAAATAATGGAGGTTGTTCAACATAAACATCTTCTTTAACATAACCACTTAGAAAGGCTCTTTTAACATCCATTTGAAATAATTTGAAATTAAATTATTATAATTAGCAAAAGCAAGTAGAATTCTAATAGCTTCCAACCTTGCTATTGTGGCAAAGGTTTACCATAATCTATCCCTTTTCTAGACATTATCCTTGTGCAACTAATTGAGATTTATTTCTAATAATGTCACTAAGTTCATTTATTTTATTTTTATAAGTCCATTTAGTTCCTATTATAGTTTTATCCTCGGGTCTAGGAACAAGATCCCATACTTCATTTCTGGTAAATTGATTTAATTCTTCCTGTATAGCAAGTATCCAACAATCATCAGATGAAGTTTCCTCTGGAATTATAGTTCGATAATTGATATAAAGGCTATACTACTTATGTTATTTAATTGATTTCTAGTTTTAACTATAGACCCAATTTCTCCTAGTATATTTTCTATATGATGATCTATCAAAAGTCTAATTCTTTTATTAGGTTATTTGATTTCATCTGATTCATTATTTTCATTAGCAAATTTATCTTCATTATGTCTTTGATTCATATCATTAAAATCTTCATTAAAGGATACATTCATAGCTACTTCAATAGAGTTGGGTTTTAACTTAAAGACTCTGTAATCTTTAATTCTATTTGAGTAACCAGTAAAAATTCCTTTATCTGATTTGGAATCAAAATTATCAATATTTTACTTAGTATTTAAAATAATACATTTACTTCAAAATACTCTAAAATAAGATACTTTTGATTTCTTATTGTAAAGAAGTTCGTATGGTGTTTTATTTGCTAATGGTATAATTAAAATTCTATTCAAGATATAATAAATTATAGCAACTGCTTCAGTCCAAAAAATTCTTAATAAATTACTATCAGAAAGCATAGTTCTAGAACACTCTTAAATCGTTCTATTCTTACGCTTAACTACTCTGTTTTGTTGTGGAGTTCTTAGAAAGGGGAAATCATGAGTAATTTCTTTTTCATTACATAATTTCCCAAAATTTTCATTTTTAAATTCTCCACCATGGTCTCTACATATAGTATTGATTTTTAAAGAAAATAAATTTTGAATTCCTTTTGCAAAATTTTTGAATAATTCAAAAGCATCACTTTTATGCTTAAGAAATAAAGTCCAGGTATATCTAGAGTAATCATTGACAATAGCAAAAACATGTTTACTGTGCTAATTGATTGAATTTGAGATGGACCAAACAGAACCATATGAAGTAATTGTAAATGTTTTGACGTAGAAATCTCATCTTTTGGTCTAAACGAACTTTTTCTTAATTTACCTAGTTGACAAGCATCACATATACTATAGATTTTAAAACTCAATTTTGGAAGACCCCTCCCTAAATCTATTTTGGATACTTTAGAAAGGAGTTTGAAATTTAGATATCCGAATCTTTTATGCCAAATCCAAGGACCTCTTGTATTAGGCAAAAAACATAAGTTTTCATTTAAAACTTTCATACTTAGAACGTAAATATTTTTCTTTCCACTTCCCTCAAAAAAAATATTTGAATTATCTTCGATGTAATACCTATATTTGTATTAGCCAAAAGCAGTAAAGGAAAGAACACACAAGATTTTTATATTCATTCAGAGTTACACTACATCCAGTCCCATACAAGTCTTGGTTGATGCGAATTTCTTTTCAATATTTTCTTCAAATTGCAATCCTCGATTTCACAGGCCATGAGGTACACCCTACCTATTTTCAATTTACAGTAAGACTCAATTGATTTCCAAGCTACGATCACACCCAGTTGATTTGTACAGAATACAACCACATCTTTTTAGTATCAGTTTTGGAAGGAAGACTCCATACACTACAAGAAAAACCACTTTTAGTAGCGGTCAAGGACAGCGTTTCATAGGCCAAAGCTGTAAAATTTTGGTCCTGATGAATTACATACTCGTCCAAACGCTAACAAACATGCATGCTAAAATATTTGATTCGTGGTTAAAACATCACTCTTCCTGCAGTTTCATTTCCAATTTTCGATTTCATCCAGCCCTAAAATCCCATTATATCATTTCATCATTCCTTATTTCCCTGGATTCCAATTTCATGTGCCCTAGTTCCTCTTGTTTAGGTACTTCGATTGATTTAGTTATAATTTGTTTTTTGTAGATTTAGTTCGATCGATTTAGTTTTCGATTGATTTAATTATTTATCTTTTGATTTATTTAATTACTTAGTTCTTGTGCATTTAGTTTGATTGACTAATTTAGTTCGATCGATTTACACTTATTAGTGAAATTGTACAATATTGCTACGCTAATACCATCGTTACCGAACATTTGCTTTAATGGATACATTTATGTTTAAGGTTTACATAATTTTTTTCCATGATTTATTAATTAGAAAGTGAATCAAATGGGATGATGTTTCAAGTAGATATTTTTTTGGATATTATCGTTATAATTGCAGTTTGGCTTAAGTTAGGGCGCATACAATATCATATCATCCATTTATAGTATATTTTCTATAGTAGCGACAACATTTTCTAAATACCAAATTTGATTTGTGTTCTATGTTTCCTCTAAAAAACCATGTTTCCATGTAAGCACAAAGTAAACAAATGCTCTAAATAATTTTGATGAATTAGTTTGATTTATATGTCTAAATGAATATAAATTTCACAACTCATTTGGTATCTTTTTTGTATTTAATGGTAGTAACAATAAGGTTAATAAGTTATCTAGCACATATTAGCATATTTTCATGCTTTATACATGGTATTATGGTAAATGTAAATTTAATTTAAATTTGAGAGGGATCTAAAGGCAAAGGGTTGATCTAAAAGCAAGGGATTAATATTAATTTAATCAAGCACATTTTTTGAAATATAGAATTATCGAAACTGGCTACTATTTGTGTGTAATCTTTTAATTTTTCGGTAATTATCTCAAGTGGATTTTAACCTAACTCGTTTCAAGATACTTTTCAATCGATGTATAATTTTTTTCCAACATTTATTGAATTACTATTGAATACCATGGTACATTGAAATGAAATAGATTTTTTGTGGTACAATTTATTTTTTACATTTTCAAGTCATTATAGTTGCACCAGATTTTGCAGCTATCTAATTCAAGTCCTAAATGTTTTCCAAATTTATAAGTTGTAAGCTCATGAGTAACACACTCCCATTATTCAACTCATCCGAAAATGAATATTTCTAAGGATAATTACACCGTAATACAAATACATGTTATATGATTGGTGTTAGGTAATATACATCTCCAATATCATTAGTGGGGAAGTTAATTGATCTTCTCTAATGTTCGAGTAAAAGGTTATAAAACTGACGATTATAACATGTTGTGATACTCTGTTAAATTACTGTATCTAGCTGCAACAAAGAATATGCACTACTATAATGAAATAATAAAAAATATGGTAATTTATTTGAATATTCCAAACTAAATGTATGAAAAAATGTTTATTAGAGCTGTTAGTTCAATAAACTACTACTACTTGCAACTTAGTGATATGTTGTCATATATTTCTTTTACAATTATTGATAACAAAGTTCATAGTGTGAAAACATAAAAATTCAGAATTCTGGTATGCTAGAATTCTGTTATGGCATTGTTATCATTTTCAATTGTTCCCTATTCATTTTTTTTGGTTTGGGTTCTTCTCCCCCATTTGCACTTGATCCATGTTACGCTTTTAAATTAAAATAAAATAAATTCAGGTAACTGTTCAAAGATTTTGATTTTGATAGTCATATATCTATGATTTTTGTTCTCTGTCAGTGTTGAATTCATGTTATTTTCCATCAGTATTGGATTCTTGTTTGTTAAGTTCATTATTTTTGTCAAGCCATTTGTCTATTGTTTTTTTTTTTGAGTTGACATTTCATACTTCCATGATTTAAGAAATGTTCTTAGTTTTTGATGTCGTGCTATGGTTGATTACTTTATCAGGAATTTGTTATACGGCTTTGATAATATAACATGCACTATGTTTGACAACAGTGTACACTTTACTCTTTTACTGTTTAATTTTGTTATCATTGACATAGATCAAGAACCTATGTGTAACAACCGGAAAATCTGAGCCAGTTTAAAATTTTTATTTTGGCAATTTTAATGAATTTTGAATATTTAAAATGAATTATTTTAAATAATAACGATGAGAAATTTATTTTGAATAGAATTAGAATGTATATATTTATTTGAATCGACGTTAGAATATAAATACTTGTTTATAATTATAAAAGAAATTGAAAATGGCGCGGTAGTTCAAAAATTCAATTTCAAAGTTCAAATGAATGTACAGGATTCAAAATAAACCGGATTTTAGTAGAACCAAAAATATTAGAATCTATTTGAGAATATCTTTCCAACGAATCCGAAAAATTGAAATTTCATAGCGGGAGTAAAAAGTTATGTCCAATTGAAAATTCAGAATAATCGCTATGGAATTCTGGCCCTTAAAAATGGAAATTTTGCAAACGACCTCGGTTTTCGACGAAACCACTTTTGTTGAATCCGTGATGTCAAGTTGTTGCTAGATTCCAAAATTCGTAATTTTCCGAATCAATATGTGAGCATGGCAAAGGATAACATGTTTGACCAGTTTCAGTTAATTTCAATCGACCGGAAAATGGCCATTTTTCAGACGGTCTCAGAATTTGACGAAATTCATTTTGTTAGGACCGTATCATCAATACGAAGCTAGAAAATATTTTTCGGGAATTTTTAGAGTCTGTATATGGCCCCGGTAAATTGAAATGTACATTCAAATTCAATATATAGATTTATATTTTGATTTTAACGAAAACTGATCAAAACGATCGAATCAGCATACGATACATATCCCATTGTGTTCGTAATGGGGGTATTACGCTAGGGACGACAGTCGTTGGGTGTCATTTAGAGTTAGAATGAAAAGTCAACTTACCAAAGGAAAATAATAATAATAAATTATTATTTATATATTTATACTCTCCCTCTCTCTCCCCGTTCCTTTTCAAAATAAAAAAAATCCGCGCAAAATAAGGAGGGACCATTCGAACCCTTGGCTGTCTTGACCAAACCGTCGCTTGCTGGTGGAGCTCCATTTAAGAAGAAGACTGTTCAAGCCTAATGATGGGTTTAAGAGGTTAATCAAGGGAATTTTCCAATTTAAATTATAAAAGGTATGGTTTTTATTTATATAAAGCTTATGTTTTTATTTACAAAAAGCTTGGATTTTTAAATCGTAAAAAGATGAGGTTTTTAACCGTATAAAATTGCGATTTTTATGTAGATGAAATAAAATAATAACATTGGGTAAAAATACAGATTTTTATACATGAAGCGTTGTCATGAAGGTATGATTTTTATATGGAAGTAGCGTAGGAAAAATATGACTTTTATATAGTAAGGATTATAAAAATATGATTTTTATAAGATAGAGAATATAAAAATACGATTTTTATATATGTTGTAGCGAAATAAAAATCTGATTTTTATTATATATATGTTGAGATAAAAATGTGATTTTTATAGCATCGAAATAAAAATTCGATCTTTATATAAGAAGTAGGAATATAAAAATATAATTTTTATATGGAAAGAAGCGTCGTAAAAATATATAAAGTAGAAATAAAAATGTGATTTTTATTTATTGGAACGAAGAAATAAAAATATAATTTTTATTATGAACAGTGTGGTAAAGATTGCATTGGAATTCCAAACGGTCCAGAAGTTCAGAAGTAAAACTGGCGGAGTGGATCCCAAAGGCGAGAACTCCTCACTTTTATTTTTATTTCTAGTTTGAAATATATACTAGGATGCAGACGATGTTTAGTAGCACCCGACACCCGTCGTCCACAAACCATAGATGACTTGTTTGTTTGATTTCTATGTTGTGAAATTTGATTGTGTGATATGGAATGAAATAAAATATTTTTTAGTGGAAAATATTTTATAGTTAAAAATATAATTTTTAACGTGTATATAAAATAAATATTTATAAACAAATCAAAAGATTTGTTTAAGTACAACCATTTGACTGATATTGATTGGGACGATAAATTTTACACATCGCCCAACTGCATAAATAAAAATCTGTGTTCGTTGATTTGAAACCCCACATGGGTATTGGGATGATATTTGACGTAGACTAATCCTGATTGTTTAGTTGTATGTCAATCGATGGGCTGACAGACTGTGTAAGCGTTAATTATTTATATTTAATGCTTATGCAGTTGTGTGGTGCACTCTGGATGATAGTTGATGATTTATCGTTGTTGTTATATACATGTGTTGTAGGGAATCCATATAATTAACGTTATATGGTAATTGATTGGGCCTCATTCCAATTTGGAAAATAAGAATTATATATTCATGTGTTGAATAGAAAAACATATATTCATGTGTTGAATCGAAAAACAAAAATTCATGTGTTGAATAGAAAAATAAATATTTATGTGTTGAATAGAAAAATAAATATTCATGTGTTGAATAGAAATATATATTCATGCGTTGAATAGAAAAAATATATATTCATGTGTGGAATAGAAAAACTAAAATTCATGTGTTGAATAGAATAAATATTCATGTGTTGAATAGAAATATATATTCATGTGTTGAATAGAAAAATATATATTCATGTGTTGAATAGAAAAATAAATATTCATGTGTTGAATAAAAAAACAAAAATTCATGTGTTGAATAGAATAAATATTCATGTGTTGAGTAGAAGTATAAATTCATGTGTTGAATATATATATATATATATATTCATGTGTTGAAGAAAATATTCATTTGTTGAATATAATAATGAAGTTATTGAAATATATAAAGCCGTGTTGATTAGATATGCGCCATTTTGACGTGAACGATATTTATATCGATTTTATTCATTTTTATAATGAATATCGAAAGGGAATTGATTTTAAAATATAATATTTTGAAAATACTATCATTTAGATTAATGATATGGAATATTCAATTTTGATTAGAAATTGAATGCGAAGTTGAAATCGTTTTGAAAGCGAATTTAAAACGATTTATAAAATACGTTTTAAAAGGAAATCGACGAAATATATATAATATATATTATATATATAGAATGGCCAGAGTAGAACGCGCTGCACCACGGCCGTTCGCGAATTTCGGCCATTGACTTCGAATGAATATTACGGGAGATCCGACCATCGGATTCTTCTAAAACCAGAACCGTTGGGTTCGTATCGAAAAGAGATTTCTAAAGAATATTAGAAATTAGAAATCTAACGGTTGGATTTGGAATTATGTCCAAATCAAATTTGGAAAAGGTCGCTGTAAGTGCAGTTCGATGGCCGTTGATGGAAATCGACTGTACGGGCCTTGATAAAATTATTAAAAATTGTAATAATTTGTGTAAAATCATAAGAAATGATTTGGGAAGAATTGGGATGAAAATTTCCAAATTTGAAAAGATAAAAATAGATTTTTATCGAAATGAACTAGTTTTGAACTAGAATAATAAATTCATTAATTTTTAAAATAAATAAATTGGATTTGAAATGGTTTTAAAAGTAACCAGAATTTCCAATAATTGAATTGGAATGGATTTGAATCGAAATTGTCTTTGGAATATTTCGATGTTGGATTTCATGATTTTACATATATTGTTATGGAAATTTGAAAGATATATTTATATCGTTATTTCCAATACGATATTTGTTGGTCATAGAATTTGATATTGAATATAAGCCGATATATTTTCTATTCAGAGCCTTGTATTTAATATCAAATGGGATTTGGGTTTATCGTGAACGGTGTTTTAAATAACATTGATTCTTTAACCCAGTTAAAGACAGGATATGATTTCCCAAGTTAGATAATCATTAATATTGATTTTGGGAATATTAAAACTAAGTGGAGTTTTAATGAATCTTTAATTAGATTGAAATGATCGAAAATGGAGTGTCACCAGTTTTGCTCCAGGCGATAGTTAAATCTTTAATTAGATTTGAACGTGAAATGGTAATTGAATTACCGATAACACTGTGGTGTTAGATATGAAGTATGACCAGTTTTACTTCATGGGATGAATAGGTTGGATTGGGAAATAAAATAAATGATTACTTCGGTGTGGTTTGCTAATCCCGACTAGTTTTGAATTGATATTCAAAGAAGATTAAAAAATAAATTTAAAGAATTTATCTTTGATAAAATTAATGGGAACCTTTCCCAAAGTATAAGAATATCTGAATAAAAGAATATTCTGAATTGGAATGAGGCGTATGTTGTGTTTGTGTAACACTTGTTTATTATATACGTGAGTTATTCAGAAAGACCAGGTTATCCCATTCTGAATAACTGATTCGACGTGGTATTGAGGATGAAGACGGTGGTCGAAGATTGGAGGTCTTCACATTGTTTGGGTGATTACTGATGATCTTGATTGGGCTATACGCCAAAGAGGAGGGAATCAGTTGGTGATCGTCCAGACGTACTTGGAGATCGATGGATATGCGAGGTACAAGGTGCCTCCGTTTTCGTTCAGACCCAGAACGAACTTGTAAATGGACTGTGTGTCTGACATTGGATTTTATTCTGTGTGATTGATTTCTATTAAATATATATCTGTTTGGCGGCGGAGAATTTATTCTCTTGCTTAACGCCCTTCTCTGAGACGTACGAGCTCAGATATCAATCGCATTGAGTGAATATTCTGTGTGGTATGTCTAAGTTGCAAATAATCAAGGCTTCTGTTGAAAAGAAAAGTATTATGGTTGATGATCAAAGCACCGCCTGTGTGGCATAGCTTTGTGTAACGTTGATTCGCGAGCCTCACACCCCGGTTGTGAACCAGAAACGGGAGAGGACATCAGGGAGAGCATGCGTTTCCTTCTAGCTAGGGTGGTGTCGGTGACCTACCAGCCCTGACATTTATATTATTTCACCTGTGTGGTTGTTGCTGTTGCGAGGTGCCTCGGATATATTGGTGACTATGGGGAGTCATTGGACTCATTGACACCCCACTGGGTGGGGAAACGCAGTGTTCAGGCATAATAATCCACATCGGTGGACCGACCCTGACGATCCAAGGGGCAGTTGCGGTTGTTCCTGAGGGGCAGGCTAGAGCGTCTCGAATTCGGTAGAGGACGATCCCTTGCCTCAGTTCATAAATGGAAACCCAACTTCCAATACGTGACTTTGCGATTTTTGATTGTAGAGCCTAGTATGGCGACATAGTGGTATGGGGCACTTATTCCGTCTATGATTGATACTTATGGTTTGAAATTGTTTTGACACTATACACTTATAGTAATAATAAAATATGAAATTTCACGTACCAAGCATTCTTGGCTATTATAAGGTAAAAACCCTATCCTCCGGCTTGCGTTGCATTATGTGATGGGACCTGGGTCTTATAATAGCTTCATTGTTCTTTATTTAGCATTGCGTTGTTGTTTTATGCACTGAAATTCTTGGGAGGAAACCCGTTCCGTGTTATACGGCGTGGTCCCTTGATTTACCTAACTTTAAAATAAAGATTAATAACTGTTTTAGTTCTCACACCAGTCACATGACTGACCTGGAGTTTATTGTTTCCTAAACTCTGGGTGCCCTTATTTCGTCACGGCAGCTAGTAGTTTTGGTTTTGCAGATTTATATTCACAGGATCCTGATTTACAGCTGGAACAATACTCGGAAAGCTCTGTATCCGCGTATTAATTCTAGTTGTGTTTTATATTATTTTCCGCTGCGAGGTATTTAAATGTGATTTAAATCTTTGGTATTTTCTGTGTAATATTTATTCATACTCTGTAGTATTCTTGTATTCCGACGGAATTGTTGTAATATACAATGAAATGTTCTTCTGTTTTCGTTCGAATTTGTCGTGTTCTCAAAACAATCAGGGGTTTCGAACGGTCTTAGTCGGTTTAGCGATCGATTCAGATCGAGCGAAATTCCTTTTCGTCACACTATGGCTTCCTCGCTGTAGTGTACGTTGGGCAACTTAAAGAAAATCAATAATAGATACCTCAATATGATTTTTATGTGGTTTCTTTCACATATTTGAAGCAACAACCTTCCTGGTTGAAAATTTCTATGCACATATATAGCTAGCTGAAAATTGTTGTGACATATATAGCTATATATAGCTGCTCGTGTACATATTTACCTGCTTGTGTACATATATAGCTGGTTGAAAATTGCTGTGATGAGCCAATTAGAGAATTTGTTTATATTTGAAACGTATGGACTTCCACGCTTGTCCATGTATACTCTGCTATCTCAGTTCCTAAGTTACTGACTTTTTGAACTTCATAGTGATGGAGAAAGATTTGTTGTGTCAACATAGATATTATTTGCTAATTTCTATTAAACTTTCGATTTGACATACTGTGATAATAAAAAGTAACACTTGTTGTTCTCAATCTTAATCATAGAACAAGTAGAGAGTATGGCCTAGGTGCTCAGAATTTTGTGTTTGATGCCAAAAAAAATTTAGGAGATGCGGAAAAAATTCTGTGTCCTTGTATAAACTATTGTAATCTTAGTCGTCACTATAGAGAAACCGTTGTTGAGCATCTAATTATATGGGGAATGGATCCTAAGTATGAAGGTGGTATATGGTATATTCATGGTGAGCAAGCGACTGTTGAAAAATCAGCTAAAATGGGTGAGACGTATGACTCGCTCAAAGCAATTGAATACGAAGATTATTTCAATTATACTTTTTTGATGATGACAAAGATAAGGACGGTGCATAAAAGCAGCATGATGATTTACTTAAAAATTTGGAAGATGATGAAACCTCACTGTATCATGGTTGCACAGACCATACAAAGTTATCTGCCATTACTACTTTGTATAATTTTAAATGCGATACTAGATTATTCGATACTGATTTTGATGAACTTCTTAACGTCCAACGTTTGTTTTTGCTGAAGAATAACGTACTTCCCATGACTTTATATGAAGTAAAAAAGTTTCTAAAACTATTTGATATGAGATTTGAAAAGATTCATGCTTGTGAAAATGATTGTTGTTTTTCTGTAAAGAGATCAAAAATTTAAATAGCTGTCTGAAATGTGGTTCTTCACAATGGAAGATCAATAGGGACACAGAGGAGATTATGCAAGATATCTCGGTTAAGGTGTTGAGATATTTTCCAATAGTTCCAAGATTGAGAAGAATGCTTAGATCTAAAAAGATGGCAGAAGAATTAAGGTGGCATTTCTGTAGATTCTGTAACATACAGCATGATTGAGGAAAATTGGAAACCATTTTCAACCGATCCACGTAATCTTAGACTAGGTCTTGCTACAGATGGCTTTAATCCATTTTTCATTTTAAGCTCCAAGTATAGTTATTGGCCGGTAATGCTTGTGACTTGTAATTTATCGCCTATGTTGTGCTTGAAGAAGGAAAATACAATGTTAACACTTCTAATTCTAGGTCCAAACAACCAAGAAATGATATTGATGTATATTTGGCACCATTAGTAGAAGACTTGCATTACTTGTCGAGTAATGGAGTAGAGACATATGATGCACTATGTAAGACACTTTTTAACTTGAAAGCTATTTTATTATGGATGATAAATGATTTTCCAGCTTATGGTAATCTTACTGGATGTTGTGTAAAGGGTAAAAAAGCATGTCCATCATGTGGTATCAATACTTATCATCGGTGGCTGAAACATAGTCAAAAGACTGTTTATATGGGTAATAGAATATTTTTATCCACTAAAAATCCATTAAGAGACAAAGGCTTGATTTGATTACACCGTAGAGGATGGGAAAATGCCTAGAATTCTAACTGGCAAAAACATCTCTTTAAGTTTGAAAGATTTTCCAAATTATTTTGGAAGAGGCGCCGAAAGCAAAAAAGAAAAATAAGGGCAAAGGTAAAAAAACGAAAAATTGTCAATGAAAGTGAAGATAATGATGAAGAAGAAGATATTGATCCTATAAAAAAAAGAGCTGTCAAGGTGTAAAAAAAGATCATTCTTTTCTGACTTTCCATATTGGGAGGTTAGCATTTATATTTTATTTTTCTTTATTGGCCTATTAAAAATAATATGTGGGAAAACTCTAAAGCTTAACTTTAACTTTTGGGTCTGTTTGGCATAAGTCCCTATTAAGTTTTAGAATTAGGCTCACATCTGATCATAAACTTATTGTAAATTTAGTCCCTATTTTTTGAAAATTAACTAAAAAAATTAAAAAAACTTAAGTTCATATTTAAATTAAAAATGCACTCGAAAAAAAATTCAGGTCCAAAAACCATCAAACAAGGCATCAAAAACCCAAAAAACAATGAAAAATGCATAATAGTAGCATATTTGTATTTTTCTGCATATATCCATGCATGTTTTTCATGTCGTGCATCTTTGTTGATTTACTTGCATACATTTGTGCAAGTATTGCATAATTCTTACATAAAAATGTGCAATAATTCACAGGCTAAATTTCACTTAAGTTTTCTTCGTGCAAATACATGCATACATGTGTGCAAAATATTTCAAATAGTTGCATACATGTTTGCAAGTTTTGGTCCAGATTTTCAAGCCAAAATAGCTTATGCAATAGTTGCACACATGTATGCAACTATTGGTAAAAGTTGCATATATGCATGCAACTTTTTTTTTCAATTTGCATGGACTTCCAAGAACATTTTCATATTTTAGATTTTTTCTAACCAGATAGCGCCTAAAATTCCGGCCAAAAAAAGAAAAGGCGGAAGTTGAAAAATAGGGGGCGGGTTTGTATTGAAACTTAGGGAGGGACATGGCTTCTATTTTGATAAGTTTTAGGGACCTGACGCTTATTTTCACTTTACTTTTAATAGGAACTTTTGTTACATCATAATTTAGACGTAATGCACATTGAGGAAAATATCTGTGAAAGAATACTTGGTACAGTGTTGCATGACAATAAATCAAAGGATTCGATTAATTGTACACATGATCTACAAGATTAGGGAATTCGGTATAGTCTTTATGCACAACCTCGTGGAACCAAAACATATCTTCCACCAGTTTCGTATACATTAACAAAATCAAAAGAAAAAAGATATTTTGCGAAAGGTAGTATGAATTTAAAGGTACACATGGTTATTGCTCGACCTTTAAAAGGTTCATATCATTGGTGGATTGTAAGATTAATGGTTTGAAGTCTCATGATTATCATGTTTTGATGCAACAATTATTATCGGTTACACTACGAGGTTTGTTGCCCAGAAAACCCAGAAAAGCAATTAATCGTCTATGTTCATTCTTTAATAAAATATGTCAACGTGTTCTTGATAGAGAAATATTGCAGCAACTGGGTGAAGTGATCGTTAAAATATTGTGTGAACTTGAAAGATATTTTCCATCTTTATATTTCGATATTATGACGACATCTTAGGAGGGAAGCTCGAATGTGTGGACCCGTTCATTTTCGCTGGATGTTTCCCTTTGAAAGATATATGAAAACACTTAAAGATTACGTAAGGAATTATGCACGACCAGAGGGATGCATTGCAGAGTACTATCTCGCAGAAGAATGCATGAGATTTTTTAGTGAATTTCTAAGTAAATCGACAAACTTGAAAAAAAAATTGAAACGAGGAGGATGAAGATATTGCAATACTTGAAGGACGTCCAATTTCAATGTCTGAACCAATTACGTTGCCTTCCAAGGAAAAAGAATTTGCTCACTTAGCGGTGTTAATGAATATGGCCGTAGTGGAACCGCTTTTGGAGTAAGTATATATCATGTTTTGTTTCCATCAATCTTTTGTAGTTGCATTTGTGGTTACAACTTGACATTTCTTTTATTATACTAGTTTTCATTTGGAGGAGTTGCAAAATTCAAACAAGAGCTTAGAAAGAAATGCGACATTACTAGTTTGCAACATTAAAATAATTAATATACATATACATGATTATATAATTTTTCTTTTTGTTAATTGTAGAGTAAACATAATCAAATTGGTGACAATTTTACTTTACTACTTTGGTATAGGAATACTGATGAGGTTGTCACCGAAGGAAAAATTGTGTCGAGCGATCCAAAAGATCTTTTCAATGGAGTACCTTTAAGCCCAAATGCCTTGAAAGTTTTGATAGTCCATCCTAGAAAATTCGATGCTTTTTCGTGGAGGCCTTCACCTAGTTTGGTATACGTAGGAGACACCAAGGACGAGAAGGCGGCATGGCCAGCAGATAGAGTTGTTACCTGCATAAGAGAAAAGTCCAAAAACGAAAATGAGGTACGATATTTAACTGGTCTAAAATAACATTTCTTTTATCCACATCTAGATAAAGGCATACATATATATATACCTAATTTCTGGAACCTACATAAATATATGAATAAAATTTATGGAAATGAACTACTGATTTTGTATAAACTTGGCATGAAAAACCCTAGTTTGAATTTGCCAACTTTGAAGGTGATCTACTGGTGTCCAGTAATGCATTGACTATTTACTTTTCATTTTTAGCCATATGCCGCTTGACGAAGGATGATGACTAAAAAACTCCATAGTTTAGATGGCATTTTCAAACTAGTTGTTTATGTGTTTCTGCATTTTGTTTGAACATGCAGTTATTTTGTTTAAATGAAAGTGGTTTACTTGGGATTTTACTATAGAAAATAACCAAATATTACTGATTAGTAATCGATGTTAAAAATGACTTATTAAATGCTGCTAGACATGAACTAATTATTCTAATCCATACTGTCACTTGATTCTAGTCCATTTTACAATATCAAATTTTATTCATGATGTGTGTGGAGAAATATGTCTTCCAGAATTCTTCATTTAAATATTGTACCTCCTTTCAGATCTAATTACATGAAATTTAACTTGCTTTCTATGTCACTTTGATAGAGCATGACTGTGATGGCATGCCCCGCACCAGCCGGCATTTCCTCCGAAAGTGCGTGATACACATGCCTGACTAGCGCGGAACGGTCGCCAAAGAAAGGAAAGAAGAGAATGAACTAATCGAAAATCTGTAGAATGTCTCACAGCGCATGGAACAGAATATAATAATAATAAAACCTTGACATAAAACAGGTGAGACAGTGAAAACTAAACCAACATAGCAGCGGAAATCCAAATACAGCTTATGATCCAACATCATTATTACAGTTTTAAACTGTCTCTAAAGCAAAATAAAGCTAAAGTAGAAGATGCACTACTAATGCCCAAGCAGTGATCTGCAACAACATAGGGAGAATACTATATGTATCATACGTGGAAGCCTCCTGCTCGTCTCCGGATCAGCTACTCGTGCATACCCAGCTAACCTGTCTCTAGTCTGCTCGTGAGAGCACACAGAGTAATAAGAAGAGACATAAAACTCTGGGTCAGACAAAAAGTATGAGCGATAAGAAGTTAAACAGAATAATAACAGGTATACTAAACCATACCTGAACCTTGATCTCAACCAAAGAGTTAGCACTACATATCGTACAATACTCTAAGGTACCATTGAACAGATGGTGTAAAGATAACGGGGGTGGGGGTATGCATGTCATAATGATGGCAAACAAATCAACCATAACAATCATCCTCACATCTCTCACTCAGTGCGTAAGGCATACGATGTCCACCACTGTCAATCACTAGACCCATCGAAGTAGTGACGGAGTTCGACTTGTACAACTACTGCTACTACCAAGCTTACCACATGGAGTCATGACCAAACCTTTACAATTGACCCCACTTCATTGGTCTATAGCTATTTAGTCGTACCTAGGCCACTGTGGCCCTGAATCCGTTCACATACTCCCTACACATAGTGATTCAAAGTTATAGACATCGACAACCCCTTAGCACACGTCCTGCAGCAAAGCCCAACTCATGAGGTCGACTCGTTGGTTCCCAACTGGATCCTGAGTACAACTTCCCATTGGGCTACCTTTGCATCTCGGGTTATTGGTCACCATCTCCGGATCGGTCTTCATTCAGTTTGTGATCATCATATAGGCTCAGGTTCATATCAGTTCGTAGCATCCTCTCCATATCGGTTCGGATCGGGGTGACCTTCCTCTAGCGGTTCGGATCGGGGTAACCTTCCTCCAGCGGTTCGGATAGGGGTCCACACCTCGTGGCTTCGTGGAAAACTCCTCTGGTTCGGTCCTTCTCCCCAAGCACTTCGGGTTGGGTCTCTCAAGCTTCTCCATGGTGCATCGGTTCGGGTAGGAGTGGCACACGAGAGGAGGATCGGGTCGTGGGTTCAGGTCCAGATCGTCTCGTGGATGCAACATCTTGGAGGGGCAGTTCGGCTCGGGCTCCTTCCTCCGATCCGATCCGGATCGGCCAGATTCCTGCACTTCTTCCAGCGACTGTTTCCGCCTTTTGACGGCGTTTTCGACCAATCTAACACTTCTAGATAGTCACAAATCATACTATACAGTCATAGCAACATGTACAATCAATCATAAACACCAAATAACAACTATAGCATGTAAAATGGATCAAATATACCCAAAATCCCATATTTTCCCTTAAGCATGTTTAGGCAAAACTAATATATGATTAGCAAAACTTAATCAAATTCACCCAAGTTTCTAACAGAGGTCTAAAACATAATTTAAGAATGTATAAATATTTTTTCAAATTTTTATCATGTCTAATTTCATTAATCTTCCCTATTTACCCTTAATTAACCGTAGTTAGTGCAAAACTATGCAAATCACTCACCCTTGCCACAATTAAACTTTAGAGCTGAAAAATCTATTGTATGGGTCGAATTCCAATGCCTAGCAGCGGCTCCAACTCTGATTTGCTGCTAATCCGCCTTGATTTGATGTTGCTAAGCCTAATCGTTGATTAGAAAGTGATTAGGGATGACTCTAGATGTTGGAGACCATTGTTAGGGTTTCCTAAGACGTATATAGCGGTTGGGAAATGAGAAAAACCGAAATCCCTAATCCTAACAGCCCTTAAATACTCCAGATCCCGAAATCCCCCTTTGGGCCTAGTTGTTAATCACCCAGTTAAGCCCAATTAAGTTGTTTTTCACTATCTGAAACTTGTTTCAGCCATATCTCCCAAACGGTAAGTCCGTTTGGCTAATGTGACCACTCTACGGAATTGTAAACCATTATTCGGAGCTAATGGAATTGGTTTCAGGTCAAAACTCCTTTCCAATCAAAAGTTATGGCCAAAACAAGATTAGCTAGGGGCAAAACGATCATTTAAAAATCAGAAAAATCATGAACATGGGAAATGACCTCAATAGTCATCTCTCAAAGTTACATGACCATACGACTTCGTATGTGAAAGAAATAGATATTCTACGATCCTTCGATGTGTAGAATGCGGGTCTTTACACTCTCCCCCCTTAAGAAATTTCGTCCCCGAAATTCCTTAACCCAAAACATACAAAGGATCCCGCATGCCTACCAGCCATATACAACAATCAAACATGCAAAACAAACAAAACAAACCTATCTTAGCATGCGGAAAGGCTAAATCGAAACTGAAATCTTACCAGGCAAAGAGTTCTGGATACGTCTTCCTAATGCTCTCCTTTGTCTCCCAAGTACAGTCATTCTCATTCTCTCCCCACTGAACTTTGACTAATTTCACCGCTTTCCTTCGAAGTTGCTTCGTATCATTCCCAATAATACGCATAGGCTTGCGGTTCCTAACCGCCTCGGGTTCAACTTCGATATCATCCAACTGATCAGGTGAAATAGTCACATCTGGGTTGTGCACGAACTTCCTTAACTGGGAAACATGAAATACGTTGTGAACTCCTGCCATCTTCTCTGGCAATTCAACTTTGTATGCCAAATTCCCAATTTGCTCAAGAACTGGGAATGGACCAACAAATCTTGGTGCTAACTTGCCTCTCCTGCCAAATCGTATCACGTTGTTCAGCGGAGAAATCTTGACAAACACCAAGTCGCCAATGGAGAACTTTAATTCTTTTCTCCTCTTATCAGCATAACTCTTCTGCCTATCTTGGGCAGCCTTCATTTGCTGTTGGACAACTTTCATCTTAGCTGAAGTTTCTCTTATCACATCGGGTCCAAGCATAAACTTCTCACTAGTTTCTACCCAACATGACAGTGAGTTGCACGGTCTTCCATACAAAGCTTCAAATGAAGCTATACCAATACTGGATTGATAACTATTATTATATGCAAACTCTACTAGATGCAAATGATCATCCCATGATCCACCAAAATCCAATACAAAGGCTCTCAAGAGGTCTTCTAATAGACGATTCACCCTCTCTGCTTGACCATGGTTTGATACGCGGTACTGAGATGTAATTCTGATCGTAACGCCTCTTGTAAGCTCTTCCAAAATCCACTAGTGAACAACGGATCTCGGTCACTCAGAAGAGTGTTGTTTTTAAAATAAAAATGAAAAAAAATTGTTTTGAAAATTAAATCCAATTATACGTATTTGAATATTTATTTTATACTGATTTGGACAATCTAGTATATAAAGATTTTGCATATACGCCTAGCTAGCGTGTTTACGAAGTCCCAAATATACTGGATAGATATAGAATCACACTCTAGTCGCCCGGAGATGATTCTGATGACAGTAGCTGCATCATCAGCATTTGTGTTCGAGTTTCGAAAGTGGGATTTCTATATATTTCCATTAAACTGGTGCGAGAACCAAAGCTTACATTGGATTATTTGCTGTGATTTGGCCTGAAAAATATGATTTTGAATATTTATATCAAAGTTATATGATTGAAAATTTAACCAACTAATTGACTGCTGGTTGTGTTGTATGATTATTGGTTTGATTAATTAAAATTTTGAACCATTAGCCAAATGGAATTAAAATCTTAAAATGATAAAATTAATATTTTTATGATGTATATGAAGTGCTAAAAATAGCTGTGTGGTGAAATAGATGGTTGTTCGCTAAAAATGTTATTTTTAGCTTAGATGTGCATATATATACACATTGTTAAACAGGCAAATGGATTTGCTGTTGAGTAAAGAATTTATTTGCATGCCCGACAAATAGGTAAGCCTTAACGAGTTGGCTGTGCAATTT
The DNA here is from genome assembly GCA_030737875.1 of Allium sativum. Classification (NCBI taxonomy): domain Eukaryota; kingdom Viridiplantae; phylum Streptophyta; class Magnoliopsida; order Asparagales; family Amaryllidaceae; genus Allium; species Allium sativum. Next base: position 615,112,565 of record CM060912.1, read on the forward strand.
TATTATTATACAAACTTCTGTGAATGCCATTGGATGCAGAGTGGTAGTTGTTCTGTGTGAAATTATAAACGTCGCCATAAGATAGTAACAGTTAATTTCGAACTACACTACATGGCATACTGCATGAAGATAGCATACTCTATCATATACTACATAAGCATTTGGAGCTTATGTGACGAGGTTGAAGATTTACCATACAAGCGAGAGGCTTGTATGGCGATGTATATTTCAGGTTGAACCGAAGACTGATATGGACTATATAAAATATAACAGTAAATTACCAGATTAATAAAAACCCCACACGGGTCTGGAGTTGACAATAATCACGTCTCTCTAGTTGGTAAGGCACAAAAACTATTTATAGGGTGACGAAAATTTATTCTCTGGAGTTATGATCTATACACACTCCCCTGTGGACACAAGAATATATCACTAAAAATATGTATATGCTTTTTAGGATTTATTGGGTGCCTAATAAGACCCAATAAATTTCCAAACCCCTTCCCATACAAAGGAGGTTATGGCGAATTTTTTGAAAAATTTAGGGTGTTAGCCAAATTTTTGAAAAATTTGAAAATTCTTAGAAACTGAAAAGTTGGGGAATGGAAGCTAGAATGAAAGTTGAGTTAGTTTGTTAAACAACTTTCAACTTCGTTCCTTTTAGAGGACGAAAACATTTTTAAGTGGGGAAGATTGTAACGACCCGGAAAATCATAACCAATTTTAAAATTTTATTTTTGCAATTTTAAAGGATTTTGAATATTTAAAATGATTTATTTTAAACAATAACGACGAAAATTTATTTTCGATGAAGTTAAAATGAATAATTTATTTTAATTATAAAAGGAATTGAAAATGGGGCGGTAGTTTGAAAATTCGATTTCAAATTTCTAATGAATGTACAAGATTCAAAATAAACCGGATTTTGGTGAAACCAAAAATATTGGAATCTATTTGAAAATATCTTTCCAACAAATCTGAAAAATCAAAATTTCATATTGGGAATAAAAAGATATGTCCAGCTGAAAATTCAGAATAGTCGTTATGGAAATATAGCCCATGAAAATAGCCATTTTGCAAACGACCTCCATTTTCGATGAAACTACTTTTGTTGGATCCGGAATGTCAAATTATTGCTAGATTCCAATTTTCATATTTTTTGGAATCAACATGTGAGCGTGGCAAAAGAAAACGTGTTTTGTCAATTTCAGTCAATTTGAATCAACCATAAAATGACCATTTTTCAAACGGTCTTCAAATTCGATGAAATTAGTTTTGTTAGGACTGTATCATCAATACGAAGGTAGAAATATTTTTTCTGGAATTTTCAGAGTCAGTATGTGGCCGTACGAGATAAATTGTGAATTAAACAGCCATTTAAGCCAGAAATAGAGTTTTCTGAGGAAACGGACTCGGAATTCGATGAAACCAGTTTTGTTGTAACAGTATCGTCAAGACATAACAACATGTTAATTTTTGTCGCCAACGGATTTGGTGTGTGCCCGTGGTATCGATAACTATCGATCGGGGACATCGTTAACTAAGAAAATAATAAACCCCACTATTATATAATGTCTTTCACTCTTCCCAAACCTTCATTAATTCCTCCTCCCTCAAAATTGGCTGCAGCCCCCTAGGAAAATTTGCGGAAAAACCCCCAAAAAAACAGTTATACCTCTCAATCCATGCACAATTAACCCGAACTGTTTCTGGGTTTTGAAGATCATCAGAGCCTCTACCTACCACAAAAAGTGGGGGACCTATCGTCGCATGGATTAGGAGATATCGACGGTTAATGGCCAGAAATCACTTTTGGTTTTGGGCATTTTGAGATCAAATAACTGGGTATTGGGTGATGGCACAGTTGAGGAAGTTGTAGAGGAGAGGAAGCTCGACATGCTTGTCGTTGGGTAGTCGACCTGAAAGTCGATGTGGTGGCGGGAAATTCAAGATAAATGGGGGGTCATTTTCCCTGCAGCGTATCAAACATAAATCATCCTTTTCCGGCGACGTGGATGGTTTTCTGGTGATGGGGCCTTGGGGGTGGAGGACTGCCGTGGCGCAGCGAAGCTTCCAGGAGGGGTCCGCGACCCCAGATCATGGCGGCGCCAGACTTTCAGATCGACGGGAATTGGGGCTTTTCTCGATTTTAGGCGATTGGAGCCACTAGGAGCGACGAGACTTCGGGGGGAGCGGCGCCGTGGAGTGGTGGTGGCGCTAGCCGGTGGGGGTGACGCCCAGGTGGGCCCAGGCGGCGGGAATCAGTGGTGGTCAGAGGTGAACCAACATGAAAGGTTTAAAATTCAATTTTTAATTTTAATTTTTAAATACAAACTTTATACATCAATAACTTTTCGTCACTTACTCAGATTTTCATGAATCTGGTTCCGTTGGGATCGTGGAGACGAGAGCTTCACAACAAGACTAACCAGGTCCAATTTCGAGCACGTTGGAATTTTGGGTAAATCCAAATGCAAATTGTTCAGGAATTCAGATAAAACTAATGGAGTGGATACCGATGTGAGAACTTATCGCTAAAATTATTTCTGTTCGGTTATTTATTTTATAACTACATATATGAACTGCTCCCCGTCGTCCACAGACCATGGACGACTTGTTTGTTTGATTGTATTGTGTTGTTGAAATTGATTGTGATGTGAAATGGACTGTTTAAAATATTCATGAGTTGTATAAAATTATTTATCGTTAAAAATATAATTTTAACATTTATAAGAATGAAAATAAATATTCATTTACAAATCGGACGATTTGTTTATGTACACCCATTTGAATGATATTGATTGGAATGATAAATTTTACTTGTCGCCTAACTGCACAAATAATATTATGTGTTTGTGGATTTAAACCCCACACGGGTGTTGGGATGATATTTGACGTACACTAGTCCCAATTGTTTAGTGGTATGTCAATCGATTGGTTGACAGACTGTTTTAAGCATTAAATATTTATATTTAATGCTTATGCAGTGTAGAATGCACTCTGGATGATGGGTGATTGTTTATCATTTTGGTTATATACATGTGTTGTATGAAATCCATGTAAATAAAATTATATGGTTATTGATTGTGTCTGATTCCAGTTCAGAAAGAAGGAATATTTTAAAATAACGATTATTTTAAAATAATGAAAATTTTAAAATAATATTCAGTAATAGATCAAAATCTGATTTTGATGTCCGATTTGGAATGGACACGAATATATTTAAATATATAAAGCCGTGTTGAGTAGATTAATGCCATTTTGATGCAAACGATATTTATATCGACTTTTTTCATTTTCATAATGAATATCGAAAAGGAAATGATTTCAAAATCTAACGTTTTGAAAATATTATCACTTATATATTAATGATATGGAGTATTCAATTTTGATCAGAAATTGAATATGAAGTTGAAATCGTTTTGAAAACGAATTTTGAACGATTTATAAAACACGTTTTAAATGGGAATCGACGAAATATATATAATATATATATAATGGCCTGAATAGAATGCACCGCGCTGCGGCAGTTCGCAAATTTCGACCATTGACTGCGTATGGACATTACGGGAGATCTGACCGTCGGATTCTCTAAAATCAGGACCGTTGAGTTCGTATCGAAAAGAGCTCTATAATGAATATTATAGATTTGGAATCTAATGGTTGGATTTGGAATTATGTCCAAATCAAATTTGAAAAAGGTAGCTGTAAGTGCAGTTCGATGGCCGTTTATGGAAATCGACTGTACGGGCCTTGATAAAATTATTAAAAATATCAAAAAAATTTGTAAAATCATAATAAATGATTTGGAAAGAATTTAGATGAAAAATTCCATATTTGAAAAGATAAAAATATATTTTTATAAAAATGAACTAGTTTTTAACAAGATTTGAAATCCAATAATTTTTAAATAAAATAAATTGGATTGGGAATGGTTTGAAAAATAATCAGGATTTCCAATATATAATTTGGAATGGATTTGAATCGAAATTGTCTTCGGAATATTTCGATGTTGGATTTCGTGATTTTACAGATATTGTTATGGAAATTTGAAAGATATATTTATATCGTTATTTCCGATATGATATTTTTTTGGTTGTAGAATTTGATATTGAATATCAGTCGATATATTTTCTATTCAGAGTCTTGTATTTAATATCAAATGGGATTTTGGGTTTGTCGTGAACAGTGTCTTCAGTAACACTGTTCTTGAACCCCATGTGAAGAGAATAAATCTTTTAATTAAGATTGCTAGAGTTTCCAATTATATTTAATAATTGAAATAAAATGGAATGTGAATTGGGTTTATCGTGAACTGTGTTTTTAACGACATTCATTCTTTAACCCGATTTACAGTGAAATGTGATTTGGAATTTATAAATCTTTTGTTAAGATTTAAAGGAAATTTTCCAAAGTAAAGTTTTTTCCAGTTTAATAAAATAAATTGGAATGGAGTAGAATCTGATTGGATAATTATCGAAGTGAGTTTCTGTGGAGGAAGGCTGTTAATATATACGGAATTTAAAAGGCTTTTCTATTATTCCATTTATATTATCGGTTGGATATGGAAGTTCTTACCGATTACATATATTGATTTGTATTCTGGAAGATTCCATTGTAAATGAAATGTGATTTTGTGTTTATCGTGAGCTGTGTTTTAAATGACATTAGTTCTTTAACCCAGTTAATAATAAGATTCATTTCTTCACTCTGAATAATCATTAACCAATGATTTTTGGAGACTAAAACTGAATTGAAGTTTTAATGAATCTCTAATTAGATTGAAAAGGAGAATGTGATAATTTTAATTATCAATTTGAGAAAATGGTCGAAAATGGAGTACCACCAGTTTTACTCTAGGCGATAGTTAAATCTTTAATTAGATTTGAACGTGAAATGGTAATTAATTTTAACGATAACACCATGGTGTTAGAATGGAGTATTACCAGTTTTACTTCCTGGGATGAAAAGGTTGGGATTGGGAAATAAAATAAATGATTACTTCGGTAAGGTTCGCTAATCCCGACTAGTTAGGATAAACTTTAATATGGTTTAAACTGATATTCAAAGGAAGATTAAAGAATAAATTTAAAGAATTTATCTTTGATAAAATTAATGGGAACCTTTCCCAAAGGAAAATATTATTTGAATAAAAGAATATTCTAGATTGGAATGAGGCGTATGTTGTGTTTGTGTAACACTTGTTTAAAAAATACGCGAGTTATTCGGAAAGACCGGGTTTATCCCATTCTGAATGACTGATACGATGATTAGTCGAAGATGAAGACGGTGGTTGAAGACCGGAGGTCTTCACATTGTTTGGATGATAACTGATGTCTTGATTGGGCCGTACACCCAAGACAAGGTAATAAGTGGTGATCGTCCAGACGTACTTGGAGATCAACCGGATATGCGAGGGCCTCTCTCCTGTATTTGACATATGGGAGAGGAATAAGGTTCCTCCAGTTTTGTTCAGACCCAGAACGAACTTGTAAATGGATGTGTGTCTGACATCGGATTTCATTCTGTGTGATTGATAGACATCAGTTGCATAGCATGAATTGCCTGTGTGGCATGCTGAGATGCAAATGATCAAGGCTTCTGTTGAAAAGCAGAGTCTTGTGGTTGATAATCAACGCACGCCTTTAATATAGCATAGCTTTGTGTAGCGTTAATTCGCGAGCCTCACACCCCGGTGTGAACCAGAAACGGGAGAGGACATCAGGGAGGGCATGCGTTTCCTTCTAGCTAGGAGTGGTGTCGGTGGTTTTATAAGCCCTAACAAGTTTGACTCATGTGGTTGTTGGAATGCGAGGCACCTCGGTTATATCAGCACTGCGGGGCCGATGATTTGGTTGGTATATGACCAGTTTACGCCCCATAAGGTGGGGAAATGCATGTTCAGGCATTTTAATCCACTTCATGTGGACCGGCCCTAATGATCCATGGGCCCACCTGAGTCTGGGTCCAGAGGGGCGGGCAAGAGCGTCTCGAAGCGGTAAATATGATCCCTTTCCTTGGTTCATGACGGAAATCCAATTTCCAATATGAGATATTTCAGTTTTAGTTGTAATCCTATATATGGCGACATAGTGGTATGGGGCACTTATGCCGTCTATGATTGATACTTATGATTGAAATTGTTTTTGAAATAGATAAACACTAGTAACAATATAAAATGACTTTGTTTTGTACGTATCAAGCATATTTTGGCTATTATAAGGTAAAACCCTATCCTCCGGCTTGCGTTGCATTGTGTGATGGGACCTGGGTCTTATAATAGCCTCATTGTTCTTTATTTAGCATTGCGCTCTTTGTTTTATGCACTGGTATTCTTAAGAAGAAACCCGTTCCATGTTACACGGCATGGTCCTTTGGTTTACCTAATTTTAAAATAAAGATTAATAAATGTTTTAGTTCTCACACCAGTCACATGACTGGCCTAGAGTTTATTGTTTTAACCTAATCTCCGGGTGCCCCTATTTTCCACATGGGCAGCTATTAGTTTTGGTTTTGCAGATTTATATTCACAGAATCCTGGTTTACAACTGAAGGGATATTCGGAAAGCTCTGTATCCGTGTATCTGTTCCAGTTTTGTTTTGTATTATTTTTCCACTGCAGTAATGTATTTAACTGTCTGATGTTTATCAAATTTATATAATTTATTCATATTCTGATATATTCTTGTATTCTGATGGAATTGTTGTAATAAGCAATAAAATGTTCTTCTGTTTGTGTTCTGATTTGTCGAGTTCTCAATTCAATCCGGGCTTTCCTTTACGGGGAAGTTCAGGTCGTTATATTGTATATTTGAAACGTAATTAATTTATTAAAATTAAGGATTTTAATTACGATTAAATAGTGTTAAAATTAAAATATGAGTAACTTGTTGTTATATGATCAGAACCGGACAAGCCATACACCGTGTTAACCAGTACGGCGTTATGGGATAAATTTGGACAGGATTGGAAGCAAGTGAATTTACTGTTAAATTAAACACTATTTAATTTAATGGTAACTAAACCACCACAGCGATAAAAATGGATCAAATCAACGTGACTTAAACTCACTTTATTCTTCCCATTTATATTTTATATAAATTGGGTTTTTATTTTGTGTGCTCTGGTTGATAATGGTTGACTGTTCGCTAATTATATATTTATTTATTGAATTAATTGATGAAATTAAACTGTTGTTTAATTTCAGTTAAATACCAAATCGTTATTTTAACGATTGGACCCAATGAAGGTAACTTACGTTATTGGTAATGTTTATTTTAAATGTGTTTAATTGTCTGAATTGTTCGAATTGTTTGTTAATTGGTTGATGTAGATAGTTGTTGTTACTGTTATAGAAATTATCAGTTAAATGGAATTGAATAATCTGATTTGAGATAACCAGTTGGATACAGGGAAGAACAGATTGGAGGGATCCAACGGGATTCCTTAATTATATTTATTTTCATATTATATATAAGAACTGATATGTTGGGGTGATTGATTTGATTGTTGACTGAAAATTCAACATCTGTTTAGTTTAATCCAATAGGCGGTATTGGTTGAGTATTTGGCAGCATATGGCCTATGAAATCAAATTGTTTTATAAATATTGATTTACCGTTAGGCAGATCAACAGAGATGAAGTTATAAAATTTATGTTATAACTGGATGTGGATTTTGAATTGAATTATACTGAAAATAAGTTTGTAAAAAGGAAATAAGTATTTATTATTTATTATTTAAACTTATAATTTATCATTTATTGATTTTATAAAGAAATTTCTAGTGTTAATCTGATTTATAAATAAGTGATTAGAAATTAACCTAACGTTTAAATTTAGATAATTGTTTTGTTAAGAAATAATTAAATGGAATTATTTAAATTAATTATATTATTAATTAATTTAAAAGGGTGAACGAATTGGAATCGGTTAATGGGATAACCGTGTTTTGAGTTGACTATATCGACCATTTTTAATTGGGATTAAATTAGTGCATTTTGGATAGAATGGTTTAATGAATATTGTTTAAATTTTAATAAGATATTTAAAAAGGGATTTACTATTTATTTTAGTTAAACAAGGAATTAATTATTTTAGCAGTAGTTAATGATCAAAAGTATATTATTATCATGATTAATAATAATTTAGGTAATTTCTTTTTAATTGAAAATCATTTAAAAAGTAATCGAAATTGAAATGAAATCCAATTGAATGGTGAAAGAAGTTTATGAACGGGTTTTATATTTAAAAACCCGAAATTTTATAACGAAGTAAAAAAAAAGGGAAATTTCATGCGAATAAAATAGCTTGAAATAAATGTTACTTAATTAATTGAATTAAGTCAAAAGAAATTAAGATAAAAGGGTTTATAATAAATCAGGGTTATATAAATGAGATTTAAAGTGTAAAAGCGTTAATTTTACATTACAGTTACTTAATAATGGGATTGAGTAAGAATGGGGAATTAAAATAAGATTTCCAAAGTAGGAATGGTTGAATGGATTTGAAAAGGAATTAGTAAGGTGAAATTGGTTAAAGAAGTGGGTCATAGGGTTTTGTAAATAACTTCAAAATATAAATGAGTTTGGTTAAAGAGGTAGAGTTAAGAGTGGTGTTACTTAAGTATTGAATTAGGAAAGTATGGTATATTTAAAAAAGAGACTTTCCAAAGGATAAGAAAGTTGTATGGAACTGTATTTTGAATAGAATGGTTAAATAGAATTTGAATTTATATTAGAATGAAATATTGGTTTTTGGGATTTCAACTTGTATTTATCTCGAGATATGAACGTTGTTAATCAAGGTCTGAGAGGTAATTAAAATACCCCAATTGAACGACATCAGGATTATCTGCGGATGACATCCGTTGAAATGGTAAAAGAGTTAGTAAATATTATTATTTCCATTAGAGAAATAATAGTGCGGGGATTAATGGAAATGTGAGGAATATATAACGAGAGTTCCAAAGTAAAAGGGGAAATAAAAAGGGTTGCCGAAATATAATGATATGTTCGAGTTAGAAAGGAAATGTAAAGTTGAGTTTTATTATATAAGATAAGCATGGACTTTGTTTCAAGAAATAAGTAAAAGATATTTTGTAATGTTGTTTTTACGAATAAATAAGTTGAATTTATTTCCCCAATATTAGATAATAATGTGGCTAATGTTTTGAAAGTGAAAATAGGAAGCTGGATATATAAAAAATGAATTTGTTAACGAAAAATATTATGTTAAATAAGAAGCATCGAACTATATTTATAATATTGAAATATTTAAAAGTTTTAAATTTACATTTGTTTTAATTAAAAGGCCAAGTGATGCTGAATACTGAACCAGTGAACCCATTGGATGTTCATGATTGAATCACTGTTATTTTGATAGTTAAATCACCGACTATCAAATCTGTCTACTACGATTGTTGGTATGGAAAGACCGGGATCTGATATATATTCAAATACCATTCCGACCATCAAATACGTGAAGCTGCTGATTGAAGATGGAGCAATTGAAGACCGTTGATCTTCAAGAGCATAAGAACTACTTGTTGAGTTTCTCTGGTTTAGCGGCCAGAGGTATTTCGATAGTAATTCTGTCGTGGTTGGAATCTATGGATTGCAAGGACTACTCGCTACTGATCTATCGGGTGATTCCTTGGATGTGGTAGGAGGGTGCCTTTGGTTCATCCGGTTCCTGGATGACTTGTATGGATGGATGCCTGACAGAGTATTTCCAAAGGAATTACGTACTTTGATTTCTTCAAACGTACCATAGTTGATGACGGAGAAATGGTTTTTCTCTAGCCAAATAACTAGAGTATTTTTGTGGACGTCAGTTAGTGATATCTGTCGGATCTGATGATTTGACATTCAAAGTGAATGGTGACCAGATGTTCTAGAAGATAATTCTAACCTCAAGCCTCATCAACCGGAAAATGACAAAAATCGGGCAGGCAACATGGCTATGTGGGTCACTCCCATTAGGGTGTATAATCATCTATCTAGAGAAATTCTTTTTCCTTCTTTAATCTATTTCGATGTTGTCCCTTTCGGGAAACGGTGGTTTGAGCCCAACCGTTGGTGATATACATTCGATACACTCAAGTGAAATGAGGGGTCAGTCATGTGTGGGCCAGGTTGTAAGACGTTCTTGTTGAACCCAGTGTATTCCCCTCTAGAAATACACTATCGGTAAGTGGTTCCATAACTTGTCATAGTGGGAATCCAATCTCCAATAAGCACCCGTGGTTTTGATTGTGTACTATATATGTGGAGCATGAGATGCAAGCATTCCACTAGATTGATATCTACTTGTATTTAGACACTATTATAATATCAGAAAAGATATTGATTTCAAAAAAAAATTGGGTTATCGTAAGGTAAAAACTATAACAACCCGGATTCCGACAAACCAATTTTTTTTCAAAAATCCAATCTATCGAAACCTGAGTTGGGTGCTCTGGTATCCTGCAGAAAAAGACAGAGATAAAGAAACATGTTAGAACTCGCAAAGCATCTCACAGCGGAAGGAAATAACGTGTAATAAATTCAAATATAGCCTTACCTTATTAACAATGTTGCTAAACCAATATCTAAAGCTATACCATCTTTGTCATGAACCTAACCTAGAAGTATGTAATGAGGAGGGGGTCAGAACATAAGTTCTGTGTGACTGGACTTAGAATAAACTTCTGTATATACAGTTCAGTTACATTTTCTTGGTTATTAGGTTGTTAACAATGTTAGCTCTTTAAGCTATACTAACCCATCCACTAGTAGATTAACCTAATACAATGTATATGTAGTTACCCCCTACTCGTTTCCTCTTTTCATGTGTACGCAGTCCCTTATCCAACTCATGTCATCTTGTCATATGTACGCAGTTCCTTATCCAATGCCATACGTCGTACGGGCTTTCATGTATATATATATATATATATATATATATATATATATATTCTCACTACGTCTGCGTAAAACACCATTCCTTTGTTGCGTAAGCATTTGGACTGCCAACCTAGGTCTTACTAGGTTCTGTTATTGAATACTACTTAGATCCCACTAGGGTTTTCCATCGAGTGTTACCTAGGTCCAACTGGGGTTTACTTTATCGAACGCTTCCTAGGTTCAACCAAGGTATACGCTACGTAGGTCCAACTAGGGTTTATGCTACCTATCGAACAATGCCCTCAAGTCAAGGACACACTACCCCGAGCGATATGCGTTCCTACACTTTACGTCCCAACCATATCGTTAAACGTGCTAGATATCTAGTTGCACATGTCCTCTATATGTGCGACCTGAGTCCCATATCAGGGCAAATCAAGAAACACGGAGCTCGGTCGGGAGCTTTAAGTTATCTGTCGATGCAAATGCTAAGGTCTGTTTTTACTATGGCTATGGTCCCACTTGACCCCTCACTCAACTAATGAAAGGCACCCAAGAATATCAAGAATGAGAACTGTACGCAGGACCTCTATGCCCCCACAAACCTATTGGCCAACCTCACCCATAACTAGATAGCAAGTATATGGTCTTTTGGAGTTCTCCGCCTTTCCGCTTTTCGTGCTTAACTGACTCAAGATGGTAGGTAGCCGACGACGTGCTATCACAGAGCCAACTGGTTATCGCCGACTCACGCTGGTCCATCCTAGTCTTTAGGTTGCCTTATTATTACAACCAAGGCATACTCTTGGTTCTTCTTACGCAGACCTTAACCTCTGCGAGCCCAGACGGATCATCTGCATTCTCACAGAGGGATACCAAGAGTATCCTCACATCCCCTCGAAGTTGCGTGCTTTGTAACCTAGTCCGTTGGAGCCTTCTATATGATCAGATGGACCTACGCTCCCCCTCACGCCCTACAGTGCCGTGATGATCTACCGAGTTTGGTTATTCATCCCCTATCGTATGGACTGGTCCAAGCGCCTTACCATTCATACTGTTAGACCTTATGTCTAAACTTCTGATTATGCGCTTGCTTTGTCTTATTAACTTGGTTATCCTCGTTTATGTTGTCCTTCAATTCTAATTACCAAGTTTCTCTTTAACTAAGGTTTATTACTTAGTCCTCTTCAACTAAGGTTTACTTACTTAGTTATCTTTACCGTTGCTTACTTAGTTCTCTAACTAAGGTTCATTACTTCAGTTTCCTTTTTACTTAGTTTTCTAACATAGGTTCATTACCCAGTTGCCATCATCATTATTTATTTAGTTCTCTTACTAAGGTTCAACACTTGGTTGCCTTTATCGTTATTTACTTAGTTCACAAACTAAGGTTTACCAATGAACTCAAACATTACTTAAGTTTTCTTTATCAAATGATGGCGTCCGGGTGCTTTCCCACATTTTCAGCTTAGATTAACTTCTTTCAAAGTATAAGTCGTCCCACCCTTCAAGTCTTGCATTACATCTTAAGTCATAATCTTCCCTTGTCCCTAGGACAAGTTTACCTGTTATTTAATTTTTACATTACCGCAATTCTGGTTCATAATAGGTAGTTATCATTCCCTATTACTGTGTTGGTTAAGTTTGTCCATATGTCAAGTTTTACTTAACCCGACCTTCCCGCTCATGCATTACTCGTATATTCCACAAATTTGGTTAAGTGTTGCCTTTCAGTTCATATTGACTTAACCTACCCACGCATCATGTCAAATTGGTTAAGTGTTGTTAACCTAACCTTACCATACTAGCATGTGTCATTAGCATTAATTGATTATTAATACACCAAGCTCTCACATTAGACCTATTGTTGCAGTTGCTGGATGTGCTGGGCGGTTCCGGGCAGTCTTACACCACAACTCAATCTAACCTCGGGTTGAAGCGCGTTATGACTAACTTCACACATTAGACCCTATTGTTTGTAGCCACTGGACATGCTAGGCGGTTCCGGGCAGAATTACACTGCAACCTCATTCTAACCTCGAGTTAGTCATGTTTCATCTTTAGACAATTAATTTTTTTATGAGAACGTTAAGCATCAATTTCAGGTTATGAGTTAGGTTTCATAATCACATAAGAGGTCTCATAATCGCATAAGCTAAGTTTTATCCGTTCCTTTATCAACTTAGGATTCTTACCTTTAGATTCGTTTTTCCCAAAACCCAAAATTTAAACTTATAGTTTTAAACCTCAATCCCGCAATATTTGATTTGAAATAAATCTCTTCTTCCCAATCCCGTCCCATATTCAATAATTCCAATTAAATATACACAATTTCAGGTAAACATTATAAATCGGAATTCATAGTTGCGCACTATTCAGCATAGATTCATGTTTCCAAAACATACCCAAAGATTCCTTATTGAAATATGCTCCAAAATTCCCAATTCAAACTTTATTTCATTGAATAATCCCAATATACAATTCACCAATTGTCCCAATATTTGCAATAATAATTGTTATGCCACAATCCCCAAATTACAGATTATATTCCTCGATTGCATAAAATAAATTATGCCCCAATATTCCCATATTTCAATCGTACGTATGTATAATAAGATTTCGTCTAGGTTCGAGATAACCTAGATCCAAAAATAAAAAGGGGAAGGAGAATAAAAGGACAATTATTATAACACGAATCTTGAATTGAATTTACAACTGGGGAACGATGAACGATAATAATACTATTATGCAACAAGTTTATTGTAATTCCACTCACCCTGCTTTTCATCTTCAATTCATGGATTTGATTGAACTTTGATTGATTTTATGCCCCAAACCATAGATCTGATCTATCTTTGATTTCTTTGCGCAGCGTAAGTTGTGAATCTGAATTTCTCCTCCTTGCGTAGTGTAAATTTCGGATCTAAATCCCTTTTTCTCTTTAATTTGGAGGTTGTCTTGATTCTAAACTTTTTTATTTTAAGAATAGATGTTTTGAAAGGAAAAGGGAAGAAAGTGGATCTGGAAATCTCTTGGAGAAGAATAATTTGAGTTAGAACAGAGCCATGGCGTCGCCATAGGCTTGGGTGAAGTAAAAGAATGGGTTAAGGGTCATTATATAGCTGTTTAGTCAACGTATCAAATCAGAAATTGCGTCCAGATGCAGAAAATGAATTCTGCCCAGATTGGAGGGGGGAGGTCGACCCCCAGGTCGACCTGTTTTAGAGGAGGTCGACCTGCCTGGGGTAGATTGACCTCCAGGTCGACCTGCCTTGGTATAGGTCCACCTGTCTGGGTTATTTTACTATTTAATTTCTGAATTTCTCTTGAATCTTCCGAAGGCCATAATTCTTTCATACGGAGTCCGATTTTCGAAAACTTGGACTCTATTCCAAGCAGAATTCCGAGACGAACACAAAGGTAATGTCCGTTTTACTTAATTCCTGATATTTACATTAAGTATCTTTATTTTATTATCTTTTCCGTTACGTACACTGTTATCGAATTAATTTTTCCTTCTCTTCCATATATTAATTAATTTTCATTATACATCACCATTATTTGTCTATCTATGCATATATACATATTTGTACATTTTTAATTTAAAAATGTGGGGTGTTACATTCACATACCATTAAAGAATTTCGTCCCCGAAATTCGATAAGAGTAAAATTGATAATCCCTCGCAATATCCATCCATCAAGTGTGCATCCAGTTGTTGCAAACATTGTGCATATGTGCAAAGTGAGATACATCAGAGTAAAGTATGTATGCCTAATTTGGATCCACCTATATGTATGCAAAATTTAAAAACTCTTTCAAAACATGATGCTCACATCCTAAATATACTTGCAGTTCTATATGAATGCAATATTCTTGAAAAATCAAAATACTTTTCATCCATGTTTTCCCATACTCTTATAGAATAAGAGCATAGTTCACCCAATTGTCGCATCCAAAACCCTACCACCCATCATTAAATTCGAAATTTAGAAAAATCTAATTTTCCAAGTTCGCTTTCCTTATGTTACGAAAAGGTATAAAACGGAAATATACACATCCTCCGTTTTTCTTTTCTAATCGTACTTGGATTTTTGTGTGACTATTCTATGAAGATTTCCTATTTTCCTATTCAAGCACAACCACATAAGAAAATTTCTTCTCTTTTTCAACTTACCTTGGAAAAAATTCATATTTATTCATCTTTTTCTTAAGATTTTTATTTTCCTTTCCCGTCACATTTGTTGTCTTACTGGAGTTGTTGTTTTCTTTTTAGTTAGGCTAGTTTCTTTCTTAGCTTATTTGACTTAATCAAATTACTTAAGTTTATTATTTTCAAATAAGCCTTTTCATTTTCAACTCAAACAGCATCCTACACAGCTACTATTATGGGCCAAGAATCTTAGGACTTTGTCATCTCAGACAATCGCGAGTCCACACAACAGGATCTACCCACTTACTTGCCCTTTACTACTTAGTAGTCACTACTAGTCCTTGCTGTGTATTACTAGCCTATCCTTTTTCTTTTTCTCAAGTAACAAACCTAGGTTTCTCAATGCTTATGCATTCTACGGGAAATTTTCCATTAGTTTAATATTAGCTAATCCCTGACTGTAAATTAGCAAGAGAGTAACTCCCTAAATATCAACCCCGAAGACCGAAATCAACATAAGATTGACACTCTGAGAATCACTCAACTCAACCATTCTCTAGTTGGTTCCAATTGTTTAATTCATAGCTTTAACTTTCTCTCGTTCTTTTCTAGGCACTAATCCTTACCTACTCCATTCTTTTTAAAACATGGTTTGGCCTCCTTTCTTTTCGTTACATTTTTCTTTCAAAAATTAAAAGTGTTAAAACTTTATTTTCTTCTCCAAAACTTGTTTTCGCCAAACCATAAAAACATGTTACAAAATAAAATGCAAAACATTATTTTTTTTTTCAAATCACAAAACTGGAGTAGACAAGGACGACTATCAGGCTTACGTTATTTCCAATTACAATGTTAATTTTACTACTCGCTATAAGGTGTAGACATCTATTCTATTCCTACAACTTATTTTGTCCACCCAACAAAATTTCTTTGTAAATCAATAATCAAAATTTATTGTTAACAGGCAACACTTTCTTTTGAGTCCTTTCATATATTATAATATGAAAACTAGCGAGCTATATATGCTCTATATTATGCACCTTTTAATGAGAGAATTCTTTTTTTTTAAAACAAATAATCATTGTTTTACAAAATATACCCCACTTTACTTTTAAAACCAAACATGCACTAAATAATTTCTCAAACATCCAAAATTACCTTTTAAGATCAAAACTTGAAAATACTACAATATCTTTCTACCGAAATTTTTAAAAATTCAAGTTCTTAAAAGTTAATCATTGGCCTAGACTCAAAGTGGGTCTTTCAACTCAACTAGGCTTTCCTAGGCACTTTCCAAACCAATTCTCTCAACTATATATATTCCTAATCCATTTTCCACATTTTAACCTTTTTCTAATTTATAAGGTTTCACTTCTAAATCCACTACTCTAAAATAATAACATTTCAGTTTTAATTCTTATGGGATACTTCCTTTATTCAATACCAAATCATATTGTACACTTTCCAACCAATCCACCTAAGGGTCTTAAAATTTCTAGGTTCATTCCTTTAGTGCACAAAATAGTTATCCCAACTCTTTCCATACCTAGTGGGCTACTTTATGGATTTAGGTTTATATATACAATATATTTATAATTTTGAAAATACAAATACGTTCACTCATTATCTCCCTAGGAACACTAAACCGAAGCTCTGATACCAGATGTAACAACCCGGATTCCAACAGACTGAATTTTTTTCAAAAATCCAATCTATCGAAACCCGAGTTGGGTGCTCTGGTATCCTGCAGAAAAAGACAAAGATAAAGAAACATGTAAAAACTCGGAAAGCATCTCATAGCGGAAGGAAATAAAGTACAATATATTCAAATATTGCCTTACCTTATTAACAATACTACTAAACCAGTATCCAAAGCTATACCATCTCTGTCATGAACCTAACGTGGAAGTATGTAATAAGGAGGGGGTCAGAACATAAGCTCTGTGTGACTGGACTTAGAATAAACTTCAGTATAATCCTACATATACCATTCAGTTACATTTTCTTTGTTATTAGGTTGTTAACGATGTTAGCTCTTTAAGCTATACTTATCCATCCACTAGTAGATTAACCTAATACAATGTATATGTAGTATCCATCCACTAGTAGATTAACCTAATACAATGTATATGTAGTTACCCCCTACTCGTGTCCTCTTTTCATGTGTACGCAGTCCCTTATCCAACTCATGTCATCTTGTCATATGTACGCAGTTCCTTATCCAATGTCTGTCGTAAGGGCTTTCATGTATATATATATATATATTCTCACTACGTCTGCGTAAAACCACCATTCCTTTGTTGCGTAAGCGTTTGGGCTGCCAACCTAGGTCTTACTAGTTCTGTTATCGAATACTACCTAGATCCAACTAGGGCTTACCATCGAGTGTTACCTAGGTCCAACTAGGGTTTACTTTATCGAACACTTCCTAGATTCAACCAGGGTTTACGCTACCTAGGTCCAACTAGGGTTTATGCTACCTATCGAACAATGCCCTCTAGTCTAGGACACACTACCCTGAGCGATATGCATTCCTAGACTTTACGTCCCAACCGTATCATTAAATGTGCTAGATATCTAGTTGCACATGTCCTCTATATGTGCGACCCGAGTCCCGGCTGGACAAATCGAGAAACAAAGAACTCGGTCAGGAGCTTTAAGTTATCTGCCGATACAGATGCTATGGTCTGTTTTTACTGTGGCTATGGTCCCACTTGACCCCTCCCTCAACTAATGAAAGGCACCCAAGAATATCAAGAACGAGAACTGTACGCAGGCCCTCTATGCCCCCACAAACCTATTGGCCAACCTCACCCATAACTAGATAGCAAGTATACGGTCTTTTAGAGTTCTCTGCCTTTCCGCTTTTCGTGCTCGACTGACTCAAGATGGTAGGTGGCCGACGACGTGCTATCACAGGGCCAACTGGTTATCGCCGACTCACGCTGGTCCATCCTAGTCTTTAGGTTGCCTTATTATTGCAACCACGGCATACTCTTGGTTCTTCTTACGCAGACCTTAAACTCTGTGAGCCTAGGCGAATCATCTGCATTCTCACAGAGGGATACCAAGAGTATCCTCACGTCCCCTCGAAGCCGCGTGCTTCGTAACCCAGTCCGTTGGACCCTTCTATATAATCAGATGGACGTACGCTCCCCCTCGCGCCCTATGGCATCGTGATGTTCTACCGAGTTTGGTTATTCATCCCCTATCGTATGGACAGGTCCAAGCGCCTTACCTTTTGTATAATTATACCTTATGTCTAAACTTCTGATTACGCGCTTGCTTTGTCTTATTAACTTGGTTATCCTCGTTTAACTAAGGTTTATTACTTAGTCCTCTTCAACTAAGGTTCACTTACTTAGTAATCTTTACCGTTGCTTACTTAGTTGTCTAACTAAGGTTCGTTACTTCGGTTACCATTTTACTTAGTTTTCTAACTAAGGTTCATTACCTAGTTGCCATCATCATTATTTACTTAATTCTCTAACTAAGGTTCAACACTTGGTTGCCTTTCTCGTTATTTACTTAGTTCACTAACTAAGGTTACCAATGAACTCAAACATGACTTAAGTTTTCTTTATCAAACGATAGCGTCCGGGTGCTTTCCCACATTTTCAGCTTAGATTAACTTATTTCATAGTATAAGTTGTCCCACCCTTCAAGTCTTGTATTACATCTTAAGTCATAATCTTCCCTTGTCCTTAGGACAAGTTTACCTGTTATTTAATTTTACATTACCGCAACTTTGGTTTATAATAGGTAGTTATCATTCCCCATTACTGTGTTGGTTAAGTTTGTCCATATGTCAAGTTTTACTTAACCCTACCTTCCCGCTCATGCATTACTCGTATATTCCACAAATTTGGTTAAGTGTTGTCTTTCAGTTCATATTGACTTAACCCACCCACGCATCATGTCAAACTGGTTAAGTGTTGTTAACCTAACCTTATCATACTAGCATGTATCATTAGCATTAATTGCTTATTAATGCACCAACCTCTCACATTAGACCTATTGTTGCGGTTGTTGGATGTGCCAAGCGGTTCCGGGCAGTCTTACACCACAACTCAATCTAACCTTGGGTTTAACTACGTTATGACAAACTTCTCACATTAGACCCTATTGTTTGCGGCCACTGGATATGCCGGGCGGTTCCGGGCAGAATTACACTGCAACCTCATTCTAACCTCGAGTTAGTCATGTTTCATCTCTAGCCAATTAACAATTTTTATGAGAACGTTAAGCATCAATTTCAGGTTATGAGTTAGGTTTCATAATCACATAAGAGGTCTCATAATCGTATAAGCTAAGTTTTATCCGTTCCTTTATCAACTTAGGGTTCTTACCTTTAGATTCGTTTTTCCCAAAACCCAAAATTTAAACTATAGTTTAAAACCTCAATCCTGCAATATTAGATTTGAAATAAATCACTTCTACCCAATCTCGTTCCATATTCAATAATTCCAATTAAATTTACACAATTTCAGGTTAACATTATAATCGGAATTCATAGTGGCGCACTATTCAGCATAGATTCATGTTTCCAAAACATACCCAAAGATTCATTATTGAAATACGCTCCAAAATTCCCAATTCAAACATTATTTCATTGAATAATCCCAATATACAATTCGCCAATTGTCCCAATATTTGCAATAATAATTGTTATGCCACAATCCCCAAATTACAGATTATATTCCTCGATTGCATAAAATAAATTATGCCCCAATATTCCCATATTTCAATTGTATGTATAATAAGATTTCGTCTAGGTTTGAGATAACCTAGATCCAAAAGTAAAAAGGGGAAGGAGAATAAAAGGACAATTATTATAACATGAATCTTGAATTGAATTTATAACTGGGAAATGATGAACGATAATAATACTATTATGCAACATGTTTATTGTAATTCCACTTACCTTGCTTTTCATCTTCAATTCATGGATTTGATTTAACTTAGATTGATTTTATGCCCAAATCCATAGATCTGATCTATCTTTGATTTCTTTGTGCAGCGTAAGTTGTAAATCTGAATTTCTCCTCCTTGCGTAGTGTAAATTGCGGATCTGAATGCCTTTTTCTCTTTAATTTGGAGGTTGTCTTGATTCTAAAATTTTTAATTTTAAGAATAGATGTTTTGAAGAGAAAAGGGGAAGAAAGTGGATCTATAAATCTCTTGGACAAGAAAATTTTGAGTTAGAACAGAGCCATGGCATCGCCATAGGCTTGGATGAAGAAAAGAATGGGTTAAGGGTCATTATATAGTTGTTTATTCAACACATCAGGTCAGAAATCGCGTCCAGGTGCAGAAAATGAATTCTGCTATATTTGGGGGGAGGTCGACCCCCAGGTCAACCTGTTTTAGGGGAGGTCGACCTCCAAGTCGACCTTCCTTGGTATAGGTCGACCTCTAGGTCGACCTGTCTGGGTTGTTTTACTAGTTAATTTCTAAATTTCTCTTGAATCTTCTGAAGGCGATAATTCTTTCATACGGAATCCTATTTTCGAAAACTTGGACTCTATTCCAAAGCAGAATTTCGAGACAAACGCAATGGTGATGTCCGTTTTTATTAACTCCTGGTATCGAATTAATTTTTCCTTCTCTTCCATATATTAATTAATTTTCATTATACATCACCATTATTTATCTATCTATCCATATATAAATATTTGTGCATTTCTAATTTAAAAATGCGGGGTATTACAAAAACCGTCCATATTTATGTATGGATTTGGTCTTACGATTATCCTTTTATTTCAAAAAGATTTTGAACTTTAGAATCAAGTTAGATGATTTCCCTTAACCCTTTTGCGAGTTTTTACTCACTCCGGTTCACTAGACTAACCCGGTGCTTGTAATGCTTGGGTTAGATCGAGGGGTACATGTCCAGGTTATCGGGTGCTGCGAAGTCTAGAGACGAGCTGGAAATGTTCAGACGTATGATATTATATAGCTACTATTCCTCCGTGTGTTGTATATGTTGACAGGTTATTATAACTGTCCAGATGTGTGATGTTCTCTGATGATTGTAAGTATTTTTAAAAGCTGTCAATAAAGATTTATTTTTGTATTATATTTTGTTCTGCTGCGATGTGAGACTCTGTGATTATGTGATGCTTCTTCTTTTCTTCTATCCTAACTTTCTTTCTTATCTCACCCTCTAATTTCTTTCTATTAACGTTCCGGTGTTTGGAAGGTCGGAATGAGATACATAACTGTATTTATGTCGATTTTCTAGGCCGAAAATCCTTGGATCGTTACACCTGCACACTTGAGGGAAAGGAGGAATAAATGGATTAGACATAAAATTTGGTGAATGAGAAGTAAATTTCGAAGAAAAAGATCAAGTGTAATCAATTTCGAATTACTGTAAGTGTCATATTGTGCTTTCCTTTTTCTAAAGAAAGAAGTTGTCTACACCATCTGAACTAGCCTAAAAGGCCAACCCAACTTTACCAATTGATGGACTATTAGTCCTTTGTCCTACTTCTACTCCACTACGCCTAAATGAGGGTGTGAAACAAAATCTCACATAATGGTTCATTAAAAACACACACGCACTCCTTTTGTACGTAGTAATAGAGTGTCACTTATTTACTACTCTAGTATTTGCGTTGAACATACATCATTTGGATGGGCTACCCCTTCGTTTTGTGGTATCTTATTTTCTGCTTCGAAGTTATCTACGTATATGCTAGGATGGGCGCCATGCCAATTAGTGCATGAGTACCTCGAGTCGCTTATTTGCAACTTTGATGTCTGCACGCTCGAACATTGTCGAAACTGACTCCCTTCAGTCTTATTTTCCTTATAGACACTTATTTCTTAATAAGACGTGTGTTTCCTTTCGTCGTTCAAACTGGGCCCCTAGCCTATAATTTTAATTGCAGTCCCAAACTCAGTCTACTGAGTTTCACCTTTGGCTACTTATTTTCCAATCCGACGTGCATGTCCAACTTCACTACGACGGGTCCCAACAAGTATAAATGTATTTGACTAGGAGGGAAGTCAAGTCTCCTTCCTTCACAAAGCTAAACACCGAACCCATTTTCCCAAAATCATCAAAATATGTCATCAATAATAGACTATTAGGTTTAAGGTTTGTTATATCTTTTCTTGTTTGGGATATGTCTTTGATTATAAAGTAGGTCAGATTTGTAATTCAAACATTCCAGGTTAGAATAAGTCTAGATTAAGTTTATTTATCACTTCAATATTCTTATGTTTAACATTACAAATCTGGTCAATTTCTTTCACTTTACACCTTTTAATATTCTTAAATATTACTTTAAAATTTTAGTTAGATAATTCTACTTTATACGCATTTAATCTTTATTTTAAGTGATTAGATTTTGGTTTTACAAATTCCTAATATAGATCAAAATTTATAGATAAATTCAAGTTCAACAGATAAGTATAGTTTTTGCGACTAAGTCAAAAGTTTGCAGTGAAATCCTAATTTTACAAATAAGTCCATACCTTGCGAACAAATCTAGTTTTACCAATAATTATAGTTTTACAAACAAGTACAGTTTTACAAACAAGTGTAGTTTTACAACTATGTCTAGCCTTACTACTAAGTCCAGTTTTACAAATAATCCCAATTTTATAAAAAAAAAATATATTACCAATAAGTCTAATTTAACAAATAAACATATATTTTTGGATAAGTTTTTATTTTACAAATAAGTCCATAGTTTACACCTGAGTCCATAATTTACACATGAATCCATAATTTAGGAATAAGTCCATTTTTATATATATACACACACACATACATACATACATACATACATATATATATATATATATATATATATATATATATATATATATATATATATATATATATCTGTATGAGATGGAACCTAAGTCTAAATGATTAACCTTTCTGATCAAATAGAAGTTAAAATTTCTCACCCTTAGATCCTTAGCTCTTTTTTAAGCTTTTATGTTATTCCCTCCTTCTCTAATATGACTTTCTCCAATATTGTTTTATTTTATTTTGAAATTTTGGAAGAGAGAAGAATGAAGGAAGAAGAGGAAGAATAGAGGAAAAAGGAAGGAATGAGAAGATATGGGTGTCTTAGGGTTAAATCTATTTCTATTTATAGGCTTAGTGGAGTAATCGTAACTGTTATATTGAACTTGATTAATTCATATAAAACCAAGGCATGCATCCTCTCTTCACCATTAGATTTTGGGTTTTGTTCAAATCTAAGTATTGAAGAAAATCTATCAATCTTACTATGGTAGCTTCTATTGATCCATATAAGCCCAAAAATCTCGTTCAAATCCATCACATGCCTAGTCGAGTATATGACTAGGTATGTGTTTGGGTCAACAGCCTCTAGAAGTATTCAACCGTCGTAGTCAACCGTCCCTGGCAGCGGTTGACCCGAGCATTGACATTACATATATATATATATATATATATCATATAAGATTTGAATTTGAATTTAAACCATCTTCACTCCATTACTTTCTACTACTGACTCCAATCATGATAAATTATTTGCGTAAATTGTCCACAAAATCTCTATCGATGCAATGGTAAAGTCCCCATAACCAAATTTCGATGTCTATAAGAATTTAATTTTTAATTCATTTTTTACTTTATTTTATTATTATTTGCATATTGTTTGGGTATTACATTTATTATATTTTATATGTTCAATACTGGGATTGACTTTTAATGAACCAAAATTTTATATTTATTAATCTATGTTTATTATTTGTAAGTAAGCAAAAAATATTCGATATCTTGAAATGATTTCAGATACATATATAAATATTGCATTATCTGAATTAGTATTTGATTATTTGTAGCGGAGAAAGGTGACTTAGGCAATGATGTTTGTAACACCCGACACTTTTCTGCCCCTAAATTTTGACAAAAATCGAAACTCAAACACATCCAAGTATGGAGCGTGTAAATCTGGTACCTGCAATAAATGAACGTCAACATAATCAGAGTACGATAAAAGAAAACTCACTGCGGAACAAAACATGATAACTAGTGTTAACTCGAGTAACTACCTTTTTCAAAGTAAGTCACTTTGAAAATATCGAGCATAAGAGAGAGCGAGAACTGAAAGCCAAACTTAAACACCTGTGAGAACTTGACCTTCTCAAGAAAACTTGGGTGGTTGTAATGAGGAGACGGGTCAGAATAACAAGATTCTGGTGAATAGGAAATGTACAACATAGATTATACTACATAAATGTATCCCGTTTGGCTCAATCCAAGATGTATGCCTACCAAGATTAGTGATTCTAGCCTAACCTTGTAAATGTTTACGCACGATTTTACTTCTCTTCCCAAAGTATGATACCGTGATAGATCGTTATGCACATATTGGTGAAGCCTTTATACCAGAACATGGCTGATTATTTAATTGAGGTTAGACCCATAGTTACATAAATTCTATATATGTACACTTTCATTCGCTCTTCCTTTGTCATTTAAGGCCTCACTATCAATGATAGATAGGGTGGATTCTCTTTGATCACTTAAGACCTTAGGCGGACCAATTTGTTTCTTATTATTCCTTAACAACTGATTTATTTAATATTAACATAAACTAGCGGATACTAGCTACAGGCCCTACTAGTTAAGGCTTTTGTCATTCATGCATATACCCTTACCCCGTATAAGGTGAGAGATGATATTTTACCATTCTCTATACCTTCTTGCTGACCTTATTAGATAACCCCCGTAGTCGTTTACTACTTCCCATAGGATAGGTAATCATATCTGACATTTTTAGTTTCTAGGTTTGGGTAAGTCCACGCGCACCTGCCATTTAAGACCCCCTAAACCGAAAGACCTATTACCAGGTGGACTCTTCAACCCTAGCTGCTTAAGACCGAGGAAGCGGACTATACACGAAGGTTATTAGGTTCACATCCCATTAGCCTTTAATACCTTTCCCCATTGGGATAAAGTAGGCTACGTTATTTACTCATTCCCATTTAGTTTCTTTACATGAAAATAATATACGCACACAATTCGTTATCGTCACGGGTTCCTATGTTTAATAATGTTTCACTTTACTAACCTACTAAGTCCAATTATAACTTCTAATTATAAGCTCTGTATTAACTAATATAAATAAGGATAGTTATATCCTCCTACGAAATTTATTTAATTGCCTCCCCAAATTTAGAGTTAGTATTAAACAACAATCAATACCCATAAATCCCCTTTTTCATCATTTACTTCCATTCATAAGTTCATTTCCATTTATGACCCTAACAGTCATATTTTCCTAAGGGAAACATTTACACTGGATATCCTTAATTTATCAGTCTCGAAGTATCTATTTTTTGTACTCCAACAGACAACTACTATTCCTATTTATTTATTTATTTATTTATTTATTTGTTGACTGTTATATATACATATATTTATGCACCAGATCTCTCACATTAAGTTGGCAACTTATGGATGTTGGATTTGTCGGTCGGTTCCGTGCAGACTTCTACCACAAGTTGAACTTAACCTCGTGCCTTAGTACATTTATATTTACGCATTAGACACCTCACATTAAGCTAGCTACTTGTGGATGCTGGATTTGCCAGCCGGTTCCGGACAGACTTATACTACAAGTTGAGATTAACCTCGTGTCTAAATGTGGTTATAATTCAAATTTCCTAATTGGGGTTTACAACATTTATCCTAATCAATTTAGGAATCGCAACCATTATCCTATTATATTTACTTTTCCCAATTAACATTGGTTACAATTGTTTTTTTTATAAATTTGTAGTCCTATTTATAGCAGTTAACTATATTGACTACTACAAATGGTCACCACAAATATATTAATTCAATATGGATTACGTTTTTATATAATTCCATAATTGAACATTATTCAAACATTCAATACCATGTATATTTTACCGTTTTACACTGATTTGGATGAATAATATGTATATTTATATTTTTTTGTTTTCATAGGTCAAACGTAGTTATCTTTTATTATTATTAAATTTAATGATTTGGTTTAATCAATAACCATACATTTCTTTTTACATTCAATCTTGCCAAAAGGTTTCAATCTTCAAAAATGACCATTAGTTGTAATTATTGTAAATTATGCCTTATTTTTGGAACAGACATATTTTAAATTAACAAGAAATATATATTTATATTTTTTTTGGAATAGTTGATGCAAACTTCTTACAAATATTTATATTAATATTTGTACGTACCTTTGCACCATTTTTCCTTTTTAATCTTTTTGTCATACCTCTTGTGAATTCAAAATAATATCTTTTGTTTAAAAAGAGGAAAAATGGCATATTTACAACAGTTAGGCCAAAACCTAACAATATTGAATACAAACAGGCTTATTCCTTTTTAATATTACAATCACGTAATTTACCAATCGCATCTATTTATCCGAATTCACATAATTTATTATTCAATGCTGAATGGAATGTAACAACATCTAATTGTTGTTTAAATGGGACTGATTTCCAGATCTACAGTCCTTTGCAATAACTACGATACATTTTATAGCATAATTGTAGGAAGTATATATGAACAAATTTAAGAATCCCACAATTAATATTACGCCTAACCACAATTCACAATCTATAAGTTTTAACATTGTTTACAATCAGATCTGATGGATGTCAATACAATTATAATAATTTAAAGGACAGATCTGATGGAAATAGGCATAAAAATTTAGATTTAAATCAAATGAAATAGATAGGCTATTATAACAGTGTTCGTAAATTTTCCACTCAACTTAAAGCATCCAAATCCAAAGTTTGAGTCCTTTAGTCCTACAATTCCCAAATTCTTATAAATCTACAATTTATCTTAAAAGGGGGTAAGTTTCAGATCTATAGAGGTGTAAGAAGATAGGAAGAGAGGAGAGAATCTGATTAGGAGCGTCAATTCACATTCTTTTCCACTGAATCTGATAATCCTCTGATTTCTATATGATTTGTTGTATATGAATATATTTTTAATTTAAAAAAATTAGGTTTGGAGAAGGAGGAAAATGGCAGAGCTCCGTTGCTGCTACATTTTGTGGAAAAAATGAGGCCTTACCCCATTATTTATAGAAGTGGAATTGGCCTTGAACCGTTGGATTTGTTTTAATTTATATCTATCCGTCCATATAATAATATTTTATAACAAAACCCTAACCGTCACTGCCTAGCTCGACCAAGCAGTCACAGCCGGCGGTCTATCGCCCCAGTTGACCACTTGGTCGACCTAGCAGTGAGGTGGCTGGGTAATTATTTATTAATATATATATAATATTCTATTTTATTTATTGTCCGTCCGTTGTCGTATTTCGTCCGTAACTTTTTCATATGGAACCCATTTACAAAACTCTAAACATGAAAGTTGACCAGAATTTTGAGATGAATGCATCGGTTAAAGTTTCATGGTCAAATTCCATTGTTTGCATAAATTTCTATTTTTAAAATTCTAATAATTAATATTTATTGCCAAAATTCTGGATTGTTACAATGTTTGTTAAGATTAGTGCAATGGTAAGTCTATGAGTTTGTGTTTTAAGACTGTCATTTATAATTTTGTTTATGTTATTCACCTCTGTTTTCAAAACTATTGAGCAATAATGAAGAATATTTTTGGTTCTCACATTATTTCTGCAAGTTTTTAGTCTTTTACCTAATCCCCTCTCTAATAATTTATTTCATATTAATTTATCATTTTATACTTATTTTATTAATTCTCATCCATAATTCCTAAATTTTAACATGGACATTCTGAAGTATACACACACACACACACACACACATATATATATATATATATATATATATACACACACAATTTTTTAGTCATGTCTATAAATAACTTATCGGTTACCTCCTATTGTTTTTGCAACAGTCTGCTTTTTGACCCTTGAATGTTGACACTAACACATCCTAGGTATTTATGTGTCAACACCCCTGGAAAGATGAAAAGTTTGAGTAAAAAATATAGAACGAGGAAGAACAAAATACAATACTAGAATTTCTCAATGGAATGATAACATATAATATCAGGAATGGCCTTTACAAAAATAAAAATATGTAAATACAACCATTAGAGCAAATTAATATATCATTAGCTTGGGCAAGTATAACTACTTATCCACATAAATTTAGGTATAAAACCTAGGATTTGGCAGAAATAAGTATTACGATAAGTGGAAATCCACCTCTTGTTAAGAAACTCCAAAACGACTATGACTAAATTTAAACATGCATGAGACTGACCCAAGCATTATAAGAAAACAGCACCAGGCTCAGCTAATAAACTAGCAAGAGAAACTCAAGATACATGTAACATTTTGCAATACCTTTTGAGATCATATGAATTCCAATAATGGTTTCTCCCTCAAAACCAGCCAATCATTCATAATGTTTAATATGATGATATAATAGATAAGTTTAGGGTATAGAGTATAAATCATATTAGATAAGCACATTGATGTTATTCTTAACAACAGATGTAGCTTGTGGGTTTGTTGGTCCTTGAAGCATGTGCTCAAAGACCAAAGCTTCTAGTCATTGAAAACTCTTCAAGGCTTCAGTTGGACTTGGAAGAGCATTATAAGCTTAAACATAAAATCCTTCCCTTCTTTAAATTTGGTCACGTGGCTTTTGATCGAATCAAATTTTGGGAGGACCCCCGGCTTGAACATGGTTTTAACATTGATAATAAAGTTACTTACCTAGAAAAATATAACTCTGGTGTATATCATGATAGCAAAGTTGTAGATCTTTTTGTTCATGATAAGTTCTGCATGCCAGCCTCTACCATTCAAAATGTGCAAATGTTATGGAATATAATTGAAGCCACTAATACTTTTGCCACCACTGATTATTCAACGATGTGGATCTGGCAAGGTGAGAAGTTCAAAATTAAGTCTTTGTACTTTAAGTTACTTGGTACTTCATCTTTTGATGAATGCAGAAGGCACAAGCGTGTGTGGAAGCGTGACAATGGTGCAAAGGAAAATCTGGGCTTGTGGAAGGTGTTGAACCATGGAATTCTTACAAAAGAAATGCTTGTTAACTTTGGGATGGCTCTTGATGTTCACTGTGTCTTCTATGGAGGATCATCTAAGAATGTGCAGCACCTTTACTTTGAATGTGTGGTTGTTCAGCAACTCTATTGTGAAGTTCCAGTGCAAAATGGATACATAACCTCTCCTACGACTAGCATTGATCAATGGAACTGCATTAGAAGGAAAAATGGCACAAGAAAACCTAAACCGAGGCTATTCACTTTCATTTTGAAGAAAATGGTTAACAACATATGGAAAGAGAGAAATGCTCGTGTGTCTGACAATATGCATACACTGAGTTACTTGGAATGGTTGCAGCTTTTATGGTGAGACATCAAGAATGGACTTAAGTTTCTCAATTTTACTTATGATCCTGGCATTTTTGTGTCATAAGCTTGCTTTTGTTGTACATATGTGTCATTTTTGTCTTTGTTAGTTTAGATGTTGGTATGATTTGTATCCTTTGTTTTCCTTTTGTTTTGTTTTGTAGCTTGGTTTCTATGTTATCGTCTTTGCATATCAATAAAAGTGGTAGGGATCCACTCAACCCCGTTGGCTCTGTAAAAAAAAACCTGTTAAGGTTTGTCTGCAAAATATATTTTCCATAAAGATCTCTCCAGATCAAGTCAGATCCAAGCTCCACGCATAAGAATCAAAAGTTACCTACCAAGCAACATATACCTATACCATAAGAAAAACACAATTGGACCGCACAAGAAACACGAATGTGAACCACGTGGAATAAAGTATCGTCAATTCTCACATGTAACATCAATAAGCATACTATAAATAATAAATTAGATATACCATGCCATGGGTTAGCTAAATCCCTGGTTATCTATCACACTCTATATTTAGCCATTTCTAATGTCAGGGCCGCGATTGTCATCTTTGACTTGAGTCTACATTAGTATAAAACACGAATTTCCAAATGGAATCCCTTATAATGAACACATCACAATCAACACGTGGACTCGAGCATCTAGAGAAGATCTCGAATCCTTAGATGGATTCTAGCATAAGTCCTTAGATGAATGCCAACACTGTACCCTCTCTTGGAACAGTCCTCCAAACAGATAGTATCTCACGATAGCATCATTTAAAATACCGACGTTGGCCCCTCCCTTGAACATAATTTAGGATAGTCAGTGCAACCCAATAACATTTCTATTCTTAACCACTTCCAAAACAGAGAAATGTATACTAGTTTTGAAGTAGTTTTTCATTAGTAAAACAAATATTGGTCCTGGTCTTGTCTAAACAAATTCAATAGATTTCCAACAAAGTACCACATTCGACTAATCATCTATCAAGCTCAAAATGGACGACTGTATATGGAAAATAAGTCTTGTATATTTCTCATAAACAAATGAATAAAAAATACAAACTACTTTCGAGTCATATGAAAAATGAATAAGCTACATAAAAAACTTCCATTCCATTTTTTCATGATTAATCTTTTGTTAGTTAAACCACTTTTACAATTAGAACTTCGTTAATCTAAAAAACTTCATTTATTAATCCAAACTTTCAGTTGATTAACTTTCCTTTATATACATTTAAACATATTTAGTTTTCTTTGTAAAAATTATATGCTTGTATTATACTATTTCACTATTCCTTTATAATACTAATACATCAATAAACATTCATATACTTATCTCTACGATAAAAGGTTGTTCACAAATTATTTACGATATTGACTAGGTTTAAGGTATAATCAAAGGGGTTAAAAAATGTCATTAAAACATTCTTTTACTCCCCCTCATTTATAAGTTAAACTTCGTCTTTACTGTTTTTATTCCAAAAAATTAAATACTTGTTATTATTTTTTATAACTCATTAGAGAAGTGAGCATAATCAAAACATTTAAATGGTATTTTCCATTTTACTACAATCCATGGGTTTAAAAACAAATGTTACTAAAACATTATCTACTATAAATCCAAAACTATTATTTTTGTAATCATCTTTAAAATATTCACTTAAAATCCAATTATTTTACTAAGCATAATTTAAGAAGCTTAAAGACAAATCTAGTTTATAAATTATCAAAATAAACTCATAATCGTTTTACTTATGCTTATATATAAATATCCATTAAGGACTTACTTACTTCATATGCATCATCTGAAAGCATTAAAGATAAATGCAATTAGCATATTGTCACAACAAATACCATAATCACTTAAATTATTCTTATTTTTGAAACAATCATATAAATATCGAACTAAATATTTAGTTAATATCGAACTAAATATTTAGTTAAGTTTGATAGTTTAATAATCGAATATCTTGTCAAAGACGATTGCTTATAGAAATCATGATTCCTTGATTAAGAGAGAAGCTAGGTGTAATGACTCAAATTTTTGGTCAATTTAAAATTTTATTTTTTTATTAATTTTACAAGGATTTACAGTCAATTTTGAAAATGCGATGGTTTAACACTATTTCAGTTGCTTACAAAGGAACATTTTCCAAACGATCTTGGAATTCTACAAATACAATTTTATTGGATCCGAAACATCGAAAAATGGTAAGATTACAAATTTCCTGATTTTTGGAGTTAATATGTGAGCATGATAGAAATAAGCGCGTGCTCGGTCAATCTTTCAAAATTAAGCGAAAACGCAATAAATATGGATGATCAAATGAACTCCAAACTTGACGAGACCTATTCCGTTGGATCCGGAATTATGTTTTATGTTAGTGTTCAAATTTTCATGTAAAACGGAATTTCTGTTTGATCACATGAGAAGAAAACGTAATGTTTAACTAAAACACGTCAACATTTAAATAAAGAACTTAAGCCTAAATATACGAAACTTGGTGTCAAGCACCTAAAGGCATTGTGTGTTTTTGTTCACCATCTCTCCCTCTCAAACACCTCATCAATCCACATGCTTTCCATTTTTATAAAAGCCCCTCTTCTTTTCCATTCTTCTCCTTTTCTCCTTTTCACTTCTCCTTTAATTCCTTCTCCTCTTCCTTGAACTTCCATGGTCGCCTTCCTCCTCTCCCCCTCCACCTGACCTTCTCCATAACCTCCGCCACTTACAACCACCCTGCACCAGCCCTCCCCTTCCCTTCCTCCTTTGTCGTGCTTCTATTCCCCCTTAAATCTCTCAAAAACCAGTTTTTACCTTTTATTTGCAAATTCCCTCTCCAAAATCTCATCTTTCACCTCTATACCATCCCATAGACCCTCGTCTAGGGCCCCTAACCTTCGTCATCACTACACACCCCCACCGTGGACCCCATCTCCAAGTCGGCCCCTTGGACCCCACCACCCTTTTCCATTTGCTTTAAAACTCCAGATCTGCGAGTGTGTGTGTATCTGTAAGGTGTAGGAACCCGTAGTCTTCAAATCTAATCCCTTAAGCTTCAGCGAAATTTCTTAGACATTGTACGTGAGTCATAATCGAGTACGAGAGTCCAGAGTCCTTCCATACAAAGATTGGCGGAGTGGAAACCTACGGTGAGAAACCGAAACTCACTAAAAAAGGATAGTTAGAATTAATTGTTTATAGTTAATTGATTGTGTTAGATAATGACTTGTGATTGATCATATAAGTTTGTTATGATGTTTAGTGATGAATGGAATAATAAAAATGTCATTTTTATCTGATATGTGTGAAATCACTTGGGTATGCGACACTTAAAACTTAAACGATCCTAATGAAGTAATTTAATAATTTTTTATTTAATTTGATGTAAACCCCACACATGTATTGGGAAGATAATTGACACTAATCCCAATTGTTTGAATTTGCGGCTAATCTATTGATTGACAAACCCATGTAGCGTTATTTATTTAAGACTTATACTGTGAATTCCACTTGTATGTCAATTGAATGTTGTTTGACGGTTGATTGAGTGTTATATAGTACACTGGTTGAAAATGAATGATAAGTATGATTATTAGTTCGTTGGTTAAGTTTCCATCAATTAAAATGGATTTTTAATGAATATTTAATAATATAATAATAGGTTGAAAATCAAAGTGTGAATTTGACGTCCAATTTTGGATGGACGTGAAGATTACAAAATATCAATGAATGTTTGTAATTGTAACAAATCGATTTGAATTAATTTTCATATACTTATGACTTATTCAAGTTTTATTTTCAAAATGAATAATAACCGATAAAACTGAAGTTCGGTTAGGATATATAGGGAATGTTTTAAAACAATTTCCTTTTCAAAAATTTATTATTTATTTTTATAATGATTGTCAGGAAAGTTTGGATTAAAAATAACGAAGTTTAAAAATTAAAATTATTTTAATCATTTAAATATTATTATAATATTGGAATATTGAGATAATTGAATTTTGAGGTTGAAAAATTAAAATACAGTTTTTGAAAATTATTATATATATTTTATATAATAAATAAAACGTTTTTGTAGCTATTCGATGTATTTTATATTATACATCGAATATTGGTTAGAATAGAACGTGTTGCACAGCGATAGTTCGCGAATTTCGACCTGTAACTTTAAACAAATGTACCGGGTGATCCGACCATCGGATTTTCCCGAAATTGGAACTATTAGGTTCATATTGAAAAGGTATTTCAAATGATAAGAAAAGACTTGAAATCTAACAGTTAGATTTTGAGAAACGTTCAAATCAAATTTGAATAAAAACAGCGCCATGACCAGTAACTGGAAATTGCGAGTATGGACTATTGTTATATAAATAAAAAAAGGGAAAAATTGTTATAAATTATTATAAATGGTTTAGAATGAGTTTAAACCAATTTTATATGGTTTTAAATGATAAAAGTGGTTAAGTGGAATTTGTCTATTTTCTATAAAAGCTTATATAACAGATTTCGAGAAATGTTTGGAAATAAGAATTACTTCATAAATTGAATCAAATTCTTAAGTATACCATTTTACAAGGCCAAGAAATGATTTTTGTAAGCTAAATGACTTAACTAGGCTTGAAAATAAGACTTTAAATCTTACGAAAGGAAATCAACTAAAGGAGACTTAATTGGTGAGTCAATAACCTAATAAGGATTTGATTTTACTTTTTTGGCGCGAATTATTTGAAAAGACCGAGTTAACCCATTTCGAATAATTGTATGATGATTAAAAGTCGAAGATATTGAAGATGGTGCAAGACCGGAAATCTTCACATCGAATGGACTACTTGCTGATACCTTGGATTTGGGTAGCTCCCTTGAAGGGGTTATAGTGGTAGTGGTCTGGATGTACTTGTTGATTAAATGGATGTGCAAGGGCCTCTCTCATGTATTGGACATATGAAATGAGGAATAAGGTGCCTTTGGTTTCGTTCAGACCTAGAACGAACTTGTATGGATGTATGTCTGACATGGTATTCTATGCAGCATTAATTGATCCCTACAAAATATTTATATATTTGGTGGCGGAGAATTTATTCTCTTAGCTTAACACCCTTCTCTGAGAAGTATGAGCTCAGAGGTTATATATTTGTAGATATCAGCTGTATGGTATGAAATGACTGTATGACATGCTAAGTGTTGTTGGCAGAGAGATCAGAGCTTTGATTGAAAAACAGAGCTTTTGTGGTGCGTTAATTCAGGAGCTTCGCACCGCGGTACGAGCCAAAATGTGATGGATGACCGTGGAAAAGACATACGTTTCTTTCTAGCTAAAAGTGATGCCATGGTACGGAGCCCAGGTAGTTTACTTATGTGGATGTTTGTAACAGTCTGCACTTTATGTATCAGAAGATCGTAAAAAAAAAAATTATTCCTTGGGGGTTGGATCATTCTCATCTTTTAACATGTTGCTTATGGGGATATGAGACATGTCCATAATTTTTACCAAATTTGTTTGTGACCATTTTGCCCTTGTCAGTCTTGTACAGAGCATAGCTTTTGACTTAGGTCGAATCAGAGGGCGAGACCTGTGCCATTGGAAAGGAATTGATGGTTGACTTTCTGTAGAGTGGCTATATTAAAGATTTGGCTCAGAGGTTTGGGAGGAATCGTTGTTTTAAGGTTTTTCAGTTAGCTGTTTAGGTTTGGAGAGCCACAATGGGCTGATTTGGGAAGGCCCATTTATGGGCTAGTGGAAGGGTATAAATAAGGGGTGGGAGGTATGAGAAATGTTTTAGTTTCTCTATTCTCTCATAAGGTGGCCTATGTTCCTCCTACCTCTAACATCTTTCCACCATTAAAATTCTGAACCTAAGGAGGGAAATCATAGATCTATACCATTGGAGGCTAGAACTACATCAATTGAAGCAATGATTCATCGGATCAAGGGGATTGGTGCGAAGTGCTTGCTGTTTGGATTCTTATCTCTATCATTTTTGATTGTTTTGGAGAATCGGTGAGAGGTTTACATCTCTCACATAGATTCAATGAAGTGTATGAGTGATTGATCATGTTTTCAATCACATTTGAATGTTTTTCCATAGTTCTATGCCATATTTCCATTTTCATATAAATCACTCTATGATCTCATTTAGTAAGTTTAAATTGGTGATTCCATGTTACTTCATATGATTGTGCAAGTTAGATCTATAGTTTTGTTCATATAATCATTCATTATGGTTTTTGAGTGATTTGCATGATTTGGTGAAAACTTTTGTTTTCATGTTGTTAGCAAATTCATACAGTGCTTTTGATCATATTTGATGGATTAGACAAGTTGGTTTCGTCGAATCTATCATTTGGCGAAGTTTTGGTGGAAACCGGAGTTGTTTTAGAGAAGTGCAGGTTTTGGGTCGCACATAGGGGGTTGCTCGCTCATGGTGTGTTTTCTTGGAGAAAAAGGCATGAACAGGGATCAATCGCATATAGTGGAAACAAGTATGGTCGGTTGTGCAAG
The DNA here is from genome assembly GCA_030737875.1 of Allium sativum. Classification (NCBI taxonomy): domain Eukaryota; kingdom Viridiplantae; phylum Streptophyta; class Magnoliopsida; order Asparagales; family Amaryllidaceae; genus Allium; species Allium sativum. Next base: position 615,148,488 of record CM060912.1, read on the forward strand.
TAGGAAAAAGGCGTAGGGTCTTGACTTTGGAAAGCAGGTGATCGGTCGCCCCTGGTGTTGGGACGGTTGAGCGATCCTAAGGGAAGGGAATGGTTCGAATGAGCGATCCTGCAGGTGGATTAATGGGACGGTCGCATGTTCCAAGATGGTTGGTTCAATCGAGCGAGCCTGGCAGTGGAAGGACCGGTCGGGCAAGGATGGCTCGAGCAGAAGTATACAGGATGAGGAGTTGGTCAGTCATTCGTGGGATGGTCGGTCGTTCATACCCTGGATGGTGATGGTTTTTAACAACGCTTCTAAAATGTTGTGGTTGAAGACTTAAGTGTTATGGTTTGTTTCCCTTAGCAAATTGATGTGATGCTATGGATTGTTTTGAACCTCATGATTGATGTTTTCTTTGGTTCGAAAGTGGTGATAACTTCAAAGTGAATTCCATGGGGAATGACGAAGTGAAGTGATTTGTTCGTCAGATATGACGAATGAGGAGGTGACTCAAGGATGTATTGAGTTCGTGTGAAGTGATAACTCTAAAGTGCCCTGAGCTTATGAATAGTTGTAATTGATAACGACTAGAGATGTGAAGGCTGAGAAATTATCGTTGTTGTAGGTTCTAGCGGACTCAAAGCAGGGTACAATTGAAGACCAATTGTAGGTTGAGTTCCCTGGGCATCGTGTATGGCCTAGACACGTGTTGAGTATAGCATGTTACACGTGTTGAGTATAGCATATGGGGGTTTTGTTAGCATCGGGACGTCGAGTATGGTCCTTGACAGTTGATGGTGAGTTGTTAACCAGTCATACGATAATGATGGTTTCAAAGCAAGGTTGATGGTGATATCCAGAGTCATTCATGGATGTTTGAATGCTTTGTTGTGATGATGGTTGAGTTGCTTTTGCCATGTATGAATGGTTGTTCTGATTTTCATGACTAGATTGTTGTTTCCTTTGGATGTATGGATCGTAAACGCTATCACTGTCGGATATGGGGAAGGCAGTTGTGAGTTCTTCTCTAGAGCTAGGTAGATTAGTCCGTTTATTTACCTATTCTCATATATTTATTGAGGAAGTTTGTTAGTTGATTTATCGCTTACTAAGAACGTTGTTTGACTCAAGGTTTTATGTTTCCTCTTATTACCTTGGGTTGTTCATCTGTCTGTTTGGATGGGCAGACTAGGTGGCATGTAATAGGAGATTGCTTAGTGAGGGCGAGGTTGTTGTTCGAAGGCGAGCAAGAGGCTAGCATATTGTTTTACTACTATATAGTACCTTTGTTTTCCGTTATTTTGTTATTCTACTCTGAGAGTTGTATTGAGGCAAAATTGTACAAACACTATTGTTGTTATCCACGTGTATGGGATTTACTTTCTAGTTGTCATGAAAGTTCAGTGTTTTCTGCTTCACTATCTCTACCTGTTGTATATGTTCTATTATATTTTATCCTTGCGCTGTTAGTTTACGACAGGTTCCGATGATCGTCGATAGCTGCCTGGCACACCTTACAACGCATTATTCCTTATTTAGTGCGGGGGTTATGGGCGGTCGTCACATTTGGTATCAAAGCTCTGGTTAACGAGTTTAGCCAAAATTCGAACACGTAATTACACATGAGAGATGTACTTGTAGATTTCAATTGGATACATACTATATATATTAGCATATATAGTAGTAACGGTTGCATCTCTTTTGCAGTTTTTCTTGGAAGTGGATAATTATTCTAAATTGTAGATTTAGAATGAGTAGACGACCATCAAGACATGCTGCTAAGGGAGCTAATACTGGAGGGGGAAATGGTGGTTAACCAGACTACCCAGCCTTGTCCGAGGCCATGGCGGCAACGAACATGAATAGGGTTCCCGCCGAGTGGCGGCTACAGTTGATGTTGGAGTTCCAGTGCCTAGAGCTGTAGAATTTGCAAAGCTATGCAAAGACTTTACATCATTGGGATGGAAACAATTCAAGGGCACTGAACCAGTTTAGGTTCAAAGGTGGTTGGACACTTGTGTTCAAATCTTGAAGGACTTAGGCATTGATGATGCAACAAAGAGGAAGCTTGCATCAAGGTGGTTAGAGGGTAGACCGATGGACTAGTGGAACTCTGTCACACTCGAGACTCCAGAGGAAGAAATATCATGGGAGCAGTTCCCAGCTAAGTATGAAGCGAAGTTTATCTCCACCGTGCAAAAGTCAATTCTATTTAAGAAATTCGTGGAGCTTAAATAGAATGGTCAACCAATCCTTGATTATATTTCTGACTTCGATGCCTTGTCGAAGTATGCTCGTTCACATGTGGATACACCTTATCAAAAGAACGAGAAGTTTGTATTGGAGGTGGATGAATACCTTGGGAATCTGCTTGTGGATCACCTCGATGATAGCTTCAAGAAGATCATTAGGAAGGCTTTGAGGCATGAAAGTCTATTTCCTAAGAAGGCGTCTGTTGTTCCAGCTAAGGAAGAACAGAAGCCACAGCAAGGTGGTAATAATAAGAAGAGAAAGCATCAACAACAGAAGGGAAAGGATGGCCAGAAGAAACAGAAGAATGAAGTGACTTGCTTCACTTGTTGGCAGAAGGGCCACTTTGCTAGTGAATGCAAGAATCCTAAACCTGAGAAGAAGTGCTTCAAGTGTGGAAAGCCGGGGCATGAGAAGAAAGATTGTCCGGAATCAGCTCAAGGGAAGCAAGTGGTTAAGGCATATGCTTTAGGGGCTGTGCCATCTTCTTTAAAAGTTCTACTGCCGAGGAGAAGGGAAAGGGTGTCGTGGTGCAAGGTACTCTTTCTATTCAAGGTGTTTCAGTTCGAGTTTTGTTTGATACTGGAGCATCACATTGATTTATTCGCAATGAGCTCGTATACCGCTTAGGTTTAGAACCCGAGATTTGTGATAGACCATTGACTGTGACCAATCCAGTTAGGGGTTCGTCCAGTTTGTGCATGTAGTGTCGTGGTCTAGTATTGTTGAGTCATGGTTGCTCTTTTGTGTGTGATTGCTTTGTTCTTAACTTCGCTGGGTTTGGGATCATCTTGGGCATGGATTGGCTCAAGAGGTATGCGGAAAGGGTGAATTGCGAGAAGTTAGAGTTGAGAGTCGGGGATGTGGAAGGGCGAAAGGTGTTGATAAGGTGTAAGCGTGAAGAGGGTGCCTTCGTTAGCTATCTATATTTGCTTGTGATTCCACAAGAAGACTTGTCATATGTGCTAATCGCTAATGAGTATAAGGATGTCTTTGACAAAGTCAAAGGGTTGCCATCGCATCGCGGGATCGAGTTTAGGATCGATTTGGTCGAGGGTGTTAGACTAATCTTTATGCCTCCTAGGCGGATGGAGCCTAAGGAACATCGAGAATTGGAGATGCAAGTTCGAGACCTTCTTAAGAAGGGATTCATTTGAAGAAGTGTTTCCGAATGGGGTGCACCAGTCGTGTTTGCAACCAAGGCAGATGGCTCGTTAAGGTTGTGTGTAGACTATCGTGAGATGAACAAGGTGACTAAGAAGAACAAGTATTTGTTGCCAAGGATTGATAACTTGTTCAATCAGATTCACGAAGCCAAAGTGTTTTCCCAAATGGATTTGGCAACGGGATTTCACCAATTAAGGGTGGGAAAGGATAGTGTGCCAAAGACTGCTTTTAGGATACCATCTGGATTCTTCGAGTGATTGATGATGCCATTTGGGTTGACTAATGCTCCAGCATACTTTATGGATCTTATGAGTAAAGTTTTCAGAGATCAGTTGAACAAGTTCATGCTTGTGTTCGTGGATGATATTCTGGTTTACTCCAGGAATGAGGAAGGACACAAGACACACTTGATAGTTGTGTTAGAGATCTTGCAAACGCATCAGCTAAAGGTTAAGTTCTCGAAATGTCACTTATGGAAGAATGAAGTGAGGTTCTTAGGCCATGTTGTCGCTGGAAATGGTATAGCGGTTGACCCCGCTAAAGTGGCAGCAATCCAAAACTGGGATCAACCTAAGAATGCGACGGATGTTTGGAGTTTATTTGGGTTGGCAGAATATTACCGATAGTTTATCAAGGATTTCTCCAAGATAGCAACACCGTTAACAGGATTAACGAAGAAGAACCAAGTGTTCACATAGGATGTAATGTGTGAACAAGTGTTCAGAATCCTGAAGGAGAGATTAACGAGTGCATCTGTGTTGACCATTCCGAGTGGGAATGAAGAGATGGTGGTATACACCGATGCATGTGGTACTAGACTTGGAGTAGTGCTAATGCAGAAGGACAAGGTTGTGGCCTATGTGAGTCGACAGCTAAAGCCGCATGAGAGGAATTACCCGACTCATGATTTAGAGTTGGCGGTGACTGTGTTTTCTTTGAAGATGTGGAGAAATTACCAGTTGGGAGTTCGATTCAGGTTGTTTACGGATCACAAGTCGTTAAAGTATCTTTTCTCCCAAAAGGATTTGAATCTTCGGCAGCAAAGATGGACAGAGTTTCTGGCGTCATATGATTTTGGTATAGCCTATACTCCTGGCAAAGGTAACGAAGTTGCAGATGCGTTAAGTCGAAGACACGCAAGTTTGGGAGCGATGTTTTTGGAATGGAGGAGCCTTGAGTATTTGGCAAGGTTTGATTTCAGGCCAAGGTGCGAGTTGGAACCTGAAATGTTGGCAAGCTTGTCGATAAGACCTACTCTTGTCGAAAGGATTAGAGAGAGCCAAAAGCGAGATGCAAAGCTTATCGAACTTATCTAGAAGCTGGAACCGAAAGAAAAAGAGTTCAAAGTCGATCGAGAAGGTTGGCTTCGGAAGCAAGGACGATTGGTTATTCCCAATGTTGATGAATTGAGAGATGAGGTTCTGAGAAAATGTCATTACTCTAAGTTGACGATTCATCTCGGTGGTAATAAGATGTATTAGGACATGAAGCAAGTCTACTACTAGGAAGGGATGAAGCGAGATATTGGAAACTTCATTTCCAAGTAATGAACTGTCAATTGGTGAAAGTTGAACAGAAAAAGCCGAGTGGTTTGCTTCAACCATTGGAAGTTCCTACATGGAAGCTGGAGCATATATCGATGGATTTCATTGATGGACTACCTAGAACCAGGGCAGGAAACAAAGGAATTTGGGTCATTCTGGATCGCTTGACGAAAATTGCAAGGTTTGTTCCTGTCAATCGGCTAGGACGGCATTGGAATTAGCTAAGCTTTATGTGAAAGGATAGTTCGATTTCATGGTATCCCGAAAAGCATAGTAAGTGACCGAGATCCATTGTTTACGAGTGGATTTTGGAAGAGTCTACAAGAAGCTTTGGGAACCGAATTGTGTTTAAGTATGGCTTATCATCCCCAATGGATGGTCAAACCGAGAGGGTTAATCGAGTTTTGGAATATCTCCTGAGGGCTTGTGTGTTAGTCTTCGGAGGATCATGGGAGGACCATCTAAATCTAGTTGAGTTTATGTATCAACCAGTCTAGCATTGGGATGGCACCATATGAAGCATTGTATGGGAGGCCGTGTTATTCTCTAGCTTGTTGGTTGGAAACTGAAGACAAGTTGGTACTTAGGCCTGAAATGATTAGAGAAACCTCGGATTGTATCAAGATCGTTCGGCAACGAATGAAGGCAGCCCAAGATCATCAAAAAAGTTATGCAGATAAACGTCGAAAATATTTGGAATTTGACGTGGGCGATATGGTTTTCGTGAAGATTTCAACATTAAAACATGTTGTTCGATTCAGAAATAAAGGGAAATAAGCTCCAAGGTTTGTTGGACCATTTCCGATAGTCGAGCGAATTGGAAAGCTCATATATAGATTAGAGTTACCCAAGAAGATGTCGAGTGTGCATAATGTGTTTCATGTGTCGTTTCTGCGGAAATTTGTGCATGATTCGAATGTAGTGGTATCTACAGAGCAGTATGAAGACATAGAAGTAGAAACCACAGTTGCGAAACCTCGTAAGCCGCTTTGTATTGTGGGCAATGACACGAACAACTTAGGAGGAAGACAGTTAAACTAATCAAGGTACAATGGAGTGAAAATGGTGACGATTGTACATGTGAGACGGAAGAGAGCATGAGGACAACTCATCCAGAATTCTTCGTCGGTAGGAACTTTTGATGTTGTATCATCGTTATATTGTTGTATCTTATTATTGTTTGATGTAATTCCGCATGCTAGGATAAGGCTATGGATGCATGGCTTGATGGTTGCTAGTTTGGGTGATAAATTTGGCTTCCAAGTAATGATAAGCATGCAGAATCATTGTTGTTGCTTGTGTTTGCTTGGAATTTCGGAGGCGAAATTTTTTAAGGGGGGGTAATGTAAAAGCAAGCACTTTACGTATTGAAAGATCATAAAATATTTTTATTTTATTCCCTGGGGGTTGGATCATTCTCATCTTTTAACATGTTTCTTATGGGGATATGAGACATGTCCATAATTTTTACCAATATTGTTTGTGACCATTTTAACCCTGTCAGTCTTGTACAGGGGATAACTTTTGACTCAAGTCGAATCAGAGGGTGAACCTGTGCCATTGAAAAGGAATTGATGGTTGTGTTTCCATAGAGTGGTTACATTAAAGATTTGCTCAGCGGTTTGGGAGGAATCGCTGTTTTAAGGTTTTTCAGTTGGCTGTTCAGGTTTAGAGAGCCACAATGGGCTGATTTGGGAAGTCCCATTTGTGGGCTAGCGAAAGGGTATAAATAGGGGGTGGGAGGCATGAGAAGTGTTTTAGTTTCTCTATTCTCTCATAAGGTGGCCTATGTTCCTCCTTCCTCTAACACCTTTCCACCATTAAAAATCCAAATCTAAGGGGGGAGATCATAGATCTATACCATTGGAGGCTAGATCTACATCAATTGAAGCAAGAATTCATCGAATCAAGGGGATTGGTGCAAAGTGCTTGCTGTTTGGACTCTTATTTATATCATTTTTGCTTGTTTTGGAGAATCGGTGAGTGGTTTACATCTCTCACATGGATTCAATGAAGTGTATAAGTGATTGATCATTATTTCTATCACATTTGATTGTTTTTCCATTGATTTATGCCATATTAAGTCCATTTTCATATAAATCACCCTATGATCTCATTTAGTAAGTTTAAATTGGTGATTCCATGTTACTCCATATGATTGTACAAGTTAGATCTATAGTTTTGTTCATATGTTCATTCATTATGGTTTTTGAGTGATTTTAGCGGATTCGGCACATCGAAAAATGGTAATATTCCAATTTTCATGATATTTGGAGTTAATATGTGAGTGTGCGAGAAATAAACGTGTGCCCGATCAATTGGTCAAAATAAACGAAAACACAATAAAAAATAAAATGGAAGGTCAAACGAACTCCAAACTAGACAAGAACTGCTCCGTTGAATCAGAAATTTTGTTTTATGTCAGGGTTCAAATTTTCGTGTAAAACAGAACTGTCGTTTGATCATACGAGCAGAAGACATAATGTTGAACTAAAACACGTCAACGTTTAAATAAAGAACTTAAGCCTAAATAGGCGAAACAAGGTGTTAAGCATCTAAAGGCCTTAGATCTTGTTGTTCACCATCTCTCCCTCTCCGACACCTCATCAATCTTCATGCTTCCCATTTTTACAAAGACCCATCTTCCTTTTCTTTCTTCTCCTTTTCTCTTTTTCACTTCTCCTTTAACTCCTTCTCATCTTCCTTGATCTTCTATGGCCTCCCTCCTCCTCTCCCACTCCACCTAATATCGTCGGTAACCTCCCTCACTCCCCACTACCTAGCACCAGCCACCCCTTCCCCTCCTTCCTTGCCTTGCTTGTCCCTCCACTTAAATCTCTCAAAAATCCATTTTTTACCTTTTATTTGCAAATGCTCCCTCTAAAATCTAATATTTCACCTCTCTACACCTTCATAGACCGAAGCCTAGAGCCCCCTACGCAGCATCAACCCTACACACCCCACCATGGACCCCATCTCCAAGTCGTGCCCCTTGGACCCCACCATCCCTTTTCGTTTGATTTAAAACTTCAGGTCTGCGAGTGTGTGTATCCGTAAGGTGTAGGAACCCTGTAGCCATTGAATCTAGTCCCGTAGGCTTTAGGAAAGTTTTGTAGACATTGTACAAGAGTCGTAATCGTGTACTAGAGTTCAGAGCCCTTCCGTACGAAGATTGGCAGAGTGGAAACCCATGGTGAGAAACCGAAACTCACTAAAAAGGATAGTTAGAATTAACTATTTATCCTTGATTGATTGTGTTTGATAATGACCTATGATTGATTATATAAGGTTTTTATGATGTTAAGTGAGGATTGGAATAATAAAAATGTCATTTTTATCTTATATGTGTGAAATCACTTGGGTATACGACACTTAAAACATAAGCAGCGTCGATTTGAAAATATTTGAACCTTAAATGGTCCCGATGAAGTAATTTACCAATTATTGGTTATTGAATAAGATGTAAACCCCACATGAGTATTGGGATGATTTTGACACTAATCCCATTTGTTTGAATTTGCGGTCAATCTGTTGATTGACAAACCCATGTAAGCGTTATTTATTTAAGGCTTACATAGTGAATTCTACTTATGTCTGAATTGAATGCTATTTGACGATTGATTGGGTGTTATATAATACGTTGGTTGAAAATGAACGATAAATATTATTATTAGTTCATTGGTTAAGTCTCCATTAATAAAAATGAATGTTTAATAACTATTTTATTAATATAATAACAGGCTGAAAATCAAAGTGTGAATTTGATATCCGATTTTGGATGGACGCGAAGAATACAAAATATAAATGAATATTCATAGTTATAACAAATTTATTTGAATTAATTTTCATATACTAATGGCTTATTCAAGTTTTATTTTCGAAATGAATAGTAAATGAGAAAAGTGAAGTTCATTTAAGCTATATAGGGAATATTTTAAGACAACTGCATTTACTAAACTTTCTTGATTATTTTTATAACGAGTGTCAGGAAAGTTTGGATTAAAAACAACGAAGTTTGAAAAGTAATATTATTTTAATCATTTAAATATTACAATAATATTGGAATATTGAGATAATCGAATTTTTAGGTTGAAAAATTAAAATACAGTTTTTAGAATATTGTTATATATATTTTATATAATAAATAAAACGTTTTTGAAGCTATTCGAAGTATTTTATATTATACATTGAATATTGGTCAGAATGGAACGTGTCGTGCAACGGCAGTTCGCGAATTTCGACCTATAACTTTGAACGAATGTATCAGATGATTCGTCTGTCGGATTTTCTCAAAAATGAAACCGTTGGGTTCATAATGAAAAGATCTTTCAAACGATAAGAAAATGTTTGAAATCTAATGGTTAGATTTTGAGAAATTTTCAAATCAAATTTTCTTAAAAACAGCGCTATGAACCGTAATGACATGTAATTGGAAATTACGAGTGACAATTTTTATATAAATAAAAATAGGGACAAATCATTATAAATTATTATAAATGATTTGGAATGAGTTTAAACCAATTTTATGTAATTTTAAACAATAAATGTGATTATATGGAATTTGGTTGTTTTCTATAAAAGCTTATATAACATATTTCGAGAGATGTTTGGAAATAAGAATTTTAATGCGTAAATCGAATCGAATTCTTAAGTAAACCTTTTTACAAGGTCAAGAAATGATTTTTGTAAGTGAAATGACTTAACCAGGTTTGAAAATAAGATTTTAAATCTTATGAAAGGAAACCAATTAAAGGAGACTTAATTGGTGAGTCAATAATCCAATAAGGATTTGATTTATTTTGGAGCGATTTATTTGAAAAGACCAGGTTTAACCCATTTCGAATAATTGTACGATGGTTAAAAGTCGAAGATATTGAAGACGGTGCAAGACTGAAAAACTTCACATTGAATGGACTGCTTGCTGATAACCCGGATTTGGGTAGCTCCCTTGAATGGGTTATATATGCAGTTGTTCAGACGTACTTGTTGATTGTCCAGGTGTGCAAGAGCCTCTCTCCTGTATTGGACATATGGAATGAGGAATAAGGAGCCATCAATTTTGTTCAGACCTAGAACGAACTTGTATGAATGTATGTCTAACATGGTATTATGTGTCGTATTAATTGATCTCTACCAAATATGTATCTGTTTGGTGGAATTTATTCTCATAGCTTAACACCCTTCTCTGAGAAGTATGAGCTTAGAGATTGTATAATTATATATATATATATATATCAATTGTATGGTATGGAATGACTCTCTATGGCATGCCAAGTGCTAATGGCAGATAGATCAAAGCTTTGGTTGAAAAGCAGAGTTTGTATAGTGTTCTGTAATACTTATTATTATAATAAATAATAAATACGAAAAGTACATGAGACTGGTCGATAGCTAATCTACTAGAATTGTTTTTGAAGGTGGACCGTCCAGTACGATTAACCTAGTCAACAGAGCTGGAGCTAGACAAAAAATTCTAAGCTACAATACATTTCAAACTTCATGCAGGGAGAGAGATTCATTATTGAACTCCACGTAGGGAGTCAATAACAATTTCATTACATAAAGTCTAATAGTTAATAAGAGTAGCGTAAACATTAAGCATATGGCCTAAAGTACAGCAATATCTTGTACCAACTATTAATTAACATAGACAAAGACATTACATAGCTAAGCTACACAAACCAAGCAGGTAAGGCAACACAGTGTACCCCTAGTGTACATCATGTCATATATTGGACATAACAACAGAACGATGCTACTCCGGAAAAGCAGCAACATTGCCCAGTAGTAGAACGTTCCAAGATGATATAAAATCTTTGACATATACAGTTTTCATATAGAAATTTCGAGTGTCGCAAAGCCAAAAAAAATGATAAATAACCAACTAGCATTGCACAATTTCTTCCTTAGAAAGAAGCCTACATGACGGCGGACTTGACAAAGATGACCACAACAGTGCTCCAGGAGGAAGCTACATTTCTACGAGTTGACATGCCGGCAAGATATCCATAAAGGAACATTGACGTAATAACATAGTGGAGGCAACAAGATAGAAGAACAAAATTTGAGCAGTAAGAACCATGCTTGACCCCGAGCTTTTCACTGATCACCTCCAATGCCGAGGCATTTGCTTAGGTTGGAGGCAGAGACAAACAAGTAGCTAACCCAATTGAGAAAAAAAAAACTTCCAGCAAAACTAACCACAATGCTAAAAGATCCAAATACATAAGTGACCTACCCTTCAACCAGATCCAACAACCAAATGAAAAAAGCAACCAACCAAAACACCCACTCTCTTTAACCAACACAAAAACAAACGCCTCACCACATCACAGTCAAGAATCACACAGTCAGACAAGTTACTTCCAAGTCTAAACAAACTCAGAACATAAACTAGCACTCAAACACAAATCAAACACCCAAGAAACTATCAAGTACCAAATGAAACAAAACAGTGTAGAGAAACTCACCAAATTAGTAACCCAAACAGCACGTCGGACATGTTGACGCACAACCAAAGACCTACCTTTCATCTAGAAAGATGAAAATGGTGAGACAAAGCCTAAAACGACCGAATAGGAAGTCGCAAGTGGACGAACGAAAACCAGCATACAAGGTTAGGATATGAAGAGAGGTACACAGGTGCGAAATAGAGAAAAAGATGCTATATTCGATGCTAGAGTTAGCAATTAAAATTAGGCGAAGCGAAATTAAATGATGCGAGGCAGAAAAAGGAAATGGAGGCATTGGTAGCAAAGTGGAGAAACAATAAGGGTGGATCTAAGAAGGGGAAACAACAGTGCTTAAACCATGACAACGAAAGCTAGAAGGAATTAAAAGAGCGGATTGTAGAGGAGGAAGAGTGAATCGATATGAGGAGGAGACGTTGATGGAGGCAATGAAGAAATGGAAAGGCGAAAGAGTGAAAAAAGGAAAGAGAGTTTCCAATTGTCATAATTTTCTGATTTGACTTTCTGTGCGTACTGAGTTCTTTTCCACCTCCTAACTCTTCATTCTTTCTCCCCTCCTCCTCCGTTTCTTCTAACTTTGCCACAAATTTTTTCCTAGCCTTCCAGCACTTATTTTCCTCTCCTTCTACCCAGCTTTTTTCATTGTGGGGAAAGTATCTATTTTCTCTAAATCCAGATCCACCTCCATTTTCGCTTCATTTACCTGGTGCTTTTGAGGCTGCTCCTCCTTTCTCCAGACTAGATCTTACCCAACCAGCCTCTTTTTTTTTAGGTCAAGTACGCTGAGTTACTCACTTTCTCCTTTTCCCTTCTTATCGTCTTTCACTTGTGACTATTCGTGACTTCAGTTCTTCTGTAGCATGCCTCTCAGGGTTTCGGTACTCTTACAGTAAGAGAAGATCCTAAGGGGTTGTGGATTGAAAATAGTTCAATATACTAGTGAGTTGTGACTTCTTTTTTTCTTATACATGTGGTTGTATTTGAGCTATGTTAGTTGGTTAACTAGTCGTCCAATGTTTTGCTGTTTGTGGGTTCTATGTTTTGCATGAGGTTCGTATTGTGCTATGTGTGCCTCTTGTTGTAGTTTGTTGTCTTGGTTTCGTGTCTGTGGTTATGGGTGTTCGCTTAGAGTTCCTTCAATTTTCCTTGGTTGTGGCGTCGTTGCTAGATTTGTAGTTGTTAGTTGGTCTCTAGCCATCGTGACGGATGTGAGTTATTCAGGGTAGTATGCTTGCGTTAGCTTCTCATGTCATTATGTATCTAGTGAGTTTTTCATGTTAGTGTAATGACTCGCTATTTTTAATGTCTTGAATAAGCAATTAAACCGGCTTAAGATGCTAAAACGGTGAATCGTTATTTTAGCTTATAGGGTTTAAATAGAATAACACACAGAATCACTATACACGATAATTACAGCAAAATAATTTATACAAAAAATATATCATAGTTTACAAATCATTTTTATATAGCGGAAGAATAGCATGTATACAACAATTTTTAAAATTAAAGTTTACCTTTTCAGTCGGGCTTTGTGCGCGCATAAGCGTCCCGCGTCTTCACGTTCCTCTTCATTATTTGTGAGTTGAATATCTTTAAGATCTGCAACGCTCGTATCTGACCCAAGCATTCCATTCAAAAATACAAAACATTCGAGTCATGATTAATTATAGTTCAAGTAAACTAATTTCAATAGAAACTGAAATTAATAGTAAACTCTAGGATAATTTAAAGTTGTTGTCTACATAAACACCATCGAGAAGAAGAGTGCTGCATGCATATCTCGAAATTACACAATTCGTAGATGATAGGCACACAAGACAATATAAAACATAAACTGGACACTTAACTATGTAAAGTTTCCTAACCAGGCATAGATGTGTAAGAAAAATGCTAAGTTTTAAACACACAAATGGACAAAATGACAGTCACAATTTATCATGCATAAGGAAGTTTAGCATCAGGTTAAGGAGTGGATGGTTATGCTTTAGTATCTAAATCCAAATATATAGCAAGTTGATATATAGAAGTACCCATGGCTGACTACGGCATAATGAAGACAAAATGGTATAAACTAATGCCAACAGCATGTTAAGTCCAGAAAGCAGGCATGGATTAAAAGCAAATTACAAAATAAATCCGACTTACATGTAACTAACTGAACCTACCCATTTGAGATGGAATGAATGCATCTAGCATATCTGCAAAATATATCCTTTTTTTAATGCAAGATATATTCGACAAGTCATGTTTCTTGTCTTCATATATTTTGAATCGTAACACTGAATTAAATTTTTGTTTCTTTTGTGGTGTTAGTTTAGTAGATATTTGAATTACAAAAGTGTAGATTTTGAAACTTTTGTTGCCCACATATATTTCCATTCAAGGGTGCTGCGTGCACCATGTTTACGGCTCAGGCAATGCTAAGTACAGAACTGAAAATAGAAATGACACAAGGCCGCGCACACACACCACATGCAGTCACACATAGGCACAGTCACATACATACACATGCAGTCGCACACCCGCATACAACACACATGCGGAAACATACAGATATATTTTTCATTCTTTTCCAGTCATTTACACAAGCATGTCTAATATGTAGGAATGATGTTATACACTCAATAATCATTAATGAACATAACTCCTGGATCAGCTTTGATCAATTTTAAACAACAAAGAGTTTTATGAGTATATATTCTCATATAAAATAATGTTTTTTGCACTCAAGTTTCTTACAAACCAGCATACTATCATCATACAACTCCATCCCCTTTCAATTTAAAATACTATTGTTTGTTTAAATTCCCAACCCAGAATTAAATTGGCTTGCAAAACAAGACTGCAGATCCATCAACAATCTACCAAGACATAAATGTATTGTAGTATACATTAAAATACTAAACACAGTTTCAAAATAGTAGGGTGCGGAAAAAACCCAGAGAGCACCCCTTTTTAATTTTTTCCATGCAGGTAGACCAAGTAGGGAAGAATGGTCCATATATGCCACAATGTAATTTAGTGTAACCAAAAAAAAAAAATTTGAAGTCAGCCTTTCATCTAAATAAACAAGTGCCACAACATATAAACAACCCAGCCAAGGTTTTACTATCATATAATTTTTACTGAAATTAAGATATTTGAACTGAAATAAGTCATGAGTCGGAACTCACTATAAATCGGTGTAGAAGGCACAACGATTCGGAGACTTGGATGACAGCGAAGGCTGCGAGTTCATCATTGGTGGAAATAAGGGCAAAGAAACGGCCATGGGTTACGATTTGAGCAAAGCTACAATGGTCAGGTTCAGCGGAGATGGATAACTTGAGTGTTGCTTTAATTTCAGCGCTTGGGCACATGGATCAAGGTAGAGGACGGAGCGATGAATCGGCGAGTGGAAGTGGACAGAGCGGGCTTCAGGTGGCAAAATGAAACGACCCGAACCTCCCCGGTCTTCGAAGAGATGAGAAAGTGCGGATTGAGTCGAGAACAAGCCACATCAGAACGCAGACGGGAGAACATTTCATTGTATATTACAACAATGCATCAGATTACAAGAATATACAGAGTATGAATGAATATTAAACATAAATATCAGAGATTTAAATTACATTTAAATACATCGCAGCGAAAATAATACAATACACAACTAGAAGAGATATACGGATACAAAGCTTTCCGGATATCGTTCCAGCTGTAAACCAGGATCCTGTGAATATAAATCTGCAAAACCAAAACTACTAGCTGCCCGTGTCAAAATAGGGGCACCTAGAGTTTAGGTTAAAACAATAAACTCCAGGTCAGTCATGTGACTGGTGTGAGAACTAAAACAGTTATTAATCTTTATTTTTAAAGTTAGGTAAATCAAGGGACCACGCCGTATAACACGGAATGTGTTTCCTCCCAAGAACACCAGTGCATAAAACAAACAGCGCAATGCTAAATAAGGAAAAATGAAGCTATTATAAGACCCAGTTCCCATCACACAATGCAACGCAAGCCAGAGGATAGGGTTTTTACCTTATAATAGCCAAGAATGCTTGATACGTTGAAAAACAAATCATTTGATACTATTATAAGTGCAAAGTGTATAAAACAACTTCAAATCATAAGTATCAATCATAGGCGGCATAAGCGCCCCATCCCACTATGTCACCATACTAGGTTCTACAAATAAAACCGCAAATGTCACGTATTTGGAAGTTTGGTTTCCGTCTGCGAACCGAGGCCAGGGATCGTCCTCTACCGATTCGAGACTGTCTAGCCCGAGCCTCAGGAACAGCCGCAACTGCCCCTTGGATCGTCAGGGTCGGTCCACCGATGTGGATTATTATGCCTGAACACTACGTTTCTCCGCCCTTTGGGGCGTAAATGAGCCAACGAAGGACTCCATCGGACCTGGATCGTCTGATCTAACCGAGGCGCATCGCAACAGCAACAACCACACAGGTGAAAAGTATATAAATGTCAGGGCTGGTAGGTCACTGACACCACCCTAGCTAGAAAGAAGCGCATGCCCTCCCTGAGGTCCTCTCCCGTTTTTGGTTCACAACCGGGGTGTGAGGCTCGCGAATTCACGTTACACAAAGCTATGCCACACAGGCGGTGCTTTGATCATCAACCACAAGACTTTGCTTTTCAACAGAAGCCTTGATCATTTGCATCTTAGCATGCCACACAGGCAAACCACTCTATGCAACCGATATCAGTCACACAGAATGAAATCCAATGTCAGACACACAGTCCATTTACAAGTCCGTTCTGGGTCTGAACAAAACCGGAGGCACTTTCCTCGCATATCCATCGATCTCCAAGCACATATGGACGACCACCGATTGATTCCCTCATCTTGGGTGTACAACCCAATCAAGATCATCAGTGATCACCCAAACGACATGAAGACCTCCGGTCTTCGACCATCGTCTTCATCTTCGACTTATCGTCGTATCAGTTATTCAGAATGGGATAAACCCGGTCTTTCCGAATAACTCGCGTATATTTTAAATAAGTGTTACACAAACATAACATACGCCTCATTCCAATTCATCAGTCACTAACCGTAAATTAATCAAGAGAATAATTTCCCAAATATTAACCCCGAAGGCCGAAACCAACATCAGATCAATATCCAGAAAACCATTCTGCTTGGCTAACCGACAGTTAGTTTCTAAATTTCACATTCATAGGGAAAGGTTCCCATTAATTTTATCCAAGATAAATTCCTTGAATTTATTCTTTAATCTACTTTTGAATATCAATTCAAACTAGTCGGGATTAACGAACTTTACCGAAGTAATCATTTGTTTTAATTTCCCAATCCCAACCTATTCATCTCATGAAGTAAAACTGGTAATACTTCATATCTAACACCATAGTGTTATCGGTAAATTCAATTACCATTTCACGTTCAAATCTAATTAAAGATTTAACTATCGCCTGGAGTAAAACTGGTGATACTCCATTCTCGATCTTTTCAGTCTAATTAAAGATTCATTAAAACTCCACTTAGTTTTAATCGTTAACTGGGTTAAAGAATCAGTGTCATTTAAAACACGGTTCACGATAAACCCAAAAATCAATATCAATTCAATTCCAATTAAATATTATTTAATTTGTACGCTTCATTAAATCTAAATAAAAAGATTTAATCTTTTCTCAACTGGGTTCAAGAACAGTGTTAATGAAGACACCATTCACGACAAACCCAAATCACGTTTGATATTAAATACAAGGCTCTGAATAGAAAATATACCGGCTTATATTCAATATCAAATTCCACGACAAACAAATATCGTATTGGAAATAACGATATAAATATATCTTTCAAATTCCCATCACAATACCCGTATCATCACGAAATCCAACATTGAAATATTCCAAGGATAATTTCGATTCAGATCCATTCCAATATAATTATTGGAAATTCTGGTTATTTTCAAAACCATTTCTAATCCAATTTATTTATTTTAAAAATAAATAGAATTATAATTCTAGTTCAAAACTAGTTCAATTCGATAAAAATCTATCTTTATCTTTTCAAATATGGAGTTTTTCATCCCAAATCTTCACAAATCATTTATTATGATTTTACACAAATTATTACTATTTTTAATAATTTTATCAAGGCCTGTACAGTCGATTTCTATCAACGGCCATCGAACTGCACTTACAGCGACCTTTTTTAAATTTGATTTGGACATAATTCCAAATCCAACCGTTAGAATTCTAATTTCTAATATTCATTAGAAAGCTCTTTTCGATACGAACCCAACGGTTCCGGTTTCAGGAGAATCCGACGGTCGGATCTCCCACAATATCCGTTCGAAGTCAATGGTCGAAATTCGCGAATTGCCGTGGCGCGGCGCGTTTTATTCAGGCCATTATATTATATATATAATATATACTTCGTCGATTTCAATTCAAAACGTGCTTTATAAATCGTTTTTAAATTCATTTTCAAAACGGTTTCAACTTCATATTCAATTTCAAATCAAAATTGAATATTCCAATCTAAATTCATTTTAAATTCAATTTAAATTGATTTCAATTCAAATTGATTTCAATTCAAATTGATTTCTAATTCAATTTCAGTTCGTTTTCAATTCAATTCAATTTCAATTCGAATTCATTTCTATTCCATTTCAATTCGAATTCATTTATATTCAATTTCAATTCGAATTCATTTATATTCAATTTAAATTCGAATTCATTTCTATTCAATTTCAATTCAAATTCGTTTATATTCAATCTCAATTCGAATTTATTTATATTCAATTTCAATTCGAATTTATTTATATTCAATTTCAATTCGAATTTATTTATATTCAATTCTTTTCAAAATATCAGATTTTGAAATTACTTTCGATATTCATTATAAAATGAATAAAATCGATATAAATATCGTTCACGTCAAAATGGCGTCAATCTAATCAATACGGCTTCATATATTCCTATTTTCAAATATTCTATTTCAAATATTTCTTTTTCAAATATTTCTATTTTAAAACTGATGAGGCCCAATCAATTACCATATGATGTTAATTATATGGATTTTCTACAACACATGTATATATCAACAACGATGAATAATCAACCATCATCCAAAGGGCATTCTACACTGTATAAGCATCAAATATAAATATTCAACGCTTGTAACAGCCTGTCAATCAATCGATCGACATACAACTAAACAATCGGGATTAGTGTACGTCAAATATCATCACAATACCCGTGTGGGGTTTAAAGCAATCAAACACAGATTTTTATTTGTGCAGTTGGGCGATGTGTAAAATTTATCGTCCCAATCAATGTCCTTCAAATAGGTGTACATAAACAAACCGTCTGGTTTGTAAATGAATATTTATTTATTCACATTCACGTTAAAAATTATATTTTTGACGATCAAACTATTTTATTCAACCTATGAATATTCTATTCGGTTCATTTATTAAATAAAATGTTATCTTTATTTTTCTAACTTATTTTTAGAAAATTTCGGCGGCATAACGGCACGATACTAGAAACGGGACAAGGCCTAGCCTTATCCCCGGTCTAGTGAAGGCCCACGCCATTCACACATCAATCAAATCAATTTCATTTCACCAAACAATTCAATTCAAACCAAATAATCTAACCAACTACACAACCAAACAATTAAACAAACAAGCCATCCATGGTCTGTGGATGACGGGTGTCGGGTGCTGCTAAGCACCGTCTGCATCCTAGTATATATGTATAACTAGAAATTTAAATTAAAGAGTGAGAAATTCTCACAGAATTGCTAATCCAACGCCACGACTCTTCTTAGGTAGAAATCTTCGTCGTTCTTGCCTCTTGTCATTTCTTTGCCCGTATTCTCTACATATATAAAAATCACATTTTTACTTCGCTATTCAATATATAAAAATCGAATTTTTACTTCGCTATTCAATATATAAAAATCGAATTTTTACTTCGCTATTCAATATATAAAAATCGAATTTTTACTTCTCTATTCAATATATAAAAATCGAATTTTTACTTCGCTATTCAATATATAAAAATCGTTTCTTTCTTTTGCTAATGAACAAATAAAAATCATTTCTCTTTATAAAAATAAAATGTGTTTTCTTTTCTATAAATTAAAACTGATTTATATAGTATTAATTCGGATTTTTAAACAATTTAAATAGCAGAAGAAAAGTAAAAAGAAATACCTTTCTCTGTAAAAAAAGAATATCTGTCGAACCCTTCATCATCTGCGCCCCCTCAGATGGCCGGAGCCACACCTGGACGCATCCCATCGTCGGCGGTTTTCAGATCGGGTCGGGGAGGGTTTTGGAGCAACGGCTTCAAGCAGAGGAGGAGAGAGAGAAGCGAGAGGGGGTCGAGGCTGGAGATCGCCTGAAGCGCTCGAAGGGGGGCTACTGCTCATCGCGGTGGTGCGGGGGTTAGGGCAGGCGTCGGCTTCAGGAAATGGGGGGGCTCGCGCTTTGATTGGAAGGGATGAGGGGGAAGAGCTGAGGGCGGAGGAGAAGATGGCCAACGGAGGGGTTGGCGATGGCGACAGAGGAGGGCTGGGCGGCGGATTCCATCGAGCGTTTTTGTTTTTGTTTTTTTGTTTTTTTTCTCTTGCGTTCTGAACTGATAAGGGAGGAAGGGAAAAGAAAGAAAAGGGGGGGTCTATATGTAAATATATATATTATTATATTGTTAATTTCAAAAAAAAGGTACCTTTTATATTTGAACTCGAAATGAGACCCACCACCTGTCGTCCCTAGCTAATTACCCCCGTTCCGAACGCAATGGAATATGTATCGTAGGCTGATTCGATCGTTTTGATCAGTTTCCGTCAAAGTCAACATATAACTCTATATATTGAATTTGAACGTACATTTCAATTTACCGGGGTCACATAATAACTCAAAAAATTCCAGAAAAATATTTTCTAGCTTTGTATTAACGATACGGCCCTAACCAAACTAGTTTCGTCAAATTGTGAGACCGTTTGAAAAATGGCCATTTTCCAGTCGATTAAAATCAACTAAAACTGGTCAAACGCGTTTTCCTTTGCCACGCTCACATATTGATTCGAAAAATTATGAAATTTGAAATCTAGCAATAACTTTACATCACGGACCCAACAAAAGTGGTTTCGTCGAAATCCGAGGTGGTTTGCAAAATTTTCATTTTTAAGGGCCTGAATTTCATAGCGACTATTCAGAATTTTCAATTGGACATATCTTTTGATTCCCGCTATGAAATTTCAATTTTTCGGATTCGTTGGAAAGATATTCTCATTTAGATTCCATTATTTTTGGTTTCACTAAAATTCGGTTTATTTTGCACCCGGTATATTCAATTGAAGTTTGAAATCGAATTATCGAACTACCGCGCCATTTTCAATTCCTTTTATAATTATATAGAATTATTTATATTCTAACGACGACGTGTATAAATATATACGTTCTAAATATATTCAAAATAAATTTCTCGTCGATATTATTTAAAATAATTCATTTTAAATAATCAAAATTCGCTAAAATTGCCAAAATAAAAATTTTAAACTGGCCCAGATTTTCGGGTTGTTACAATCTCCCCCACTTAAAACTTTTCGTCCCCGAAAAGGAACAAAGTCGAAAGTGGTTTGATTAATCAACTCTACGTTCGATCTGGCTTCCATTCTCCAATTTTTCAGTTTCTGAGAATTTTCAAATTTTCAAAAATTTGGCTAACACCCTAAATTTTCGAAAAATTTCGCCATAACCTCCCCTGCACCAGGAGCACGGGAAAATCCCGAAATTGCCATACAGGCCCTCTGATCTCAGAAAGAAAAAGAAAAAGCCAAGCGGCTAGCCAATCGGCTCATAAAATCATCATCACCCAAACAAAACAGTAAATTATAGTAAACATGTACCTATTTGTCGGGCAAACAAATTTTATTCTCTGCTCTAGCCTCCTTGCTATGACCTGTTCAATGTAAGTACAAGTATATGCAAGTAAATGGGACCAAATTTCAATACAATTCAATATTTGATCAATTGGGTTATATGGTACAAATTTTAATTAATCAACCAATAATCAACAACACAATCAGCAATCAATTAGTTGGTTATCATTTCAAATGCATAACTTTGATACATAGTCAAAAATCAGATTTTTGATGCCAAATCACAACAATAAGCACTATCTAGTTTTGGTTCTCACACCAGTCTAATGGAAATATACAGAAATCCCGCCTTCGAAACTCGAACATAAATGTTGATGATGCGATCGCTATCATCAATATCATCTCCGGGCGACTAGAGTGTGATGCTATATCTATCCAATATATTAAAACTTTGAATATATGTTTGCAAGGCGTATATGCAAATTCTTTATATACTGAATTGTCCAAATTCATATAAATAAATAATCAAATACGAGTAATTGATTTAAATTTTCAAAACAAAATTCGTTCTCATTTTAAAAATATACTCTTCACACTCGTTCTAGGATACTACTGATCCTATCTCTAACGAGTCATTCCCATTGGATATTACAAATCCAATTATCTGATGAATTCTTTCGTATGGTTCTAACGTGTCCTGTTCTCTGCTTTGTAAACCAAAGCTCTGATACCACGCTGAAACGACCCGAACCTCCCTGGTCTCCGAAGAGATGAGAAAGTGCGTATTGAGTCGAGAACAAGCCACATCCGAACGCAGACGGGAGAACATTTCATTGTATATTACAACAATGCATCAGATTACAAGAATATACAGAGTACGAATGAATATTACACAGAAATATCAGAGATTTAAATTACATTTAAATACATCGCAGCGGAAAATAATACAATACATAACTAGAAGAGATATACGGATACAAAGCTTTCCGGATATCGTTCCAGCTGTAAACCAGGATCCTATGAATATAAATCTGCAAAACCAAAACTACTAGCTGCCCGTGTCAAAATAGGGGCACCCAGAGTTTAGGTTAAAACAATAAACTTAAGGTCAGTCATGTGACTGGTATGAGAACTAAAACAGTTATTAATCTTTATTTTTAAAGTTAGGTAAATCAAGGGACCACGCCGTATAACACGAAACGGTTTCCTCCCAAGAACACCAGTGCATAAAACAAACAGCGCAATGCTAAATAAGGAAAAATGAAGCTATTATAAGACCTAGTTCCCATCACACAATGCAACGCAAGCCGGAGAAGAGGTTTTTTACCTTATAATAGCCAAGAATGCTTGATACGTTGAAAAACAAATCATTTGATACTATTATAAGTGCATAGTGTATAAAACAACTTCAAATCATAAGTATCAATCATAGGCGGCATAAGCGCCCCATCCCACTATGTCACCAAACTAGGTTCTACAAATAAAACCGCAAATGTCACATATTTGGAAGTTTGGTTTCCGTCTGCGAACCAAGGCCAGGGATAGTCCTCTACCGATTCGAGACTGTCTAGCCCGAGCCTCAGGAACAGTCGCAACTGCCCCTTGGATCGTCAGGGCCGGTCCACTGATGTGGATTATTATGCCTGAACACTACGTTTCCCCGCCCTTTGGGGCGTAAATGAGCCAACGAATGACTCCATCGGACCCGGATCATCCGATCTAACCGAGGCGCCTCGCAACAACAACAACCACACAGGTGAAAAGTATATAAATGTCAGGGCTGGTAGGTCACTGACACCACCCTAGCTAGAAAGAAACGCATGCCCTCCCTGAGGTCCTCTCCCATTTTTGGTTCACAACCGGGGTGTGAGGCTCGCGAATTCACGTTACACAAAGGTATGCCACACAGGCGGTGCTTTGATCATCAACCACAAGACTTTGCTTTTCAACAGAAGCCTTGATCATTTGCATCTTAGCATGCCACACAGGCAAACCACTCTATGCAACCGATATCAGTCACACAGAATGAAATCCAATGTCAGACACACAGTCCATTTACAAGTCCGTTCTGGGTCTGAACAAAACGGAGGCACTTTCCTCGCATATCCATCGATCTCCAAGCACAACTGGACGACCACCGATTGATTCCCTCATCTTGGGTGTACAGCCCAATCAAGATCATCAGTGATCACCCAAACGACGTGAAGACCTACGGTCTTCGACCATCGTCTTCATCTTCGACTTAACGTCGTATCAGTTATTCAGAATGGGATAAACCCAGTCTTTCCGAATAACTCGCGTATATTTTAAATAAGTGTTACACAAACATAACATACGCCTCATTCCAATTCATCAGTCACTAACCGTAAATTAATCAAGAGAATAATTTCCCAAATATTAACCCCGAAGGCCGAAACCAACATCAGATCAATATCCAGAAAACCATTCTGCTTGGCTAACCGAGTTAGTTTCTAAATTTCACATT
The DNA here is from genome assembly GCA_030737875.1 of Allium sativum. Lineage (NCBI taxonomy): Eukaryota > Viridiplantae > Streptophyta > Magnoliopsida > Asparagales > Amaryllidaceae > Allium > Allium sativum. The sequence goes on from CM060912.1 coordinate 615,172,254, forward strand.
CATAGGGAAAGGTTCCCATTAATTTTATCCAAGATAAATTCCTTGAATTTATTCTTTAATCTACTTTTGAATATCAATTCAAACTAGTCGGGATTAACGAACTTTACCGAAGTAATCATTTGTTTTAATCTCCCAATCCAAACCTATTCATCCCATGAAGTAAAACTGGTAATACTTCATATCTAACACCATAGTGTTATCGGTAAATTCAATTACCATTTCACGTTCAAATCTAATTAAAGATTTAACTATCGCCTGGAGTAAAACTGGTGATACTCCATTCTCGATCTTTTCAATCTAATTAAAGATTCATTAAAACTCCACTTAGTTTTAATCGTTAACTGGGTTAAAGAATCAGTGTCATTTAAAACACGGTTCACGATAAACCCAAAAATCAATATCAATTCAATTCCAATTAAATATTATTTAATTGGTACACTTCATTAAATCTAAATAAAAAGATTTAATCTTTTCTCAACTGGGTTCAAGAACAGTGTTAATGAAGACACCATTCACGACAAACCCAAATCACGTTTGATATTAAATACAAGGCTCTGAATAGAAAATATACCGGCTTATATTCAATATCAAATTCCACGACAAACAAATATCGTATTGGAAATAAAGATATAAATATATCTTTCAAATTCCCATCACAATACCCGTATCATCACGAAATCCAACATCGAAATATTCCAAGGATAATTTCGATTCAAATCCATTCCAATATAATTATTGGAAATTCTGGTTATTTTCAAAACCATTTCTAATCCAATTTATTTATTTTAAAAATAAACAGAATTATAATTCTAGTTCAAAACTAGTTCAATTCGATAAAAATCTATCTTTATCTTTTCAAATATGGAGTTTTTCATCCCAAATCTTCACAAATCATTTCTTATGATTTTACACAAATTATTACTATTTTTAATAATTTTATCAAGGCCTGTACAGTCGATTTCCATCAACAGCCATCGAACTGCACTTACAATGACCTTTTTCAAATTTGATTTGGACATAATTCCAAATCCAACCATTAGATTTCTAATTTCTAATATTCGTTAGAAAGCTCTTTTCGATACGAACCCAACGGTTCCGGTTTCAGGAGAATCCGATGGTCGGATCTCCTGCAATATCCGTTCGAAGTCAATGGTCGAAATTCGCGAATTGCCGCGGCGCGGCACGTTCTATTCAGGCCATTATATTATATATATAATATATATAATATATACTTCGTCGATTTCAATTCAAAACGTGCTTTATAAATCGTTTTTAAATTCATTTTCAAAACGGTTTCAACTTCATATTCAATTTCATATCAAAATTGAATATTCCAATCTAAATTCATTTTAAATTCATTTCAAATTGATTTCAATTCAAATTGATTTCTAATTCAATTTCAGTTTGTTTTCAATTCAATTCAATTTCAATTCGAATTCATTTCTATTCCATTTCAATTCGAATTCATTTATATTCAATTTCAATTCGAATTCATTTATATTCAATTTAAATTCGAATACATTTCTATTCAATTTCAATTCGAATTCGTTTATATTCAATTTCAATTCGAATTTATTTATATTCAATTTCAATTCGAATTTATTTATATTTAATTTCAATTCGAATTTATTTATATTCAATTCTTTTCAAAATATCAGATTTTGAAATCACTTTCGATATTCATTATAAAATGAATAAAATCGATATAAATATCGTTCACGTCAAAATGGCGTCAATCTAATCAATACGGCTTCATATATTCCTATTTTCAAATATTCTATTTCATATATTTCTTTTTCAAATATTTCTATTTTAAAACTGGAATGAGGCCCAATCAATTACCATATAATGTTAATTATATGGATTTTCTACAACACATGTATATATCAACAACGATGAATAATCAACCATCATCCAAAGTGCATTCTACACTGTATAAGCATCAAATATAAATATTCAACGCTTATAACAGCCTGTCAATCGATCGATCGACATACAACTAAACAATCGGGATTAGTGTACGTCAAATATCATCCTAATACCCGTGTGGGGTTTCAAGCAATCAAACACAGTTTTTTATTTGTGCAGTTGGGCGATGTGTAAAATTTATCGTCCCAATCAATGTCCTTCAAATAGGTGTACATAAACAAACCGTCCGGTTTGTAAATGAATATTTATTTATTCACATTCACGTTAAAAATTATATTTTTGACGATCAAACTATTTTATTCAACCTATGAATATTCTATTCGGTTCATTTACTAAATAAAATGTTATCTTTATTTTTCTAACTTATTTTTAGAGAATTTTGGCGGCATAACGGCACGATACTAGAAATGGGACAAGGCCTAGCCTTATCCCCGGTCTAGTGAAGGCCCACGCCATTCACACATCAATCAAATCAATTTCATTTCACCAAACAATTCAATTCAAACCAAATAATCTAACCAACTACACAACCAAACAATTAAACAAACAAGCCATCCATGGTCTGTGGATGACGGGTGTCGGGTGCTGCTAAGCACCGTCTGCATCCTAGTATATATGTATAACTAGAAAATTAAATTAAAGAGTGAGAAATTCTCAAAGAATTGCTAATCCAACACCACGACTCTTCTTAGGTAGAAATCTTCGTCATTCTTGCCTCTTGTCACTTTCTTTGCCCGTATTCTCTACATATATAAAAATCACATTTTTACTTCGCTATTCAATATATAAAAATCGAATTTTTACTTCGCTATTCAATATATAAAAATCGAATTTTTACTTCGCTATTCAATATATAAAAATCGAATTTTTACTTCGCTATTCAATATATAAAAATCAAATTTTTACTTCTCTATTCAATATATAAAATCGTTTCTTTCTTTTGCTAATGAACAAATAAAAATCATTTCTCTTTATAAAAATAAAATGTGTTTTCTTTTCTATAAATTAAAACTGATTTATATAGTATTAATTCGGATTTTTAAACAATTTAAATAGCAGAAGAAAAGTAAAAAAGAAATACCTTTCTCCGTAAAAAAAGAATATCCGTCGAACCCTTCATCATCTGCGCCCCCTCAGATGGCCGGAGCCACACCTGGACGCATCCCATCGTCGGCGGTTTTCAGATCGGGTCGGGGAGGGTTTTGGAGCAACGGCTTCAAGCAGAGGAGGAGAGAGAGAAGCGAGAGGGGGTCGAGGCTGGAGATCGCCTGAAGCGTTCGAAGGGGGGCTACTGCTCATCGCGGTGGTGTGGGGGTTAGGGCAGGCGTCGGCTTCAGGAAATGGGGGGGCTCGCGCTTTGATTGGAAGGGATGAGGGGAAGAGCTGAGGGCGGAGGAGAAGATGGCCAGCGGAGGGGTTGGCGATGGCGACAGAGGATGGCTGGGCGGCGGATTCCATCGAGCGTTTTTGTTTTTGTTTTTTTGTTTTTTTCTCTTGCGTTCTGAACTGATAAGGGAGGAAGGGAAAAGAAAGAAAAGGGGGGTCTATATGTAAATATATATTTTATTATATTGTTAATTTCAAAAAAAGGTACCTTTTATATTTGAACTCGAAATGAGACCCACCACCTGTCGTCCCCAGCTAATTACCCCCGTTCCGAACACAATGGGATATGTATCGTAGGCTGATTCGATCGTTTCGATCAGTTTCTATCAAAGTCAACATATAACTCTATATATTGAATTTGAACGTACATTTCAATTTACCGGGGTCACATACTAACTCAAAAAATTCCAAAAAAATATTTTCTAGCTTCGTATTAACGATACGGTCCTAACCAAACTAGTTTCGTCAAATTCTGAGACCGTTTGAAAAATGGCCATTTTCCAGTCGATTAAAATCAACTAAAACTGGTCAAACGCGTTTTCCTTTGCCACGCTCACATATTGATTCGAAAAATTGTGAAATTTCAAATCTAGCAATAACTTTACATCACGGACCCAGCAAAAGTGGTTTCGTCGAAATCCAAGGTCGTTTGCAAAATTTCCATTTTAAAGAGCCTGAATTTCATAACGACTATTCAGAATTTTCAACTGGACATATCTTTTGATTCCCGCTATGAAATTTCAATTTTTCAGATTCGTTGGAAAGATATTCTCAATTAGATTCCATTATTTTTGGTTTCACTAAAATCCGGTTTATTTTGCACCCGGTATATTCAATTGAAGTTTGAAATCGAATTATCGAACTACCGCGCCATTTTCAATTCCTTTTATAATTATATAGAATTATTTATATTCTAACGACGACGTGTATAAATATATACGTTCTAAATATATTCAAAATAAATTTCTCGTCGATATTATTTAAAATAATTCATTTTAAATAATCAAAATTCGCTAAAATTGCCAAAATAAAAATTTTAAACTGGCCCAGATTTTCGGGTTGTTACACAAAATTCTTTAAACAAATATATTTTAAAAGTATAGATACCTTTTCTTTATACCATAAATATACACACTACAAATATATTTATTTATTCCCAATTTAAACTTAAATTAAATAAAAATCACATTCAAACCTAAGATAAAATAAATTATGAAAAAACCTCAAACTAAATTTAAAATTAAATTCAACTATACAAAATTTATTTAAATTAATTCTCTAACAATACATAAATCAATTAGTTCAAAATATTACTAATGTTTAATTTAACAAACTGTTTAAATCGAATAAAACAAATATTAAATTTATGCCTATAAATTTTGATTTAAAACCAAAAGAAAATAAATTAGATTACAAATTAAGAATCAATAATAAGTATAAAATAAATTTTTCAGTACTAAATTAGATTAATTTTAAAATTTAAATGCCAAAATTTTTGGTTCATTACAGTTAGCATAGTAGGTCGTGTACTTTGTTCATCATAGGTTACTTTCTTATGACTCTTTTGACTCTAGTATCTACGTTTGGTTGTTTTGCCTCTTCATGAGCAAGGTATTTTCTTGTGAAGGTGGTTTTGTTAACTTGGTGGCTGCTTGTTGGTGACTAGGTCAGCTGGTTAATTTTTTTTCGCCTAGTATGATTTATTGCTTTAGGTTTTGTGAGTTTGGGACTGCCATTTTACAGCCTGTGAAAGTCAGCCTATTTGTTAATTCAGCTTTTTGTTGTTAATGTAGTTATTCTGCCTATCAAGCATTTATGTGTTATTTTGATTAAGCATCATGCTTGGTGTTTTAGATTGGATTGTAATAGTTAGTTGTTAGGCTTGGAATTATGTCTATAGCAAATAAGTATTCTTCCTTTCTCCTGTTTTATTTTGTACACATTATTTGTTATAATGAGAAAGTGTTGCGGACCACTCAAAGAACCAGTTGGCCTTGCCAAAAATAATTACAATAAACTTCCAATTAAAACTTAAGTATAAATACTTTTAAACATCATTACTAAGTAATCAGTAAATCAAAATGTCCATAGTAAAGAAGTCTTAATTCATAAACCATTACTAATGAATGATGAACAACTTGAAACTTGATAAATAAGATTAATCTTAATAACTAAATCAACTTAAACAATTTTAATTGATAATTAATTATTATTTTTTAATCTTCGATAGACACTTTTTAAACATTACTAAATGGAATATTTAGCTATTAAGACGATTTCTTTTTGGAATTTAAACAATTGAAAAATGTTGATTCATGAGATTTTTTTTTTCACAACAACGAAGAAACGAAGATAAAATGTAGAGTTAGTATATTTGTATGTATTTTAGTTGTGTTAGAATTTGTCAAAATCTACCCCAATATATTAGCACTAGAACACAAGCACAAAAAGCAAAAAATGATATATATATGTTGAAGGCACACAAGTGCCTTGGTTGGAGGTGTTTACACCTGCCAGTCAATTATTACAAAATGGACCAGTTGACTAGTAAGGTAAAAAACCTTCCAGTTTTGGCATTTGTGTGCGTATCTATATATATATATATATATATATTTAATTTTTAACCAATTGACTGGAGAATTTTTGACCAGTTGACTGACCCAACCACGACGATCATTTTTACGAAAAGCCACTTCCTTTTGTGAAAGGTTTTCTACTCATTTCTGAATAAAAATGGATCCTTCTTTTCATTAGAATTTTTCATGATAGGTTATAACTCTTCATCAGTTATTTATACATCATAAACTTGATTTCCAAATCACCGATTCTTCTTTTATTTTCTGATCTTAATTTCTGAATACTCTTGCATTCTAAAAGCATTCTAAATATTCAAATTGCTTTTGAACCATTGAATTTATTTCATATCCCTTGATTCAATAAGCATTCTTCTTCATTCAATCTTCACAAACACATTCAACATTTGAGGATAAGACTAAAGTAACGGTGTACTCAAATCAACGGTGTACTCAAATCGTTGGCTAATCAGTGTTATTCAGAAGTCAAAACTCGTACTGTACTATTGACATCCTGTTCGGTTTCTCGAGCATAGTGTTGAAGTCCTATACGGTTTGCTCAGGCGTGAAATCCCGTTGTGGTTGCACGGGTGTGTTGTTAACCGGCTCCTCAGGTTGAAGTGAAGGTGTTGCTAGTGAAAAGATAGAAGAAACCTGAGACTGGACGTAGGACGGTGCACCGAACCAGTATAAAATTTCCTACTATCATTTACTTTACTTTACTACATTTATATAGTGCTTATCTTTGATATCATTATATTTTTTTATTAAATTTTTACTTGCATAAGTTTAATATATATCACATTATCTAATTTTATGCATATTAATATCAATCCATATTATTCGATCCTACTCTAGCACTCTTTTCATTTGGTATCAGAGCAGGACATCAAATAACTGTAAAACAGTTATTTGATACTTGATAATATGGATAACAACGCAAACACCAGCAATAACACAAGTCACACAGAAGGTCAATCTACTGCACGACCTTCATTTTTCAATGGTATGAACTATAATTATTGGGCTGCACATATGAGAATTTAAACAAATGGTTTTGACCCTAGGAATAATGCTCAAAAAGAATATACACCTTCCCCTCCCCCCTCGCACTAGAAATTATTCCAAGTGGTTAACCGATGAAAAAGCATAAGCTATTACTAATGCTAAAGCTATGAATATATTGCATTGTGCCTTGGATAGAAATGAGTTTAACCGAATTTGTATATGCAATACTGCATACGAAATTTGGCGAACACTCAAAGTTACGCATGAAGGAACTAGCAAGGTTAAACAAAACAAGATATAAATGCTTAAAAATCAATTTTAGAACTTTGGAATGAATGAAAGTGAATTGATTAACGATATGTATTCTATATTTAAAACATTTATCATTCGTTATTGAGGCTAGGCGAAAAATACTCTGATTTTGATATAGTATCATAAATCATAAACTCTTTAAGGAAGACTGGGAAAGAAAGGTCTTGGCTATCGAAAAAGCTAATGATCTTTCACCCACGAAATCTAAAGAGTTAATAGGTAATCAAATGTTGTATGAAGTAAATTTGCAAGATAAAAAGGTTCATGCACAAGACAAAAAGTCTTTAGCTTTCCACGCTGAAAAGGATGAATCAGATTCAGAGGAAGAAGAAGACTTAGCTTTCATTTCCAAAAATTTCAGAAAATTTCTAAAATACAAGAAGTGATTCAAGAATAATGGAAAGAAAATCTCAAGAGTAATAACAATAAAGTTCCTCCATCTTCATTTGAATGCTTTGGTTGTCACAAAACGGGACATTATCAAAAATATTGTCCAGAACAAAAGAAAGAACAACACAACAAAAACAAGAAGGATTAAAAAAAGTGAGTTTTCTTAATAACTTGGGATGATTCAGACTCTTCATTTTTTTTGAAAGTGATAGTGATAACAATAATGAACAAGCTAACATGTGCTTCATTGCTAAAGAAACTTAGGTTAGTGATTTTACTTTTGAAGATATGGTAGAAATTAATATAGAAATATTAGAATCAAGAAATCATTTTAAAAGAGAATTTAAACAAGCAAATGAGGATAAGAAAAATGAAGAATTTGAAAGAGATTTGTTGAAAGATGAAAAAGATATATTAGAAAATGAAATTAGAAAACTTCAAGAATCTCTATCTAATTTAGACTCTCGACTTTTTTATTGAGCCAAGAAATTGATACTCAAAAAGAAAATAACAAACTGCTTGCTTCGGAAAATCATGAGTTAAATACTAAATTTAAAACTATAGAATTAGATAACTCCAATCTTAAAATTAAATTAGATGATATCACTAGAACTGTCACTAATTTTAATAAAGGTAGAGAGAATTTATTTAAAATTATAGAGAATTCTCAACCTATATCTAGCAAAAAAGGACTAGGATATGTACAGAAAACTAATATTTCTAAGAAATCCAAGAAAAAGTCCAGACCTATCAAACCAGTAACACTTTCTGAAAAGAAGTCAGAAATATTTTCTAGCAAGAAAAGGTTTTCTAAAAATATTAGTATACGTGTCCCTAATACGAATAATTATTTGATTAGGAATAAGTATGTCAAAAAATTCTTAGAAACTATTCATAATAATAAAGATTATATTTTTAAAAGGGACGCCGAACCCTCTTGGGTTTGGTTTCCTAGGAGCTAGCTCTTAGGACTGTAATGGAGGAAGTGGTACCAATGTCATTACATATTTTTTGCAGTCCCACTCAATAAAAAAGGAAAATGCATACTCGATAGTGGTTTCTCAAAACGTATGACAAGGGAGAAGGAAGTGCTAACAAGTATTATCTACTCAAAAGAAGAAACTGTCACATTTGGAGATAATTCCAAAGGATACATCATTGACCAAGGCGATGTGAGCAATTACGATACATCTAATTTGCCACTTATTGATGTTGTTTTATTAGTAAAAACTTAAAATATAATCTCTTAAGTATTAGTCAGTTATGCGAAAAAGATTTTAAAATATTTTTTCCAAAAATAAATGTAGCATTTTTGATAAAAATCAAAATCTTGTTTTTGAAGGTAATAGAGATAAAAAATATTTATATTTTAAATATGAAAGCTAAGAATAATTCGAATATGTGCTTACTAGCTAATGATAATGATCCTTGGTTATGGCACAAGAGATTTTTTCACATAAATTTCAAAACCATTAATAAGATTTTTAAAAATTAAATCGTTAGAGGTTTGCCAAAAATAAAATTTAAACCTGAAAATTTATGCGATGCCTGTCAGTTAGGGAAATTAACTAAATCATCATTCAAGTCTAAAAAGGTCATTTCAACTTCGCAACCATTGGAATTACTACATATGGATTTATTTGGGCCAACTCAAATTCGATCCATAAATCATAGTAGATATGTTTTTGTAATAATTGATGATTTTTCTAGATATACCTGGATGATATTTTTGAAAAATAAAAGTGATACTTTTGATCATTTTAAAATATTTGTAAAACGAATTCAAGAGTTAACAAAATTAAAATATATGAAGTGATCATGGAGGAGAGCTCAAAAATGAAAATTTTGATTTATATGTAAAAATAAAGGTATTTTTCATAATTTTTCGTTTCCTAGAACTCCACAACAAAATGGAGTTATATAAAGAAAAATTCAAATGCTACAAGAATATTCCAAAACGTTATTGAATGGAAGTTCGTTACCGAAACATTTGTGGGCATAAGCAGTCGCAACAGCCAGTTATGTTTTGAATCATGTTTCCATTCGACCACTTACGAAAAATACTCCTTATAAACTTTTTAATGGTAGAAAACTGAACAATCCATATCTTAAGGTTTTCGATTAAAATTGCTTTATTTCAAATACTAAATATCAGCTTGGAAAGTTCGATTCGAAATCTGATGAAGGTATATTTCTAGGATATTAAGATCGAAACAAAGCTTATCGTATTTTTAATAAAAGAACAAATAAAATAGAAGAATCACTTCATGTTTCTTTCGATGAATATTACATTCAAAATTCCTATAATAATGAAGTTTTGAAAAATATATTTTCTTAACATGAAGATAATATAATTTATAATTCTGGAGAAGATGAAAACATTGTTCATAATAATACAAACGAAAATATCACTGAAATTCAAGATATTTCCAAAAAAAACGATTAACCTGAAAATATTATTATAAATAATAATAATAATGAAAAAATAGTTCTAACTAATAATGAAATAAGATCACCACTAAGAATATTACGAGATCATCCGACTTAGAATATTATTGGCGCTACAAACTCAAATGTAAGAATTAGAAGTCAGCTAAACCTAGTAAGTCATGTCGCTTTCTTATCTGATATTGAACCCAAAAATCCAAAAGAAGCATCTATTGATGAAAATTGGATTATGGAAATACAATAAGAATTAAATCACTTTGAATGCAATGAAGTCTGGGAATTAGTACTAAGACCAAGTGATCACGCTGTTATAGGAATAAAATGGGTTTATAAAAGTAAGGCAGACGAGTCAGGAAATAAAGATAGACTTGTTGCACAAGGATATAATCAAGAAGAAGGAATAGACTATGAAGAGATGTTTGCCTCGGTAGCTAGACTAGAAGCAATTCGGGTCTTATTAGCTTACGCATGTCATCATAATTTCAAATTATATCAAGTGGATGTAAAAGTGCTTTCTTAAATGGCTATATAAAAGAAAGAGTATATGTCGATCAATCACCTTTGTTTACACATGAAAAATATCCTGACCATGTTTATAAATTAAAAGGGGCGTTATATGGTTTAAAGCAAGCTCCCTGTGCTTGGTATGAACGTCTTAAGAATTATTTAATTGATTTAGGTTTTCAAATTGGAAGGGTTGGTCAAACTTTATTTACAAAATATGATAATAAAGATATTTTAATAATTCAAATTTATGTCGATGGCATTATTTTTTGTTCCACTAATGAAAAAATATGTCAAGAATTTTCCAAAATTATGACTAGCGAATTGGAAATGTCACATATCGGTGAGTTGTCATATTTTTTAGGATTACAAATTAAACCACTTTCAAATGGAATTTTTATAAATAGAAAATATATTGTAATAATCTAAAAACATTTTGGTATGAAAAATACGTCAAATAAACCGACACCTATGAGTACAACAACACGCTTAGAAAGAGATGAAAATGGTAAAAGCGCTCGATCAAAAATTATATCGTAGTATGGTAGGATCATTATTGTACTTAACAACAAGTCGACCAGATATCCCGATGAGTGTTTGTTTGTGTGCTCGTTTTCAAACCAATCCCAAAGAATCACATTTACAGGAAGTTAAATGTATATTGCATTATCTAAGCAACACCAAAGATTTTGGGCTTTTCTATCTGAAGGATTGTTCTTTTGAATAAGTATCATACAGCGATGCTAATTTTGGAGGATCACGGACGGATCAAAAAAGTAGAAGTGGTACTTGCCATTTTATTGGCAAATCATTAATATGTTGGTTTAGCAAGAAACAAAATTGTGTTTCACTATCTACATGTGAAGCTAAATATATATCAGCTGCATTGGCATGTGCACAAGTAATATATATGCAACACGCACTTAAAGATTTTAACATAAATTTAAATGATTCAACTATTTATTGTGACTACACAAGTGCAATAAATTTATCTAAAAATTCTGTAAACCATTCAATAACTAAACATATAGATATAAGGCATCATTTTTTACGAGATAACATTGTAAAACAAATTATAAATTTAGTGTTTGTAAATTTTGAAAATCAACTGCCTATATTTTTACTAAACCACTTCTCGAAAATATGCTCACTAAGCTTCGACGAGAACTAGGAATCATTTCATATAAGTATTTATTAAAAGATAAATTTTTAAGAACAAAATTCGATGTTTCATGAAATATAAAATTTTATGATTCCAATCTGTCTCGAACCCAGGTGCCTTGATAGTAAGCTGAGTGTTCTTTTCAAATGAACTATGTTATATTTCCTGTTAAACGTAGAAAATGGCTAAGTATTATTATATATGCTATGTAATCTTTTTTTAAACTTAACAAACTAACTCACATGCTAAAATTAATAAAAGGTTGAAAAACAAGCTAAGTATCTTTTAACCTTTCCTGTTGCTACTTCTAAGGATTGTTTCCTTATAAATATCCTTGAGCATTCACTTTTTCTATACAACTTTCATAATAATATTTCTATACAAAAGAAGCAACAAAAGTATGTCAAGCTCAAACAAATCATCTCCCTCAAAAAATTCTCTATCAAAATCAAATGAAAAGCAATCCTCTGAATCAATCCAAATAGTGTCACCAAATCCGAAAAGCAACCGGCTTATAATGGCAAGAATATCATACCAGCTACACGCCGGATTCAAAGAAAACCAAATGAAATTTTTCTGTATCTCTTAATACGAAATATAAAATTGACGAGATCCATCATTACTAGCAACAACATCTGGACTTGCAACGTGAACTGTACTTTGAACAGAAAGTAACATCAAGACGCTTAAGTTTCTTGGAACAAATTGCTGTACGAATTTGTGGAAAATCAAATGTTCTCGAACCAAGACATCATCCACTTTCCACTACTCCGAAGCAGTCTATGACATCCTGGAGCCCATGGAAAAATACTCCGACTCAGCCTCAATACAGCACAGATTCATAGGATGAGAACTACACAGCAAATGAGGGAATGAAACATGAGTCGCCTAAGAAAGAATCTACATCCTCAGACTCTGATTAAGAAATTTTTATCATTGTTATATGAAATTGTTAGAGAATTTAAATAGATATTGCAATGGAAATAATGCAATTAAATTAGTATCGTATTCTTTGATGTTGCAAAAATAAATATGTACAAGTTTCTTTTGATATATAAATATATAACTCCAAACAAGATGGAATGAACTAAACAAAAAGATATATATATATACACACACACATACATACAAAATAAAGAAACAACTCTAACAACGTCAATCGATAATGTAATCAAGTTTACTTAATTTCTTACATAAACTAATAAATTAAATGTTTTGAAATTGAAAGCATAAAACAAATATTAAGTAATGTACTGTTATTCAAAGTATGTAAAACAAAACATTGATTTATAGGTTAAAACATATAAGTGTATATATATATATAATCATATATGTATATAATTGGTGCACAAATAGTTCTAGAAAATTGGAATGACAGTCACCAATCAACTGGTGACAACGCACCAGTCGACTGGTAACCAGTAGTAGGCATAAAAACTAGGGGTGAGAAAAAAAACGAAATAAAAACGAAATCGAACCAAAACCGATAAAAACCGAACCGAGAAAAACCAAAACTGAAAAAACCGAAATCGAAACTGAAAATCAAAAAACCGAACCATACTAATATTTCGGTTTAAGGTCCATACCGAACTTAAAAAAACCGAACCAAACCGAATTATAAAATGTTGCACATTGTCTCTTGCTGGATGTTGTTTCGTATTATATAGTGTATACACACTAGCCACTGCACTCATTTGATTTAGCTGAATACAGAATTAGAGGTAGACTAATATAATATGTCCATTTCTTGTTTTTGTAGGTTCTTGGATGTTTTGAGTTGAAGATGAAAGTTGAGGTACCAGTAGACTATTTTCTAGAATTCCAATTTGATGTTGGTCTGCTGTAGTGTGGTTCACGGGAGTGCTCCTGCTCATTTTTTTAATTTCTTGTCTTCGGCTTATAGCTAGCAAGCTTAGCTCTATACAACTGGATGACTTATAGTGTATTAGTTTGTACTCTGTACCATGTGTCTCAATACACTTGGTCGAAACAATTTATTTTAATTTCTTTTATGGTTATTTAAATTTATAATATTTTTGTTTAAATCAGTTTTAAAATCAAAACCAAGCCGATAAAAACCGAAACTGAGGTTTTGAAACCGAAATCGAAACCTATGCTTTGGTTACGGTTTTGGCTATCGATTTTTAAAACCGAGGTCTTTCGATTTTACCCCAAAAGCAAACCGAACTGGGGTTTTCTCACCCTTAACAAAAACCTACTAACCGAACCCTTATCTAAAATCCCCAAAACCCTTTTTCTTCCTCATTCCAAAACCTTCAGCTTTCCTACACAAAATCTCTAGATTGTAAGTAGCAAAAAATATGATTTTTCTTCCCTAATTCAATCAGTCGATGGCTCCTTCAACCAAAATGTCAAAAAGAGGATCTCCTTCATCACAAAAACCCATTGACCATTATAGCTCAATATCTACACAATGACATTGCCATTGAAAGATGGCATAAAATGGAGAAGTTTAAGTTTATTGAAGGAGTATTCGACAAATTTTCGAATTTTGAAGCATATCTTTTGCAAGCTTTGGCAAGACGAGGTAGAATTGAATTTTTGATGGATCAGAACTGAAACAAATTGAAGATTAATGTGGTTACGGTAAAATTATTTCTCACTAATCTTAATTTAGATCATTATACTCATAGAGATCAAAACAATTGCGTGTGGAGTTTAGTTTGTGGCGAACCCGTCTTCTTTTCTATAGCAAGAATGGGTTATATTTTACATTCTCCTACCGATGGCATAGTCCTTGAAGAATTAAATTGTGAGCTTCATGTTCATGATGAGATAACTCTCTTCTTTATCGACGATGACTCAGATAGCTCAAGAACTAAGGGCTTACGTCTAGTGCTTGGTTATTACGTCATGCATTAACATGCACTATCTTACCACAAACGAACACTTTTGACTAAGTATACGCATAAACTTTCCGGGCCCTGTATGCAATTTAAAGTGACACACGAGTAAATTGCATGCAAACAATCATGAACCATTTACCAATATTCACTAACGGAACCCCAACATGTTTTTACTATGGAGAATATCTTATGCGACTTCTTATAATGTCGAAGTCTTCGAACCGACATCCGATTAGATAGACGTAAAGATTATGGACAACAGAAACTTGAAAATGATGAAGCTACCACCACCGGCTCGTGGCATCATGAGTTTAGAAGAACGGAAACAAAGGATAGAGGACAATCATCTGGTACAGCCTCTCATGCAAATCTGAAAGATGTGCTACTTACCACACGATCTCAAAACTACTCATGAGGCTGTTGATGTTGTGGCACGGAATCAGCTCTTATAAGAAGCGTGCCTTAAGGTAGTGAATAGGAAGATGGATAAGAAGTTTGGCAAGATTAAGACCTTTCTTGGAAATATGTGGAATGTTATACACGACTTCTTCATCCACCCAGGCACAAGAAAAAGGAAAAAATGCCTATGTCACCATTTAACTGGAGTACCTCTGCAAGCACGAGTTCAGATACTTTTTGATGATGGTTATGGGAGTAAGTTTTCATGAACTTTAAAAAACACTTGTACTAAATAGTCTTTCTGGTACTTCGAACTTTATTTTATTTAGTACTTGCTTGGAACACTGTTATGTACTACTTGGTTATGAACTCTACTTTGTGAGTTTTTATTTATCATATTACATGTTATTTTTAACCGATGACAAAGGTGGAGAAAAATAGTAATTACACTATACACAAACAAATTGCTGCAAGAAAGTTGTAATCTCATATTAAGGAGGAGATAAGATAATGAATATACAACAAACATTTAGAAGGAGAAAATATTTTTTCTATATGATTGCAAGAGGCTGTCCTCAATCAAAAAAGGGGGAGAAAATTGATTCAAGAGATTTTTGATTCACGACAACAAATAAATGAAGAACAAATAAAGAGTTAGTATATTTATTTGTGTTAGAATTTGTCAAAATCTATCCTTATATATTAACACAAGAGCACAAACACAAAAAGCGAAAAATGATATATATATATATATATATATATATATATATGTTGAAGGCATACAAGAGCCTTGACTGAAGGTGTTTACACCTGAAAGTCGACTGGTACAAAATGGACCAATCAACTGGTAAAGTAAAAACTTCCAGTTTTGGCATTTGTGTGCATATCTATATATACATACACACACACGTGTTTCATTTTTAACCAATTGACTAATGAATTTTTGACCAGTCGACTGACCCGACCAAGATGGTCATTTTTATGAAAAGACGCTTCCTTTTGTGACGGGTTTTCTACTTTTTTATGAATAGAAATGGCTACTTCTTCTAATCAGGCATTTTTATGAAAGGTTATAACTCTTCATCTATTATTTATACATCACAAACTTGATTTCCATATCACTATGTCATCTCTTATTTTCTGATCTTAATTTCTGAATACTCTTGCATTCTAAATATTCAAATTTCTTTTGAATCATTGAATTTATTTCATATCACTTGATTCAATAAGCATTCTACTTCCTTCAGTCATCACAAACACATCCAATATTTGAGGATAAGATTATAGGAAGGGTGTACTCAAATCATTGCCTAATCAGTGTTACTTAGAATACAATCAAAAGTTAAAACTCTTATTGAACTATTGAAATCATGTTCTGTGACACCCCACGTCCGTTAATGTCACTCATTAAGAGAATGCATTAAGTTTCGTGAAGCATTATAGGTAAATAGAAACAGAAACATTACAGGACAGATATGAAATAGCAACGGAAAATTTAAAACTTTATTAATCATAAAGCATCGTGGTTCAAAACATCGTAAGTCTGAAAATACATAAACCCAGTACATCATTAAAATTTATATCTTGTACTTAAAACATTAGAGTACAACTATAAAAGAAGACTAATTCCCAAAAGAAACATAGCCATAGTAGCAAAGATAAGAACTTGAGCAATACATCTAAGCAGCTCCAAGTAAGCCGATAGCAAAATCTTGATCAAGCTTGAGTATTCCCTCCCTAAGAACCTAAGGGGGAAATGGAAGAGAAAGAAGAGGAAACAAAATGGGTCAGACATAAAGTCTGGCGAGTCCAGTTATTTTTAGCATACAAATAAGTAAAAGTATTATGATAGGCATATAAAGTGGATAAGAAAGATAATATCATAAAAGGCAGGTATGACTAGGTAAACAGGATAAACATGATAGAGTATATTGCGCTTCTCTAATGATTCCTCTGCACCGATACTAGTATAACTAGAATGAGATGAACCCAACAACAATAAGATGGTAGACTTAAGTGTACTTCCAGTGAGAGGTTTTTACCCCATACAATCAACAGGCAGCCCAACGTTCCGGAATCACCTCTGAGGGTAATAACGGGCTCCTAAACAAACTGAAGTCTAAATGTACCCTAATTACTACTTTAATCGATCGGCTCCCTACTACATAGACACCCTGTGATGGCCCACCAGTAGAGTGTATCACTCCCTAAAGTGGCAACCCTTCATTTTCTGGATGTGCACAACCATATCTATTGGTGTCGCGACGTCTTATCTTGCTCTGTCCGGACCATGCACGCACATGACTCGGTTGGTATGCACTGCCCACACTGTCCCCCACTTTTGGATCTCTTACAATCAGCCCAGTAAGCATGCCCCGACTCCGACCTAGCTCCGAGTACTCGTTTGATGCCTATATAAGGGTTATTGACTGAAACGGGTCTCACACACAAGATGATGCAAGCTCTCCCCTTTGTCTTGCATCCCCACTAGGTTTTCCACAGATTAGGCCTACATGTCGGTGTCATAAAATTGCATAATCCCAATAGGTTAAGTTTGTGGGCATATATGTATACATATATATATATATAACCCACAAACCCAAGATTTACTTAACCCACCCACTGTTTCAACTAAGTTTACTTAACCCCTATTCAATTTATCATATTCATACAATCCCTTTGGATTCAACTAGGTTAAGTATTCAACTTCATAGCCATATTCATTTATGGTTATAATGTACTAAACCTCCCACATTAAGCCTACCACTTGGGGATGCTGGATATGCCGCTCGGTTCCGAGCAGACTTATTCCATAAGTCGGGCTTAACCT
The DNA here is from genome assembly GCA_030737875.1 of Allium sativum. Classification (NCBI taxonomy): domain Eukaryota; kingdom Viridiplantae; phylum Streptophyta; class Magnoliopsida; order Asparagales; family Amaryllidaceae; genus Allium; species Allium sativum. The sequence continues at coordinate 615,190,062 of CM060912.1, forward strand.
CGTGTCTTAGCACATCTTTTTTTTGTGCACCTAGACCATTCACATTAAATTCACCACTTGTGGTCGGCCGCACGGTCCCAGGCAGACTTCCACCACAAGTGTAATCTAACCTCGTGTCTAGGCACGGTTACAATTTCTAATTACTATAATCCTAGGCATTCTAATTATTAACCAAATTTACCTATGTCGTTATAGGTTTTCATGCCCTTATTCCTGAAACAACCCAAACTTCCTAGTAAAAAAAAGCCTGGATTGCTTTGAGAACAATACACATCAGAACATAAATTGGAGAACATTTTATTGCTTATTACAACAATTACATCAGAGTACAAGAATATAACAGAGTATGAATATATGTTACACAATAGAAACACAATAATGTCAGAGATTTAGATTACATTTAAATAGCAGCGGAAAAATATTACAAATATACAACTGGAAGGAATACACGGATACAGAGCTTTCCGAATACCGCTTCAGCTGTAAACCAGGATCCTGTAAAAATATCTGCAAAAAGCTACTCGACTGCCCATGTGGAAAATATGGGCACCCGAGTTTGCCAGTGAAACAAACTACAGGTCAGTCATGGGACTGGTTTGAGAAATCCTAACTAAACTTATCTAATAATAAGGCTAATCACAGGACCACGCCGCTAACGCGGAACGGGTTTACTCCATTGGATTGCCAGTGCATAAAATAAAGTAAAACGTTAAACAACGCAATGCTTTTTAGAAAAATGAAACCATTATAAGACCCAAGTCCCATCACACAATGCAATGCAAACCGGAGGATAGGGTTTTACCTTATAATGGTCAAGAGATGCTTGATACGATAAAACATATTTAGTATTAGTGTGTATATCTATGGGTATATATATATATTTCAAAAACAATTTCAATCATAATGTATTAATCATAGACGGCATAGTACCCCATCCTACTATGTCGCCATACTAGTTCTACAATCAAAACCGCAAGGTCATATTGGAAATTGGATTTCCATCATGAGTCGAGGCTAGGAGCAAGCTCCTCTCTGATTCGAGACACTCTAGCAAATGCCTCAGGATCCCCCGCAGTGAACCCTTGGAGCGGTAGGGTCGGTCCCCGCCTATCGGCAGTGGATTGGTTATGCCAGAACACACGTTTCCCAGTTCCTTTGAACCTATAGTATGACCACTAACGGCCTATAAAAATCCGAGGCGCCTCAAAATCCATCGTCCACATAAGTAATATGCCAGCCAGTTTTAGCACTGACACTACCACTAGCTAGAAAGAAACGTGTGCACTCCCTACGGTCCATATCCCGTTTTTGACTCATACCGGGGTGTGAGGATCGCGAAGTCACGATATACACAAAGCTATGCCGTAATAGGCTATACTTTGATCATCCCACAAGGCCCTGCTTTTCAACAAAAGCCTCGATCATTTGCATCTTGGCGTGCCACATTGACAATTCACGCCATGCGATCAATCACTATTAATATATACCCGGGTGTTAAGCAGAGAATAAATCTTCCACCACCAAACAGACATACATTAACAGAAATCGATTTAATTCACATGGAACGACCTCCAATGTCAGACATGCATCCATTTACTAGCTTATGCTCTGGGTCTGAGCGAAAACCAAATCCGAACAATCAACAATAGTCCGGACGGCCACCACTGAAGCCCCTTCAAGGTAGCTACTCCCATCAAGGGCCTTAGTAGCAACACATCCATTCGATGTGAAGATCGTCGGTCTTCAACCATCGTCTTCATCTTCGACTCTTCATCGTCGTAGTAATTATTCGGAATGGGTTAAACCCGGTCTTTCCGAATAACTCACGTATTTTTATAATTAAAAATCAAGTACTATAAAAACACATCCAACGCCTCATTCCAATTCAGAATATTCTTTCAAATAAAATTTTCACATTATTCTATCAAAGATAAATTCTTTACATTTATTCTTGAATATTTCTTTTAAAGATTTATAAAGAACCCAATTTGTTTTTAAATATCACAAATCATTATTCAATGATTAATTAAATTTAAGAAATAAAAATTTTAAATTGGCCCCAAAATTCCGGGTTGTTACAATTCCCATGATATGTTCATAATGAACCTTATGCCCCAAATTTATATTATTACACTTTATTCAAGTTATGCCCAAATTCCCAATTACAAGTTATGCCCAATATTAACGTTTTCCCCTTATTCCCAGTCTAACGCATTTGCATATTTCAGCAGCATGCCTAGGCTCGAAGGCAGCCTGGCTAGATTAAAAATCAGTGGGAAAGATAGAGGGAATAGAACAGAGATAAACATACTAACATGATGGTCATATAACGGTAGAAACAGGCATAAAACATATAGTAGAATAATGACAAGGTAGGCATATAGGAACAGATCTAATGAACATATGACAATAGGACTGATTCTAACATAATAGGGATATGCATGATGTGATCTAAACAATGATTTAGATGTCCAACTAATAACAGATTTGATTTGGCCATAAACATAATAGAATAGGTATAAGGTGATCTGGACAGTGAATTAGATCTACAATCAAAAGCAAATCTGACATGATAAAGGTTAAGATCTAAGTTATAGTCATGTCGAAATATCATACATACACAAGTTACAACAGATCTGATATGATTCAAGCAGTCACATGCATAGATCCAAGTTATAGTCATATCGAGTTTTAATTTTTAACTATTTAGATCTAAAATTAACATGGACTCACAGTGTTTGGATCTAGAAAAATAGAGAAGGGATTGCTAGCGTTGAATCACAGATCTCTAAGCTTGAATAACTTGATTGTAAAAGAAGAAAAGACTTGATTTATTCTAGACAGAGGCAGCAACTAGTTCTCCATTATTTTTTGTGTGCAAAAACATGAGAAATGAGGTCATATTTATAGATTCCCCGAAACCCTAATCTGCCAGATCTGACGCAGGGGGTCGACCAATGGGTCGACACCCCCCCTTGAGGGGTAGACCCAGGGGTCGACACCACCTTGAGAGTCGACACCTTGAGAGTCGACACCTTGAGCGGGAATTTTCCCGCTACCCAATTCAGTGCGATTCTGAATTCTGGACCTAATTTTGAATTTTTGGACTATATATATATATATATATATATATATATATATATATATATTCTTCTTGCGTGTATATGAACTTCAAACCTTCATAACTTCTTCATACGATGTCCGTTTTTACACAAACCAGATATCTATTTTGACCAGAATTCCGAGACAAACGTAATGGTGCATTCCGTTTTCCTTAGTTCTTAATATTAAATTAATTATTCTTTAATTTATCCTCTTTAGTGTTCCTTGAAATTACGGGTGTTACATTCTTCCCTATATAAAAGATTTCGTCCCCAAAATCTCTAAGTTAAGAAGAATGTATATCTAACATCCATCATCCACCTACTCATCCATCAATCATGGGCATCCGTTGTCCTTAAAAAGTTTCTAATGCTTATATGAACATATGCAAAGGTGTGTGTGTATGTCCCAATATTAATGCGAAGATCAGGCGGTCTGCTGATTCAGTTGACCTCCTTAATGCAACGTATGTTAGTGCCATGAATCCAACATGCATGCAACAATCCTATTATAACATGTAAGTTCTATATGGGTGCACAATCATTCGTCCAAATGCAATATCCACATGATGATACATTCAATTTCCATCCATTAAAAGAAGAAAAATGCACACACATCCATATGCAGTATAAGAGTGATTGAGCCGATCTGGTGCCTAATGTGTGTGTATATGCATCCACGAGAAACCACTAGCAAACACTTGCATCCACTTACATCTATCAAACATAACATTCTTAAACACATGTTTACATCTATGGGATTCCTACCTAAAGGTCAAAGATTCGATCGTTATGATATACTTTAAATGATAGAAACAAGCATAAATAAAAGATTTGGAATGGAAGCTAAGAACAAACCCTCGAAAAGAAAAGGGTACGAAGCACGAATCTTGTCTTCGGTCTCCTAAGTCGCATCCTCTGGGTTATCTCCCCTACTGAACCTTCATCAACTTGACCTCTCTATTTCATAGCTTCTTAACTTCTATTCCAAGAATACGGGTAGGAACTCGTCTGACTGTCACCTCCCGTTCCATCTATACTTCCTCCAATATACTCGGCTCAACTATTTCCGTGGTATCATGCAAGACCTTCCGCAAATGAGAAACGTGGAAAACATCATGAACGTCAGATAGTCTTTCTGGTAGCTTTACTTTATAGGCTATTTGGCCAATCCTTCCTGTTATGGGAAATGGCCCATGTTGTCTTTCTGGTAACATCAGTCCTTCTCTTGTCTGCATATGACTTCTGTCTATCCTGAGTTGTCTTCATTCGCCGTTCAATAAGGTCAATCTTCTCCGATGTTTCTCTAACCATGTTCGGTCTAAGTAGTATTCTTTCTGTGGATTCCCACCAATAAGTCGGTGATCAACAGGGTCGTCCGTATAATGCTTCGAAGGGTGCCATGCAAATGCTAGCATGATAGCTGTTGTTGAAGGCGAACTCTACTAAAGGAAGATTCTCTTCCCAAGTCCTTCCGAAGTCTAGGATACACAGCCTTAAAATATCCTCAAGAACTCTGTTTACCCTTTCTGTCTGTCCATCGGTCTGTGGGTGATAAGCGGTGCTCAAACACAAATGTGTACCTAATGCTTCTTGCATGCTCCTCCAAAATTCACTAGTGAAAATAGGGTCACGATCATTTATGATGCTGGAAGGTACTACATGAAGACGGACAATCTCACAAACGTAAACTACCACCAACTATGTTGTCGTCCTCTTGCTCTTAACTGGAATGAAATGAGCGCTCTTAGTGAGTCTGTCTACTACAACCCAAATATTGGTATTGCATTTCATCGTTCTAGGCAACCTATCTATGAAATCCATAGAGATGCTCTCCCACTTCCACTGTGGAACCTTCAAAGGATGAAGTAAACCACTGGACTTCTTTTGGTCAGCTTTAACTTGCTGACAAACCAAACATTGAGAAACAAACTCTGTCACATCTTTTTTCATCCCAACCCAAAATAAAACCCTCTTCATATCCCTATACATCTTATCACCGCCTGGATGAATAGTCATCTTAGAATGATGGGCTTCCTCTAGGACTGTCTTCAACAAACTCCCAGTTTGGGGAACACAAAACCTTCCATCTCGTCGCAACCATCCTTCATCATCTATGGAATGTCTATTGAGGTGACTAGAAGTCTCCCCTTTACTGAGCCTATCCAAGATGTCTGAAATCTGTGGATCCTTTCACTGTGAAGCTCCTATTTGATCCATAAGAGTTGGTCGTATCTCTAGCGATGTAAATAGACTAGGAAAAAACTCGGTGGAGGGTCTAAAATCAAAGGTTGATATGAACTCCAAACTTTTCCTCTCCACAAACAGAGGACTTAAGGCCATCCTCTGCCTACTCAGTGTGTCTACCACCATATTACCCTTACCAGGGGTATAAGAAATCTCGAAGTCATATGATGCTAGGAACTCCATCCACCTTTGTTGCCTTAAATTAAGATCCTGCTGCTAGAACAAGTACTTGAGAGATTTATGATCGGTGTATAACTCGAACTTCTCTCTAAGAAAATAGTGATGCCACATCATAAGCGCGAATACTATTGCAGCTAGCTCTAAGTCATGGGTAGGGTAGTTCTTCTCATGAACCCTTAGGTATCTTCCTCCATAACATACTACCCTTCCCTCTTGCATCAGAACTGCACCAAGCCATGTACCACATGCATCAGTGTATGCTGTAAACACTTTATTCCCATCGGGCAAGGTCAAGACTGGGGCTGTTGTCAGAGCCCTCTTTAATCACTGGAAAGCAACATCACAATCTATATCCCACGAAAAAGCCAAATTATTCTTCACTAGCCTAGTGAGTGGGGCTGATATCTTTGCGAAGTCCTTAATGAACTTCCTATAATATTCTGCTAACCCCAAAAAACTTCTCACCTTCATTGCATTCTTTGGGATCTTCCAATCCTGAACTGCAACCACCTTTGTAGGATCTACTGCTATTTGTTCTTTAGAAACCACGTGCCTTAAGAATCTCACCTCTTTTCTCCAGAAATGACATTTATAGAACTTTGCCTTAAGCTAATGCACACGGAGAGTTTTCAAAACTTCTCTCAAATGTTGGGCGTACTCTTCCTTGCTCTTCGAGAAAATCAAGATATCATCAACAAAGACCACGACAAATTTATTTAGAAACTCCCGGAACACCCTACTCATCAGATCAACAAAATAGGCGGGTGCAATCGTCAACCCAAAAGGCATAATGGGCCATTCAAAGAAACCATCTGGATTCCTAAAAGCAGTCTTGTCTATACTGTCCTCAGCCACCCTTAACTGATGAAACCCCGTGGCAAGTCTAACTGAGAGAATACCAAGGCACTAACAAGTTGGTCAAAAATATCATCTATCCTCGGGTGTGGGTGTCTGTTCTTCTTAGTGAGTTTATTCAATTCTATATAATCTACACATAAGCAAAGCGAACCATCCGCCTTAGTCACAAATACCACCGAGCACCCCATTCAGATATGCTTCGTGTAATGATCGTTGATTTTGCTCGATCTGAATCGATCGCTAAACCGACCAAGACCATTCGAAACCCCTGATTGTTTTGAGAACACGACAAATTGGAATGCAAATAGAAGAACATTTCATTGTTAATTACAACAAATCCATCAGAATACAAGAATATACATAGTATAAATCAATATTACACATTCACTAAATATCGTAGATTACAATACATTTCATAGCAGCGGAAAAATAATACAATATACAACTGAAAGAGATATACGGATACAGAGCTTTCCGGATATCGTTCCAGCTGTAAATCAGGATCCTGTGGATATAAATCTGCAAAACCAAAACTACTAGCTGCCCGTGTCAAAATAAGGGCACCTAGAGTTTAGGTTAAAACAATAAATCTAGGACAGTCATGTGACTGGTGTGAGAACTAAAACAATTATTTAAAACTTTACTTTACATCAGATATATCAAGAGACCACGCCGTATAACACGGAATGGGTTTCCTCCCAAGAATACAAGTGCATATAATAAAACAGCGCAATGCTTTTTGGAAAAATGAAGTTATTATAAGACCCAGGTCCTATCACATAATGCAACACAAGCCGGAGGATAGGGTTTTCCCTTATAATAGCCAAACATGCTTGGTACGTTAAAAACAAATCATTTGATACTATTATAAGTGTATAGTGTCAAAACAATTTCAATCATAAATATCAATCATAGACGGCATGGGTACCATATATCATGTCGCCATACTAGGCTCTACAATCAAAACTGCAAATGTCACTATTGGAAGTTGGATTTCCATCTGTGAATCGAGGCAAAAGATAGTCCTCTACCGATTCGAGACGCTCTAGCCTGTGTCTCAGGACCCAGACTCAGATGGACCCTTGGATCGTCAGGGCCGGTCCACCGATGTGAATTAAAATGCTTGAACACCGCGTTTCCCCGCCCTTTGGGGCGTCAATGAGTCCAATGACTCCATCGGCTCCACATAGTCACCGATATATCCGAGGCGCCTTGCAACAGCAACAACCACACTGGTGAAAATAATATAAATGTCAGGGCTGGTAGGTCACCGACACCACCCTAGCTAGAAGGAAACGCATGCCCTCCCTGATGTCCTCTCCCGTTTCTGGTTCACAACTGGGGTATGAGGCCCGCGAATCAACGTTATACACAAAGCTATGCCACACAGCCCGTGCTTTGATCATCAACCATAAGACTTTGCTTTTCAACAGAAGCCTTGATCAATTGCCACTTAAGCATGCTACATAGGCAATTCACTCCATGCGATTGATATCCATCAATATATAACCTCTAAGCTCGTACGTCTCAGAGAAGGGCATTAAACAAGAGAATAAATTATCCGCCTCTAAACAGATATACATTTAATAGAAATCAATTACACAGAATAAAATCCAATGTCAGACACACAGTCCATTTACAAATTCGTTCTGGGTCTGAACGAAACCGGAGGCACCTTGTACCTCGCATATCCATCAATCTCCAAGTACGTCTGGACGATCACCAACAGATTCCCTCCTATTGGGTGTACAGCCCAATCAAGATCATCAGTAATCACCCAAACGATGTGAAGACCTCCGGTCTTCGACCACCGTCTTCATCCTCGACACCACGTCGAATCAGTTATTCAGAATGGGATAAACCCGGTCTTTCTGAATAACTCGCGTATATAATAAACAAGTGTTACGCAGACACAACATACGCCTCATTCCAGTTCAGAGTATTCTTTTTATTCAAATATGCTTATACTTTAGGAAAGGTTCCCATTAATTTTATCAAAGATAAATTCTTCAAATTTATTCTTTAATCTTCTTTTGAATATCAATTCAAACTAGTCGGGATTAGCGAACCACACAGAAGTAATCATTTATTTTATTTCCATTCACAACTTATTCATTCCATGAAGTAAAACTGGTCATACTTCATATCTAACACCACGGTGTTATCCATAAATTCAATTACCATTTCACGTTCAAATCTAGTTAAAGATTTAACAATCACCTGGAGCAAAACTGGTGATACTCCATTCCCGATCATTTCAATCTAATTAAAGATCCATTAAAACTCCACTTAGTTTTAACCTTCCCAAAAATCAATATTAATGATTATTTAACTTGGGAAATCATATCCTGTTTTTAACTAGGTTAAAGAACCAATGTCATTTAAAACACGGTTCACTATAAACCCAAAATCACATTTGATATTAAATACAAGGCACTGAACAGAAAATATATCGGCTTATATTCAATATCAAATTCTACGACCAATAAATATTGTATTGGAAATAACGATATAAATATATCTTTCAAATTTCCATAACAATATCTGTATAATCACGAAATCCAACATCGAAATACTCCAAAGACAATTTCGATTCAAATCCATTCCAATTCAATTATTGGAAATTCTGGTTACTTCTAAAACCATTTCAAATCCAATTTATTTATTTTTAAAAATAAATGGAAATATCATTCTAGTTCAAAACTAGTTCATTTCGATAAAAATCTATTTTTATCTTTTCAAATTTGGAATTTTTCATCCCAGTTCTTCACAAATCATTTCTTATGATTTTACACAAATTATTACTATTTTTAATAATTTTATCAAGGCCCGTATAGTCGACTTCCATCGACGGCCATCGAACTGCACTTACAGCGACCTTTTCCAAATTTGATTTGGACATAATTCCAAAAGCAACCGTTAGATTTCAAATCTCTAATATTTGTTAGAAATTTCTTTTTGATACGAACCCAACAGTTCCGGTTTTAGGAGAATCCGACGGACGGATCTCCCGTAACGTCCATTCGAAGTCAATGGTCGAAATTCGCGAACTATCGCGGCGCGACGCGTTCTATTCAGACCATTATATATATATAATATATAATATATATATATATATATATTGTCGATTTCCTTTCAAAACATATTTTATAAATCGTTTTAAATTCATTTTCGAAACGATTTCAACTTCATATTCAATTTCGAATCAAAATTGAATATTCCATATCATTGATATACAAATGATAATATTTTCAAAACGTTATATTTTGAGATCACTTTCTTTTCTATATTCATCATAAAAATAAATAACCGATATAAATATCGTTCACGTCAAAATGGCGTCAATCTAGTCAACAAGGCTTTTATTCAACACATGAATGTTTATTCTGTTCAACACATGAATATTTATTCTATTCAACACATGAATATTTATTCTATTCAACACATGAATATTTATTCAATTCAACACATGAATTTATATTATTCAACACATGAATTTTTATTTCTATTCAACACATGAATTTATTTTCTATTCAACACATGAATATATATTTTATAATATTCCTTATTTCCAAATTGGAATGAGGCCCAATCAATTACCATATAATGTTAATTATATGGATTTTCTACAACACATGTATATAATAGCAACGATAAATCATCAACCATCATCCAGAGTGCACCACACAATTGCATAAGCATTAAATATCAATAATTAACGCTTACACAGTCTGTCAACCCATCGATTGACATACAACTAAACAATCGGGATTATTGTACGTCAAATATCATCACAATACCCGTGTGGGGTTTCAAATCAACATACACAGATTTTTATTTGTGCAGTTGGGCGATGTGTAAAATTTATCGTCCCAATCAATATCACTCAAATCGGTGTACATAAACAAATCGTTCGATTTGTAAATGAATATTTATTTTACTTCAACACATGAATATATATTTTATTTCAACACATGAATATATATTTTATTCCAACACATGAATATATAGTATATTTCAACACATGAATATATATTTTATTTCATTCCACATCACACTATCAAATTTCACTACACAGAAATCAAACAAACAAGTCATCCATGGTCTGTGGACGACGACTGTCAGGTGCTGCTAAGCACCGTCTGCATCCTAGTATATATTTCAAACTAGAAATAGAAATAAAAGTGAGGAGTTCTCACCGAGGGTTCCACTCCTCCATTCTTTATTTCCGAACGATCTGGATTCTGTTTCGCTTCCAGTCAGTTCCAACGCAATCTGTTTCACATGGTTTGCGTTAAAAATCACATTTTTATCATTACGTTTTACATATAAAAATCACATTTTTATATCGTCGTCTTGTATGTAAAAATCACTTCTTTATATTGTTGTTATATATAAAAATCATTATTTTTATTTCTACTATAATATAAAAATCATATTTTTATATTGTTCGTATATAAATAAAAATCACAATTTTATACTGTTAATACATATATAAAATCAAATTCTTATCACGATAACACATATGTAAAAATCGAATCTTTTTCAAGATAACACCTATGTAAAAATCAAATTTTTATCATGATAACACCTATGTAAAAATCGAATTTTTATCACGATAACATCTATGTAAAAATCGAATTTTTACATAGCTAAAAATTATATTTCTACTTCGCTATGTTATTATAAAATCATATTTTTATTTTTCTAAAAATATTATCATACATATGACAAAAATCATATTTTATACAACTAAAAATATATTCTTTTATGTGATAAAAATCATACTTTTACTTCTCTCTATATATAAAAATTATATTTTTACTTCATAAAAATCGTATTTTTACAACGCTAATGTATATACAAAAAATCCCCTCTTTATCTTGTTATTCATACAATAAAAATCTCATCTTTATTCGTTATTTACATAGATAAAAATTCTATCTTTGAACGTATAAAAATCAAATCTTTATTAATAATAAAAAAAGTATATGTACATAATCTTGATTTCGTATAAATATAAACTTTATTTCATATATAAATAAATCGGAATTTTTGTAAATATAAATTATATATAAAAAAACTTACTGTTATCGGTTTCTTCTGAGGAGAGGGGGGTGTCTGCGTCGGAGTTGGTGTCGGAGGATCGTCAGGGGGCGGTACAGGTCATGGGTCACGGGGCGGTGGGTCTGGTGGTGCTCGCGACATCGGTGTGCTGAAGGATTAGGCGTGTCAGTCTATTCGAGAAGAGGAGGAGGTGCTGAGGTGGAGGATCTACGGCGGTCCTCCTTGGTGGCGGCGCGACGTCTACATGGCCGGTGGTGGTTATAGAAGAGGGGCGACGGGCGGTAGTTAGGGTTCTTTTTTTTTCTTTCTTTTTTTCCAATTCGATCTGAGCTGAATGATGAAAAGGGGGAGTTGGGTTTGACCGGGTATGGAAGGAAAAGGGCTTGGGCCCAATTGTTTATTTAATTATTTAATTATTTTAATTATCCTGTACGTTGATTTTTTTTCATTTGGACACATAATCAAAACCAACGACCGTCGCCCCTAGCTAATTACCCCCATTCTAAACACAATGGGATATGTATTGCAGGCTGATTCGACTGTTTCGATCAGTTTCCGTCCAAATCAAAATATAAATCTATATATTGAATTTGAACACGCATTTCAATTTACCGGGGCCACATACGGTCTCTAAAAATTCCTGAAAAATATTTTCTAGCTTCATATTGACGATATGGTTCTAACAAAACTAATTTCGTCAAATTCTGAGACCGTTAGAAAAATGGCCATTTTCTGGTTGATCAAAATTGGCTAAAACTATTAAAACACGTTTTCTTTTGCCATGCTCACATATTGATTTCAAAAATTATGAATTATGAATTTTGAAATCTAGCAATAATTTGACATCCCGGATCCAACAAAAGTGGTTTCGTCGAAAACAAAGGTCGTTTGCAAAATGGCTATTTTCAAGGCCTTTATTTATATTTAAATATATGTAAATTCCACAGCGACTTTTTTGAATTTTAAACTGGACATAACTTACACTCTATAAAGTGAAATCTCAGTTTCTTACATCCGTTTGAAAGATATGATTAAAAAGATTCAAATATTTCTGGCTTCGTTCAATTCCGACTTAAAAACGAATTCTGTATGTTCATTAGAAATATAAAATCGAATTTTCAAACTACCGCGCCATTTCAGGCTCGTTATAGAATTAAAATAAATTTATTCATTTTAACATCATCGAAAATATATTTTCCGTCGTTATTATTTAAAATAATTCATTTTAAATATTCAAAATTCATTAAAATCTCCTAAATAAAAAATTTAAATTGGCTCAGATTTCCGGGTTATTACACTTCGCCTAATAAACCCTTTCTCAAGTAGCTCCCCTACTTGCTTACTAAGCTCCCTCCTTTCTCTTGGAGCCATATAGCGTACAGGTAATGCAACTGGCTTTGCATTGTCCACCAAATATATACAAAAATCGATCTAGAGCCTTGGAGGTAATCCCCGTACCTCATCAAAAACATCAGGATAGTCATAGACTACTGGTACAGATCGCAGATCATCGATAGATGCATCAAGAGACTCTAGGAAACTAAGCATGACAGACGCTTGCGGGTCACAAGAAATCTAGAGGGTCCTTCCATGGCAAGTCAAAAGTCTAACGACCCTCCTCTCATAATCCAGAATGGCACCATTCATGGCTAGCCAATCCATCCCTAGAATCAAACCATAGCCCATAAAACCGAGCACATATGCGTCACACTCAAACTCGATGCCTAACACAGAAATTCTCAAATCCCGACAAATCATGGAAAAATGAGTCGAACCACCAATGAGGTTTGAGACAACTATGGGATCCACTACTATACTAGTATTTAGGTGTAGAGACTCAACCACATAATTAGATATAAATGAATGTGAAGCACCAGAATCAAAAAGAGTTCTAATAAGATGATTGGAAAGAGAAATCAAACCTTCCACGGAAACTTCCCTACCTCTATCTGGAGCACTAGTCGCGAGAGCATGCACTTGCCCTCCAGAAGCTCTTGCCCTTTGACCTTTTCCCTGTTTCTTCGGGCACTCCTTAGCAAAGTGTCCAACCTTTCCACAATTGAAGCAAGTATTCTTCCTTCTTTTGCAGTCCTTTACCAAGTGACCCTCGCGTCTGCAACTATAGCACTTCCTCTTATCCTTAGCCTTATCATTCTTTCCGCCTTTCTTCTGTTGTTGTTGTAATTGTCGTCCTTTCTTGCGCCATACTTTCTTATTTTGTGTTTCCTCGACCTTAACTTCCTTCTTATTACTTTTGTCTTCCTCATGCATCAAGGCCATATCAACAAGCCTTTCAAAAGTTGCTCCAATTGGAATATGGGACATAACTAACCCATGAAGGGGTTCATTCAGTCCTTTAACAAACCGCAAAGCTTTCTTTTGCTGATTGTCTACCAGTTCCAATCCAAACCTCGCTAGCTAGTTGAATATGTTCACATATTCTTTAACAGTTGTGCCTTCTTGCTTGAGTGCCAAGAACCTTTCCATTTGCATGCTTTTCTCAACTTGAGAAAGAAACTTAATTTCAAATCTCTATCTAAAATCATCCCAAGTTTCCACCAGATGTCCGGCTTGTGTTAAGTCCCACCAGAATGAAGCTTTATCTTTCAGTGGACAGGCGGCTAACTGAATCTTCCTATGATCATCTACTTCGAAGATTCCGAACAGATCTCGGTTTCTCGGGTCAATTCCTCACCTCTACAAACGTCTCGATTCCATGGAATGGCTTTCCTCCCATAGAGTGGAAATCTTTGCAGACCTTACAGAAGTTATCTGCAAGTAGAGGAGGAGGAGGAGGAGGAACGACGGGTGTAGTTGGGGAAGGAAAGTCAGCTTGACCATCGGCAAGAGCCGTGGCCTCTAGATACCTATGGAACCAGCCTGGTGTTGTAACACTCTCTTAAATATTAGGTTCCCCATTCATGCTGAAAAGAAAAGGAAAGAGATTCAGATAAAGGATCGAAAGATATTACATATGACTTTAGGGAATATATTTTTCAAAACAGACTTTTCTTTTTGAAAATGCTTTCTTTTAAAACGTTTTTGAAAATAATTTTCAAAAACTTTTATCTAGTCTGGTAACCTTCAGCTCTGATATCAAGTGTGACACCACACATCCGTTAATGTCTCTCATTAACAGAATGCATTAAGTTTCATTAAGCGTTATAGAAAAAAAGAAACAAAAATATTAAAAGACAGAAATAAAATAGCAACGGAAAATTTAAAACTTTATTAATCATAAAGCATCATGGTCCAAAACATCATAAGTCTGAAAATACATAAACCCAGTACATCATTAAAATTTCCATTTTGTACTTAAAACATCATAGTACAATAATAAAAGAAGCATAATCCCCTAAAGAAATATAGCCATAGTTGCAAAGATAAGAACTTGAGCAATACATCTAAGCAGCTCCGCGCAAGACGATACTAGAATCCTGATTAAGCTTGAGTATTCCCTCCCTGGGAGCCTGGGGGGAAACGGAAGAGAAAGAAGAGGAAACAAAATGGTCAGACATAAAGTCTGGCGAGTCTAGTTACTTTTAGCATATAAATAAGTAAAAGTATCATGACAGGCATATAAAGTGGATAAGAAAGATAATATCATAAAAGGTAGTTATAACAAGGCAAACAGGATAAACATGATAGAGTATATTGCTCTTCTCTAATGATTCCTCTGCACCGATCTAGTATAACCAAAATGATATGATCCCAACAACAGTAAGATGGTAGACTTAGGTATACTTCCAGTGAGAGGTTTTCACCCCATACAATCAACAGGCAACCCAACATTCTGGAATCACCTTTGAAGGTAATAACGGGCTCCTAAACATACCGAAGTCTAAATGTACCCAAATTAGTACCCTAATCGATCGGCTCCCTACTCCGTAGATACCCTGTGCTGGCGCCACAATAGTGTGTATCACTCCATAAAATGGCAACCCTTTTTTTTCGAATGCGCATAACCGTATCTACTGGTGCCATTATGTCTTATCTTCCTCTGTCCGGAACATGCACGTACATGACCTGTTTGGTATGCATAGCCCACACTGTCCCCCACTTTGAGATCTCTTACGATCAACCCAGTAAGCATGCCCCGACGCCAACCTAGCTTGGAGTACTCGTTTGATACCTAGATAAGGGTTACTGATTGAAATGGGTCCCACACACAAGATGATGCAAGCTCTCCCCTTTGTCTTGCATTCCCGCTAGGTTTTCCATAGATTATGCCTGCATGCCAGTATCATAAAATTGAATAATCCCAATAGGCTAAGTATGTGGGCCTATATATATAATATATGTGTGTGTATATATATATATTACCAACCAACCCAAGATTTACTTAACCCACCCAGTGTTTCAAACAAGTCTACTTAATCCCTATTCAATTTATCATATTCATACAATCCCTATGGATTCAACTAGGTTAAGTATTCGACTTCATAGCCATATTCATTTATGGTTATAATGTACTAGACCTCCCACATTAAGCCTATCACTTGTGGATGCTGGATATGTCGCTCGGTTCCGAGCAGACTTCTTCCACAAGTCGAGCTTAACCTCGTGTCTTAGCACGTCTCGTGTTTGTGCACCTAGACCCCTCACATTAGATTCACCGCTTGTGGTCACTGGATATGTCGAGCGGTTCCGAGCAGACTTCCACCACAAGTGTAATCTAACCTCGTGTCTAGGCACGGTTACAGTTTCTAATTACTGTAATCCTAGGCATTTCAATTATTAACCAAATTTACCTATGCTGTTATAGGTTTTCATGCCCCTATTCCCAAGTTATGTTCATAATGAACCATATGCCCCAAATTAATATTATTACACTTTATTCAAGTTATGCCCAAATTCCCAATTACAAGTTATGCCCAATATTAACGTTTTCCCCTCATTCCCAATCTAACCATTTACAGATTTTAGCGGCATGCCTAGGCTCGAAGGTAGCCTGGGTATATAAAAATAAAAGGGAAAGATAGAGGGAATAGAATAGAGATGAACATACTAACATGATGGTCATATAACAGCAGAAACATGCATAAAACATATAGTGGCATAATGACAAGGTAGGCATATAGGAACAGATCTAATGAACATATGATAATAGGACTGATTCTAACATAATAGGGATATGCATGATGTGATCTAAACAATGATTTAGATGTCCAACTAATAACAGATCTGATTTGGCCATAAACATAATAGAACAGGTATAAGGTGATCTAGACGGTGAATTAGATCTATAATCAAAAGCAGATTTGACTAGATAAAGGTTAAGATCTAAGTCATAGTCATGTCAGAATATCATAGATACACAAGATACAACAGATCTGATACAATTCAAGCAGTCACAGGCATAGATCTAGGTTATAGTCAGATCTAGTTTTACTTTTTAACTATTTAGATCTAAAATTAACATGGACTCAAGTGTTTGGATCTAAAAACATAGAGAAGGGATTGCTAGCATTGAATCACAGATCTCTAAGCTTGAATAACTTGAATGTAGAAGAAGAAAAGACTTGATTTAATCTGGACAGATGCAACATCTAGTTCTCCATTATTTTTTGTGTGCAAAAACGTGAGAAATGAGACCATATTTACAGATGCCCCGAAACCCTAATCTGCCAGATCTGACGCAGGGGGGGTCGACCCCCTTATGGGGTCGACCCAGGGGTTGACACTCCCCTTGAGGGGTCGACATCCCTGAGCGGGAAATTTCCTGCTTCCTCAATTCTATGCGATTTTGAATTCTGGACCTAATTTTGAATTTTTGGACTATATATATTTTCTTCTTGCACGTATACAAACTTCAAACCTTCATAGCTTCTTCATAAAATATCCATTTTATGTAAACCAGGTGTCTATTTTGACTAGAATTCCGAGACAAACACAATGGCGAGTCTGTTTCCCTTAATTCTAAATATTAAATTAATTATTCTTTAATTTGTCCTCTTTAGTGTTGGTAAAATTACGGGGTGTTACATGTTCAGTTTCTCAGGCATGGTGTTGAAGTTTTGTTCGGTTTGCTCAGGTGTGAAATCTTTTAGTGGTTGCACGGGTGTGTTGTTAACCTGTTCCTCTGGGTGAATTGAGGGTGTTGGTAGTGAAAAGCTAGAAGAAGTTTGGTACTAGACGTAGGATGGTGCTCCAATCCAGTATAAAAATTCCTGGAGTTATCTACTTTACTTTACTGCATTTACATGTTGCTTATCTTTGATATCATTATATTTTGTTTATTAAATTTTTACTTGCATAATTATTAAATAAGTTTAATATATGTCACATTATCTAACTTTCCTCATATTAATATCATTCCATGTTACTCGATCCTACTCTAGCACTCTTTTCAAAAAATAATTTTCAAATTTGAGGCTTAGCTATCGTTATGGTACTTAAATAAGTTACAATAAATTTTCACATACAAATGGGTTCACATGATAATGTCACATAATATGGCCATGTCACAGAATGTTCTGTAGTCAACAATCAACAATCCATAGTTAAATAACTATTCAGTCTATATCAATCAATATTGATAGCAAGTAATCACACAATATAAACTGTCACTTAGTAAGCACATAATAAGATTTTATTCTTCTAAGTATATGTCCATAATGGTCTACACAATTCAAATTAAATCGACATTATTTTATTTATCTATAACACAGACTTAAGCTTGTAATTTCATATGAAGTTATTATTGAAAATAACACTATTTGCAACTTGTCCATTTTAAAATGTCATAAATTTTAGCTTATTTAAACTTGACAATAAGTTACACTGTCATGTCATGCTTGTTAATATGAGCATAACAAAAAAACCATTCCTCGATTAGATTATAGACAAGTGAGGTATGAATTTACAATTCTTAACACACATAAATTTGCAAATTAACTTATATATATATATATAAGTTAACTCACCTAAATAAAACAGGCCAAGCCCACTTGCCAAAACCCTCCTCACTATCTCCATTTTCTCCCTCCTCCTTTTGCATTGCATTCATTTTTATTTTTCTTTAAATTTTCCTTTTCATTTTCAGCCATTTAAATAGGACCATCATGCATTTTAGATCGTAGTAACATACCATTTTTTTTTTTTTAAAGAGAAAGAAGAACTTTTATTAGAACAATGGAATAAGAGATGAGATGGTGGCTACAAGGTTATTACAAGGGTATATATAGGGTAGATAGCCAAACCCTAACCCTAACCCTAATGGTAAATGGGCCTGGTCATTACACCACTAATTAGTTACAATGAGAAACATAAATGGGCCTTAGATAAATAAAGCAAATTTGGGTTTTTTTCTCTTTTTCCTCTTGCCTCCTGGACATTTCTTCATTGATTTGTGATGTTCAAAGCCTTTTTATCAATCCTTTTCTTGTCCAACAGCAACTAGATGTGATGTCTTCATCTACAATTCTTCAAAATGCAAAACATAGCAAATTGAACTCTATTTCTCTACATTTCTGGTTGCATGCGGGCTGGGTTGGAATATCTGTAAAAATAACAAAACAATACCCAAGTAATATTTATTTATATACAAAAGATAAGATATAAGAGCATAAAATAAACACATTTCTATGTCAATCACCTTTCACCGGTTTCAATTATAATTCCTAAAGCTAAAACATGGTGCTTGCATGCACCTGACTCTCCCCTCTATCTAATAGATCACCATGAAAATCTCATCACAAAATTGATAATCCTCGCCACTTCACACCGGTTGCACTCTTAAACATCTTCACCACCCGCATCAAAATCCAACCCTATAACCTCACCACAACACGAAAAAAACAATGCGAGTCTTGTTGTAACCGAACTCCACTATTTTTTTTTCCAAAACCCTGCCTCACCATAAGTAACTCTATCTTGCTTTGAATTTAACAAACTCTATCCTTATAACCTGAAAACCACAACCTTAGTTACCCTAAAGCAATACATGCTTCGGTTGTTACTACTGAGTGCATTCCAACACAAACAATCCACTCAAAAATCATTCTCAAACAAGGACTACACTAAGGGAGACGTACACTAGCTAACTCATGGATTTACAAATCAGTAAATTGCTAGAAATTGTGTCTTTATGTTAACTATACGATAAAATTTGTTTTTCACGAATTGTATTTTTTTTATTTTGGGTTTCTGCTAGCTGGCTTTTACTATATTTTTTTTATAAGTTTAAAAAAACGAAGTTGAAGGTAGCAACTTGCTGCCATGATTTGAATGAGGTATGAAAAGGAAAAAATTAGGTTTGTAAATGAATTTTGGAGGGGAAGAAGCATACGTGAACACTTATATATATAAATGAAGTCTAAACTTATTTATTAACTAAAAATAATATAAATTAGCAAATTAAAAGGACCAGAATGCCCTTAATATCAAATCAAGCTTATATCTTGAGTCAAAATAATACCGTGTATTAAATGGGGTGGTAACTTTCTTTTTTTCCGAAAAAAGTTGATGTACTTTGTTTAACCATCATGTTTTCTTCTTATTTTATTTTTCTAAATTTTGTTATAAGTCAAATCACCATTTTTTAAAACTAAGTTTTTTTATTTTATTAAAACATCAAATCTTGGTTTATTTTATAAAATATAACTATAAACACTTTACTAACATTATTAAAAATCAAATCAAGCTTTTATTTAATATAAATTTTGGTAGACCAAAATTTGGTACTAACACCTAAATGTAGTGTTAAGTCCTCACAATCACAAATCACAGATCACAGAATACAAAAAACAATAAATAACCGGAGATACATGAGGTTTTTATAGTGGTTCGGCTCAATTCAAGCCTACATCCACTTTATATCTTCTAAAATCCTAAGAAGTTACAGGTACAATCCCGCCTTACAATCTGTAAGATCCATTAATACACAACGTCCTTGTGTCACCATCTAGAAAAGTAGGGAAAAGGGAATGAATTTATACACAAGATCCTCGTGTTAATATGATTTGAGTGAGGCGTAAAGTCCCTGCGTTATTATAGTGGAGGTTGAGATTGTTCGGAGAAGGAGTCCCTTTCAAAATCCTTGCATGCTTGTATTTATAGGCGTCACAGGCCTTCGGGTCAGATATACACGTGTCACCCATCCTTCGAATCTCAAAATGTAGTGGAATGAGTGGAGAAATCCTTTCCAGATCGTTCCAATCCTAGTGTGATTCGATCCATGTCCAAAGGAGTAGGATGTGACATGAGAACAAGTCTTCATTGTTGTGTAGAAGTCGGTCTAGTCGGGTCCCACAAGTTCGACATGATCCAGTGCTAGCCAAGATCCAGTGCGTAGGATCGAGTTGGGCGCGACCCGATTGACATGACGCGTGTAGTTCTTGAGACATACTTTCCTTAATTCGATCTGATCCAAAT
Organism: Allium sativum; assembly: GCA_030737875.1. Classification (NCBI taxonomy): domain Eukaryota; kingdom Viridiplantae; phylum Streptophyta; class Magnoliopsida; order Asparagales; family Amaryllidaceae; genus Allium; species Allium sativum. The sequence continues at coordinate 615,210,890 of CM060912.1, forward strand.
GTCGAGATACGACACCCGAAGTGTGCGACCTGATTCGAGGTTCCATCAATACAAAAATCCAAGAGTCCAACATTTCTCCACTTCATCCAAGTGATTGCCGATCAATGCCAGTTTATACTAAAATCCTGAGCCTGCATACGTTTACGGAAAGGGTGTAACTTTCAAACTGTTAGGCCGTTTGGGCCAAACAAAAATTGTATTGAAGATAATTCAGAGGGCTACAAGGGTTACAGTGTTGTGCACTGTAATTGATGTTTTCGGGCCCAAAAGAGGTCATCTGATAGGAGTTACGGACCATTTTATGTTTGCGTTGCTACTTCGACCAAGTCGCATTGTGTGTTCTAACGATGTTCTCAAGCTTGAGCGCGTTTCAAGCTAGAAATTTCTTATGTGACGACTTTGACCAAAAAGCGTGTCAACAAATTCTAAATTATAAAATCGTATTATTATAATATCGTATAAAATATATATAAACTAAAAAAAATATTTTTTCAAATTAAATTTTGTGATAGAATACATATTTATATTTGTAACAAAAATAAAAACTAAGTTTTCTATTTTGAATTATACAAATTTAGACATGGATATAAACTCCAAAATCATTATTTGAATGATTAAAATAAATTCTCAATCATTATAACATTTAAAATGGAATTTAAATGATTAAAAAGCACAAATCAAATGTTTATAATAGATTAATTATTCATAATTTAAATTGATAAAATTTCGGCTTGTTAATCCATTTCTTGCTCATTAATTTTGTTTGCTCGTATTTGCATTCACACTTAAGCTAGATAAGTCTAGGATCCTTCTTATGGTTTAAACAAAAAATATTTTATTTTTTGATTAATGTTATTTTAGAAAAATAAGTGTGTATAAAAAAAATGAGCAACTTCCGATGGTTGAAAATTTATTTATCAATAAAACAATTTTCGGTCACATTTTCAAAATTTGTTAGATTCGAATTTGGGCACTAACACCCATATCAATCTAAATCACAGAATATATCCCAAAATGGGCGAAGTTAAAGAACACACAAAAATTATAATGGTTTGGTTGATGTAGTTTATTATTTAGATTGTAAGATTACAGATGTAGTTATGGTTTGATATAAGAAATCTAAGGAAAAAGGAATTTATTCTCGAATTCAGCGAAGTATAGGTGCAAAAGACCAAGAGATCCTCCAAGTGAAGCCATGGGGGTCTTTATAGTTGTCGGTGGTTCCGGGTTGAGTGAAAATAGGTGGCAGTACTAAAGAAAGTGGGAAAATGGATAGCCACGTCATCAGAGAGGTTGGATTAGATTGGCATAGATCAGGACAACATGGATCGGTACCGATCTAGATTATTGGCTAGTCTGGCTGATCTAGTTCTATTCAAACAACATTTCCATGCTACTTTGTAATTTCATATTTGTTTTCCATTCCAAGATTCACCATGTTTGAGCATTTCTTTGTGGGCGTGCTTTGACTTCATGTGATTTGGTTCATACCTATCTAATTCATGGTGAGGAGCCCAATCCTATTTGGATCACTATTAAAATTTTGATCTGGATTTTGGTACTACATTATCCAAGTTTTTTCTACTCCATTGCAACCATATATTGCATCTGTACTCGAATTCTGCGTAATCCGATTATCATTCTGGGAGGTCTGCCTTGATGATTAGGCAGTCTATGCATCGAAGCCCAACGTGCAACAGCCTTGTAAAAATATAGGTTAACACTTTTTCCTCAAACAAATATTGACGTGGAATATGTGCTTTGAATTTATATTAACTCGGTACTCGAGGTCCACGATCTCTCCAGATCGTTCTAGGATCCACTGTTGATCCTAACCGACAATTGAGTTCATGATCTTGCCTGATCATTTATGATTTGCAAGTATGGAACTGTGCTGAGTTGACGATTGAATTCATAGCCTCATTGAGCTATTATAGGGCATTAGCCATACTATATGGTCCTTTCCATCATAAGCGTCATCCACACTTAGCGATCTTTTTCTCTTGCATATCGAGTGTAATCCATGTGTGGTGGTCTAAATTTCTCTCATGCCAAGCGTCATCCACACTTGATGATCCGAAAATGCATCAATCTCTTGATGAGTACTAATCGTACTCAACTATCCATAACCATTTCAGGTTCTTGCCAAGCATTATCCATACTCGACAGTCTATAGCCTTATTGAGGTCTTGTAGAACTCATGCCAACCATTAGCCATACTCGATGACCCATCGTTGTTGTTGAGCATCAACCATACTTGTTGATCCATAGTCTCACTGAGCTCTTGCTGAAACCAATCTAATTACTTTCCAACGAAAAGGGTTCAAAAAAAAGTTGATCGATCCTATAACTCTCCCATGATGTGGCATTATTTCTTACATTTTGGTTTTCACATCCTTAAAAATATAGGAATGTCATGGTTCCTCTGAACCGATGCAGCCTCTCCCGGCTATAGCCAAACCCAATCCAATCATTTTTCAATGAAAGAGGCTTAACGATAAGTAAGCCAATCCTATCGTACTCTGATGAACTGGCGTTACTTCCTCGACTCCAGTACCTACAATTCAGTCTGGAACAAGTAGTGATCCATAATCTGTTGTGCCAAACGCCATTCAAACATGGCAATAATAATGAGTATTAACTTATCATTATCGTATGTGTTTATTTTCATTATTTGGTAGATCCGAATTCCTGATCGGAGTCTTAATTATTAGTTTTTTCAAATGAATTCACCCAATTGTTATCTAGAAAAATGAATTCGTTGTTCATTTCATATGAATTCTGTTGAGTCAAGGAATTCAAGGTGTTTTGATCAATGACAAGGAGAAATTCAAGATCGACAAAAAGAAGATATTCGATGGTATAGGTTGATTATTTAGAGTATGAGTGTAGTTAAATATGTTAAAATCTATCCTCAAATAATCATATTCCTATATGGTTTGAATATATATATATATATATATATATATATGTATGTTTATACATGTATGCCCATTCATTGTGCATACTAACAGAAACCGGTCGACCGATTCATATATAGGCGGTCGATCGTTTCTGTGCAGAATGCACAATGAACGTGCACACATGTATATAACGTACATATATTCAAACACCAGTCTACTAGTCATTTTTTACCAGTCGTCTGGTCTACGAACTGAAGCCATCTTCTCGAATAGACACCCTATTTCATCAATGGTTATGATCCTTTCTCTTAGCCAAAAATCATCTCTTTTCATGGTTTCTCTTCACCAATGATTACATCTCTCCATCCTCTATAAAAGCATCATGAAATCATCATTTTTAGTATAAAAATTCTTTCTATTCTTGTTATCTAAGTGCTGATTTCATTCTTACTCTTTAAAAGCATTCAAAAGCTCACTATTCTCATATATCGTTATTTGAATCCTTGAATCTATATATTATTCGTTAGATTCAAACAACGATATCATCTTCCAAATCTTTATAATATCAAAATCATATTTGAGGATAAGATTATAGGAAGGTTGTACAAGAATTGACAGATTCGTATTATTAAGAACACACATTGTCAAACTACAAGTTTATACCTTGTTTGAAGTCCTCGGTGTTGTAAGAGGCGAGTTTGTGAAGTCCTCGGTGTTGTAAGAGGCGAGTTGTGAAGTCCTCGGTGTTGTAAGAGGCGAGTTGTGAAGTCCTCGTGTTGATAGAGGCGTGAAATCCCGTTCGGCTGCTCGGGTGTTGTGAACCTGTTTTCCTCAGGGTTAAGTGAGGATAGTGTTTATTGAAATTCCAGATAGGAGATTCGGGACTGGACGTAGGACGATGCTCCGAACCAGTATAAAAACCCCTGGTGTGATTTTTCTATTACTGCATTTACTTATCTGTGATATTGCTACTGTGAGATCTTTCTTAGTATATATTATATATTCCGCATATCCATATTACTGATCCTGCCTAAATTCGTCTATCGACACTTTCAATTGGTATCGGAGCTACGGTTATCTCATACCCATAACACAGTTATTTGATATATTCTAGTAATATGGCAAATAACGCAAGCACTAGTAACAGCACTTACACAGAAGGTCAGTCAACACAAAGACCTCCTTTCTTTAATGGCCTAAACTATAGCTATTGGGCAACACGTATGGCTTTTTATATGCAATCAACAAGTTATGATGCTTGGAATGCTACTCAGAAAGAAGTAGTCAATCCAACAACTGAGTATGCAGAATGGGCAGCTGCTGAGAAAACCGCAGCTACTATAAATGCAAAAGCAGTAAATATGTTGTTTTGTGCATTAGATCAAAACGAATATAACCGTGTTAGTATCTATACCTCTACATATCAAATTTGGCAAACGCTAAAAACCACTCATGAAGGTACTAACAAGGTTAAACAATCAAAAATAGCTTTGTTGAAAAGTCAATTTCAAAATTTCAAAATGAAGCCGAATGAAACAATCAATGAGATGTATTCAAGGTTTCAAACCATTCATCATGCTCTTATCGGTTTAGGATAAAAATATTCTGATTTTGATGTAGTTTCAACAGTCCTACATTCACTGACTAATGAATGGGAAGGAAAAGTATTAGCAATAGAAGAAGTTAATGATCTTTCCACCATGAAGCCAGATGAATTGATAGGAAATCTTATGTCCTATGAAGCAAACTTGTAGGCTCGAAAAGAACAAAAAGAAGAAAAGAAAATTGTAGCTTTTCATGCTGAGAAATATGAAGACGTCTCAGATTTCGAAGATGGGGCCTAGCATTCATTGCAAAAGGATTCAAAAAATTCTTAAAGCAATGAAAAGCTAGTCGATACAACAGAAAGAAGTTCGGATCAAATAAGCCATCATCATCAAATGTAGAATGCTTTAACTATCATAAGAAGGGACACATGCAAAATGATTATCCAGAACAAAAGAAGAAGATAGAAAATGACAAGTTCAAACACAAAAAGGACAAGTCAAAGAAACGGGCATTCTCAGTGACATGGGATGATTCAGACTCATCTTCATCTGATAATGAAAGTGACTCAGACAATGAACAAGCTAATGTATGCTTTATGGCTAAAGAAGATGAGGTAGAAATTCCGACTTTTGAAGAAGTTCTAGATATAAATGCTGAGTTAATGTATAAATTTAAAAATGTAAAACGACAATGCAAGCAAGCTCAAGCTGATTTAAGTAGAGCAGAATTTGAACGAGATATGTTAAAAGATGAGAAGAAAATATTAGAGGAGGAACTTGAAAAAGCTCAAAAATCATCATCTAATATTGATTCTCAACTATCTCTTTTGAGTCAAGAAATTGAAACTCAAAAAGAGAAAAATGATGCTCTAACTACCGAAAATCACAAGCTTAAGGCAAAAGTCAAGATGTTAGACCTTGAAAAAGCTAGTTTACAAACAAAGTTAGACGACATTACTCAAAATGTTTCTAACTTCAACAAAGGTCGAGAAAATTTGACAAAAATTATTGAAAGTTCACAAACTACTACAAATAAACAAGGTTTGGGATATAAGAAACAAGTTATCAAGAAACATCTTGGTAAAAGAAAAAAGAAAAATAAGGAAGTACGAGAAACTAAAGCTAAGAAAAATCTTAGTTTATTATATTCCAAACCAAAACCGATTGTGAAATTTCAAAAGAAGAATGTCAAATCTATAAAAATGTGGGTTCCTAAAACAAATAACAATTTGATTAGGAACAAGTACATTCAAATTTTTTTGAGTTATGTGCATCATAATCCAAATTATGTATATAAAGGGGATACCGGACCCGTATGGGTTTGGACTCCTAAGACCTAACTCTTAGGACCCTATAAAAAGGTGGGTACCATGGACTTAATTTTATTTTTTGCAGGTCCCACTTAATAAAAGAGGAAAGTGGATACTAGACAGTAGTTGCTCGAAGCATATGACTGGAGACAAGAGCTTATTAACAAATATCACTTATTCGGATGGTGGCTCAGTCACTTTTGGAGATAATTCAAAAGGCTATATCATCGGCAAAGGCGATGTGAGCAATTACGGTACATCAAACTTACCTCTTATTACTAATGTCATGCGCTAGTTAGGAATTTGAAACATAATTTACTAAGTATCAGTCAATTGTGCGACAAAGGTTTTATCATTTCTTTTTCGGACAATAACTGTAGTATTTTAGATAAAGATCGAAATATAGCTTTTGAAGGATATAGAGACAGAAACATCTATATTCTGAATATGAATACCAATCATAATTCAGATATGTGTCTTGTAGCAAATGATAATGATCCATGGCTATGGCACAAACGTTTCTGTCACATAAACTTCAAAACTATTGACAAGCTAGCCAAGAATGATCTAGTTAAAGGACTACCCAAAGTAAGCTTTAAGGTTGATAATCTTTGTGAGGCATGTCAATTAGGAAAATTGACCAAATCGTCTTTCAAATCCAAGAAAGTCATATCAACATTACAACCATTGGAGCTATTACATATGGATTTATTTGGACCAACACAGGTTCAGTCAATAAATCATAATCGATATGTGTTTGTAATTGTTGACGATTACTCTCGATATACATGGGTAATTTTCTTGAAAAACAAAAGTGACACTTTCAAACATTTCAAATCCTTCGTCAAAAGAATTCAAAAATCAAAAGGCCTTAAAGTTAAAAACATAAGAAGTGATCATGGCGGAGAATTCGAAAATAATGATTTTGAACATTTTTGCATAAAGAAAGGAATAAATCATAATTTTTCGTTTTCTAGAACTCCACAACAAAACGGAGTTGTAGAACGGAAAAATCAGACTTTACAAGAATGTGCAAGAACATTATTAAATGGATCCACTCTACCAAAACATTTTTGGGCAGAAGCTGTTGCAACTGCGTGTTATGTTTTGAATCGTGTATCTATTCGACCTCTGACCAAAAATACATCCTATGAGCTATTTAATCAAAGAAAACCAAATATCTCATATTTCAAAGTTTTCGGTTCTAAATGCTTTATTTTAAATACGAAAGACCATCTTGGAAAATTTGATTCCAAATCCGATGAAGGAATATTTGTCGGATACTCGGAACGAAGCAAGGCCTGTCGTATATTTAACAAGAGAACTAAAACTATTGAAGAATCACTTCATGTTTCTTTTGATGAATTCTTTAAATCATCTCGTATCGTATCAGATGACGAAGAAACCATAGTCACTGATAATCCTGTCATCACAAATAACGACTCTTATTCAGAAATTGTTGACGATATCCCTCAACCTGATGTGATACCTTCTCCACCCAGATTTAGATCTCCTCCGAGAATTCTAAGAGATCATCCAGTTCAAAATGTTATTGGGGAAATAACATCACAAATTAGAACAAGAAGTCAACTAAATCAAATGGGTCATGTCGCATTCCTTTCAAATAACGAACCTAAGAATCCGAAAGAAGCTGCTACTGATGATTATTGAATCATTGCCATGCAAGAAGAACTAAATCAGTTCGAGCGCAATGATGTCTGGGAACTTGTTCAAAGACGGACTGATCAGTCAGTCATTGGTATGAAATGGGTCTATAAAAATAAGGCTGACGAACAAGGAAATATAACCAGAAATAAAGCAAGATTAGTAGCGCAAGGATATAATCAGGAAGAAGGTATCAATTATGAAGAAACCTTTGCTCCCATAGCTCGATTAGAAGCTATTCGAATTTTACTGTCCTTTGCTTGTCATCATGATTTTAAACTTTATCAAATGGATGTCAAAAGTGCATTTTTAAATGGATTTATCAAAGAGAATGTATATGTCGAACAACCTCCTTTGTTCGTACATGAGAAATATCCTGATCACGTATATAAACTTAAGAAAGCTTTATATGGATTGAAACAAGCACCTCGTGCTTGGTATGAACGGTTAAGAAGCTATCTTATCGATTCTGGATTTCAAATTGGTAAAGTTGATCAGACTCTATTCATTAAACATTCTCAAAAAGATATATTAATTATCCAAATATATGTAGACGACATTATCTTTGGTTCAACAAACGACAAACTTTGCAAAGAGTTTGCAAATATTATGACCAAAGAATTTGAAATGTCTCATATGGGAGAACTATCGTATTTCCTTGGTCTTAAAATCAAACAACTTTCTAACGGTATTTTTATTAGTCAAGAAAAATACTGTGGAAACTTAGTCAAACGCTTCGGTTTAGAAAATACCTCTGGTAAACCAACTCCTATGAGTACGACCACACATCTTGAAAAAGATGAACATGGTAAGAATGTTGACCAGAAGTTATATAGAAGCATGATTGGTTCTCTCCTGTATCTTACTGCGAGTCGTCCTGATATTATGATGAGTATTTGTTTATGTGCAAGGTTTCAAGCTAATCCTAAAGAATCACATTTATGAGCTGTAAAACGAATAATACGATATCTTAATAACACCAAAGACTTCGGTCTTTTCTACCCGAAATATTGTCCATTTGAATTAGTATCGTATAGCGATGCTGATTTCGGTGGCTCTCGCACGGATAGAAAGAGTACAAGTGGTACGTGTCATTTTATTGGAAAATCACTTGTCTCTTGGTTTAGTAAGAAACAAAATTGCGTTTCACTCTCAACATGTGAAGCTGAATACATATCAGCTGCTCTAGCTTGTACTCAAGTTTTATATATGCAACAAACACTTCGAGATTTCGATATTCATTTATCAAAGTCCATATATTGTGATAACACAAGCGCAATCAATTTATCAAAAAACCCAGTCAATCATTCCCGAACAAAGCACATGATATTCGACATCATTTCTTAAGAGATAATATTGAAAAAGGAACAATATGTCTCGAATATGTCCAGACTGACAACCAATTAGCAGACATTTTTACCAAGCCTCTACTCGAATCTAGTTTTATCTCTTTACGTAGAGAGCTCGGCTTGATTTCTAGAAACGAACTTGGTGTATAATGTATATAAATATATATATATACACTAATGAGTTCTTCTCTAGTCGGTAAATTCATTTGTTTTTTAACTTAGCTAATTAATAGTCTTTTACTATTATTAGCAATTCATTTTGAGCTTTACAAACTTTGAGTGGTTCATATTCTCTGAATGCTTTCCATCCATTACTTCCACTTCATAAAAGCTATAAATACATACTCCTTCTTATTGTTTTCTGCATCACTTTCTTAGTGTCTAGTTTTAACATTCATACACAAGTCCATATACTCTTATGGCACACATATGTGATGAATGTGCTCAACGGTCTCACATCTCGGTCACTATCTCCGAACCGGAGGAGTACTACTCTCCGAAACACCGAAGAGCAGACCGGAATGTTCGCATATTCCTAGACATACACCCAAACCCAAACGAGCTAAGAAAGCACTATTTTGTTCTCCGGGTACGAGAGAGAAGATCAATAAAATTCATCACTACCATATACATCAGTTGGATCTCCAGCGTCAACTGCATTATGAACAAAAACTCACATCTGATCGTTTAACTCTCTTAGAACGAATGGCGTCATTTTTCTGTAGCACGGATAGACATGGGTACACGAACCAATACCAATGCCACACCCTCCGTCTATATCTCGAAGTCCTAACTCATGGGACCGTAATTATGCGAGAAATGAAGGATCAAGAGAAAATTGGTCGCCATGGACGCTGAGAGTTTCGAATATTCATGAAATATCCGAAGACAAGTCATCTACCTTTCATTAAGTTATGTTGTTTTTGTATTGCAAAATAATTTTTTATTGTTGTATTTACGTTCTTCATTCGAATTCATTTTGAGTTAGAATAAATTTCAAGTTATATGACGGTATATAATCTTTTCAACCCAGAAAACCAATTTTCAAGCAGAACGGTCGACCGTATTTTTGGACCAGTCGACCGTTTTTATCTCTGGAAATGATCATATACTTGAAACGGTCGACCGTCTAAAAAATACCAGCCGACCGTTCAACTCTCTGGAAATTTTTCATCTCAAATGCTTACCAGTCGACCGTTTTATTTCCACCGGTCGACCGACAAACTTCTCTGGAACATATTTACCCAGTAACCAGTCGACCGTTTAAAATCCACCGGTCGGCCGACAAACTTCTCTGGAACATATTTACCCAGTAACCAGTCGACTGGTCCATAAAAACCGGTCGACCGGTCACGCGTTTTCTAGAATTTTTGCCCCTAAATCGATACGTCGATTCATCTCCTATACATCCCTTCACTTTGTTGTTATACTTCCCTATTCTCAAACTCTTAGAAATCCAAATTCCTTTTTATTTTCTTCAAATTCAATGGCACCTCCTCAGAAGAAACAAAATAAATCATCCTCCACTTCTCTCCAACCAATAGATTCCAACATAAAACAATGGCTCATGGATCCTATTGCTGTGACACGATGGAATGCCATGAAGGATTTCACAATCCATGAAGGTTCTTTCATAAATCTCAATGCTTTTATCCTATATGATGTTGAAGAACAATTGGTTAAGACCCGTATAAAATCTCTACTTACTTTTGATAAGAACAATGTAGAAATTAATCATATTACGATTAAATTGTTCTATGCCAACCTTAACCTACAAAAATTCAAGCCAGAAAATGCAGCGAATTGCCTTTGGTCCGTAGTTTGTGGTCATCATATTTTCATTTCCAAGGAACGAATGGCTATGGTACTTGGTTCACCTAACAGCGGAAGAGAATTTTCTTCTGACTTTTGCACTGTTCATACTCGTGATAGAATTAGTCATCAGTTCATCGAGGATCATAAAATTAGTACCAAGGCGATTAACTTACGTCCTACGGCTCGTGTTACTCATCATACCCTCATCCATTCTTTATTGCCGAGGGTTGGAAACTTTGATGCCGTTTACAAAGAAAATTTCAAGGCTTTTTATGAGATTTATGGAGATATTGGAATAAATTGGATAAACATGATCTTCGATGAGATTTTGCTTGTTAATGATCGCAAAAGGCCACATATATTTTACAATGAATATGTAATGCGGCTTTTAATCAATTGTGGAGTCCAGTCTTGTGATTCTAAATTCTCCAAGCCAAAGTGCATCGACAAAGAAACCCGAAAAAGGGTGAAGCTACCTGACCCTTGTATTAATATCATTCCGTCCGAACAATACCAACAACAAGGTCCTTCAGAAACCGCTCCTCCTACTACTCCCAAGCCTAAACCGGAGGAAGTTAAACTCCTTGAACCCTCTTCGTTAACTAAGGACTCACTTGCACAAATTGCACGAAACCAATTTCTTTTTGAAGCTAGACTTAAACGAACCGACACCAAACTCGACCGTTTAGACACAAAGCTCGATAAACGGTTCTCCAAGCTTAAGTCTTTCTTCGGTACAATTTGGGAAGCAATTTCATGTGTATCAACCTCTTCTTCCACTCAAATACAAGATCCGGGAAAACGACCCATGCCTCCAACATTAACATGGTCATCATCTGAGGAAGGCGCAAGTTTAGGAACTAATACTGGACTTGGTCGTGGATCTCACGAGACCGAGGAGGAAGAAGATGACGACGACAACGAAGAAGACGTTAAAGATGAAGGATACAAGGAAGGAGGTGGAAGAATAGTGATTCATTCTGAATCTACGGAATCCGATTCTCCATCGCACTAGTTTGTTATCATTCATATATGCTTTATGTTTTATTTTGCAAAAAAACTTAAATGGCACTTGTATGTAAATAGTATCGTATTTATTTTGGGTGTGTATGTCTTAAAACATTTGGTACTTGACTTGCTTTTGGTATGCTTGGGTTATATAATATGCTACTATGTTAAATGATTATCGTGTTGTTTGTAACTTGTGTAATCTATACTCCTTTTTGTCGATAACAAAGGGGGAGAAAATGTTACTAACATTGTGTTTTGCAGACATTTCTTAAGTATGTATTTCAGGGGGAGTATACATTCAGGGGGAGTAATAAACTATTTCAGATCTATATTGTCATCAATCAAAAAGGGGGAGAATGTTGAGTCAAGGAATTCAAGGTGTTTTGATTAATGACAAGGAGAAATTCAAGATCGACAAAAAGAAGATATTCGATGGTATAGGTTGATTACTTAGAGTATGAGTGTAGTTAAATACGTTAAAATCTATCCTCAAATAATCATATTCCTATATGGTTTGAATATATATATATGTTTATACATGTATGCACATTCATTGTGCATACTAACAGAAACCGGTCGACCGGTTCATATATCGGCGGTCGACCATTTCTATGCAGAATGCACAATGAATGTGCACACATATATAACGTACATATATTCAAACACCAGTCTACTGGTTATTTTTTACCAGTCGACTAGTTTACGAACTGAAGCCATCTTCTCGAATAGACACCCTATTTCATCAACGGTTATGATCCTTTCTCTTGGCCAAAAATCATCTCTTTTCATGGTTTCTATTCACCAATGATTACATCTCTTCATCTTCTATAAAAGCATCATGAAAGCATCATTTTTAGTATAACAATTCTTTCTATTCTTGCTATCTAAGTGCTGATTTCATTCTTACTCTTTAAAAGCATTCAAAAGCTCACTATTCTCATATATCGTTATTTGAATCCTTGAATCTATATATTATTCATTAGATTCAAACAACGATATCATCTTCCAAATCTTCATAATATCAAAATCATATTTGAGGATAAGATTATAGGAAGGTTGTAAAGAATTGACAAATTCGTGTTATTAAGAACACACATTATCAAACTACAAGTTTATATCTTGTTTGAAGTCCTCGGTGTTGTAAGAGGCAAGTTTGTGAAGTCCTCGGTGTTGTAAGAGGTGAGTTGTGAAGTCCTCGGTGTTGTAAGAGGCGAGTTGTGAAGTCCTCGTGTTGATAGAGGCGTGAAATCCCGTTCGGCTGCTCGGGTGTTGTGAACCTGTTTTCCTCAGGGTTAAGTGAGGATAGTGTTTAGTGAAATTCCAGATAGGAGATCTGGGACTGGACGTAGGACAGTGCTCCGAACCAGTATAAAAATCCCTGGTGTGATTTTTCTATTACTGCATTTACTTATCTGTGATATTGCTACTGTGAGATCTTTCTTAGTATATATTATATATTCCGCATATCCATATTACTGATCCTGCCTAAAGTCGTCTATCGACGCTTTCAAATTCATCCAGTCGGTCTTTTGTGAAAGGAATTCGCACCTTGCGGTTATTACCTTAACTCGCCGGTTGAAGCAACTACGACCAATCTTATTCATTGCTTAACATGGGTCCAAGTACATATATGATAAGATCAAAAAGCAATAGAAAAGGATAACTAAGCTAAGCCTCTCCAGGCTTCACGACTCGATGTTGGCATAGAGCATGCCATGGAACCAAATCCTTGTCCCGTACATGTGTATGCAATCGAGCTGTTTGGTTGAGTGGTGACTACTGGTTAATCTGGCTTTGTCATTGCCACCAAGATATGTTGATTTAATTCTTCGAATGAGACTCATTCGGATTCTACGATGTAGACTCTTATCCATGCTTTGTCCCTATCCCTCGATTTTCAACATACTACTGGGGCCGCCCAATCCTAGCACGCTACCCTACCGCATCTCAAAAGTGTTTAACTCGGCAGTTGCAGGTCCATCCAGCTCATGGAGTATGAACTATTCTCTAGGCTTCCTTTCTTCATCCATCGGCCCTCTTCGAGTCGTTTACTTGTACAGGGTCTTCCTCTATTACCCAGTTAATTCCTTTTGATAGACTCAATAATCTCTACACCGGAGGTATATTTTGATCTCTTCCTATTCTTCCTTAAGCCCTCATACATAGGAATGGTATGATTCCAAAACCCTCCATGTCATATATACTATTACGACTTTAACAATACTTCGGGATTTATTTATTGCTCATATCAGATTTTTGTCTGACCCAAATTTTTATTTCCCCTTATTACCTTGGGTGCTCATCGATGATGCTGATGGGTAAGCCAGGTGACAGGTATAGGTATTATTGGGAGTTGCGCAGGTGAATCAACAAGAGGTGACGTTTTGAATATTTATACTTGTATTCTTATTGTTTATTCATATGTACGACAATGTGGAGCCTTGACAGTGTTATGTATTCTTCTAGAGTCAGGCTATCAGTCTGAGTTTATGTATCACTTGTATAAACTCTACTGCTATTATGTATAACTATATAAGCATGTACACTCTAATCATATGGTTTAAATATTTATTACTATCTTGTCTGTTTTATATTTATGTTTTGATTATTATATAGGTACAGTTTGGCTCAGATCAAGTTTAAGTTTCAAAATAAAAAAAAAATGCCCTAACTAAAAATATCATAAATTAGTCCCTGTTTTTCGAAAATCATCAAAAATCAACAAAAGACAACGTAAAAATTTGCAAAACATCAAAATATAATTCAGCGCATGATCATCCTTATATTCATGTAAGATAATTATAAAAAATAATTTGAAAACAAAAATATATTCATGTTCCCGTGAATTCCAGCAATTTTTCAAATAAATTGCAGATATCGTCGCAATTATTTCAAAAATTGTAGGTTTTCATATTTTTGCTGATTTGTTTCAAATTTTCAAATTCAAAACCTACACTTATTTAAACATCAAAGTATTATAGAAAATCATTAGAAAAATGATAAAAATTGCACAAAATGAAAAATGTTTCATCTTCAGTAAATTGCTCAAAAAGTTGCAACAAAATCTATAGAAATATCAGCATCTTTTCCAATAGTAACACATTTTTGCACTAATTTGTAAAATAGTTGCATATATGTCTGTAATTATTTATATTAATAGCGGACATCACAACAAATTTTCTTCCCTCTTTAATATATGTTATGCATTGTGTGAAAAATTATAGAAATATCTGCACTTATTAACAAAAAGTGCTGATATTTCAGCATTTTTTTGCAAAAACCTTCCGTGAATATTTAGAATTTTTGAATTTCTTATACAGCAACGTGAAATTATCAAAAAATATGTTGCTACGGGAAATAGGGACCCGCTTTAGATGAAAAGTTACGTAGGGAACCGCATGGCATAAACTTTAAAAATAAGGATGCCTCCCTAATTTTCACTATTATAATATATATATATATATATATATATATATATATATTATCATATGTGCTATGAGATATAGGACAAATTTTGTGATTGTTTTTGTGGTTTGTTCTCTTCTCTTTTATTTCTTTCTTTTCTTTCCCTTTTCTCTTCCTTTCTATTATTCATTTCTATTAATGATCACTTTACATCGGTCGAATGCTGGTAAAACAAATTTTTTTAGTTATAAGCATCGTTCGTGTAGCTTGGTCGCCACATTCAGTATCAGAGCTTAGGTTAATTGTTTAACCAAAGCCGTTTCGGATTTGAGAGTTAATATATACAAGAGAGTATGCATTTGTATATAATTTGCTTTTAAAATATATTTATTAGCTGTATATATAGTATAAGGTGTTTTGCACATGAGTGCCATTGGAATAGTTTGTCTTTATTAGTGACTAATCGTCCTATCTGAGACAATTAAGTGAACGAGAAATACTTCTAATTCTCAATCTCTAGAGTTGAGAGTCGTGCAAAATCAAGGGCTACTATCCTCGATTTACATTTTTTTCCGATAATGGCAAATCGCATTATTTGGAATGCCCTGATATCTTTAATTAGATGGTTCTCAATTGCAGCGAATCAACTATGCCTCGTTATATAGATAATTATGCAACCACATGGCACACTATTTTGTGGAACGAAATCGGCGTTGTAGTGCGAGAGCTATTTAGGTTCTCGCATGGGTTTTCTTCGATGACTTGGAGTTGGATATTGAATGGAGTAGAAGTTTACTTCACAAAACTCCAAGATTGAGCTTGAATTGATTGAGAGTTATTATTGTCTTGGGTTTCTGAAATTTGATCCACTCAAGGCAAGTTCACTTCGAAGTGGTTTACATCAACTTCTTAGGAGTTGGTGAGAAGTTCGTCGATTTAGGCGATATGTCGATGTTGTAGGGTGTGATCGAATTCGATGTGCTATCGAAGTGCGGTTTATTATCTCCTTTGTCACTCCGAAATTTGAAGTTTGTGGTCGAGTTGAGTGATTGACCCAAAGGGTGATTATTTCTTTCTGAGGGAGTGATTGTAAGATCTAAATTTTAGCTGGTCCAAATTTTTCGCAAAATGCTAAAAATCCAAGTCTACTAAAACCCGTGTTGGCTGGTCTGGTATCTTTCAAAAAGGAAAAGGTAAAATATATCAGAGTTCACAATAAAATATCTCACATCGGAACGAATAGGTAAATATTTACCATAATAATGACACTGTCTAACAAGTGTCTCTAAGTTGTATAATCTATGTCACCTATCTAACCTGCAGGATTGTTATGAGGAGGGGGTTAGAACAAAAGTTATGATGAATGGCTAAATTAAACTTTCTACAAATAACACAACATGTATAGCTCTACCACGAGTTCTTATTTATTAAGTTATTCGGGTTTATTTCACCATATACTTTCGATTTTTCCGCATAAATCGCACCCATGTACTCCCTAGCAGATTAACCTAATAAATCATATATATATATATATGTATATATATGCCCAATATATCGATATGCTCCCCATAGTACCTTCCTCGAGGGATCTCCATCATCGTACTATGAAAATGTATGAGACCTCCATCACCGTGCTACGATATCGTACAAGACCGTGCTGCGAAAACGCACTATGTCTCCATCACTACGCCACGAAAAGCATACTAAGCCATGCTACAAAAGCGAATAGGCTCCCACCGCTGCATCATAAAGGCATCCAAAAACCGAATTCTTCCATGGAACTCGGTCAGGGGATTTTCTAGATCTGTCAAGAATGGATTTAATAGGCCCACAATACATATATCAATTATTAGTCCATCTCTTTTCATGGCACTTCTAGGCCCCACCCAACGTACCCCATAACTAATGAAACACCATTCAATGAGCTAAATGACTGCTACTATCAAATAATCTAAATTAAAACGTGGTCCCTTATTCAATCACTCTATAGTAAAAGATCATTGGTCTCTTGGTTTTAGCTCCAGTCTTTCCCGCACACGCTCCGATTGACGATGACAGGTGTCCGACGATCTACTGTCCTTTGTTGGGTCTAACCGTGAAGACTCCCACCCTAAGCCAGCCGTCAAATCATCCTAGAAATCATCCCAACCAGTCTTTAGGCTACCAACAATGGCAAATGTAACCGAGAGATATTCACCAGATTGTACGGCACAAATGTTCCTCTGTGGGTGCAGCCTAGGGACTACCATAGAGGACCATCACAAGTATCCTCACATCCCGTAGAAGTCTTGCCCTTCCTTCCATTCCTGTAAAATAAGTTGGATGTGTTCTCACCATGTCTCCCGATACCTTTGATGATTTTCCTCAATGGGCTCTTCATCCTTACGAACAGGACCAAACGCTTTTCATTATATTAATTAGACCCTATGTATAATTTACCATTATGCGTTTCACTTATCTTCCTTTTCGTTATAATATTCATTAATCCATTAAATCTGACTATTATTTATTTCATTAATCAACTTTATTATTTACCATAGAGTTTTATTTTTAAGCCCGTAAATTAACCTCTGTAAGTCAATATGTTCGTTTTAACGCCTAACACTAAATCTTAGGCTCGTAATTTACCCACTTATGTTAAATCAGTATTTATATATTATAGCCTAATTATTCTTATAATCGTTTCCTGTCAATTTCATATTTGCAAACAAATTATGTATGTTTATCATGCTTTCCCAATTATCATTTTTACGTAAATATAGGCTGTAATTCAATTTTTTTTTACCATAGGACCATTTCCACAAAAAATTGCTTATTAAACTAAGTTTACAACAAGCTTTTTTTTTCTTTTTCTGTTTCTCTACATAATATCTTTCAGTAATGTTACCCCTTTTTTCTCTCCATCTTTACAATTTATTCTTTAGAAAATTAGAATTATTCCTAATTGATTGGTTATTAAACTGTACAAAATCTATTTCCATAGCTTAAGGTAATTACTGCAATAGAACCCATAATTGCAAGGCATTTCTTTCAATTAATTTTAGGCTATTAAATTGTGTGTAATATGGAAAAATCCATATCCCTCACTAATTCATGGCTTTGTTTGTTTTTAAACTTGCAATTATGTTTTCCACTTCTTTTACAAACCAAACTATGGAAATACATTCTCCTTTTTCCTAACCAATAAATCTAGGCCATTTCTGATTTCCTATTTTAATTAGTATCAATTGGTTCCTATTTTAACTTATTCCCTTGCTTTTTGACACAACTATAGTAAATTTGGACACAATTGAGTTTATATCCCTTTTTTTTTAATCCTAATAATTCCTATATTCCATCCATTCTAAATCTGAAAGTTGATTTCTTACAAATAATATAGAAATTCTCAAATTTTCCATTTAAGCACAAAATTTACTACGCATAATCTTATGTCAAGTTTGCTTACTTTCAATTTAAATATCTCTTTCATCACAATTTTTGGCATTATACATACATTTAGCCCTAAATCATCAATTCCTTTTTTATTCATGGTTCCAATTAAACTATACTTTCTGACACGCGTAATCAAAAGGGATTATAATCGATCGTACACATTAAGTGCATGATTCAATTATATATGCCATCATTTCAAGTTCAGGTATATTTTGCACTTAACTAAAATTCAACAAAAACTATATATTCTAACGCAGAAAGAGGAAAAGAAGAAGAATATAACATATTATAAATTCTTACATGAATCAAACGATAAAATATTCAATCATAAGAAAACATAATTTAAATCCATTCATCTGGGATTTACGCTGTAAATTTTGGATCTGATTTGGTTAGCGTTTGCTTTTACATCTTGAATTCGGGTATCTACATCTTGAATCTGCTAAATTTTCCTCTAATTTTTGAATTACAAATCCTAAATCTAAAATATAATTTATTTCTAAAGGGTTTGGAGGAGGAAAGAAAATGGTAGAACTCCAGCGCCCTCTCAGGAAGTATGAGTTGGAAGCTAGGCCCTAAAAGTTTTGTTTATAGCTGCCCAGAAGAATCATGTCCATTCAATTTACAAAGATTAAATCAGAGCCGCTCACACAACAAAACAAGCGTCTTTAGGCCCGAAATGTGTCGACTCATGCTTGGGTGGGTCGACCACAGGGTCGACACATCTTAGAAGTGTGTCGACCCGTGGGTCGACACACTTTAGGCATTAGTCAACACATGTATACGATTTCAAAATTGTATATTCAAGTCCTATTTCTACATGATTTTTGCCGTGTTTAAACGTTGTTATTAATCTAATATTTCTTAACCCTTTTCATATTATTTTATGATTTTAACACGCGTTCAAATTTTAAATGTGTAATCAATATGTGCATTAATAATTATTATGTTTTCAAATTCTTGCGCATTTTTCCTTTTTATTTCTATGAACGTTATTTTTAACATTTAGTTTTATTTCCCTTTTTATTCGGTTCTTTACCATTTTTAACACGTGTTTAATTCTCACTTCAAATAGGCACTATTAATATGTGCATATCTAAAACGTAACACCCTGCTATTTTAATAAAAAAATATCAAAATAATTATATTAAAAATATGCGTTTGAAATTTGAAAACAAATGCACGTCATAAAATGGGCAATAAAATAGAGATTTGCCATTATGCAAATATTAGGTGCAATGGTATAAACAGAATTAAATAAAAAGAAACAGAAAAAAAGAATGGATGTTAATAAATGGTACATTATAAATAATCAGAAAATATATGTGCACGTTAATTTTATAAATAACGTTCGTTTGAATTTGAAAGTAACGGAAGATTACGAATATGAACATATTAACAAACTTAACCAATTATAAAATAGGAAAACATATGTGTGTGGAAAAAAAGATTGAACCAAGGAAAAGAAAAGTAATTAACATCAATATTGCAACATTCCTTTTAATTGATAGCGCATGTCATAAGTAACATTAAAAGAGAATTAATGGAAATACTGTCAAATTTTGAAATAGGCAATCAATTTTGGAATGTTGACATGCATTTGAACAACGCACATGTAAATATAGTTAATATACATATATAAGTTACAGAAATAATGAGTGTTATAAATGACATGAAACCAAGAAACAAAAGTAAGTCCAAATGGCACTAATTAAGCAATGCTTCAATTTTATTTGGATATGAGTATATTAATAGTGCGCATTTGAAATAAGAGTTAAAACCTTATCAAAAGAGTAAAGAACTGAATAAAAACAGGAATAGAAATAAAAAGGAATAAACACGCAAGAATTTGAAAATAGAAAATTACTAATGCACACATTGGTTATGCATTTGAAATAAACGAATGAGAAGCTCACAAATATAAAAGGATGCAAACAGGAAAATCTGAGACAGAGATCAAACCTTCAACAGAACTTTCCTACCTCTATCTGGGGGACTGCTAGTCAATGTTGTCTCCAATACATGCATCTGAGTTGCTGTTGTACCAGTACTTTGTCCAGTCATCTATGGACATGCTCTACTCAGATTTCCGGGCTGGTCGCAATTAATGCACTTTCCTTTTATCATCCTGCAATCCCTAATGGGGCGTTTTGGTATTCCACTGCACTTGATCTTAGTATTGATCTGCCTTTTCTGAGGATTTCCAACTTGCTTCTTCTAATTTTTCTTATTCCAGAATTTTTTTTAGACCAAAAAACTTAGAACCTTCACTCTTATCATCCTTAACCTCTTCTTTCTTATCCTCATGCATCAATTCCATCTGAATCAAAGCTTCAAATGTCGCTCCTATAGGAATGTGAGTCATCGTCAAGCCTTAGAGAGGGTTATTAAACCATCTCGCAAATCGAACATCCTTTTTATGAGTGGTATTAACCAAATCCATACCAAACCTCATAACTCACTGAACCAGTTGATGTATTCCTTTACTGAAAAATATCCTTGCTTCAAGCTCAAAAACTTCTCCAACTACATCCCTTCCTCAGTAGAAGATAGAAACTTTCTCTCAAATCTTCTTGAATCTAGCTCAATTCAAATTCCTCCTCTCAGCGGATGGAAGGAACCACCACAGCAGGTGTTGAATCTTGTGCATGCTCTTGTCCCTCAGCGGGCGTCGTTGCTTCTAAATATCTACGAAACCAACTAGGAATAGGAACACCCTCAGGAAGATTAAGGGATACCGACATGTTGCGCAAAAGAAAGGATAAAAATTTAGAATTTGAAGGAATATTGTAACTTGACTAGAGGGTAAATATTTTATTTTCAAAATTAACATTTGGCTTTTGAAAAATAATTTTTGTTTGAAAAATTTTAAGTTTTAAAACAAAATTTTAGTGACCTTGTAACGTTAAGCTCTGATACTAAAGGTTATATGCATCTTTTGTAACCTGGCAACATATGAGATGGAACAGTGTGAGAACACGGGAAGAAGGTACGTTAACATACCCAACTGATGGGGAAGCATGAAAGCATTTTAGCCAGAAATATCTCGATTTTGCATCCGAGAGTCGTAATGTTAGACTTGTTTTATGTACGGATGGATTTTCATGATTTTCTCATGTGATGTCCCGTATTTTTGGTAGTATAATATTTTAGTTATTTTATTATTTTAAATATTATATTTGGGATATTAGTGGATTATAAATATTGAATTCGTTTATTTAACGATAATTGAACGTTTAATTTATATTTAATATGAAATGAACTCGTAACGGCATGGTAGTTCGTAATATTGAGTTTTTGAACTTCAACTGAATATACAGAATCCGCTTTAAGTCAGAATTCTCTGAAATAAGAAATGTTTGAGTCTATTTGATTATAGTTTTCTAATAGAAGAGAAAATTCAAGATTTTAGTTTATATGTTGTAAGTTATGTCCAAATCAATTTTTAAAATAGTTTCTATGGAAATCGATTATAAACGATAACATTTATTTAATAAATTAAATTAGGATTATTATATATTTGGATATCGTTAAACTCGAATACATAAATATTGAGTTATAATTCCATATTAGTTTATATTTGGAGTTGTATATTAATTTATTTGGGTATATAAGCGACAATAATAATTTACTATTATTATTTTGTAATTTATTTATATTTTTACAATATTATATAAGTCATAGAAATGGTTATTTTCCAAAACAACATCCATTTTCGATGAAACAAATTTTATTGGAATACGTACGACTAATCATTGCTAGTTTTCCAGTTTGGAGCCAATCGAAGTTGTTTTATTTGTGTGTGCAATTTAAAGGTGAACCGATATAATATATTGAAATTAAAATAATATCGTTGTGTAAATGGAGTCCGTTTCCAGTGGAATTAATTTCTTTAGGTTCGTCGCGTCAAGACATAGCAGTATGTCCAGTTTCGTTGCATTTGGAGACCTTAAATGACGATGTGTATATTTAACGCACAACGTCAAATAGCAGTAAAACCTAAATTTAACCGTTGTAAACTAGAAACTTCTACCTTAAGCATATACATACTTTGCCCCTAAGATAAATAAATAAATGGATGATACGCTTTCTGTTTTTATCCTAAAAAACCTAGAGTTTGAAATGTCCTTGATATTTTTGAGAACCGACTACAACAGCTGGAAGCAGTGAAATCAAAATAGCTACTCCATTATTTCAGCCAATATAAATAAACTCCTTCTACTGAAGCATCAGCCCAACCCTAAACACTGCTGAACTATCTTCATATTCCTACTCTATCACCCAGCTAAGCTAAGCACTGCATACCTAACGCAATGCACAGTAATGAAACATCCCATCGAACAGCTACTAATATACACATGGAACCTGTGAAGAACTCAATGCATACCTCATCTAGCATGTACCCGTTTGAATTTGACATCAGTTCTATCCAAACCCCTTGTTGTGCTTGCTAAGGATCTTCAGCTTATATATAAGAGGCTATTTCGTTCATCCCTCATTAATGGCCAATTACAATAAACAATATATGGTTTGATTCTTCAAAAATTTATTTCGACTTCGTTATACAATTAAAAATCATGTAACAAACTCAGTTAAACTCACATTTTTCTCCTCCTCCTGTCCATGTCATTTTCTTATAACTCGAACCAAATTTTGTCGAATTGGAAACATAGTCGTATGGCTTAGGGTTCGAGGATGCATCGATTATATGCATCGATTCCTAGTTTTGATATTTTTCATGGGTTCTAGTGTTGAATTCGAGTTAATGCGCAAATCTTGGTTGTTATTCCTAAAAAAAATGTCGCATGGCATGGTCAGGGTGGTTGGACGCGATTTGATCAGGAAGCTCGAGCTTGACGTCTTGGGTATGATGTAATGGAGTTCGAGAAGAGGAAACAAATGTTAGTGTTTGGATGAAGCTTAGTGAAGCATGGGGGGTTTTCGTTTGAGCATATATAGGATCATGAAATGGAGAGCTCTAGGCATATCGATTGGAGAAGATAGTTGTAGGGATGGGTGCGTTTTATTTTACGTGGGCTTAGAGAAGGCATGGGCTTCAGGCCTTGTTAAAAAAATGAAATATGTGTGAAGAATGGGACAAACGTGGGGTGTGCACTGGTCTGGGAAGAATGGGCTTCAGGAAAGGAGTGCATGAACAAGTAGATGGGTGGAGAAGTAAAGGGACGGGTGGACTTCATGTTGGACGAGAATGGGCTTTAAGCTGGGCTTTTGGATTTTAAAAAAAGGAAAAAAGGAAAAATGGCTGAAACGTGAAGGAAAAAAAAGAGAAAAGGGGAATGGAGAGTTTGTTGGAATGGAAATAGGAACGCATGGTAGAAGCGGTATGTGCATGACGTGGGGTGAACGGGTAAGGGGTGAGGCCCATTTTAAATTTTGAATATAAGGTTTAAATTAAAATAATTTATAATCTTATTTATTGAATATCTCGATCATATGTGGTCAGAATCGAGCACAGTCAGTTACGATGGAACCGTATGGCCGGAGGCTACGAGATGGAACTGGTCTGACCAAGATTGGAAGCAACCGTAATTTTTAACTAAACTAAACGGTTGTTTAATTTAGTTAAAAACAAGTGTTTAACCGATGAATTAAACCAAGGTGAGTAAAACTCACTCAGTTCTCCCACTTATATTTGTATAAGCTGGGTTTAATATTTGTTTGGTATGTTTGCTAAGTGTTGGCTGATTTTATGATTGTTTAAATATTTGTCAAATATTTTATACCATTACTTAAATTAAAAGTTGTTTAATTTAAGTGAAACAACACCATTATTTTTAACGATGATTTCCAAACAAGGTAACTTACCTTGTTGGTTATGTTTATAACAATATAAATGTATTTAAATTAAATTGGATGCTTGAATTATTATTTTGGTTGACCACTATCAGTTGAGTTGATTATTTAATTGCATGCGATCATTATATGAACTGTTTAACCAACATGATTGAATTATTGACTTGATGGTTGTTTGTTGAATCTAAATTCAACATTTGTTTTGTTATTAAACAATGGGCAGTACTGGTTGAGAAATTAATAGCAGATGGCCAAATATGCACTATTTTATAAAGACAGATTTACCTTAGGTAAAACGATAGAAATGAAGTTACAGAATTTATTTTATAATTGAAGACCGATTCTATTATTTTAAAATAGAGTTTATAAAAGGGAATTAAATATTATTTATTTATTTATTTAAGTTTACGAGTGATTATTAAATGACTCTATTAAAATGATTCTTATATTAATGAGATTGATAAGCAAATGAGCAGGTATTTACATAACGATTAATAACCGAGATTTATTGCTTTAAGATACAATTAAAATGGGATTGTTTTGGGACTTGATTATTTTTAATTTAATAATAATCAAAGTAAATGGAGTTATTTTAATTAACTATATTACTAATTAATTAAAAATGGAAAAGGCTAAGTGGAATTGATTAACGAATAAATCATGTTTAAAGGTTGCATTAATTGAGATTGTTTAGTTAAATTAGTTTATTAATTTAATGAGAGTAGTTATTGATGAAGTAAACCAATTTTTTTTTTAATAAATGTTGAAACTTTATTATTAGCTATTGAATAATAATCGAAATGATAATCTGGAAATATGAAATTTAGTAATGGAAGTTTGTGAAGTTTTAAAGCTATGTTTATAGTTTAATGAATATTTAAGCGATTTAAGGTTTTTAATAATATAAATTAGATTTAAATCGAAGATTTAATTTAATTCTTATTGAATTATATTTAATCAGATTCTATGAAATCCATGTTAGACGAAGTTAAAACCCAAGTTTATTTAATATATTATTGGAAGAGATTATTGAAATGGCATTTGAATGAAATAAAATCCAAGATATGAAATTAAATAATTAGAATCTAACTGGAAATCGATTGAGATAAATGATTTTATGAGTATTGATATGAAGTTGGTTTCGGCCTTCGGGGTTGACAGTTTGTAAATTATTTTCTTACTGATTTATGTTTAGGGACTAATGGAGATATGAAATTGGAAATCATACAAGAACCCAAATTTGAATTTGAGTAGTTAAACGAGTTAAGTTATAAAGATGCGATATAGATACGTTATTTTGAATAAGAGATGATGTTTCATCAAGAAAAAACTAAAATGGTATTTGTTTTGATATTGGGAATGAATATCGCTTTTGGTATTACAACTGGTATTTATCTTAAGATAAGAACGTTGTTGATCAAGGTTTGAGTGGTAATTAAAATAATCCAACTTGAACGACTTCGATATTATCAAAGGATGATATCAGCTGTAATGGTGGAGATGTAAGAAGTAATTTATTTTGTGAAATAATAATGTAACGTTATTTGAAGTATTCGGGAAAATATATGATGGGATTCAAAATTTAATGAATTTAAAAGGGGCTTGAGAATAAGAAACGATATCTCCATAATAAAAGGAGATTTGTGAGAATATAATGATATTTTCAAAGTAAAGAAATGAGATTTAAAACGAGTTTGTTGTAAAAGAATAAGTGATGATCATTTTGTTTAAATAATGAAACAAAAGGAGATGCCGTAAAGATTGTTTTACGATGATAAGTTGAATCGACTCTGCAATTATAGATAATAAGTATTGTTGTAAAAATATTTTGAAATGATAGTTAACGAAAAATTTGGATATGAAATTAGATATGATTTTAAGATGTTTTTCCAAGTATATAAATAAAATGATTCGACAATATTATCATATTAAAACTAAAATATTATTTTTAATGGCCAGGTGACGTTGTATACTGAATCTGTAACGACCCGGAATTTTGGGGCCAAATTAAAATTTTTATTTTAGAAATTTTTATGGGGATTTAATATTTAAAATAATTTATTTTAACTAATAACGACTAAAAATTTATTTTAAAATGAATAAATTTAGTTTAATTATAAAAGGAGTTTAAAACAGCGCTGCAGTTTGAAATTTTGAACTTTGACTGAATGTACAGGATTCATTTTAAATCCGAATTGAGCGAAACTAGAAATATTTAAATCTGTTTAATCATATCTTTCTAACGAATCTGAAAAACTGAAATTTCATTTTAAATATCAAAAGTTATGTCTAGTTTAAAATTTAGAAAAGTCGTTGTAGAATTTATATATTTTAATATAATATATTGGCCTTAAAAATAGCTATTTTTCAAACGACCTCGGTTTTCGACGAAACCACTTTTGTTGGAACCGAAATGTCAAATTATTGCTAGGTTTCAATTTTCATAATTTTTCGAGTTAATATGTGAGCGTGGCAAAGGAAAATGTGTTTTATCAGTTTCAGTAAATTTAATCGACTTGAAAAAGGCCATTTTTCAAACAGTCTCAGAATTCGACGAAATTAGTCTTGTTAGAACCGTATCGTCATAACAAAGCTAAAAATAATTTTTTGTAATTTTTAGAGGTAGTATGTGGCCTCGGTAATTTAAAATGTAAGTTTAAATTTAATAATTAAATGATTTATAATTTAATTTAAAGAAAAACATATCGTAACAGCCAAATTGGGTTACGAAACACATTCCATTATGTCCGGGACGGGGGTGTTTAGCTAGGGGCGACACTCGTTGGGTTTGATTTGGAGTACGTATCATTAAACAAGAATTTTCACATTAAAAGAATTATTAAATAATAAAATACGCGTATAAATACCAGTATATACCTAAACCCTAATACGCTAATAGAGCCAGCCGCCATCCCTTATTACCAACGGCCACCATGTTCCGATCTTCTTCCCCTTCTATCTTATAAATCTCTCAACGATTTTCAAAACTCCAAACACCAGTTCGAAGAGCTCGGCGAGGGCTTTAACACCAACGGTCAGGATGGGGTCTCAAGATGTGTACAGGCTGAATTGTTTGCTCGAAGTCAGTGGGGTTGGGGCGGTTTAAGAGGTGGCAGGTGGGACCGAGTTCGGCGGGTTCGTGGCTTGAGGGGCGCGACGCGGAGGCGGTTCAGGTGGGCCCCGCCGATCAACTTCTGGTGGCTTCCAAGGCGGGCAACGACGACGAGAAGCTTGGGAGCTTTTTGGGTTCCCTGTAACGATGTAGAAGATGAAGGGTAAAATGTAATTAAATTATTAATTAAATAATTAAGTGGTTTTAAAAGTTTAAACATTCGTAACTTCTTCAAACAATGACGGAATTGAATGATTTTCGAACCGTTGGAATCGTATTCGAGAGCACTACGTCATGGAACTGAGCAGGACCTGAAACTGCGCTGGATGGAAATTCAGATAAATTAATGGTGAGATTTCTTCTTTTAAAATAATTAAAATTTAATTATCTGTCGTTATTTCAATTTCATGTGTGTATGTTTATTAAATTCCGATCTGTGATATTATGTATGTTGTTGTGATTGATTTGCGATGCTCATATGTTGTTAGATCTGTATTGTTAACATAGGAATATTATTTTTAGTTTTGTCGAAGAAGAATGATCAACAGAACAAGAATATCATTTTTGATCAATTATGTTGAAAATAAAAATGACAATTTTTGATATGAATATACATTAGAAATGTTCATTTTGTTTAGAAACTTGTTAGTTAAATTAGAACTATCAATTGTGTTAAACATGTTTATTGAAATCAAAATAACATTTTTGATTAGAATTGTGTTAGGAAAATAAAACAACATTTTACTTGAAATATGATTATGCAAATCAAAGTGATATTTTTGATTTGAAATCTGTTTTGAAAATGAAAACAACATTTTTATTTGAAGTTTTGTTATGTAAAATCAAATGACGTTTTAGTTAGAAATTTGATTAGTGAATAAAGAAACAACAATTTTGTCAAATTTGATTAATAAATAAAGAATCAACATTTTTGCCAAATATGATTAGTGAATAAAATGAACATTTTTGTCAAGAATGATTAATGAATTAAAATAACATTTTGTCAAAGAATGTTTAGTGAAATAAAGTAACATTTTTATATAAATATTACAATAGAAATAAAAATATCATTTTTCTAAATTGTGGTATTATAAATGTTATAACATCTTTTGTCAAAACATGATTTTTGAAATGAAATAATATTTTCTAATGAATGTTACCTTGAAATAAAATAACATTTTCTTATAAATGTTACAGTGGAATAAAACAACATTTCCTCACAAATGTACCTTGGAAACAAAAACAACATTTTTATTTGAAATGTGTTATGCAAAATAAAAATGACATTTTGATTAGAAATATAGTTATTGAGATAAAACCAAACATTTTGGCACTTTGAAAGGAATGAAGTAATTCATTCATTTTTATCACTTTGAAAAAGAATGAATTAAAACCAATCATTTTGACACATTAAAAAGAGTTTTACAAAAATCACATTTTTGCCACTTAATAAGGAGTTTGATAAAAACATACATTTTTGTCACCTAATGAGGATTTTACAAAAATCACATTTTTGTCATTTAATAAGGATTATATAAGAATAACTTCTTTTGTCAAAACATGATTCGTGAAATAAAATAACTTGTTTTGTCAAAACTTGATTAGTGAAACAAAAATGAATATTTTTGTGTATTAAAAAGGATTAAACAAAAATGAATATTTTTGTGTATTAAAAAGTATTAAACCAAAATGAACATTTGTTTACATTAAAAAGAAATAGATCAAAATATATAGTTTTGTTTACATTAAGAAGAGTTTAACCCAAAGTTATCATTTTTGGTCATTAAAAAGAGTGTAACCAAATGTATATTTTTATACATTAAAAGAATAAACTAGGAAATGTATATTTTTATACATTAAAAGAATAAACTAGAAAATGTATATTTTTATACATTAAAAGAATGAACTAGAAAATGTACATTTTTATATACATTAAAAAGAATGAATTAGAATGGACACTTTTGTCACATTAAAAAGGATGAAGTGAAAATACACATTTTGTCAATTATAAGGAATGAAACCAAAATAATTATTTTTAGTCATAATAAAGAGTTTAACCAAATTATACAATTTTGTCATTATGAAGAAAGATTACATTTTTGATCATTAATAAGAATTAAAACAAAAAATACATTTTTGCTTCACAAAGAAGAAAGATTACATTTTGATCATTAAAAAGGATTGAAGAAAAGTTAGTATTTTTGTTTACTGTAAAAGAATGAAGACTGAAATAACATTTTTGTTTACTTTAAAGATTTGACAAAATTATCATATATTGTACATCAGAATTGAATTTGAAAAAGTTCTCATATCTTGTACATTATAATGAAATTGACAAAATTATCATGTTTTGTACATCGAAAGGAATTAGACAAAATTTTAACATTTTTGTCACTTTAAAAGAATTAGAATAAAAGAGACATTTTTTTGGTCACTTTTAAAAGAACTGAAATGAAAGAGTAGATTTTTATTGTCATTTGTTCACAATAAAAAGAATTGAGATTTTTGTCTGTGATGTTGAAATGTTTGATGTGTTAAATACAATGTTGGTATATTCAAACTGAATACTACACTTCCATTTACAAGTTATCCGACTTGTTTATGTGATTGGGTCGATAATTTTTACACATCGCCCAAGTGCACAAATAATTTATTATTTGTTGTTAGATGAAACCCCACACGGGTATTGGGATGATATTTGACAGACACTAATCCCAATATTGAGTTATAGAATTCACTTTGGTTGTTATTTGGATGTTTGATAATTATTTATCATGATTGTTGTTAACATGCAATATATGGTTGTTGATTGAGTCACATTCCAATAAAGAATATTCTAGAAAAATAATATTTTAGAAAATATCTTAGAAGAAAAAGAACATTTTAGAAAAGAATATATTTTAGAAAAATATATTTTTATTAAAATGAACTAGTTATTAACTAGAATAAATCATTAAATTTGGATTTAGTGGAGTTTTCCAATTTGTTAATATTTAATTATAATTAAACTAAATAAATTAGATTTGGGTTTGTTGTGAATAGTGTCATAAATAACACTGTTCTTAAACCCCATATGAAAAGGATAATCTTTTAATTTAGATTTTTAAAATTTTCAATTATATTTAATAATTGAAATAAGATGAAATATGAGTTGGGTTTATTGTGAACTGTGTTTTTAAGCGACATTGTTCTTTAATCCAACTGACAGTGAAAATATAATTTGGAATTTATAAATCTTTTATCTAGATTTAAATAGAAATTTTCCAAAAGTAAAGTTTCCAATTTAATATATTAAATTGGAGTTGAATGGAATTTGGATTAATAATAACCAAGATAAGCTTCTGTAAAAGAAGACCGATACTACATATGGAATTTAAGAGGCTTTGCCATTATTCCACTTATATTATTTGGTCGGATACAGAAATTTATAACGATTATATATTGATTTGACTTCTGTGAAGATTCCATATTTAATGGAAGTCGATTTTGGGTTTATCGTGAACGGTGTTTTAAAATGACACTAGTTCTTTAACCCAGTTAAAGATAAGATTTATTTCTTAAATTTAAATAATCATTGAATAATGATTTTTGATATTCAAAACCAAATTGGGTTCTTAATAAATCTTTAAAAGTAAGATTTAAGAATAAATTAAAGAGTTTATCTTTGATAAAATAATGTGAATATTTTATTTAAAAGAATATTCTGAATTGGAATGAGGCGTTGGATGTATAGCACTTGATTTTTAATTATAAAATACGCGAGTTATTCGGGAAGACCGGGTTTAACACATTCCGAATAGTTACTACGACGATGAAGAGTCGAAGATAAAGACGGTGGTTGAAGACTGATGATCTCCACATCGAATGGATGTGTTGCTACAGAGACCCTTGATGGGAGTAGCTACCTTGAAGGGGCTTCAGTGGTGGTCGTCCGGACTATGGTTGATTGTTCGGATTTGGTTTTCTCTCAGACCCAGAGCATAAGCTAGTAAATGGATGTGTGTCTGACATTGGCTTTCGTTCCATGTGAATTAAATCGATTTCTGTTAATGTATGTCTGTTTGGTGGTGGAGGATTTATTCTCTACTTAACACCCTGGTACATATTAATAGTGATCAATCGCATGGCGTGGATTGTCAATATGGCACGCCCAGATGCAAATGATCAAGGCTTTTGTTGAAAAGCAGGGCCTTGTGGGATGATCAAAGTACAGCCTATTACGGCATGACTTTGTGTATATCGTGACTTCGCGAGCCTCACACCCCGGTATGAGTCTAAAACGGGAGAAGGGAACGCAGGGAGTGCACACATTTCTTTCTAGCTAGTAGTAGTGTCAGTGCTTAAACTGGCTGGAATTTTACTTATGTGGATGTTGGATTTTGAGGCACCTCGTGTTTTATAGGTCGTTAGTGGTCATATTATAGGTCCAAAAGGACCGGGAAACGTGTGTTCAGGCATAACTAATCCACGACCCTTCGGAGTGGACCGACCCTGCAGCTATCCAAGGGTTGCCCATAGGTGTGATCCTGGGGCATTTGCTAGAGTGTCTCGAATCAGTAAGGAGCTCCTCCCTAGCCTCGACTCATGATGGAAAACCAACTTCCAATACGACCTTGCGGTTTTGATTGTAGAACTAGTATGGCGACATAGTAGGATAGGGTATTATGCCGTCTATGATTGATACATTATGATTGAAATTGTTTTTGAAATATATATACTCATAGATATACACACTAATATTAAATCTGTTTTATTGTATCAAGCATCTTTTGACCATTATAAGGTAAAACCCTATCCTCCGGTTTGCGTTGCATTGTGTGATGGGACTTGGGTCTTACAATGGTTTCATTTTTCTAAAAAGCACTGCGTTGTTTAACGTTTTACTTTATTTTATGCACTGGCAATCCAATGGAGTAAACCCGTTCCGCATTAGCGGCGTGGTCCTATGATTATCCTTATTATTTGATAAGTTAAGTTTAGATTTCTCATACCAGTCCCATGACTGACCTGTAGTTTGTTTCACTGGCAAACTCGGGTGCCCATATTTTCCACACGGGCAGTCGAGTAGCCTTTTGCAGATATATTTACAGGGTCCTGGCTTATAGGTGAAGCGCTACTCGGAAAGCTCTGTATCCGTGTATTCCTCCCAGTTGTATATTTGTATTATTTTTCCGCTGTTATTTAAATGTAATTTAAAACTCTGATATTATTGTATTCCTATTATGTAATAAGTGTTCATACTCTGTTACATTCTTGTACTCTGATGTAATTGTTGTAATCAGCAATAAAATGTTCTTCAGTTTGTATTCTGATGTGTGTTGTTCTCAAAGCAATCCATCCTTTCCTTTACTGGGAAGTTTGGGTCGTTTCAGAATCAATGGATTTATTTTATTTTTGATGATTATTTATTTTGATAGTTAAGCAACTGACTATCAAAATCTGACCTAACGCATATTGATACAGAAAGACCGGGATCGAATTTATATTCGAAAACCATTTCGAACCAGAAACTATGTAAAATAAGAAGATATCTGATGCTGATCGAGATGGAACAATTGAAGACTGTAAATCTTCATGAGCGGGGGAGTTATTGTTGAATTTCTCTAGCTGATCCTTATAGATATATATTTGACAGTGATTCTATCGTGATTGAAATCTACGGATTGCAAGGACTACTCGCTACTGATCTATAGGGTGGTTCCTAGGATGTGGTAGGAGGGAGCCTTCGGTTCATCCTGTTCCTGGATGACTTGTATGGATGATGAAAAATGGTGGCCAAATGTTCTAAAAGAAGAGTTATAATCTCATAATCGGGAAATGACAAAAATCGGGCAGGCAGCATGGCTATGTGGGTCGCTCCCATTAGAGTGTATAATCACCTATCTAGAGAAAATCCATTTCATTCTTTAATCTATTTTTGATGTTGTCCCTTTTCGGGAAACGGTGGGTAGCTCCCAACTATTGGTGATATACATTCGATACACTCAAGCGAAATGAGTTGTCAGTCATGTGTGGCCGGGTTGCAAGATGTTCTTGTTGAACCCTGTGTATTCCCCTCTAGAGATACACTATCGGCAGGTGGTTCCATACCTTGTCATAATCATAATCCAATCTCCAAAGCATCCGCGGTTTTGATTGTATACTATATATGAGGAGCGTTAGATGCAAGCGCTCTGCTGGATTGTTATTTATTTGTATTTAGACACTATTACAATACCAGAATAAGATATTGATTTCAAAACGTTTTGGGTTATCGTAAGGTAAAAGTCATCCATATTTATGTGTGGATTTGGTCTTAAGATTATCCTTTTCTTTCGAAAAGGTTTTAACTTTAAAATCAAGTTGGATGATATTACAAACTTAGCGAGTTTTTCTAACTCTGGTTCACCAGACAGACCCGGTGTTTATATTGCTCGGGTTAGACCGGGTTGTACAGGTTCAGGTTATCGGATGTTGTGGAGTCCAATGTTAAGCTGAAGGTGTTCATACGTATGATATTATCTAGTATTATTCCGTTGTGTGATGTATATGAGGACAGATTATTATAACTGTCCCGGTGTATTGATATGTACTCTAATGATTGTAATTTTTTATTTTAAAGCTCTCTATAAAGTTTATTTATATATTATATTTTGTTCCGTTGTGATGTGAGACTCTGTGTTGTGATGGTTCTTCTTCTTCTTCTATTCTAACTTTCTTTCTTATCTCACCCTCTAATTTCTTTCTATTAACGTTTTGGTATTTTCGATGCTTGAAGGTTCGACATGGTGTTTTTGTGTCGATTTTCAAGATCGAAAATCCTTGTTCGTTACATCTCAATTTGGTGCTAAACATTCGCCCTGAGCTACAATTGTCACACCTTACAATTTAACCCCACGAATGTGTATGAAAATTCTTTATATGTTTCTCAAGGTTATCGTCCCTGGTCATGATGATCCAATATAAGGAATCAAGTTTATTTACAACCTTTGATTGAAAAAATAAAAACATTGTGGTACGAAGAAGCAGAAACATATGATATTTCGCAAAAAAGAACATTCACATATATGCTTCTTTATTGTGGACAATCAGCGATTTTCCTGCATATGCATTGCTTTCAGGTTGGAGGATGATTGGTCGTCCAGCTTGTCCTTACTGCATGGAAGAAACACGTGCATTTTCTTTATTTTCTTTACCTTAGGAAAGAAAATT
This sequence comes from Allium sativum, assembly GCA_030737875.1. Lineage (NCBI taxonomy): Eukaryota > Viridiplantae > Streptophyta > Magnoliopsida > Asparagales > Amaryllidaceae > Allium > Allium sativum. Next base: position 615,245,444 of record CM060912.1, read on the forward strand.
TCATAGTTTGACTGTCATCGATGTTTTCTTCATATTAATCATCCTTTTAGAAGAGATAAAAAAATTTTTACAGCCAATAGACATGAAACTTTGAGACCACCTAGGTTTAGTCAAGCGAAGATATTTATAAACTTGCAAAGGAATATCCAATGATACATGAAACCGGAGAACAGATTAAAATTCGAGGTAAATCATCGATACATAATTGGTGCAAACAAAGCATATTTTGGGAGTTTCCTTAGTGGAAAAATCTCCTGATTCATCATAACATAGACGTGATGCATAATTAGAAAACATGTTTGATAATGTGTTTAATACAATTTTTAAATGTCTAGGGGAAGATGAAAGATGATTTGAAATCAAGACGTGATATTGAAGTAATATGTAATCGTCCTCGGCTTCATTTAAGCCAAATGACATATAAACCAAAAGCGTGTTATGAGCTAGATAATAATCAAGTTAAGATACTTTTAAAATGGATGGAAGGATTACGATTCCAAGATGATATATCATCTAAGCTTCGTAGATGGTGTCGACTATAAGAACAATAAACTTTGCAAGATAAAAATCCATGATTGTCATGTTAAGATGGAACATTTGTTGTCCGTCGCTTTCAGAGAGCTATTGGCCGTAAAAGTTTGGACTGTTGTAATATAACTTAGTCTGTTTTATAAAGAGCTTTGTTCTACTATATTGAGAATTGATCATCTACGTAAACTTGAAGAAGAAATCCCTATAATGCTATGCAAACTGAAAAAAAAGTATTTCATTCAGGATTTTTCAATGTTATGGAGCATTTATCTATTCATCTTCCATTAGAAGCACGTCTTCGGGGGCATGTACAATATGGATGGATGTATCCATTTGAAAGGTAAATTAATATTTACTTCACTAAATATTGGTTAATTAAATGTATAAAAAAATAATTTAAAATAATTCTTAATAGGCACTTAAATCATCTAAAGAAAAAAGGGAGACAGAAAGCTCGAGCTGAAGGTTCGATTTGCAAATCATACATCGAAGAAGAAGCTTCGTTTTTTTTCTTTCATTATTTTAGTGATCATGTGAACATATCATTTGAAAGTACTACACATAATGATGAAGGCATTGATCAAAATGATTGTCAAGCGACTTTATCTTTTTTTTAAAACATGGTCGACCTTCTGGTAAATGTGGGAAAGTATGGTTGGACGATCGATATTATTATGCAGCACACACATATATTCTTTTCAACTATTCTGAAGTTGCACCATTTGTTAGGTAATATACTTATATTCACCGAAATACATTTATATCATTTACATGTGTATGTACAAATATGCACATGTGTATATTATCACAATGTAACTTTTGTTCTATAATTGCAGCATTTACGGATCACAACATCCAAACGGTGATATCGGGAAAGAATTCACTACTTGGTTTTTTAATTACACTTTTGATATAACAAATGTGTTGTAGATGAAGGATTCAAATATTTACCCATTGGGATCAAAAAGGAAAGTCAAGACATATCCAATATTCTTTGTCCATGGATATAAATTTAATACCAAAGAATACAGTGCCGAAAAATTAACTAACAATACTGGTGTATTTGTTAAAGGTAGTGATGATCCAAATGACCATATAAAAGATTTTTTTTGACGAGCTAATCCAAATTTTGCAATTGACATATTTCACACGACCTGCGGAAGAAGTATTTTTGTATAAAAGCTATTGGTTCGGCAACGCTCCATATTCCGTAATCAACGTGCATCCAAAGTATAATCTTATAAAAATAAAATATACTTCATGTTATTATAAGTACGATCCTTTTGTACTTGCCAAACAAGCTCTTCAAAGTTTATTACGCTCATTATCCATCTATAAGAAGAGATAAAATTGATTGGTCGGTTGTTTTTGAAACAAATGTAAGGTTTACATTTGATAGACAGAATATTCCCGACGAACAAACTTATCAAGCAGATGTCAAGGAAAATAGTGGAATAGTAATAACCGACGATCAAAGGTATTTTAGACATCTAAAGATGAATCAAATGCATTAATTGAAGCATTTGAGACTACATAGGAACAAAATATAGAGTACGAAATTGAGTGAGAATCTGAAAGGGACGAAGACTGATCAATAATCCTCATTTTAAGAAGGTAAATTTATATTTTTTTAACGTTATGATGTTTCCATCAAAATGATATGTTATGATAAGCATCACATAGTCTTCTTATGTTATGTCATAAAGTTTGTTTTACATGGTCATTTTATGTTATGTTATAATGTTTGTCTTTAACATGTACTACAGATATAACATCACATAGACGTACATCTTCACATTATGGGTCTTCTTTAGCTTCTCATTCTCCAGCAGGTGGTGATGGAGGTGGTCCATCACAGGAGCTATCATGTCTCGTGGTTTGGCTTCAGTCAAAAGCTAATGGAGGGTAAGTGTTAAGTTTAAAAATTAAATTTCATTTATGCACAATATATTACAAATACATATAGTAGTCATGAAATATTAAATGTTTTTTTTTTCGTTTAACACCATGGTTTTGAGTTAGAGTCTACCACCATAGTCCCGAGGATATCACGACAGTCTTACATGAGTCGCATGAGGCCATGTTGGTCTAATTGGACGTCGGTACCAGATAATGCTAAGGAGACTATTTGGCAGAATTTTTCGGTATGTGTGATATATCAATTATTACATTAAATAGTCATGCTCTTATTTGATCAATTCGTGTTTATGCTATTTCTTAAACATGCAGGATTCAATGGAGCTCCAGGAATCTGATATTCCCCTCGTACGGTGCCATTGGAATAGTAAAGCTACAAAAAAAATATAGAGATCGAAACATTAAATAGCATAAAACCAACTGGAAAGAAGCCTAGTTGGATAAGTGCTAATGTGGGGTTTATCTTCTCGCTTGGTGGAGCAACAAGCGGTTTTAGGTAAATTTACTACATATTTGATTTAAATTGTTCTACTTAATTAATTTGTAAATTAGAATAAAACATGTTTTTTCAACTTAAATTTATGGGCTGAGTCTCAGAGAAATTCAGCAAATACGGGCAAGAATCCCACTATCCATCGCAGCGGTTCCAAGTCAATTCAACATGATCGCGAGGACTTAGGATATTTATTAACTACGCAGTTAAAGATTTTAAGTTCTAAGTTGTTAAATGATAGACAATATAACGATATAATATATATATATATATGCATATTTCAGGAGCAACAACGCGATGCTCTTATGTCGAATTGGGATGTTTTCGCGTATACACATGCGGTGAGTCAGACCGACAATTGATGTAACAACCCGCATTATATACGATTATTTAACTAAGAGATTTATTTAAATATCGTACCTTGAGTTCGGTTAAAAACCTGAGATTAGTGAATTTTTTAAACGGATCAATTTGGATTCGAAACCACTTCCATTGAGTTCAAAATGCCATTTACGATATTTAAATCTGTAAACATGACATGTTTGGAGTTAGCGAAATTCAGAACTTTGGTTGGGCTTGGGTTAGTAAACCTAGCCTACCACCTTATATCCCACTTAACCCAACCCTCTTTATTCACTCCAAGACTTAAGCAAAAATAGAAATGGGGGAAGGGAAAGTGAAATTAAAATTCCCTAAGCCCTAGCTTGATTTTAGAAGTTCAATTCATGTTGAAATCAAGTGCAAATTCAAGGAGAAGCTTGAGTATATTCATCTCCATCTTCTCTAACTTGTTCCCTTTTCAGTTTGTGAGATTCCCTAATACCTAACTCTTAGAATTCTTGTGTATATTTTTTTAGATTGTAGATTCTAGAGTTTTAGTTTAAGGGAAGTTGATCTTACTTGGTTTAGAGTTTCTCTTGGCTTCTAGCAATCAAAGGTGAGTTCTTAGGAACTCACTTAATCAAGCTTATAGGCTTGGCATTTATTCGTTGTGTATACATTTTGTGATTTGGTATGTTTATGTGTGAACTTTCCAATTTGTGAGTTTTGATTTCATTTCGATTAATTTCTAGTTTAAACCCCACTATGGGCATTTGTACATTTGCTTCGATGTATTAGGGAGTGTTATTGACCTACCCAAGAGTCTAAAGCAAACACATATCGATCCAGAGCCATCAAGTGATATTTTTCACCGTTAAAAAACATCCTCAAAGCATGTTAGACATCTGAAATAAATTTCAAACATCCGAACTAGTCCTCGCGAATTGGTAGTGGCCAATTTTAGACGTCTGAACCAGGTCAGGCGTTTAAAATTGGGTCCAGATGTCCGAAAATTGCTACTGCCGTGTTTTTCCTTCTATCGAGCGGTGGAGACCACGGTCGATTATTTAGGTTGTTCCAGGCTTATCCCGGTCGAGTTTTAGATCGTTTGCTCTTTTCCTGTGACTTTTCAGTTGCTCTAATCCATGTATTTCAGCAGTTCAGTTAGTTGAGTTTTTTCGATCGATTCATGGTGAACGAATTTGTAATCGATATTTGTGGGATTTGATTCACGTTGTTCAAGCAAGAATTTTAAGATTGATTGTTATTGTAATCAATATTTTATGAGATTTGACACTTTAAACTATAAAGGGTTTTATATTATTAGAAGACACCAAAATCTTTATTAAAATGGTTTTTAACGCTACCGTTTGTACAAATTCATTTCATAAATCATCTTCTAATCTACTAGTATATATTTATATAAACTTTTTCCTCAATCGTATGAGAAATCCAATTAAACGCCTTAGTAAAAATAAGGACTATGAACTCTTGTGTTTGCCTCGACGGTTAATTCTTGAACTCTTTCAATTGAAAATTGTGGCAATGATCGTTTCTAGTGGAATATACAAATTGTTTATAAATATTTGAGTAGAGAAAGTGGTTACGGGACATGTAGCTCAACTCTTAGCTTGGAATAATTTACATTACTTTTGATCAATTGAGATATTTTTGAGATTCGTACTAGCTTTATGTGACGTCTTTGGGTTGTGGAATTTATTCCACATTTTTTATGATTTTCGGATCACTTTGGGTAACTTCGGTTCATTTCGTGAATATGTGCATTTTGTTTTGACGGTCTTTATATCGACTTGAGGAACTTTGGGTCATTTCGTTTTGATGGTCTTCTCATCGTCCTGAGAACTTCGGCTCAACCTAAGCGGGATCGCGACACGCAGAGGCAAGCTTTCAGGCTGCTTGGTAGTTTACAGGCTCCCATCTTGAGTTTCCAAGCTCAAACTATAAGTTAAGACATCTCAGAAGTCGTACTAGATGGCTCAGGATAAGGAGGAGATTTCACAGCTAGGAGCCCAGATCCTCGAGCTTACTGAGCGTGACCGCCGCCGTGAAGAACAGATGGAGTAGCTTAACTAGCGTTTGACAGAGTTCTTAGCCTAGTACGGTATATTTTCTTCATCATCTAGTGGTTCCGGAGGAGAGCGACTTGAGGTTGGTTTGTTTTGTTATTATTATATATATATATACATACACATATATATATACATATATATTGAAAATTGGTACGCTTTATTACGAAAATACCAATCACATACTTCATTTATATGCCTCATCAAAACCCTGTGCCCCTCCTAACCTAAATGGGTGCAACAACAAGGAAAAAGAGTGCATATAAAATCCATATATTCACAATACAACTATGTCAACCAATACAACAAAACAAACTTCATCTATACAAAAACAGTATGAATATATCCTGTAACTCTGACTATCATCACTATAACCCACAAACATCCCTGCACCTGTACGAAAAAAAAACATGCTCCACTTCCTTTCCCTCTTCAAAAATAGATCATAAATCTCTTTCTTCACACAGTATCAATAAGCTCAATCCCCCATCTTCTCAAAAACATTTCATTTGCATGATTATGAATTGTCTTGCTTTCATTCCCTTTAACCACATATCTTACTTCTTTCTCAATCAATTGCAGTCATATTTCTTTTGGTATTGACTTATTATTGAATACTCTTGCATTTTATTCCAACCATAACTGATATACTGTTGTTGTTAGATTTGCACATCCAATATCAAAAATCTGATCTTTATCCTTGCATCGATTAAGAATCTGAATTGCCTTATCCTCCATAACTCCTACATGACTTGCATCCGTGCCTAACTTCAATTTAAGAGAGAACCATATATATTGTGAATAATCACACATAAAAAAAATATGGTTAGCAGATTCTTCATTGCCTCCACAAAGAACACAACAACTCTCATTTACCACTCCAAACCTCAACAATCTATCCTTAGTACTCAATCTGTTTATAACTGCATGATATGTTATGAAAGCTATGTGTTTCACATTCTTTGTATGCCATATAATCTTGAGAAAAAGCTTCACTAGATTCTTCACTCTCGACTTATACCGTGTCTTATTAAAAGAGAACTCACCACCATCCCCTCACTGATAAAAATCATTCTATAAATTACTTCTAACCTCCACTTCATGAATTGCATGCTGAGTTTCCCTTGTAGCAGGATGTAACCGACTACATATCCAACCCTCTCTCATAATTGAAGCAACATTCTCATCATGTCTTCCAATAGCCTGATATCTAGTCATGCCAATCAAATCCACCAAACATCTTCCATTAATCCAAGGATCAAACCACAATGATGTGGAAGAACCAGATACAATAACTTTCCTAAAAAGTTGTTTACCACTATTTCTTAATCTAAGTATATTCTTCCAATTACAAGATGAATTGTTATCAACACTCATATGCCAAAAAAACTTCCCACTGCAATTATCCATACACTCCACAATGAAGACTGTTCAAGAAATTTCCCCATAAGTTTTATTCCAGCTTCGTTTTTAAATCTTTAAAAGGTTTTAAACCAATGCCTCCTTCATTCTTTGGTACACAGAACTTCCCACTTCACTTTATGACTAGTACCCCCCCCCCTCCCCGAAGAAATCAGCACAAAGCATATTCAATTCATCTATTGTAAATTCTGGAAGTTGATACACAAACATCTATTAGAGAATAGTTGGTGTAATTACAAAGTTAATCAATTCCACCCTTCCCGCAAAACTCAAATATTTGGCATCCCACGCTTGTAGTTTATTCTGAATTCTATGAATCAAGTCTTGACAGTCACTATAATGAATATAATTAGAAGACAATGGAACTCCTAAATACTTGATAGGTAACTGTCCAGTTTGATATCCCAGAATTTTAGAAACTTCATTAGTAAAAGTAGCATGTGAATTGAAATATAGTTTTGTTTCCAAAGTACTTGCAGATAATCCACTTGCCATCTCTAGCCTGTCAAAAAATGCTTTCAATGCCACTGCATTTTGAACAGAGCATTTGCCAAACACTAACATGTGAAACTATTGCTTCAAAGCTATGCACTGGAGTGAAATGATGCTTCGAAACTGCTTCATTCATGCAAAACGTAAAAAAACTCCATGGCTATCGAGAACAAATAGGGTGATAGAGGGTCTCCTTGCCTTATTCCCGTATTAGACGAAATAAACCCCTTTGGACATCCTTGAATCATAATGGAGAAAGTTGGAGTTGAGGTACACTCATACACCACATTAATGAAATGAATAGGAAATCCCATAATTCTCATGATATGACAGATAAACTCCTTGTTAATCCTATCATATGCCTTGTGCAAATCAAACCTTGACACACATCTTTTTCACTCCTGCCTTTTTGAAATCTCTAATTAACTCGTGACCAAGCAATATATTATCTCCAATGTATCTTGATGGGGTAAAGACACATTGGTTTTGCGAAATTAAATGGGGAGAAACCACTTAATTCTATTACACAAAACCTAAGAGAATACTTTATAATATAGGTTGCAACAAGAAATAGGGCAGTAATGATATATATTAGTGGGTCTATCATTCTTAGGAATCAACGTAATAAACGTATGATTGCTACCCTTAGGTAATTTAGATGAATCAAATATATCTTGAATAGCATATAGTAAAACCCACTTTATTTCTACCCAATATACCTTACACAATTTCGAATTGAAGCCATCTGGTCCAGGACTAGAGTCTTCATGAATTGAAAAAACCGCCTTGTTGACCTCATCCATTGATATTCTGCGAAGAAGTTCTTGTTGCCCTACCTGATTTATCACAAAAGGAGACTGAAAATGAGGAAACTCAGTTTCATTTGACCCATTAAATAATGAATTAAAATAGTCCAGAGCTTCTGCTATTGCTTCCACTTGTGTAAACAGTAATTCTCCATCAGATTTAATAAGAACCTTTAGATTATTACAGTATTTTCGAGTCGACATCTTTACATGAAAAAGCTTTGAATTTGTATCTCCCTCCTGCAGCCAAGAGACTTTTGATTTATGCCTATAACTCCAAAACTTTATTTGCTTCTGAACCATAAATTGATGTTTAACATCTAGCATAGATTCATATAATTCCACGTTCTTCGGATCTAAATCAACAGCAGCTTCTTTCTGTCTGAATTTCTCTTCAGCTTCTAATAAAAGAATATCATCCTTAGGTCTCAATTTATTCCACAACTTCAACTCAGATTTGCATGATTGTAGTTTCTGCTGGAACAAATAACTATGAAAACCCAATCATTAGACTGTATCCCTCTACTAATACATTCATAATATCCAGTTTTAGAATCCAGTCATTTGAATATCTAAATGGATAGCCTCTTGATAAAGTAGTGGGAATTAATTCAAGCAACAAAGGGTTATGATCACTCGATAATTGTGACAAAGATAAAGCTTTCAACTCACTAAATTTCTGAAGAAAATAATGATTAATAAAAATATTATCTATATGATTAGCAATTCCTTTACGTCTCCAAGTATAATTGAAACCCAAGGCTTTAATTTCTACCAAATCAGACTGAATTAAACAGTTATTAAATGCTTTAAGATGCTGAAAAGGGACATGCAAACCTCCTTTTTTATCAGTTGGAGATGTTAAATTATTAAAGTCTTCCATAAGAAGCCATTCTTCATTCATCTGCTTTGCTTCACAGATTATTCTATGCCATAGTTCTTGCCTTTAACAAAAGTTACTGCTAGCATATATCACTGATAAAAAGATGCATAAATCTCCGGTATTCTTTACTTGCAGTGTTACATGTTGTGATGAGGAAGAAATAATGTTTGTTGACCAGATATCAGCATTCCACATTATAAGAATGCTCCCAGAAAATTTTGTAGTTTGTTGTGGTAAACAATCCTAATTATTCGGCATTAATTTTCTAAATGAAAGCAAGTTAACTATACTAAACTTAGTTTCTACTAAACCAACAATTGTTGGTTTAAATTTTGTCAGCAGGGATACAACCTTACTCATACGAGAAGGTGAGTTCATCCTCCTGACATTTCAAGTCATATTTGTCATTTAATAATCGTTGAGCTCCTCGTTTCCCTTTTAGAAGGATAAGTAAAGTTAACATGTTTCCTACCTTTGACTTGCGCAAGATACTCATCATTTCTACTAACCCCATGAGACATATCATTATGTTCTTCATCTGACACCTCTTTTCTCAAATTATCTGCAACACGATTTAGTTCATCATGCATTATATTGTTACGGAGATCATCATTTAAGAAATCCAGATCACTTGCAGCATTATCTGGTGCTGCTTGCTCATTAATATCCTCTGCGTTTCCAGCTAAAGTTGAAGCTTTGTCCTTCTCCTTCTCTACCCTGCAGGCTCTTTCTCTAAGTCATGCACCAATGTTTTATGTCCAAACAATTTGCATTGATCACATCTATGAGGCATAAATTCATACTCCACCATAATATCCTTTTTAATCCATTATGAAGCCTTATCGGAATTTTATCAAGCAATTCAGATGCCAAATCTATTGCAATAAGCACTCTCATAAATCTCGTAATCTTCTTAGCAGCAGTAAAATCAGCGATTTTAATTGGTTCTCCTATAAAGCTAGCTATTAACGAAATAGCTCGATTCGACCATAATTCCATATCCAAATGATGTAGTTTGGTCCAGATCTGGACCTTATCAATTATGAATTTATCAAAATCGTAACCGGAATACCACTTATCAATCATTAATAAACTCCCAAAATATGAATAAGTAGAACATTTTAACACTGATCTTCAATCATTCTCTTCTTCAAATTGAATAGTGAAATGAAATCCAACTACAATATGAATAATAAACAATCCTTTAGGTTTCCATACCTTTTGGATGTACACTTTCAACTTCACCGCTGGTAATTTGAATTCAATAGGATGAAGAGCGATCGTATCATGTCACACATCTGTAGAGGAATTGAAAATATCTTCTGGAATAAACACATGGTTTCCCACTGGCTTTATATACAGGAGAGAATTCGGATCTACTTTTGAACTCAAGTTACCTTCCTTGTCTTTAGAGATTTCACTAGATTTAAATTGAGAATTGATTCAATTTTGAGGTGGATCCGACTTAGGTGGTTGATTCGAAGATGATGAGGAATTTCGCGCTTCCGCCATTTTAGATTTGAAAACCGAGAGAGAGAAAAATATGTTTCATACACATCAACTTTTACACACACACACACACACACACATATATATATATATATATACACACACACACACGCACACATACATATACATATACATATACATATACATATACATATACGCTTTGAGTGGTGAGGATTTGATTGATATATTATGATGGTTTGTATACGTTGTTGTGGCGGTGATGATGGTTTTGCTGTTCTGTTTGGATGATGGTTTACGCTGATTTGATGACGTCGGTTTGTTGGATATTAGTAAATATTGGTTTATGTTGCGTGTATTGGACTTTGTATATGATTTGGTTTTAATATTATGTTTGGTATAATGTGAATGTGATTGTTATGTATATGCTCGAAATGGAACTGTTATGATATATATGAGGCTGTAGAGCGGCTGAAAGTAAGTAGTCTAAAACCTAAAGTAAAAAATATTCAGATTTTCGATGGCTTACAGCGGCTTACAAGTTCAGGTATTTCATTGGCTACCAACGACTTAATTTCAACGTCTTCTAATAGCTATCTGATCAACAATTATTTTCACGAGTCCAAAATAAACGTTGGAGGCCGTTCGAAATTAGTCATTGACGGCGTTTGAGGCTGTTGGAAACGACTGAAGCGTGTACAACGGCTTTTTCAACGGTCGTCCGCGGCTTACCAACGGCAGGGCCTGTTACCAAAAGCCGAAGAATAAACAATAATAGCTCTAAGAGGAGGTAAGGAAATAAAAACGAATCTAGAATTGTTGTGGGGTAATATTTTTATAGAAGAGCATAGAGCAAACATCCTTCATAACTTCGGAAGCGACTTTGTATAAGAAGAAAATGATATAAACCGGACTGGATACATGAAGTTCGCCACGTAATATTTATATATATACTATGCCTTTGGGTTGCTATTTGTGGTTTCTACATTAGACGTGTACAGCTGTAGGGTACATGAAGATCATATTTGATTCACAGGTCTCAATCATATGGAAAAATTGACAGCATTTGATTAATCAAATTGATTAACAAGTTACAAGAAATGATGGAGACTGTATAGGAACAGAGAATACATAGGATTTGTGGACTGAGGATTGGTTGGTTGCATACTCTAGCACGCATTTATCAAAGAAGGAAAGAAAACACACAAGAATACATTGGCAAGACTTGAAACGGACTGGTAAAGTTAAGATCGATAATAATATTACACATAGTTGTCACAATACTTTTTCTACAAAATCTGCAAAATTAAGTCAATAATAATACAAAATATCATAAAACACAAGGTCAACGACAAAAGCACCTTCAACAAGTCTCCACCATAACCAAACTATAGTTTTATTTTTGCTGCTCTTTAAGAATATAGACCAAATTGGTATGTTCTACCATTGGCACGAAGCAAGACCGAAGTACCCGAGACTGATACACATTACAAACTATAAGAACACACAGTCCATCCAGAAGGAGATCTATATATTTAACTTCTCGGTTTTCTCACGAATATGATCAATTATATGGCTGTTGAATTCGCCGCTTTCATGAACTTGTTTGACCTGTTTATCATATTCGTCTTCGTCTTCCTCCTCCTCCTCTTCTTGTGCATCTTCTTCGTCGTCTTCGTCTTCTTCGACCCATCCATACTTGGATATAGACTTTGAAGGTTCAAGCTTTGTCCTAGCTTCCCCTACAATCTTCATAATGTCCTCAATGGTTTGCATAGAATATGTTGGGGCATTGTAGTCCCTCTTAAAATATACAGCTTGTGCGGCTTCTGTCAACTCTCTCGGCAAATTCTTCAGAAACCAAGGATGGCTCTTTATGTCTTTGATAGAAATTCTCTGTCATAAAAAGAAACAGATATATTGACTATTGTGTAAGCAGAGTTAACTGACTCGAGAACATGGATAATTACCCGTGCAGGATTAGCAACAAAGATGCGAGCTAGGAGTTGCCTGCAGTCCTGAGATACATGAACATAATCGGGAATTTTGTATTGAACTTGCATTATTCTCTGTAAAAAAAAAAAAATCAGATCAAGACTTAGCACAGCTGATCATCCATTTTAGATGTTTGGATCTGGGATAAATCAAAGGTTATCTTACTCCAATTGTTTTACGAAAATTCTTTGGGTCATCCTGATCTTCAAATGGATAAGCTCCAACCAGCATCACATACAGTGTTACTCCACAAGACCACACATCTGCCATCTAATTAACCACAACTGTTTACGCTTTGTAACACACACAAAAAAAAAAACAACGGATATTCAAATTTGCAATTACAAATGAAAAGCTGCAAAATTATATTGTACTCAATTTGTTGAATAAAAATTAAACGATAACAATCTAACATTGTCAAAGGGTGGAACTAATTTCTTCATCAATGTACCAAACGCTATTCATTTCCAATAATAACGTTTGCTTCTTTCCCAATCAAAACGTACTGACAATATGCAGGTTAGACAATGAAAACGGGCAGCGTTCAATTGCCAAATAAATAAAAAATCGAAAAAGAGGGAGAACGAAAAGGAAAAGGCTTTTGTTTTCTTGGCTTTTTTTTGGGGGGGGGGGGGGGGGGGGGGTGGAGGCAAACAGTGCAAAATGATGCATCGGTGTGCATATCATATTTCCATATATTTCATCCTTACTCATTTCTAATAAAAAATGACAATGAAACATCGATGGAGAGCCACTATGCAAATACCAAAAGAAGAAAGAAAGAACAAAACAAACATATGTTTGTCAACATAATCCTACAAAAAAAGAGTAGAAAGTTAACGAGGATTATTCGTAGCTAGTTGTATCTCTTTGACTTTCACGGCATGTCACATTAGCCTTTTAAGTTGAGATTGAGTTTCATTGTCCTGTGTGTTTTTGCTTCAATTTGACTAATTTAAATTATATTCCCTTCATGGCGTATCTAAAGATTAACCATCTTAAGACCAACTATGGTAAACGGTAGTCCAGTGGTAAGAATCTAAAATATAGATTTACATATCATGAATCAGAATCATCTCCAGAGTATGAATAACTTCCCTCCTCACACACCCCTCCACCCCACCAGAAAGAGGGTCATTAAAATTATTTTTTCTAATTCCTTTTTTTTTTAAATGATGACCAAAAAATGATGAGTTCAACTACTGAGAAGGGTGGAATCGTTCAAATATAAAGTTTTAAAAAAAAATCAACAGATTAAATATTTGTTAGAACTGGACAAAAATTCACTGTTTTGCATAAACCTTACTACCACTAGTGGCCCGATTAAACACGTGGAAAGAGACCTCTGTGAGTTGGTCATTGCACTAAAAAAAAAAAAAAAAAAAAAAAAAAAAAAAAAAAAAAAAAAAAAAATAGGTACAAATAAAAAAGAAAAGGAAAAGAAAAAAGAAACGAAAGAAAGAATAAAACCATTGTAAGTTAATATAAATTGAAGCGCCGCATGTTAATATTAAACAGTTATTGAGGTTCTCCGTGTCTTCTCTTTGCTTGATTTTTCATGTTTTTCTTTTCTTTTTTTCGTTTGGTTTTTCATGCTCTTTGCTTATTTTTTCCCAAGGTATATCTTTATCCTTGTCCTTGTATATCCTTCATGTTTCTTCTTTGCTCGTTTTCTCCCTCAATCTTGCACGCATATTTTCTTAGAAAACTTTGCTTGCTTATTAAGTTATAAGCAATAAGCCTGTAATTTCAGGGTTAGAAAAAAAAAAAAAAAAAACTGAAGTATTGAAATATATTTATAACACTAGATATTTTAGTTAGATGAACAACATCAATACATGCATCACCAGCTTCACAAACTTCAATTAGAGAATAAAGGAATTCAATTACAATCCATAATTATGTACCTAAATGTTGTTTGCATTATAAATTCAGATCTAGTTATCATAAAGGCCTAAACTATTATTTCCGTTCAAGTTATCCACATTCCCAAATTCTTACACTTCCTTTGATAGCATAATTTATATTTTCACTTTCACACTTCCCAACTCTAAAATGATCTTCCTAATACAAAATTTTCAGTTACAAATTTATGCATCGTTTGTCTCAAAAAATTATTACAAATCTTGTAACAAACTTGGAATTTTTATAGACAATAGCTAACAAATTTTGAATTCTGACTAAATTGAATAAGCATAAATTAGTAGCATTCAGTCACGTAACGAATTAATATTAAATCTAATAAAATAACAAATCTAATCCAGACCGCATTCATCCTAACAAATATAATTATTTTCACACGCAAAATTGCACAACTTTTACAACTTTTATTTAAAAACAAATCAGTTTTTTTTTAACTTTTTTTTTTTTACGTCTTATAATATGGATGAGGTTACACACTAGTCTTCTTTAGAAAATAAAACCATTTTTATGAAAAAAGTAAATAAACATTTCATTCTCCTCTACAACAAACTTTCACAAGCATTCTTGTCCACAGTGTACCAGTCCAACAACAACTACTACTACTACTAGGTCATTAATCCCAAACAAGTTGGGGTTGACTAGACATGTAACCCAAACCAACAAAATAAAATAAAATAAAAATCAAATGTAATAATAATAACGATAGATTTAACGGTGAAAGCATATATACAAATAAAATAATTTTAAAATAATCAAACAAATGATAATAGCAGTAGTACTGAATAAATAAACCATGATGGTGATGAAGATAAAGATGATGACAACAACAACAACAATAATAATAATACTAGTAGATACTTAGAATCAACACTACGTGTTATGTCCCAATACACTAGTCATGTCATGTGTCATCTAAAACTAAAATTACTCTCTTTAAACTAACCAAAAACTCAAGGTTTTGGAACATGAATCGCTAACTTTCATGTACTCTTATTCGACACCAGCACTTTAGATATACTCCAATTTTTCAGGTCTCTTTTAACTACCTTCCCTCATGTCATCATTGGTCAACCTCTACCTCTCTTTGGGCATTCGACACGGTCGTAATTCCAACACGCACAGATGCATCGTGAGATCTTCGTTGAAGATGTTCAAATCATCTTAAGCGGTGCTAGACTAACTTTTCTTCAACTGGTGTAACTCTAAGTTTTTCCTGAATACCATTATTTCTAATTCGATCACGTCTAGTGTACCCACAGCTCCATTGCAACATACTCATATCTGCTACACTTATCTTCTGAACATGTTGTCTTTTAGTAGGTCAACATTCTGGATCATATAATATTACAGGTCTGATTGTTGTTCTATAAAACTTCCTTAAAGCTTCTACGGGATTTTCCTATCATGGAAAATAACAGATGCTAGTCGTCGTGTCACCCATGCTGCACGAATTCCAAAACTAACATCTTCATCAATATCATCATCAAATTGCAACATAGATCCTAAATATCCACAACAACAACAACAACAAAAAAACCTGGGTACTACTTGACCGCCCAAGATGACCTCTTTGTCATCCGACTTGACACCGTCGAACTTGCACTATATATACTTTGTTTTAGTTTTGTTAAGCCTGAAACGCTTCGATTTCAGAGTTTTCCTCCATAGCTCCAGCTGTCTATTAACTTCTACCCTACTTTTATCGATCAACACAACATCATCAGCAACGAGCATGCACCAAGGAATCTCACCTCGTATACCCGGGCTAGGCCCAAGGGATAGGCGGGCAAAGCTACCACCTAGGGCAGCACCGCCGGAGGCGGTGAAGGGGGCAGCAAAATGGGATGTGTGCTATTAAAAATATTGTTACAAGTACTTAAGGGCATCCATTTTTCAATATTGGTGAGGACACAATGGTGTGATCCTTGCTTAACAACCTGACAATCATAGATTGATCATGGACATGCACATCTTTCCATCAAATTTTCCCCTCATGTTGCACTCCTTAACTTCGTCTAGGGCAGCGTTCTACACTGGGCCAGCCCTGCGTATACCTATCGTAATTTCATCCAATACTAAGGCAAAATATAAAAGCCCAAAGTCGACCCTTGACGTGATCCTATGATAATGGGAAGTCACTGGTTTCACCATCACATGCTCTGATACTCGTCAAAACTCCATCATACACATCCTTGATAAGGGTAATGTCTTCTGCTGAGACCTTTTTCAGTGCCCATCACATAACCTTCCTCAGTAATCTATCATTACCTTTCTTCAAATCGATAAATATCATGTGTAAATCTTTCTTTTGCTCCCTAAATCTCTTCGTAAATTGTATTATCAAAAAATTTAACTCTGTGATTGATCTAGGCATGAAAACAAATTAATTTTTTAAAAGACTAATCAACCTTCTCAAACGATGTTCGTAGACTCTCCCCCAAAGCTTCATTATGTGACTCATTAGCTTAATTCTTCTATAATTTGTACAACTTTGAATATCTCCTTTATTCATGAAGATTAGAACTAAAATGATTATCCTCTACTCATTTGGCATCTTGTTCGATTTGAAAATCAAGGTTTTCAAAATAAGATTCAAATCGTAAAATTCAAACTTCAAATCAAAACGAGATTTGAATAGTAAATCGTAGAGTTAAAAAAACATATATTTTAACATTTGCATTCAATTTGAAATCTATTTTGATGTTTGACTTCTATATCTAAACCCAAAAATACATTTTTCTCTCTTGTTTCGACTTTATTTTGACTGGAGTTGATTAGAATTGGAATTATGAATCCAAATTAGTATATCGAATACATCAATTTTGATTGAGTGGTTTTCTAATATGTGGCATTAGCCGGGTTTGAATCGAAGCATAAATTGAATCTTAATGAGAGAGATTTGATTTGAAATGAGATTCAAATCGTAGGATTTCAAAAAAATTGACAACATTGTCGAAAATATTATTGAACTGAGTTAGCTAGTTTATCCCTGCATCTCCAAGACATCTTCATACCTTAATAGGGATGACATCAACCTCTTGAATTCTCCGAACAAAATGTCTATTAGTGTCATCGATAAAGTCTTCCAGCTCGATCAAAGAGTTATCACTTTCTTCGTTGAAAAGCTTATCAAAGTACTCTCCCCCTCAATTGTTTATTTCGTCGTCCCAAATAAAGAAAATTTACAAACAAGCTTTGGTTCAATAATTGATGATTTATGAATAGCAATCATCAAGGACAGCATAATCGCAAACAATTCACATTGTTTGTGCTTCAATTGTTTATAATTTAATCAGTGGATGATACAATTGTAAAGGTTTATTGTATGTTGAACTTCAATGATTCAACTGCATACAATCTAGAGAATTTGGGTCTACCACAAAGCAGGCAACAAATAGCCCTCCAAGATGCCAATGACCAGCCTCCATCCCCCCCCCCCCCCCCCCCTCTTTCTTCCTCCCTCCTTTTGGCAGTGGAGAGGGTAATTCTTGCCCAAAGCAGTAATTTGAACACGGTCTTATTTAACAAATTATTTCCAAAAAACGAGTAGATGGAAGGAGCATTGTACGGTTTATAGGCATATTGAGAGATCAATCCATTCATAACCCAAACATAACATCCAACCTTTAGTTAATCTTGAAATGGTAAAACTATTAATGTCCAACAACTTTAACTTTAGGTACAACCTTAAAGATAGAGATGGTTAGTGTATGTGCCACACAAATGAAATGCACAGCTTTGTAAGCATAATCTGATGAGCTTCTGTTTGACTACCCCACGGAGAACGAAAACTTCCCCCAATAAGTTTATTTTCAAATTTATGAAGGTCGGTTTGGCTTTTATTTCAACAGATGACTCACAAAAACATGCACTATACTCATTTACTATTCCACAGTACTGCATTACTATTCTACCATTTACTATATTTGTTCCAATCCAAAGAAGAAAAACAAGCAGACCATGACTAAAAAGCATTCCTAGAAAAATATGCACAAAGGCATAGCTTCTGCATTTAAATTTGACAATTTCACTGTTCAAAGATACATATTCATAACCTCCAAACAATATTTCAAACTTTACAGCAAATCTTGGCAAACATAGCACGTGTCAAAAGCTTCAGCCAACGTGTAAAACCGCACTACTACATAATGTTTACATCATCGGCCCCACAACAGTGTGGTGCTAAGGCCCTCGTTAACACATCTTTCTGTCTTATTACTAACAAATTTTTACCAAACGCAATAATACTAACAAAAATATTCCTACTTCCCACCCAAGTCACATCCAACCCTAACTCAACTCGTGATAATAGTCCCAAAACTGAAATTGAAATTTTTTGGGGGTGAGCATGAAAATTAAGCACGTACCTTGCCATCATATTCCCTCCTAGACAGAACTTCAGGAGCAATGTAAGCCGGTGTTCCAACAGTTGATTTTGGTCTTGAGTGAAGCAAAGATGACTATTTTACAAAATAAAATAAAGAACCACGATTAGAAATTTGCTAATAACATTGTAGACTCAAGAATTTCTCAAAGCAAACTAGTTGACAAAATAAAAATACCTTAGAATATCCAAAATCACAAATTTTGAGTCTAGGAGCTGGGCTTCCATCAAGCAAAGTGTTCTCCAGCTTCAAATCTCTATGGCAAATTTGCTAAGAACCACAACAGAAAGTACTCATGATTTTGTACCAGTTTGTAAAAATTTGTGTTATTATTTTTACTATGTATGTATTACCATGAAATGGCAATAGCTGACGCCAGAAATGAGCTGCTGGAAGAAATATCTTGCCTAAGACAACAGATCAAGAGTCATTTAATCCAAAAGAATTTAATTATTATCTTTCAAAGACGACATAATAACAAAACAAAAGAAACACCTCGTCTTCACTAAATCTTCCGGCGTTGCAAATCCTCTCAAATAATTCCCCACCGGCAGCATACTCCATCACTATTGCCAGATGCGTAGGCGTCAAAACAACCTTCATTACACAAATAGACCACAAATAATGTTAAATTTACAAACATGTACAATCCCCTCTGTGACTTATTCTCGGTAACTCTTGATTGTTACCTCTTTGAACCGAATTATATTCGGATGACGAAGCGACCTATGATTGATAATCTCCCTCGCCACATTCTCATCGATCTGAAATTCATAATTACTAAATAAGTTTGCTTAGCTATCGAAAAAAATGATAAATAGATCTAACCTTTTGGCCTCGCTCGATGTATTTCATGGCTACTAACTCTTTGGTTTCCTTATTTCGCATCAACCTTGCAACGCCGAAGTTACCCGATCCAATATCCCTTACTAGCTCGTATTTCTCCATTGTAATTTACTGAAATGATAGTTGCAATGATTTGATTTGCTCCTATTGTGTGGGTTTCTGTTTAAAAATGGTTTTTCGAATTTGGGTTTTTGGGATGGATTTATTTCAATTTATTGTGAGGAATTGTGCTGATGGTCGGAAATGGAAAAAGGTTTGGGAATGAATGGGAATGAATTCATGAAAGGAATGAGTATTTATTGAGATTTGATATTATGATGAGGAGATTGATGACATCTTGGCCGTTGGTTTCCTATCAACGTATTTTAGACGGCAAAAATAAAATTTGTGCGCTTAATAAATTACGTGCATTTTTTTTTTTCTCCCTCAAAGGAGATGTTGAAGCAAATCCTTTGCTTTCCAATTTTTGTGTCCAAACTTGTCCGTTGCGATATACACATGCATATTTACGCGCGCGCATAACTAATTTAACTGATGTCAGTTGGTTAGCATACGAATGAGTTCGGAGGAACAGAGTAATTAGGTTAAAGTCTAGTTAGCGAAATGACAATGTAAATCCTAAGTAATTCGTTGTGCTTTAACTTAAATAAATCAACCTACCTAGGCTTTTATACCTATTGTACAAAAGCTTAATTATCCATTAGTTTAAGTTTTCTGGTTTCATAAGTAAGTTTTAAGGAAAATTAAAGAAGATTTACTTGAAGGGCTTATTAGTCTAGCTTAATTAATTTTTTAAGGAGTACTCCTAAAATATTAGTTTCAAAAATGATATACAAAAAAATGGATTTATCATTTTTAGCTATATAAGAATAATAATAATAAATGAATTTATCATTTTTCAGTTTATATAAATTATTACTAATTACTTTAAAATTAGAAGCTTTTCAGCCTAATTTCCACCAAAATAAAGTAGACCATGAATTGTAACATAACTAATGGGACCCATCAAACATTTTACTTACTCGTAAAAATTTTTTTCGAAGATAGAGAGATAATTAGTAATGGCTCAAAAGTAGGAATACTAGTCTATGAATACATGTAAATGGCTCAAATATTCATCAGTTTTATCACTTCACATATTTGATGATCAAGACATGGTGTTTTGAATGAGTTTCGCATACAAGTTAATGTTTTCTAGCACCATCTTTCGAATGTGTTGTATGATATGTTTATCTAAATTATGGTAGAATGTAGTGAACATCACTAAATTGTTCTGTTTTCCATATTTATAATATTATGTTATTGCTAACATAGGTTTTAAGAGCGCAAAAGCCCTTGAGTATTTTATGAAACGAACAATCCCATTGTTTATTTCTTTTATTCGTATCATCCCCTACCCACGTTTAATTAATACAAACTATAACTTTATTCCTATTAATTCCGTATAACCCTAGCTTGCGAAATAATGGAAATGAGTATCGGTTGACTTGGACATTAATGATTGTTTTCCTTCTTCTTCGTTTATACGCAAACTTCCACCTTAATTTGCCTGTTCACGTACTTCTCCTACAATACCTATATATTCAAGTAATTTTCAATTCTTTGGATTTATAATTTTCAATTTTCAGTCCTGATTTAACTCATGAATTCGTTCGGTTTGCTTTTGTCTTTATTTTTCTCTTCAACTTCTTATTCTTGGGAACAAACATAGCTGATTCACTAATTTTATTCATTTGTATTTTAGTATCGTTATCCTTCCATGTTATTATTATTATTATCATATTATCCATATTTAGGGTTTGATGATGATTCACATTGGTTTAATATTTTGACTATGCTAATTTTAGATTTGGCTGGAAGTCACCCAGCTTTTGTTTCCTATTCTTGCACATACCTTCCTTGATTGATTATTGTTTCTTTCCTTTATTACTACATTTTCTCCAAGAATGATGGACCCCTCAACAGACATTTTTCAGCTTCAGAAATCCTTCTACGAATAAATAACATTGTAATTGCTCTAAAATGAGAAAAATGTGTCACCCTTCTTCCTTTTACCTAGTCTATGAACTTACAAATTTACTACCGGTTAATAAATTTTTTAACTGCCCTCTCCTTGGATGTTCGGTATTTTCTGACACATTGAGAAGTTAATGATTTTGTTTCTTTTAAGGACTTAGCTGCTTTCAATTTTTTGACATTTAATTTTACATTAAATAATGTTCTAACCGTAATAGTGCCATTATTATACTCTAAATAAGATACAACATGAAATACAAACAAATCCTTTCACATTATAATTGGAAAGAAATGATTTTATAGATTAGTTTTCGTTAACTATATTGTTTTTAAGATTATATATCGAATATTATCATTTCATCCATGTTTTAATATCCCTTACGACCCCATATTCATAGCAATTATATATATATATATATATATATATATATATATTCCCTATAGATTTTATGTGTGTATCTAATGTATATAAAGTTATATATTCCCTATAGATTTTATGTGTGTATCTAATGTATATAAAGTTTAAACTTTAAACACATGTATGTTTACACACACATATATAGTGTATCTATATTCTACATACATACACATGCAATGGTTTTATGCAATTATAAGGTTGATTCTACGTGCACACATCATATAAATGCATGCATACATATAAACTAGTGCCAAGTATGTTTATATATATACACACACAAAAGGTTTTAAATCTCGGATATCGGTCGCATTTCATCTCGGAGATTTCTAGACGCTTGATATGGGGAGATCTCAAACGAGATGAGTCTAACTCGGGGGGGGGGGGGGATTTCCATATTGGGTCTTGAAGTTCATATCGGAACAATCTCGGGGTACATAATATGTAAAAACTGATATTCTTGCAAAATGATTTTTATGAGTGCTATTAAAAACATAGTAACTTAAACTTGAATAACAAAATCATTTTATTATTCTTAATTTATGAAAGATCATCATACTCTAAATCGTAATATAATTAAAAAAGAAATATAACACAATGCAAATAGATTAATGCTTACAACGTATGGTCCATGAACATGAATTATTGTTATATTATCATGGTTGGATTTGAACTATTTAATTATTGTTCTGGTTCTGGCACA
This sequence comes from Allium sativum, assembly GCA_030737875.1. Lineage (NCBI taxonomy): Eukaryota > Viridiplantae > Streptophyta > Magnoliopsida > Asparagales > Amaryllidaceae > Allium > Allium sativum. The sequence goes on from CM060912.1 coordinate 615,268,146, forward strand.
GATTTAAATTTAAACCAAAAAAACCCAAGATCTCGGACGATATTCCAGTATCTCGGCTCGGTCGATATATCGTTCGATATCGTAATATCTCGGGCAATATGTTTGAAATGAGATTTACTGTGATATTTTTTGTTTCATTTCGGAAAGATCCCAAAACGAGATCTCGAAGGAGATATCGGGCGATATTTTCGAGATCTGAAACTGTATGTGTGTGTGTGTATCTGAAAAGGTTATAATTTATCTCCTTTTTAAATACCAATATGTGAAGGAGATAACTAAAACCAGAATACAAAGTCATGATGATTGCAGACTTTAAATTTTGCATGATTTGAATTTTCATGCTACCATGATTGGATTTAAGCTACCAATTAATGACTATGCTTATTTGTTAAGTTTTTACGTCAGCATTTTATAAAATTGAAATTATGTACATGATCTGCTGATATTATCCTTTTAGTGTGTATTATCCCTTGCTATTTTTTTAGGACGACAAGTGTGTAGCGTGTAGCTACACAGTCGATTAGCATAATATATATATATATATATATATATATATATATATTCTGGTTGACAGGCCCAACCAATGGCATAAAGTTCAGGGCATAGTCAGCCCATAAAAACAACCAAAATATCCATACTACATAAAATATACAGTCCCAATACACACAGCAACAAAATACATAAACACTAGCACATTACAGCAAAGGGTGGAGAGCATGGAGTCGAGAAGGTGCGGATGAGCAAAGCAGGAAGGGGCAGGATAGGCATGCCTGAAGCAAGCAGGACGGGTAGCACCTGTCCAGAATTCGAGTAAATATATAATATAACCGCAAATGCCATTGAAGTGTTTCTTTGGTTTGTTGAATGCATGTGCATTGCGTTCTTTCCAGATACACCAGCTGAAGATAGCTAAGAAGGAATCCAGTTTGTGTTCAGGGGATTGTATTGCCAGTGTTCAAAGAAGGAGGAGAAAGATGGGACATAGCCAAGCAGGAAGGAACTAGTCGCTGCTGAAACAGCATAGGAGATGTCGCAGTCGATGAAGAGATGATCGATGGATTCGTCCTGTAAGGAGAAAAGGGAACAAATCGGATTGACGGTGATGTTAATGCAACGAAGCCTGTTTTTTGTGTTGAGGTTTGCATGGATGAGGCACTATTGGAAGAAGATTATGTAAGAAGGGAGATGGCATTTCCATTGATGAGCAAAGGAGAAGCAGCGACCAGGGTGAGAGAGGAACTTGTAGCAGGCCGACACCAAGAAGATCTTGTCCGGGCCCAAGGCCTAAATGTAGCGATCAGGTCGATCAGACAAATTGGTGGACTGGAAGGTGTTACTAATCAATGAGGTTTCAGCTAAAACTTCAAGCCCAAAGAAAGTGGGTGGGCAGAGGCCCAATATGCTAGAAACTGTAGTATTAGGTGCATTATAGAAGGAAAATAGGTTTAGATGTGTTTGTGAGAGAGAAAGTTACTCGTGCCAAATATCAAACCAATAAAGGAAATTGTTCCCATCACCAATCTTCATGTGGAAGAGAGCTTGAACATGAGGGATCACGGAAAGAACGCCAGTCCAAAAGGCTAGGGGGTGGTCTGGAACTAGGAGAAAAGTGGAGCATAAGATTAAGGTTCAAATTGTAAAGGCGGTTGAGGATCCAATCCTTCCAGATGAAAGCGCCAGGAGTGAGAAGAGGCCATAACCATTTAGCCAACAACGCCAGATTGAAGGAAGCAAGATTTGTGATGCCTAGCCCACCATGGGCTTGTGGTAAGCAAACCGTTTGCCAGTTGATTAAGCGTTTAACTTTTTCACTATTCCACAGGGAAGTACTTCTAATTGCATCGATTTTGTTAATAAACCAGGACGGAAGTTTGTGAAAGGACATCCAATAAGAAGGAATGGCTGAAAGGACAGATGTGACGGCCCGCCCCGCACCAACCGACATTTACTCTAAAAGTGTGTTGTATACATATCCAGTTAGCACGGGACGGTCGCCAGAAGAAAAAGAAAGAAGAGAATGGGCTAATCAAGGAACCTGTAATATGTCTCACAGCGCATAGAACAAAATATAATAATAACATACTTGACATAAAACAGGAGAGACAGTGCATAAGCTAAAAACCAGAACTAAGCATCATAGCAGCGGAAATCCAAAATACAGCTTATTACAACTTTTCAAACTGTCTCAAAGCAAAAGCAAGAAAAAGGAGGTACACTACTAATGCCTAAGTAGTGACCACCAACGACACAGGGAGAATATCTATATATCATACGTGGAAGCCTCCTGCTCGCCTCCGAATCAGCTACTCGCGCATCACCAGCTAACCATAACCTGTCTCTAGTCTGCTCGTGTGAGCACCCAGAGTAATAAGAAGAGACATAAAACTCTGAGTCAGACATAAAGCCTGGTATGAGCGATAAGCATCTAAACGGAATAATAACATGTATAATCCAATCATACCTGAACTTGGACCTGCAACCAAAGAGTTAGCACTACATACTGTACAACACTCTAAGGTGCCATTTCAAGTGGTGTAAAGATAACGGGGGTGGGGTGTGCATGTCATAGTGATGTCAAACAATCAAACATAGCAAGCATCCTCACATCTCTCACTCAGTGCGTAAAGCATACGATACCCACTACCTTGGTCCTCTAATCCTTTGGGCCATGACGGAATCCAATCCCGTGTAACTATCACTACAAGCCCACTATCCATCTCTCAGTGGTGGACCAAAGTTATGAATACCGACAACCCCTTTGCACACGTCCCGCAGCAAAGCCCAACCATGAAGTGAACTCATTGGTTCCCATCTGGATCCTGAGCTCTAACTTCCATTTGGACTACCTTTGCATCTCGAGTTTTTAGTCGTCATCTCCGTCCGGATCGATCTTCATTCAGTTCGCTTCGCTTCAGGTCATGGCCATCAATGTCGGATCGCGATCGCCCACTGGGTTCGGGTCGTGCATGTCCCGCAGCATCAGATCGTGGCGCTACATCAGTTCGGATCGGCTCTCCCTTCGGATCGTGGTGCTTCATCAATTCATAGAGGCATCGCTTCAGAGGATACGAGGCGGATCGGTTCGTGGCTTCAACTCCGGATCGTGAGAACCATTCATGAGTGGATCGTGGCGCCCAAACTAGAGCGGATCGTGGAGATGACTCGCGATCGGGTCGGAGAAAATGGGGCGGATCGTGGGACCTGTTGCGATCCGATCCGGTTCTGCGCGGTTTCCTGCACTTTGTTCAGCGAGTTGTTTACGCCATTTGACGGCGTTTTCGACCATTCTAACTATTCTAAACAATCACAAAGCATTTCATACAGTCATAGCAACATGCATAATCAACCACAACCATCAAAACATCCATATGATAGGTTAAAATGGATCAAACATAGCCAAAACCCCATATTTTCCCTTAAGCATGTTTGGGTGAAACTTATGATATGATTAGCAAAACTTAACCCCAAATTCACATCAGAGGTCTAAAACAATATTTCAGAATTTATGAATATTTTCCCAGATTTTTAACATGCACAAATTCGCTAATTATCACTAATTACCCCTTAATCCCCCGAATTCCGGGATTTGCAAAATTAGTCGAAATCAACCCAAATTCATATCAGAGGCATAAAATGATGTTTTAGAATTTTGAGAATTTTTCTAGATTTTTCTGAGCCATAATTTCGCTAATCTTCGCTAATTACCATAATTAGCCATAATTAGTGAGGAACTATGCAAATCACTCACCTTAGCCACAAACAAACTTTAGATCTGAAATAATCTCTGATTTGGATCCAATCCCTATGTGTTCCAGCAGCTCTCTCTCTGATTTGGTGCTACCCTTCCTTGATTTGATGTAGTTTTGCTTAATCTTCGATTAGAAAGTGATTAGAGATGATTTGGGATGAAATTAGAAGGTGGAGGCCATTGCTAGAGCTTGAAGGAGGTAAGTGGCGGCTGGAAAAATGAGTCTAAAACCGAAATCCTAACCCTAGCAGCCCTTAAATACCCCAAATCCCGAAATCCCCCATTGGGCCTAGTTGCTAATCACCCGGTTAAGCCCGATTAGCTGTTTTTCACCTTCTAAACCTTGTTTCAGCCATATCTCCCAAACGGTAAGTCCGTTTGGCTAATGTAACCACTCTACGGAAAGAGAAACCATCATTTGAATCCAATGGAAGTGGTTTCAGGTCAAGATTCCTTTTCAGTCAAAAGTTATGGCCAAAACAGTACCAACTAGGGGTAAAACGGTCATTTAAAAATCGACAAAAATCATAAACATGGGAAATGACCCCAATAATCGTCTCCCAAAGTTACATGACCATACGACTTCATATGTGAAAGAAATAAATATTCAACGATCCTATGATGCGTAGAATGCGGGTCGTTACACTCTTCCCCCCTTAAGAAATTTCGCCCCCGAAATTCCCTAACCAAAACACACAAAGGGTTCCGCATGCCTATCAACCATAAAACAACAATCAACATGCAAAACAAGTCTATCCTAGCATGCGGTTTACTAACAAGGGAAGGAACTATCACTACCAAAACCTTACTAGGCAAAGAGTTCTGGATACTTCTTCCTTATATCCTCCTCTGTTTCCCAAGTACATTTTTTTCATTCTCACCCCACTGAACTTTGACTAGTTTCACCGCCTTCCTTCGAAGCTGCTTCGTATCGTTCCCAACAATACGCATAAACTTGCGGTTCCCAACCGCCTCGAGTTCAACTTCGATGTTATCCAACTGATCAGGTGAAATAGCCACACTAGGGTCATGCACGAATTTCCTTAACTGGGAAACATGAAATACGTTGTGAACTCCCACCATCTTGTCAGGCAGCTCTACTTCATACGCCAAATTCCCAACTTGCTCGAGGACTGGGAATGGGCCAACAAATCTTGGTGCTAACTTACCTCTCCAACCAATCCGAATCACATTCTCTATGGAGAGATCTTGACGAACACCAAGTCGTTAACGAAGAATTCCAAATCTCTTCGTCTCTTATCGAGATAAGCCTTCTGCCTATCTTTATCCCTTCCCAGTGGTATATCTGCTCTATGTCTCAATACATCTTGTTACCACTGGGATGTATAGTCAATTTCGAGTGATGATATGCTCTAAGCACTTCACCTCTCAGTCCATCTACGTTGGGTACAACTAGTCCCTTATTCTTTCGAAGCCACCCTTCTCGATCAAATCCTTACTTGATCATTCTCTTTCCATCGATACCCATCTCTACCCTAGAGATGGTTTCCAATAGATTAGGATCGTCCTTCTAACTGGAAACAATCCACTCCATCAAAATCGATCTAATCGTCAAGCTTACTAGCGTTTCTGAATCCAATTCAGTCTTGGGTCTGAAATCATATCCTGTGACATACTCTAGTTGCTTCCATCCTAGAAACAAAACCCCTAAACTGGCATGTCTCCTACTCAATGCAACTAGTACTGCACCCAAATCCTTTACTATGATCACTCTGCCCCATGGAGTCATGGCGACTCCACTGCACTGATCCATAGTCACTAGTCCTTTGCTATGTCCACTCTGCCCCATGAAGTCATAACAACTCCACTGCACTGGCTCATAGCCTTACTAATCCTTTACTATGTCCACTTTGCCCCTCGAGTCATGATGACTCTACTGCACTGGCTCATAGTCCTACTACAATCACTTTGTTCCCCATCGCTGGAACCCTACAGGTGATAGTCTACTCAAGAGAAGAAAGATAGGAACAAACATAGCAACCATAACATCCATCAAACAAATCCTATCTATCACCTGCTAAAGTCATAAACACATCGACACCTACATGATTGGTCTAACCAATCCCAATATGTCGATTCCAGTCTGTCTGGTCCAACCAGCATCACTAACTAATGGAAGCCCAGCCCCCATACATACACCGATGCCTACTTGACTGGTCCAACCAATCCCAGGCTAATGGAAGCCCCGCCTCCTTTCGGACTACCGTACGTCCAACGTACGTTTATCCTCCAAGGATAATTAAACTAATGGAAGCCCAGCCTCCAATCGGACTACCGTACGTCCAACGTACGTTTATCCTCCAAGGATAACTAGATCACGTCCAACGGATCCAAGGTAACGGGCGTCCCCAGATACCCCTGCTTTTAATCCTCCTAAAATACTTGAGTCCAACCCAAGTCTATCCATTATCTTGCTGCCCTCTCGAGTCCAACTCGAGCTGAATCCAATTCCTTGCAGCCTTCTCGAGTCCAACTCGAGTCAATCTATAACTCAGACCTAGTCTTGAGTACCGACAAACTCTAGTCCAACGCGAGTCGTCTCCCTATTCGTTGCATCTCCAAGATCAACGAACACCTATTTTCTTTTACGAGTTCAAGTCCAACTTGAATTGCTCTAATCTTCGTTGTATCTTCCATGATCAACGAACACATCCTATTCCTTCAAAGTTCTACTATCCAATAGAGAACATCAACATAGGGTCCTAAACAATCCATTACTTTGCATCTTTCTCGAGTCCCACTCGAGCAATCTCATAACCCTATCGAGTCTAACTCTGGGCAGTCTATACCATTGAACAGTCTCATCATGTTCCGTCTGCCCATCACTCCTTGAGTAAACCAAGATATCATCCAATGAAAAATCACAACAACTATTTACCCCTCACGCAACCCATCCTAGTCGAAATCGACATTCCCCAAGCACAAGCCCCAAAGGCCTAAACCAATATCAGACAAGCACCCAAGGAACATCTCCTCCGAATTCGGACAATCCACATGAGGTGATACTAGCAAAACAATCTAGCACTGGAGTACTCATTTGCCTCCCAGAGACAACTAGAACTTATTACAACGATAACCTCTTAGCTTCCTTAGCTCCAGTTACTATCGCCATCACTAGGTAGGTACCTAATACCACCCTATTCCTTTGGAGTAGATCGACTCCCCAAAATAATGCTAAACCCAGTAAAGCCCAAAACAAAGCAATCACAAGGAAACATACATCCATGACTCGATAAGACCACATTAACTAATCATGCCAAACTAGTCGAACTACCAATCGGGTTCGTCACTACTAAAGGTCTATCGACTAACTCAGGTTTGTCAAACAAAACCCGATCAAAACATCTTAAATAGAAAGCATACCTCAAATAACAACACCTTTTTCCTTCTGCGCCACACTTGGAGCATTCGACGAAGAAGGAACCGCGTTGATAGCATACGCTTTCACAATCTGCTTCTCCCTAGGAGGTTGTGGGCAATCATCCTTGTGATGTCCCGCCTGGCCGCAGTTAAAGCACTTCCTTTCCCCAGGCTTTTCTCGACAATCTCTGGCGTAATGGCCCTTCTTGCCACAACTAAAGCATTCGTCATCTTTCTTATTTTTCTTACTCTGACCATCCTTGGTCGGGTTCTGCTTCCTCTTGTTCTGAGAATTCTTCTTGCCTTCACCGCCTGCTTGCGGCTTTGGCTCCTCTGCAGATGCCGTAGCAACCTCAGTCTTCGACGTAGGGAAAAGGCTCTCTGACCATAATGCCTTTCCTACAATAGACTCGAACGTCTCATCAATATGGTTTATAAGTCTTTCCCCCAAGTACCCATCCAAGTCAGTTATGAACTTCTTGTTCTTCTTTTCGACTGTATCGATAAGGGACCATCCATATTTCGATAAAGTGTCGAACTCAGCGATATACTCCGAGACTGCCCTACCATTCTGCTTAAGCTCCAAGAACTTCCTGAACAGTTCTGATTTATGAGCAGCTGGAATAAATTTATCACAAAAGCGAGTCTTAAACTGATTCCAAGTAACTTGATCTTCTGGAGTAGCTGTTCTAATGGCATTCCACCAATTCATCGCTCGCCCTTGCAGTTGACGAGACGCTAGCCTTCTCTTCATCGCATCCTCAAGACCCAAGTCGTCGAAGATACGATCACAGCTATCCAACCAATCCTGAACATCTGTGGCCGACTCCGTTCCGTGGAACGACTTCCCACCAAGGTTAGTGTAATCCTTGCACAACTTGGAGAAATCGACCCTAGGCGCCTGCACTACTGGACCACCACCATTTCCGGGATTGGGAACTACCCCTTGAACATCCCTAAGCATCTCCCTCATGAAGTTTGTGAACATTGTCCTCATGTCAGGAGCATTCCCATGGTTGGTCCCTCTACCAGCACCTCTAGGATATCGGCTCATCGTTAATCTGTAAAAGGGGAAACGATTAACGACCCCATAGTGGTGCTAGTGCAGTACAACTTCATTCTTATACTACTAATAGTATATATATATATATATATATATATATATATATATATATATATATATAGCTTTTGAAAACCAAAGTAATCACAAATACGCGCTCTCATATACGTACTATCTCTCCCTAGTGTCTTTCCCTAGGTTAACTACGCAACCTAGAGCTCTGATACCAAGTGTGACGGCCCGCCCCGCACCAACCGACATTTACTCTAAAAGTGCGCTGTACACATATCCAGTTAGCACGGGACGGTCGCCAGAAGAAAAAGAAAGAAGAGAATGGGCTAATCAAGGAACCTGTAATATGTCTCGCAGCGCATAGAACAAAATATAATAATAACATACTTGACATAAAACAGGAGAGACAGTGCATAAGCTAAAAACCAGAACTAAGCATCATAGCAGCGGAAATCCAAAATACAGCTTATTACAATTTTTCAAACTGTCTCAAAGCAAAAGCAAGATAAAGGAGGTACACTACTAATGCCCAAGTAGTGACCACCAACGACACAGGGAGAATATCTATATATCATACGTGGAAGCCTCATGCTCGCCTCCGAATCAGCTACTCGCGCATCACCAGCTAACCATAACCTGTCTCTAGTCTGCTCGTGTGAGCACCCAGAGTAATAAGAAGAGACATAAAACTCTGGGTCAGACATAAAGCCTGGTATGAGCGATAAGCATCTAAACAGAATAATAACAGGTATAATCCAATCATACCTGGACCTGCAACCAAAGAGTTAGCACTACATACTGTACAACACTCTAAGGTGCCATTTCAAGTGGTGTAAAGATAACGGGGGTGGGGTGTGCATGTCATAGTGATGTCAAACAATCAAACATAGCAAGCATCCTCACATCTCTCACTCAGTGCGTAAAGCATACGATACCCACTACCTTGGTCCTCTAATCCTTTGGGCCATGACGGAATCCAATCCCATGTAACTATCACTACAAGCCCACTATCCATCTCTCAGTGGTGGACCAAAGTTATGAATACCGACAACCCCTTTGCACACGTCCCGCAGCAAAGCCCAACCATGAAGTGAACTCATTGGTTCCCATCTGGATCCTGAGCTCTAACTTCCATTTGGACTACCTTTGCATCTCGGGTTTTTAGTCGTCATCTCCGTCCGGATCGATCTTCATTCAGTTCGCTTCGCTTCAGGTCGTGGCCATCAATGTCGGATCACGATCGCCCACTGGGTTCGGGTCGTGCATGTCCCGCAGCATCAGATCGTGGCGCTACATCAGTTCGGATCGGCTCTCCCTTCGGATCGTGGCGCTTCATCAATTCATAGAGGCATCGCTTCAGAGGATACGAGGCGGATCGGTTCGTGGCTTCAACTCCGGATCGTGAGAACCATTCGTGAGTGGATCGTGGCGCCCAAACTGGAGTGGATCGTGGAGATGACTCGCGATCGGGTCGGAGAAAATGGGGCGGATCGTGGGACCTGTTGCGATCCGATCCGGTTCTGCGCGGTTTCCTGCACTTTGTTCAGCGAGTTGTTTACGCCATTTGACGGCGTTTTCGACCATTCTAACTATTCTTTACAATCACAAAGCATTTCATACAGTCATAGTAACATGCATAATCAACCACAACCATCAAAACATCCATATGATAGGTTAAAATGGATCAAACATAGCCAAAACCCCATATTTTCCCTTAAGCATGTTTGGGTGAAACTTATGATATGATTAGCAAAACTTAACCAAATAATCCCAAATTCACATCAGAGGTCTAAAACAATATTTCAGAATTTATGAATATTTTCCCAGATTTTTAACATGCACAAATTCGCTAATTATCACTAATTACCCCTTAATCCCCCAAATTCCGGGATTTGTAAAATTAGTCGAAATCAACCCAAATTCATATCAGAGGCATAAAATGATGTTTTAGAATTTTGAGAATTTTTCTAGATTTTTCTGAGCCATAATTTCGCTAATCTTCGCTAATTACCATAATTAGCCATAATTAGTGAGGAACTATGCAAATCACTCACCTTAGCCACAAACAAACTTTAGATCTGAAATAATCTCTGATTTGGATCCAATCCCTATGTGTTCCAGCAGCTCTCTCTCTGATTTGGTGCTACCCTTCCTTGATTTGATGTAGTTTTGCTTAATCTTCGATTAGAAAGTGATTAGAGATGATTTGGGATGAAATTAGAAGGTGGAGGCCATTGCTAGAGCTTGAAGGAGGTAAGTGGCGGCTGGAAAAATGAGTCTAAAACCGAAATCCTAACCCTAGCAGCCCTTAAATACCCCAAATCCCGAAATCCCCCATTGGGCCTAGTTGCTAATCACCCGGTTAAGCCCGATTAGCTGTTTTTCACCTTCTAAACCTTGTTTCAGCCATATCTCCCAAACTGTAAGTCCGTTTGGCTAATGTAACCACTCTACGGAAAGAGAAACCATCATTTGAATCCAATGGAAGTGGTTTCAGGTCAAAATTCCTTTCCAGTCAAAAGTTATGGCCAAAACAGTACCAACTAAGGGCAAAACGGTCATTTAAAAATCGACAAAAATCATGAACATGGGAAATAACCCCAATAATCGTCTCCCAGAGTTACATGACCATACGACTTCATATGTGAAAGAAATAAATATTCCACGATCCTATGATGCGTAGAATGCGGGTCGTTACAACAGATTTGACAAGGATAAGGTGACCAACAGCAAACAAGGAATTCTCTTTCCACGATGTCGGTCTAGATTCAACCTTCGAGATGAACGGAAGCTAATCAAATCTGAAGAGTTTGGTTGGACGGAGGGGGATACCCAGGTAAGTAACTGGGAAGGATTCGAGTTTGTAATTCAAACAACTGGGGATGGTAGGACCGAGATTGGAAGAATTACCTAGCATAATGATGAAGCTTTTACTAAAGTTGGTAGAAAGGCCAGAGATGAGTTCGAAGGTGTAGAGGAGGACTTTGAGGCAATGAATATGAAACCGACTGGGAGAGATGAAACGGATTATGTCATCGGCGAACTGGAGATTAGATACGAATCAGTTCGAGTTGGGAAGATTGATGTCAGCAAGAAGACCCCTTACTATTTTGTACTTATTTAGTTAGGTTGTTTGTAGTAATTAATTTGTATTCAATAGTCCAAAACTCTAAAAGTTCATCTATAATGGCATTTCAAGTTAAGAACAAAAACCATTCAAAAGAAATAAAATTACCCATTTAGTTTTTTAAATCAATTGTCTTCTTTATGCTCAGTTCCATCGTTCTAGGATACATTTGTATGTTACAAGCATAGTCGCTGCTACAAAACAAATACCTAGGAGCAAAAATGCATATATTATGAACAAATTATTCTCATCTTAGTATAGTATGCTTAATGCATTATAAAACTGTGATAATACGTTTTAAAATAAGTTAGCGTAATGACCATTTATCATTAAGTAAATTTCAATATTTACATTCTTTTCATGCACATTCATAAAATTTAATTTTGTTTATTTGTATTTTCTTTTACTTCATATGAAAATTTAAACAATATGAAAGAAAATTGTTCACATGCTGCCATATTCATGCTTCAATAATGAAGACAATCCCTACCCTCTCCCTATAGAACTACAAAAATAAATAAATAAAGTCATGTTAAACAAAAGAGAAGCATATTGAAGATCTAAATAACCATCGAACTGTTACAACTATTGAATTATAATATTCTTTATGAAGTGGAATACATAAAAGTAATATAAAAAGGGCCAGATTTATACATGTTTATTCACCAAATAGGTCGAGTAGCTAAAAAAGAATTACCAAATTAGTGGGACTAAAAGCAGTTGATCTATATAGAAACCTATTTATTTTTCTTATTCGGTTCAAAATCATTTGGTTATGTATATAAATAGTTGGAATCATATTAGGATGGACTATCAATTTAAGTAAAGCATGACATAAAAAATACTTTCAAGTTAATACACCATTTTGCACTAAAGAGCTAGAAAATCATACACTTCATGTATTAATTACCCAAGTAATTACTACCATTATTCAAGTTTCCATCACTACGTAAATAAATGAGCATTAATAATCTTCAATATCAGAAAAACACTTCTTCAGTTAGAGTGATTAAAATTCACACTTTCTATTAATAGATTATGTGTAAGAATATAAACTCTTAATTAAGATTAAGTGATTTTAAAATTACCAAATCTATAAACAGTGTATTACTATTACATGATGCAACCTTTATATATAGCATAAAGTAAAGATTCAGCAATTTTCTTGTTGGACCTTTTGCATACACCTTATCGAGGCTTGTTTGGAACTTCATATTTAATTTTCACTGAAATATATTGCATTACTCAGCCTTTGTTCTCGGCCATTTCCACATTTAGTTTAACATGACCCGATGATATTTAAAGAAAATGAAACATCGAGAGGATAGCACCATTGGCGATGGTCAAATGAGCCTATCTGAACATCTCATGAAAGCTTACCACATGAGGCATTGGCTGAACTCAAAGTTATGGATCGTTACAACTCCATAACTAATCAGTAGAAAGTTCAAGTAAACAACAACATTATGTATCTCTCTGACAACAAGGCGACTTGGAAAGATACTCCATGGAAAGGTTGAAGAGGAGATATTGGACCTTTAGGAGGGATTTCCTCCCAATATCCCTCAAACTGAGGGATCGATATCGAACCCTATCATAGGAATCAATACCGACCCCTACCTTATTGGGAATATGGGATGGGCCCCTACATCCTAGAATTTAAGCATCTCTCTAACTTTTTGGGATATTTTTAGCAATCTATATATAAATAGCATATTCCTAAGAGAGAAATTGATATTTTAGCAACTTGTTTACTTTATTCTGTACACCTCGAAGCCTTACTGATTCTACACTTTGTAACTACGAAAATAGTAATAAAATATTCAAAACCTTTGTATTGTACATAGGAACAACAACGTTGAAGCACTACAAACTTGTATGTCTTTACTCATTGCATTTCCGCTACTATTATTCTCCTTCCATTTACTTCTTGTTAACCAAAGTTTTGGTCCGGTTACCAAAAGAAGTCCAGGCTTACATGACTCGGCCCATCACGTAGTTCAACGGCGCAGAAGTGTTGTCAGCATCTTCAGGGATCAAGCCAAGATAGGGTCACGCAAGAACAGTCGTCATGGCTCGTCAAACTTCTCTCCCATGGTACAAGTCTCATGATGCAAATTTCGCATCCTTCGGAATGCAATTTTTTGCATCCTCTCGGGATGCAATTTTTCGCATCCCTCTCGAGATGCAGTTTTTCGAGATGCGAAATTCTGCTGCTGGCCACCTACTCTCGCCTGCTTCGCTACCATCCCACTCCTATAATTACCCCCTTATTTCCAGCGTGAAAATGGTTAGTTCAAGCTTTCCTTTAAGCTCTAATGGCTGCCTAAGAAGAATATAATCTTCCCAAAGTCTCCTTAATATCTTCCTTCATCCAAGAAAGAAGAAGAAGCCTATTCTTGGATGCATGGACACATTCTAAGACATTTGACTATACTTTTGAACATTGGACCATTTTGAGCTACTTTGTCATCCGGGAAGAAGAAGACTTCCAACATGCAAATCATGACTCCTGAATACTTAGTCAAATTTTGCATACGATTGTACTAATGATGTCCAACTATTGTAACCTTTAGCTGTGAATAAACTAAGCAAAGTCTTCAAAGAGGATGTGGGTTCAACCTGAACCGAACCACTACAAATTATTGTGTTCTTTACTTTCGCGCATCTTACACCTCATCATGCATACTTTTCTGCTTTGGACATTAAGTTTCAAAATTTTGTAACTCTCAAGCATTGATGACCACTTTTCAATGTCAACACTTTGGCGCGCCAGGAAGGGGAAGTAAAGCACACCCTTGACCAATACCTTCGCTCAAACTCGACGAAGCCAACTTTTTCCCACCAATACTCGACCATGAGTTTGTAGTGCTACTGGGATTCCATCTCGTCCACCCACTACACATATATACTAATTAGGCTGTGTTTTTAGCTGTATCTAAAGCAGTTGGGCATGGTAAAACCGTATCAAAAACCGGCGTGTTAACTTATTAGATACGGCTATAAACCGTATCTCATTTGGCTTTACATACGGCTTTTAGCCATATCTAAAGTGTAATCCAAAACGGCCTTGGGCCGTATCTATATATATATGTGTGTGTGTGCACATATATACTTATACATGTATATATATATATCATATATATATATATATATATGTGTGTGTGTATATATATAAAAATAGAAACTATAGCACATATTTTTCATAACACGGAGCATATATACCACAAATTATACACATGAATAACACAATATATATATATATATATATATATATATATATATATATATATATATATATATATATATATACTCAAAGCATTACAAGTTTTATCATAATACGAACACAATTTACATACAAACATAAACATATACAATAGAAGGAAACAAATATTCATTACATTACGAACTAACAAAAAAACACCAAAATCTCCAACAGGACTACAACTTGAGTTCCAGCAGCACAAAAGCACTAGCATACAAACATAACTGAATCGTGATATATATATATATATATATATATATATAACCTGCAGCCTGAGTTTCAGCAGCACAAAAGCACCGAAATCTCCAACAGGACGGCCTATAAAATACAAGAAACACGTTACAAATACTTCATTGGACAGGAGATCGACATTGTAACTTACCGTGATTGAGATGCAAACATGAATACAGATCAGATAAGTGTATGTCGATCAGTGTGTTTGTGTAATTTCACTGGACACCAATAACAATAAAGGGCATATCTAGTCGATCAGTGTGTTTGTGTAATTGCACGGTAGTCGATCAGTGTGTTTGTGTACAAATACTTCACTGGACACTAATAACAACCTAGTTGAATTGACTAGTCGAGCGTCGTACTGATAACCGTGAACTTTCATAGACAAATTAGAAATATATCAGCATCTCACATGCTTTGTGGTTTAACATGACCTCCAACATCGTATATAGGAGATCGACATTGTACACATGAATACAAAGAAACTAAAATAGCATTCGGTTTGATCAGTATATGTCTCAAAAATGAAGGAATACACATTGTAAACTGGTTTTGCTATGACCATAGGCTTTTAAATGAAATTAACTGTATATTGGGATGGAAAATTGATAGTCATTAGAAAAGCAAACCCAAAAGAAGAATCACCTGAACTGTAGTCGATCTGCAACACCGATAGTTCATACCCTAGCATACAGAACATCCTCCTATACACACAAAAAGGAACAAATAAACCAAATGTCGACTTTTTAATTAAGAATTTACTGGGCTTTCTGATTAAGTGTAAAATAATATATACCTGCTCCAACGTCTTCGGATGATACACATACTAGACTTTCTAATTAAGAATTTACTGGGCGATCCACCAGGTGGATGCATATTAGCTCACACGCAGGGTCAGTAATCCATGCTTATTAGCTTTATCTAAATGTCGAATGCCCATTCACTTAACCTTTGGAAAAAAACTGCTTTTACTTGCAACTTTCAGATTCTTTGAAGCGAACGGTGTAGTGCAAGTTAACTTACACTATAGTCTGCTACAAAGTAGGGGAAAGTTGCTAGTGAAAGCAGCTTTTTACTAAGGTTAAGTGTAGCAGCAGCCGACATTTGGATAAACCTAATAAGCATGGATACCCGACCCTACGCGTGAGCTAAATTGCATCCACCTGGTGGACCGCCTAGTAAAATATTAACCAGAAAGTCTAGTAATCATCCATCTACCAAAATTTTCAACAAACATATTAAAATATTTTCAATACACTTATCATCTCTCAAAACAAAGTAAACTTGTTATAAGACAACCCAATTTAAATTTCAAGCATAAGGCAAACAAACAGTCAAATGATGATGAAATCATGCCAAACTAACTCATTGTTATTTCTTTGTTTCATGGATATACCACAATCTAAAATTATACCATACATGTTTCCAATAGAAATTCAGATGTTTTTTACATTATCACAAATCATGATTCAAATTTGATTTCTCTGATTTCAGGGTATAACCATAGTTTCGTCTCTAACACAAAGTAGTAATCAGGTAACACACTTACACAAACCAATTCAATTGAAACAGCTAACACACTAACCAGTAGCGGAGGTGAGGATTTTTCTAGATAGGGCAGAAATAAAAAAACTACTTACAAATCATTTTCATTTGGAAAAAAATGACAGTTTTTACGTAGGATGCATAATTTTGAGCTGGGGCTTGTGCCCTAACTGGGGACACAGTGGCTCTGCCACTGACACTAACACAAAATAGAAATCAACTATCACACAAAGGTTTCAATTTGTTCCCTACTATCAGTCATGCATGCCAAAATTCAATTGGAATACGTACATGTGCTGTCGAAGAGGGCTAAGGAGACCAAGGGTTGCTGCGTTTCTGCCGAAGGAGAGGGCTGTTCGTCTTTATCGAAGTTGGAGGCACGATTTAGTGACCGAAAACCGTAATTTGGGTTTTCAGTCACCATTAAAGTAAAACAAATGGAGAAGGGAGCGGCCAAATTTTTTTATTCCGAGTGCCTAATGTGATGCACAATATGATACGAATTCGATTTGGCCCAAAGGCATATCAAATTGATTAATCCGGGGTTTCGTTGATGGACGGTCAATATAACACCCCGGAATTTTGACAACACTAAAAATGATGAATGTGAAATACACTGTTAATAATGAATTAAGGAAAACTTAATTTAATAATCAGAATTAAGTAAAACAGACTGCTCCATTGCGTCCGTCTCGGAATTCTGGTCAAGATAGACATCTGGTTTGCGTAAATCGAACACCGTATGAAGAAGTTATTAAGGTTTGAAGTTTGTATGCATATAGGGAAGATATATACACATATAAAATTCAAAAATCAGCAAAATCAGAAATCCGACGCGCAAATCGAGGAAGGGCCAACATTTCGAGGTCGACCCGAGACTCGGTTGGGTCAATCCAGGCTCATGGGGTCGACCCCGGGATCGACCTAGGGGTCGACAACCATGAAGGGGGGTCTACCTAGGGGTCGACCAACCTGAAGGGGGGTCGACCCACCCGTGGTTCTAGAAGCTTTTCCGACATGGACGATTCTGATGGCTTCTGGTCCAATTTGAAGGTCTTGGTTGCTCCGCTACTCCTATATAAAGGACCTTAGACCTAGGTTTTATTTATCTAAATATAATGCTGACGGCGAAGCTCTGCTGAAATGAAAACTAAAATGGCCTTTCTTCTAAATCAATTCAAAGAAGATTATACATATTCGAAGATTGCTACAACAAATTCAGTGATGGCTACAACAACTTATTCAACATGTTCTTCACAGTAACTATTCACTGTGAGTCCATGTTATTTTTAGATCTGAATATTTAAATAGTAATCTTGATATGTATGTAAAAATTGGATCTTGAATCGGTGCCTAATCAGTTTTATTATGACATAATTATCAGATCTGCTTTTATATGTTCATACCACTGCCATGTTAATTCTTGTCATAACATGCATATTCAGTTTATGCCTATTTCCATCAGTTTATTATTGATTCGTTATTATGCCTGTTCTCGATTCTCTTCTCTCCCTCTTTTTCCCTTTTTAATTTTGAAAGCCGTGCTACCTTCGAGCCTAGGCCTAACGCTGAAAAATGCGAACATGCAAAATTTGGAACGATTGGGAAAGATATAATTTGGGTCATAATTGATATTGAAAAATGTGGAATTGGGTATAAAGTGGGGCATGTCTAAATATTGATTTGGGACATAAATTGGAACATATGTGAATATGAATTTTTGACATACATTGGAAAATATGCGAATATGGATTTGGGTATAACTTGTATTGAAATGGGTGAATATGGACTAGGGACGTAAATTGAAAAATATGTAGATTTGGGTTTGTGCATAACATATATATATGTATATACCTTGACTTATAACTTGGGAAAAAGAGCATACGGTGCATAATTAAAAGGTGAATTAAAAAGGGGTGTAAAAGTCAATGATTTGAATAGTGAATTGGGCATATAATTAAATACGGAAAAAGAGAAATAATCACCTATAATGACATAGGTAGATTTGGATAAAAATGGAATGCCTAGTAATTACAATTAGGAATTGTAATTGCACTTATGACACGAGGTTAGGTTGCATTAGTGGTGGAAGTTTGCCCGAACCCGAGCGGTACATCTAGCAACCACTAATGTTGAACCTAATGTGAGAGGTCTAAGTACGCAAATACGAATTGGGCAAAGACACGAGGTTAGACCCAACTATGGAATAAGACTGCCCGGACCCGACCGGCATATCCAGCATCCACACGTTGTAGGCCTAATGTGGGAGGTCTAGCCTATTATAACCATAATTGGACATGGTAATGAATTGGACAACTTAATCTAATTTAATCCATAAGGATTGTATGATTATGAACTTAAGTTAGGGTTAAGTAAAATTGGATGGGTAGTGGGTGGGTTAAGTAAAATAGAGGGGGTGGGTAATATTTACAAATGGGCCCACAAACTTAACCCAATAAGGTTATGTAATTAAAGACACCTAGTGGTAGTATCTGGCTGTGTGGTTACTTAAGGACGAAGCCTCTTAATGGTGGGGTTAGGTTAACTTGAGAACACTTAACTGTTATAACATGTTGATTAGAAAACCCTAGTAACGGGGACCCATTTCAGCAGTAACCCGCATAGATGTATCACGGTACCCTGAACTAGGCAGGGTGGGGCATGATTACTGGGCTGATTATAAGCGAACAAAATATCGGCGGGTGGTGCAGCAGTGTAGGTTCTGGAAGAGTATGGGCGTGCATGTACTCCGTAGTGGATAAAGCAGGCACTAGGCATCAATAGTATACACTGTGCATCTAGAATTTGTGTCGGGTTACCACCATAGTAATTGATGTGATGGATAAGCTAATTAGAGGTGAGACTTCTAGTCACCTCAATAGATACTCCATCGATGACAAGGGTTGGTTGAGACGGGACAGAAGACTATGCGTCCCACAAGCAAGGAATTTGGTGAAAACATTTCTCAAAGAAGCACACCATTCTAAGTTGATTATACACCCAGATGGGGACAAGATGTATAAAGACATAAAAAGGGTTTTCTTCTGGAATGGAATGAAGAAGGATGTAGCTCAGTTTGTCTCTAAATGCTTAATATGCCAGCAAGTCAAGGCATAGCAGAAGAAGCCTGGTGGTCTGCTTCATCCTCTAGAGGTCCCACAGTGGAAATGGGATAGCATTTCGATGGACTTTACTGATGGGTTGCCTAGGTCAAGAAGGGGCAATAACAGCATTTGGGTAATAGTGGATAGGCTCACAGGTCCCATAACCCACAACCCACAGGTCATAACCCACAGGTCAACTGAATCAGTAGACCACCTAATTTTGCGTTAAATAAGGATATATACACACTATGCATATGATCATGAAAGCATTAGAAATCTTTTTAAGGACAATGGATGCCTGTGATTGATGTAATGACACCTATCATGCCTATGAGAATGTTGTGACTGACATAATGGAACCTACCATGCTTATGAGACTGTTGTGATTGATATGATGGAACTTATCATGTTGTACATCCTATGCCTATGAGACTATTGTGATTGATATAATTGGACTTATCATGTTGTACATCAAAATTAGTGATTCTCTTAAGTCCAATTCTATCTAATCTTTATACCTATGGTGTAAATTGCTTAGCTTGCCCACACTTATTATTAATGTACAACATGCCTATTGAAACATGATTCTTGAACTGAGTATACCTTTACATGCTTATTTTCCCTTATGTCAATTCTTATCCTCCTTCTCTATTTCCCCCCTTTTTATTTTCTTTCATGAATACTAAGTTCATTTGGAACTTAGATTGAATCTCGTTGAACGTACGATTATAATGCAGGAAAATTGGGCATAATTTAATTGAGTAAATTTTGGGCATAGCATGTGAATATGGCATAAATATGTACCGACTACACTTGGGAATATTGGCATAAAAAGACCTAAACTTGGACACATATGACAAATATGTAAATTGGCTAAAGATGAACATGCCTGACCGGAGGTTAGATTGAGTTGCGGTGTAAGACTGCTCGGAACCGCCCGGCACATCAGCGACCACAACAATATAGATCTAATGTGAGAGGTTAGCGCATTAAGCCCAAAAACCCGAGGTTAGATTGAGTTGCTGTGTAAGACTGCCCGGAACCGCCCGACACATCCAGTGACCGCAACAATATAGATCTAATGTGAGAGGTTGGTGCTTTAATGAATAAATTAAAGCTAAGGGATAGACATGCTAAGAATGGTAGGGTTAAGTTAACTAAGGCAACACTTAACCAATACAACATGTTAATTAAACAGATAGGTGGGGTTAGGTTAATTTGAGAACACTTAACCGTTATAACATGTTGATTAGAAAACCCTAGTGATGGGGACCCATTTCAGCAGTAATCCACATTGATGTATCACAGTACCCTAAATTAGGCAGGGTGGGGCACGATTACTGGGCTGATTATAAGCGGTCAAAATAGCGGCGGGTGGTGCACCAGTGTAGGTTCCAGCGGAGTATGGGCGTGAACGTACTCCTGAGTGGATAAAGCAGGCATTGGGCATCAGTAGTATACACTATGCATCTAGAATTTGTGTCGGGTTGCCACCATAGGAATCGATATACCCTGTGGCGGGACCAGCGCAGGTATCTACAATCAAGCGGGGCCGAATGACACAAGTAAGAAATGTATGCGAGTAGAAGCCGATCGGAAAAGGGATCACTTTGTTATGAACACATGATGGTAGTTGAAACATTCGTTAGTAGGTGCAGAGAAATAGAAATGAGTACGATAGTATATTCAGTTTATCTTGCCTTACTTTATGTTATCTTCTTTCTATGGTATTGTCATATGTTCAGTTTATTCATGTCATGATTCTTTTACCTGTTTACATGTTGAATAATCAATTGAGTTACCAGACTTATGTCTGACCAGTTTTATTTCACCTTCTTTTCTTTCGTTTCCCCCTTCTAGGTCCACAGGGAGGGAATACTTCAGCTTAGTGCAGGCCTTTTCTAGCTTGAAGAGAGTAGATGTATTGCTTGGATTCTCTTTTCTTGGGCTATGGCTGTGGTTACACTTTAATTGGGGATTTATGCTGCTTTACTACTATTTTATGCTTCTTTATGTACTTGGAATTCTAAATCAAGACAGATGTTTTATTGTAATAATTTATAAGTTGGGTTTTGAGACAATGCTTGTAATGTTTTGACTGAACCGTGCTATTTATGAAATGATTTCAGTTTTCCGTTGTTTATATGTCTGCCTTGTAAATTATTTGTGCCTTTTACCTAAAATGCTTCACCAAAGTTAATGCATTCCCTTTGTGAGTGACCTTAACGGAGGTGGGGTGTTTCACTTGGTATCAGAGCCAGGTTTCGATCCTGAGACCTGTGGGTTATGGGCCCACACCACTTCCGCTGCCACAATACTGGTATGACACACTAGGAGAAAGGTTTGAATTGTTTACTGACCATAAATCGTTAAAATA
The DNA here is from genome assembly GCA_030737875.1 of Allium sativum. NCBI lineage: Eukaryota > Viridiplantae > Streptophyta > Magnoliopsida > Asparagales > Amaryllidaceae > Allium > Allium sativum. Next base: position 615,289,999 of record CM060912.1, read on the forward strand.
CCTTTTCTCACAAAAAGATCTTAACTTAAGAGAACAAAGGTGGATGGAGTTTCTTGCCTCATACGATTTTGAGATTGCCTATACCCCTGGTAAGGGCAATGTGGTAGCAGACGCCTTGAGTAGGAGAAAACTAACCTTAAGTCCTCTCTTTGTAGAAATGCAAAGCTTGTAGTACATAGCAAACTTTGACTTTAGACCCTCCTTTGAATTTGTACCTGGTTTGTTAGCATCGCTAGAGGTGCGGCCTACTCTTTTGGACTCAATAGGAACCGCGCAGCGTGAAGACCCTCAGCTAGTTGATGTAATGGATAAGCTAATTAGAGGTGAGACTTCTATGCTTATGAGACTACTGCGATTAAAATAATGGGACTTATCTTGTTGTACATAAAAATTAGTGATTCTCTTAAGCCCAATTCTATCTAATCTTTATACCTATGGTGTAAATTGCTTAGCTTGTCCACACTTGTTGTTAATGTACAACATTTAAACATGATTCTTGAATTGGGTACACCTTTACATGCCTATTTATCCTTATGTCAATTCTTATGCTCCTTCTCTATTTTTCCCCTTTTTATTTTCTTTTGTGAATACTAAGTTCATTCGGAACTTAGATTGAATCTCGTTGTACGTGCAATTATAACGCGGGAAAATTGGGTATAATTTAATTTACTAAATTTTGGTCATAGCAAGTGAATGTGGCATAAAACTTGTACCGACTACACTTGTGAAATATTAGCATAAATAGACATAAACTTTGACACATATGACAAATATGTAAATTGGCTAAAGATGAACTTGCCTAACCCGAGGTTAGACTGAGTTACGGTGTAAGACATGAAAGACATTATGTACTCCAGCCAATCTTTTGGGCAGCTCTACTTTATAAGCCATCTTCCCAATCCTCTCAATGATAGGAAATGGCCCTACAAACCTTGGTGCCAATTTTCCTACGGACCCAAAGCGAAAGACATTCTTCAAAGGAGATACTTTAAGAAAAACTCTGTCTCCAACCTCAAACTCAAGGTCGGTCCTTCTTTTATCAGCGTAGGACTTCTGTCTATCTTATGCGGTCTTCATTCGTCTTCATATCAAGTCCACCTTCTTTAAAGTTTCTCTGATCATGTCAGGCCCAAGTACGAGCTTGTCCCTAGAATCCCACCAACAAGTTGGTGACCGACATGGTCTTCCATACAAGGCTTCAAAGGGTGCCATGCATGTGGTGGCTTGGGTGCTATTGTTGTAGGCGAACTCCACCAAAGGAAGGTGATCCTCCCATGTTCCCCCAAAATCAAGAATGCACAATCTCAAGAGATCTTCTAATACTCTGTTTGAGTGCTAAGAACTTCTCCATCTGTAGGCTTCGTTCAGCTTGCGAGAGGAACTTCATTTCAAATCTCATTCTGAAATCCTCCCAAGTTTCAACTGGTCTCTCAGCATTAGTAACTTCCCACCAGTAAGAGGCTTCTTCCTTAAGTAACCACACAACCAATTGTATCTTCTGCCTATCGTCCACTTTGAAGATAACAAACAAATCTTCTGTTTCCTTGAGCCAGTTTCTTGCTTACACAAATGTCTCAGTCCCATTAAAGTACTTTCCACCCATGGCTCGAAAATCTCTACATATCTTCGAGAAAGCACTCACACGCGGAGGAGGAGGAGGAATGACTCCAACTGGGGGAGGAGGAACGTCTGTTGGGCCTATGTTATTAGCCCTAGCCTCCAGATACCTTCTGCACTAGCCAGGTATCGGTACGCCCTCGGAAGATTAAAATCCTCAGACATGCTGAAACGAAAAGAAAAGGTTCAGAACAAAGGACAGAAAGATAGTTCATATGGCTTTGGGGATTATGCCTTTAAAATAAAACAACACTTTCCTTGGAAATGCTTCATTAAATTTCTTTTTGAAAAAATAGTTTTCAAAAAAAATTATCTGATCTGGTAAACCATCGCTCTGATACCATGCTATTTATGAAATAATTTCCATTTTTCGCTATTTATATGTCTGTCTTGTAAATTGTCTGTGCCTTTTACCTAAAATACTTCACCAAAGTTAATGCATTCCCTTTGTGAGTGACCTTAACGGAGGTGGGGTGTTTCACTTGGGGAACCAATGGAAAATATAATAAAGTTACGTAATTAAAGACACCCTTATAGGGTAAGCATAACTTGTAGAAATGATACAATTAGATATGCATAATAATCTGCTAAGTAAACAACGATAAGTTGTAGTGACGATGTAAATTGAATTTATGATTAAATGAGAAAGAATGAGGAAAACTTGTAAAATATAAGTTATATTTAATCATGAATGGTAAGTGACATGCTAATTAGGAAACATGTGAATTGAGATATACTTAATAACATATTAAGGAGAACATGTTATTGTAATGATGTAACCAAGCAAGAATATAAAATAGATTGTTGATTACAGACCTTGGGCCACAATCTAGAAAATAACATGTTGTGGGCTTATTAATAAACTTAAATGGATTAAGTTATATGACTGAAATTAATAAATAAGAGAAACTTGGTAATTTGAATAAGAATTCAATATGAATGGGAATAACCAAGTTAAATGGAAACCCGGTGACGTAAGACAATCGCATAAAAGAATGTTTATACATAGGGTCTAACAACATATTAAAGAAAGGCGCTTGGACCAGTCCTTACGTTTGAGGGTGAATAACCCAACGGGGTAGATCATCGAGGTGTTATAAGATATGAGGGAGCGCACATTCATCTGATTGTTATGACAGCTCCAAAGGAAGGGGAAGGGGAAGCACACGGCTTCCTGAAGTACGTAAGGTTCTCTTAGTAGTCCTCTGTGCGGTGAGAGATGTCTTAGGCTGTTCTCGCAGAGGTTGGGTCTGCACGTAACTACTAGGTGGGTGGGCCTTGACTGCAGATGTAGCTATGCAGTCAGAATGCTGTGACGAGGTGATACCAAGGTGATTCGATGGTTGCCTCACGAGGAGGCAGAGAGGGTCACGACCAATAAGGATAGTAGACCGTCGGATATCCATCATTGACAACCAGCGAGATGCGAAAAGACTAGAGCAAAACCCAAGATATCATTTCACCTTTCACTATCGAGGTACGAGGTTGAGGATAGATGCCACATGGATGTTTAGATTGGTTGTCATTAGGGGCGGTCTCTTAGCTCTGTAGTCCTTACTAGTTGATGGAGGGTCCGAGGTAGGGCCATTGCCACCATGAAAACAGACCCAGGTATATATGTATATAGAGGCTTTTTAAAGACGGGCCTGTACAGATATGAAAAAGCTCCCGACCAAGTTCCGTGTTTCTTGTTAGCCCTGCCACGGAACTCGGTGCACATTAGAGGACATGCGATTGAGGCATCAAGCTACAATTACAATACATACGTGGGATAGTCTAGATACTTGCATAACTACTCTGGGTCGTGTATCGCAAACTAGAGGGCATTATTCCGATATGGAATCTGATTCGATCGTTGGTGGCAGTCCATATGCTTACGTAGCATAGTAATGACAGATATATGCGGAACGTAACATTGTTATATAGAGATCTGTACGTCACTCCGACGTAGGATGAGGGACTGCGTTCACTACGGTGGAGACCGTGCAAGTGGTTTAACATGGGGTGTATCTCAATATTGAGAGATAGCTACATATATTGTATTAGGGGGATCCATGGTAAAGTAAATGGGTACGATGCGCATATAAGTCTTGAGTGTTATCAACCCAAGTAACCTAATAATCAAGAAAATGTAATGGAACGGTATTAGTAGGGATCATTCTATTTCTGATATACTAGTATCTGCGCGGTGCAGAGTAATGTATTTATGAAGCGCAATATATCATGTTCATCCTATCTTGCTCAGTTCACACTTGTTATTGTTACTGTTATCTTGTTCTTCCAGTTTTGTATACCTGCCATGATACTTTTATTTATTTATATTTAAAAGTAACCGGACTTGCCATACTTAATGTCTTACCCTTTTTGTTTCCTCTTCTCTCTCTTCCGTCCCCCCAAGGTTCTCAGGGTGGAAGTGCCTAGAGTTGATTTGGATTCTTACAGCTTAGCTTGGATTTTGGATATAGATATACTGCTTTGACTTCTTATCAATCTCTTACGGCTTTGCAAGGGAAATATGGTTTTATGCTTTTGTACTCTGATATTTTTGGCAAGACATAATTAGTTGCTTATGATGTAAACTCAGTGTTTGGGACCATGATGTTTTGATTTAAACAAAGTTTTTAATTTCGCTGCTATTTTACATGTCTCTCTTGTGCTATTATGTTCTTATTTACCTATAACGCTTCACGAAACTTAATGCATTCCCTTGGTAAGTGACATTAACGGACGTGGGGTTTCACATTTGGTGTCAGAGCATATGGTTGTAAGATTGGATAATATATTTTGAAAATGGTTTTCAAAAAGGTGTCAAAAACAAAGTATTTTAATATAAAAAGTCTGTTTTTGAAAAGCATATTTTCCAAAGCCATAAATATCTCTTGATTCTCTGCTTGATTCCTTTTCCTTTTTGTTCGGGGAACCGTTTCTTCCCGAAAGGGTATCCCTATTTTGGCATGGTTCCGTAGGCATGTTAAAACTACGGTACATGTCGAAGGGCAAAGAAGTGCCCAACCTCCGTCTTTTGGCGCATTGGTTTCACCTGCGGCCTATTTTCTCTTAAGCCTCGTAAGGATTTCCGTGCGATGGAGGCAGCTTTCAAGAGACTTGTTAGCATGTTGCACATGGATGGCAAAAAGGAGAATAAGGGAGTTGGGGTTAAGGAGCATAGCCCAAAGAAGAAAAGAGGAAATATCATAATTTTGGAACGATGGGTCACTTGGAAAAGGATTGCAGAAAGAGAAAAGGCATTTGTTACCACTTTGGTAAGGCATGACACCTTGTTAAGGAGTTCCCAAAGAGACAAAGACAAGGCCAGAGGGAAGGAACTTCTAGGGGGTAAGCTAATGTTCTCATAGCTGGTGGGGAGGATAGGGGTAGGAAAGTTTCCATTAAAGGATTGATTTCTATTTCTGATCATCCTATTAGGATTCTTTTCTTGGCACTTCGCATTCTTTTATATCTGATCCTTTAGTAGAGTCTTTGCACCTAGATACTAGTATGGTTTTGGATCCCGTTATTGCCTTAAACCCCAATGGAGGTATGACTCATTTATCGATGATTTGTTAGGGTTTGAGAATCTCTGTGTTAGGTGTCGAATTTGATTGCAACGCATATGTTCTTGATTTCATTAGATACGGTTTGATTCTAGGATGGATGGGTTAACCATATATGGAGCCATTCTAGATTGTGAGAGGAGGGTTGTTAGACTTCTGGCTTGCCATAGAAAGACTCTCGAGATTTCTTATGACCCCAAAAGGGCCTGTCATGCTTAGTCTCCTAGAACCTCCTGATATATCTATTGATGATTTGCAACATGTGACACCTAAAAGAAAAGAGGGAACTTTGTAGACAAGTAGGGGAGCTACTTGAGAAGAGTTTTGATAGGTGAATTATATCGAAATGGGAAAACTATGGAAGACAGTCCTTGAGGAACCCCGTCATTCTAAGACGATTATTCATTCAAGAGGCGATAAAATGTATAGAGTTCGAGGTGGTGAAGCCAAACTTGCGAGAAGAATTGAAAGTAGAGAAGGAAGCAATGATTGGAGAAATCTGACTTGCATACTTGGATCGGAGGTTAAGAAACTGTGCAACAAAGATGCGAAGCTAATAAGAGTGCAATGGGGAAAGGGCCGCAAGAACGCTACTTGGGAGGCTAAAGACAAGATTTGCGCTTCATATCCTTTCCTTTTCGAGAATATCTCTGTAACTTCTTTCTTTCCAAGCATCGAATTAATACGTGTATCTATCGTTTGAATATCTCCTATCGATCGAGTCTTTAGGTAGAAAGCTAATGAATGCAAACATGTGTTTGAGACATGTTATGTTTGATGGATGCAAGTGTTTGCTAGTGATTGCTCGTGGACGCATACACACACACAATAGGCACTAGATCGACTCAATCACTTACATTTTGCATATTGACGTGTGTACATTTTAAATTTTATGGATGAAAATGGATGTATCGTTGCATTGATGTTGCATTTGGATGGATGATTGTGTACACATATAGAGCTTACATGTTATACTAGGATGATTTGCATACATTTTGGTTGGATGGCATAAACATACATTGCATTAAGGAGGTCAACTGAATCAGTAGACTGCCTGATCTTTCGCATTAATTTATGGACATATACACACACTATTGCGTATGTTCATAAAAGCATTAGAAATTCCTTAAGGACAATGGATGCCTGTGATTGCTAGATGGATGTATGATTGTTGGATGTTAAGATATATGTTCTTCTTAATTTAGAGATTTTGGGGATGAAATCCTTTGAGTAGGGGAGAATGTAACACCCCGGAATTTTGACAACACCAAATATGATGAATGTGAAATAAACTATTAACAATGAATTAAGGAAAACTTAATTTAATAATCATAATTAAGTAAAACGGAATACGCCATTGCGTCCGCCTCGGAATTCTGGTCAAGGTAGACACCTGGTTTGCGTAAATCGAACTCTGTATAAAGAAGTTATTAAGATTTGAAGTTTGTATCCATATAGGAAAGATATATGCATATATAAAATTCAAAAATATTCAAAAATTAGTAAAACCGGAAATCTGGCCCGTAAATCGAGGAAGGACCGACATTTTGAGGTCGACCAGAGACCTGGCTGGGTCGAACCAAGCTCATGGGGGTCGACCCCGGGGTCGACCTAGGGGTCGACACCCATGAAAGGGGTCGACCCACCTGAAGGGGGGTCGACCCACCCGTGGTTTTAGATGCTTCTCTAACGTGGACAATTCTGATGGCTTCTGGTCCAATCTGAAGGTCTTGGTTGCTCCGCTACTCCTATATAAAGGACCCTAAACCTAGGTTTTGTTTATCTAAAAATAATGCTGACGGCGAAGCTCTGCTGAAACGAAAACTAAAATGGCCTTTCTTCTAAATCAATTCAAAGAAGATTATATATATTCGAAGATTGCTACAACAAATTCAGCGATGGCTATAACAACTTATTCTACATGTTCTTCGTAGTAACTATTCACTGTGAGTCCATGTTATTTTTAGACCTGAATATTTAAATAGTAATCTTGATATGTATGTAAAAACTGGATCTTGAATCGGTGCCTAATCGGTTCTATTATGACATAATTATCAGATCTGCTTTTATATGTTCATACCGCCGCCATGTTAAATCTCGTCATAATATGCCTATTTAGTTTATGCCTATTTCTATCAGTTTGTTATTTATTCGTTATTATGCCTGTTCTCGATTCTCTTCTCTCCCTCTTCTTCCCTTTTTATTTTTACATAGCCAAGCTACCTTCGAGCCTAGGCCTAACTCTGAAAAATGCGAACATATGAAATTTGGAACGATTGGGAAAGACATAATTTGGGGCATAATTGATATTGGAAAATATGGAATTGGGTATAAAGTGGGACATGTCTAAATATTGATTTGGGACATAAATTGGAACATATGTGAATATCAATTTTAGGCATACATTGGAAAATATGCGAATATGGATTTGGGTATAACTTATATTGAAATGGGCGAATATGGACTAAGGACGTAAATTGGAAAATATGTAGATTTGGGTTTGTGCATAACATATATATATATATATATATATATATATATATATATATGTATACGCCTTGACTTATAACTTGGGAAAAAGAGAAAATGGTGCATAATTAAAAGGTTAACTAAAAAGGGGTGAAAAAGTCTTTGATTTGAATAGTGAATTGGGCATATAATTAAATATGGGGAAAAAGAGAAATAATCACCTATAATAACATAGATAGATTTGGATAAAAATGGAATGCCTAGTAATTACAATTAGGAATTGTAATTACACTTATGACACGAGGTTAGGTTGCATTAGTGGTGGAAGTCTTCCCGGACCCGACCGACATATCCAGCAGCCACTAATGTTGAACCTAATGTGAGATGTCTAAGTGTGCAAATACGAATCGGGCTTAGACATGAGGTTAGACCCAACTGTGGAATAAGACTGCCCTGACCCGACCGGCATATCCAGCATCCATACGTTGTAGGCCTAATGTGAGAGGTCTAGCCCATTATAACAATAATTGGACATGGTGATGAATTGGACTACTTAACCTAATTTAATCCATAAGGATTGTATGATTATGAACTTAAGTTAGGATTAAGTAAATTTGGATTGGTAGTGGGTGGGTTAAGTAAAATAGAGGGGGTGGGTAATATTTACATATAGGCCCATGAACTTAACCCAATAAGGTTATGTAATTAAAGACACCTAGTGGTATACATAACCAATGGAAAATATAATAAAGTTCTGTAATTAAAGACACCCTTGTAGGGTACGCATAACTTGTAGAAATGATACAATTAGATATGCGTAATAATCTGGTAAGTAAACAACGATAAATTGTAGCCACGGTGTAAATTGAATTTATGATTAAATGAGAAAGAATGAGGAAAACTTGTAAAATAAATTAATTATATTTAATTATGAATGGTGAGTGACATGTTAATTAGGAAACATGTGAATTGAGATATACTTATAACGTATTAAGGAGAACATGTTATTGTAATGATGTAACCAAGTAAGAATATAAAATAGATTGTGGATTACAGACCTTGGGCCATAATCTAGAAAACAACATGTTGTGGGCTTATTTATAAACTTAAATGGATTAAGTTATATGACTGAAATTAATAAGCAAGAGAAACTTGGTAATTTGAATAAGAATTCAATATGAATGGGAATAACCAAGTTAAATGGACACCCGGTGAGGTAAGGCAAGCGCGTAAAAGAATGTTTAGACATAGGGTCTAATAACATATTAAAGAAAGGCGCCTGGACCAATCCGTACGTTTGAGAGTGAATAACCCAACGGGGTAGATCATCGAGGTGTTATAAGTCAAGAGGGAGCGCACATTCATCTAATAATTATGATGCTCCAAAGGAATGGGAAGGGGAAGCACGCGGCTTCCTGAAGTACATAAGGTTCTCCTAGTAGTCCTCTGTGCGGTGACAGATGGCTTAAGCTGTACTCGCAGAGGTTAGGTCTGTGCGAAACAACTAGGTAGGTGGGCCTTGACTGCAGATGCAGCTATGCAGTAAAAATGCTATGACGAGGTGACACCAGGGAGATTCAATGGTTGCCTCACGAGGAGGTAGAGACCAACAAGGATAGTAGACCGTCGGATATCCGTCATCGACAGCCAGAGGGATGCGGAAAGACTAGAGCTAAACCCAAGATATCATTTCACCTTGCACTATCGAGGTACGGGGTTGAGGGTAGACGCCATATGGATGTTTAGATTGGTTGTTATTAAGGGCGGTTGCTTAGCTCTGTAGTCTTTACTAGTTGAGGGAGGGGCCGAGGTGGGGCCATAGCAACCACAAAAACAGACCTAGGTATATCTATATATAGAGGCTCTTTAAAGACGGGCCTATACAGATATGAAAAAGCTCCCAACCGAGTTCCATGTTTCTTGTTAGCCCTGCCATGGAACTCAGTGCACATTAGAGGACGTGCGATTAAGGCATCGAGCTACAATTACAGTACATACATGCGACAGTCTAGATACATGCATATCTGCTCTTGGTGGTGTATCACAGACTAGAGGGCATTACTCCGATATGGAATCTGATTCGATCGATGATGGCAGTCTGTACGCTTACGTAGCATAGTAATGACAGATATATGTGAAACATAACATTATTATATAGAGATCCGTACGTCACTCCGACGTAGGATGAGGGACTGCATTCACTATGGTGGAGACCGTGCGAGTGGTTTACCATGGGGTGTATATCATTATTGAGAGATAGCTAATTGTATTAGGGGGATCCATGGGAAAGTAAATGGGTACGATGCGCGTATAAGTCTTGAGTGCTATCAACCCAAGTAACCTAATAATCAAGAAAATGTTATGGAACAGTATTAGTAGGGATCATTCTGTTTTTAATATACTTGTATCTGCGTGGTGCAGAGAAATGTATTTATGAAACGTAATATATCATGTTCATCCTATCTTGCTCAGTTTACATTTTTTATTATTAATGTTATCTTGTTCTTCCTGTTTTGTATACCTGCCATGATATTTTATTTATTTATATTTAAAAGTAACTGGACTCGCCAGACTTTATGTCTAACCCTTTTTGTTTCCTCTTCTCTCTCTTCCATTCCCCCCCAGGTTCTCCGGGTGGAAGTGCTTAGAGTTGATTTGGATTCTTACAGCTTAGCTTGGATTTTTGATATAGGTGTACTGCTTTGACTTCTTGTCAACTCTCTTATGGCTTTGCAAGGGAAATGTGGTTTTATGCTTTTGTACTCTGATATTTTTGGCAAGACAGATTATTAATGTAATTAGTTGTTTATGATATAAACTCAGTATTTGGGACCATGATGTGTTGATTTAAATAAAGTTTTTAATTCCACTGCTATTTTTCATGTCTGTCTTGTGCTATTATGTTCCTATTTACCTATAACGCTTCAAAAAACTTAATGCATTCCCTTAGTGAGTGACAATAACAGACGTGGGGTTTAACAGTCAGATTTAGAACATTTGGGGTGATGCGGATCACAAGATGTAGTTTGATGCGGATCTGAGCACTATCAAATATGATGCGGCTTTAACCTGTATTATATCTCCGCATCCATCTATGCCAAATTGGCTGTTATGGTGTAGTGACCTAGCAAACTTCTCGACAATGGAAAACAAGGGAAAACCTATCCTTAGCGAACCATCCAACGGCGATCAAAGATGCTCTGATCCATCAGCGACCTCCTTCTGACATCTTAGCCACTGTTGACGCGGCACCACCTCCGGCCCTCGAGGCCCCAGTTACTCAAGCACAGTTTCTCGCACTTACAAAGAGATTCGAAGAAACAAAGCAACAACTCGAAGCCTAGCCCAGGAAAAATAGGGAGTTGATCCAACGACTCCAACAATAAAATAAACCAGATGATGCTCGCTTTCCAGCAAATGGGGGCATTCATCCTCCTTCGAACCGCATCTCCTCAAGCTCCACTTCTATCTTTCCTTTCGACAACTGAAGCCCTCATCAAAAATCAACCTTAGCAATGCTGGGATCACCATAAAATAGGGAATACGCCGTCCCGACCGTTACTGGCTTGGAACTAATCTTGATTAAGGAACTGGAACTCATGCCCCCACTAGGCAGACTCAGACTACCATGAGTCCGAACTTGGCACCTTCTATTCCAGCAACCAACCGGGCCCAAGTTCACCTTGACTAACCTCTGTGAAATTGTACAATCGAGGTGCATAGAATGATGAAGCCCATCCTCCAAGAAGACGCCCTAGGCTCCAAGATCCTCAGTTGGATCATGACTGCCATAATCCGACGGAGACCCAATTCCTGATTCTCGCCGACATGATAGATAGGATCGTGAGGGAATCGCAGGGGCATGCCAACAACGTCAGGTAAACTAGTACGAGACATAATCCCTTCACTCCAGCTATCCTCAACACTGAATGGACTGGGAACTTCAACATGCAAAAACTCACTGCTTACTCGGAGAACCCTAATACTCAAAACCTCGTTAACCGCTACGAGTGGCATATGGACTCATCCCGCGCCACCAACGTTGTGAAGTGCAAGTGCTTCCCCATCTTTCTTCAAGATATGGCTCTATCATGGTTCTCTTGACTCCTGCCGGGAACCATCTCGACTTTCAACCAACTCGTAAGGGGTTTGGAAGCACATTTTAGGATGCACGTTGCAAGATCCAAAGTCATCCTCTCAGTCTCAAACTTTTTCGAAGGCACCGATGAAACCCTCAAAAGCTACCTCAAAAGATTCAACACCCCCTTGGTCGAGGTCAACGATCTTACCCCTTGAACCATACTCGTCCAGCTTGCAAAGTGCGTACTTCCCAATTCTGAGTTCGGAGCATAGATATATTGAAAACAACCAAAGCCTTTGGAAGTCTTCAACGAGAAAGAAAACCAATTCCCAAGCCAATAATAAGCGCGAAGGAATCAAACTACTTGACCCGATCATCTACACACTCCACACCAAAACGAAATCCAAAAATCGGACGACTCTGATTCAGATCATCCTAACGAGCCTACTCAGGACAACAACGAGGGGGCCAATCCCAACAATCCACTACTCGATAAATACTCCCTTCTAAAAGAGTTTATCTGTCATCAGAGTCTCGAGCAGTACAGGCAAGATCCTACAAGTGAAGTTGCCGAGTCTTCCAACGCTCACTATGAACCTTGCTCATCCAAGACAATCATCAACTAGATCCTCCGAGATCATATTTCAACTCAACAAGATTGTAGCACCAATAAGTGGCCTATATTTCTGATGGAACAATGTCGTGTCTTATTTGAGTTACACCCTATTGTTAAATTTCACTTGTAGTATGTTTCCAAGCATGTACTTTGACACATTACTCAAGTTGTTAGCATGAGATGCTCTGATATAACCTTCGTCTGAAGTATCGTAAGCTATAACCGAGCAATCTCACCGACCACATACCCTGAAACTGGAGGCAAGCACTATAAGTCCAACGGGTATAGCCCTGCCTACCTACACTTATGCGTAATTTGGCGGCGGTCCGTTGGCATTACGAGTCTAAGAACAATAGACTTAGACGACCAATCTATGCTTAAGCGTACTCTGGAGTTGATAAACTAGCAATATTCCACCCGAACTTCGTATACCTCAAGCTAATCGAGAGTGAAGTTCACCCACTCGAACTCTACCTGACTTGAGTCTCTTGAGAGTAGAGTTTCGGCCTAATCAACCCTGAGTGCAACGCCGAGTCATGATACTCGAGCACAAGGGACTACAACTTCCATGGCATAGTGGACTCTGAGGTCATCATTAGAGATACCACTTTGCAACTCATTCCCACCTTTGCCTCCCATGTCGAAGGAAAAAGGAAATGGGAGCCCGCTTCTCTAAAAAATGCCTCCTCTTCGTTATGCCATGGTCATTCTCCTCCACCTGATGCTTCAGCCACCCTTCAATTAGTTGGGTGTACGCTGGGAAGCATTACCAGAGGCACATTCAAAAGTAGGCCCGGGCTGCCATCCCTCCACCAGCCATGCAACCATCCTCTACGATGTAGTGGTCATTGAGGTAGTTAGATATTGGTTCGCAACTTGTTCCCACCTTTGCCTTCCTTATCGTAGGCGGAACAATAATGGAAACTAAGCCCTTTTCTCTAAAAGACACCTGCTTTTCGCTGTGTCGTAGCCATTTCCTTCCACCTGATGCTCGACCATCTTCCAGTTAAATGGGGGCACATCGGGAAGCACTAGAGGATGCATTACTACTGAAGGCAAGCTCGGGGGAACCAGTCCTCCACCAGTTCCTGCTTTCCCACTAATTCCATCTTCCCCGCAATCGTGGAGCGGCCTGTTAGGAGCAAACCCACCACACGGAGGAGATGGCCCAAAACCGAAGTCTTGGCACCACGAAAGTCATCTGCAACATCCCCTGATGCTAAGGCTTCCTACATACAAATGTTTCGGAACATGGTGACAACCTTTAGTTTTAACAACTTAAACCGTATTCATCACCGATCATCAGCACAACACCCGGATCGGACTACGATGTGATTGGATCAATAATCGAACCCCGGAGTTGACGACTCAACAATATGTCCAAATTTTATGTTCATATCCGAGTAGTAAGTTCGAACAAGTTTGCTTCACGAACGTTACGCCAATCAGCTGTGTACGTTCGACTTCAGTCCCGATCCAATCGCACGACATCGTGCGACGATCCGAACTAGCTAACTCATTATTTGGAACAAAGAGAACTTGGTAGGTGCGCATGCCCGGGGGAAACCCTCTACTAGTACCTGCTTCGGTATAGTCATCGTAGGACCCAAGGTGGATCCCCATTGGTTCCCGTATTGGCATCACCTTCACTACCACCCTTGGAGAAACTATTTAAGAGGTACATCAACCACACAGAGAAGGCGAGCTAAAATCAAAATTTAGGCCATGGAAATTTCCAACATTCTATCAGCGCCGAGATTCCACTGAAACGAACACTTCGGAACACGATGACAACCTCCATTTTTAACAACTGACACCATGACCATTACCGACCACCGATGCGATACTGGGATCGAGATATGACCACGTCATGATTGGGTTAGAGACCAGACCTTTGAGTTTTTAAATCACTTGTATGTCCACATTCCGTGTGCACATCCGAGTCGCCAACTTCAACAAATCCATTTCTCAAGTGTCACGACGTTATGCTGCGATACGTCAATCCTAATCCAATTGCACAACATCGTGGAATGATTCAATTTTTGCCAACTCGAGCTCGGAATCGAAGGGACACACGAGTTTAACTAAGACTTTGTAATATGAAAGTATACTTTGTGTTCACACGTGCTCACTAAGTTATTATGTCTCTCGAATCCATTTCTCTTGCCTTTGAAGCCTCGATTACCGAATCGATCTCGACTTAATGATTGCTCGTGTACCCCTCTAGTTTGACCATCCGAGTACATGCATCTGAGCTCCATCCCGCTTCATAAGCAAACATATGTGGTCATACTCCACAACACATGTCATGTTTTACCATTACAATCGTGGATGCGTATGCGATTTTTCGAAGTATCACCCATTGGAACCAGCTTGGATCATCAAACAATCGCATACTTACGAATCCTAGTGATTAAACAGAACACATCAATCGGTCAATCCTCGAAACAAAGATGTTTTAACAACCAACTTATGTGATCGTGCGCCCAAGCCACGGCTACAACTGCGCATACGCGCTTTCGGAATCTCGACCGACCAATTCGACATGATTTGTTAAACATTGTGTGCTCGTAGCTCGAATGACCCAAGAGTACACACCAAACGATCGAGTTCCAGTACGAAAACTTTTCGAAAGTGAAGTTGCATGATCGTAGGCCCACGGTATACAATTTAATGTCATGCTATTTACTTCCACTTAGATCTACAACACAAAACCACATGTTAACGTGTGAATGCATATGCGACTTCAACCCGATAATGAACTGTTTTCACTTTAGCTTAATCAAAGTTGGGGACTAATGTTTAATTCCTTGAATCGACAGGAATTAAACACCTCAGACAGATTTAAGCCCGAGCTACGAGATTCAAGCAAGTTAAAGCTCTCAAAAATGATGGAATCCCGAACCTACTCCAACTAGCTTCAATAATGCGTCTCAACCGCTTCGAAGCATCGCACTGCTTAGTGTGCAAATCGACGGAAAGGTCGCGACCAGTCAACGGATACAACATAGAGATCTTTCCAACCACCACCAGACTTGTCACTTCAAAGCATATCTCAATAACACAAGACATACTTTGGAGGGCAAGTGTTAACCGACGTTTTGGTCTGATTACAACCAGAAGCAGTCCAGGCCCACATGACTCGGGACATCGCATGGTTCAAAGATGCACAAGTATTGCTAGCATCTTCAGGGATCAAGCAAAGACAGTGTCATGCAAGAACAGTCGTCATGGCTCGTCAAACTACTCTCTTACGGTACAAGTCTAGGATGTAAATTTTGCATCCCCCGGGAAACAATTTTTCGCATTTCCCTAGGATGAAATTTTCGCACCTCACCCCCTTCGGGATGCAAATTTTCGCATGTCCCTTCCCTTCGAGATGTAGTTTTTCACACCCCCCCAGGGATGCCATTTTCGCATCCCCTCGGGATGCCATTTTTGCTTCCCTCCAGGATGTCATTTTTCGCATCCGCCCCTTCCCCACCCCCAGATGCTATTTTTTCCACTTTGTCCCTCGGATGTAATTTTTCGCACCCTAAGATGCATTTTTCGAGATGCAAAATTCTGCAGCTGCCCACTCCTACAAATACCCCCCTCATTTCCAATGTGAAAAAGGTTGGTTCAAGCTCTCCTCCATGCTCTAATGGCTGCCTAAGAAGAAGATAATCTTTCCAAAGCCTCCTTAACATCTTCCTACTCCCAAGAAGGAAGAAGAAGCCTATTCTTAGATGCATGGACACGTTCTTAGACATTTGACTATACTTTTGAACATTAGACTGTTTTGGGCTGCTTTGTCATTCGGGATGAAGAAGATTATGAACATGCAAATAATCACTCTCGAATATTTAGTCAAATTTTACATACGATTGTACTAGTGATGTCCAACTATTGTAACCTTCAACAGTGAATAAAATCAGCAGAGCCTTCAAAGTGGATGTAGGTTCAATCCAAACCGAACCACTATAAATTATTATGTTCTTTACTTTCCCGCACATTATAGTGCATCTTGCATACTTTTCCGCTCAGGACATTAAGTTTCAAATTTTTGGAACTCTCGAGCGTAGGCAACCACTTTTCGTCATCAACAATTTTCTATTGAATCTTTTGGATGTTGTGCCATTTTTTAAGGCAAAAATTCTGTTGCTTTCACTGGGAGCTGAACTCGGGTTCTCTGTTTTCTTATTTCTTCAAGTTTCCTTCTTTTGAGATCTACTTAGATCTAAACAGAAAGCTTGATTTCATGGATAAAAAGAAGAATTCTCATGATGTCGGTCCCTCATGTGATGATCATGAAGATACTTTCATCCAACAACAACCTCCTCTTGATAATCAGACTCTTATCGAACTCAATGCTGATACCACCTCCAATCCTTATCATTCAGTTACCAGAGCCCAATCGGAAGATATCATCATGAAATTGAAGGAGATATTGAAGCAACCAAACACTTAGATTCAATAGAATATAGATCATATGCAGTAGCTACGTCATGCCATTCATGTTAATATTGACCGACTTAAGGCAAACACGAGAACTCTACCTCTTATTAATTATGTTTTAGAAAGCTCCTTATCTTCATCGCTATAAAGAAATTGGAATTATAGGAGAAGACTTTCAAAAGACAAAGTGGGTGTCACCATCGTTGAGGGGACAAACCAGCTTAGTCGTCTTTGGTTGGTGTCGATCCCCTCTATGGGGTCAATGTTGACCCCCACAAAGGTGCACCCTCGCTGACATGGAACGAGCACAATGATGTTGTTCAACCATGAAGGTCCCATCGAAGACACCACACTGAGTTGAATCGTGAGCGTCAGCATCTGACGGAGGTTATAACTCCCAACCTTACTACCATGATCTGTCATATCATGAGAAAGTCATAGGACTAAGCTACTGATGGGGATTGGGAAACCGATTTGAGGCGAAACCCTATCGTAAAAGATGTCCCGAACGCCGGATGGCTTGGACGATCTAATATGCCAACAATTCCTGCATGATAATGAAAAATAAAATCTCGACAGTTCATTGATAAATACGTATAAAATTTGATTTCCTCTCAAGACACTGATGCTGACACAACCCACACTCCTTGGTATTCCCAAATAATGTCATACTAAGGAATTGAAGCGACCCCCAAATTTTCACTATATTTAAATTCATTGTAACGAACCGACCAATTTTCGATCCTGATCATCGACACAAAAACCATGTCGACTAACCAAGCATTGGAAATTCACTAGATCTTTAATAGAAAGAATTTAAAGGCAAAGAAATAGAAAGAAAGAAAAGTTAGAATAGAAGAAAAGAAGATCATAAGTCTCACAAAATAAGGTTTTACATGAATCTCACAACGAAACGAATAAAATATATTATATAACATAACTTTTGAAATACAAAATTGTAAATGTATATACATACCATTAGAGTAAAATATAACAAATCATAGCAGAAATAAACAATAGATATCTAATGTTGAAGCCTCCTTCTCAAGCTCTTCCAAGTATATCTGAAAAATCCTGACTACGTGATAGTCCATACAAATTTGGGCACCCAAGAGTTTAGGGTAAAACAAAATAAAATAAACTATGGGTTAGCCATAGGACTGGTGTGAGCAAACTATAACCATTTGGTTTAACTTTTAGAAATCCTTTTAAAAAGATAGGATAATCGTAAGGCCGATCTACATATAAAAACATATGATTTTACTTTATGATAACCCAAAATATTCTTTGTATCAAAACTATTCTGATATTATAGTAGTGTCTAAATCAAATAAATAGCAATCTAGCGGAATGCTTCCATCTCACGCTCCACATACATAGTATATGACCAAAAATCTCATGGCGCTTTTTGGAGAATGGATTTCCAACCTTCCGATAGTGTATTTCTAGAGAGGAATAAACTAGGTTCAACAAGAACATCTTGTTAACTGGCCACACATGACCGGCCACTCATTTCCCTTGAGTGCACCGAATGTCTTATCACCAATGGTTGTGAGCAGCAACCGTTACCAAAAGCGTATAACAGCGATAAAATTAGGAGCAACTGAATTTTCTATATATCAGGTGATAATACATTCTAATGGATGCTGCCCACATAGCTATGCTGCCTGGCCTATTTTTGTCATTTTTCCGGTGCAGAGGCCTGAGGCTATGTCTTGCCTTTATAACACCACAGAATCATTCACTTTGAATGCCAAATTGTCTGATCCATCAAATCACTAATTGACGTCCTTAGAAATACATTGGATGTTAAGCTACGAGAAGTTTCCTTCTCCACCATAAACTATGGTACGTTTGAAGAAATTAATGTACGTGACCATCTAGAAATACTCTGTCAGATATTCGTCCATATATATTGTTCTGGGACTGCACAAACCGAAGGCATGATCTCATTAATCCATGTTAGGCAATTTCTACCTAGGATTAACAGAACAATCCTTGCACTTTACCTTGTCTTCAATCATCTTCAACATAATTTGATTCACAATACTTTTGCCCATACGGAGTGGTTTTTAGATAATAAAATCTAATCCCGATCCCTCTGCATTGACAATGGAAATATAAGATAGGCTAAAACTTTGATAGGCAGTTATTTAAATATCAAAGGAAACATCCGTACATTCAACGATCCTATTTCCAAATGGAAATTCTACTGATCAAGCATCAAGCAACACTAAACCCTTTAAATTAAGGGACAATTTGTCTCATATCCCTAATAGGTTTCGAAATTCAGCTCACATTCCTCCCTTAAAATTTTATAAATTAGGTCCCTGTTTTTCAAAAAATTATCAAAAAATCACGTAAATTCATAATTAAATTCAACATGTAATATTCATCAAATTCAGGCATTAAAACAACAAAAAAACATCAAAAACAAAAAAACAGTGAATCTCTAGTATATTGCATCAAACGATGCAATTATTTGCAATTGTTGCAAACATTTCAACAACAATTGCAATTTTTGCATCAAACTGCAGTATTATTGTTGAAATGTCAGCAATAATACTGCAATAATTGCAGCTTTTGATGCCATAATTCATTCACTACCTGTTTTTTTTCAACCGTGCACCATTTTTAAGCATTGTTGCTTACATATCAGCAATTGTAAGTGATGATTGCATACATATCAGCACATATTGATAAGCCTTTATTGGTTTTAACATTGTTTCTGACATTTCATCCATTATACACAATAATTGCAGATATTTCAGCAACAATTCGTAAGCCATGCAAAATTGTTCATCTTTAATTGCATATATATCAGCAAGAATATGCAATAATTGCTGATATTCATCCAAATTTTCAATATAAACTCAGGATGAATTTTTGCATACATGTCAGCAATTATTGGTCATAATTGCTGACTTTGCCCATTTTTTCAGAATGCATCTGCGAATATTTGCAATTTTTATTAATCAGCAACACATTTTTTTTTGAAAAACACATAAGGGCAGAAAATTGGGACTCACTTTGAATGAAAAGTTTGGGAAGGACGTCGTTTTAATTATGAAACATTTTAGGGACGTGTGGCTTATTTTCACTAAAATTAATTTCTTATTAATTTATTCATTTCTCAAATTCCTTTCAATATATTTACGCAGATATTCTTCAAAACCCGTTTTGGCCCCTAACGATTCTTGGAAAAATATTTCCAAATATCATGAACTCTTTATTTTCCATATTCCAGAAAATACCTCTTATCATAGTTGGAAAATATTTCCATATCTTCCACAAATTTGTATTTTCTATATTTAGAAAATATAGGTTATTAACATCGGAAAACATTTCTAATTTCAATTTCTTAACTTCTCATTAACGAATTCATTTCACTACCTATGCTTAGAAACATCTCCGATTATATTTGGAAAACGTTTCCAAAACTCATTTATATGGATTTAAACGAACGTCGTATAAAACATCGTTATGACAACTCAACCCATTAATCACTCAATAACTAACCATATTTCTAACCATTCTTCGCCATTGAACTTTAAACATTCCTTAGTCAAAAATGAAATCAATCAAGTTGGAGTGTAATTACCTTATAGACCATAACTGAACAACATTCTTAACTTCGAAATAGAAAAGGTTCACAACTTCAAATACAAACAAAACATTGCTTACACAACTCTCGGATTCAATTTAAGGATCCACTTCATTTACGGAAAAACATTGATTACAACGACAACGTTATAATCCCTACTTCCGAAATATTTAATTTTAAAATATAGCTTTTATTCATTAATTTAAATATTTAATTAAATCTTGATCAAAAATGGAAAGTAAATAGTAATTTCCTCAATTCGATATAGTCGAATTTCAATGTAAAACTCTCTTTCGAATAAATCTCTATTTGGTTAACGTTCCAAACTTTGGAGTAAATTTACTGTTAGAGATCAACCCAAATTGCCTTATAACTATTCCCATTTGCAAAAAGTTCGCTTCCAAACCGTTATTCACTTTCTAATGTGAATATCATTCCTTCATAGGAATCTGGACTCATTTTATCAAACCAACTTTTTTTTTGAGGAAGACGGGTGTGTAGCATAAAGCTACACAGCCGGTTACGTGTAATAACAAACCCACTTTATTTTTATTTGTGAATTTCATTATAGGTTCAAATCCCAGTTACCAAGTCACTTTATAAATCCACATCTACCCCCACTTCATTCATTCTCGAAGTTTCTATCCTTTGTATTGTAATTTGTAAGATTTCTCTTCTAAGATCTCATTCGTTTACTAAATTCTATTCATAAATCTTGAGAGAATTTATAAATAACTTATCCATTTTCCGTAGCCCTTTTATAGCAAATAGGCTTATTAGTAAAAATATTATTTTTATATAAAGGAAATTTTATGAATCGTTCTCTCGATTTATGACCAATCCATTTATACTTTTGAATCGGTAGCTAACCCATTTTTCCCTCAAAATAGAATCCATTAATTCGTTACAAACTGATTTCCTTATTATTCAAATTTCCATTGGAATTTATATTTCCAAACACAAATTTCCATTATAAATATTCTCATTCACGAAATAATTGCGTTATACCAATATTCACTTCAAACGTGCAAGATATTTCTTTATACAAACAAATCAGTTTGATTTCGTACTTGTAAATAGTATTTCGAATCCAAATTCTATTTGTAAGTTCTATTTAGAATTATTCAAACAAAATCTCATTTTTATTTCAACCGTTTATAATCTTGTTTTGTTCCTTTATAATTACCGAGTTCAAATCCCATTTCAAGTATCGGTTTTAAAACTGATTTCCACTTTTCTATATAAATTCAAAATTGAATTTATATTTCAATTTATCCCATGATAAACATTTTACTTAATTTATAACCTTTGTTTATAATTTAATTCTCTCAGTTACCTATGAAAACAAATTTCTATTTAAAATTTTCTTTTAAACTAATCTTCCCATATTCGTTTTATATCCACGATTCCCCTTTTATAACTCTGTTTATTTTCCAAAAAGGATCACATTTATTCTGTATAATCATTTTTTTTATTCTCATTACTCACATTCAATATTTTATGAAATTTCCCTTCTTAAAACTTCCATATAAACGGTTAATAATTTTCTACAGAAGTTTCTTAGTGAGTATCCAAATATTCCTTTTATAAAATCCACTAATAATACAAAATCCTTTAAATTTAAAACCCATTTTTAGAACTTCTTTTTTTACTCAAAAGTCCTTTCATGGTAATTTAAAAATACCAAAATTCAGGCCCAGTACCATCCAAACACAACATAAGCAATGACAGATTATATATCACTTCATATATCACAATAAGTGAAAAACGGTAATATAAACGTTAAGGAATCCAGTCGGATTCATCCAACCTGTTTGCTTGCATTCACAGATGTTAATCAACATAAATAACATCGATTTCACTCTAATATAACATATCATTGTAAGTAGAATCAATATTCAACCAACGATTTAAATATATAACTATATCAATAGTTTCAACTAATTTAGCAACAATTCATCCAAACAACAATCATATAGCATAAAGTTACGATGCATTAATTTAAAACTCGTTATATAAAACATAAACGAGTAAGAGATAGTGAGTTTACTCACATTAATTTATGTTGACGATTCTGCTTTTGTTTCATTTAAAATCAAGTAGGCATTTGATTTTTCTACGAAAATCCAGTAGCACTATTCTCAGACACATTAGTTTCATTACATAAATTTCTTTATTACGATTCCAACGTGACCGGTTTCGTCCGATTCTGTTAACATAAGACTAAGTTATAAACATTACAATATTTACACTGATTTAAAATATTTATAATTAATTAAATTTCCTAATTACCTTATTAACGTTTAATTAATCATGATTTACAATGTTTTCACCTGGGTTTTAAAAAATCCGTCACTGTTCTTCGCTCCAAAACATGAAACACGATCTTTTCTCCACATCAATATGTTGCGCTTTCCCGACATCGTCGGAGTCTGATCCTCCGTAGCCATTCGAATCCCAAACCCACCAGCCTCCAATACCTTGAACCTCGCGGAACTCGAGAACCTCCTCGCTCCAGATATTAAAGTCGAAATTGACACCTTCCAGCTTTGATTCCTGACGACTGGTAAAGTTAAACCCATCACCACCGAGATTATAGATCTCAATGTCCTCTACAATTTCTATGTTGAAGAATTTTTGAAATAATTAACAGATTTGCAGGAATTGGGGTAAGTAGTTTTGAACGTTTCAGACCATTGGTAGTTTATGTGGAGGCGATGTTCTTTGGCTTGACTACGCGAAGTATTGACTTAGGAGTAGATGGGGTGGGTAAATACATATAAGGAAGTTTATGTATTAATTTATTAATTTATGAAACTTAAGGCCGAAGTAACACGTTAAACGACTACATACGACCTCTGATCACGATGAAAATTAAAATCCTAGTATAATTCAATATTCCAAACATGATGGAACAAGTTTCGTCGAATTTCGATATCATTTGTACAACTTTTTTTATAAATTCACAAAGTGAATCGATACGTGTTTAAATCGAGCACGCTAACAAGATAAATCCAATTGACTTGAAACTAGAAATCTACAATAATTAGTCACTACGGATTTAATAAAATTAATTTCATTGAAATCCGAGTTCATTTGAAAATTGATTATTCTTAAGTTCCATATTAAATTAATAAAACAATTAAATAAAAATCTACGTGTTTACCATTCGTACGATCAACCTGAAAGTCCGATTGTTACAAAAATAGAGATCCTATAATAAATTATTAATACAGATCCAATGGCACAAGTTTCGTCATATTCCGAAACTGTTCTCCGGGAATGATACGTAAAGCAATGCAATTTTGGACACCAAAATAGTTGATCTACAAAAATAACGAACTACATACATATCCTAACTGTACACGTAAATACAAATTAAACGGAGTTTTGCATCTTAATTTGAACGTTTGCTCAAGTTACGTATAAATTCTTTCTAAATCAAATTAAATTCATTTGATTAAACGCTACACAAGCTAGCTGCATTTTTATGTCTACTGCAGTCACATACGATATATATACTCAACTTGCTTATGCATAAATCGAATTCATTTTAATAATTCGAGTCTCAACATCTCTTTTCACTATATTCAATTTCATTCGGGATTACCTCTAATCAAATCCAATTTCATTTAACTTTGCTTAAGTTAAATTTCAATCCATTTGATTCACTTTCACCTTTCACTCTATTTAACTTCATAAATTAAATTTAAATTCAGAATTCAAATTCACGGGTTTTATTTCAATTCAGTTGAAATCATATATATATTTATACATGTACATAAACATATCAATTCAAAACTTTAGAATCCTCAAAGAAACTTGTTTTTCCAAATAAATTTTCATTAGCAACCTTACTATGGTAGCAATCTGTCACTTAGAAACTCGAAAATAAATGCAAATGATGTATCGATCATCATCTGAATTATTATCCAGCGATTAAAGTGAGTTTAGTGCTTTATTACTTCCAAAATCTTTTCAAAACCATTTTATTCAAAATCCTTTCAAAATACTTCTATAATATTTTCTGAAATACTTCAAAAATACTTTCCAACATTTTGGGGTTTCATTCCATATTCTGGTTTGAATTCAATCTCATTTCATCTCATTTGTATACATTATCCATATACAAATCATATTCGATTACATATAACCATGTCAAATTCATTTGATTGTAATAACAATCAACACATCCATATACTATGATAATTTTAATCCTCTTATATCAAAATATAACTTTTGGATAAAATTATTTTATTTAACCACCTTAAAACAATACTGTGTCAAATTGCTTTGTTCGAGAGTTTAGAAACTTCTATGGATACAATTATACAACCTGTATCGATGAAAATTCATAAATAACTCAACAAACCAACCAACATAATATAAAACAATTTTTATATCAAGTAACAAATACACACTCATATATATACACTCAAACTCAATCTAGGGTCATCTCTATTCTCTAATTCCACAGAGCGAAGGTTATCACTCAACTTTTAGCTCTGATACCACTGTAACGAACCGAAAAATTCCCAATCCTGATCATCGACATAAAATCATGTCGACTAACCAAGCACTGGGAATTTACCTGATCATTAATAAAAAAAAATTAGTGGGTGAGAAATAGAAAGAAAGAAAATTTAGAATTGAAGAAAAGAAGATCACAAATCTCAAAGAATGGGAATAAACTCGAATCTCACATCGGAACAAATAAAATATATTATATAACATAACTTTTGAAATACTAATTTGTAACTGTATATACTACCATCATTAGATTACAACATAACACATCACAACGAAAATAAAAAGTAGCTATCTAATGCTGAAGCCTACTGCTCCAAGCTCTTCCACGTATATCTGAAAAATCCCAACCACTTGACTGCCAATAAACAATAGCTGTTTAATGTTGAAGCCTCTTGCTCCAAGCTCTTCCAAGTATATCTGCAAAATCCCGACTACTTGACTGCCCATAAAAATTTGGTCACCCAAGAGTTTAGGGTAAAACAAAACAAAACAAACTCTGGGTCAGTCATGGAACTGGAGTAAGTAAACTCCAACCATTTGGTTTACTTTTAAAAATCCTTTTAAAGAGATAGAATAATCATGAGGCCAATCCACACATAAATACAGAAGGCTTTACCTTACAATGACCCAAAATATTCTTTGTATCAAAACTATTATGATATTATAATAGTGTCTAAATCAAATAAATAGCAATCTAGAGGAACGCTTGCATCTCACGCTCCACATACATAATATGTAATCAAAAAACCGTAGGGTGCTTATTGGAGAATGGATTTCCAACCACGACAAGGTATGGAACTACCTTTAGATAGTGTATTTCTAAAAAGGAATACATTGGGTTCAACAAGACATCTTGCAACCCAGCCATACATGATCGACCTCATTTTGCTTGAGTGTACCGAATGTCTTATCACCAACGGTTGTGATCAGCAACTGTTACCGAAAGCATATAGCAATGACAAAATAAGAAAAAAACTAAATTTTCTCTAGATTAGGTAATAATGCATCCTAAAGGGTGTGACCCAAATAGCCATGTTGCCTGCCCGATTTTTGTCATTTTTCCGATGGATGAGGCCTGAGGCTACGTCTTACCTTCATAACATCACAGAATCATTCTTTGAATGCCACATTGTCAAATCCATCAAATCACTAATGGATGTCCTCAAAAATACACTGGGTGTTAAGCTAAGAGAAGTTTCCTTCTCCGCCACCAACTATGGTACATTTGAAGAAATAAATGTATGTGACATCTAGAAATACTCTTTGAGACATCCGTCCATGTACGTTGGCCTAGGACTAGACAAACCGAAGGTACTATCTCATCAATCCATCATTGGCAATTTCTACATAGGATTAACATAATATCCCTTGAACTTTACACCATCTTCAATCGTCTTCAGCATAACTAGATTTGCAATGCTTATGCCTATACGGAGTGGTTTTCATATAATAAAATCCGATCCCGGTCTTTCCGTATTGACAACGGAAATGTAAAATAGGCCAACACTTTGACAGCCAGTATTTAACTATCAAAGGAAACATCCATACAACCAAAGACACTATTTTCAAATGGAAATTCTATTGATCAAGCATTAAGCAACATTGAGCCCTTTAAATTAAATTCTTGTTAATTTATTCATTTCCCAAATTCCTTTCAATATCTTTACCTAGATATTCTTCAAAACCCGTTTAGCCTCTCACACTTCTTGGAAAAACATTTCCAAATATTATAAACTCTTTATTTTCTATATTCCTAGAAAATACCTCTTATCACAGTTATAAAATATTTCCATATCTTTCAAAAATTCAAAAATCATATTTTCAATATACTTTTTTAACATCGGAAGACATTTCCAATTTCCATTTCTTAACTTCTTATTAACTAATTCATTTCACTTCCTATGCTTAGAAAACATTTCATATTATATTTGGAAAACATTTCCAAAACTCATTTATATGGATTTAAATGAATGTTATATAAAAGATCATTACGACAACTCAACTCATTAATCACTCATTAACTAACTGTATCTCTAAACAATATTCGCCATCAAACCTTAAACATTCCTTAGTCAAAAGTGAAATCAATCAAGTTAGGGTATAAATATCTCTCAGACCTTAATTGAACAACATTCTTAACTTCGAAATAGACAAGGTTCACAACTTCATATACCAACAAAACATCGCTTACGCAACTCTCAAATTCAATTAAAGCATCCACTTCTTTTATGGAAAAACATTGATTATAACGATAACGTTTAATCCTTGCTTCCTAAATATTTAATTTAAAATATAACTTTTATTCACTAATTTGAATAAATAAATATTTTCTTAATTAAATAATTAAATCTTGATCAAAACGAAAAGTAAATAGTACTTTCCTTGAATTCGATATAATAGAATTTCGTTGTAAAACTCCATTTCGAATAAATCTCTATTCGATTAACGTTCCGTACTTTGGAATAAATTTACCATTATAGATCAACAAAAATTGCCTTATAACTATTCCCATTTGCAAAATGTTTGCTTTTAAACCGTTATTCAATTTAAAATGCGAATACCATTCCTTAATAGGAATCTGGACTCATTTTATCAAATAACCTTTATTATTATTTGTAAATTTCAGTATAAGTTCAAGTCCTAGTTACCGAGTCACTTTATAAATCCAAATCTACCCCACTTCATTCATTCTCGAAGTCCCTATCCTTTATATTCTAATTTATAAGATTTCTCTTCAAAGATCTCATTCATTTACTAAATTTTGATTCATAAATCTCGAGAGAATTTATAAATACCTTATCCTTTTTCCGAAGCTCTTTTATAACAAATAAGCTTATTAGTAAAAATATTATTTTGTTATATAAAGGAAATTTTATAAATTCGTCTCTTGATTTATCACCGTTGCATTTAATTTTGAATCCATAGCCAACCCATTTTCCCCCCAAAATAGAATCCACTATTTCGTTTGAACCTGATCTCCTTATTATTCTAATTTCCATTCAAATATATATTTCGAAATCAAAATTTCTTTTATAAATATTCTCATTCGCGAAATATTTACTTTATACCATTATTCACTTCAAACGCGCATAATATTTCTTTATACAATCTAATCATTATTGTTTCGTACTTGTAAATAATTTCTCGAATCCAAATTATATTTGTAACTTCTATTTAGAATTGTTCATACAAAACCTCATTTTTATTCTAACCATTAATAATCTCATTTATAATTTCCTTTATTACTACCGAGTTCAAATCCCACTTTAAATATCGGTTTCAAAATCAATTTCCACTTTTCTGCATAAATTGAAACTTGAATTTATATTTCAATTTGTCCCGTGATAAATATTTTACTTAATTTATAACCGTTGTTTATATTTTAAATCTCTCAATTTACCTGTTAAAACATATTTCTGTTTAAAATCTCCTTTTAAAACTATAACAACCCGGAAATGCGAGCCAGTTTAAAAATTTTATTTTGGCAATTTTAGTGAATTTTGCATATTTAAAATGAATGGGAATAGGATGTATATATTTATATACGTCGTCGTTAGATTATAAATATTTATATATATATATAAAAGGAATTGAAAATGGCGCGGTAGTTCGATAATTTGATTTCAAACTTCAATTGAACATACCGGGTGCAAAATAAACCGGATTTTAGCAAAACCAAAAATAATAGGATCTATTTGGGAATATCTTTCCAACGAATCCGAAAAATTGAAATTTCATAGCGGGAATCAAAAGATACGTTCAGTTGAAAATTCTGAATAGTCGCTATGGAATTCAGGCCCTTAAAAATAGCCATTTTGCAAACGACTTCGGATTTCGACAAAATCACTTTTGTTGGGTCCGTGATGTCAAGTTATTGTTAGATTCCAAATTTCATAATTTTTTGATTCAATATGTGAGCGTGGCAAAGGAAAACGCGTTTGACTAGTTTCAGTTGATTTTAATCGACTGGAAAATGGCCATTTTTCTAACGGTCTCAGAATTGGGCGAAATTAGTTTTGTTAGGACCGTATCGTCAATACGAAGCTAGAAAATATTTTTCTGTAATTTTTCGATTTAGTATGTGGCCCCGGTAAATGGAAATGTGCGTTCAAATTCAATATATCGATTTATATTTTAAATCTAACGAAAACTGATCGTAATGATCGAATTGGCTTACGATACATATCCCATTGTGTTCGGAATGGGGGTAATACGCCAGGGAAGACAGGCAGTGGGTCTCGTTTCGAGTTCGAAGGAAAAAGTTACTTTCTTGAATTAATATATATATATATATATATATATATATATATATATTATATACTGTCCAAAGTTAGCCCCCCCCATTAAAATTGATTCAGTCAAACAAAAAAAAAAGAGAGAGAGAAAGGAAAGATCGGAGGAGCAGGCGCGCCCCCTTCCACTGGCGATCGATTCCCCGCCACCACGTCCAACCTCCGGCGATGCAGCGCCCAACCCTTCCTTCCCTCACTCCTGTCTCCACTCTCTCCTTCCCCCTCGCTTCCTTCTCCAATAAAACCGCCGCAACCCTACCCAAAACCCGACTTCAGTGCCGCCTCCGTTCATCCCTCCACCAGCAGACGACCGCCGATCCGACCCTGCGCACCTCCCCCTCCCTGTCTCTGACCAGAGAATCCCTAAACCCCCTTCGCGAATCTGAAAATCGTGAGCTAGAGGAAGCCGTCGCCTCCTCCACCAGAATCGCTCCGCCTTCCTTAACTCCGGCAACTTCGGTCAGTGGCAACGGTGAACCTAAGCTTAGAGTTTCAATTTGATTCCAAGCGGCTTCACGGGGAAGAAAGACAGTGAGTTTCTTTGTTCGATTATATTAATTATAAACATTATTAAAAATATGATTTAATTTTACAATAGAAAATAATGTGATTTTTAAATATAAATTACATAGAAAAAAATGTAAAGACATTCACTTTTAGTTATTAAAAATGTTATCTTTATATATAAGGCATTGAAGCAAAAAGATTAGATGTTTATATTTAAAAAGATTCGATCTTTATTATTTGAATGGCATAATAAAAATTTGATTTTTGTTATATAGATAGCCATATAAAAATTCGATTTTTAGTTTTATAAAAATACGACCTTTATATGTGTTGTAGCGATGAAAGGATTTTATTTTCTATCTAAGTAAAGGTATGATTTGTTAGATGAGTTATAAGTGAAAGACGAGATTTTTAGATATGAAAGACGAGATTTTTATTTATAACAAAGGCGATATTTTTATATAATAGAGAAGTTAAAAATATAATTTTTATATTATACAAAGGATAAAAATATAATTTTTATATCATAGAAAGGTTCAAAATATATTTTTTATATCATAGAAAGGTTAAAAATATAATTTTTATATCATAGAAAGGTTAAAAATATAATTTCTATATCATAGAAAGGTTAAAAATATAATTTTTATAAAAGCAAGAAGTAAAAAAAAAATGATTTTTATATAGTAGAGATTATAAAAATATAATTTTTATAAGGTAGAGAATATAAAAATACAATTTTTATATATGTAGTGAATACGGACAACGAAAGTGACAAGAGGAGTGAAGGTGAAGATTTCCTACATAAGGAGAGTCGTGGTGAATGGATTTAGCTTGGGTGAGAACTTCTCACTTTAACTTTTCTTTTCTAGTTATATAAATATATACTAGGATGCAGACGGTGTTTAGTAGCACCCGACACCATCGTCCACAAACCATGGACTTGTTTGTTTGGTTGTGTAATTGGTTAGATTATTTGATTTGAATTTGATTGTTGGTGAAATGGAATGGATTTGATTGATATGTGTATGGCGTGGGCCATTATTAGACCGGGGATAAGGCTAGGCCTTGTCCCGTTTCTAGTATCGTGCCGTTATGCCGCCGAAATTTTCTAAAATAAGTTAGAAAAATAAAGATATCATTTTATTTAATAAATAAACCGAATAGAATATTCATAGGTTGAATAAAATAATTTGGTCGTTAAAAATAAAAATTTTAACGTGAATGTGAATAAATAAATATTCATTTACAAACCGGACGGTTTGTTTATGTACACCTATTTGAAGGACATTGATTGGGACGATAAATTTTACGCTTCGCCCAACTGCACAAATAAAATCTGTGCTTGATTGTTTGAAACCCCACACGGGTATTGGGATAAAATACGGCATACACCAATCCCAGTAATTAGTTGTATGTCGATGATCGATTGATTGACAAGCTTTTATAAGCGTTAGATATCTATATTTGATGCTTATACAGAGTAGTGCACTTTGGATGATGATTGATTATTTATCGTTGCTATTATATACATGTGTTGTATGGAATCCATATAATTAACATTATATGGTAATTGATTGGGCCTCATTCCAATTGGAAAAATAAAGAATATTATAAAATAAAGGTTCACGTGTTGACAGTGCTCATCCGTTGAGATTAGTCATGTGTTGAACGAAATATTTTAACAATAAAATTTACATCTTTATCATATATAAAATTAGAAACTAACTGGAAAATAGTTAAGATGAGTGGTCTCCTGGATATTGATCTGATGTTGGTTTCGGCCTTCGGGGTTAATATTTAGGGAATCGTTCTCTTACTAATTTACGGTTGGAGTCTAATTTGAAATCAAACGATAGATACCATAATTTTTATAAAATATATTAAATAACAAAATAGTCGCATGTTGACAGTACTCATTTGTTGAGATTAGTCATGTATTGAAAGAAATATAAATTCATTTGTTGAATAGAATAACGAAGTTATTGAAAAATATAAAGCCATGTTGATTAGAGATGCGCTATTTTGACACGAACAATATTTATATCGATTATATTCATTTTTATAATGAATATTGAAAAGAGATAAAAATCGAATATTTATAACAGGAATTTGAATTGAATAGAAAATAAATTCGAATTGAATTGAATAGAAAATAAATTCGAATTGAATTGAATAGAAAATAAATTCGAATTGAATTGAATAGAAAACGAATTCGATTTGAATTGAATAGAAAACGAATTGAATTGAATAGAAAACGAATTCGAATTAAATTGAATAGAAAACGAATTCGAATTGAATTGAATAGAAAATGAATTCAAATTGAATTGAATAGAAAACGAATTCGAATTGAATTGAATAGAAAACGAATTCAAATTGAATTGAATAGAAAATAAATTCGAATTGAATTGAATAGAAAATGAATTCAATTGAAAACGAACTGAAATAGAATTGAAGTCGATTTGAATTGAAATCGATTTGAATTGAAATCAAATAGAAATAAAGGTAAAACGAATTTATAAGGAAAAAATTCAATTTTGATTTGAATTTGAAATGGAAGTAGAAATTGTTTTGAAACGAATTTAAAACGATTTATAAAATACGTTTTAAAAGGAAATCGACGAAATATATATTATATATATAATATAATGGCCTGAATAGAACGCACCACGCCACGGCAGTTTGTGAATTTCGACCATTGATTTCGAACGGACATTACGGGAGATCCGACCATCGGATTCTCCTAAAACCAGAACCGTTGGGTTCGTATCGAAAAGAGCTTTCTAATGAATATTAGAAATTTGAAATCTAACGGTTGGAATTGGAATTATGTCCAAATCAAATTTGGAAATGGTCGTTGTAGGTGCGGTTCGATGGCCGTTGTTGGAAATCGACTGTACGGGCCTTGATAAAATTAACAAAAATATCAATAATTTGTGTAAAATCATAAGAAATGATTTGTGAAAAACTAGGACGAAAAATCCCACATTTGTAAAGATAAAAATTGATTTTTATCGAAATGAACTAGTTCTAAACTAAAATTAAAACCCAACTATTTTTAAATAAATAAATTGGAATTGAATTAGAATTGATTTGTGGGTTTATTATGAATGGTGTTTTAAATAACACTTGTTCTTTAACCCGATAATAAATAAAATGTGATTTGGGTTTATCGTGAACTGTGTTTTAAATGACATTAGTTCTTTAACCCAGTAAAGGGAGTTTTAATGAATCTGCAATTAGATTGAAATGTAAATTGATAATTTGAATTATCAAATTTGGAAAGTGAGCGAGAATGGAGTATTACCAGTTTTGCTCCAAAGTGATAGTTAAATCTTTAATTAGATTTGAACGTGAAATGGTAATTAAATTTACCGATAACACCGTGGTGTTAGTTAAGGGGGGTAAAAACAGTTTTGCTCCATGGGATGAATAGGTTGGGATTGGGAAATAAAATAAATAATTACTTCGGTGTGGTTCGCTAATCTCGACTAGTTTGGAAAACCATAATTTGGTTTGATATGACATCCAATGGAAGATTAAAGAATAAATTTAAAAGAATTTATCTTTGATAAAATTAATGGGAACCTTTCCCTAAGAATGTGAAATTTAGAAACTAACTGTAGGTTAGCCAAGAAGGATGGTTTCGGCCTTCGGGGTTAATATTTGGGGAATTGTTCTCTTGCTAATTTATGGTTAGTGACTGCTGAATTGGAATGAGGCGTATGTTTTGTTTGTGTAACATTTGTTTATTATATACGCGGGTCGTTCAGAAAGGCCGGGTTTATACCCATTCTGAATAAACGATTCGACGATATGTCGAAGATGAAGATGGTGATTGAAGACCAGAAGTCTTCACATCGTTTGGGTGATTACTGATGATCTTGATTGGGCTGTACACCCAAGACGAGGGAATCAATTGGTGCTAGTCCAGTCGTACTTGGAGATCGATGGATATGCGAGGAAAGTGCCTCCGGTTTCGTTCAGACCCAGAACGAACTTGTAAATGGACAGTGTGTCTGACATTGGATTTTATTCTATGTTGATTGATATCTATTAAATATACATCTGTTTGGCGGTGGAGAATTTATTCTTTTGCTTAACGCCCTTCTCTGAGACGTACGAGCTCAGAGGTTGTATATCGATGGACATCAGTCGCACGACATGAATTGCTTGTGTGGCACGCCTAAGTGGCAATTGATCAAGGCTTCTGTTGAAAAGCAAAGTCTTGTGGTTGATGATCAAAGCACGGCCTACGTGGCAGCTTTGTGTATAACGTGAATTTGCGAGCCTCAAACCTCGGTATGAGTCAAAAACGGGATAGTGACTGCGGGGAGAGCACGACGTTTCTTTCTAGCTTTTGTGGTGTCAGTGACTTACCAGCCCTGACATTTATATACTTTTCACCTATGTGGTTGTTGGATGAGGCACCTCGATTTTAGGTCTGTAAGGACCGGGAAACATGTGTTCAGGAATACTAATCCACTAATGTAAGTGTGGACCGATCCTGAAGATCCAGCGGTTACCCAGAGTGTGTAGTCCCGAGGCATTTGCTAGAGTGTCTCGAATCGGAGAGGAGCTTGCCCCTTGCCTCGATTCATGACGGAAATCCAATTTCCAATACGTGATATTGCGGTTTTAATTGTAGAACTAGTACGGCGACATGATATATGGTACCCATGCCGCCTATGATTGATATTTATGATTGAAATTGTTTTGACACTATAAACCTATAATAGTATCAAATGATTTGTTTTTAAACGTATCAAGCATTATTTGGCTATTATAAGGGAAAACCCTATCCTTCGGCTTGCGTTGCATTGTGTAATGGGACCTGGGTCTTATAATAGCTTCATTTTTCGAAAAAGCATTGCGTTGTTTATTCTATGCACCGGTGTTCTTGGGAGGAAACCCGTTCCGTGTTATACGGCGTGGTCCCTTGAATTACACTCTTTTAAAGTAAAGTTTTTAAATAACTGGTTTAGTTCTCACACCAGTCACATGACTGACCTGGAGTTTATTGTTTTAACCTAAACTCTGGGTGGCCTTATTTTCCGCATGGGCAGCTAGTAGTTTTGGTTTTGCAGATTTATATTCACAGGATCCTGGTTTACAACTGGAACGATGCTCGGAAAGCTCTGTATCCGTGTATTACTTTCAGTTGTGTTTTGTATTGTTTTTCCGCTGCTATTTAATTTATTGTAATCTCTGATATTTATCGAATGTGTAATATTTATTTATACTCTGTATATTCTTGTGTCTGATGGAATTGTTGTAATAAAAATGAAATGTTCTTCCGTCTGCGTTCTTTTGTGTGTTGTTCTCAAAGTATCCGCGCTTTCCTTCACGGGGAAGTTACGGGTCCTTACAAAAACTAATCTTTCGATAATGCTTTCATATCTATGATTCCTGTTTTACAACTCTATTGATTTTCCAAAAAAAATATTTTTTCCATATAATCTCTTATTTTCTTCTTATTAGTCACATTTAATAATTCACAAAACTACCTTTTTTAAAACTTCTATATAAACGGTTAATAAATTTCTACAGAAATTTCTTAGTTACTTTCCAAATATTCCTTTTTATAAAATCCTTTATATTTAAAACCCATTTTGAGAACTTCTTCTTTTGTTCAAAAATCTTTTCATAGTATTTCAAAAATACCGAAATCCAAGCCCAGTACTATCCATACACATTGTAACACCCCACACTTTTCTACGCCCATATTTCGGTAAAATTCAAAACTTGAGCACATTCAAGCATGGAGCGTGTATATCTGGTACCTGCAATAAATGAGCATGAGCATAATCAGAGTACGATAAAAGAAAACTCACAGCGGAAACAAAATAGGATAAACTAGTATTAACTTAAGTTACTACCTTTTTCAAAGTAAGTCACTTTGCCAATATCGAGCAGGAGAGAGAACGAGATCCGAAAGCCAAATTTAATCATTTATGAGAACATGACCTTCTCTATGAAACCAGGAGGTTGTGATGAGGAGGGGGTCAGAGCAACATGTTCTGGTGACTAAGAAATGTACAGCACAGACTATAACATATATATATTCCATTTGATTCAACCCAAGTTGTATGCCAGACAAGGTTAGCGATTCTAAACCAACCTTGCTAGAGCTTATGCACGACTCTACTACTCTTCCTAAAGTAGTATTCCAAAATTATATTACCGAGATAAGACATTTACATACATTCTTGTGGAGCCTTCATACCACAGCTTAACTAGTTAATTCTATTGAGAGTGGGTCCCTAATTACGGGGTTTCTATCTATATCCTCCTTCACTTATTAACCCTCAATAATATATTTAACGTTTTTCATAAAACTAGAGGGCACTAGCTACGAGACCTACTAGTTAAGGCTTCCATCATTCACGCGTATACCCTTGCCTCGTATAAGATGAGAGGAGGTATTTCATCGTTCGTTATACCTTCTAGCTGACCTTATTGGATAACCTCCCTAGTTGCTTGCTACTTCCCGTAGGATAATGGCCACAACTATCCCTTTTAATTTCCAGGTTTGTGTAGGCCAACACACACCTGCCATTTAAGACCCCTATACTTTAAAACCTATTTCCAGGTGGACTCTTTAACCCTAGTCACTTAGCCTTTTAGGACCAAGGAAGCGGACTATATGCGAAGGTTATTAGTCCGTCCCCTATTTGCCTTTAACACCTTTCTCTTTTTGGGATCAAGTAGGCTAGGTTATTAAATCATTCCCGTTTATTTCCTTTATACGAAAATACTATATGTACGCCATTTATTTGCGTCACAGGTTTATATGGTTAGTAATATCTTACATTATTAACCTACTAAGTCCAACTATATTTTTAATTATAAGTTTTATTGACATAAATAAGGAAGGTTATATTCCTTTTTCTCTAGGATATTTATTTATTTTCTTCCCAAATTTGGACTAAGTATTAAAGGACAATCAATATCCATTAATCCCCTTTTTGACGCCCATTTCTTTCATTTTGTTTTTATTGCCCTTTATGGCTCTAATAGTTATATTTACCTAAGACAGTTATTTATCAATCCCTAGTTATCTATTGTTGGACCCTAACGGACAATTTCTATTTTTATTTATCTATTGGTTGACTGTTATATATATATATATATATATATATATATATATATATATATATGTGTGTGTGTGTGTGTGTGTGTATTTACATACCGGGCCGCTCACATTAAGTTGACTACCAGTAGATGCTAGATATGCCAGTCGGTTCCGGGCAGGCTTCTACGACAAGTGAACTTAACCTCGTACCTTGGTACAATTATATTTATGCATTAGACCCCTTACGTTAAACTAACAACCTGTGGTTGCGGGATTTGTCGGTTGGTTTCAGGCAGGCTTACACCACAAGTTGAGTTTAATCTCGTGTCTAAATGCGGTTTTAATTTAAATTTCCTAATTGGGGTCCACAACAATTATCCTAATTGGTTTTAGGAATTGTAACCATTTTTCTATTCCCATTTATTTTCCCTAAATCAACATTTGGTTACAATGGTTATTTCTTAGTTTGCGGTCTCGTTTGTAATAGTTAATTACATTGATTGCTACAAATGGTCACCACAAATATATTAATTCAAAATGGATTATATTTATTTGTAATTCCATAATTGAACCTTATCCAAACATTCAACATTGGTCACAATTGTTAATTATTTATTTATGGCCTCCTTTATAGCAATCAATTACAATAATTGCTACAATGGTCACCATAAATATATTCTTTAAGTATGGAATATAATTTACATGTATGATTCCATCAATGAATACCATTCAACATTTCAAACCTTCAAACGTTTAATACAATTCATATTTTACCGTTTTACGCTGATTTGGACGGATAATACATATATATTTATTTTATGTTTGCGTACGGTCAACATAGTTATCTATTTTTGTTTTTATTTTTATTCTTAAATTTAAATTAATGATTTGGTCTAATCAATTAACCAAACATTCCCTTTTCATATTCAATTTTGCAGAAATGGGTTCAAGTTTTACAAGGATCATTAGCTGTAATCAAGCCTATTTTGTGGAACTGACATATTTCCAAATCACAAGAAATATATGTAATGTATTTTTATTTTGGAATAGTCGATGCAAATTACATATGAAAACCTGTATTATTTTTATATGTACCTTTGCACCACTTTTCCCTTTTTAATTCTTTTTGTCATACTTCTTGTGATTCTAAAATAATGACTCTTTATTTAAAAATGAGGAAAACGACATAATTTACAATGCTTAAGCAAAAAACCCAACAATATTGAAGATAAATAAGGAATATTTCTTCTTGTTCTTAAAATCGCATAATACATAAACTCATCTTTTTACCCAAACTTACAAATTTCATATTTCAGCACTGAACTAAAGATCTGGAACATAACTATAACAAATTTATCTTTAATGGGACTGATTTCCATATCCGCAGTTCTATGAACATGTATTACATATCTCATATTTCGTGGCATAACTATAGGAATATGTGGGAAAGATATAAAAATCCTACAATTCATGTTCTTTATAGTCGTACTTTTCGTTTGCCAATTTTTAAACATATTCATGATCAGATCTAAGTGTTGCAACAATTTACAATTATTTAAATAATAGATTTTGATAGGCATAAAAAAAAGATTAGATTCAAACGAAATAGATAAATCATTATATCCGTATTAGTAAATTTCCCACTTACCTTATAGCTTCCAATTTCTCAGTTTTGAACATTTTTAGGCTTACAATCCATTAATTCTTGTAAATCTATAGTTTATCTAGAAAGGGGAAAACTATATCTGTAGAAATAAAGGAAAAGGGAAGAGAGCGAAGAAATCTATCGTTGTGCATCCTCTTCCACTTAATCTATTATCTTTCCAATTCCATATGAATTTGACTTGATTTGGTATACGTATGAATATACTTTATTTAGAAATTAGGTTAGAAGAGGAAGAAAAATAGTTGAGCCCCCATGCCTTCATAGATTTGAATGGAAAAAGAGTGAGGCTCTACTTCACTATTTATAGGGGTCGTAATGGCCTAGAACCATCAGATTCATTTTAAATAACATCCGTCCATTTGTTTTATAAAATATAACCAAATTGCCCCTTAAAACCTAGCCGTCACTGGGCTGTGCAGGCATAGAGCGGTCGACACCCTCCCTTGGAGCGGTCGACCGCCCTTTGGCAAATCAGCCCAGTGAGGGCCGTCTATATAAGGTATTATATATATTAATTATACTGTTTATTTATTTCCGTCCGTTATTCATATTTCATTCGTAACTTTTTCATATGGACTCCGTTCGCGAAACTTCAAACATGAAAGTTGACCAGAATTCCGAGATGAATGCATTGGTTAAAGTTTCATAGTCAAATTTTATCGCTTGCAAAAATTCCTATTTTTTAGCTTCTAATAAAATAACTATTTATTATCAAAATTCTGGGTTGTTATATTCTTCCCCCTTAAAAGGAATTTCGTCCCAAAATTCTAACAACTAGTTATCCTATCCTACACAATCAATTTGTATACATCCACTTTGCAACCATGTGTATATATGCATGGTGTACTTAATGCACTTCAATCATAAAATATGCGTGCAAGATTGTTCTAAATTGGGCCCTCTATATGTATGCATTGAGATTTTCAAAACACTTTCAAAAACATGATGCAAAACATCCTAAATATATTGGCAATTCTATATGAATGCAAATTTTGAAAATTCTTTTTCATCCACAACCTTCACACAATTATGAATAAAAGTGTGAAGCAACCATTTTGCATCCAAACCCTACCATCTAAACCATCATGTAATCTAATTGTTTCCTATTTAATTTCTCTTAAACCGGAAAAATGAAATCAAAGCGAAGAATTTTAACATTTTTTTCCGCTTACAAATATTACAGTTCCCGCCCTACAGTGGAATTTTCACCTCAGTTACCCATAATACTCCAAAAATTTCCATCTATAGACAGTAAAGGAGACTTAAAACAAGCTCTAAAACGTAAAATTAGTTAATAAATAGCTCGTGTGTATTGTTGACAAGGTTTGGAAACATCGTTTCCAAGGCTAAACAGCCTTTCCCTTGTTACCGTTAACATTTTTATCGTATCATCGGTCCTATTGCACCGCTAAAACACACACACAAAGCATTTATATATCTTCCTTACGCTATTCATTGACCAAGAACCAAAATTATTCATAAAAGGAAATTTCCGCCTAAAAACTTCTTGTGTTTCTTTTGAAAATTTCTTTTTAAAATCGTTTCACTTTCCTATAAAATAAGAAAAATGATAAAAATGTTTTTTTTCAAACAGCATTTTCCAAAAACTTTCAAAAATGTATTTTGCGGAAACTTAAACAGTTCAAGTCACATGTTGGCGAAGATGGAAGTCCGTGATGCGAAAAATGCGAAAACTGAAATCACACACAAAAGGACCAAAATGATTTTTAGCTTTGACAAGGAACAGTGATTTATTTATTTATATACCCATGACGAAAACAAAGCAAAACAAGTCCTCTGCTAAAATTTATCCAACACAGAATTCTATTCTTTCCAACTCTAGGACAACTGTTAGTTTAGATAAGAAAAATGAGATTTCATTTAAATAGGTATGCGTAAATGACATAAACATTTTCAAACATAGAAATATCATTAACCTAAGTCGTACGATTTGAAAAACACCAACAATTACAGGCACGAATCACCATGAAACCAAGAACCCGATGCTGGAAAGGGATAACAACAAAACAACACTAAAACTCTCAAAATAATGGTTAAAAACAATGAGATGCCTTGCTCTGCGGCTGGAGTTCAAAGCAATATTTATTATCTTTAATTAACCATATCATGGTAGCAAAATGCTCAATCTCATGTTACAAACACTGTTCGTGTTGTTGGAGGTTTCCACATCATCATCTCTTAAGAGAGGATTTATGGTGAGAAAAGAAACCTACCACAAAACCGCTTCTCATCGAGACCCACCTAGTATTGTCTAAAGACAAAGTGGATAAGTGAATTTATAGAAAGTAATTCCATGAGACAACACATAAGCACAAGCTGAATCGAGTATGATGCGGTACTAATAATGGTTACGCCACCGATCAAATAAAGGAATTATTTCCACATCATAAGACAAATCTAGTCATAACTTCCCATTTATAGAACGATGTGCTAAATAGGTCACATGTCTACATAGGCAGTTCGAACATAGATTCACAAACACAAAAATGGACACTAAGAAAAATAGATTTGCTGCAAAATCTCCAAAGCCAATAAAATAAGAGACCATATAAGTTTGCGAATAACACAGATTCCTCTAAAATCTCATCGAGACTTTCCTCAGAAAAACCATCCAAAAATAGCTTATCTTCATCTCCGAAATGATGGTTGCCTTAGAAAGAACCTATTCGAACAAGGTATAGCAAAGGCGGATGCAACACAAACACAAATCCTATTGTAAGATCTAAATGCAAGCCCAACTACTTGCCAAATTTTCTTAGCGCTAAAGTGGTAAGACCTTTTTGCTCGTTCTAATCCAACCAAATGATCTCTACCCACGGGTGAGACTTAAATGGTGTGAGTAAGATCGAATAATGCGACTAGGTGTTATAGGCCAAGAAACGGTCGGAGAGAAGAAATCAGATCTTGGAGTATTAGTGAGGCAAGATCTAATGCGCAAACAAGCGCGAAAAATGAGGAGGTGAGGCAACGACAAAGATAGAGAAGAAGGATAGAGATATTGCACTGCTAGATGAGGAAGAAAGCACAAAAGAAGGAAGTTAAGGGGTAACTTGGACCCAACTTTTAT
Source organism: Allium sativum (assembly GCA_030737875.1). Lineage (NCBI taxonomy): Eukaryota > Viridiplantae > Streptophyta > Magnoliopsida > Asparagales > Amaryllidaceae > Allium > Allium sativum. The sequence continues at coordinate 615,331,532 of CM060912.1, forward strand.
GGTTGAGTCCAAGGTCCAAGTTGTACCAAAACTCATCAACTAATTGGTCGTCCTAGTATAGCACCAAACAGTCAACTACCAAATGGGCTTTGGACAGATGTTGGACCTTGGACTTATTAGTTCGGATTGAAATATTAATCTGACCCGCATTATCTTTTAAGATTTAACGCGATCCAAAAATAATTATCCTCACCACCGCGGTATTTAAAGACCGCAGCCAAAACTCCGAACCAACTCCAAGGATTTATAGTCTCAACAATGATGCTGCTACTACACAACGAACGAATGAGTTCCGAAATAATTTAGCTAGAAATCTGGAATATAAATTAAAATGGATTTTCCCCTTGCCTAGCTGAAAACAAACAAACGATTCATGAAATCAAGTTCCCCAAAATCCAGATGAAGGATTTTCCTTTGCCTTTTCGAAGAAAATTTAAAACTTTTCAGAAAATGGAATTTTATTATAAACTAATGGTTTCGTAATTATGAATCTATATTATTATTACTATTTATATTCCAATTTTATATTTCAAACTGGGAAAAACCTTTTCATGTGTAAAAATGTTAGAGCTTTAGAATATTAAAAGTTAAATATATTATCCAATATATATAGGAAAATCGATACTAATAATCACAAGGAATATATATTTATTGTTTTCAAGTTTAGTGGCATATTTCTTGTCCTTCCTAATTCGATCTTTCCTACCAATCCGACTATATTTATTAAAATTACACAATAATTTTAAAATTTTGAAACAAGAATAAATTAAAATTTAAAACCATATCTTTGCAAATTATTTTTCGAAACCGTATTTCAAAACCATTGAAATCCATTTTTATTTTTCAAATAGTTTTAAAAATAAATTTGCTCGAATACAAGGCCAAGAACTCAATTGAATACTTCAACAAAGGTAGATTCGGAATTTTAATGAACAAATGGATACACCTCGTAATTATATTTTCGAAATGGATACGACATATTAACATGGGATTTTTTCCACTTTTGGGTCGAGCAATGGTCTTAATCAGAACTACTAAACAAATCCAAAAACGAAATCTCGATAATCTCGGTTGTAGCTAGATTTTTGTCCAGTTTCCAAAGTCGAACCAACGGACACCATCATATGCCTTCTCATGCTCTTCACGATGAGATCGCCAATGTACTATGGGGTAAGACAGAATTGGTTAGAAACCCGAACTCAACATCTTTCAACTCTTATTCACTCAAAGCCTATTTTATTATTAGGCCCACGACTAATTCATCATCGAAATAAATTAAAGTCGAGTAAGAAAAACAAAGAAGATAGAAAAGAAAATCGAATTGCGTTCTCTTACGATTCCTAATTTAACTAATTCCTCTAATCATTTAATCTAAGCTCTTATACCAAATGTAACACTCTACACTTTTCTACGCCAAATTTCGACAAAAATCAAAACTTGAGCACATCCAAGCATGGAGTGTGTATATCTGGTATCTGCTATAAATGAGCATGAGCATAATCAGAGTACGATAAAAGAAAATTCACAGCGAAAACAGAATACGATAAACTAGTAACTTAAGTAACTACCTTTTTCAAAGTAAGTCACTTTGCCAATACCGAGCATGAGAGAGAATGAGAACCGAAAGCCAAACTTAATCATATGTGAGAACTCGGCTTTCTCTATGAAACCTGGAGGTTGTAATGACGAGGGGTCAGAACAACAAGTTCTGGTGACTAAGAAATGTACAACACGGACTATAACACAGATATATTCCATTTGCTTCAACCCAAGTTGTATGTCTTACAAGGTTAGTTATTCTAAACCAACCTTGTTAGAGCTTACGCACGACTCTACTACTCTTCCCAAAGTAGTATTCCCAAAATTATATTATTGAGATAGGACATTTACATACATTCTTGTAAAGCCTTTATACCAGAGCTTAACTGGTTAATTCTATCGAGAGTGGGTTCCTAATTACGGGGTTTCTATCTGTATCCTCGTTCACTTATTAACATTCAATAATGTATTCAATGTTTACATAAAACTAGAGGGCACTCGCTACGGGCCCTACTAGTTAAGGCTTCCGCCATTCACGCATATACCCTTGCCCCGCATTAGTTGAGAGGAGGTATTTTGTCATTCGTTATACCTTCTGGTTAACCTTATTAGATAACCTCCTTAGTAGCTTACTACTTCCCGTTAGATAGATAGCCATATCTGGCCCTTTTAATTTCCAGGTTTGGGTAGGCCAACACACACCTGCCATTTAAGACCCCCTATACTGAAAAACCTATTCCTAGGTGGACTATTTAACCCTATTCACTTAACCTTATAAGATCTAGGAAGCGGACTATACGCGAAGGTTATTAGTTCATCCCCTATTTTCCTTTAGCACCTTTCCTTTTTTGGGAGTAGGCTATGTTATTAAGTCATTCTCGTTTAATTCCTTTATACAGAAATACTATACGTACTCCGTTTATTTACGTCGCGAGTTTATATGGTTAATAATATCTAACATTATTAACCTACTAAGTCCAACTATATTTTTAGTTATAAGTTTTATTGACATAAATAAGGAAGGTTATATTCCCTTTTCTCTAGGGTATTTATTTAATTTCTTCCCTAATTTGGACTTAGTATTTAAACAATAATCAATATCCATTGGTCCCCTTTTTGACACCCATTTCCTTTCATTTCATTTTATTGCCCTTTATGACTCTAATGGTCATATTTTCCGAAGGCAACTATTTATCATTCCCAAGTTATCTATTGTTGTACCCCAATGAACAATTTATGTATTTATTTATTTATTGGTTGACTGTTATACATATGTATATATATTTTTACATACTAGGCCTCTCACATTCACTACTACAAAACTGGTCACTTGCTTCGGTTGTTTACCCCCTGTTGCTGCGTCTCAACAATAAAAGCAACTGTAGGAGATGCAACAGACTTAAATCTATTACTTCTGTCATCTAATAGAAGAAGAAATACGATAATTTACTTATGCTGTTACTAACAACAGAAGCAATAGAAGAGTTTATGACTAAAGGCCTTTTTGCTTCTGCTGTCTCTTACAACGGACAAAAAAATCACACCTTTTCCTGGAATTTTTTTTGCAACATGCACTTATTTAGATGCACAATTGATATTTTCCTTAACATAGCGCATGCAACTGCAAGAATCCCAGTGAGGTTACTAAATAACATAAGATTATTAACATGAAAAACGCTATTACATCAGATTTAGCTTTGGTATCTCCTAGAAATAAACAAGGAATATTGTGATAGGTTTGATTTTTTTTATAAATATATATATATATATATATATATATATATATATCAATCACAAACATGATACAAGAAATAAAGGCCAAAGCTGCACAGGTGCATTTGTAAATCCATGCTCCATGCCTACAAACATGCAAAATAAAATATATTAAACTATTTGGCGCTGCTACAATATTAATGACATTCCAAAGGGTCTCGAGAATAATAAAATGTGGCAAACTAGTAAATGCATGCTATGGTTGTTTACACAGTCAACTCTCATATTATATAGTTCAGTTAAATGTAAATACAATAACTATGTCTACTTACGTACGACCTTCATACAAAATTAATGTCACTTTTCATATCTGACTCAGTGGACTTTGTAGCCAATCCTCCATGTCCAAAAGGTAGAATAATATCACAAAAGTTTGGTACATGTAATTGAGTTTATTAAACTGTAATATTATATTTAAATCATTGTACTTTGTTGTTTAAAAAAGAAGGCAACACCTAAAAGTGAGTATAATATTGTATCAGTTTCCAAATAGTATGATAAAAGCAAAGATTGCTGCTTGGGTAGCTGCCTTTGGAATCCATTCACTGGGCCATACCATACGCTAGCACTAAAACAAAGCTATGTACTATCTCACTTAGACCCAGCAGTTCTTCCATGGACATTATTTTCCGGTGAACCATGATATTTCCAACTTCTCAGATTACCAGTAAGAATCAAATTTTATTCACGAATATGTTTAAACCTGTTAATTCTTATCCATTAAAATCATTTGATTACCTACTATAAGTTGTTATCATCTCCACATCATTATTGAAACTGCATTAACTGAACAAACCACAATTGCAAATCCTATGTTTCGTGTATATAAAACTAGCTTATATATTGTATCCACAATAACTTAAATTATGAATTTCAATATATCATGCCAGACAAACAAAATATCAACCATGCATTAAAACAAAATTACCTAGAAAAAAAATATTAATCAAAATTTATATTTTGTATACACATGAATTGGTTAAAAATGCTAACTTTCACTTCTGCACACCTACCATAACAAGAGATGGCAACAGGGGATATCGCTCAGGTATAAAACAGAAATAAAAAATTATTTTTGGAACTATTAAGATATCGTTGTGCAAAACATCTAAACATATAATTATGTGCTAACATAGACTAAAAGTATTTACCTTTGTGCAAAACTATCAATCGATATCACTCTTCCAAGTTATAGCTGATATAAATTGGATGTCTTAGCTCTTGAATCTACTATAAAATATTGAAATAGAATCGAAAATAGAAACCATACTAACCTGAGAAATGGACTAAGAACTAATATCATTATCCTTTTTCATCTACTTGTTGAATTATACGATCATGCAACTGAGTTTCTTCACCAGCAATGGAGAGAAGATTCAATTTATGCTTTCTATGATTCACAAGTGGTATCTTTGTGAAAATCATAACAATAAACAACTACTCAGATTTTAAATTACATAATACAAAATAAAATAATGTAGCATTGAGTAGGTAGAAAAAACAAAAGTAAAACAAACTATTTTCTGAACTTAAATAACTTGAACAAGTCATAAGAATATATTTTCTAAGACCGCTATTTTGGTAAGCATTCTGTTTCAGAAAGTTAATGTTGTGTGATACTTTGGAAAATGCATTAAATTATACCTCGTTTGATGTAGATAAGAAGCATAATATGAGTTTACCATCCATTAACAAACTAGCATCAGAAGTAATGTATTAAAAAAATATAGGATGTGCTACATAACGTGAAGTTCAAAATTAAGTGTAATTAATGCACTCTAGCCAAAGCCGATTATTGGGCTAGGCAGGCTAGACTACGGAATAGGGCAACCCACCTGTTGGGGCAATGAAAAAGAAGAAAAAACCTAGTTTAGATTTCCAAAATCGCATAAAGAGAAATCGCGGTGCTTGCTTCCATTACCTCAGCACAGTCACCGGCATCATCGCATCGCAACTTCTCCTCTGGACCTCCAATCCAGTTAATCATTTTAGCTTTAGCTTTCAATTTCAATTTCAGGAATGCTTTACCGTAGCTAGTAATCTCAAAATTTTGGTTTCTAGCTTCCATAACAGTTCAAAAGAAATAATAGTAAATAATACTATAGAATTATTTGTCTGCCCCAATTGAAGTTTGAGGAAGCCTTGGAATGACGTTCAGTGATTTTGTTTGTTTGGTTTAAAAAACTGTTAATATTTATTTCCTATTAGTTGACAAATTCAACCCATAGATCATAATTGTTTGTTGTTATTGTAATAATTCATATGCTTGCATAATGGGTGGTTTTTTTTTTTATTATGTCAATCGATAGGCAAGTAAATTAGTGATATCAAAACTGTGCAGTTTATTATTGATGATTGATTATTTAATTTTTTAAGTCAAATACCTAAATGAATAACTTAGTTGGCTTATTTTTGTTGAATGTATCAATCTGTGGGGGAGCTCATGGAATTTTTTACCTTTTTTTTGTTGCATTTTGGGTATGTTTTGTCATGTTTGGGAAATTAATGAAAACATATTCATAATGTTTTTATTACTATCATTATTACGTGAAGGACAACCAAAATAATTCTCGTCTAGGGCAACCTATTGTATAGAACCGGACCTGACTCTAGCCATTTACAAGGCTAACACAAAGATGGAGGCAGCTACAGTTTTGATGGCCATAACAGAAACTCCAACCAAAAGGAAAACAAAAGATATCATGAATAAACCAAACTTCGACATTCGCAAACTGTCCTTGGCATAGCTAGTGTTTGAGAATGTGTTGTAAACAAAAGAGTACACACAGGTGAAATGATAGGGTTCAGGGGATTGGTGAATCAGATTAAACTATATTAAAATACCATTGGAATTAGAATAACTAACATCTTATGCAAGCAGAGACAAGGCTTAATAATTATAATAAGTAGTTACTGCAGCGTAGATGTTATATGCAAGGAAAATATCTGAAGTCTGTAGAGATACAATGCTCAAAGATCCTATAGTAATATTTATAAATTATCAGTTAGAAATCTGATTAAGATTCTTTTTCTTAGTAGCTTGAGCATCAAGCCTTGGCCTTCAAGGAAACTAGTAACGGAAGCCAACACATCAACAATTAATGTTTTGCAAACACAGTCATTTGGCAAAATGTAGTATTTAAACTTATTTAAGTTTCAGAAACACTACAAATTTTAGCTGCAACAAACTATCAAGCAACTTTACTCTCAATATCAACATTTCACATTCAAATAACATAAAATCGAAATTCCTAAGAAGACAAATTAAATTAAATTAGATTAAACCGAATGGTTACAAATTTGAGACATTACGGAAAAAGCGATGATGCGTTGTAAATACAAAAATTAACAGTTAATATAACCAAATAAAATGACACCCAGTGTAACACCCCACCTCAGCCAGGGTGGCTCTTGCAAGCACTCTGACTTTGGAGGGGTGTTTGAATCAGGTAAACATGCATAATGATATATCAAGGCAGAACAAGAACATATGTATATATGTAAACAGAGTAAATAAGATAAGTAAAACAGCGGAAGATTTCAAACTATTTCAAAACAAGTCTGGTACAACATAATGTCAACTTTCCAAATACACAAGTCTAGATAAAAACAACATCACTGAAAAACTGAAATACATAAGTACTATCCCCAAAATAAGTGATAGCCATAGCTAGCTTCATGTCAAGACCGTACATGAGCTAAAATCCCACAAGCAAGCGATCGGAAATCCAAGCTAATCTCCAATATTCCCACCCTGAGAACCTGGGGGGGGGGGGGAACGGAAGAAAAGAGGCGAAAGAAAAACAGGTCAGTCAAAAAGACTGAGTAAGCCCTACTACAATCAATGTAAACTGATAAAATTAACTGACATGAGAAGCAGGGATGAACATAAGGATAACAACATACTAGCATGATGATTAACTAACAAGGTAGATAAAGGTGTCATCGCATAATCAGGTTTAAGGTTTTTGCACCACAGGTGTACTAGCAAGCTAACATGACTTGAATAAACAAGTATTGATCCCTTGGCCCAAGCTTTGGCCCAATAACATGAAATGACCCTAATACAAGGTCCAACCAAACGGTCTAATCGATCGGCTCCCTAAGCCTAACTCGTCACGTGTTGGTGTCAATACGGCCCAAACATAATTGTAGTCGGACTGTGCCGGGTCCACCCTTCGGGTGTATCAAGCCCTAGGGTGTCAACCCTTGGACACCATAAACATGAGTGCACAGTCTTGATCTACTAGTACCCATGCTTGACTTCTCCAAATACGGACTACGTGCACGACCATAGTCCGTCCGGAACTACATCGGCGTACCACTCGACCGTCGTTTTGGTCACTTATACCAGTCCAGTAATCGTGCCCCCACCCTAGCCTAGTCCCTAGGGTCTTAATGATACAAACTTGGGATTACTGCTGGAGTGGACCCCCATTGCTAGGATTTTCTAGTGGGTTAAGTACGGTTTAACCCTTTTACTAATCATGGATTAACTTGGTTAAGTGTAACGATGGGTTCACGACTTAACCCCGATTAATCCACCAAGCCCAAATTGGTTAAGTATTAAGTGGACCATGACTTAACCCTAATCATGAGGCATTAATTAATTTAATGTGCCTTAACCTCTCACATTAGACCTTGTTGTGGTTACTAGTTAAGTTGGGCGGGTCCGGGTAGCTTTACACCACAACTTGGTCTAACCTCGGGTTCAAGGTACAACATGACCAACTTCTCACATTGGGTCCTATTGTTTGTAGCAACTAGTTAAGCCAGTCGGTTCCGGGTAGTTTTACGCTACAAACTCAACCCAACCTCGAGTTGGTCACACTTATATTTTCTAAATGTCATGTCCATCATGTTTCCAAAACATATTACAAGTTTTCAAGAATTTGGGTAGACCTAACTTAATAGGTAAATTCCCAATGGGTAGAACTAACTTAATAGGTAAATTCCCAATCTTATGTATTCATGTCTTTTAAGTTTACCCAACCCCAAACGCAATCCCATCGCTTACATAATCGCAATAGCGCATAAAGGATAGAAAGAGGGAACTTGGCATAAAGATGACAAATGGTGTTGAAGCCACAAGTTTAACATGGTGGCATATGAAATGTACATATGTTCATATACTTGCATATTGCATCATTAGGCCTCAAAAGTATGCATAAAACCAAACTTAGCATATAAGTGATACATGGTGATAAATGACATGTAGAAGTTGCCATAAGTTCGCATTTAGCCTCACATGCAAGTTATCATAAGGGATATGATAACTTACATGTTGCCAAAATGCAACCTTTAGCATAAAGCTTGAAGCTTTAAGCTCATAAACCCAAGATAAGCTTGCATAACATGATAACATGAGCAAAATGATCAACCCAAATTTGCATAACATAACTTGCATATCATATGGCAAACTTGCATATCATAACATAGCAAACTTGCATAACATAACATGATAAACTTGCATATCATAACATGGCAAACTTGCATAGCATGACATAGTAAACTTGCATATCATGACAAACTTGCATATCATACTGATCAACCAAACTTGCATCATCCATTTAACTTTAGAGTTTAAATATGAAAGTAGAGAGGGCTTACAATGCTTATGAAGACACAAAAATATATATAGATTGAGACAAAGCCCTTATGCAATCAAATAAACCCAAAATGCAAGCTCCAATAGAAAAACCCTTGAGCCAAAATGATCAAAACCCTTGCTTTATGATGTAAATATGGAAACTTGACTTGAATGCAAGCTGATGATGCTCACACAAGCTTGAAAACACTTGTATGCATTGAAAATCTATCATAGAAATAACTTAGGAATTTCATGAAGAGAGTGGAGACCATGAGAGGAATGATTTTGCCATAGTTTAGTTACTTGAATGAATAATGATGATTTAGGGTTAGGTTAGGGGCTTATTTATAGAGATTAGGATTAGTTTTAGCCTTAGGATTAAACCCTAATTCCAATCTCAGCCCTCAAAACCGAATCTGGCCCCCAAACTCAACACAACTCCAAAATGGTGCACCAGGCAAAACTGCCCGGCTGAACCAAGTCGACAGCCAAGTCGACAGGGCTGTCGACTTGGGTCCAACCAAGTCGACTCCCAAGTCGACAGGGCTGTCGACTTGGGTGCTCTGGCGGGAGTTTTCCCGCCTAGCCCAATCTGACCGTTTTTCGAATTTTGAACCCGAAATTCGAAATCTGTTTTGAACTTGAAATTTTCTGAAAACTTCATTGGGCCTTAATCGGGTCATACGGACTCCGATTTTCGAAAACTCGGACTCTATTTCGCGTATTTTTCCGAGACGAACGTAATGGCATAGCCCGTTTCCCTTGATTCAGATTTATAAATTAAATTCTACCTCGATTTATGTTATAATAGGTTATTGAAAATACGGGTTGTTACATTCCCCCCTCCTTAAAGGATTTCGTCCCCGAAATCTCTAAGTTAGGAAGAACGTATCCTACCATCCAACATCCATCTGCTCAAAATATCATCCACGAGCAATCATTGTCCTTACAAGATTCTAAATGTTGTATGAACATATGCAAAGATGTGTGTATATGTACTTATCTATTGCAAATATCATCAATGCAAATTATGTTAGTGAAATGAATCCATATGTATGCAATTCCTAACATAATGTATAACATCTATATGTGTGCACATAACATACATCCATATGCAACATCCATGTGATAACACAAAAATTTTCATCCATGAATAAGCATAAACACTCATGCATATGCAATATGAGGAGTGTGTGAGCCGATCTAGTGCCTAACGTGTATAATGCATCCACGAGTAACCACTTGCAAACACTTGCAACCACTTGCAAACATCAAGCATAACATGTTTCAAACACATGTTTCATCCAAAGGGTTTCTACCTAAGGTTCTCATGACAAGATTAACACGATATAGATAGCAAAAGAAAGATATGCTACAAAGAGATCGGGAAGATAAGCAAGATATACTCCTTTTGGATTACAAGAAATCCCTTCCTAACCCAACCCATATTCTATAAAAGCCCAAAAGGTTTAGTCAACCTAACGGACCCCTTCAAACCCTGACATGTATTACTAACCGATGAGTCATACCCCCCTTATGGAGTTTACAATAGAAATGGGATCGAGTATGGGACCGAGAGGATATACGTAAAAGATAACATGTGAGTAAGCTCCACAGGAAAACAAGGATCAAGGATATACTCATAATAAAAAAGATATGATGCGCTTATCCATCCTTCAATCTTCTAAGTCATGTTTCCTTGAGTTTAACTCCACCGTGCTTTGATTGTCTTTTACTTCATGATTCCTTGGCTTCTTAACTCTTATTTCCAAATATGAGTTGGAACCCATTTCATTGTCGCCTCTCGTCTTCCTTTTTCACTTACTCTTCTATCATTCTTGGCTTAAACATAACTATGACCTCATGGTTTCATGCAAGCTCTCCAAAATTCACTAGTGAATCCTGGATCTCATTTACTTACTATAAAGTATTCCACGCAGCAGAACTTTTCTTGAAAATACCAACCCTCGTTGCCAATTGCTCTTACTAACGTGATTTTCTATAACTCATGCTTGAACGAAATGAACCATCCGCCTGCGAATGATAGGCCGTACTTAGATTCAGTGCTTGCCCATGACTTCCCGTAGACTATCCCAAAACTGGCTAGTGAAGATTGAGTCGCGGTTACTAACTATACTTGAGGGAACCCCGTGCAACCTCCTTATTTCTTGAAAGTAATCCGTTGCTAGCTATGATGCAGTCCTTTCGCTCTTTACCAGAGTGAAATGAGCGCTCTTCGTGAGTCTACCTACCATGACCCACATGCTCGTATTCCCTTTCCTTGATCTAGGCAGTCCATCCACGAAATCCTTCGTGACGCTTTCCCACTTCCATTGCGGGGACCTCCAATGGATGTAATAGCCCACCGGGCTTTTTATGACTCGGCCTTAACCTGTTGACACAACATGCACCTTGGGACAAACTCGGCCACCTCCTCGGATGATGTGCATCTTCAAGAACCTTCTTTCTCTCATCGCGTCTTAGCCATCCCTTGTTATCTATGGCGAGGTGACTTAACATCCTGCCTCTAATCAACTTGTCCATGATCTCGACTAACTGCGGGTCTTCTTTCTGCGAAGTCCCTACTTGATCCATAAGGGTAGGTCTAAGCTCAAGGGACGCTAACTAACTAATTAAACTGAGAAAGCTTCTTACTTCAATTGTCCTCGTCGGAGCTTTCCGGTCTTGAACCGCGACCACTTTAGCGGGATCCACCGCTAAGCCTTGCTTAGTAACTATGTGCCCAAGAAATCTAACTTCTTTTCTCCAAAATGACATTTGGAGGACTTGGCTTTCAACTGATGGGCTCTAAGCGTATCCATCACCTCCTTGAGATGTCTAGCATGTTCTTCCTCGTTCTGTAAGAAAGTCAGGATATCTTCTACAAAGACTACCACAAACTTGTTCAGGAACTCCCTAGGCACCCTACTCATCAAGTCCACGAAGTAGGCGGGTGCATTAGTCAAACCGAATGGCATGACTAGCCATTCTAAGAATCCATCTGGAGTTTTGAACGCAGTTTTGTCTGTACTATCCTCAGCTACTCTGAGCTGATGGAATCCAGTAGCAAGATCAAGAGAAAACAGATGTTCCTACAAGATAATCAAACAAATCATCGATCCTTGGTAATAGTTGTCTATTCTTCTTGTTCTACTCACGATAATCAACACACGGGCGAAGCGAACCGTCCACATTAGTAGCGAATACTACTAGAGCACCCTCTTCGGAAATGCTTCATCGTATGAAGTTCTTCTCAAGCAACTCCTTGACTTGCTTTCTTAACTCTCATCTCGCGGGACCATGTGCCTAACCGGCCACGTAACTGGCTTGGCATTATCAACCAGATAAATGCGAAAATCTATCTCGCGTTTAGGGGTAACCCCTTCACTTCATCCAAGATATCAGGATATTCTCGGACCACCCTCATAGATTGCAAACTATCGATAGACGAGTTGAGGGATTCAAGATAACACAACGTGACGGGACCCATAGGGTTACAAGAAATTTTTAGGGTATTACCGAGGCGAGTCATGAGACTCACAACCCTATGCTCAAAAATCAAGGATGGCTCCAAAACTGGACAACCCATCCATGCCCAAAATCAACCCATACCCCATGAAACCGAGAATATAAGCATCACACGAGAATTCTACACTCAAGATAGAAATTTTCAAATCCACGCAGATCATAGACAAATGGGCGGAACCCCTAATTGGATTTGAAACACACACGGGATCATTAACTAGACTAGTACTTAGGTGCAAACTTTCAACTAGATCAGATGAAATAAACTATGCGATGCGCCAGAATCAAACAAAGTACGAAAAGGAAAATCAGAAATGTAAACAGGACTTTTAACAGAAACACTACCTCGATCATGAGCTGGAAGAACGATGTTGAGGGGATGAACTCGCCCTCCAGATGGTCTTGCACACTGAGTCTGACCTTGCCCTTGCTTCTTCGGGCAATCTTTGCTGAAATGTCCAAACTCACCACAATGAAAGCATTCACCACTTTTCCTTTTTCTCTTCCTACAATCCTTAATAAGATGCCCAACTGAACCGCAATAATGGCACTTCCTCTTGTCGTTATTGCCCTTGCTATTGTTCCCCTTGTTGCCTTGACTCTTGTTCTTGTTCTTGCGGTTTTTGGAGTTCTTGCCTTGCTTCCCGGAATTCACCGTTCCTTCCGACGTAGGCCCTCCCTTCTTCGGGCAGTCCCTAGTGAAGTGTCCCATTTCTCCACAGTCAAAGCAAGCGCCCTTCCTCTTTCTGCAATCCTTGTTTAGATGAGTCAAGCTTCCATAAGTAAAGCACTTCTTTTCCTTCTTATCCTCAGACTTCTCCTCCTTCTTTTTCATTTCCTTTTTGGGCTCCGTTTCCTTGTTTTGAGACTCATTCATCTTGACCTCCTTCTTGTCACTCCTATTCTCTTCATTGAGTAGGGCCATATTCACCAAACTCTCGAAAGTTGCCCCCAAGGGTATATGAGATATGGCCAAACCATGTAATGGCTCGTTTAATCCTAGAGCAAAGTATAGGGCCTTCTTCTGAGCTGTGTTAACCAAGTCCAAACCGACCCGAGCCAGTTGATTAAACTTATCTATGTATTCCCTAATAGTCATGTCCCCTTGCTTCAGTGATAGGAACCTTAGTCCAAACTTTCCCCGAAAGACATCCCAAGTCTCAATTGGCCTAGTAGCGGTGGTGACCACCCACCAACGTGCAGCTTCTTCCTTTAGCAACCACACTGCCAATAAAACCTTCCTCTGATCGTCTAACCCAAAGATAGCAAATAAATCCTCGGTCTCTTTCAACCAATTTCTGTCCTCTACAAAAGTCTTAGTGCCTTGAAAGTTCTTACCACCCATTGCTTTGAAATCTTTGCAAGTCTTTGCGAAGTCAGCTTGAGGATGCTGAGGGGGAGGAGGAAGAGGAACCTCAGCGACAGGAGGAGGAGGAACATTAACTACCGGAGGAGGTGGAGGAGGAACATCTGCGGGGCCGGCTTCGGTCGCCTTAGCCTCCAAAAGTCTCCTATACCAAACAGGTACGTGTACTCCCTCCTGAATAGCAAAGTTATCGGCCATACTGAAAACGAAGAAAAAAGACTGATTCAGAATGGAGGAAAACGAAGGAATTTTGCTAATGGCTTTTTGGGGAATAGCCTTTAAAATAAACTAGACTTTTCTTTGGGAAAATACTTTATACTTGGTTTTGAAAATAGTTTTCCAAAAGTTTTTAAAACCTTTTTGTTCCTTCTCGTAAACCATATGCTCTGATACCAAATGTAACACCCCATCTCCGCCAGGGTGGCTCTTGCAAGCACTCTGACTTTGGAGGGGTGTTTGAATCAGGTAAACATGCATAATGATATATCAAGGCAGAACAAGAACATATGTATATATGTAAACAGAGTAAATAAGATAAGTAAAACAGCGGAAGATTTCAAACTATTTCAAAACAAGTCTGGTACAACATAATGTCAACTTTCCAAATACACAAGTCTAGATAAAAACAACATCACTGAAAAACTAAAATACATAAGTACTATCCCCAAAATAAGTGATAGCCATAGCTAGCTTCATGTCAAGACCGTACATGAGCTAAAATCCCACAAGCAAGCGATCGGAAATCCAAGCTAAGCTCCAATATTCCCACCCTGAGAACCTGGGGGGGGGGGAACGGAAGAAAAGAGGCGAAAGAAAAACAGGTCAGTCAAAAAGACTGAGTAAGCCCTACTACAATCAATGTAAACTGATAAAGTTAACTGACATGAGAAGCAGGGATGAACATAAGGATACCAACATACTAGCATGATGATTAGCTAACAAGGTAGATAAAGGTGTCATCGCATAATCAGGTTTAAGGTTTTTGCACCACAGGTGTACTAGCAAGCTAACATGACTTGAATAAACAAGTATTGATCCCTTGGCCCAAGCTTTGGCCCAATAACATGAAATGACCCTAATACGAGGTCCAACCAAACGGTCTAATCGATCGGCTCCCTAAGCCTAACTCGTCACGTGTTGGTGTCAATACGGCCCAAACATAATTGTAGTCGGACTGTGCCGGGTCCACCCTTCGGGTGTATCAAGCCCTAGGGTGTCAACCCCTGGACACCATAAACATGAGTGCACAGTCTCGATCTACTAGTACCCATGCTTGACTTCTCAAAATACGGACTACGTGCACGACCATAGTCCGTCCGGAACTACATCGGCGTACCACTCGACCGTCATTTTGGTCACTTATACCAGTCCAGTAATCGTGCCCCCACCCTAGCCTAGTCCCTAGGGTCTTAATGATACAAACTTGGGATTACTGCTGGAGTGGACCCCATTGCTAGGATTTTCTAGTGGGTTAAGTACGGTTTAACCCTTTTACTAATCATGGATTAACTTGGTTAAGTGTAACGATGGGTTCACGACTTAACCCCGATTAATCCACCAAGCCCAAATTGGTTAAGTATTAAGTGGACCATGACTTAACCCTAATCATGAGGCATTAATTAATTTAATGTGCCTTAACCTCTCACATTAGACCTTGTTGTGGTTACTAGTTAAGCTGGGCGGGTCCGGGTAGCTTTACACCACAACTTGGTCTAACCTCGGGTTCAAGGTACAACATGACCAACTTCTCACATTGGGTCCTATTGTTTGTAGCAACTAGTTAAGCCGGTCGGTTCCGGGTAGTTTTACGCTACAAACTCAACCCAACCTCGAGTTGGTCACACTTATATTTTATAAGTGTCATGTCCATCATGTTTCCAAAACATATTACAAGTTTTCAAGAATTTGGGTAGACCTAACTTAATAGGTAAATTCCCAATGGGTAGACCTAACTTAATAGGTAAATTCCCAATCTTATGTTTTCATGTCTTTTAAGTTTACCCAACCCCAAACGCAATCCCATCGCTTACATAATCGCAATAGCGCATAAAGGATAGAAAGAGGGAACTTGGCATAAAGATGACAAATGGTGTTGAAGCCACAAGTTTAACATGGTGGCATATGAAATGTACATATGTTCATATACTTGCATATTGCATCATTAGGCCTCAAAAGTATGCATAAAACCAAACTTAGCATATAAGTGATACATGGTGATAAATGACATGTAGAAGTTGCCATAAGTTCGCATTTAGCCTCACATGCAAGTTATCATAAGGGATATGATAACTTACATGTTGCCAAAATGCAACCTTTAGCATAAAGCTTGAAGCTTTAAGCTCATAAACCCAAGATAAGCTTACATAACATGATAACATGAGCAAAATGATCAACCCAAACTTGCATAACATAACTTGCATATCATATGGCAAACTTGCATATCATAACATAGCAAACTTGCATAACATAACATGATAAACTTGCATATCATAACATGGCAAACTTGCATAGCATGACATAGTAAACTTGCATATCATGGCAAACTTGCATATCATACTGATCAACCAAACTTGCATCATTCATTTAACTTTAGAGTTTAAATATGAAAGTAGAAAAGGGCTTACAATGCTTATGAAGACACAAAAATATATATAGATTGAGACAAAGCCCTTATGCAATCAAATAAACCCAAAATGCAAGCTCCAATAGAAAAACCCTTGAGCCAAAATGATCAAAACCCTTGCTTTATAATGTAAATATGGAAACTTGACTTGAATGCAAGCTAATGATGCTCATACAAGCTTGAAAACACTTGTATGCATTGAAAATCTCTCATAGAAATAACTTAGGAATTTCATGAAGAGAGTGGAGGCCATGAGAGGAATGATTTTGCCATAGTTTAGTTACTTGAATGAATAATGATGATTTAGGGTTAGGTTAGGGGCTTATTTATAGAGATTAGGATTAGTTTTAGCCTTAGGATTAAACCCTAATTCCAATCTCAGCCCTCAAAACCGAATCTGGCCCCCAAATTCAACACAACTCCAAAATGGTGCACCAGGCAAAACTGCCCGGCTGAACCAAGTCGACAGCCAAGTCGACAGGGCTGTCGACTTGGGTCCAACCAAGTCGACTCCCAAGTCGACAGGGCTGTCGACTTGGGTGCTCGGGCGGGAGTTTTCCCGCCTAGCCCAATCTGACCGTTTTTCGAATTTTGAACCCGAAATTCGAAATCTGTTTTGAACTTGAAATTTTCTGAAAACTTCATTGGGCCTTAATCGGGTCATACGGACTCCGATTTTCGAAAACTCGGACTCTATTTCGCGTATTTTTCCGAGACAAACGCAATGGCACAACCCGTTTCTCTTGATTCAGATTTATAAATTAAATTCTGCCTCGATTTATGTTATAATAGGTTATTGAAAATACGGGTTGTTACACCCAGAAAAACCCAAAATAACTTGAAATGTCAAAATGCAAGAAAATTCTTACATGGAGTGTAAAGAGGAGGTGAGATTATATCCGTCTATAGAATAGTCGGGGCAAGAAAAGTGATGCGGAGAAGAACCAATACACTTTCCCTTTATCGTTTTGTTAAAGAATTGTTCGCCCCTCTTTAGAAATCAACTTTCTGAGCTTTAAACTGGTATGAGCACCATTGCTGACTGAAAACTAGAAGTTGGGTCGTTGTTAAAAAATGATAATTTGTATACAGACCGAAAAAAAAAGAAATGTTTTTCCCACTCTTGTTTGCCATTTTTCGTTGTGAGCACATGATGGCGGCGGAAAGTGGAAACCTAATTGGGAAAAGGAAAGGAATGAACTGATACTTTGTAACACAGAAGCTAAAGTTACGGGCCAGGAACAGGCCGCATGTGTTACACATTTTTGTTGTCGTGTATTTCGCATCTCATGCTTGGGGGCTTTTGAATACTAATTTTAGCATTTGTTGTTACTTTTCTCATTTATTAGTTATCAAAAGTACTTATTAGCTAAACCGTTAAATTTTAAACAATGATAAATTATTAAAAATTAATTATCAAATTGTAAATTAATTAAATATTAAATACTAAACATCAATAATTAAATATTAATTATAAAAATATAATTAGTCAACATGTTTTTATATTAATTTTTCATCATAGTCATAAATTATTCGTGTTAATTATAATTATGAAATATGATTCATAACATTAAATATTATTTCTCAATTATTATTAATAATTTCTAAAATATATTTGATAATTACCATCAAAATAATTATTAATTATAATTGAATATTAATTTCAACATAATCGTTACTTGTTCTCGATTATTATCTATCAACAATATTTATTTGTTATTAACTGTTACGTGCTAAACTATTATAAGTTATTAAATATTAATTATTAAACTGAAAATTACTTATGATTATAAATATGATTAATAATATTAAATATTACTTCCCAATTATTATTAATTATTTCTAAAATATATTTAGTAATTACCATCAATACTAATTATTAATTATAATTTAATATTAATTTCAACAATAATCGTTATTTGTACTCATTTATTAGTTATTAATGATATTTATTCATTATTAACTATTAAATCCTAAACTATTATAAGTTATTAAATATTAATTATTAAATTGTAAATTAATTGTGTATTTAATATTATACATTAATAATCAAAAATTAATTATGGAAATATAATTAATAATTATCAAATTATATTGATTATTAATCATAACTATAAATTATTTATATTGGTTATAATTATAAAATATGATTACTAAATATTAAACATTACATCTCAATTATTAATAGTTATTTATACATCGTAGATAATAATTATTTAATAGTGGTTTTTAATTATAACTATAAAATAAAACTATTAAACACTAAAAATTTATTTTAAAATTATTATTATTATTTATCTATAAAATATAATTATTAGCCATACCTAATAAATGTAATTTATAATCATCTAATAATAATTATATAATTAATAATTAATAATGATAATAATTATTATAAAATATTAAATATTATTATAATTTATGATTATAAAATATTAAATGTGAAATGTTGCTAATTGCTTATTAACATTTCAAATTACTTATGAATTATTAAATGTTTTTCTTAATTATTTATTTATTATCTATTAATTATTTAATTGTCATTATTGAATATTAATTATTTAAAATTAATTATTAGATATGAAATATAACTTATTAAGTACTAAACTTTATTAATAATTATTACATTTTAAATATTAGTCTTATTTAATATAAAATCATTAACATTTAATTATGCAGTCATATTTTAATCAATAATTAATAAAAAATTATCACGTAACATTTGGTATTACTTATTAATTAAATGTTAAATGTTAAACATTAATCATCAAATATTACTTATTATTTACAAATTAATTAATATTAACTATAGTTTTTAATTATTAAATATATTAATTATTAATAATTAACTATAATAATTTATTAAATAAATTATTTTTATTGATCATTTATAATTTTAAATTGTTATCGATAGTCATTCATTATATGATATATGTAAAGTTATTACTTATAATTATAGACATATGTACTTACTTTTGTGCATGTGCAAATATAGTTAACATTATTTGCTTCGGTTTTAAAGACATCTGAAGTATATAACACACATTTTCTTTCCTGCATTTGCTTCATTTCTTGGGAACCGATGCAATAACAGTATTCGCTTCTGTTGTTCATACAACCGAAGCAAATATTACTATTAGCTTCACTGCATTTACTTTGGATATTAACACAACCGAAGCAAATAGTATTACTTGCTTCAGTTTCGCAACAGCTAAAGCAAATAATGTTATTTGCTTCACTGCATTTTCTTTGGTTGCTAGGAAAAACGAAGCAAATAATATTATTTTCTTCGGTTGTGAGTAGAACTGAAGCAAAAGAGGCAAAGCAACAGACGTATTTTGTACTAGTGATTAAGTTGACTACCTGTGGATGTTGGATATGCCAGTCGGTTCCGGGCAGGCTTCTACCACAAGTGAACTTAACCTCGTGCCTTAGTACGATTATATTTATGCATTAGACCCCTCACATTAAACTGACTACATGTGCTTGCTGGATTTGCCGATTGGTTTCGGGCAGGCTTACACCACAAGTTGAGTTTAACCTCGTGTCTAAATGCGGTTTTAATTTAAATTTCCTAATTGGGATCCAAAACAATCATCCTAATTGATTTAAGGAATTGTAACCATTTTCCTATTCCCATTTATTTTCCCCAAATCAATATTGATTACAATGGTTATTCCTTTATTTGCGGTCTCATTTATAGCAGTTAATTGCATTGATTGCTACAAATAGTCACCACAAAAATATTAATTAAAAATGGATTAAGTTTACTTATAATTCCATAATTGAACATTATCCAAACATTCAATATTGGTCACAATTGTTAATTATTTATTTATAGCCTCATTTATTAAAATCAATTACACTAATCGCTACTACGGTCACCATAAATATATTCATTAAGTATGGAATATAATTTACGTGTATGATTCCATAAATGAATACCATTCAACATTTCAAACCTTCAAACATTTAATATAATTCATATTTTACCGTTTTACATTGATTTGGACGGATATATGTATATATTTATTTTATGTCTGCATACGGTCGACATAGTTATCTTTTATTATTTTTATTTTTATTCTCAAATTTAAATTAATGATTTGGTCTAATCAATTAACCAAACAATCCCTTTTCATATTCAATTTTTCCAGAAAGGTTTCAAGTCTCACAAGGACTGTTAGCCGTAATCATTGTAAATCATGCTTATTTTTGGAATTGACATATTTCCAAATCACGAGAAATATATGTAATGTATTTTTATTTTGGAATATTCGATGCAAATTACATACAAAAACCTGTATTTATTTTTTTAAGTACTTTTGCACCACTTTTCCGTTTTTAATTCTTTTTGTCATACTTCTTGTGATTCTAAAGTAATGACTCTTTATTTAAAAACGAGGAAAACGACATAATTTACAATGCTTAAGCCAAAAACCCAACGATACTGAATGTAAACAAGGAATACTTATTTTTATTCTTAAAATCACATAATACACAAACTCATCTTTTTACCCATACTTATATATTTCATATTTCTGCACTGAACTAAAGATCTGGAACATAACTATAACAAATTTATGTTTAATGGGACTAGATTTCAGATCCACAGTGCTATGAACATGTATGACATATCTCACACTTCATGACATAACTATAGGAACATGTGGGAAAGATATAAAAATCCTACAATTCATGTTCTACATAGTCATACTTTTCATTTGCCAAATTTTAAACATATTCATGATCAGATCTAAGGGTTGCCACAATTTACAATTATTTAAATAATAGATCTGATAGGCATAAAACAAAGATTGGATTCAAATGAAATAAATAAGTCATAATATCTGTACTAGTCAATTTCCCAATCACCTTTTAACTTCCAATTTCTCAGTTTTGACATTTTTAGGCTTACAATCCCAATTCATATAAATCTATAGTTTATCTAGAAAGGGGAAAATTCTAGATCTGTAGAAATATAAGAAAAAGGGAAGAGAAAGAAGAAATCTATCATTGAGCATCCTCTTCCATTGAATCTATTATCTTCCCAATTCCATATGAGTTTGATTTGATTTGGTATACGTATGAATATATTTTATTTAGAAATTAGGCTAGAAGAGGAAGAAAAATGGCAGAGCTCCGCTGCCATCATATATTTGAATGGAAAAAGAGTGAGGCTATACCACTTTATTTATAGGGGGTGGAATTGGCCTAGAACCATCAGATTCATTTTAAATAACATCCGTCCATTTGTTTTATAAAATGTAACCAAATTGCCCCTTAAAACCTAGTCGTCACTGGGCTGTACAGGCGCAGAGCGGTCGACAACCTCCCTTGGAGCGGTCAACTGCCATCTGGCAAAACAACCCAGTGAGGGCTATTTATATAAGGTATTATATATATTAATTATACTGTTTACTTATTTTCGTCCGTTATTCGTATTTCGTCCATAACTTTTTCATATGGACTCCGTTCGCTCAACTCCAAGCATGAAAGTTGACCAGAATTCCAAGACGAACGCATTGGTTAATGTTTCATAGTCAAATTCCATCATTTGCAAAAATTCCTATTTTTTAGCTTTTAATAAAGAAACTATTTATTATCATAATTTTAGGTTGTTACACATAACATAATCAATCACAGAATGTATTTCACTTCATATATCACAATAAGTGAAAAATAGTAATATAAATGTTGAGGAATCTAGTTGGATCCCTCCAACCTATTTCCCTGCATCCACGGATGTTAATCAATGTAATTAACGTCAATTTCACTCTAATATGAGATATCATGGTAAATGGATTCAGTATTCAACCAACGATTCAAATATATAACTATATCAATAATTTCGACCAATTCATCAACAATTCGTCCAAACAACAATCACACAACATAAAACTACAATATATTAATTTAAAACTCGCTATATAAAATATAGATGAGCTAGAGATAATGAGTTTACTCACATTGTTCTGCAGTTGACGTTCTACTTTTGTCTCGTTTAAAGTCAAATAGGCCTTTGATTTTTCTAAAAAATTCCAATAGCTCTGTTTCAGCCACATTAGTTCCATAACGTAGATTTCTTCATTACGATTCTAGCTTGATTGGTTTCACCCGGTTCTTTTAACATAAGGCTTAGTTGTAAATATTACAATATTAACATTGATTTGAAATAATTATAGTAAACTAAATTTCCTAATTACCTTATTAATATTTACTAAACACGATTTACTACGTTTTCACTTAAGTTTTAAAAAACCGTCACTGTAACAACCCGGAAATTCTGGGCCAGTTTAAAATTTTTATTTTGGCAATTATAGCGAATTTTGATTATTTAAAATGAATTATTTTAAATAATAACGACGAGAAATGTATTTTGAATATAATTCGAACGTATATATTATACGCGTCGTCATTAGAATATAAATATTTATATATAATTATTAATAGAATTGAAAATGGCGCGGTAGTTCGATAATTCGATTTCAAACTTCAATTGAATGTACCGGGTGCAAAACAATCCGGATTTTAGTGAAACCAAAAATAATAGGATCTAATTGATAATATCATTCCAACGAATCCGAAAAATCAAAATTTCATAGCGGGGATCAAAAGATATGTCCAGTTGAAAATTCTGAATAGTCGCTATAGAATTCAGGCCCTTGAAAATGGAGATTTTGCAAACGACCTCGGATTTCGACGAAACCAGTTTTGTTGGGTCCGGGATGTCAAGTTATTGCTAGATTCCAGATTTCATAATTTTTCGAATCAATATGTGAGCGTGGCAAAGGAAAACGCGTTTGACCAGTTTTAGTTGATTTTAATCGACTGGAAATTGGCCATTTCTCAAACGGTCTCAGAATTCGACGAAACTAGTTTTGTTAGGACCGTATCGTCAATACGAAGCTAGAAAATATTTTTCGGGAATTTTTCTGGTTAGTATGTGACCCCGGTAATTTGAAATGTACGTTTAAAATTCAATATAGTGATTTAAATGTAAATTTAACGAGAAACTGATTGTAACAGCCGAATCAGCCTACGATATATATCCCATTGTGTTCAGAATGGGGGTAATTAGTTATGGACGACAGGCGGTGGGCCTCGTTTCGAGGTTGGAATAAAAAGTTACTTTTTAGAAATAATTAAATAATAAAATAAAATAAAACCCTATATCTCTATACTCTCTCTCTCTCAGCCCCCCCATTTCATTTCAACCTGAATTAAAATAAAAATAAATAAAAAAAAGGGAAAAGGGGGCGCACGATCGCGCCACCCCCCTGGCCGTCGCGCCATCGCCAGCGCCGCCCACCCTGGCGCCGCAACCCTCTCCAGCCTTGCCCCTCCCTGCCGCTTCTCTTCTCGCCCTCATCTGACGTCAACCGTAGCCCAAACCTCCCCAAAACCGAACCCAAACCACAACGCCCCACCTCAGAACCGCCGATTCCCCCACATACGCCACCTCGTACGCCACCCCCTTTCCCCCTGCGCTAGCCTCCGCCCCCAGCAGTTCCGCCGCCCTCCGACCCCCTCCGGTGATGGCTGTGGTGAGGTGAAGACCCGAAGTTTATGAAGACGATGACTTCCAGAAGTTATACGAAGAGGAAGACAAATAAAAGAGGATAAAGGGTAATTTCAAATCTAGTTAATTTAGTTTTTATATTCTACAGTAATAAATTTTGTAAATACATAGGATTGTTTTTCAAAAGTGAAAATATACTTAGTTTTAAAAACGAAAAGATTTGAACCTTAATATAGAAAAAGATTTGAACTTTAATATAGAAAAAGATTTGAACTTTAAAAAGAAAAAGATTTGAACTTGGATAGAAAAGATCAGATTTTTAGAATAGAAAAGACGGAATTTTTATTGAGTAGAAGATGTAAGATATAATTTTTATATTTTTAAAGTAATAAAAATATGATTTTTATATTTTTAAGGTATTAAAAATATAATCTTTACTATATAAGAGATGTAAAAAATATGATTCTTGTTTATGTAGAGAATTAAAAATATAATTTTTACATGATAGGAATATTAAAGATAGCATCTTTACATGTGTAGAGAAATAAAAATTTGATTTTTATAATGAAGTGAAATATAATTTTTCTATCGAAAGAGTGAAAATAGAAGGCGAAATCTATATTTTTGAAATTTAATTTTTATATATTGAACATCAAAGTAAAAATGTGATTTTTATATATTGAACATCAAAGTAAAAATGTGATTTTTAAATATTGATTAGCAAAGTAAAAATTCGATTTTTATATATGTAGTGGCTACGGGCGAAGAAAGTGATAAGAGACGAGAGCAGTGAAGATTTCCTGCATTAGAAGTGCCGTGGAGTTAGGATAGCTTTTGGTGAGAATTCCTCACTCTTCAATTTCTTTTTCTAGTTATATATATACTAGGATGCAGACGGTGCTTAGTAGCACCCGACACAATCGTCCACAGACCATGGACTTGTGTAACACCCCACACCCGCTAAGGTCACTCACTAAGGGAATGCCTTAGTTTTGGTGGAGTATTTTTAGTGAGTATAGAACAGAAAAATTACAACAGAACAGATATAAGTAATACTTGAAAATTTAAACCATCATTTCAATATCAAAACATGTTTGGTTACATCACAAAACCATAACAGGAGTCAAGTACATAATATCCATCCTGATAAAATAGAAGTACATAATCCCATTACATAGATAATAGCCAAAATAGAAAAGATAAACCGAGCTTTACTTCTACGGTCCAAGCCCCAAAAGATAGATATAGCGGTCTGGTCCAAGCCCACTAGTGCTAGGCCCACTCTGATAACCTGAGGGTTGGGAAAAAGATAAACAACAACGGGGTCAGACATAAGTCTGAGTGAGTCCTATAACCCTAACAATACAATCATTAAAGTAATTAGGGTATGATATAAACAAGATACGGTACCTCTGGGGATAATGACTACAATAAGTAGCCCACAAAACACAGGATGTACTACGATAACCGAAACGACGTATTTATCCACCCAAGGATAATTACTAGCTTACACCACCCCAGATCTACTCACCCAAGGGTAATTCCTACACTGCACCACACCAGTTCTACCCACCAAGAGTAATTCCTACTTAAAGGTTGATCCCTCCCAAGGACTTAGGAAATTTCCCAAGTAGTTTCGTGTACTCCTAGCCCACTACATAGGTGCCGTCTGCCCCTATCTCCACTAGGTGTACTTAGTAATCTTACCCAGTAGTTTCGTGTACCCCTACATAGGTGCCGTCTGCCCCTATCTTTATTAGGTGTACCCACTACTCCCCAACGATCGGCTCCCTACCGTAGATACCCGTGCTGGTCCCACGATTGGGGTGTATCATTCCCCTAAAGTGGCTACCAGATAATATCAACAGTGCACGGCTTTATATCTACACGATGCAACAACGACTTACCAACCAGCCCGGGTCCACACACGCATATGAAACCCGTTGGTCCCGCGTTGCCACCGCTAACCCGTTTTGGCCTCTTATAATCAAGCCCAATATGCGTGTCCCGTCACTCGACATGGGTCGAGCCCACAAAGATACGTTTGGGATATTGGTTGAAATGGGCCCCCACAAGCTACTACTTAAGCTTGTCACTTTTATCTAGTGCATCCCACTTAACCCCTTATGTAGTCATGCCCACTTACATGTTAAGATTTGGTTAAGTCATCAATCATATTTCAATTGCCACATAGGGCACCCACTAGATTTCCACATGCCACCCAAAGCACTTACTTAACCCTTCACCCATGTTTTAATTACATGTTCCACTTTGGTTAAGTATTCTAATCGTATTTTCTCATGCCACCCATGGCACTTACTTAACCCTTCACCCATGTTTTAATTACATGTTCCACTTTGGTTAAGTATTCTAATCGTATTTTCTCATGCCACCCATGGCACTTACTTAACCCTTTTTATCATGTTTAATTACATGTTCTACTTTGGTTAAGTATTCTAATCGTATTTTTCTATTGCCACCCAAGGCAACCCACTAGTCTCATCATGCCACCCCAAGGCACCCACTTAACCCCTCATGTCCCACTACATGCTAATATGGTTAAGTGTTTCTTAATTCATTAATTAAGATCATGACCTCATAAAGACCTCTCACATTAGACCGTCTTTTATGACTGCTGGATATGCCGGTTGGTTCCGGGCAGACTTCTGTCATCAAAAGGGTCTAACCTCGTGTCTTTACTTTAATCATGTATTTAATTTATGACTAAGACCTCTCACATTGGGCCAATCATTTGTAGCCGCTGGATGGCCGGTCGGTTCCGGGCAGACTTCCGCTACAAAAGGGTCCAGCCTCGTGTCTTAGTTGATTAATTACACCTAATTAATCACCCCCATATTAATTATCCCTAATTAATATCAAGTTTTCCATAACATGGGTAGACCTAACTCAATAGGTAAATTCCCATGGGGTAGACCTCACTCAATAGGTAAATTCCCACTTATGGTAATTTATTTATTTTATGGTATGCTCAATCATACCCAATCATACTTTATTAACATATTTATTAACCCCATCGTTCCCCACGTAAATCGTTCTCATTTCATAACATAATAAAGGGGAAGATCCATCACAAATAGCATGGGTTTAGCATATAACTTTGTCATGGGTTAAGAGGATGTCAACTTGCATATATGAGCACATATTAACCCAACTACATTTAACCCAAACTTGCATATTATCATACACATGATTTGCATAACATGTTGCATATGAGCTTGCATATTATCATACATATCTTGCATAACATGTTGAACTTGCATATAAGCATTCTCATAACTTGCATAACATGCTAATCATGCATTTAAGCATACACATAACTTGCATAAGCATTCATATACTTGCATAACACATTAAACTTGCATTTAAGCATATCCATAACTTGCATAACATCATGCACATAACTTGCATAATCTCATACACATAACTTGCATAACACCATGCACATAACTTGCATAATCTCATACACATAACTTGCATAACACCATGCACATAACTTGCATATGAACTTGCATATAAGCATACACATAACTTGCTTAACATGTTGAACTTGCATATATGACTTGCATCTTAAAGGAGGGTAAACATGCATAGCATATAAGGGTGTCATCTTGCATATGTATGCATCACATTTAAAAGGGTAAACTTACATGTCATGATTTATGCATAATACCAAACACTTAGCATGCATAAAACCACATACTTAGCATGCATAGAATCAATTACTTATTATGCATAAACACACCACTTAACTTGCATAAACCCAAACACTTAGCATGCATACAATCAAATACTTAACATGCATAAAATCAAATACTTAGCATGCATAACACCAAATATTTAGCATGCATAAAATCACATGCATAACTTGCATATCATGTTACATATAACTTGCATATACTCTCACATATAGTTTGCATAACATGTTACATATGCATAAATGTTCAACATAGTGTTTTGCATCATAAAACATGGCATTAACCTTGCATATAACATAAAACTTGCAAATCACATATCATACAAACTTGCATAAACACATTTATCCACAAACATAGCCATGTCTTATCACATCCTACCATAATCAATTTAACAATTGATTATTAAAGCCATAGGAACTCACCAAAACTAAGATTAGCAAACTTATGAAGTAAAACTAGTTGCCAAATATGAAGAAGAAGATGATTAGAGGTTGATTAGCTTGCAACTCTCTTCATTGATTTGTGGAGGCCATGATCAAGTTTCATTTTGCCATAGTTTAGTTACAAGATCTAATTATGAATGAATTAGGGTAGGGTTAGGGTCTTATTTATAGGATTAGGTAGTGTTTTAGGCCCTTAGATTAACCCTAGATTAGTTTAGGTCCGTTAGATTTAGGAAATCTCTAGAACCCAGCCCTCCAAGCCAGCCTAGAACCCAACCTGGTGCACCCAGGTTCTCTGGACGCCGCGCCCCTGTCGACAGGCAAGTCGACAGGCAAGTCGACACCCCTGTCAACAGGCCTGTCGACAGCCCTGTCGACATGGGTAGGGCGGGAAGCTCCCCGCCTGCCCCCTGCTGGCTTCAATTTGAAATCCGAATTTTAAATCTTTAAATCTGTTTTTAGCTTTAATTTTTCTGTAAACTTCATTGGGCCTTAACTGGGCCATACGGACTCCGATTCTCGAAAACTCGGACTCTATTTCGCGTATTTTTCCGAGACGAACGCAACGACGCAGCCCGTTACCCCCAATTCCCACATCTGAGATTATTTATCCTATAATTAGTGAATTTTAGTATTAGCTAAAATTCGGGGTGTTACATTCTCCCCTCCTTAAAGGATTTCGTCCCCGAAATCTCTAAGCTAAGGAGAATGCATATCCTACCATCCAAGCAACCATCTACTCAAACCATCAACCACGGGCATCCATTGTCCTTAAACAGTTTCTAATGATGTATGAGCATATGCAAAAAGTGTGTGTATATGTTCCCTATCTAATGTATGAACATATGCAAACCATGATAGTGCCATGCATCCATTATGTATGCGAGAGAACCCTATCGACACATACAATATCTACATGAGTGCACAATCATTCACCAAAATGCATCATTCATATGATAACACCATCATTATACATCCATAAATATAGTTTCCTACACACAATTTTAGGCAATATGCAATATGAAGTGACTGAGCCGATCTAGTGCCTAGAGTGTGTGTATATGCATCCACGAGCAACCACTAGCGAACACTTGCATCCACTTGCGTCCATCATAGATAACATGTCTCAAACACATGTTTCAACCATAGGACTATCCTATCTAAAGGTCAAAGGTACTAATGAGAGGACATACTAAGGATAAGATAAGCACAAGATATGCGATGAAGGAGAAGCAAAAGGACATACCCTCCGAAAGAAAAGGGTACCTCGAACGCATCTTCGCTTCCGTCTCCCAGGTAGCGTCACTCTCTTCATCTCCCCTTTGTACTTTGACTAGTTGAACCTCTCTGTTTCTCAACTTCCAAATCTCTGACCCAAGGATGCAAGTAGGAGCTCGTCGAATCGTCGCATCACGCTCTGCTTCCACTTCTCTAAGCAAACTCGGCTCTACCACCTCTGCGGTCTCATGTAGGCACTTCCTCCCATGGAATACATCATGTACGCCACTAAGTCTGTCGGGCAACTCCACCAATGGAATATGCTCCTCCCATGTACCTCCAAAATCCAAGATACATAGTCTCAAAAGGTCTTCTAAAACATGATTCACCCCCTCGGTCTGGCCGTTCGTCTGAGGATGATATGCGGTACTCAAACGCAACTGAGTCCCTACCGCCTCTTTCAAACTCTTCCAAAACTCTCTAGTGAAGATAGGATCTCGATTACTCACTATGCTAGAGGGTACCCCATGCAATCGAACTATCTCTCGAAGATATACAGAAGCTAGCCATGGAGCAGTCCTCTTACTCTTCACAGGTATGAAATGGGCGCTCTTAGTAAGTCTGTCTACCACCACCCAAATTCCTGTATTACCCTTCCTCGACCTGGGTAACCCGTCAATAAAATCCATCGAGACGCTATCCCACTTCCATTGCGGAACCTCCAATGGGTGAAGCAACCCACCTGGTTTCCTTTGCTCCGCCTTCACTTGCTGGCACACCAAGCATCGAGCTACATGCTCGGCCACATCTCTCTTCATACCGGCCCAGAAGAAAACCCTCTTCATGTCTTGGTACATCTTGTCCCCACCGGGATGAATGGTCCTCCTAGAACGGTGCATCATCAAGAATAGCCTTCCTCAAACCCTCGTCTTGCGGTACACAAAGTCCACCGTCTCTACGCAAGCACCCCCTATCGTCTAGGGTGTACCTACTCAAATGGCTGGACGACTCTCCCCTTATGAGCTTCTCTACCAACTCAACCAACTGTGGGTCGTCCCTCTGTGCTTCTCCAAAGCCCCAAAAGAGTAGGCCTAACCTCCAAGGAGGCTAGCAAACCGGGTACAAAGTCAACGGAAGGTCTAAAGTCAAACATAGAAATAAACTCTAAGCTCCGTCGTTCAACGAACCACAAACTCGAGGACAACCTTATTCTACTTAAGGCGTCCGCTACCATGTTACCCTTACCGTGGGTGTACGCTATCTCAAACTCATAGGACGCTAAGAATCCTATTCACTTTTGCTGTCTTAAGACTATGCGCCTGGGGAGTCTCCAATACTTCCCTAAGATGTAGGGCAGGTTTTTCTCCACTCCTAGAGAAAATCAGGATATTCTCCCATGCAAAATCGTCACAACTATCCATCCCTCACGCAGACCACCCTGGTCGAACTCGACATCCCCCAAATGCAAGCCCCAAAGGCCTAAACCAATATCAGACAAACACCCAAGAGATGCCTCCTTCGAACCTAGACGTCCTACGTGAGATGATACTAGTAAAAACGGCTAAATAATTAAGCCCTTGTCCAGCTCTGGATGTCCTCGCCAGTCTCGCTCCAAAACCATCGTTTATCCCATACTGGCTTTGCTCAGCCTATTGAGCACATACGAAAACTTATTTCGCCCCTAGAAAAGACCAAGATGTCATCCACAAAGACCATCACAACTTATTTAGGTACTCCTTGGACACCCTTCTCATCAAACCAACAAAATATGCGGGGGCGTACGTCAAACCAAATGGCATCACCAGCCACTCATAAAAACCGTCCGGAGTCCTGAAGGTAGTCTTCTGTATACTATCCTCAGCCACTCTCAACTGATGAAACTCCGTGGCTGAGTCCACCACGACAACACTGAAGCGCCAAACAACTGATCAAAGAGATCATCAATCCTCGACAATGGGTGTCTATTCTTCTTTGTGAGTTTATTTAGCTCTCTTTAGCCTACACAAAGTCTGAGGGACCCATCCGCCTTCGTGGCAACAACTACTGGAGTGCCCCACTCCGATATACTTCGTCTTATGAACCCCTTCTCAAGAAAATCGCCTACTTACTTGTGGAGTTCCCTCCTCTCTCGAGGAGCCACGTGGCACACTGGCCAAAACACTGGTTTGGCTTCGTCTACCAGATATATTTGGAAGTCAATTTCCTGCTCCGGAGGTAAACCCTTCACCTCCCCAAACTCATCCGAGTATTCCCGGACCACTCTAACAGATCGCAAACTCTTGACTGACGTGTCAAGCGATTCTAGATAACTTAGCATAACAGATTCTATGGGATTACAAGAGATCTCGAGAGTGTTACCCTAGCGGGCCATAAGCCTAACAACTCTCCCTTCAAAATCAAGAACAGCACCCCTACTGGATAACCAGTCCATGCCCAAAACTAACCCATAGCCCGTGAAGCCCAACAAGCATCACATCTAAACTCAACGCTAAGTATAGAAACTTTCAAACCCAAACATATCATGGAGCCCCAATTGGGTTTGAAACAACTAGGGGATCATCTACCAAACTGGTGTCTAAGTGCAGTGACTCAACTAACAATGGTGAGATAAACGAACTCGATATATCAGAATCAAATAAAGTTTGAATCGGATAATAAAGAAATCCAAATTCCAACCTAGACGGTCATATCCCCATCTGGTACCCTAGTCGTGAGGGAATACAACTACCCTCCAGAAGATTCCATACCTTGCCTTTGCTTCTTTGGACAATCCTAATAACGTGTCCTATTCCTCCCAAAAGGATAACTACCAGCCTTCTTCTTCCCTATTCTCCACTCATAACCTCCCACCAATGAGGTTTCATCTTTCATTAACCAAACAACTATTTGAGCCTTCCTCTCATCGTCTATCCTATAGGTACCTACCAGTCCTCCTCCTTCTTGAACCAACTTCTGGTCCGACTAACGTCCAAGTTCCTTGAAGTGGTTTTCCATCCTTATCTATCTTAGAAAGATCATCTATACGCGGAGGGGAAACTCAAAATGAGAGAGAGGAAGAGATTCAAAATGAAGAATTCGAAAGATATAGATATGGCTGTTGGGGATTATGCTTTTCTTTCAAAAACTTTTCTCTTAAAAGACATGTTTTTTGAAAATACTCCTTTCAAAAATATTCTTAGAAAATAGTTTTTCTAAAAATTTTATCTGTTCCGGTAACCTTAAGCTCTGATACCACGTGTAACACCCCACACCCGCTAAGGTCACTCACTAAGGGAATGCCTTAGTTTTGGTGGAGTATTTTTAGTGAGTATAGAACAGAAAAATTACAACAGGACAGATATAAGTAATACTTGAAAATTTAAACCATCATTTCAATATCAAAACATGTTTGGTTACATCACAAAACCATAACAAGAGTCAAGTACATAATATCCATCCTGATAAAATAGAAGTACATAATCCCATTACATAGATAATAGCCAAAATAGAAAAGATAAACCGAGCTTTACTTCTACGGTCCAAGCCCCAAAAGATAGATATAGCGGTCTGGTCCAAGCCCACTAGTGCTAGGCCCACTCTGATAACCTGAGGGTTGGGAAAAAGATAGACAACAACGGGGTCAGACATAAGTCTGAGTGAGTCCTATAACCCTAAAAATACAATCATTAAAGTAATTAGGGTATGATATAAACAAGATACGGTACCTCTGGGGATAATGACTACAATAAGTAGCCCACAAAACACAGGATGTACTACGATAACCGAAACGACGTATTTATCCACCCAAGGATAATTACTAGCTTACACCACCCCAGATCTACTCACCCAAGGGTAATTCCTACACTGCACCACACCAGTTCTACCCACCAAGAGTAATTCCTACTTAAAGGTTGATCCCTCCCAAGGACTTAGGAAATTTCCCAAGTAGTTTCGTGTACTCCTAGCCCACTACATAGGTGCCGTCTGCCCCTATCTCCACTAGGTGTACTTAGTAATCTTACCCAGTAGTTTCGTGTACCCCTACATAGGTGCCGTCTGCCCCTATCTTTATTAGGTGTACCCACTACTCCCCAACGATCGGCTCCCTACCGTAGATACCCGTGCTGGTCCCACGATTGGGGTGTATCATTCCCCTAAAGTGGCTACCAGATAATATCAACAGTGCACGGCTTTATATCTACACGATGCAACAACGACTTACCAACCAGCCCGGGTCCACACACGCATATGAAACCCGTTGGTCCCGCGTTGCCACCGCTAACCCGTTTTGGCCTCTTATAATCAAGCCCAATATGCGTGTCCCGTCACTCGACATGGGTCGAGCCCACAAAGATACGTTTGGGATATTAGTTGAAATGGGCCCCCACAAGCTACTACTTAAGCTTGTCACTTTTATCTAGTGCATCCCACTTAACCCCTTATGTAGTCATGCCCACTTACATGTTAAGATTTGGTTAAGTCATCAATCATATTTCAATTGCCACATAGGGCACCCACTAGATTTCCACATGCCACCCAAAGCACTTACTTAACCCTTCACCCATGTTTTAATTACATGTTCCACTTTGGTTAAGTATTCTAATCGTATTTTCTCATGCCACCCATGGCACTTACTTAACCCTTCACCCATGTTTTAATTACATGTTGTAACAACCCGTAAAATCTGGGCCAGTTTAAAATTTTTATTTTGGCAGTTTTAGCGAATTTTGATTATTTAAAATGAATTATTTTAAATAAAATCGACGAGAAATTTATTTCGAATATAATTAGAACGTATATATTATATACGTCGTCGTTAGAATATATAATAATTATATATAATTATAAAAGGAATTGAAAATGGCGCGGTAGTTCGAAAATTCGATTTCTAATTTCAAATGAATATACAGGATTCAATATAAGTCAAAATTGAACGAAACAAGAAATATTTGAATCTGTATAACTATATCTTTGTAACGAAGTTAACAAACTGAGATTTCACTTTATAAATGATAAGATATGTCCAGTTGAAAATTCTGAATAGTCGCTATGGAATTCAGGCCCTTAAAAATGGACATTTTGCAAATGACCTCGGATTTCGACGAAACTAGTTTTGTTGGGTCCGCAGGGTCAAGTTATTGCTAGGTTTCAAATTTCATAATTTTTCGAATCAATATGTGAGTGTAGCAAAGGAAAACGTGTTTTGACCATTTCAGTTGATTTTAATCGACTGGAAATTGGCCATTTTTCAAACGGTCTCAGAATTTGACGAAACTAGTTTTGTTAGGATCGTATCGTCAATACGAAGCTAGAAAATATTTTTCGGGAATTTTTAAAGTTAGTATGTGACCCCGGTAATTCGAAATGTACGTTTAAAATTCAATATAGTGATTTAAATGTAAATTTAACGGAAACTGATTCAAATAGTCGAATCAGCCTACGACACATATCCCATTGTGCTCGGAATGGGGGTAGAACGCTATGGGCGACAGGCGGTGGGCCTCGTTTCGAGGTCGTTTATGAAAGTCAACTTTTCCGATTAAAATAATAATAAAAAAAAAGAAAATATATTTCCCCCCTTTATCATTGGCCCCCCCCCCCTTTCACGTTTCATTTCAAATCAGAAAACAAATAAAAAAAAAAAAAAGAGGAAGCGAAAGACGGAGGAGCCGTCGCTCCTCCGAGGGGTGGCGCCGCCGCCTCTGGCGAGCCCCAACGTCGGAGCGCCTCGCGCGAGAGACCCCCCCCCCCCAGTTCGATCGACGCGCCGCCCAGCTCCTGCCTCCACAACCCTATTCCGCCGCCTCTGGCCATCTGCCACCCTCTCCGACCGCCAAAGCCCCCCTGTAAGTTCCCTGCTATTTTATTTTTATTTTATTTACTTTTTCTGATTTTATTTATTTTTAAAACTGTTTTTATTTATTTTTAAAACTGATTTTTATTTTTAGATTTTAAAGTGAAAAGATTTAAACTTCAAAAGCTGAAAAGTTAGGATTTTTAAGTTATAAAAATTTAGATTTTTAATTTATAAAAGTTCAGATTTTTGTATTAGGAAAAACCAGATCTTTATATTTGTAGAAAAATAAAAAAAACTGATTTTACTTTATGGTTTATAACTGATTTTACTTTATGGTTTTTAAAAATGAATTTGCTTTGAAAATATAATTTTTGTATTGTTTAAATCGAAATAAAAATATGATCTTTATATTGTTTACATAGGAGAAAATTTAGATCTTTATATATGAAAGCGAAGAATAAAAATTAGTTTTTTTATATTGAATGGCGAAATAAAAATTCGATTTTTATATATTGAACTTCGAACTAAAAATTCGATTTTTATATATTGAACTTTGAACTAAAAATTCGATTTTTATATATTGAATGTTGAAATAAAAATTCGATTTTTATATATTGAACTTCGAACTAAAAATTCGATTTTTATATATTGAACTTTGAAATAAAAATTCGATTTTTATATATTGAACTTTGAAATAAAAATTCGATTTTTATATATTGAACTTCGAACTAAAAATTCGATTTTTATATATTAAATAGCGAAGTAAAAATGTGATTTTTACGTATGTAGTGAAAGCAGCAACGAAGGTAACAAAAAGGCGAAACGACGAAGACTTCTGCAAAAGAAGAGTCGAGATGGTTGGATAGCTAAAGGTGAGAATATCTCACCTTTCAATTTATTTTTCTAGTTATATATATACTAGGATGCAGACGGTGCTTAGTAGCACCCGACACCCGTCCACAGACCATGGACTTGTTTGTTTGACTGTTTGGTGATTGATTGTGATATTGGTTTGAATGTGGTTTGTGGTGTGAAAAATCGAATCGATAAATTGGTTAGGATTAGACGTGCGCCGTTATAAGGCGAAGGAGTAAGGCTAGGTTAGACCCTTACTCCAAAGTTTGTGGTTTGCATAACGAATTGATTTGATTGATGTGTGAATGGCGTGGGCCTTCACTAGACCGGGGATAAGGCTAGGCCTTGTCCCGTTTCTAGTATCGTGCCGTTATGCCGCCGAAATTTTCTAAAATAAGTTAGAAAAATAAAAATAGCATTTTATTTAACGAATGAACTGAATATAAATTCATATGTTAAAATAAAATGTGTTATCGTTAAAAATATAATTTTTAACGTGAATGTGAATAAATAAATATTCATTTACAAACCAGACGGTTTGTTTATGTACACCTATTTGAATGACGTTGATTGGGTCGATAAATTTTACACATCGCCTAACTGCACAAATAAAATATGTGTTTGATTGTTTGAAACCCCACACGGGTGTTAGGATGAAATTTGAAGTTCACTCATCCTGATTTATTAAATATGTCGATCGATTGATTGACAAGCTGCTATAAGCGTTAAATGTCTATATTTGATGCTTATACAGTGTAGTGCACTTTGGTTGATGGTTGATTATTCATCGTTGTTGATATATACATGTGTTGTAGAAAATCCATATAATTAACATTATATGGTAATTGATTGGGCCTCATTCCAGTTTCGAGAAAAAAAGAAATATTTGAAATAGAAATATTTGAAATAGAAATATTTGAAATAGAAATATTTGAAATAGAAATATTTGAAATAGAATATTTGAAAATAGAAATATGTGAAGCCGTGAGGATTAGATTGACGCCATTTTGACGTGAACGATATTTATATCGATTTTATTCATTTTAAAATGAATATTGAAACGTGATTTCGAAATCGAATATTTTGAAATGAATTGAATTGAAAACGATTTCGAAATGAATTGAATTGAAAACGATTTCGAAATGAATTGAATTGAAAACGATTTCGAAATGAATTGAATTGAAAACGATTTCGAAATGAATTGAATTGAAAACGATTTCGAAATGAATTGAATTGAAAACGATTTCGAAATGAATTGAATTGAAAACGATTTCGAAATGAATTGAATTGAAAACGATTTCGAAATGAATTGAATTGAAAACGATTTCGAAATGAATTGAATTGAAAACGATTTCGAAATGAATTGAATTGAAAACGATTTCGAAATGAATTGAATTGAAAACGATTTCGAAATGAATTGAACTGAAAACGATTTCGAAATGAATTGAACTGAAAACGATTTCGAAATGAATTGAATTGAAAACGATTTCGAAATGAATTGAATTGAAAACGAATTCGAATTGAATTGAAAGCGAAGTGAAATAAATTCAAATTGAATTGAAATTTGAATTGAATGGAAATGGATTTTGAAACGAATTTATAAAGAAGAATTCAAGTTTGATTTGAATTGAAATGGAAGTTGAAAATGTTTTTGAAACGAATTCAAAACTATTTATATAATTTGTTTTAAATAGAAATCGACGAAATATATATTATATATATTATATATAATATAATGGCCTGAATAGAACGCGCCGCGTCGCGGCAGTTCGCGAATTTCGACCATTTATTTCGAACGGACATTACGGGAGATCCGACCGTCGGATTCTCCTAAAACCGGAACCGTTGGGTTCGTATCGAAAAGAGCTTTCTAATGAATGTTAGAAATTTGAAATCTAACGGTTGGATTTGGAGATACGTCCAAATCAAATTCGAAAAAGGTCGCTGTAAGTGCAGTTCGATGGCCGTTAATGGAAATCGACTGTATGGGCCTTGATAAAATTATTAAAAATAGCAATAATTTGTGTAAAATCATAAGAAATGATTTAGAAAGAATTGGGATGAAAAACTCCATATTTGAAAAGATAAAAATGGATTTTTATCGAAATGAACTAGTTTTGAACTAGAATTATAATTCTATTTATTTTTAAATAAATAAATTGAATTCGAAAAGGGTTTTAAAAATAACCAAAATTTCCAATGATTGCATTGGAGTGGATTTGAATCGAAATTGTCTTCGGAATATTTCGATGTTGGAATTCGTGATTATACAGGTGTTGTTATGGAAATTTGAAAGATATATATTGATATCGTTATTTCCAATACGACATTTGTTAGTCGTAGAATTCGATATTGAATATAAGCTGATATATTTTCTATTCAGAGCCTTGTATTGAATATCGAATGTGATTTGGGTTTGTCGTGAATGGTGTCTTCACTAACACTATTCTTGAACCCAGTTGAGAAAAGATTAAATCTTTTTATTTAGATTTAATGAAGTGTACCAATTAAATAATATTTAATTGGAATTGAATTGATATTGATTTTTGGGTTTATCGTGAGCAGTGTTTTAAATAACACTCGTTCTTTAACCCGATAATTAATGAATGTGATTTTGGGTTTATCGTGAACCGTGTTTTAAATGACACTGATTCTTTAACCCAGTCGAAGATTAAAACTAAGTGGAGTTTTAATGAATCTTTAATTAGATTGAAATGATCGAAAGTGGAGTATCACCAGTTTTGCTCCAGGCGATAGTTAAATCTTTAATTAGATTTGAACGTGAAATGGTAATTGAATTTACCGATAACACTGTGGTGTTAGATATGAAGTATTACCAGTTTTACTTCATGGGATGAATAGGTTGGGATTGGGAAATTAAAACAAATGATTACTTCGGTAAGGTTCGCTAATCCCGACTAGTTTGAATTGATATTCAAAAATGGATTAAAGAATAAATTCAAGGAATTTATCTTTTATAAAATTAATGGGAATCTTTCCCTATGAATGTGAAATTTAGAAACTACCTGTCGGTTAGCCAAGCAGAATGGTTTTCTGGATATTGATCTGATGTTGGTTTCGGCCTTCGGGGTTAATATTTGGGGAATTATTCTCTTGATTAATTTACGGTTAGTGACTAATGAATTGGAATGAGGCGTATGTTGTGTTTGTGTAACACTTTTATAAAATATACGCGAGTTATTCGGGAAGACCGGGTTTATCCCATTCTGAATAACTGATACGACGATAAGTCGAAGATGAAGACGATGGTCGAAGACCGGAAGTCTTCACGTCGTTTGGGTGATAACTGATGATCTTGATTGGGCTGTACACCCAAGAAGATGGAAACAGTTAGTGATCGTCCAGACGTGCTTGGAGATCGATGGATATGCGGGGTACTAGGTGCCTCCGGTTTCGTTCAGACCCAGAACGGACTTGTAAATGGACTGTGTGTCTGACATCGGATTTCATTCTGTGTGACTGATATCGGTTGCATAGGATGGCTTGCCTGTGTGGCATGCTAAGATGCAAATGATCAAGGCTTCTGTTGAAAAGCAAAGTCTTGTGGTGATGATCAAAGCACGGCCTTTGTGGCGTAGCTTTGTGTAACGTTTACCTCGCGTGTTTCACACCCGGTATGAACCAAAAACGGGAGACGGACCTCAGGGAGGACTTGCGTTTCTTTCTAGCTAGAAGTGGCGTCAGTGGTTTTACACGCCCTGACGAGTTTGACTTATGTGGTTGTTGCGGTTGCGAGGCGCCTCGGTTATATCGGTTTCGGCCGAATGCATTCTGGTCGGCTGACGGACCAGACTTACACCCCATAGGGTGGGGAGACGTAGTGTTCAGGCATTTTAATCCACATCGGTGGACCGGCCCTGTCGCTCCAAGGCTTGACTGAGTACTTGCCGGTGGCTCGGGCTAGAGAGTCACGAATAGGTTGAGGACTATCTTTTGCCTCGGTTCATAGATGGAAATCCAATTTCCAAATACGTGACATTTGCGGTTTTAATTGTAACCCTATATATGGCGACATAGTGGGATGGGGCGCTTATGCCGCCTATGATTGATACTTATGATTTGAAGTTGTTTTATACACTTATAATAGTATCAAATGATTTGTTTTAAAACGTATCAAGCATTCTTTGGCTGTTATAAGGGAAAACCCTATCCTCGACTGCGTTGCATTGTGTGATGGGACCTGGGTCTTATAACAGCTTCATTTTTCTTTATTTAGCATTGCGCTGTTTGTTTTATGCACTGGTATTCTTGGGAGGAAACCCGTTCCGTGTTATACGGCGTGGTCCCTTGATTTACCTAACTTTGAAAATAAAGATTAACTGTTTTAGTTCTCACACCAGTCACATGACTGACCTGGAGTTTATTGTTTTAACCTAAACTCTGGGTGCCCCTATTTTGACACGGGCAGCTAGTAGTTTTGGTTTTGCAGATTTATATTCACAGGATCCTGGTTTACAGCTGGAACGATATCCGGAAAGCTTTGTGTCCGTATATCTACTTCTAGTTGTGTATTGTATTATTTTCCGCTGCTATGTATTTAAATGTAATTTAAATCTCTGATATTTCTGTGTAATATTCATTTATACTCTGTATATTCTTGTAACCTGATGCATTGTTGTAATGTACAATGAAATGTTCTTCTGTATGCGTTCTGGTGTGGCTTGTTCTCGAACTATCCGACGCTTTCCTTTACGGGGAAGTTGCGGGTCTTCACATTTGGTATCAGAGCTTTGGTTTACAAAGCAGAGAACAAGGCACATTAGAAACATACGAAAGAATTCATCAGATATTGGATTAGTAATATCCAATTAGAATGACTCGTTAGAGATAGGATCAGTAGTATCCTAGAACGAGTGTGAAGAGTATATTTTTAAAGTGAAAACAAATTTTGTTTTGAAAATTTAAATCAATTATTCGTATTTGATTATTTATATGGATGTGGACAATCGAGTATATATAGACTTCGCGTATACGCGTCATGAACGTATATTCGAAGTTGTAATATATTGGATAGATATAGCATCACACTCTAGTCGCCCGGAGATATTATTGATGATAGCGATCGCATCATCAACATTTATGTTCGAGTTTCGAAGGTGTGATTTTCTATATATTTCCATTAGACTGGTGTGAGAACCAAAACTTATATAGATAGAACACATTGTTGTGATTTGGCATCAAAAATCTGATTTTTGACTATGTATCAAAGTTATGAATTTCAAATGATAAATCAACTAATGGATTGATGTTTGTGCTGTTTGTTTATTTGTTTGCTAATTTTTAGCCGTTTAGCCTAACAGAACCAAATATTGAATTATATCGAAGATTGGTTGCGTTTGCTTGCATATACATATATATCATTGAACAGGTCATAGCAAGGAGGCTAGAGCAGAGAATAAAATTTGTTTGCCCGACAAATAGGTACATGTTTACTACATAATTTCCTGTTTTGTTTGGGTGATGATGATTTTGTGAGCCTATTGGCTAGCCGCTTGGCTTTTTCTTTTTCTTTTTGAGATCTGAAGGACCGGGGAAGCTATTTGAAATTCCCCGATGCTCCCGGTGCAGGGGAGGTTATGGCGAAATTTTTCGAAAATTTAGGGTGTTAGCCAAATTTTTGAAATTTTAGAAATTCTCAGAAACTAAAGAGTTGGAGAATAGAAGCCAGATCGAGCGTAGAGCTGAATAATCAAACCACTTTCGACTTTGTTCCTTTTCGGGGACGAAAAGTTTTAAGTGGGGGAGATTGTAACAACCCGTAAAATCTGGGCCAGTTTAAAATTTTTATTTTGGCAGTTTTAGCGAATTTTGATTATTTAAAATGAATTATTTTAAATAAAATCGACGAGAAATTTATTTCGAATATAATTAGAACGTATATATTATATACGTCGTCGTTAGAATATATAATAATTATATATAATTATAAAAGGAATTGAAAATGGCGCGGTAGTTCGAAAATTCGATTTCTAATTTCAAATGAATATACAGGATTCAATATAAGTCAAAATTGAACGAAACAAGAAATATTTGAATCTGTATAACTATATCTTTGTAACGAAGTTAACAAACTGAGATTTCACTTTATAAATGATAAGATATGTCCAGTTGAAAATTCTGAATAGTCGCTATGGAATTCAGGCCCTTAAAAATGGACATTTTGCAAATGACCTCGGATTTCGACGAAACTAGTTTTGTTGGGTCCGCAGGGTCAAGTTATTGCTAGGTTTCAAATTTCATAATTTTTCGAATCAATATGTGAGTGTAGCAAAGGAAAACGTGTTTTGACCATTTCAGTTGATTTTAATCGACTGGAAATTGGCCATTTTTCAAACGGTCTCAGAATTTGACGAAACTAGTTTTGTTAGGATCGTATCGTCAATACGAAGCTAGAAAATATTTTTCGGGAATTTTTAAAGTTAGTATGTGACCCCGGTAATTCGAAATGTACGTTTAAAATTCAATATAGTGATTTAAATGTAAATTTAACGGAAACTGATTCAAATAGTCGAATCAGCCTACGACACATATCCCATTGTGCTCGGAATGGGGGTAGAACGCTATGGGCGACAGGCGGTGGGCCTCGTTTCGAGGTCGTTTATGAAAGTCAACTTTTCCGATTAAAATAATAATAAAAAAAAAGAAAATATATTTCCCCCCTTTATCATTGGCCCCCCCCCCCTTTCACGTTTCATTTCAAATCAGAAAACAAATAAAAAAAAAAAAAAGAGGAAGCGAAAGACGGAGGAGCCGTCGCTCCTCCGAGGGGTGGCGCCGCCGCCTCTGGCGAGCCCCAACGTCGGAGCGCCTCGCGCGAGAGACCCCCCCCCCCAGTTCGATCGACGCGCCGCCCAGCTCCTGCCTCCACAACCCTATTCCGCCGCCTCTGGCCATCTGCCACCCTCTCCGACCGCCAAAGCCCCCCTGTAAGTTCCCTGCTATTTTATTTTTATTTTATTTACTTTTTCTGATTTTATTTATTTTTAAAACTGTTTTTATTTATTTTTAAAACTGATTTTTATTTTTAGATTTTAAAGTGAAAAGATTTAAACTTCAAAAGCTGAAAAGTTAGGATTTTTAAGTTATAAAAATTTAGATTTTTAATTTATAAAAGTTCAGATTTTTGTATTAGGAAAAACCAGATCTTTATATTTGTAGAAAAATAAAAAAAACTGATTTTACTTTATGGTTTATAACTGATTTTACTTTATGGTTTTTAAAAATGAATTTGCTTTGAAAATATAATTTTTGTATTGTTTAAATCGAAATAAAAATATGATCTTTATATTGTTTACATAGGAGAAAATTTAGATCTTTATATATGAAAGCGAAGAATAAAAATTAGTTTT
This sequence comes from Allium sativum, assembly GCA_030737875.1. Classification (NCBI taxonomy): domain Eukaryota; kingdom Viridiplantae; phylum Streptophyta; class Magnoliopsida; order Asparagales; family Amaryllidaceae; genus Allium; species Allium sativum. Next base: position 615,374,848 of record CM060912.1, read on the forward strand.
TTTATATTGAATGGCGAAATAAAAATTCGATTTTTATATATTGAACTTCGAACTAAAAATTCGATTTTTATATATTGAACTTTGAACTAAAAATTCGATTTTTATATATTGAATGTTGAAATAAAAATTCGATTTTTATATATTGAACTTCGAACTAAAAATTCGATTTTTATATATTGAACTTTGAAATAAAAATTCGATTTTTATATATTGAACTTTGAAATAAAAATTCGATTTTTATATATTGAACTTCGAACTAAAAATTCGATTTTTATATATTAAATAGCGAAGTAAAAATGTGATTTTTACGTATGTAGTGAAAGCAGCAACGAAGGTAACAAAAAGGCGAAACGACGAAGACTTCTGCAAAAGAAGAGTCGAGATGGTTGGATAGCTAAAGGTGAGAATATCTCACCTTTCAATTTATTTTTCTAGTTATATATATACTAGGATGCAGACGGTGCTTAGTAGCACCCGACACCCGTCCACAGACCATGGACTTGTTTGTTTGACTGTTTGGTGATTGATTGTGATATTGGTTTGAATGTGGTTTGTGGTGTGAAAAATCGAATCGATAAATTGGTTAGGATTAGACGTGCGCCGTTATAAGGCGAAGGAGTAAGGCTAGGTTAGACCCTTACTCCAAAGTTTGTGGTTTGCATAACGAATTGATTTGATTGATGTGTGAATGGCGTGGGCCTTCACTAGACCGGGGATAAGGCTAGGCCTTGTCCCGTTTCTAGTATCGTGCCGTTATGCCGCCGAAATTTTCTAAAATAAGTTAGAAAAATAAAAATAGCATTTTATTTAACGAATGAACTGAATATAAATTCATATGTTAAAATAAAATGTGTTATCGTTAAAAATATAATTTTTAACGTGAATGTGAATAAATAAATATTCATTTACAAACCAGACGGTTTGTTTATGTACACCTATTTGAATGACGTTGATTGGGTCGATAAATTTTACACATCGCCTAACTGCACAAATAAAATATGTGTTTGATTGTTTGAAACCCCACACGGGTGTTAGGATGAAATTTGAAGTTCACTCATCCTGATTTATTAAATATGTCGATCGATTGATTGACAAGCTGCTATAAGCGTTAAATGTCTATATTTGATGCTTATACAGTGTAGTGCACTTTGGTTGATGGTTGATTATTCATCGTTGTTGATATATACATGTGTTGTAGAAAATCCATATAATTAACATTATATGGTAATTGATTGGGCCTCATTCCAGTTTCGAGAAAAAAAGAAATATTTGAAATAGAAATATTTGAAATAGAAATATTTGAAATAGAAATATTTGAAATAGAAATATTTGAAATAGAATATTTGAAAATAGAAATATGTGAAGCCGTGAGGATTAGATTGACGCCATTTTGACGTGAACGATATTTATATCGATTTTATTCATTTTAAAATGAATATTGAAACGTGATTTCGAAATCGAATATTTTGAAATGAATTGAATTGAAAACGATTTCGAAATGAATTGAATTGAAAACGATTTCGAAATGAATTGAATTGAAAACGATTTCGAAATGAATTGAATTGAAAACGATTTCGAAATGAATTGAATTGAAAACGATTTCGAAATGAATTGAATTGAAAACGATTTCGAAATGAATTGAATTGAAAACGATTTCGAAATGAATTGAATTGAAAACGATTTCGAAATGAATTGAATTGAAAACGATTTCGAAATGAATTGAATTGAAAACGATTTCGAAATGAATTGAATTGAAAACGATTTCGAAATGAATTGAATTGAAAACGATTTCGAAATGAATTGAACTGAAAACGATTTCGAAATGAATTGAACTGAAAACGATTTCGAAATGAATTGAATTGAAAACGATTTCGAAATGAATTGAATTGAAAACGAATTCGAATTGAATTGAAAGCGAAGTGAAATAAATTCAAATTGAATTGAAATTTGAATTGAATGGAAATGGATTTTGAAACGAATTTATAAAGAAGAATTCAAGTTTGATTTGAATTGAAATGGAAGTTGAAAATGTTTTTGAAACGAATTCAAAACTATTTATATAATTTGTTTTAAATAGAAATCGACGAAATATATATTATATATATTATATATAATATAATGGCCTGAATAGAACGCGCCGCGTCGCGGCAGTTCGCGAATTTCGACCATTTATTTCGAACGGACATTACGGGAGATCCGACCGTCGGATTCTCCTAAAACCGGAACCGTTGGGTTCGTATCGAAAAGAGCTTTCTAATGAATGTTAGAAATTTGAAATCTAACGGTTGGATTTGGAGATACGTCCAAATCAAATTCGAAAAAGGTCGCTGTAAGTGCAGTTCGATGGCCGTTAATGGAAATCGACTGTATGGGCCTTGATAAAATTATTAAAAATAGCAATAATTTGTGTAAAATCATAAGAAATGATTTAGAAAGAATTGGGATGAAAAACTCCATATTTGAAAAGATAAAAATGGATTTTTATCGAAATGAACTAGTTTTGAACTAGAATTATAATTCTATTTATTTTTAAATAAATAAATTGAATTCGAAAAGGGTTTTAAAAATAACCAAAATTTCCAATGATTGCATTGGAGTGGATTTGAATCGAAATTGTCTTCGGAATATTTCGATGTTGGAATTCGTGATTATACAGGTGTTGTTATGGAAATTTGAAAGATATATATTGATATCGTTATTTCCAATACGACATTTGTTAGTCGTAGAATTCGATATTGAATATAAGCTGATATATTTTCTATTCAGAGCCTTGTATTGAATATCGAATGTGATTTGGGTTTGTCGTGAATGGTGTCTTCACTAACACTATTCTTGAACCCAGTTGAGAAAAGATTAAATCTTTTTATTTAGATTTAATGAAGTGTACCAATTAAATAATATTTAATTGGAATTGAATTGATATTGATTTTTGGGTTTATCGTGAGCAGTGTTTTAAATAACACTCGTTCTTTAACCCGATAATTAATGAATGTGATTTTGGGTTTATCGTGAACCGTGTTTTAAATGACACTGATTCTTTAACCCAGTCGAAGATTAAAACTAAGTGGAGTTTTAATGAATCTTTAATTAGATTGAAATGATCGAAAGTGGAGTATCACCAGTTTTGCTCCAGGCGATAGTTAAATCTTTAATTAGATTTGAACGTGAAATGGTAATTGAATTTACCGATAACACTGTGGTGTTAGATATGAAGTATTACCAGTTTTACTTCATGGGATGAATAGGTTGGGATTGGGAAATTAAAACAAATGATTACTTCGGTAAGGTTCGCTAATCCCGACTAGTTTGAATTGATATTCAAAAATGGATTAAAGAATAAATTCAAGGAATTTATCTTTTATAAAATTAATGGGAATCTTTCCCTATGAATGTGAAATTTAGAAACTACCTGTCGGTTAGCCAAGCAGAATGGTTTTCTGGATATTGATCTGATGTTGGTTTCGGCCTTCGGGGTTAATATTTGGGGAATTATTCTCTTGATTAATTTACGGTTAGTGACTAATGAATTGGAATGAGGCGTATGTTGTGTTTGTGTAACACTTTTATAAAATATACGCGAGTTATTCGGGAAGACCGGGTTTATCCCATTCTGAATAACTGATACGACGATAAGTCGAAGATGAAGACGATGGTCGAAGACCGGAAGTCTTCACGTCGTTTGGGTGATAACTGATGATCTTGATTGGGCTGTACACCCAAGAAGATGGAAACAGTTAGTGATCGTCCAGACGTGCTTGGAGATCGATGGATATGCGGGGTACTAGGTGCCTCCGGTTTCGTTCAGACCCAGAACGGACTTGTAAATGGACTGTGTGTCTGACATCGGATTTCATTCTGTGTGACTGATATCGGTTGCATAGGATGGCTTGCCTGTGTGGCATGCTAAGATGCAAATGATCAAGGCTTCTGTTGAAAAGCAAAGTCTTGTGGTGATGATCAAAGCACGGCCTTTGTGGCGTAGCTTTGTGTAACGTTTACCTCGCGTGTTTCACACCCGGTATGAACCAAAAACGGGAGACGGACCTCAGGGAGGACTTGCGTTTCTTTCTAGCTAGAAGTGGCGTCAGTGGTTTTACACGCCCTGACGAGTTTGACTTATGTGGTTGTTGCGGTTGCGAGGCGCCTCGGTTATATCGGTTTCGGCCGAATGCATTCTGGTCGGCTGACGGACCAGACTTACACCCCATAGGGTGGGGAGACGTAGTGTTCAGGCATTTTAATCCACATCGGTGGACCGGCCCTGTCGCTCCAAGGCTTGACTGAGTACTTGCCGGTGGCTCGGGCTAGAGAGTCACGAATAGGTTGAGGACTATCTTTTGCCTCGGTTCATAGATGGAAATCCAATTTCCAAATACGTGACATTTGCGGTTTTAATTGTAACCCTATATATGGCGACATAGTGGGATGGGGCGCTTATGCCGCCTATGATTGATACTTATGATTTGAAGTTGTTTTATACACTTATAATAGTATCAAATGATTTGTTTTAAAACGTATCAAGCATTCTTTGGCTGTTATAAGGGAAAACCCTATCCTCGACTGCGTTGCATTGTGTGATGGGACCTGGGTCTTATAACAGCTTCATTTTTCTTTATTTAGCATTGCGCTGTTTGTTTTATGCACTGGTATTCTTGGGAGGAAACCCGTTCCGTGTTATACGGCGTGGTCCCTTGATTTACCTAACTTTGAAAATAAAGATTAACTGTTTTAGTTCTCACACCAGTCACATGACTGACCTGGAGTTTATTGTTTTAACCTAAACTCTGGGTGCCCCTATTTTGACACGGGCAGCTAGTAGTTTTGGTTTTGCAGATTTATATTCACAGGATCCTGGTTTACAGCTGGAACGATATCCGGAAAGCTTTGTGTCCGTATATCTACTTCTAGTTGTGTATTGTATTATTTTCCGCTGCTATGTATTTAAATGTAATTTAAATCTCTGATATTTCTGTGTAATATTCATTTATACTCTGTATATTCTTGTAACCTGATGCATTGTTGTAATGTACAATGAAATGTTCTTCTGTATGCGTTCTGGTGTGGCTTGTTCTCGAACTATCCGACGCTTTCCTTTACGGGGAAGTTGCGGGTCTTCACATATGTTCCACTTTGGTTAAGTATTCTAATCGTATTTTCTCATGCCACCCATGGCACTTACTTAACCCTTTTTATCATGTTTAATTACATGTTCTACTTTGGTTAAGTATTCTAATCGTATTTTTCTATTGCCACCCAAGGCAACCCACTAGTCTCATCATGCCACCCCAAGGCACCCACTTAACCCCTCATGTCCCACTACATGCTAATATGGTTAAGTGTTTCTTAATTCATTAATTAAGATCATGACCTCATAAAGACCTCTCACATTAGACCGTCTTTTATGACTGCTGGATATGCCGGTTGGTTCCGGGCAGACTTCTGTCATCAAAAGGGTCTAACCTCGTGTCTTTACTTTAATCATGTATTTAATTTATGACTAAGACCTCTCACATTGGGCCAATCATTTGTAGCCGCTGGATGGCCGGTCGGTTCCGGGCAGACTTCCGCTACAAAAGGGTCCAACCTCGTGTCTTAGTTGATTAATTACACCTAATTAATCACCCCCATATTAATTATCCCTAATTAATATCAAGTTTTCCATAACATGGGTAGACCTAACTCAATAGGTAAATTCCCATGGGGTAGACCTAACTCAATAGGTAAATTCCCACTTATGGTAATTTATTTATTTTATGGTATGCTCAATCATACCCAATCATACTTTATTAACATATTTATTAACCCCATCGTTCCCCACGTAAATCGTTCTCATTTCATAACATAATAAAGGGGAAGATCCATCACAAATAGCATGGGTTTAGCATATAACTTTGTCATGGGTTAAGAGGATGTCAACTTGCATATATGAGCACATATTAACCCAACTACATTTAACCCAAACTTGCATATTATCATACACATGATTTGCATAACATGTTGCATATGAGCTTGCATATTATCATACATATCTTGCATAACATGTTGAACTTGCATATAAGCATTCTCATAACTTGCATAACATGCTAATCATGCATTTAAGCATACACATAACTTGCATAAGCATTCATATACTTGCATATCACATTAAACTTGCATTTAAGCATATCCATAACTTGCATAACATCATGCACATAACTTGCATAATCTCATACACATAACTTGCATAACACCATGCACATAACTTGCATAATCTCATACACATAACTTGCATAACACCATGCACATAACTTGCATATGAACTTGCATATAAGCATACACATAACTTGCTTAACATGTTGAACTTGCATATATGACTTGCATCTTAAAGGAGGGTAAACATGCATAGCATATAAGGGTGTCATCTTGCATATGTATGCATCACATTTAAAAGGGTAAACTTACATGTCATGATTTATGCATAATACCAAACACTTAGCATGCATAAAACCACATACTTAGCATGCATAGAATCAATTACTTATTATGCATAAACACACCACTTAACTTGCATAAACCCAAACACTTAGCATGCATACAATCAAATACTTAACATGCATAAAATCAAATACTTAGCATGCATAACACCAAATATTTAGCATGCATAAAATCACATGCATAACTTGCATATCATGTTACATATAACTTGCATATACTCTCACATATAGTTTGCATAACATGTTACATATGCATAAATGTTCAACATAGTGTTTTGCATCATAAAACATGGCATTAACCTTGCATATAACATAAAACTTGCAAATCACATATCATACAAACTTGTATAAACACATTTATCCACAAACATAGCCATGTCTTATCACATCCTACCATAATCAATTTAACAATTGATTATTAAAGCCATAGGAACTCACCAAAACTAAGATTAGCAAACTTATGAAGTAAAACTAGTTGCCAAATATGAAGAAGAAGATGATTAGAGGTTGATTAGCTTGCAACTCTCTTCATTGATTTGTGGAGGCCATGATCAAGTTTCATTTTGCCATAGTTTAGTTACAAGATCTAATTATGAATGAATTAGGGTAGGGTTAGGGTCTTATTTATAGGATTAGGTAGTGTTTTAGGCCCTTAGATTAACCTTAGATTAGTTTAGGTCTGTTAGATTTAGGAAATCTCTAGAACCCAGCCCTCCAAGCCAGCCTAGAACCCAACCTGGTGCACCCAGGTTCTCTGGACGCCGCGCCCCTGTCGACAGGCAAGTCGACACCCCTGTCGACAGGCCTGTCGACAACCCTGTCGACATGGGTAGGGCGGGAAGCTCCCCGCCTGCCCCCTGCTGGCTTCAATTTGAAATCCGAATTTTAAATCTTTAAATCTGTTTTTAGCTTTAATTTTTCTGTAAACTTCATTGGGCCTTAACTGGGCCATACGGACTCCGATTCTCGAAAACTCGGACTCTATTTCGCGTATTTTTCCGAGACGAACGGAACGACGCAGCCCGTTACCCCCAATTCCCACATCTGAGATTATTTATCCTATAATTAGTGAATTTTAGTATTAGCTAAAATTCGGGGTGTTACAACTTGTTTGTTTGATTGCAAAAATTAGATAGATTATTTGATTGAATTGTTTGGTGAAATGAAGTTGATTTGATTGATGTGTGAATGGCGTGGGCCTTCACTAGACCGGGGATAAGGCTAGGCCTTGTCCCGTTTCTAGTATCTTGCCGTATGCCGCCGAAATTTTCTAAAATAAGTTAGAAAAATAAAAATACCATTTTATTTGAAGAATGAACTGAATAGAAATTCATATGTTAAAATAAAATGTTTTATCGTTAAAAATATAATTTTTAATGTGAAGTGAATAAAATAAAATATTCATTTACAAACCAGACGGTTTGTTTATGTACACTGATTTGACCGACATGGATTGGGATGATAAATTTTACACATCGCCCAACTGCACAAATAAAATATGCGTTTGATGGTTTGAAACCCCACACGGGTGTTGGGATGAAATATGAAGTTCACTCATCCTGATTGATTAAATATGTCGATCGATTGATTGACAGACTGTTATTAGCGTTAGATATCTATATTTGATGCTTGTACAGTGTAGTGCACTTTGGTTGATGGTTGATTATTTTTCAATGCTATTATATACATGTGTGGTATGAAAATCCATATAATTAATTTTATATGGTGATTGATTGGGCCTCATTCCAATCTAGAAATTAAAGAATATTATAAAACAAAGGTTCATGTGTTGACTGTACTCATCCGTTGAGATTAGTCATGTGTTGAACGAAGTATTTTTATAATCAAATTTATATCTTTATCACTATAAAACAAAGGTTCATGTGTTGACTGTACTCATCCGTTGAGATTAGTCATGTGTTGAACGAAGTATTTTTATAATCAAATTTATATCTTTATCACTATAAAACAAAGGTTCATGTGTTGACTGTACTCCTCCGTTGAGATTAGTCATGTGTTGAACGAAGTATTTTTATAATCAAATTTATATCTTTATCACTATAAAACAAAGGTTCATGTGTTGACTGTACTCATCCGTTGAGATTAGTCATGTGTTGAACGAAGTATTTTTATAATCAAATTTATATCTTTATCACTATAAAACAAAGGTTCATGTGTTGACTCTACTCATCCGTTGAGATTAGTCATGTGTTGAACGAAGTATTTTTATAATCAAATTTATATCTTTATCACTATAAAACAAAGGTTCATGTGTTGACTGTACTCATCCGTTGAGATTAGTCATGTGTTGAACGAAGTATTTTTATAATCAAATTTATATCTTTATCACTATAAAACAAAGGTTCATGTGTTGATTGTACTCATCCGTTGAGATTAGTCATGTGTTGAACGAAATATTTTAATAATAAAATTTACATCTTTATCAATATAAAATAAAGGTTCACGTGTTGACTGCACTCATCCGTTGAGATTAGTCATGTGTTGAACGAAATAGTTTAACAAAAATTGTCACACGTGGACAGTACTCATTCGTTGAGATCAGTCGTGTGTTGACAAAAATAAATATTAATTTGTTGAATAGAATATTTGAAAATAGAAATATATGAAGCCGTGTTGGTTGGATTGACGCCATTTTGACGTGAACGATATTTATATCGATTTTATTCATTTTAAAAGGCATATTGAAAAGTGATTTCGAAAACGCATATTTTGAAGTGAAAATTTAATTGAATTGAATATAAAACGATTTCGAAATGAATTGAATATAAAACGATTTCGAAATGAATTGAATATAAAACGATTTCGAAATGAATTGAATATATAATGAATTCGAATTGAAATGGAAAACGAATTTGATTTCAATTGAATAGCAAACGAAACGAATTCGAATCGAATTGAATTGGAAACAAATTGAAATGAATTCAAATTGAATTGAAATTTGAATTGAATAGAAATGAATTTTAAAACGAATTTATAAAGAAGAATTCAATTTTGATTTGAATTGAAATGGAAGTTGAAATTGCTTTTGAAACGAATTTAAAACTATTTATATAATTCGTTTTAAATAGAAATCGACGATATATATATTATATATAATATAATGGCCTGAATAGAACGCGCCGCGCCGCGGCAGTTCGTGAATTTCGACCATTTATTTCAAACGGACATTACGGGAGATCCGACCGTCGGATTCTCCTAAAACCGGAACCGTTGGGTTCGTATCGAAAAGGGCTTTCTAACGTATATTAGAAATTAGAAATCTAACGGTTGGATTTGGAATTATGTCCAAATCAAATTTGAAAAAGGTCGCTGTAAGTGCAGTTCGATGGCCATTGGGGGAAATCGACTGTACGGGCCTTGATAAAATTATTAAAAATAGCAATAATTTGTGTAAAATCATAAGAAATGATTTAGAAAGAATTGGGATGAAAAAACTCCATATTTGAAAAGATAAAAATAGATTTTTATCGAAATGAACTAGTTTTGAAGTAGAATTATAATTCTATTTATTTTTAAATAAATAAATTGAATTTAAAAAGGGTTTTAAAAATAACCAGAATTTCCAATGATTGCATTGGAGTGGATTTGAATCGAAATTGTCTTCGGAATATCTCGATGTTGGAATTCGTGATTATACAGGTGTTGTTATGGAAATTTGAAAGATATATATTTATATCGTTATTTCCAATACGACATTTGTTAATCGTAGAATTTGATATTGAATATAAGCCGATATATTTTCTATTCAGAGCCTTGTATTGAATATCAAATGTGATTTGGGTTTGTCGTGAATGGTGTCTTCATTAACACTGTTCTTGAATCCATATGAGAAAAGATTAAATCTTTTTATTTAGATTTAATGAAGTGTACCAATTAAATAATATTTAATTGGAATTGAATTGATATTGATTTTTGGGTTTATCGTGAACAGTGTTTTAAATAACACTCGTTCTTTAACCCGATAATTAATGGAATGTGATTTTGGGTTTATCGTGAACCGTGTTTTAAATGACACCGATTCTTTAACCCAGTTAACAATTAAAACTAAGTGGAGTTTTAATGAATCTTTAATTAGATTGAAATGGTCGAGAATGGAGCATCACCAGTTTTGCTCCAGGCGATAGTTAAATCTTTAATTAAAATTTGAACGTGAAATGGTAATTGAATTTACCGATAACACTGTGGTGTTAGATATGAAGTATAACCAGTTTTACTTCATGGGATGAATAGGTTGGGATTGGGAAATTAAAACAAATGATTACTTCGGTAAGGTTCACTAATCCCGACTAGTTTGAATTGATATTCAAAAATAGATTAAAGAATAAATTAAAGAAATTTATCTTGGATAAAATTAATGGGAACCTTTCCCTATGAATGTGAAATTTAGAAACTAACTGTCGGTTAGCTAAGCAGAATGGTTTTCTGGATATTGATCTGATGTTGGTTTCGGCCTTCGGGGTTAATATTTGGGAAATTATTCTCTTGATTAATTTACGGTTAGTGACTGATGAATTGGAATGAGGCGTATGTTGTGTTTGTGTAACACTTATTTAAAATATACGCGAGTTATTCAGAAAGTCCGGGTTTATCCCATTCTGAATAACTGATACGACGATTAGTCGAAGATGAAGACGATGGTCGAAGACCAGAAGTCTTCACGTCGTTTAGGTGATTACTGATGATCTTGATTGGGCTGTATACCCAAGAAGATGGAAACAGTTGGTGATCGTCCAGACGTACTTGGAGATCGATGGATATGCGGGGTACTAGGTGCCTCCGGTTTCGTTCAGACCCAGAACAGACTTGTAAATGGACTGTTTGTCTGACATTGGATTTTAGTCCGTGTGATTGATCTCTATTAAATATATATCTGTTTGGCGGCGGAGAATTTATTCTCTTGCTTAACGCCCTTCTCCGAGACGTACGAGCTCAGGGGTTATATATTGATGGATATCAAACGCACGGAGTGAATTGCCTGTGTAGCATGCCTAAGTGGCAAATGATCAAGGCTTCTGTTGAAAAGCAAAGTCTTGTGGTTGATGATCGAAGCACGACCTTTTTGGCATAGCTTTGTGTAACGTTGATTCGCGAGTTTCACACCCGGTATGAACCAAAAACGGGAGACGGACCTCAGGGAGGGCATGCGTTTCCTTCTAGCTAAAAAGTGGCGTCAGTGGTTTTACACGCCCTGACGAGTTTGACTTATGTGGTTGTTGCTGTTGCGAGGCGCCTCGGTTTGATAGGACGATCCGGGTCCGATGGAGTCATTTATTGGCTCATTTACGCCCAAAGGGCGGGGAAACGTAGTGTTCAGGCATTTTAATCCACATCGGTGGACCGGCCCTGACGATCCAAGGGTCACTCGAGCTCTGATCCTGAGACATGGGCTAGATTGTCTCGAATCGGTTGAGGACTATCTTTTGCCTCGGTTCATAGGTGGAAATCCAATTTCCCAATACGTGACATTTGCGAATTTTATTGTATAACCTATAAATGGCGACATAGTGGTATGGGGCATTCATGCCGCCTATGATTGATATTTATGATTTGATGTTGTTTTATACACTATGCACTGATAATAGTATCAAATGATTTCTTTTAAACGTATCAAGCATCCTTGGCTATTATAAGGTAAAAACCCTATCCCCCGGCTTGCGTTGCATTGTGTGATAGGACCTGGGTCTTATAATAGCTTCATTTTTCTTTATTTAGCATTGCGCTGTTGTTTTATGCACTGGTATTCTTGGGAGGAAACCCGTTCCGTGTTATACGGCGTGGTCCCTTGATTTGCCGAACTTTAAAAATAAAGATCAATAACTGTTTTAGTTCTCACACCAGTCACATGACTGACCTGGATTTTATTGTTTTAACCTAAACTATGGGTGCCCTTATTTTGACACGGGCAGCTAGTAGTTTTGGGTTTTGCAGATTTATATTCACAGGATCCTGGTTTACAGCTGGAACGATATCCGTAAAGCTTTGTATTCGTATATCTCTTCTAGTTGTGTATTGTATTATTTTCCGCTGCTATGTATTTAAATGTAATTTAAATCTCTGATATTTCTGTGTAATATTCATTTATACTCTGTATATTCTTGTAATCTGATGCATTGTTGAGATATACAGTGAAATGTTCTTCCGTCTGCGTTCTGTTATGGCTTGTTCTCGAACTATCCGACACTTTCCTTTACAAGGAAGTTACGGGTTTTTACAGTTGGTATCAGAGCTTTGGTATACAAAGCTCAGAGAACAAGGCACATTAGAACTATACGAAAGAATTCATCAGATATTGGGTTAGTAATATCCAATGAGAATGACTCGTTAGAGATAGGATCAGTAGTATCCTAGAACGAGTGTGAAGAGTGTATTTAAAAAAAAAATGAAAACAAATTTTTGTTTAGAAAATCTAAATCAACTATTCGTATTTGATTATTTATTTTATATTGATTTGGACAGTCCAGTATATAAAGATTTTGCATATGCGCCTTGCAAACGTATATTCGAAATTTTAATATACTGGATAGATATAGATTCACACTCTAGTCGCCCGAAGATGATTTTGATGATTATAGCTACATCATCAGAATTAGTGTTCGAGTGTTGAAGGTGTGATATTTATTTATCTCCATTAGACTGGTGTGAGAACCAAAGCTATATAGGATTTATTGTTGTGATTTGGCATCAAAAACATGATTTTTGTATATGTATCAAAATTATGAATTTGAAACTCTAATTCACTAATTGATTGATGTTTGTGTTGCTTGTTTAGTTGTTGGTTAAATTTTGAACCATTATGCCTAATTTGATTGAATAATGAATTGTATTGAAATTTGGTCGCATTTGCTTGCATATACTTGTACTTACATTGAACAGGTCATAGCAAGGAGGCTAGAGCAGAGAATAAAATTTGTTTGCCCGACAAATAGGTACATGTTTACTACATAATTTACTGTTTTGTTTGGGTGATGATGATTTTATGAGCCTATTGGCTAGCCGCTTGGCTTTTTCTTTTTCTTTTTGAGATCTGAAGGACCGGGGAAGCTATTTGAAATTCCCCGATGCTCCCGGTGCAGGGGAGGTTATGGCGAAATTTTTCGAAAATTTAGGGTGTTAGCCAAATTTTTGAAATTTTGAAAATTCTCAGAAACTGAAAAGTTGGAGAATGGAAGCCAGATCGAACGTAGAGTTGATTAATCAAACCACTTTCGACTTTGTTCCTTTTCGGGGATGAAAAGTTTTTAGTGGGGGAGATTGTAACAACCCGGAAATTCTGGGCCAGTTTAAAATTTTTATTTTGGCAATTATAGCGAATTTTGATTATTTAAAATGAATTATTTTAAATAATAACGACGAGAAATATATTTTGAATATAATTCGAACGTATATATTATACGCGTCGTCGTGAGAATATAAATATTTATATATAATTATTAATAGAATTGAAAATGGCGCGGTAGTTCGATAATTCGATTTCAAACTTCAATTGAATGTACCGGGTGCAAAACAATCCGGATTTTAGTGAAACCAAAAATAATAGGATCTAATTGATAATATCATTCCAACGAATCCGAAAAATCAAAATTTCATAGCGGGGATCAAAAGATATGTCCAGTTGAAAATTCTGAATAGTCGCTATAGAATTCAGGCCCTTGAAAATGGAGATTTTGCAAACGACCTCGGATTTCGATGAAACCAGTTTTGTTGGGTCCGGGATGTCAAGTTATTGCTAGATTCCAGATTTCATAATTTTTCGAATCAATATGTGAGCGTGGCAAAGGAAAACGCGTTTGACCAGTTTCAGTTGATTTTAATCGACTGGAAATTGGCCATTTCTCAAACGGTCTCAGAATTCGACGAAACTAGTTTTGTTAGGACCGTATCGTCAATACGAAGCAAGAAAATATTTTTCGGGAATTTTTCTAGTTAGTATGCGACCCCGGTAATTTGAAATGTACGTTTAAAATTCAATATAGTGATTTAAATGTAAATTTAACGGAAAACTGATTGTAACAGCCGAATCAGCCTACGATATATATCCCATTGTGTTCGGAATGGGGGTAATTAGTTATGGACGACAGGCGGTGGGCCTCGTTTCGAGGTCGGAATAAAAAGTTACTTTTTAGAAATAATTAAATAATAAAATAAAATGAAACCCTATATCTCTATACTCTCTCTCTCAGCCCCCCCGTTTCATTTCAACCTGAATCAAAATAAAAATAAAAAAGAAAGAAAAAAAGGGAAAAGAGGGCGCACGATCGCGCCACCCCCCTGGCCGTCGCGCCATCGCCAGCGCCGCCCACCCTGGCGCCGCAACCCTCTCCAGCCTCGCCCCTCCCTGCCGCTTCTCTTCTCCCCCTCATCTGACGTCAACCGTAGCCCAAACCTCCCCAAAACCGAACCCAAACCACAACGCCCCACCTCAGAACCGCCGATTCCCCCACCTACGCCACCTCGTACGCCACCCCCTTTCCCTCTGCGCTAGCCTCCGCACCCAGCAGTTCCGCCGCCCTCCGACCCCCTCTGGTGATGGCTGTGGTGAGGTGAAGACCCGAAGTTTATGAAGACGATGACTTCCAGAAGTTATACGAAGAGGAAGACAAATAAAAGAGGATAAAGGGTAATTTCAAATCTAGTTAATTTAGTTTTTATATTCTACAGTAATAAATTTTGTAAATACATAGGATTGTTTTTCAAAAGTGAAAATATACTTAGTTTTAAAAACGAAAAGATTTGAACCTTAATATAGAAAAAGATTTGAACTTTAATATAGAAAAAGATTTGAACTTTAAAAAGAAAGAGATTTGAACTTGGATAGAAAAGATCAGATTTTTAGAATAGAAAAGACGGAATTTTTATTGAGTAGAAGATGTAAGACATAATTTTTATATTTTAAAAATATGATTTTTATATTTTTAAAGTATTAAAAATATAATCTTTACTATATAAGAGATGTAAAAATATGATTCTTGTTTATGTAGAGAATTAAAAATATAATTTTTACATGATAGGAATATTAAAGATAGCATCTTTACATGTGTAGAGAAATAAAAATTTGATTTTTATAATGAAGTGAAATATAATTTTTCTATAGAAAGAGTGAAAATAGAAGGCGAAATCTATATTTTTGAAATTTAATTTTTATATATTGAACATCAAAGTAAAAATGTGATTTTTATATATTGAACATCAAAGTAAAAATGTGATTTTTAAATATTGATTAGCAAAGTAAAAATTCGATTTTTATATATGTAGTGACTACGGGCGAAGAAAGTGATAAGAGACGAGAGCAGTGAAGATTTCCTGCATTAGAAGTGCCGTGGAGTTAGGATAGCTTTTGGTGAGAATTCCTCACTCTTCAATTTCTTTTTCTAGTTATATATATATACTAGGATGCAGACGGTGCTTAGTAGCACCCGACACAATCGTCCACAGACCATGGACTTGTTTGTTTGATTGCAAAAATTAGATAGATTATTTGATTGAATTGAATTGTTTGGTGAAATGAAGTTGATTTGATTGATGTGTGAATGGCGTGGGCCTTCACTAGACCGGGGATAAGGCTAGGCCTTGTCCCGTTTCTAGTATCGTGCCGTTATGCCGCCGAAATTTTCTAAAATAAGTTAGAAAAATAAAAATACCATTTTATTTGAAGAATGAACTGAATAGAAATTCATATGTTAAAATAAAATGTTTTATCGTTAAAAATATAATTTTTAACGTGAAGTGAATAAAATAAAATATTCATTTACAAACCAGACGGTTTGTTTATGTACACTGATTTGACTGACATGGATTGGGATGATAAATTTTACACATCGCCCAACTGCACAAATAAAATATGCGTTTGATGGTTTGAAACCCCACACGGGTGTTGGGATGAAATATGAAGTTCACTCATCCTGATTGATTAAATATGTCGATCGATTGATTGACAGGCTGTTATAAACGTTAGATATCTATATTTGATGCTTGTACAGTGTAGTGCACTTTGGTTGATGGTTGATTATTTTTCAATGCTATTATATACATGTGTGGTATGAAAATCCATATAATTAATTTTATATGGTGATTGATTGGACCTCATTCCAATCTAGAAATTAAAGAATATTATAAAACAAAGGTTCATGTGTTGACTGTACTCATCCGTTGAGATTAGTCATGTGTTGAACGAAGTATTTTTATAATCAAATTTATATCTTTATCACTATAAAACAAAGGTTCATGTGTTGACTGTACTCATCCGTTGAGATTAGTCATGTGTTGAACGAAGTATTTTTATAATCAAATTTATATCTTTATCACTATAAAACAAAGGTTCATGTGTTGACTGTACTCATCCGTTGAGATTAGTCATGTGTTGAACGAAGTATTTTTATAATCAAATTTATATCTTTATCACTATAAAACAAAGGTTCATGTGTTGACTGTACTCATCCGTTGAGATTAGTCATGTGTTGAACGAAATATTTTTATAATCAAATTTATATCTTTATCACTATAAAACAAAGGTTCATGTGTTGACTGTACTCATCCGTTGAGATTAGTCATGTGTTGAACGAAATATTTTAATAATAAAATTTACATCTTTATCAATATAAAATAAAGGTTCACGTGTTGACTGCACTCATCCGTTGAGATTAGTCATGTGTTGAACGAAATAATTTAACAAAAATTGTCACACGTGGACAGTACTCATTCGTCGAGATCAGTCGTGTGTTGACAAAAATAAATATTCATTTGTTGAATAGAATATTTGAAAATAGAAATATATGAAGCCGTGTTGGTGGGATTGACGCCATTTTGACGTGAACGATATTTATATCGATTTTATTCATTTTAAAAGGCATATTGAAAAGTGATTTCGAAAACGCATATTTTGAAGTGAAAATTTAATTGAATTGAATATAAAACGATTTCGAAATGAATTGAATATAAAACGATTTCGAAATGAAATGAATATATAATGAATTCGAATTGAAATGGAAAACGAATTTGATTTCAATTGAATAGCAAACGAAACGAATTCGAATCGAATTGAATTGGAAACAAATTGAAATGAATTCAAATTGAATTGAAATTTGAATTGAAATTTGAATTGAATAAAAATGAATTTTAAAACGAATTTATAAAGAAGAATTCAATTTTGATTTGAATTGAAATGGAAGTTGAAATTGCTTTTGAAACGAATTTAAAACTATTTATATAATTCGTTTTAAATAGGAATCGACGATATATATATTATATATATTATATATATTATATATATAATATAATGGCCTGAATAGAACGCGCCGCGCCGCGGCAGTTCGTGAATTTCGACCATTTATTTCAAACGGACATTACGGGAGATCCGAACGTCGGATTCTCCTAAAACCGGAACCGTTGGGTTCGTATCGAAAAGAGCTTTCTAACGAATATTAGAAATTAGAAATCTAACGGTTGGATTTGGAATTATGTCCAAATCAAATTTGAAAAAGGTCGCTGTAAGTGCAGTTCGATGGCCATTGGGGGAAATCGACTGTACGGGCCTTGATAAAATTATTAAAAATAGTAATAATTTGTGTAAAATCATAAGAAATGATTTAGAAAGAATTGGGATGAAAAAACTCCATATTTGAAAAGATAAAAATAGATTTTTATCGAAATGAACTAGTTTTGAACTAGAATTATAATTCTATTTATTTTTAAATAAATAAATTGAATTTAAAAAGGGTTTTAAAAATAACCAGAATTTCCAATGATTGCATTGGAGTGGATTTGAATCGAAATTGTCTTCGGAATATCTCGATGTTGGAATTCGTGATTATACAGGTGTTGTTATGGAAATTCGAAAGATATATATTTATATCGTTATTTCCAATATGACATTTGTTAATCGTAGAATTTGATATTGAATATAAGCCGATATATTTTCTATTCAGAGCCTTGTATTGAATATCAAATGTGATTTGGGTTTGTCGTGAATGGTGTCTTCATTAACACTGTTCTTGAATCCAGATGAGAAAAGATTAAATCTTTTTATTTAGATTTAATGAAGTGTACCAATTAAATAATATTTAATTGGAATTGAATTGATATTGATTTTTGGGTTTATCGTGAACAGTGTTTTAAATAACACTCGTTCTTTAACCCGATAATTAATGGAATGTGATTTTGGGTTTATCGTGAACCGTGTTTTAAATGACACCGATTCTTTAACCCAGTTAACAATTAAAACTAAGTGGACCCAGTTTTTCTCCAGGCGATAGTTAAATCTTTAATTAAGATTTGAACGTGAAATGGTAATTGAATTTACCGATAACACTGTGGTGTTAGATATGAAGTATAACCAGTTTTACTTCATGGGATGAATAGGTTGGGATTGGGAAATTAAAACAAATGATTACTTCAGTAAGGTTCGCTAATCCCGACTAGTTTGAATTGATATTCAAAAATAGATTAAAGAATAAATTCAAGAAATTTATCTTGGATAAAATTAATGGGAACCTTTCCCTATGAATGTGAAATTTAGAAACTAACTGTCGATTAGCTAAGCAGAATGGTTTTCTGGATATTGATCTGATGTTGGTTTCGGCCTTCGGGGTTAATATTTGGGAAATTATTCTCTTGATTAATTTACGGTTAGTGACTGATGAATTGGAATGAGGCGTATGTTGTGTTTGTGTAACACTTATTTAAAATATACGCGAGTTATTCGGAAAGTCCGGGTTTATCCCATTCTGAATAACTGATACGACGATTAGTCGAAGATGAAGACGATGGTCGAAGACCGGAAGTCTTCACGTCGTTTGGGTGATTACTGATGATCTTGATTGGGCTGTACCCCCAAGAAGATGGAAACAGTTGGTGATCGTCCAGACGTACTTGGAGATCGATGGATATGCGGGGTACTAGGTGCCTCCGATTTCGTTCAGACCCAGAACGAACTTGTAAATGGACTGTGTGTCTGACATTGGATTTTAGTCCGTGTGATTGATCTCTATTAAATATATATCTGTTTGGCGGCGGAGAATTTATTCTCTTGCTTAACGCCCTTCTCCGAGACGTACGAGCTCAGGGGTTATATATTGATGGATATCAAATGCACGGAGTGAATTGCCTGTGTGGCATGCCTAAGTGGCAAATGATCAAGGCTTCTGTTGAAAAGCAAAGTCTTGTGGTTGATGATCGAAGCACGGCCTTTGTGGCATAGCTTTGTGTGACGTTGATTCGCGAGTTTCACACCCGGTATGAACCAAAAACGGGAGACGGACCTCAGGGAGGGCATGCGTTTCCTTCTAGCTAAAAAGTGGCGTCAGTAGTTTTACACGCCCTGACGAGTTTGACTTATGTGGTTGTTGCTGTTGCGAGGCGCCTCGGTTTGATCGGACGATCCGGGTCCGATGGAGTCATTTATTGGCTCATTTACGCCCCAAAGGGCGGGGAAACGTTGTGTTCAGGCATTTTAATCCACATCGGTGGACCGGCCCTGACGATCCAAGGGTCACTCGAGCTCTGATCCTGAGACATGGGCTAGATTGTCTCGAATCGGTTGAGGACTATCTTTTGCCTCGGTTCATAGGTGGAAATCCAATTTCCCAATACGTGACATTTGCGAATTTGATTGTATAACCTATATATGGCGACATAGTGGTATGGGGCATTCATGCCGCCTATGATTGATATTTATGATTTGAAGTTGTTTTATACACTATGCACTGATAATAGTATCAAATGATTTCTTTTAAACGTATCAAGCATTCTTGGCTATTATAAGGTAAAAACCCTATCCCCCGGCTTGCGTTGCATTGTGTGATAGGACCTGGGTCTTATAATAGCTTCATTTTTCTTTATTTAGCATTGCGCTGTTGTTTTATGCACTGGTATTCTTGGGAGGAAACCCGTTCCGTGTTATATGGCGTGGTCCCTTGATTTGCCGAACTTTAAAAATAAAGATCAATAACTGTTTTAGTTCTCACACTAGTCACATGACTGACCTGGAGTTTATTGTTCTAACCTAAACTCTGGGTGCCCTTATTTTGACACGGGCAGCTAGTAGTTTTGGGTTTTGCAGATTTATATTCACAGGATCCTGGTTTACAGCTGGAACGATATCCGGAAAGCTTTGTATCCGTATATCTCTTCTAGTTGTGTATTGTATTATTTTCCGCTGCTATGTATTTAAATGTAATTTAAATCTCTGATATTTCTGTGTAATATTCATTTATACTCTGTATATTCTTGTAATCTGATGCATTGTTGAGATATACAGTGAAATGTTCTTCCGTCTGCGTTCTGTTGTGGCTTGTTCTCGAACTTTCCGACACTTTCCTTTACAGGGAAGTTACGGGTTTTTACAGTCATTGTTCTTCATTTCGAAACATGAAACACGATCCCCTCACGACATCAATATGCTACGCCTACCAGACATCGCTGGAGTTTGATCCTCCACTGCCCTATGAAACTCCAACCCACCAGCCTTCAATACCTTGAACCTCTTGCAACTTGAGACACTCCTCGCTCCAGAAATTGAAGTCGAAATCGATAACTTCCAGCTCCGATTCCCGATGAATGGCAACGTTAAATGTAACGACCCGGATTTTTGGTCTGTTATTTTTAAATATTTAATATTTATTTTAAATATTTAGTTGATAGTATAAATTAATTTTTATATTGAGTTATCGATTTAATAATCAAATATAATATAATTTAGAATATATCGAATTATTGGAATTCAAAATATAATTGAAATCGAAGTTAAAAACTGAATCAAAATGATTCAGATGATAAGCAGGAATTTTATTTGATATATACGATAATAAATATTAATTTATTATCAAAGAATTTGTGGTTTTCAAATTTAAATTATATTATATTAATTTAATATGGTACATGTGTTGAAGTTAAATTTCAGAATATTTACTGTTGAGTTCAAAATAGGGTTATTACATTGAGATGTCAGTCGGTACGCTAGAATAGCGGTTCATGATTTAAATTAATGGACCCTGAGATATTTGATTGTGGATAGGTTCGAAATCAGATCGGTATCCATTTAAAAAGAATAAAAATCGCTTTATATCGAATCGTATTAAATATGATATCAAATCAAAGTCAAATCGAAATCAAATTAGTTAACCTACCCTAATTTACAACAGCTACCCTGTGCTATTTGTAGGCCTATTCCTTCGTGTCGAGGACTTCTCCGTCTATTTATTTGCAACACCCTCTCTTTACTTCTTTATTTTGATCCTCTGGCAACAATAAAAATCAAAGCTAAAAGCTTCAAATAGAATCAGAAATGGCCGACCAACTTAAATAAAATCGAATCCAATTAAATGGAAGAGTGCGATAGATGTTTTGGTAGTTCGGTTAAATTCTGGAGCTCGATCTCTTCGTCGTCATGAGCCAGAGTGAAGTCGCGATCCTTTCTAATGAATCACGAGGTATTGAATTAGATTTAGGAGGAAGCTAAAACGTGATACTTTCTTGGATTGTTTGACGTCCTCAGCTGTCAACATAGGGTTGACTTCGACGCAGTTTTAGGGATCTCGATTTTGAGCCGTGTGAAGTATGACGGAGTTGTTGAACTCGATGTGGACCCCAACGTGAATTTGGGTTTAGGGAATTAAGGGTTTTTGTGGTTAATTGCGAAATGGAGGATGCGATGTATTGGAGTTCGGCTGTTCGGTGGGTGGACTGGGAAGTTCAGATTTGCATTGAAGGTGGAAATGGTGTTCGCTGTGTTCGAACATGGATTTTCAGTAAGGAAAATATGTAGTGTGAACGCTGTGAGGATGAAAGCATTTCTTGCATTACACAAGTGAAGTACATGACTGAGAATAAAGGGAGAGGAAAGTTCGTCAAGCTTTGGTTGGAAACGGCAACATCTATGTGAAGATATCGGAGCAGGCATATGAATATGGATTCCTATAAGAAGCAGATTCAAAAAAATGAAAAGCAGGAAAAGAATTAACATGATAAGGTAATATTTAATTTAGGAATTTAAATTTTTAATTATGTTTAAAATTATTCTGTAGCATAAATAATGAACGACATATTAAATTTATACAAGATTTGAAGCGAACGAAATCAGTCTTGTAGTTCTTAGTGCGGGAAATCTAATCGGGAAGTAAAATGGAAATAAGAAAGAATTGGAAATTTATCGCCATTTCAATTAAAATCAGGTGAGTAAATCTCACTCAATTTATTATTTAAAATTATTTTTAGTCATTAAAAATAATAGTTTGTTGGTTGTTTGGATGCGTTAATTATTTTTGTGGCTATTTTAAAAAAATATTAGTTATTTAGGATTGGTTTGTGGTTTTTATATATATATATATTGGTGATTGGATTCCTGTAGTACCGTTAGCGGATGCCTGTAGTATTATTAGCGGATGACCCTATACGCCTCACGCTATGATAGTGGATGACCTTCTATACCGTGATATCCTGCCTCGAAGTAGGATGGGTATTATTTATGTTGGCTAACGTCTGTGGATGCAGGAAAACAGGTAGGAGGGATCCAACTGGATTCCTCAAAAATATTTTTGTTTGTTTGTTTTCATATATATTGTCATATATGATGTGTTTGAAAACCTGTGATTAATAATTGGGTGTTTTGGATTGACTGAATATCATTGGGCCTAAAATGTTGATTTATAAAAATATCGTAAAAAAAGATATTTTGAGATTAAAAAGGGAAATCTATTTTTCTAAGAATAGAATTCGAATTTCAAATGGACTAAAAATATTAACTTGTTTTGGATAAATAAAACAAGTACTGAAATTTATAAATGATGTTTATAAATTAAAAATCAGGGAACTTGAAGTAAATTTATGAACGGTGTTTATAAATAAAATGGAATGATCTTCATTGGAAAATCTGGAAACTGAAGTGAATTTATAAACGATGTTTATAAATGAAGTATCATTTGGATAATTTGGAAAATATAAATTCAAAGGTGAATTTAAAAAGGGAATTGAAATTAGTTTAAAAAAGAAACGATAAATCTATTCTGATATTTAGAATGTAAAGTGAATTAAAATAAATCTATATGGATTTATGATTTAAATTCGATTAGATCAAATTTATTTAAACAAAATATTTTCAGAAGAAAATATTAGGATTTTATTTAATAGGAGTTTAAAGTTAAATATGAAAATAGATTCTATATTTATATAGATAAGTTATAATAAATAAAATATTCGAAAATAAGGTTTGGTTTTCAAACAGATTCTCAAATGAAAACTTGATTTATTTTATAAAACAAGGAAGTTGGATTTTTAAACTATATTTATAAATCTAGTAAAATAAATTATCATTAGATAATTTAGAGGTTTAAATTCAAGTATGAATTTGAAAAGTAGAATTTGAAATGGAATCAAAACGGGAACTTGTTTTTATAGAACAAGAAAGTTAAATTTATAAAAAAACGTTTATAAATTAAGGAAAATAAGTTATCATTTGATAAATTAGAATTTTAAATTCAAATATGAATTTAACCATGAATTGGAAATCATTTCAGAAAGGGAACGACGGGTTTATTTCGATATTCGGAATATAAACTGAATTAAGTCAAATCCAAGGGATTTAAATTGGAATTCGATTATATCAAATTTTATAAATAATTTATTTATAAAAGGAATTGGAATTTCATATAGCAAATTGAGTTATAAACAAATTTATAACCAAGTAACGAAAAATTGACGATTTGAGATAATCGGAAATATTAAGTTGGATTTGGGAAATTGGTTTAATCTATATTTAAAAATATATTAGAATGGAATTGAAATTCATTTATCAAAAAAGTTTAAAGTTTATATTTAATTATAATTAAAACGAACTCGCCGCAGTGCGATAGTTCGTAAATTGGCGTTCCGAACTTCAGTTGAGTATATAAACTCAATTTAAGTCGGAATACTTTGAAACAAGAATCGTTAGAACCGATTAGATAATAGTTTTCAAATGGAAGAGAAAGATCTGAATTTCGTCGAATAGATTTTGAGTTATGTCAAAATCAAATTTTCAGAAAAACAACGCCATAACCATTATAAAACCATAATGGTTTATTTAAATTTTTAAAAGGATTTTGAGCAAATAGAATCCGAATCTTCATTAGAAAAATCCAGATTTGAGTTATAAAATATATTTGAAATCAAGTGGAGTAACGAAAAATGATTTTTGAAAACAAAAATCATATTTTTTTAATTATTGAATAGAATTAACTAATTTGAAGAATAATTAGTTATTGGAGTTTTGATTTGAAATTGAGCTTTGGATAAGTAAATTGGGTTTGTAAATTTATGTTTGAAATCAAATATGCAACTTGAATCGAAAATGGAATTCAATTTGTTTATAATCAAGTTGATATTATATTTGAACATGTTATGCTCAAACAAAGAAGTGAATAGGCAAAATAGCTAATTAGAAAATAAATTAGCGAATTGGGTTAAGACGAATGGATTGAGTGAAACCAAATGGGAATATTTGGATGTGTTAAGTAGGTATGGAAATGAAGTGTTTGAAGTTTATAATTTGTGTGCTCGACAAAAAGGTACACATTTAAATTCCATATGAGTTTTTATGCGCCGAATCGGCAAGCCACTTGGCTTTTTGATTTTCTTTTTGAATGGAAAGGGCCTAGAGAGGCGAGTTAAGGTTTGAACTATCGACCGATACAAAGGAGGTTATGGCGAAATTTTCCGGGAATTTAAGGAGTTAGAATATTTTTAAGAAATTTTGATAGTTAGAAATCATGTATCGATACATATAGAATTCGATAAGGAAACGAACTTGAAAATAGAATATTATAAACAAAAAGGAAATCTATAATTAAATTTGGTAAAATTTGAAAGAGAAACATGTACGGGTTTAGAAATGAATAATTGTTTTTTATGATGTTGATTATTCGAGGTAAGTGGTCTTGTTCGTTTTAAAGTTAAGGATGTTTTCAGTCAAGGTCTGAGAGGTAGTTATACCCCAACATGATTGATTCCATTTTTAACCGATAAATAGCAAGATCCAGTCTCGAAGAGAAATGTTTGAATAAGAGTTAGTTGAATGCAGTATTTTCAGTTGTTGTAATGGTGTTTTACACAGCTTTCGTTTTAACCCAAGTGAGTGGAATTTTGGAAATATATTATAAATATTTCCTAAGTATAAAAATAACCGAGTTCGGGAAGATGAGTAATTGGAATATTTTCCAATTATAAATAGAAGATATTTTCTACGTATAGAAAATAAAAGAAGTTGATATATGGAAATGTTTTCCAAATAGTGTATGAGGCGAAGATGATTGTTGAAAATCTTTGGCTAACAAATATTGATAAGGAAATGAGTAGTGATTTAATTAATGAATGAAATGTCAATTAAATGGCCTAGTGATTTGTTTGATGCTTTGAATGAATGTTTGTTTTCTTCGATAGTTAAATAACCGACTTTCGAAGTGTTTGCCAATATCGTTGTCAATGTGGAGAGACCGGTTGGATTATTATCCGAGAACCACTCCGTATTGGCAGTAGCGTTGCGAATCGGATTATATGAAGATAATCGAAGGCAGAGTAAAGTTCAAGGGCTTTTTCTATTAATAGAAATTGTGCCTTCGATTTCGTTCAGTCCAAGAACAAAGTGTATGGACGAATGTGTATTTCCAATGATCATATATGTTGGTCTGTGTAAATATATAAGGTGGCAGAGAATTTATTCTCTTAGCATAATATCTAGAATATATTTGTGCAAATCAATTAATGATTTAAAAATCTGACAATGTGGCATTCAAAGTGATTGTGCTATCGATGAACGATAAGAAATCGTAGCCTCAGGCCTCAACAACTGGGAATTGACAAAAATCGGGCAGGTAGCATGGCTATGTGGGTCGCTCCTGTTAGGGTGTATAATCACCTATCTAGAGAAATTCATTTAATTCCTTATTATATTCGATGCTGTCCCATTCGGAAAACGGTTGCTGATCCCAACCGTTGGTGATATGCATTCGATACATTCAAGCGAAATGAGTGGTCGGTCATGTGTGGGTCGGATTGCAAGATGTTCTTGTTGAACCCAGTGTATTCCCCTCTAGAGATACACTATCGGCAGGTGGTTCCATACCTTGTCATAATCGAAATCCAATCTCCAATAAGCGCCCTATGGTTTTTGGTTTTATAATATATATGGAGCATGAGATGCAAGCATTCCGCTAGATTCTATTTATTTGATGTAGACATTATTATAATATCACTAGATTTGATATCAAAAATATTTTGGGTTATCATAAGGTAAAAACTTTCCGTGTTTATGTGTGGATCGGTCTTACGATTATCATTTCTTTCGAAAGGATTTTGAAAGTTAAACAAATGGTTGGAGTTTACTCACACCAGTCCCATGACTGACCCAGAGTTTATTTTGTTTTCCTTAAACTCTTGGGTGCCCAAATTTGTACGGGCAGTCAAGTAGTCGGGATTTTTCAGATTCACTTAGAAGAGGTAGAAGCAGGAGGCTTCACCAATTAGCTATAGACTATCATATATTCCACTGTGTACCATGTTTGTATTTGGAAACAGGTGTTTATAACTGTTCCACAAATAACTGTTGTGCTCTGATGATGGTATGTATATAAAGTTACCAAATTGTAATTCAAAGTTTAGGTTACCGAATATATTTTATTCGTTCCGCTGTGAGTTTGTGATCTTTGTTTTCTTCTATTCAAATATTTCTTTCTTTCCATTTCTCATCCTCTAACTTCTTTCTAATAATGATTCGTATTTCTGTGCAATTTGGATTGGACAGGTGATGTATGTAGTCAACTCAGATAGTATGGATTTGCGGGCCATTACATTAAACCCCATCACCACTGATGAGATTATAGATCGTATTGTCCTCTATAATTTCTATGTTGAAGAATTTTTGAAATAATGAAGAGATTTGTAAGAATTAGTGTAAGAAGTTTCGAACATTTCAGACCATTGGTTGTTTAGGTGGAGGCGTTGTTCTTTGTGTTGACTGTAGGAAATGTTGACTTAGGGTTAGATGGTGTGGGTAGATATATATATATATATATATATATATATATGGAAGTTTTTATATTAGTTTATTCACTTATGAAACTTAAGGCCGAAGTGACATGTTAAAACGACTACATACGGTCTCCGAACATGATGAAAATTGAAATCCTAGCATAACTCAATATTTTGGACACAATGGAACATGTTTCATTGAATTCCGAGATTGTTTGGACAACTTCCTTTATAAATTCACAACGTGAATCGATACGCGTTTGTATTGCGCATAATCACAAAATAAATCCAATTGACTTGAAACTTGAAATCCTACAATAATCACTTCAGATTTATTAAAATTAATTTGTTGAAATCCGAGTTTGTTTGAAAATTGTTTATTCTTAAGTTCCATATTAAATCGATAAAACGATTAAATAAAAATCTATGCGTTTACCATTCGTATAATCTAAGTCCGATCGAAACGAAAATCGAAATCTTATAATAACTTACTAATATGGATCCAATGGCACAAGCTTCGTCGCATTCCGAGACTATTCTCTCAAAATGATAATTTATATGTAAAACAACCCTTTTTGGACACCAAAATACATGATCTTCAAGAATAACGAATTATATACATATCTTGGCTCTAAACGTCAATACGAATTCAAAGGAATTTGTTTTGCATCTTAATTCGATCATTTGCTCAAGTTTTATGCAGATTCCTTTTAAATCAAATTAAATTCATTTATTTAATTGCTATGCAAACTAGCATGCTTTTATGGCTACCACGGCCACATACGATATCGAATCACCACGAAAATTAAATTCATACAATAATTTAACATCATGGTTCCAATGGAAGTGATTTCATAGAAATCCATGACTGTTTAAGATTCGGCTATTTTCTAGGCTTAAATAAATCGATAGAATGTTAAAAAAAAATTCAAAAACAACTCAATTTGATAATAATAAATTATTATTATTATCGTACATATCCGGACAGAATATCATAAAGCTTCAAAATAAACATATTTGGATTTTAAACTCGATGTTTCAAATTTCAAGTTAAAACAACGTTCGGATTATTTAAAATCGATTTATATATATATAATAAATCATTATAATTTATAAACGATTCCATAATGACTTTCTTAAAATTTGATTTGGACATAACTCACAATCTATAAGACGAAGTCTTGACTTTTCACTTTTATTAAAAAATTATAGTTTAAAAGATTCGAACGTTTCTTGTTTCAAAGAAATCCGACTTATATATATTCAGTTGAAGTTCGAATTGCCAAATTACGAACTATCGCGATGTTACAAGCTCGTTTTTAAATAATATTAATTTATTACGTTCAAGTTTATTTTTTTAAATAAATTCATTATTATAATTCGAATCGAAGTTAATTAATCTCTTGAATTATAAAATTCACACAATAGTTGCAAATTTAACATATTTTCGGCTATTTCAAAATTAAATTTATTATTCCACTATTTTTATTAAATAAATATTCAAAATTATAAAATATAAGTAGCCATTTAAATCTCCAAATCAATCTTTTAAAAAAATTAAATAAATAAATTATTCGATCACTAAAGATCTGGGTCATTACATTCATTTTATTTCTAATTTACACAAACCAATGTCGACTTCTCAATGAACATCCTCCCCTTTCAATCATTCATATCCAGGATCCCTTCTTTTACCAATATAAAAATATCAATATGCATAAACTTAAATTAGGCATATGAAGATACAAAAGTCTCTTTTACTTGATTAATCAGAGTATAAATTTTAAAAGTAAAAGCAAGTTGATTAGTTTAAAGTTAACTAATCATTACACGGCTAAACTTAATGTAAATAATTGATTTTCCAATTTCTATTCCATATCAAAATATATGTCTTCATTCCGTTTTATTATGATGTAAATCTTAACTATGTGGGAATATATATACTCATTTGTGTCCCTATGGTCATATCTTAAAATATTACAAAAGGGGCTCAAGAACATTAGAAGACAAGACTATAATATACCTCCTTTATACTTTGTTTCTATGAGTTTCAGGAATTCCTATTATAAGAAGGGTATAAGGTAATAATATTCAATTACAAACTTATCAAGATAGAACTTAAACATTATAAAATGGAACTTATTATCTCTACTTTTAAAACATTCTTCACTTATACTTCACGGCAGTAAGGTTTGCATTACAGACAATGATATAATTTTATACATGCCTGGTTATTATTTACAGCAAGATTTGTATATATTTATACATGCAAAACTATGATCGATAATACTTTTCACAAGAATTTCTATCATGTAAAGCTGCTGTCATTTATATCAAAATTTTCATAATTTCTGAAAGCATTTTTAAACAATAAGTGCATTAATTCACATTGTACCCAATACAACTAATCTGAGAAAGCTTTAATTCAGGAACTTGATAATTTAGCTCTGTAAACAATAAATCAGCGTCATCTTCACATTCTATTTAATTAAATTTATAAACTCATGCAAATAAATAATCTGCTACATATTATCTATTCATATATATATATATATTAAAAATTGGGTTAAAACTTTTATTATGCATTTCAGCCCAAAATGGTGTGATTACATAGCAGGCTGAAAAGCCCATGTATCTCGCGTCAGATAAAAGACAAACCAATTACATTAATCCCAACTAGAAACTTGCCCAATTAGACTCATCGTCTTCTCCAAACAATACTTCGCTGTTTCTTCATGGCGGATCAGACACTTTACAGGTTCCTAGAATTTGTGCCGACGCTTCCTTCAGAATCCTTTCTGACAATCCAACGAGTGTAGATTCCAAGCTATCGGTATCTACTCTCCCTTTGAATCTTCGTTTACTTATTTTTATGTCGATAGTGGCCATTTTACTTACCATCGTCGCTGTGATTGATTTCCCTTTGAATATTCTCGCGTTTCTTTCTCTCCAAATTGCGGCTACAACATACGTCAAGGCAACCTTGTCGAGTTTTGGCTATCAGACGACCATTATTTGGGTGCCTGGACAGGTATGTTGCAATTACTTGTAAATCCCAAATTTGGTTCAAAGGGTCCACTTTTATACAATTTTAAGCAATTACTTTGGAGTAGTTACATGCGAAAAATAAATGTTCATGTGTTTCTTCCGATGCACCACACAGCACACACAATTTGCCTTGTGTTATTCCCCATTTGTATAATCTGTCTCGTGTTGGAAGTCTTTGCATGATAGCCTTATAAGCAGTCAATGAGGTTTTGGGGCAAATTGCTTTGTCCCAAATAGTTTTACTCTAGATTTTGTTCTCGTGTTTTGTTCGAGTTGAGTTCCATGCATTTTTTATAACAAAATCACCGTTAGAGTTATTCCAGACCCATATGTCATTTTCTCGTCCAGAAAAAAATGGCATAGCTTGAATTTTCTGTGTGATATCCCTGTTGCATGGCAATTGTTCACATATCCAGGTTTGATTTTCAATAATTGTGTCGACGTTAATGTTTGGGGACCCATAAGCAGAATATGTGTCCTAACCTACAATATCTATCATTGATATACCCAATATCCATGGGTCTTTCCATAGGTTAGTATCCTTACCAGTGGTAAATTCACGAGTACAATTAGCAGCAAGCTTATCTCTTATTTTTAGAATTGCCTTCCAATTTGGTGGCACATTATTATCCTCAGCCATTTGCCAAAAAATTTCTTTTATGTATCGTTGTCTCATCCATCTCGCCCACAAACCTTTGCTAGTTATTATTTTCCAACCTTGTTTGAGTGTAAAAACATCTCTCGTATCTCTTATGTTTCTCAATCCAACTCCCCTTTCTTCCTTAGGTCTGCATAGATCCTCAAACTTGATTTTTTGATATCTACCTCTCCATATAAAATTTGCATATACCTTTTCTAGTTTTCCAATTGATGCAACAGGGATTTGAAATGTTTGTAGCCAAAAATTTATCTTAGCATGTATAACAGTATGTACTAATTCAATTCTTCCTGCTAGCAATGAAGTTTTAGAACTCCAACCTTGCAACTTATCTTTAATCTTACTTATCAGTTCAACACATTCTCTATCAGTAATTTTATTTGTTGATAGAGGGACTCCCAGGTACTTTACTAGTAAGGATCCTTCAGAAATTCCCAAAATTTCAAGTATTCCATTACGATCATCATAGAACTTGTAAAAATAGCACTTAATTTTATTCTTACTCACTTTCAAGCCAACATATTTTTCAAGTATTTGAAAATTATTTTTGATGGTTCTAGTAGCTATTTCATTCGATTTAATGCATATTATCAAGTCATCAACATATAAGAGGTGGCTTATCTTAGGTTGGAAATTGTGTATTGTCCAAATTAGTCTATTGTGCTCCGACAATTCCATCTAGAGAGAAAAGTACTCCATAGCTACAACAAACAGGTAAGGAGATAATGAATCTCCTTGTCTTATCCCCCTATTTGATCCAATGAATCCCTTTGGGATACCATTGATTAGTATAGAAAAAGTAGGGGTAGATATACATTCACTAACTAACATAACAAATTTGTTAGGAAAACCCATGCAACATAACATATGAATAATGAAATGTCGATTTATTTTGTCATATGCTTTGTGATAGTCTACTTTCAAACAGAATTTGTTAGCACCAAGTTTTTTGAAATTTCTTACAAGTTCATGAGCCAACAGCGAGTTCTCTGAAATGTGTCTTCCTTTAATGAATGCACTCTGACACTCTGAGATGATGTCTGGTAATATATGTTTCATTCTGTTTCATAACACCTTGCTGAGAATTTTGTATAGCACGTTGCAGCAAGCGATAGGCCTGAATTCTTTTGGTCTGGTAGGATTTTCAACTTTTGGAATGAGACATAAGAAAGTGTGATTCATTTCTTTAATTATTTTACTAGTAACAAATGCTTCTTGAATAGTTTGTGTTACATTTTCTTTTAGGTTCTGCCAGTGCTTTTTGAAGAACCCAGCCCCTACCCTATCTGGTTCTGGACTGGAGTCAGCACTGGTGGACTGCAGAGACAACCACACTTCATCATACAAGACGTCCCTACACAACATCCTCTTGCCTTCGGCATTCACAATTCTCCTGCAATGAATAACAGGTAAATTAGTTTCACACTCTCCATTATACAAAGAAGTGAAATACACAATAGCTTCTTTCTCAAGCTATTGAAAATCATTGCAGTTTTTCCCTTGATGATCTATCAAGTGAGAGATGCAGTTGAAATGTTGTCGAATTGACATTTTAGTGTAGAAGAATTTCATGCATTCATCTCCTTCAATTAACAACTGCATTTTTTCTTTTTTGCTTAAATTCAATTGCTTTGTTTTTAAGGGTTTTTTTCAACTCCAATTGGTAGAATGATATTTACTCCAGATTTCATCTGAGTTATCTCCATTATCTATCAGCTGCAGTAGATTGGAGCATTCTTTTTGTAATTGATCAATATTATTCTCTCTTGGTCTGCATTTGTTCCAATCTTTAAGCCTCTGTTTAGGAAATTTAAGCATTTGTAGAGTTTTGAAGCCTGCACATCCTTCTTGTAGCTCACATAGATTAAAATTAACAGCTTCATCGTATCCTTCAATATTTTTGCCAAGCATTGACATATCTAAATGGCTTGCCTTTTGCATTATTCACCTTTTCCACAAACTGTATATATATAGGACTATGATCACTTGTGAAAGTAGAAAGAATTTCCACTTTAATGTTTGGCAAGTTAATAATGCATTCTAAATTAACCAACACTCTGTCTAATTTAC
The DNA here is from genome assembly GCA_030737875.1 of Allium sativum. NCBI lineage: Eukaryota > Viridiplantae > Streptophyta > Magnoliopsida > Asparagales > Amaryllidaceae > Allium > Allium sativum. The sequence continues at coordinate 615,408,109 of CM060912.1, forward strand.
AAGAGATTTTCTTATTTTCACCACTTCTCCATGTATATTTCAGGCCATTATGCACTGGCTCCAACAACCTGCACCAGAGATGCAGTTATTGAACTCTGTAAGTTGAGCTACTCTTAGAGGCACTCCACCAATTTTATCTTCTTTATTTAGTACTACATTAAATACCCCAGTTACTATCCATGGAGTGTGTATATTTTTTGAAATACTTTTAATTTTCTTCCACAAGTCGTTTCTTTCTGGGGCAAAATTATTGTAATAACCCGGAAAATCTGGGCCAGTTTAAAATTTTTATTTTGGCAATTTTGGCGGATTTTGATTATTTAAAATAGATTATTTTAAATAATATCGACGAGAAATTCATTTTGAATATATAATTCAACGTATATATCTATATACGTCGTCGTTAGAATATAAATAATTATATATAATTATAAAAGGAATTGAAAATGGCGCGGTAGTTCGATAATTCGATTTCAAACTTCAATTGAATGTACCGGGTGCAAAACAATCCGGATTTTAGTGAAACCAAAAATAATGGGATCTAATTGATAATATCTTTCCAACGAATCCGACAAATCCAGATTTCATAGCGGGAATCAAAAGATATGTCCAGTTGAAAATTCTGAATAGTCGCTATGGAATTCAGGCCCTTAAAAATGGACATTTTGCAAATGACCTCGGATTTCGACGAAACCACTTTTGTTGGGTCCGTGATGTCAAGTTATTGCTAGATTTCAAATTTCATAATTTTTCGAATCAATATGTGAGCGAGGCAAAGGAAAACGTGTTTTGACCATTTAAGTTGATTTTAATCGACTGGAAATTGGCCATTTTTTCTAACGGTCTCAGAATTCGACGAAACGAGTTTTGTTAGGACCGTATCGTCAATACGAAGCTAGAAAACATTTTTCTGGAATTTTTCAAGTTAATATGTGACCCCGGTAATTTGAAATGTACGTTTAAAATTCAATATAGTGATTTAAATGTAAATTTAATGGAAACTAATCGAAACGATTGAATCAGCTCGCGATACATATCCCATTGTGTTCGGAATGGGGGTAAAACGCTATGGGCGACAGGTGGTGGGTCTCGATTGGAGATCGAATTTAAAAGTTGCTTTTTAAAATTAATTTAATAATAAAAATATATATATTTATATAAATCCCCTTTTTCCTTTACCCCCCCTTTTTTTTCATTTATCTTTCCTCAGTAAAAGTCGAAAAGGGGAAACCCGATTCCCCCTTCATCAGCCCACCGCCACCTCGATGGCGCTCAGGCGTGCTTCTCCCCAGCCGTCGGCCTCCCTCCGCCTCCACCTTCTCTCCTCCTTTATCGACGCATGAGCCCTGCACCTCCAGGCCACCGCGGATCGAAGTCCACTCTTCCCTCCGTCGCTCAGCTCGACGCCGCCCACACCGGAGCTCGCCTGCGCCGCCTCCTCCTGAGTAGCCGCACCCCTCCCTCCACTCGAGAAGCGCAAACAACCCCGACCCTGCCACCCCGTACCCGACCGCCACCTCAGCGAGCGCTTCCCACCCCCCCTCTGCAATTGAATCAGCAAAATTTTCACCACCGAATCCATCTGTAAGTTTTTTTTTTGATTTTATTTTTATTTATGTAGATAAAATTCTGATTTATATATGAGATTTTTCATATATAAAAGTAGTGATTTTTCATATATAAAAGTAGAGGTATTTCATATATAAATGAAGTGATTTTTATCATTCAAAGAAGTGATTTTTAATACATTAAAGTTTCGATTTTTAATACATAAAAGGTAGGATTTTTCAATGATAAAAGTTGGGATTTTTATCACTTAGAAGTTGAGATTTTTAACTACTTAAAGACGAGATTTTTAATGTGTTAAAAATGTAATCTTTTTAGTGTATATCGCGTTGTAAAAATATAACCTTTTTATTTAAAGTAGGGTGATAAAGATATAATCTTTCATATTGTAGAAAGATAAAAATATGATCTTTGCATAGTAGGAACTATAAAAATATGAAAAAGGCGAAGTCTTTATTTTTATAAAGGCGAAATCTTTAAATTAGAAAAGGTGAAGTCTTTAAATTTGAAAAAGCGAAATATTTATAGTTGAAAAGGCGAAATATTTGAAAAGACGAGATCTTTATATAGAAAATAGAGAAATAAAAATATGATTTTTATATATTGAACATCGTAGTGAAAATTCGATTTTTAAATATATGAAGTGATTATAAAAATATGATTTTTAAATTGAAAGTGAATAAATAAAAATGTGATTTTTATTTTAAAGACATCGAAATATAAAAATGTGTGATTTTTATATATGTAGTGACTACGGGCAACGAAGGTAATAAAAAGGCGAGAATGAAGAAGATTTCTATCAATGAAGTGCCGTGGAGCTAGGATAGCTATTTGTGAGAACTTCTCACCTTTCAATTTCTTTTTCTAGTTATATATATATACTAGGATGCAGACGGTGCTTAGTAGCACCCGACACCCGTCATCCACAGACCATGGATGGCTTGCTTGTTAAATTGTTTGGTTGTGTAGTTGGTTAGATTATTGGTTTGAATTGAATTATTTGGTGAATTGAAATGGATTTGATTGATGTGTGAATGGCGTGGGCCTTCACTAGACCGGGGATAAGGCTAGGCCTCGTCCCGTTTCTAGTATCGTGCCGTTATGCCGCCGAAATTTTCTAAAATATGTTAGAAAAATAAAAATATCATTTTTATTGTGTAAATGAACTGAATAGAAATTCATGTGTTAAAAATAAAATGTTTTATCGTTAAAAATGTAATTTTTAACGTGAAAGTGAATAAATGAATATTTATAAACAAATCGGCCGATTTGTTTATATACACTGATTTGATTGATATCGATTGGGTCGATAAATTTTACACGTCGCCCAACTGCACAAATAAAATCTGTGTTTGATTGTTTGAAACCCCACACGGGTGTTGGGATGAAATTTGAAGTTCACTCATCCTGATTGATTAAATATGTCGATCGGTCGATTGACAGGCTGTTATAAGCGTCAGATATCTATATTTGATGCTTATACAGTGTAGTGCACTTTGGTTGATGGTTGATTATTTTTCAATGCTATTATATACATGTGTTGTATGGAATCCATATAATTAACGTTATATGGTGATTGATTGGGCCTCATTCCAATCGGGAAAATAATGAATATTATAAAAGAAAATTCATGTGTTGAATATAAAAATAGTCATGTGTTGACGATGTTCATGTGTTGAGTGAAATATTTTATATAATAAAAATTTACATCTTTATCATATTTAAAATTAGAACTACTTCCCAGTAGAAGTCTAATTGAAAATCAAACGATAGATACCATAGTTTTATAAAATATTTTACATAACAAAAATAGTGATGTGTTGACAGTACTCATGTGTTGAGATTAGTCGTGGGTTGGGAAAAAAAATATAGATTCATGTGTTGAATGGGATGAATATTCATTTGTTGAATAAAATAAAGAAGTTGTGAAAAATATAAAGCCGTGTTGATTAGTTTTGCGCCATTTTGACGTGAACGATATTTATATCGATTTTATTCGTTGTAAAATGAATTGAATTGAAAACGATTTCGAAATGAATTGAATTGAAAACGATTTCGAAATGAATTGAATTGAAAACGATTTCGAAATGAATTGAATTGAAAACGATTTCAAAATGAATTGAATTGAAAACGATTTCGAAATGAATTGAATTGAAAACGAATTCAAATTGAATTGAAATGAATTCAAATTGAATTAAAATTTGAATTGAATAGAAATGAATTTTAAAACGGATTTATAAAGAAGAATTCAATTTTGATTTGAATTGAATATAGAAGTTGAATGGTTTTGAAACGAATTTAAAACGATTTATAAAATTCGTTTTAAATAGAAATCGACGAAATATATATTATATATATTATATATATATAATATAATGGCCTGAATAGAACGCGCCGCGCCGCGGCGGTTCGTGAATTTCGACCATTTATTTCAAACGGACATTGCGGGAGATCCGACCGTCGGATTCTCCTAAAACTGGAACCGTTGGGTTCGTATCGAAAAGAGCTTTCCAATGAATATTAGAAATTTGAAATCTAACGGTTGGATTTGGAATTATGTCCAAATCAATTTCAGAAAAGGTCGCTGTAAGTGCAGTTCGATGGCCGTTGATGGAAATCGACTGTACGGGCCTTGATAAAATTATTAAAAATATCTATAATTTGTGTAAAATTATTATATGTGAATTGGGAAGAATTGAGCTGGAGAATTCCACATTTGGAAAGATAAAAATAGATTTTTATCGAAATGAACTAGTTTTGAACTAGAATTAAAAATCAATTTATTTGTGAAATAAATAAATCGAATTTGAAAGTGATTTTAAAAGTAATCAATATTCCCAATACGTGGAGTGGAAGTGGAGTTGAATCGAAATTATCTTCGGAATATTTCGATGTTGGATTTCATGACTATACAGATATTGTTTTGGGAATTTGAAAGATATATTATATATCGTTATTTCCAATACGATATTTGTTGGTTTCAGAATTTGATATTGAATATAAGCCGATATATTTTCTATTCAGAGCCTTGTATTTAATATCAAATGTGATTTGGGTTTGTCGTGAATCGTGTTTTAGAAGACATTGGTTCTTTAACCCAGTTAAAGACATAATATTGATTTTTGAGAAGATTAAAACTAAATGGAGTTTTAATGAATCTTTAATTAGATTAAAAAGTGAATTGATAATTTAAATTATCAAATCTGAAAGGTGATCGAGAATGGAGTATCACCAGTTTTGCTCCAAAGCGATAGTTAAATCTTTAATTAGATTTGAACGTGAAATGGTAATTAATTTTACCGATAACACCGTGGTGTTAGATATGGAGTATCACCAGTTTTGCTCCATGGGATATATAGGTTGGGATTGGGAAATAAAACAAATAATTACTTCGGTGTGGTTCGCTAATCCCGACTAGTTTGAAATGATATCCAAAGGAAGATTATAGGATAAATTTAGAAGAATTTATCTTTGATAAAATTAATGGGAACATTTCCCTAAGAATGTGATTTTGTGAATAAAAGAATATTCTGAATTGGAATGAGGCGTTCGTTGTGTTTGTGTAACATTTGTTTATCATATACGTGGGTTATTCAGAAAGGCCGGGTTTATACCCATTCTGAATAATCGATTCGACGAGATGTCGAAGATGAAGACGGTGGTCGAAGACCGGAAGTCTTCACATCGTTTGGGTGATTACTGATGATCTTGATTGGGCTGTACACCCAGGATGAGGGAAACAGTTGGTGATCGTCCGAACGTACTTGGAGATGGATGGATATGCGAGGAAAGTGCCTCCGGTTTCGTTCAGACCCAGAACGAACTTGTAAATGGATTGTGTGTCTGACAGTGGATTTTATTCTATGTTGATTGATCTCTATTAAATATACATCTGTTTGGCGGCAGAGAATTTATTCTCTTGCTTAACGCCCTTCTCTGAGACGTACGAGCTCAGAGGTTGTATATCGATGGACATCAGTCGCATGGAGTGAATTGCCAGTGTGGCACGCGTAAGTGGCAATTGATCAAGGCTTCTGTTGAAAAGCAAAGTCTTGTGGTTGATGATCAAAGCACGGCCTGTGTGGCGTAGCTTTGTGTATAACGTGAATTCGCGAGCCTCACACCTCGGTATGAGTCAAAAACGGGATACGGACCCAAGGAGTGCACGGCGTTTCTTTCTAGCTAGGGTGGTGTCAGTGACCTACCAGCCCTGACATTTATATACTTTTCACCTGTGTGGTTGTTGGATATGAGGCGCCTCGGATATAGGTCTGTAAGGACCGGGAAACGTGTGTTCATGAATTGCCAATCCTCAAAAGTAAGAGAGGACCGGCCTTGGAGGTTCCAAAGGATCATAGTGGGGTCCTGAGGCATTTGCTAGAGTGTCTCGAACGCGGAGAGGAGCTTGCCCCTTGCCTCGGCTCATGACGGAAATCCAATTTCCAATACGTGATATTGCGGTTTTATTTGTAGAACCTAGTATGGCGACATAGTGGTATGGGTCATTCATGCCGCCTATGATTAATATTTATGATTGAAATTGTTTTGACACTATACACCTATAATAGTATCAAATAATGTGTTTTAAACGTATCAAGCATGCTTTGGCTGTTATAAGGTAAAAACCCTATCCTCCGGCTTGCGTTGCATTGTGTGATGGGACCTGGGTCTTATAACAGCTTCATTTTTCTTTATTTAGCATTGCGCTGTTTGTTCTATGCACTGGTATTCTTGGGAGGAAACCCGTTCCGTGTTATACGGCGTGGTCCCTTGATTTACCGAACTTTAAAATAAAGAATTATAACTGTTTTAGTTCTCACACCAGTCCCATGACTGACCTGGAGTTTATTGTTTTAACCTAAACTCTGGGTGCCCCTATTTTCCACACGGGCAGCTAGTAGTTTGGGTTTTGCAGATTTATATTCACAGGGTCCTGATTTACAGCTGGAACGATGCTCGGAAAGCTCTGTATCCGTGTATCACTTCTAGTTGTGTTTTGTATATTTTCCGCTGCTATGTAATTTATTGTAATCTCTGATATTTGTCGAATGTAATTTATTCATTTATACTCTGTATATTCTTGTATCTGATGGAATTGTTGTAATAACAATGAAATGTTCTTCCGTCTGCGTCCTTTTGTGTGTTGTTCTCAAAGTATTCGTGCTTTCCCTCACGTGGAAGTTACGGGTTCTCTCAAGCATAAACAGCTATGATGATGAAATGTAAACCCCCTTTGTTTTTAACATCCATGGTAATTTGTTGTGTATCTTTGTCAATTAGATTTAGTTTCCATACTGATTTACACCACACAACAAGAATTCTACCCTTGCATCCTGTATCATTGTTATTACATGATAACCAATCATCCCAAAAATTATTAATGAAATTATTCATATTATCATCAGTGAACTTATTTTCCAAGAAACACATAATAGAAGATGCATACAACCTTCTAATGTTGTAGAGGTCTAGTTGACGAGTATCGTTATTTAGATCTCTAACATTCCATGTGATTATAGTCATTTAAAGAGTGATAGTTTTCTCCTCAAAATCATGTGTGAAGAGCCTATCACATCTTTCTTTTTTTCCTCTTTTTGTTTCTCTGTGAATTTCTTGTCATACTCTTTGTTACCTTTTGTTAGCTTTGTTGAGCGCGAATCTTCAGTTTCCTCATCCTCCTCCTGAGTAAGTTCAATGCCATCTAAATTTATGTTTTCTTCTTTGCCAAGATCATCCAGAGCATCATCTTAAAGGTCATGTGGGGACTTCTCAACAGGGATAGATTCAGTTTGGTTCCCTCCCACAGTATGTGTTTCCATTTGATCTGCAACATTGATGACTTCAGTGACTTCTGAAGTGTGGGGGTAGTATAATTATGTAGAATCACCACTTCTTCTGTAGAAATAGGTGTTTTTGTAAGGGAAGTCAAAGGTTCAGCAACTGTATTCCCCACTGGTTGATGTGTATTGTTTTGTGGTGTAAATATAACTGGGGACTCTTCTAGACTAGTTGATTGTGAATTATCAGTTCTCACTTGTCAGACTTCTTTCATTGGCTTGACCATAGTTGCACATTGGTCTAGCGAATGACCAAAACACTTGCATTGAGTACACACAGGAGGCACATATTCATATTCCACACTTTGAATATAGACATTGCCATTTTTATCTTTGGCATGCACCGGCTTAATTAAAGGATTGGTCGCTTTAATGTCAATATGCACTCATGCATATTTTAGTCATTTTACATTTCTAGTGTTATCATCCATGCTTAAAGGGGTACCAATTAAACTTGCAATTTTACTAATTCCTCTGGGATTCCACAAAGATAAGTCTAGATTGTGTAGTTTTACCCAAACAGGGTGCGAATCAAGCATGTCTCTCTCTAGACGTAAGTTTGGTTCCCAATTTTGAATAAAAATAAGCTTACTGTCCTTGAACCATGGTCCTTCATTTAAAACCTTCGTGCAGTCAGCTTCAGTTTCAAATTTTATCAAACATAATCCGTTTTCTCTTGCAAAAACATCCCATCTACCTGATGGTTTCCATTCACATCTAATATATGCATTTAAATGCACATAATAAGGTCTACGTCCCTCTAAATAAATGTAGATAGAATTATTCCACATGGAGTTTGCTTTTTCAAAGACCTCATCATCAAGTTCTGCATAACAGCCATCAGCGTCTGTGTTGGATGAAAAGAATTCCACATCCCTTTCAAATTTGGTATTGCCTGCAACCTCTTGCACCCAAGATCTGACACCTGGAACAAATTTTGGCATACCCTGTCATTTTCGATCAAGTACAGCCGCCTTTCTCTTATTAACATCGGATCCAGTAAGACCATCTTTAAATGATTTAGCTTTCCTGTTGCGCACCTCTTGCCAGGTGAAATCAGTATTTGAATTTTCATTAGGGTTTCCGCCCCCAGATAAGGATGCCATTAAAAATTAATTTGATATTTATTATTTTTCTAATAAAACTATATATATATATATAACTTACTGTGAAAATAAAGAGATTTGTACATATATCAACTTATATGGCATACTCACTTCAGTTGCACAATAGTAATTTTACATTTTCAATCAGCAAACATAGATATAACAACCATAGTACTACTGGCTATTTTAAGAAGATGCCACTACCATATATTTACTTATATTGCATGGCTATCCTTTTAGCAAAAGATGTGAAGTAACTCTGATTTATTCAGGTTCACGGAATACAAAAGCGTACATTCATTCTTTAATTTAAAATACATTTAAACCTTTAACTCAGTTTATAATAAGAACCAATTAACATACATTTTTACTATTTAGCGATTACAATTCTCTTACACAATTTAACAAGGCAACTATCTATCAAATTCCAAAACACTTTTATAAATAGCCAACTCCTCAACTATCCAGAACAACAATTTCAAGCTTCCCTTTCTGTAATCCAATTTCCTTAGCAGACTCATTTTAAATGAGTCACCCTAGAAGATTGCAAGAGCAATCAACTTGGTCAGACTTACATGTCTGGTATGAGTTTATCATGTAATATATGACAATAAACCTGTCAGGTTAGCCAACATGATCTTTAAGTTATTCGAAGATATTAGCAGTTTTATTTGTGGATATTTTGTGTCAAGTGATGATGTTGTATAGGTGCACATATCAGTTTAAGCAAAATCATTCATGCATGTATGTTGAAAATAAGATTCGATACATAAAATCAACTCAAACCTTGTTATATTTCATAAGTGATGCATAAGGATTACATTACCCCGTCAGTTAGGATCTACACAAAGATCACTTATCTACTAATAATTAATCATTACTGGGTCATCACTCAACATACTAGTTTACATAGCCATATGCACCCAAACTTGTACACAAGCCATCAGTTATGGTATCAACCATAATCAAACATGAATCTATCATACCCTTGCCCAATAATCTATAATTGCAAATAACTCTAACAATTTTTAACCCAAGTCAATGCCACTCTTTGATTACACCGGTGCACACTGCTTGGGACTTCCATACTATTCCCAGCATATTCCTGGATTCATTGGGCATAACATGATGTGTACAAACTCACATCACCCCTATGGTGCAAGTTAATCGGTAGAAGCACTATCCTAGCCTCGTATCCTACCTGAATGAGGCGTTTCTAGGTCCTTAGTGTATTACTAAGTGTTATACATCATGGCCTAGTACCCCATACACCTAACTGTGTACTATTCATACATTCTCAAGTCATTTCATATTTTAAGAAATACAGATGCAAACCCTATATACCACACATTCTCAAAATTTACCATAAAGTATGCAACAAGAAAATATTATTTAAATATGAATCCAAAACCCAACCAAGAGTATCAGTAGTTTTCACTAATAAACATGTAAACACAACGTAAATGTATGCATCCAATACCATCAGCCATATAGTCATACAAAAATGCAACACCCAATGTTCAACATGCATATATAAAAATATCCAATATATATTCAGTATGCATAGGGTCAGGTTATTCATACATAAGCAACACCCAATTATTTAACAACCATTCATTTATTATAAACATCCTTTTCTTATCTTTTGTCACTACAAGGCAAGGCTAGGATCTATATATTTCGAAGTATAGTACATCATAGATATTCTGGTAATTAAGTTCTCACCAACAAGTCAGCGTATATGTTAGTTACTCAACTTGACTCCCAAAAAACACTTTGATGGACAAGGCACAGCACATGAAAGTCTCATTGCAACTTTACCATCTTATTTTCATATGCAAGACATAATCAGGAAGTCCTCCTTCTTATTGCCTAACACCCTTCTATAATATTGACCTATTCATTTGTAGTAACAAACATACAAAAAATGCTTGGAAATGTCATAACATAATTAGGAATCGAGGTACTCAATGTATAAGACATATAACAGGGTTTCCACGCAGAAAGATTTAGCATAAATAAAAGACATTAATGCCTAATTATTAATCCAATATTACAGATAATAAAACGTAAATAAACTCTATGGTTTGTAGCCGCCTCTCAGAGGTCTTAGTGTCCTATTTAGGTGAGGGTAACTCAGTAGTTTATTTTCATCTAACTGGGTCATGCAACAAAATGAGTATAATTATTACTGCTAACTACCCTTTCATCAAACAATAATACTGACACTAAAACACTACATGTGAATTTAAAGAATATCTATTTCATCTATCATAGTCAAACACACATATTATTCATTTCATCCTTCAACATGTAATATTGTTGAGATTTATAGATCTGCATCCAAAATTAACTAATAATCAACAATGTATTTAATCCATCCATCACACCCAAACGTCACACTAAATCTAAATAAACATGTAGGTAATTGTAAAAGAATACATGCTGCCTCTAATTAGGTCTTATTGCAATATTTTGAGTGAGATTTTACTCACCTAAACTCTAGGCTTCTATCTCCTTAATCCTTGATTTGACCTCAATTGTCAAAGAAGCTAATGCCATCCTTCATCTCGTTTCCATTCTTCACTTTTATTTGCGATTAGATAGCCTTCGATCTCCCTTATATGGCCTGCGAAAGATTCTTCCATATTTTTATTTTGCTAAACGAAGAATAGTGGTAAGATGAGGCCTGCCTTTTTCTTTTAATTTGCTCGGTTACTCTACTTGGGTTGCACTCCTTACCAAATACCTATTTTACCTCAAGGATATATTAGTTTTTATAAAACTTAAGCCAATTTTCATATGTTGCACTCAACATCCGAACAAACTTGTATATTTATTCGTAAGTCAACCATGCACAATTTATACATTTATTATGTACAAACACAAAGAAATTTTATTTGTTCATTCACTCTATATACAAAGATATATATATATATATATATATATATATATATATCAAATTAATATAATATAGGGTTATAAATTTGGGTCATCACATACTCCCCACCTTTAAAGATCGTGTCCCATAATTTTCTCATACTTATATCAAGTGCTCAACCAAAATCAATCAGCCCACAAAAATGATTCCTCTTATCCCAAGCCAATCACATGGCTTGTTCTTATATGCCTGTTTTTAAAACAAGTTCTTATCACATGTTCAATTATAATTAAACCTGTCCATTCAAAGCAAATAATGTATTTAAAATGAAACATTACAAATAGCCATTTTCATTTAAATATAATATCCCTTAAATATATAGTCTTGCTTCTTTATCAGATTTTTTAACATTAATCTGAACATCATAGTTTCAAATCCTCTTATAAGAAGTAAAATGCCAATCCTAGTTCGATGGTTAAAATTGATGTAAATAATAGTTCATACCTATGCAAATTTGTATATATGTCATTTAACAATTTTAAGGAACAACAAACATTCAATCTGTCATTCTTCACTCTAATCTTTTTTTCCAGCATGTATTCTAACTATATGGATATTTCTGAAACACTAATACTATTTATTTGTGAAAATAAGAACATATAATTCTTTATAATTATGTCAATACTTTATAACTCATTTCATTTGTACTTTCAGGCCATTAGAAACATTCAATGCAAGTATACTCAAATTATCATTTGACATGCATATAATCCAGCATCCGACTCAAAAATATAGAAATTCTAAAATAAAATAGCTTCAATCTAAGTTGCATTGTCATACAGAAAGCAGGAAATGCATACATTCACAATAAAACAAAATCCCTTTTTTTTAAATGTTGCATGTAAAGGACGAGCTTGGGAAATGGCACACTCTTAAGATTTTAAACATTTGTAATAGCTTATAGCCCTTTTTTCAATAACCTTTATTTCATACAAAAAATACATATGTATTAATATTACTATTTGTGTATCAACCCGTAATTTTAAAAAATAGTATAACGATAAACTAAAGAATAATAAATTAAATATTGGGAACTAAGTAAAACGGACTGTACCATTGTGTTCGTCTCAGAATTCGGCTTAAGATAGACTCCGAGTTTGCATATAATGGACATCTTATGAAGAAGTTATTAAACATAGTCGTTTTTATACATGTAAGTAAAATATATATAAACAAAACCAGTCCAGAAAAGTCAAAATCGAAGAGCGGGAAGACATGCAGAAAATCAACCCATTGAGGGTCGACCCACATAAGAGGGTGTCGACCTTAGGGTTGACCCCACCTAGATCCAGGGCAGATCCATTCTATGAAACTGGACTTCTTTCTTGACCTGATTCATTGGATTGAGGCTATATATAGGACCTCATTTCTGTTGTTTTATTCATAAAAAACAATGGAGACAACGAGATGCTGCCCCAACTCAGATTGAATTAGCCTATTCTTCTGCAGTGATGACTTATACATATACAAGAATCTCCGCTACAACATCAACACTAATTTCTCAGTTCTTTAGATCTAGTCCCTATGAGTTTTTGTTGTTTTTGGATATAAACATTTAATAAGTAATCCTGACATGTTTATAAGTTTGGGTCTAAACCTATGCCTATTAATAACTTGAATCATAACTAAACAGATCTGCCATTACTTGTACAGCTGATCTACTATTCTGTCCTTTCATGCCTATCTCTATTATGCCCATTTCTGTCATCATATGCATATTCTGCCATTATCCCCATTTCTGTTATCATATGCATATTCTGTCATTATTCCCATTTCTGTTATGCCTATTATGTCATAATGCCTATTTCTGTTATCATATGCCTGTTTTGTTATTATGCCTATTTCTGTTATCTTCTCTCCCTCCTTCCCTTTTATTTTTATAGCCAGGATACCTTCGAGCCTAGACCTATCACTGAAATATGCGAATGAACGAAATTGGGAATGATAAATTAGGGCAAAAATTGTATCGTAAAACATGACTAAAATTTGGTGGAATAACCTACACCTGATCTAAGACTTTAATTTGGGGAATACCGTACATGTTGATTTAGGACAAGGGTAGGGGCATGAGAAATCTATGAGGAACAAGAATAATTATTTAAGAATGAATATGCCTAAATTCATAGTAAATAGAAACTATAACCGCACTTAGACACAAGGTTAGATTACACTTGTTTTAGAAGTCTGCCCGGAACCGCCCAACAAATCAAGCATCCACGAGTGGTTAATTTAATGTGAGGGTCTAGAGCATAAACGTACACGTAACGGTGCTAACACACGAGGTTAAGTCCAAATTTTGGTAGAAGATTGACCGGAACTACTCGGCATATCCAGCATGCACAAGTGGTTAACTTGATGTGAGAAGTCTGGTGCATTAACATACATGAACGGGAAATGATAATAACCTGTTAAGCTGTAATACTTAATCTATTTAAATATTTGGGGGTTATATGAACCTGTCAAATTTTGTAAGGGTCAAGTATATCTGTTAAATCTGTAGGGGTTAAACAAACCCAACAAACTTAACCTGTTTTATATGTTGGGGCTATGCGGGCTTGTGAATATGTTAGGCATAACTTGTCGAAATCCTAGCAGTGGGGATGCAAGCCTGGGGGCTGGCTTGTATCATCTGTTGTGCGGGACCCGTATCAGTCAGTAACCCATAGTGGTACCAAAGGGGGACCCCGAACTAGGTAAAGTTCAGGGCACACTTTCTGAGATGATTATAAGAGGTGCATATGGGTGGAGGTGTCTAACGACGCATTACGACGGAGCAATGTGCGTGCATGGGTCCGCATGCTTGGGAAAATAAGATGCTATAACACCAGTAGATATGGCTGTTCCTATCGGGAAAAACGGTTGCCACTTTAGGAAGTGATACATCCTACTGTTGGGCCAATATATGGTAACTACGGGATTTGGAGCTGATCGATTGGGGCAGTTGTAACACCCCGCATTTTTAATATAATTAAAAATATGTGTATATGCATAGACAGGTAAATAATGGTGATGTATAATGAAAAATTTATTAATATATGGAAGAGAAGGAAAAATTAATTTGATAACAGTGTATGTACAGAGAGGACAATAAAATAAGGATAATTAATTTAAATATCAGGAATTAGGTAAAACGGACATCACCATTGCGTTCATCTCGAAATTCTGCTTGGAATAGAGTCCAAGTTTTTGAAAATCGGATTCCGCATGAAAGAGGTATGGCCTTCGGAAGATTTAACAAAAGTTCAGAATTTACATAGGAAAATACCCAGGCAGGTCAACCTGGGGGTCGACCTACCCAGGGAGGTCAACCTAAGGGTCGACCTTAGTTGTGACCTCCCCCCTGATTTTTCCAGATCTGGGTAGTGACGATTTTTGATGTGCTGGAAGGACCGGATGGCTTCTAGGGCGATCTAATGGCTCTAAAACATTCTCTACACCTATAAAATAGTGCCTAGACCTGACATAATTCATAAACAATTCCTTCTAACGCCTCCATGCCACCAAACTTCAACCAAAAATGGACGCCGCCCCAAAACCCTAAAATAAATTGCAAGTTCTTCACCAACTTTGGAGTTTAATCAAATCAAGAAGCAAAATCTTTCATCAACGATTCAAGCTCTTCACCAACAATCAAATAAGAAGATTAAAGCAGCGTTCTACATCAACAAATCATTTACTTTCCCCAATCTAGTCAAAGTGAGTGGATTTGAACTATATTTATTGTATAATATTGCTTCTATCGTTTACCATTCCCCATAATGAATATGATGATAATTGAATAAGATTAGGTATTTTATTTATGCCTACGTTTGATTTCTCTCCTTTTTATTCTTTCCCCTTTATATTTTTGGATCTAGGTTATCTCGAACCTAGACGAAATCTTATTATATATATGTACGATTGAAATATGGGAATATTGTGGCATAATTTATCTTATGCAATGGAGGAATATAACCTGTAATTTGGGGATCGTGGCATAACAATTATTATTGCAAATATTGGGACAATTGACAAATTGTACATTGGGATTATTCAATGAAATAAAGTCGAATTGGGGATTTTGGAGCGTATTTCAATATTGAATCTTTGGGTATGCTTTGGGAGCATGAATCTATGCTGAATAGTGCGCAACTATGAATTTTGATTTATGATGTTAACATGAAATTGTGTAAATTTAATTAGAACTATTGGATATGGAATTGGTATAATTCAACATTAACAACATATAATTGGATAACATGGATTGGTAAAATTTATTTGTGACTTAAAAAGTAAGCCTAGAGGGTGAATTAGATTATATGTATGAACGTGGGAATGTTGGGATATATATATGGTGAAAATATTGATTATATGAAATTGGGTATATTTGGATATTGGAAATTTGCATGTTTGGAATTGGTGAATTTGGCTATAAATGGATAATTTGGTTAATATGGAATTTGACTAATTATTATGTAAATTGGTATAGTTAATGACAAATTTGAAGATAGGCATAAAAATATGAATTGGGATTAAGTTGAATTTGGACCACATGACATGAATTTGGGGTTTGGGTGAAAGACGAATGTCAGTGAAAGCCTAAGACACGAGGTTAGATGCGTTTCTGGTGTAAGACTGCCCAGAACTGCCCGGAACCGCCCGGAAAATCCAGCGACCACAAGCGGACATCTAATGTGAGAGGTCAACGGCAAGAACTAGAGGCGTAACGGTTTATGACACGAGGTTAGGCGTGTTGTGGTATAAGTCTGCCCGGAACCGACCGGCAAATCCGTCAGCCACGAACGGACGTCTAATGTGAGAGGTCACAAAACGTTACGGCATTATAAATAAATTAAGAAATACTAACCATAATAAGACATGTGGGTGACATGGGTATGGTTAAAGGGTTAAATGGGTGATATAAATGACATATAAAGCATGACTAATGTGGACTTAACTGTTGTAAGACATGTGGTGTAAAACATGATTAAGGTAGACTTAACCATAGTAAGATATGTGTAAGACATGGAAAGAATAATAAAGGGGGTTAAGTGGGACACGGGTGACATATGAAACAAAATTTGGATATGCTTAACCAAATGTGACCCGTGACGGTATCATATATTAATTGAATCGGGTGAAGTTTAAATAATGGGTTAAGTAAATGAAAAGGTTAAGTCAAATCTAAAATTAATGACAAGAAATGGGGAATGATAAATAACCTATTATGAATAAACTTGAATAAGGCAAGAAAGGATAATAGGTGGAAATGTGAAAGATATACTTAAATTAAGTGGTTTGGAAAGGAGAAATGTGAAATTAAAAATATAAGTTATATGAGTGGAAAAGAAGTAAATTAGAATCATATATGTTGGTTGGGTTGAGTAATTCTCGGGGTGCCAGTCTGATGTTGATTTCAGTCTTCGGGGCTGGTGTTTAGAGGGTTATTCTCCTAATCAGTATGTATGTAGGATAAGGCATACTTAACCATGAATTAAGTATAACATGTTGTTGTAACCCAAAAAGGGAATAATTTATAAAATTGGAAAATAACAAGTTATAGGCTTATTAATGGACTTAAGTGGGTTAAGTATAAATTGAATTAATAAGCAAGTGTAACTTGGTGAATACGAAAAAAGGAAGCTAAAGTGAATAACCAAGTTAAATGAGAAAGTTGACGAGATGGCACAAGCGTTGTGAAAACCCGTAACTTCCCCGGTGAGGAAAGCGCGGATAGTTCGAGAAAAAGCCACAACAGAACGTAGACGAAAGAACATTTCATTGTATATTACAACAATGCACCAGAATACAAGAATATACAGAGTATAAATGAATATTACACAGAAATATCAGAGATTTAAATTACATTTAAATACATCGCAGCGGAAAGTAATACAATACACAACTAGAAGAGATATACGGATACAAAGCTTTCCGGATATCATTCCAGCTGTAAACCAGGATCCTGTGAATATAAATCTGCAAAACCAAAACTACTAGCTGCCCGGGTCGAAACTAAGGGCACCCAGAGTTTAGGTTAAAACAATAAACTCCAGGTCAGTCATGGGACTGGTGTGAGAACTAAAACAGTTGTAAATCTTTATTTTAAAGTTAGGTAAATCAAGGGACAACGACGTATAACACGGAACGGGTTTCCTCCCAAGAATACCAATGCATAAAACAAACAACGCAATGCTAAATAAAGAAAAATGAAGCTATTATAAGACCCAGGTCCCATCACACAATGCAACGCAGCCGGAGGATAGGGTTTTCCCTTATAATAGCCAAACATGCTTGGTACGTTTTAAAAATCAAATCATTTGATACTATAATAAGTGTATAGTGTCAAAACAATTTCAATCATAAATATCAATCATAGACGGCATGGGTACCATATATCATGTCGCCATACTAGGCTCTACAAATAAAGCCGAAATACACGTGTTGGAAAGTTGGATTTCCATCATGGTGGCTCCTGATTCGAAAGATCGATCGCGTAGTGCAATCCCCCACGGCTTACGTCCCAGCAAGAGAAAACACCGTAATGCACATCCGCACTTTTGGGACCAGAGTATCACCGCGGCTTACGTCCCAGTGAGAGAAAACACCGCTTACTCTATATATCCCTGAGCACTAAGCTCATCTCGGTCGACCGAATCCACGACACCACTAAGGTGCCCATCCACTAAAAAGCATACTGATCAAACCATCAGTTTACCACCATACCGAGGTGTGAGGCTCGCGAATCAACGCTATACACAAAGCCATGCTATATCAAAGCTGTGCTTTGATCATCATCCACCAAACTTTGCTTTTCAACAAAAGTCTGGATCACTACATCTCAGCATGCCACACTATCAATCCATATCGTACCACTGATTTCTGCCAATATATAACCTCTGAGCTCGTATGTCTCAGAGAAGGGCGTTAAGCAAGAGAATAAATTCCCCGCTGCCAAACAGATATATATTTAGCAGAGATCAACGAATACAATATAAAGGAATACAATGTCAGACACACCATCCATTTACAAGTCAGTTCTAGGTCTAGACGAAACCGGAGGCACTTTCCTCGCATATCCGTCGATCTCCAAGTACGTCTGGACGACCACCGACTGATTCCCTCATCTTGGGTGTACAACCCAATCAAGATCATCAGTAATCACCCAAACGATGTGAAGACTTTCGGTCTTCGACCACCGTCATCATCTTTGACTTATCGTCGAATCGGTTATTCAGAATGGGTATAAACCCGGTCTTTCCGAATAACTCGCGTATATTTTAAACAAGTGTTACACAAACACAACATACGCCTCATTCCAATTCATCAGTCACTAACCGTAAATTAATCAAGAGAATAATTCCCCAAATATTAACCCAGAAGGCCGAAACCAACATCAGATCAATATCCAGAAAACCATTCTGCTTAGCTAACCGACAGTTAGTTTCTAACTTTCACATTCATAGGGAAAGGTTCCCATTAATTTTATCAAAGATAAATTCCTTGAATTTATTCTTTAATCATCATTTGGATATCATTTCAAACCAAATTATGGTTTTCCAAACTAGTCGGGATTAGCGAACCACACTGAAGTAATTATTTATTTTATTTCCCAATCCCAACCTATTCATCCCATGAAGCAAGACTGGTAATACTCCATATCTAATACCACGGTGTTATCGGTAAATTCAATTACCATTTCACGTTCAGATCTAATTAAAGATTTAACTATCGCTTTGGAGCAAAACTGGTGATACTCCATTCTCGATCTTTTCAATCTAATTAAAGATTCATTAAAACTCCACTTAGTTTTAATCTTTAACTGGGTTAAAGAATCAGTGTCATTTAAAACACGATTCACTATAAACCCAAAATCACATTACATTTCAATCAGACCCTAACCATAAATTAGCAAGTGAGCAATTCCCTAAGTATTAACCCCGAAGGCCGAAACCAACATCAGATCAATACCCCAGAAACCATTCAACTTAACTAATCTCCAGTTAGTTTCTGATTTTCTTAACTCCTTTGGGTTTAAGAACAGTATTATTGAAGATACCGTTCACGAAACCCAAAATCACATTCTATTAATTATCGGGTTAAAGAACAAGTGTTATTTAAAACACTGTTCACGATAAACCCAAAAATCAATACCAATTCAATTCCAATTAAATATTATTTAATTGGTGCACTTCATTAAATTTAAATAAAAAGATTTAATCTTTTCCTCAACTGGGTTTAAGAACAGCGTTAATGAAGACGCCATTCACGACAAACCCAAAATCCCATTTGATATTAAATACAAGGCTCTGAATAGAAAATATATCGGCTTATATTCAATATCAAATTCTACGACCAACAAATATCGTATTGGAAATAACGATATAAATATATCTTTCAAATTTCCCATAACAATACCTGTATAATCACAAAATCCCACATCGAAATATTCCGAAGATAATTTCGATTCAAATCCATTTCCAATCTATATATTGGAAATCCTGGTTATTTTTAAAACCATTTCAAATCCACTTTATTTATTTTAAAAATAAATAAATTATTATTCTAATTCAAAACTAGTTCATTTCGATAAAAATCTATTTTTATCCTTTCAAATATGGAGTTTTTCATCCCAACTCTTCACAAATCATTTCTTATGATTTTACACAAATTTTAATTATTTTTAATAATTTTATCAAGGCCTGTACAATCGATTTCCATCAACGGCTATCGATCAGCACTTACAACGACCTTTTCCAAATTTGATTTGGACATAATTCCAAATCCAACCGTTAGATTTCAAATTTCTAATATTCGATAGAAAGCTCTTTTCGATACGAACCCAACGGTTCCGGTTTTAGGAGAATCCGACGGTCGGATCTCCCGCAATGTGCGTTCGAAGTCAATGGTCGAAATTCACGAACTGCTGCGGCGCGGCGCGTTCTATTCAGGCCATTATATATATAATATATATATTATATATATTTTGTCGATTTCCTTTTTAAAACGAATTTTATAAATCATTTCAAATTTGTTTCAAAAACAATTTCAACCTTTATTTCAAATTCAAATCAAAATTGAATTTTCCCTTATAAATTCTTTCTACATTCACTTTTATTTGATTTCAATTCAAATTGATTTCAATTCTATTTCAATTCGTTTTCAATTGAATTCAATTCAATTCAGATTTGTTTTCAATTCAATTCAATTTAAATTCGTTTTCAATTCAATTCAATTTGAATTCGTTTTCTATTCAATTCAATTCGAATTCGTTTTCTATTCAATTCAATTCGAATTCGTTTTCTATTCAATTCAATTCGAATTCGTTTTCTAGTCAATTCAATTCGAATTCGTTTTCTATTAAATTCAATTCGAATTCGTTTTCTATTAAATTCATTTCGAATTCGTTTTCGAAATATTAGATTTTGGAATCACTTTCGATATTCATTATAAAATGAATAAAATCGATATAAATATCGTTCACGTTAAAATGGCGTCAATCTAATCAACACGGCTTCATATATTTCTGTTTTCAAATATTTCTTTTCCAAATATTTCTATTCAAATATTTCTATTCAAATATTTCTATTCAAATATTGAATGAAGCCCAATCAATTACCATATAATGTTAATTATATGGATTTTCTACAACACATGTATACAATAACAACGATGAATAATCAACCATCATCCAAAGTGCACTCTACACTGTATAAGCATCGAATATAAATATTTAATGCTTATAACAGTCTGTCAATCAATCGATCGACATACAACTAACTATTGGGATTAGTGTATGTCATATATCATCCCAATACCCGTGTGGGGTTCCAAACAATCAAACACAGATTTTATTTGTGCAGTTGGGCGATGTGTAAAATTTATCGTCCCAATCAATATCAGTCAAATGTGTGTATATAAACAAATCGTCCGATTTGTTTATTTTTATTTCACTTCGTATACGCGTTAAAAATTCTATTTTTAACTATAAAATATTTTATTTCAACTATATAAATGTTTTATTTCATTTCATTTCAATTTCAATTCGATTCAATTCTATTTATAATTATATATAATTATTTATATTCTAACGACGATGCGTATAAATATATACGTTCGAATTATATTCAAAATAAATTTCTCGTCGCTTTTATTTCAAATAATTCATTTTAAATATTCAAAATTCGTTAAAATTGCCAAAATAAAAATTTTAAACTGGCCCAGATTTTCGGGTTGTTACAATCTCCCCCACTTAAAACTTTTCATCCCCGAAAAGGAACAAAGTCGAAAGTGGTTTGATTAATCAGCTCTACGTTCGATCTGGCTTCCATTCTCCAACTTTTCAGTTTCTGAGAATTTTCAAATTCTTCAAAAATTTGGCTAACACCCGGAATTTTCGAAAAATTTCGCCATAACCTCCCATGCACCGGGAGCCACGGAAAAATCCCGAAATTGCCATACAGGCCTTCTGATCTCAAAAAGAAAAAGAAAAAGCCAAGCGGCTAGCCAATCGGCTCATAAAATCATCATCACCCAAACAAAACAGTAAATTATGATAAACATGTACCTATTTGTCGGGCAAACAAATTTTATTCTCTGCTCTAGCCTCCTTGCTATGACCTGTTCAATGTAAGTAGATGTATATGCAAGCAAATGCGACCAAATTTTCAATACAATTCACCTTTTGGTTCAAATTATCAAACAAATAAACAAACAACACAAACATCAATCAATTAGTTGATTATCTTTTCAAATTCATAACTTTGATATATAGTCAAAAAATCAGATTTTTGATGCAAAATCACAACAATAAGCCCTATCTAATTTTGGTTCTCACACCAGTCAATAGGAAATATATAAATATCACACCTTCGAAACTTGAACACAAATTCTAATGATGGAGCTCCATCATCAAAATCATCTCCGGGTGATTAGAGTGTGATTCTACATCTATCCAGTATATTAGAATTTCAAATACACGTGGATCAGATGTATACGCAAAATCTTTATATATTGGACTGTCCAACTCAATATAAATAGATAATCAAATACGAATAATTGATTTAAATTTTCAAAAAAAAAAAAAATTGTTTTCACTTTCAAAAATATACTCTTCACACTCGTTCTAGGATGCTACTGATCCCATCTCTAACGAGTCATTCCCGTTGGATATTACTAATCCAATTCTGATGAATTCTTCTGTATGGTTCTAATGTGTCTTGTTCTTTGAGCTTTGTAAACCAAAGCTCTGATACCAACTGTGAAAACCCGTAACTTCCCCGGTGAGGAAAGCGCGGATAGTTCGAGAACAAGCCACAACAGAACGTAGACGAAAGAACATTTCATTTCACATCACACAATCAACTACACATCAAAATCAAACAAACAAGCATACAAGCCGTCCATGGTCTGTGGACGATGGGTGTCGGGTGCTACTAAACACCGTCTGCATCCTAGTATATATTTCAGCTGGAAATAAAATTAAAAAGTGAGAAATTCTCACCGAATAGCTAAATCAAACGCCACGACTCTTCATATGTGGAAAATCTCCGTCGTTTCTTCTTTTATCACTTTCGTCATCCATATTCACTACATATACAAAAATCAAAATTTTACTTTGCTATTCAATATATAAAAATCGAATTTTTACTTCGCTATTCAATATATAAAAATCAGATTTTTACTTCGCTGTTCAATATATAAAAATCAAATTTTTACTTCGCTATTCAATATATAAAAATCGAATTTTTACTTCTCTATTCAATATATAAAAATCCGATTTTTATCCTCTCTATAATATAAAAAATCGGATTTTTATCACTTCAACTTCAAATTAAAAATCCTACCTTTGTTCAAATTAAAAATCCTACCTTTGTTCAAAATAAAAATCCTACCTTTGTTCAAATTAAAAATCCTACCTTTGTTCAAATTAAAAATCCTACCTTTGTTCAAAATAAAAATCCTACCTTTGTTCAAATATAAAATCAAACGATCTTTACTTTTATAACTAGATAAACTCAGTTTTCATACTAAAATAAAAATCGGTTTTTGTACTCAAGAAAACTCAATTTTCAAAGCAAACAAAAATCAGGTTTCAAAGCAAATTAAAATCATTTTCAAAGCTAAAAACTCACTGTATTGTTTTCTGTTTAAACTCCAGACCGTAACACTTGAACCCTCCAACCTCGACCAGAACTGACATCGCCACAGCCATCAAAAGCTTGTCAGGATCCAATCTGACTCCGGTAGACGAGGGGATTGCGAAGGGGCTGGGCAGAGCAACAGGGTTCGCGGCGTTGGAGGTGACCCACTGGTGGCTCGCGAAGGACTGACGAAGGGGTGATGACCTCACTTGGCACGGCGGCGGTCCCAGTTAAGTGGTGGCATCTCGATTCTCGCGCGAAGGCCGGGTTCGTGGATCGTGCGTGATGCTGAAGCGAGGAAGGTGGCGGTGGAGAAAGGAATCGGAAAGGAGGAGGAGGCGTGTGGGTAGCTCGACGTCGGCGGTGCGGTGGAGGGAGGAGGACGTCGGCCATTTTCAGATTTGGGGGATCGATTTTCTGGGTTGAGAAAAATGAAGAAGGGTGGGGGTTAAATGTAAATTTATATTATTATTATTATTATATATATATATTAATCAATTCTCCTCCAAGTTGACTTTTTGATCGAACCCCAATCGAGACCCAACGACTGTCGTCCCTAGCTAATTACCCCCATTCCGAACATAATGGGATATGTTTCGTAAGCTGATTCGATCGTTTCGACCAGTTTTCGTCAAAAATCAACATATAACTCTATATATTGAATTTGAACGCGCATTTCTATTTACTGGGGTCGCATACTAACTCGAAAAATTCCATAAAAATATTTTCTAGCTTCGTATTGACGATACAGTCCTAACAAAACTAGTTTCGTTGAATTCTGAGACCGTTGGAAAAATGGCCATTTTCCAGTCGATTAAAATCAACTGAAACTGGTCAAACGCGCTTTCCTTTGCCACGCTCACATATTAATTCGAAAAATTATGAAATTTGGAATCTACCAATAATTTAACACTGCGGATCCAACAAAAGAGGTTTCGTCGAAATCCGAGGTCGTTTGCAAAATTCCCATTTTTAAGGGCCTGAATTCCATAGCGACTATTCAGAATTTTCAACTGGACATATCTTTTGATCCCCGCTATGAAATTTTGATTTTTCGGATTCGTTGGAAAGATATTCCCAATTAGATCCTATTATTTTTGGTTTCACTAAAATCCGGATTGTTTTGCACCCGGTACATTCAATTGAAGTTTGAAATCGAATTATCGAACTACCGCGCCATTTTCAATTCCTTTTATAATTAAAATAAAATTTTATATTCTAACGATGATCTATATAAATATATACGTTCGATTTATATTCAAAATAAATTTCTCGTCGATATTATTTAAAATAATCTATTTTAAATAATCAAAATTCTCTAAAATTGTCAAAATAAAAATTTTAAACTGTCCCAGATTTTCGGGTTGTCACAACGTGAAATAAATGGTTAGACTTAGGGTATAATGACATATAAAACTAAGGCGCTTGAACTGGTCCGTATGTTGTAGGATGAATAACCCAACGAGGTAGATCATGATGGTGTCATAAAGCACGAGGAGAGCGCACGTTCGCTATTTTGGCGGCTCCAACGGACTGAAAGGGGAAGCACGCGGCTTCCTGAGACGTTAAAGGTGCTCTTGGTAGTCCTCTGTAGTGGTTTAGCTTCGGGCTAGGATTATAGAGTTTGGGTCTGCGCGGAACTACCAGGTGGGTGGGCCTTGACTGCACAAGTAGGGGGCAGTCAGAATGTTGTATGCGGTGGCATTAAGGGTGGTTCGGCGATTGCCTCAGGCGGAGGGTCAAGACCAAACGATAGCAAAATCGTCGGACTCCTATCACCAACAGCCTAAGGAATGCGAAAAGACAAGAGCTAACCCCTAGAGATCGTTAACCTTTGCTATCAAGGGACGGGTGCGGGGAGAATCCACATGGATGTTTAGATTGTTTGCTTGTTAGGGGTGGTCGCTTAGCTCGTGTGGTCTTTACTAGTTGGGGGAGGGGCTAAGGTGGGGCCATAGCCACCATAGAAAAACCAGACCCAAGGGATATCTGTACATTGGACACTCTTAGAGGCAGGCCCGTACAGATATAGGAAAGCTTCCGACCGAGTTCCGTGTTTTCCGTGCACAAGTAGAGGTTATGTGCAGTAGAAACATCGAGTACGATTGATGATACGTACGTGGAAAAGTCTGGGCACAATCATGTCTACTCTAGGTGGTGTATCGTAGACTAGAGGGCATTATTGGTGATGGAACCAAACTCGATCGAATTGTTCGAAGATAGCAGTCAGTACGCTTACGTAGCATAGTGATAGTGGTTCTATGCGGATATAGCGTTGTACGTTACTATGGCATTGGATGAAGGACTGCGCATATTACTGTGGCAATACGGGGGAGAACGTGCGAATGGGGTATCACGGGGTGTACCTCAGTTTGGGCGTAGCTACATATACACCATATTAGGTTAATCTACTAGGTGGTAGATGTGTGTGAAGTGTGTGTAAGCTTTGAGTGCTAATAACACGTATAACCTAATAAATAAGAAAGTGTAATTGAACGATATATGTAGGATTATTCAATAAGTGTAGTTTAAATTCATTCACATAGAACTTATGTTCTGACCCCCTCCTCATAACATTCGCAGGTTAGATAGAGACTTATAACTTTGGGAATACTGATTTAGCAGTACTGTGATTAAGGTAAAGCTATGTTTTAAATATATTATATTTTACTCCTTCCGCTGTGAGGTGTTTTCCGAACTCTGACATATCTCTTTTCTCTGTCTTTTTCTGTAGGATACTAGAGCAACCAACTCGGGTTTCGGTGGATTGGATTTTTGGAAAAAAAATCAGTCCGTCGGAATCTGGGTTGTTACATCTGGTATCAGAGCATAGGTTTACGATTCCTCTATAGATAATGAGTGAGCGTATTTGTATTTTCAAATATATATATATATATATATATATATATATATATATAAACCTATATCCATATAGTGGCCCACTAGACATGAAAAGAGTTGGGATATCTAGTTTGTACACTCAAGGACTGAACATAGAAATTTTGAGACCCTTAAGAGGATTGGTTGAAAAGTGTAGAATATGACTTGGCATTGGAGAAAGGAAGCATCCCATAAAGTGGAAATTGAAATGTTAGAGTAGTGGGTTTAGAAGTGTAACCTTAGAAACTCGAAAAGGTTGAAAAATGAAAAATGGATTAGGAATATATATAGTTGAGAGAATTGAATTTGTGAAAGTGCCTAGGAAAGTCTAGCTGAGTTGAAGACCTGCTTTGAGTCAAACCCAATGATAAACTTTTAAGAACTTGAATTTGTAAAAGGATTTGTGGTATTTTCCAAGATTTAATCTTAAAAGTATTTTGATAAATGCATGTTGGGTTTTGAAGTAAAGTGGGGTATATTGTGTAAAATAACGATTTCTTGTTTTAAAAGAATTCTCTCACAAAAAGGTGCATATTATGGAGCATAAATAGCTTGCTAGTTTTCATATATGAAAAGAAGTTTTGAAATTCTATTTTGTTACCAATAAATTTTGATTATTGATTTACGAAGAAATTTTGTTGGGTGGAAAAAATAAGTTGTAGGAATAGAATAGATGTCTGCACCTTACAGCGAGTAGTTAAATTAACATTGTAATTAGAAACAATGTAAGCCCGATAGTTATCCTCATCTACTCCAGTTTTGTGATTTAAAAAAAAATGTTTTGCATTTTTATTTAGTAACATGTTTTTATGGATTGGCAAAGGCAAGTTATGGAGAAAAAGATAAAAGTTTTACCACTTTTAGTTTTGGAAGAAATATGCAATGCAAAGAAGAAGGCCAAACCATACCTTTAAAAGAATGAGGTAGGTAAGGATTAAGGCCTAGAAAGATCGAGATAAAGTTAAGGCTATGAATTAAAGAAATAGAACCTAACTAGAGATTAGTAGAGTTGAGTGATTCTCTGAGTATCAATCTGATGTTGATTTCGGTCTTCGGGGTTGATGCTTAGGAAATTATTCTCTTACCAATTTCCGGTCAAAGATTAGCTAATATTAAACTAATGAAAAATTCCTTTAGATTGCATAAACATTGAGAAACCTAGGTTTGTTACTTAAGGAAAAGAGATAAAGCATAGGCTAGTAATACACAGCAAGAATTAGTAGTGACTACTAGGTAGTGAAAGGGCAAGTAAGTGTAGAGAGTTGGTGGTTGGACTTCTCTTTAGAGATATAGTCTTATGATTCTTGGCCCTTGGTAGTAGCTGTGTAGGATGTTGTTTGTGTTAAAAACAGAAAAGCTTATTTGGAAAATAAATTTAAGTAATTGGAGTAAGTCAAATAAGCTAAGAAAGAGAATAGCCTAATTAAGAAGAAAATAACAAATCCAATAAAGCAACAAACTGATGGGAAAAGAAAATGGAAATCTTAAGAAAAAAGGAATAAATATGAAATTTTCCAAGTTAAGTGGAAAAGAGAAGAAATTTTCTTATGTGGTTGTACTTGGATAGGAAAATAAGAAATCTTTATAGAATAGTTATGTAAAAATCCAAGTGCAATTAGAAAAAAAAACAGAGGATGTTAAATTTTCCGTTTTCATAACATAAGAAATAGAATTTGGAAAATTAGATTTTTCTAAATTTCGAATTTAATGATGGTAGGTAGGGTTTTGGATGCGAAAATTGGATGAACTATGCTCTTACTCTGTAAGAGTGTAGGAAAATTTGGATGAAAAACGTTTTGATTTTTCAAAATTTTTGCATTCATGTAGAACTGCAAGTATATTTAGGATGTGAGCATCATGTTTTGAAAGAGTTTTTAAAGTTTGCATACATATAGGTGGATCCAAATTAGGCATACATACTTTACTATGATGTATCTCACTTTGCACATGTGCACAATGTTTTCAACAATTGGATGCACACTTGATGGATGGATATTGCAAGAGGTTATCTATTTTACTCTTATCGAATTTCGGGGTCGAAATTCTTTAAGGGTGGGAGAATGTAACACCCTGCATTTTTAATATAATTAAAAATATGTGTATATGCATAGATAGGTAAATAATGGTGATGTATAACAAAAAGTTTATTAATATATGGAAGAGAAGGAAAAATTAATTCGATAACAGTGTACATAACAGAGAAGACAATAAAATAAGGATACTTAATTTAAATATCAGGAACTAAGTAAAACAGACATCACCATTGCGTTCGTCTCGAAATTATGCTTGGAATAGAGTCCAAGTTTTCGAAAATCGGACTCTGTATGAAAGAGTCATGGCCTTTGAAAGATTCAACAAAAATTCAGAATTTACATAGGAAAATACCCAGGCAGATCGATCTGGTGGTCGACCTGGTGGTCGACCTACCCAGGGAGGTCGACCTAGGGTCGACCTACCCAGGGAGGTCGATCTAAGGGTCGACCTTAGTGTCAACCTCCCCCCCCGATTTTCCAGATCTAAGCAGTGACGATTTTTGATGTGTTGGACGGACCAGATGGCTTCTAGGGCGATCTAATGGCTCTAATATACTCACTACACCTATAAAATAGTGCCTAGACCTAACCTAATTCATAAACAATTCCTTCTAACGCCTTCATGCCGCCAAACTTCAGCCAAACATGGTCGCCATGCCAAAACCCTAAACTAAATTGCAAGTTCTTCACCAACTTTTGAGTTTAATCAAATCAAGAAGCAAAATTCTTCATCAACGATTCAAGCTCTTCACCAACAATCAGATAAGAAGATTAAATCAACATTCTACATCAACAAATCGTTTACTTTCCTCAATCCAATCAAAGTGAGTGGATTTGAACTATATTTATTATATAATATTGCTTCTATCGTTTACCATTCCCCATAATGAATATGATGATAATTTAATAAGATCAATTATTTTATTTATGCCTACGTTTGAGTTCTCTCCTTTTTATTCTTTCCCCTTTTTATTTTTGGATCTAGGTTATCTCGAACCTAGACGAAATCTTATTATATATACGTACGATTGAATTATGGGAATATTGGGGCATAATTTATCTTATGCAATCGAGGAATATAACCTGTAATTAGGGGATTGTGGCATAACAATCATTATTTCAAATATTGGGACAATTGGCGAATTGTACATTGGGATTATTCAATGAAATAAGTCGAATTGGGGATTTTGGAGCACATTTCAATAATGAATCTTTGGGTATGCTTTAGGAACATGAATCTATGCTGAATAGTGCGCAACTATGAATTTTGATTTATGATGTTAACATGAAATTGTGTAAATTTAATTAGAACTATTGGATATGGAATTGGTATAATTCAATATTAACATGTAATTGGATAACATGGATTGGTGAAAATTATTTGTGACTTGAAAAGTAAGCCTAGAGGGTGAATTAGATTATATGTATGAACGTGGGAATGTTGGGATATATATATATATATATATATATGGGAAAAATATTGATTATATGAAATTGGGTATAATTGGATATTGGAAATTGGCATGTTTGGAATTGGTGAATTGGGATTTGGGTATAAGTTGAATTTGGACCACATGACACGAATTTGGGGTTTGGGTGAAAGACGAATGTCAACGAAAGCCTAAGACACGAGGTTATACGCATTTGTGGTGTAAGATTGCCCAGTACGCATGAGAGTTATAGTCTTAACTTTCTATTTTTTTAACCTCTTTCTTGTTTATGTAAATATTTGTCGAAGTTGATGCTTGGTTTGGCCGTTGCATTTGGTTCATCATCTCACTGCAAATTTTGAGTCTGAAAAGTGTACAAGAGTTATAGCTAGTAAATGAAATGAACAATCTGAGGATATTGGTTCCTAATAAGAAATTGTTGGCTAAACATAATAACAATGAAATTTGAAATCTAAAATCCCAAACATAATAAGGAAAATCATATTCATTAATTTTATGTAGTAATAATATATTTGGAATGATGTAATGGAAGATAAGACGATAATATTATCTCAGTAATAAAAGTTTCAGCACAACCCTTAATAGTCTGTTCATAATTAGCATTACTTTATCAATTTTAGATATTATGGATGTATAAAGCAACAAATTATTAAAATAAGATTTGATAATCTAGTGTATTCAATTTTCTATATATAACACATTGATATACTTTATACATAAAATATATCCTATTCATTCCACCTTAATTATTTGCAGTAACATGTATTTATAAGTCTAGTATTTATAGTGGTTATCAATTAAAATTAAGAGTCTAAATAAACCGACATTTTTAGGAAAATATAGATTGTATGAGGGTTAATTCGCACGAGGAGTGATAAATACACGCTCCATAGCTAACTCCGCTTGTTTTCACATCTTTCTAAACACAAATATTTGCAAAAGAGAGCATGTTTAGTAGATGGAAAGGAAATGTAGGAGTGAATTTGTTGTCTCTACGATAATTTTGACTTACCATCTGAATTTTCTCATCTGGCTAACTGTTTTCTATAGGAGTATTCAAACGACAATGATCTTCTTATGAGGCCCTTGCCTGGTATGGCTAATGCCTTTTCTGGTTCAAAGGTAGCCATTTTGGACGGTTTTTTTTCATCTTTAACATTTGATTATCTCAAGGTGTTCCCCGGTTTTGGCCTCCCGGCAAATCCAGCGACCATAAGCGGACATCTAATGTGAGAGGTCAAAGGCAAGAACTCGAGGCGTAACGGTTTATGACACGAGGTTAGGCGCGTTGTGGTATAAGTCTGCCCGGAACCGACCGGCAAATCCAGCAGCCACGAACGGACGTCTAATGTGAGAGGTCATACATCGTTATGACATTATAAATAAATTAAGAAATACTAACCAGAATAAGACATGTGGGTGACATGGGTATGGTTAGAGGGTTAAGTGGGTGATATAAATGACATGTAAAGCATGACTAATGTGGACTTAACCGTTGTAAGATATGTGGTGTAAAACATGACTAAGGTAGACTTAACCGTAGTAAGATATGTGTAAGACATGGAAACTATAATAAAGGGGGTTAAGTGGGACACGGGTGACATATGAAACAAAATTTGGATATGCTTAACCAAATGGGACCCGTGACGGTATCATAAATTAATTGAATCGGGTGAAGTTTAAGTAACGGGTTAAGTAAATGAAAGGGTTAAATCAAATCTAAAATTAATGACAAGAAATGGGGAATGATAAATAACCTATTATGAATAAACTTGAATAAGGCAAGAAAGGATAATAGGTGGAAATTATAACTTATGGGACAAGATAAGTTATAGGAAACGATAAGGAAGATGAGATAACTTATATGTAAAGATATACTTAAATTAAGTGGTTTGGAAAGGAGAAATTTGAAATTAAAAATATATGTTATATGAGTGGAAAAGATGTAAATTAGAATCATATATGTTGGTTGGGTTGAGTAATTCTCTAGGTGCCAGTCTGATGTTGATTTCGGTCTTCGGGGCTGGTGTTTAGAGGGTTATTCT
Source organism: Allium sativum (assembly GCA_030737875.1). NCBI lineage: Eukaryota > Viridiplantae > Streptophyta > Magnoliopsida > Asparagales > Amaryllidaceae > Allium > Allium sativum. Next base: position 615,440,090 of record CM060912.1, read on the forward strand.
CCTAATCAGTATGTATGTGGGATAAGGCATACTTAACCATGAATTAAGTATAACATGTTGTTGTAACCCAAAAAGGGAATAATTTATGAAATTGGAAAATAACATGTTGTGGGCTTATTAATGGACTTAAGTGGGTTAAGTATAAATTGAATTAATAAGCAAGTGTAACTTGGTGAATACGAAAAAAACGAAGCTAAAGTGAATAACCAAGTTAAATGAGAAAGTTGACGAGGCTGCAAAAGCGTGAAATAAATGGTTAGACTAAGGGTCTAATGACATATAAAACTAAGGCGCTTGAAGCGGTCCGTATGTTGTAGGATGAATACCCCAACGAGGTAGATCACGAAGTGTCATAAGGCACGAGGAGAGGGCACGTTCTCTATTTTGGCTGCTCCAACGGACTGGAAGGGGAAGCACGCGGCTTCCTGAGACGTTAAAGGTGCTCTTGGTAGTCCTCTGTAGTGGTTTAGCTTCAGGCTAGGATTACAGAGGTTGGGTTTGCGCGAAACTACCAGGTGGGTGGGCCTTGACTACACAAGTAGGGGGCAGTCAGAATGTTGTACGTGGTGGCATTAAGGGTGGTTCGACGATTGCCTCAGGCGGAGGCGGAGGGTCAAGACCAAACGATAGCAAGATCGTCGGACGCCTGTCACCAACAGCCTAAGGAATGCGAAAAGACAAGAGCTAACCCCTAGAGATCGTTAACCTTTGCTATCAAGGGACGGGTGCGGGGAGACCCCACATGGATGTTTAGATTGTTTGCTTGTTAGGGGATGTCGCTTAGCTCGTGTGGTCTTTACTAGTTGAGGGAGGGGCTGAGGTGGGGCCATAGCCACTATAGAAAAACCAGACCCGAGGGATATCTGTACATTGGACACTCCTAGAACCGGGCCCGTACAGATATAGAAAAGCTCCCGACCGAGTTCCGTGTTTTCTGGTGTAGCCCTGCCACGGAACTTGGGTGCGAAGTAGAGGTTATGTGCAGTAGAAACATCGAGTACGATTGATAGTACGTACGTGGGAAAGTCGTGGTACAAACATGTCTGCTCTAGGTGGTGTATCGTAGACTAGAGGGCATTAATCGGTGATGGAACCAAACTCGATCGAATTGTTCGAGGATAGCAGTCAGTACGCTTACGTAGCACAACGATAGTGGTACCATGCGGATGTAGCGTTGTATGTTACTATGGCATAGGATGAGGGACTGCGCATATTTCTGTGGCGATACGGAGGAGACCGTGCGAATGGGGTATCACGGGGTGTACCTCAGTTTGGGCGTAGCTACATATACACTATATTAGGTTAATCTACTAGGGGGTAGATGGATGTGACATGTGTGTAAGCTTTGAGTGCTAATAACACGTATAACCTAATAAATAAGAAAGTGTAATTGAATGCTATATGTAGGATTATTCAAGAAGTATAGTTTAAATTCATTCACACAGAACTTATGTTCTGACCCCCTCCTCATAACATTCGCAGGTTAGATAGTGACTTATAGCTTTTGGAATACTGATTTAGCAGTATTGTGATTAAGGTAAAGCTATGTTTTAAATATATTATATTTTACTCCTTCCCCTGTGAGGTGTTTCCAAACTCTGACATATCTCTTTTCTCCGTCTTTTTTTGCAGGATACCAGAGCAACCAACTCGGGTTTCAGTGGATTGGATTTTTGGAAAAAAATTGGTCCGTCGGAAACTGGGATGTTACAGTAGTAATAAGGGTACATCTAGTCCTGCCTATTTAGGAGCCCGTTATTATCATTAGGGGGTAACACCCATTATTTCTATTGGGCTGCCTGTTATTATCGTTGGGGGTAAAACCCGTCACTAGAAGTACACCTAACTCTATTCTGTTACTATTGGGATCATTCTATTTATGTTATACCAGTATTGGTGCTGAGATAAGTATTTGGGAAGCTTAAGCTTTTTTGTTCTGTTTATTCTGCTTATCCTACTCAGTCTGTTATACCTGCCTTATGATACTGTTGTCTCTCTCATCCAGTTTATATGCCTGTCATGATGCTTTTACTTATTTATATGCTAAAAGTAACTGGACCTGCCAGAATTTTTGTTTGACCCATTTTGGTTTCTTTTCTCTCTCTTCCTTCCCCCCAGTTTCTCAAGGTGGGAATACTCAGGCTTGATTAGGACTCTCTCTTATGTTTCCGCTTGGAGCTTCTTAGATGTACCGCTTTGATTACATGTCTATCTTGTTGTGGATATTTTTGGGGACTATGATTTTATATTATTGTATTCTGATGATTTTAGTACAAGGAAGATATTTTAATCTGATGTAATGGGGTTTCTGTATTTCAGACTTATGTTGTAACTGGATTTTGGGCCACAATTTTTTCTATTTGAATAATGTTTTAATTTCCGCTGTTATTTTATATCTGCCTTGTGATGTTTCTGCTCCTGTTTACCTATAATGCTTCACAGAACTTAATGAATTCTATTAAAGAGTGACATTAATGGAGACGAGGTGTCAAATCTGGTATTAGAGCTGAAGATTACATGATCAGATAAAAGATTTTGAAAATTGTTTTCAAAAGACTTCAAAAAGAATGTTTTTTCAAAGAAAAGCCTATTTTTGAAAACATATTCCCTAAAGTCATACGAAATTTCTTTCGATTCTCTATTTGAATCCCTTTTCCTTTTCTTTTCGGCATGTCTGGGGAACTGAATATTCTCGTGGGCTTTCAGATACCAGCCTGGTTCCACAGGTATCTTGAGGCTACGACACCTGCCGAAGGCCAAGCAGACACCCATCCCTAGGTATAGTCTCTGTTCCTCCTCTTCCTCAGCGAGCGAATAATTTCTCCACGATATGCAAGGATTTCTATGCAATGGGACCAAAGCCTTTCCGAGGAACTAATACTTTTGTTGAAGCAAGGAACTGGCTTAAAGAGAAAGAGGATTTGTTATAAATTTTTGAGGTTGACGACCGTAGGAAGATTCAGTTGGTCGTTTGGCAACTGAATGATGAGGCTTCATTCTGGTGGGAAGTGATGCAAGCAGGGCGTCCAGTTCAGACTTGGGATGATTTCCGACAAAGATTCGAGATGAAGATTCTTTCTCAAGCTGAAGAAAGTATGGGAATGGAAAGGTTTCCGGCACTTAAGTAAGGAGGCATGTCTATCAAAGAGCATGTCAATAAGTTCAATCAATTGGCGAGATTTGGTTTGGAGCAAGTGAATACCCCGTACAAGAAAGCCTTGAGGTTTGCAAGAGGGTTAAATGAACCCCTCCATGGGTTGGCTATGTCCCATATTCCGATGGGGGCAACTTTCGAGAAACTCGTTGATATGGCATTAATGCACAAAGAAGACAAAGGCAAAAGGAAAGAGTCTACGATTGATGGGACATAAAACAAGAAAGTGTGGCCCAAGCAAGAACAACAACAACAACAAAAGAAGGGCGGAAAGAATGACAATGCCTAAGACAAGAGGAAATGTCATAGTTGTGGACACATAGGTCATCTGAGCAAAGAGTGAAGAAAAAGGAAGAATGCTTGTTTCCACTGTGGTGAGTCGGACATTATACTAAGGAGTGCCCGAAGAAGCAAGGACAAGGCCCAAGTTAAGGATCTTCTGGAGGGAAGGTGCGTGCTCTCGTGGCCGGTGTACCGGACAAATGTAGAAATGTTTCTGTTGAAGGTTTGATTTCTCTTTCGGATCATCCTATTAGAACTCTTTTTGATTCTGGCGCTTCACATTCTTTTATATCTGATTCCATGGTTGAGTCTCTGCACCTTAGTACTAGTATGGTTTTGGATCCCGTTGTTTTCTCAAACCCCATTGGGGACACGGCTCATTTTTCTATGATTTGTTGAGGTTTGAGGATATCAGCATTGGGCATCGAGTTTGAGTGCAATGCATATGTGCTTGGTTTCATAGGATCTGATACCAAATGTGACACACCACATCCGTTAATGTCACTCTTTAACAGAGTGCATTGAGCTCCATGAAGCGTTATACGTAAATATGAAAAGAAACATCACAAGACAGATATAAAATAATAGCGGAAATTAAAACTTTATTCTTCAAACAGAATGCATCATGGTCCAAAATCCAGTTACAACATAATCTGAAATTCAGAAAACCCATTGCATCAAATTAAAATATCTTCCTTGTACTAAAATCATCAGAGTACAGTAACATAAAATCACAATCCCCAAAAATAGGAACAACAAGATAGACAAGTAATCAAAGCAGTACATCTAAGAAGCTCCAAGTAGAAATAGAAGAGAGAATCCTATTTAAGCCTAAGTATTCCCACCCTGAGAAACTGGGGGAGGGGGAAGGAAGAGAGAGAAAAGGAAACAAAATGGGTCAAATATAAAATCTGGCGATTCCTGTTACTTATAGCATATAAATAAGTAAAAGCATCATGACAGGCATATAAACTAGATGAGAGAGACAATAATATCATTAGGCAGGTATAACAGACCGAGTAGGATAAGCAGAATAAACAGAACATAATAGCTTATGCTTCCCAAGTACTTCTCTACACAAATACTAGTATAACAGAAACCGAATGATCCCAACAGAAACCGAATGATCCCAACAGTAACAGAGTGATTGACTTAGGTGTACTTATAGTGACGGGGTTTACCCCCAACAATAATAACAGGCAGCCCAACAGAAATAACGGGTGTTACACCCAAACGATAATAATGGGTTCATAAACAGGCAGGACTAGATGTTCCCTAATTACTACCCCAAACGATCGACTCCCTATCCCATAGATACCCTATGCTGGCCCCCCCATAGTAGGATATATGTATCACTTCCTAAAGTGGCAGCCCATTTTCCCGATAGCCACAGCCATATCTACTGGTGCTATAGTGTCTCATTTTCCCAAGCAAGCAGATCCATGCACCCACATGGCTCCGTCAGAACGCGCCATTAGACACCTCCACCCATATGGACCTCTTATAATCAGCTCAGTAAATATGCCCTGACCCCTACCGAGTTCGGGGTCCCTCTTTAGATACTAATATGGGTTATATAAACCTATCAAATTATGTAGGGGTTTAGTAAACTTGCTTGAATCAATGGGGGGTTAAGTAAATCTATTAAATCTGTTGGGGGGGGGGGGATATACCAAATATAACAACCCGAATTCCGACAGACCGAATTTTTCTCAAAATTCTAATCCATCGAAACTCGTGTTGGTTTGTCTAGTATCCTACAGAAAATACAGAGATATAAAATATATCGGAGCTCAGAAAACATCTCATAATGGAATGGATAAAATATAACATAATCAAAATATAGCCTTACCCAGATAATAATACTGCCTAACCAGTATCCAAAGCTATCATATCTCTTCCACAAGTCTAACCTGCGAGTATGTGATGAGAAGGGGGGTCAAAACACAAGTTTTGGTGATTGGATTTAAAATACACATTTTGGATAATCCTACATATACAGTTAAATTATATTTTCTTATTTATTAGGTTACTTGTGTTAACAACTCTCAAGGCTTACACAGACATCGTACCTATCTACTCCCCGGTAGATTAACCTAATACAGGATATATGTAGCTACCCCTAAATTAAGGTACACCCCATGGTACCCTACTCGGACGGTCTCCACCGTAATGCCATAGGAATATATGCAGTCCCTCATCCTACGTCGGAGTGACATACGGATCTCTATATAACAATGCTATGTTTTGCATAGAACCACTATCGCCAGGCTACGTAAGCGTACTGACTGTCGTATTTGAACCATTTGATCGAATCAGAATCCACCACAAAGTAATTCCCTAGAGCCTATGATACACTACCAAGAGTAGACACACATGTATCTAGACTTTCCCATGTACGTATCGTCAATCATACTCGATGCCTAAACGGAACATGTTCTCTACTGTGCACCAGACCTATCACGTTAAGCCAACCACTTGTGGATGCTGGATTTGCCGGGCGATTCCAAGCAGACTTCTACCACAAGTTGGACATAACCTCGTATCTAAGTGCGGTTATAATTTTCTGTTTATTGTAAATTTAGGCTTATTCATTCTTAAAAAATTCAACATATTAACGTTTCAACATATTATGTACTTGAGCCCTTAACTGTAAGATTTGGGATAGTTACATGTTAATATTTTGAAATATTCGCTCTAATACCAAATGTAACAACCCGAATTCCGACAGATCGATTTTTTTTCAAAATTCTAATATACCGAAACTCGTTATGGTTTGTATGGTATCCTGCAGAAAACACAGAGGTATAAATATATCAGAGCTCAAAAAACATCTCACAGCGGAATGGATAAAATATAATATAATATAATTAAAATATAGCCTTACCCAAATAATAATACTTCCTAACCAGTATCCAAAGCTATCATATTTCTGCAACAAGTATAACCTGCGAGTATGCGACGAGGAGGGGGTTAGAACATAAGTTCTGCTGATTGGATTTAAACTACACATTTTAGATAACCCTACATATACCGTTCAATAACATTTCATTATTTATTAGGTTACTTAGGTTAACAGCACTCAAGGTTTACACATACGTTGTACCCAATTACTTCCCAGTGGATTAACCTAATACAGTATATATGTAGCTACCCCAATATTAAGGTACGCCCCATGGTACCCCACTCACATGGTCTCCGTCGTAACGCCACAAAACATATGCAGTCCCTTATCCTACCTCGGAGTGACATACGAATTTCTATATAACAATGCTACGTTCCGTATAGAACCACCATCGGCATGCTACGTCGTACGGACTTCCATCTTCGAAACATTCGATCGTACCAGATTCCATCACAGAGTAATTCCCTAGAGTCTACGATACACTACCCAGAGTAGACATGCATGTATCTAGACTTTCCCACGTACGTATCGTCAATCGTACTCGATGCCTTAACCGCACATGTTCTCTATTGTGCATCGAGTTCTGTAACAGGGCTATACAAGAAACACATAACTCGGTCGGGAGCTTTCCATATCTGTACAGGCCTGCATTTAAGGATCTCAAAATACAAATATTCAGTATGGTCTGCTTTTCACGGTGGCTATGGCCCCACCCAGCGTAACGAATGCGAATTTTCAACCTTGAAAATCAACACACAACACCATGTCGACTATTTAAGAGTCGAAAATACCGGAACGTTAATAGAAAGAAGTTAAAGGGTAAGAATAGATAAGACAGAAAATTAGAATAGAAGAAGAAAATAACAACAACAGAATCAGAGTAACACGAATCTCATAGCAGAACGAATAAATTTATTTATAACATAACTTTGAAATAAAACAATATCTATATACAATACCATTATTGGAGTACAACATAGCAGAAATAACAATAGCTATATAATCCTGAAGCCTCCTGCTCCAGCTCTCCAAGTTTATCTGTAAAATTCCAACTACTTGACTGCCCGTACAAAATTGGGCACCTAAGAATTTAGGGAAAACAAAACAAAATAAACTCTGGATCTGTCATGTGACTAGTGCGCGTAAACTCCAACCATTTGTTTAACTTTTAAAATCCTTTTAAAAGAAAGAATAATCATAAGACCAATCCACACATAAACATGGATGGTTTTTGCCTTACGATAACCTAAACCATTCTTTTAAAAATCCAAACTCTTCAGATATTGTAATAATGTCTAAATCAAATAAACAACAATCTAGTGGAACGCTTTCATCTCACGTTCCACATATTTAATATATAATCAAAACCACGAGCACTTATTGTGTAATGAATTTCCAACTATGATAAGGTATGGAACTACCTTCCGATAGTGTATCTCTAGAGGAGAATACACTGAAGCGACCCGAACTTCCATGTATGGGAAAGCCCAGACTGAGTTGAGAACACGGCAAATCAGAACACAAACAAAAGAATATTTCGTTTCTTATTACAAAAATTTACATCAGAGCACAAGAATATACAGAGTATGAATAAGTATTATACATTTGATAAACATCGGAGATTTACAAATTACAATGCAGCGGAAAATAATACAAAATGCAACAGAAAGAGATAAACGGATACAGAGCTTTCCGAATATCATTCTAGTTGTAAACCAGGATCTTGTGAATATAAATCTGCAAAACCAAAACTACTAGCTGCCCGTGTGGAAAATAAGGGCACCCAGAGTTTAGGTTAAAACAATAAACTCCAGGTCAGTCATGTGACTGGTGTGAGAACTAAAACAGTTACTAACTTGATTTTTAAAGTTAGATATATCAAGGGACCACGCCGTATAACACGGAATGGGATTACCCCCAAGAGTACCAGTGCATAAAACAAATAGCGCAATGCTAAATAAAGAACAATGAAGCTATTATAAGACTCAAGTCCCATCACACAACGCAAAGCAAGCCAAAGGATAGAGTTTACCCTTATAATAGCCAAACAATGCTTGATACGTGAAATTTCATCTTTTATTACTACTATAAGTGAAGAAATCAACTTCAAATATAAATGTATCAATCGTAGATGGCATAGTGTCCCATCCTGCTATGTCGCCATACTAGGCTCTACAATAAAAACCGAAATGTCATGTATTGGAAGTTGGAATTCCATCTGTGAACCATAGCAAGGGATCTTCCTTACCGCTTCGAGACAATCTAGCCTATGTCTCAGGGTCAGAACGCATCAACCCTTGGATCATCAGGGCCGGTCCACACGAAGTGAATTAAAATGCCTGAACAATACGTTTCCCCGCCCTATGCGGCGTAAACTGGTCATATATCGACCAAACCATCCATCGACACCGCACTGACTGATATAACCGAGGCGCCACACTTTCCATCATCCACATAAGTAAAATGTCTAGGCTTGTAAAATCTAGACACCACTCCTAGCTAGAAGGAAACGCATGCCCTCCATGAAGTCCTCTCCCGTTTTTGGTTCATACTGAGTTGTGAGGCTCGCGAATTAACGCTATACACAAAGCTATGCTATATTAAAGCCGTGCTTTGATCATCAACCACAAGACTATGCTTTTCAACATAAGCCTTGATCATTTGCATCTCAGCATGCCACACAGGCAATTCACGCTATGCAACCGATGTCTATCAATCACACAGAATGAAATCCGATGTTAGACACACATCCATGTATGAGTTCGTTCTGGGTCTAAACGAAACCGGAGGCACTTTACTCCTTGTTCCATATGTCAATTACAGGAGAGGTCCTCGCATATCCGATCGATCTCCAAGTATGTCTGGACGATCACCACTTATTACCTCATCTTGGGTGCACAATCCAATCAAGACATCGGTAATCATTCAAACGACGTGAAGAACTTCAGTCTTCAACCACCGTCTTCATTTCCACTTATCGTCGAATTAATTATTCAGAATGGGTATAAACCCGGCCTTTCCAAATAACCAGGGTATATAATAAACAAGTGCTATAAAAACACAATATACACCTCATTCCAATTCCGAATATTCTTTTATTTAAATATTCATATCCTTTGGGAAAGGTTCTCATTAATTTTATCAAAGATAAATCCTTTAAATTTATTCTTTAATCTTCCTTTGGATATCAATTCTAACCAAATTGAGGTTGATCCAAACTAGTCGGGATTATCGCACCTTACCGAAGTAATCATTTGTCATATTTCCCAATCCCAACCTATTCATCCCATGAAGAAAAACTGGTAATACTTCATATATAACACCACGGTGTTATCGGTAAAGTTAATTACCATTTCACGTTCAAATCTAATTAAAGATTTAACCATCACCTGGAGTAAAACTAGTGCTACTCCATTCTCGATCATTTCCCGAATTTGATATTTAAATTATCACATTCTCTTTTTCAATCTAATTAAAGATTCATTAAAACTCCAATTCAGTTTTAATCTCAAAAATCATTACCAAATGATTATTCAAAATTAAGAAATTAATCTTATCTTTAACTGGGTTAAAGAACTAATGTCATTTAAAACACAGTTCAAGATAAACCCAAAATCCCATTCCATTAATTATGGAATCTTCACGGAAGACAGATCAATATATATAATCGATATAAACTTCCATATCCAACCGATAATATAAATGGAACAACGGTAAAGCCTCTTAAATTACATATATATTAACCATCTTCCTCCACAGAAGCTCACTTCGATTATTATCCAACCAAGTTCCATTCCATTCCAATTTATTGTATTAAATTGGAAAACTTCATTTTGGAAAATTTCCCTAAATCATAATTAAAAGATTTATAAATTCCAAATCACATTTCACCGTAAATCAGGTTAAAGAGTGAATGTCATTAAAAACACAGTTCACAATAAACCCAATTCACATTCCATTTTATTCCAACTACTAAATATAACTTGAAACTCCAATAATCTTATTTAAAAGATTTATTCTTTTCATACGGGGTTTGAGAACAGTGTTAATGAAGACACCATTCACGACAAACCCAAAATCCAATTCTTTCATTCAATTCCAATTAAATATTAATTAATTAATTGGAAAATTTCACTAAATCTTACTGAAAAGATTTATTCTTTTCTCAACTGGGTTTAAGAACAGTGTTAATGAAGACATCACTCACGACAAACCCGGAATCCCATTTGATATCAAATACAAGGCTCTGAATAGAAAATATATCGGCTTATATTCAATATCAAATTCTGAAATCAGCAAATATCATATTGGGAATAACGATATATATATATCTTCCAGATTCCTCCACAATATCTGTATAATCACGGAATCCAATATCGAAATATTTCGAAGATAATTTCGATTCAAATCCATTCCAATTCATATATTGGAAATTTTGGTTATTTTTAAAACCATTTCAAATCCAATTTATTTATTTAAAAATATTGGATTATAATTCTAGTTTATAACTAGTTCATTTTTGATAAAAATATATTTTTATCTTTTCAAATATGGAATTTTTCATCCCAATTCTTTCCAAATCATTTATTATGATTTTACACAAATTGTTGACATTTTTAATAATTTTATCAAGGCCCGTACAGTCAATTTCCATAAATGGTCATCGAACTGTACTTACAATGACCATTTCCAATTTTGATTTGGATCTAATTCCAAATCCAACAGTTAGATTTCAAAAATCTTATATTCGTTGGAAAGCTCTTTTCGATACGAATCCAATGGTCCCAGTTTTAGGAGAATCCGACGGTCGGATCTCACGTAATGTCTATTCGAAGTCAATGGTCAAAATTCGCGAATTGTCGCGGTGCGGTGCGTTTTATTCAGGCCATTAAATATATATATAATATACATTATGTATATTTCATCGATTTCCATTAGAAATGTATTTAATAAATCGTTTTAAATTTGTTTTCAAAACGATTTCAACTTCATATTCAATTTCAAATCAAAAATGAACATTCCATATCATTAATATATAAATGATAATATTTTCAAAACATTAGATTTTGAAATCACTTACTTTTCGATATTCATTATAAAAATGAATAATATCAATATCAATATCGTTCGCGTCAAAATGACGCATCTCTAATCAACACGGCTTCATAAATTTTAATATTTCCGTGTCCATCCCAAATCGGACATCAAAATCAAATTTTGATCCATTCCTGAATATTATTTTAAAGTATTAGTTATTTTAAAATATTCATTATTCATCATCTTAAAATATTCGTTATTTTAAAATATTCGTTCTCTCCGGATTGGAATCAGACACAGTCAATTACCATATAATTTTATTTGTATGGATTTCATACACACATGTACACAACAATAATCAGACACAGTCAACCATCATCCAGAGTGCATTACACAACTGCATAAGCGTTAAATATAAATAATTAACGTTTACAACAGTCTGTCAACCAATCAATTGACATACAACTAAATATTGGGATTAGTGTATGTCCAGTATCATCCCAATACCCGTGTGGGGTTTTCGAATAGCAAACACTGATTATTATTTGTGCAGTTTGGCGATGCATAAAATATATCATCCCAATCAATATCAGTAAAATGTGTGTACATAAACAAATCGTCCGATTTGTAAATGAATATTTATTTTATTCATATACACGTTAAAAGTTATATTTTTAACAATAAAATATTTATTTCATCTCATGAATATCTAATACAGTTCATTTATACAATAAAAATTATATTTTTATTGTTCTAATATTTTTATAAAATTTCGACAGTATAACAGCGCGATACTAGAACCGAAATAAGGTCTAGCCTTATCCCCCGCCTAATAATGGTTCGCGCCATGTAGATACCAATTCTAATCAATTCATTTCATTTTCCAAACCAAATTCAATCAAATAATCCAATCAACCAAATAACCAAACAAACATAGTTTGAAACAAAGGTGTCGGGTGCTACTAAGCACCGTCTACATCCTAGTATATATTTCTAACTAGAAAATAAATTAAAGTGAGAGGTACTCACCTTTGGGATCCACTCCTCCAGTTTTATTTCTGAATCGTTTGGATTTGTCCGAAATTCCAATGCAGTCCTTTCCATGCTGTTCAAAATAAAAATCACATTGTTAATATGATGTTTATATATTAAATATCATATTTTTATCGCTTCTTCATATATATAAAAATCGAACTTTTATAACGCTAGTTCGTATGTAAAAATCATATTATTTTTTTGTAATCCCATTCCTATAATAAAATCCTCATTTTTATATTGTTATCTATGTAATAAAAATCATATTTTTATAACACCACTCATATAAAAACCATATTTTTATATATATAACGTTCGTATAAAAATCACGCTTTTAACCCAAGGTTTTTTAAATTAAAGTCATATTTTTTATACAATGATGTATATATTTTAAAAATAATATTTTTCATACTTCTCTTTCAACATAAAAACCGTATTTTTCATACTTCTCTTTCAACATAAAAATCATATTTTTAACATATAGAAAAATCATATCTTTAATGCTTAAGTAAATAAAACGAAGATAAATAAATAAAAGAACTTACAAGAGGGGTTGGGGTGGGGGATAGAGCAGCAGGGGGTCTAGGCGGCGCTGGACAACTGGAGGAGGCGGAGGTAGGTAATGGCGGCGCGGTCTGTCGATTTGGGAGGGCTTGGGTTTAGGAACGGCGCTTTGGGGATCTCAAATTGGAAGGACAAGGAGGGGGTGGTGCTCATGGCTGGGGCGACGGCGGCGAAGGGGTGCGTTCGGTGGTAGCGACAGGTCTGGGGAGCGCGACGAGGATAGGCGACGGGGAGCGAGCTCGGTTTCTTTTTTTATTTTATTCCAATTTGAATGACGGGGAAGGAATTGTAAGGGAGAGAGGGTCGACTTCCAATATTGATATATATATATATATATATAATAAAATTTAATTCTAAAAAGTTATTTTTTTATCCTAACTCCAAATCGAATCCAACGACTATCCCCCCTAGCCAAATACCCCCATTCCGGACACAATGGGATATGTCTGATTAGTCAATTCGACTGTTACGATTACTTTTTATTAAATTTAAAATAAAAATCATTATATTTTAAATTCAAACGTACATTTTAATTTACCGGGTTCATATACTGACTCCAATAATTACTGAAAAATAAATCTAGCTATGTTTTGACGATACGGTCCTAACGAAACTAATTTCGTCGAATTTGGAGACCGTTAAAAAAATAGTCACTTTCCAGTCAATTAAATTCAAGGGTGCGTTTTTTACATGTCCCTGTTACAATTTAAAATACATCTCACGTCCCTGTCATGTTTTAAATACAATCCCGGTCCCTGTTTTCACTGCCGCTCCTTCTTTTTCTCCTTTCCGCGCCTGCCATGCTGAATACTTCCGCCTTTTTTGATTTTCATCCAAAATTTTAGGTGCTACAACATAAAAAAAATTCTAAAATCTGCCAATATTCCTAGAAGTCCACACAAACAAAAAAAAAGTTGCATACATGTATGCAACTTTAGCCAATAGTTGCATACATGTTTGCAACAATTGCATATGATGCTTCCTTCAGAAATTTTGGACCGAAACTTGCATACATGTGTGCAATTAACTGAAATACTTTCACACATGTATGCAAGTATTTACTACAGAAATTTAAACTAATATTTACGCAGGTGAATTTATGCACACTTATATAACCATATTACGTAGTACTTACATAGATATATGCAAAAAATTCAAGCGCAAATGCATGCTTTGAAAACGTGCACAAGTGTATGCAGGAAAATACAATACATTCATACTATTATGCATCAAACTGCAATTTCGTTGTTTTTAATGTTTTTTTGGTTTTTGAGGCCTTGTTTGATGTTTTTTGGATTTAATTTTTTTAGCGTTTATGTTTTTTATTTAAACAAGAATTTACGCGATTTTTTCAATTTTTCTTTTAATTTTTACTAAATTTTCTAAAAATAAGGACTAAATTTATAATAAGTTTACCACCGGATGTGAGCCTAATTAAGTTTTCTTTTAAGGACGTGTGCCGAATTTTCACTAACAAACTTAACCGACCAAACGCGTTTTAATCGACCACGCTCACATATTGATTCCAAAAATTATGAAAATTGGAGTCTAGCAATATTTTTATATTCCGGATCCAACAAAAGTGGTCTCATCGAAAACGGAGGTCATTTGCAAAATCGCTATTTTTAGGGGCTAAATTTCCATAGCTACTATACTGAATTTTCAACTGGACATAACTTTTTATTCCCGCTATGAAAGTTCAAATTTTCAGATTCATTAGAAAGATATTTTCAAATAGATTCAAATATTTATGATTTCACCAAAATCCAATTTATTTTAAATTCTGTACATTCATCTAAAATTTGAAATTGAATTTTCAAACTACCGCGCCATTTCCAATTCCTTTTATAATTAGAATAAATATTTATATTCTGACTTCGATTTGAAAAAAAAATATACGTTTCAATTCTATTCAAAATAAATTTCTAGTCGATATTATTTAAAATAAATCATTTTAAATATTTAAAGTTCATTAAAATAGCCAAAATAAAATTTAAAATTGGTTCTGATTTTCCGGGTTGTTACAATCTCCCCCACTTAAAATCTTTTCGTCGAGAAGGAACGGATCTGAAAGTTGTTTAACTAACCAACTCAACTTTTAGTTTGGCTTTCATTCTTCAACTTTTCAGTTTCTAAGAATTTTAAAATTCTTCAAAAATTTGGCTAACACCCTAAATTTTTGAAAAATTTCGCCATAACATCCTTTGTACGGGGAGACATTTGAAACCTCAACTAGCCACACAGGGCCCTCATCAATCCAAAAGAAAAAGAAAAAGCCATGCGGCTAGCCAATCGGCTCATAAAATCATCCAAACCCAATAAATTAGTAAACATGTACCTATTTGTCGGACATACAATTGTATTCCTCTTCTCTAGCCTCCTTGCAATGACCTGTCCAATACATATGCATGTAGATGTATGCAATCAATCCTATCTAGTTTTGGTTCTCACACCAGTCAATTGGA
Source organism: Allium sativum (assembly GCA_030737875.1). Classification (NCBI taxonomy): domain Eukaryota; kingdom Viridiplantae; phylum Streptophyta; class Magnoliopsida; order Asparagales; family Amaryllidaceae; genus Allium; species Allium sativum. The sequence continues at coordinate 615,455,532 of CM060912.1, forward strand.
AATATGTAGATATCCCACTTTTGAAACTCGAAAATAAACTACTGATGTCGTTCGTCGTCAGTAGAATCATCCCCGGGCAACTAGAGTGTGATTCTATATCTATCCAGTATATTAAGGCTTCGTATAAACATGGATCAGACGTATATGCAAAATCTTTATATACTTGATTGTCGAAATTCAATACAAAATAAATATTCAAATACATATAATAAGATTTGAATTTTCAAAACAAAATTCATTTTCAATATTATATTTTAAAAATAACACTCTTCACACTCGTTCTTGGACACTACTGATCCTATCTCTAACGAGTCATTCTCATTGGATATTACTAATCCAATCTCTGATGAATTCTTTTGTTTGGTTCTAATGTGTCTTGTTCTCAAGCTCTGTAAACCAAAACTTTGATACCAAATGAAGCGACCCGAACTTCCCCGTACGGGAAAGCCCAGATTGAGTTGAGAACACGACAAATCAGAACACAAACAGAAGAACATTTCATTGCTTATTAGAACGATTTACATCAGAGTACAAGAATATATAGAGTATGAATAAATATTATACACTTGATAAACATCGAAGATTTACAAATTACAATGCAGTGGAAAATAATACAAAACACAACTGAAAGAGATAAATGGATACAGCGCTTTCCGAATATCACTCCAGCTGTAAACTAGGATCCCGTGAATAAAAATCTGCAAAACCAAAACTACTAGCTGCTTGTGTGGAAAATAGGGGCACCCAGAGTTTAGGTTAAAACAAGAAACTCTAGATCATTCACGTGACTGGTGTGAGAACTAAAACAGGTATTAACTTGATTTTTAAAGTTAGATATAACAAGGGACCACATCGTATAAAACAGAAAGGTTTACCCCCAAGAGTACCAGTGCATAAAACAAACAGCACAATGCTAAATAAAGAACAATGAAGTTATTATAAGAATCAGGTCCCATCACACAATGCAACGCAAGCCGGAGGATAGAGTTTTACCTTATAATTGCCAAATAATGCTTGATATGTGAAATTTCTTCTTTTATTATTACTATAAATGAGGAAATCAACTTCAAATATAAATGATCAATCATAGACGGCATAGTTGTAACGACCCAGGGTTTTCAGCCCCGAAAACAAGAAGCCTCCTCCTACATCTTAAGCTAAGTTTTTTGTTACTCGATTTTAATTGCTGTAATGTTTTGATTTAATTTTTTTCTTGTTTTTCTTTTTTCAAATGGGTTGAATTGGATGGAAACATACCGTGTGAATGCGTGTATTTATAGTTGTGGTTTAATTTTAGATGAGAACATTGTCTTTCATTGGCTACGAATTGTTATGTCAATCAATATTCGAATCTGTAATTTAGATTTTGGTTCGGATTTTTGGTATAAGATTTTCTTCAAGCAAATTCCTAGTGAGAAATATATCGAGAGTTTGAACCATGTTTTATCTTTGTTTGTATTTATGAGTACATGTTCAAAGTTTACAAATAAAATTTGTATTATCGAACCAAAAGAAGATGCTGATGTATATGCCAACATATACATCCAAGGGTTTATTTATAATTCAAACGGTTAGATTAATGAAAATAATTAAATAAATATCATCGTATTTATTTGAACAACGTTTTCAACTTCTAATGGTAGAATTCAAACTCGACACTAACATTCTGGTTTTAAATAATATATATATATATATATATATATATATATATTCGAACTCTATTTTAATTAAATAAATTCAATTAAATACCCATAATATTTCAAATATTATATATAAACTGATTTAAATATTCGAATTTAAATGGCCGAAAAATCTAGGACGTTACATTCTTCCCACCTTAAAATAATTTCATCCTCGAAATTGCAAAGTAGGAAGAATATCCCGAACTATATTATTTTAAAATTATTACTTTCACATTAAATTCAAAATAAATCTCGAACTCTAAAAATTTTCTATAATTTTTCCACCACCTTCTCTACATGGCTCGATCGATATAACTACAACTACTATTCTGGGCCTTAACTTCTTTGAAAAGAAAATTCAAAATCCAAATGGCAATCCACTTTATTTGAACCCCAATTTTATTTATCCATTAAAATTTTAAATCCCAATATATTTGAATTCATTCTCAAATTGTTTTTACTTAACCAGGTTCAGTTTCTCATTCATATTCGATTCAATCGACTAATTGATTTTCTAATGAGTTCAACTTTATTTCATATTTCAATTTGATTTCAAATCAAATCAATCATAACAACAAATCAACCCACATTAGTATAATATAGAAAATAATTTCCTTTTTCTATATAAAATATACATTGGTTAAAATTATTTCATTTACCCTCTTTTATAAAACAATATTGTATCCATCCACTAGTTCAACGCTTCTCAACACTTGAACCAGTCAAATAACACAATACAAAACATTTGTATATAAAATCTTACAAATACGCTCTCATATATATACACTCCTACTCAATCTAGGGTGTTAATAGCCCCATCTCTATTGAGTTACGCCACATAGCCAAGGTTACTACTCAACCAATAGCTCTGATACCACTGTAACGACCCAGGGTTTTCAGCCTCGAAAAGAAGAAGCCTCCTCCTACATCTTAAGCTAAGTTTTCTGTTACTCGATTTTAATTGCTGTAATGTTTTGATTTGATTTTTTCTGTTATTTATTTTTTCGAATGGGTTGAATTGGATGGAAACATACCGTGTGAATGCGTGTATTTAGAGTTGCAGTTTGATTTTAGATGAGAACACTGTCTTTCATTGGCTATGAATTGTTATGTCAACAAATATTCGAATCTGTAATTTAGATTTTGGTTCGGATTTTTGGTATAGGATTTTCTTCAAGCAAATACCTAGTGAGAAATATATCGAGAGTTTGAACCATGTTTTATCTTTATTTGTATTTATGAGTACATGTTCAAAGTTTACAAATAAAATTTGTATTATTGAACCAAAAGAAGATGCTGATGTATATGCCAACATATACATTCAAGGGTTTATTTATAATTCAAACGGTTAGATTAACGAAAATAATTAAATAAATATCATCGTATTTATTTAAACAACGTTTTCAACTTCTAATGGTAGAATTCAAACTCGACACTAACACTCTAGTTTTAAATAATATATATATATATATATATATTCGAACTCTATTTTAATTAAATAAATTCGATTAAATATCCATTATATTTCAAATATAATATACAATCTGATTTAAATATTCGAATTTAAATGGCCGAAAAATCTAGGGCGTTACAATAGTGCCCCATTCCACTATGTCGCCATACTAGGATCTACAATTAAAACCAAAATGTCACATATTGGAAGTTAGATTTTTCGTCTGTGAACCAAGGCAAGGGATCTTCCTTACCGCTTCGAGACAATCTAGCCCATGTCTTAGGGTTAGAACGCATCAACCCTTGGATCATTAGGGCCGGTCCACACGAAGTGGATTAAAATGCCTGAACAATACGTTTCCCCGCCCTATGTGGCATAAACTGGTCATACATCGATCAAACTATCCATCGGCACCGCAGTGACCGGTATAATCGAGGCGCCTCGCTTTCCATCATCCACATAAGTAAAACGTCTGGGCTTACAAAACCCAGACACCACTCCTAGTTAGAAGGAAATGCATGCCCTCCCTAAAGTCCTCTCCCATTTCCGGTTCACACCGGGGTGTGAGGCTCGCGAATTAACGCTATACACAAAGCTATGCTATATTAAAGCCGTGCTTTGATCATCAACCACAAGACTCTGCTTTTCAACAGAATCCTTGATCATTTGCATCTCAGCATGCCATACAGGCAATTCACGCTATGCAACCGATGTCTATCAATCACGCAGAATGAAATCCGATGTCAGACACACATCTATGTAAAAGTTCGTTCTGGGTCTGAACGAAACCGGAGGCACCTTATTCCTCGTCCCATATGTCCAATACAGGAGAGAGGTCCTCGCATATCCGGTCGATCTCCAAGTACGTCTGGACGATCACCACTTATTACCTCGTCTTGGGTGCATAACCCAATCAAGACATCAGTAATCATCCAAACGATGTGAAGACATCTGGTCTTCAACCGCCATCTTCATCGTCGACTGATCGTCTAAGCAATTATTCAGAATGGGTATAAACCCGGCCTTTCCAAATAACCCGCGTATATAATAAATAAGTGCTATAAAAACACAACATACGCCTCATTCCAATTCCAAATATTCTTTTATTTAAATATTCATATCCTTTGGGAGAGGTTCTCATTAATTTTATCAAAGATGAATTCTTTAAATATATTCTTTAATCTTCCTTTGGATATCAATTCTAACCAAATTAAGGTTTATCCAAACTAGTCGGGATTAGCGCACCTTATCGAAGTAATAATTTGTTATATTTCCCTATCACAACCTATTCGTTCCATAAACCAAAACTGGTAATACTTCATATCTATTACCACGGTGTTATTGGTAAAGTTAATTACCATTTCACGTTCAAATCTAATTAAAGATTTAACTATCGTTTGAAGTAAAGATGGTGCTGCTCCATTCTCGATCATTTCCCGAATTTGATAATTTAAATTATCACATTTTCAATCTAATTAAAGATTCATTAACACTCCAATTCAGTTTTAATCTCAAAAATCATTACCTAATGATTATTCAAAATTAAGAATTTAATCTTATCTTTAACTGGGTTAAAAAGCTAATGCCATTTAAAACACAATTCACGATAAACCCAAAATCCCATTCCATTAATTATGGAATGTTCATGGAAGACAGATCAATATATATAATCGATATAAACTTCCATATCCAACCGATAATATAAATGGAATAATGGCAAAGCCTCTTAAATTCCATATTATTAACCGTTTTCCTCCACAGAAGCTCACTTCGGTTATTATCCAATCGAATTCTGTTCCATTCTAATTTATTGTATTAAATTGGAAAACATCATTTTGGAAATTTTCCTAAATCTTAATTAAAATATTTATGAATTCCAAATCACATTTCACTGTAAATCGGGTTAAAGAACGAATGTCATTAAAAACACAGTTCACAATAAACCCAATACATATTCCATTTTATTCCAGTTACTAAATATAACTGGAAAATCCAATAATCTTATTAAAAAGATTTATTCTTTTCACACTGGGTTTAAGAACAATGTTAATGAAGACACCATTCACGACAAACCCAAAATCCAATTCTTTCATTCAATTCCAATTAAATATTAATTAATTGGAAATTTTCACGAAATCTTACTGAAAAGATTTATTCTTTTCTCAACCGGGTTTAAGAACAGTGTTAATGAAGGCACCATTCATGAAAAACCCGAAATCCCATTTGATATCAAATATGAATAGAAAATATATCTTCTTATATTCAATATCAAATTCTAAAATCAACAAATATCGTATTGGGAATAATGATATTTATCTTCCAAATTCCTCCACAAAATCCGTATAATCACGAAATCCATTATCGAAATATTCCGAAGATAATTTCGATTCAAATCCATTCCAATTCATATATTGGAAATTCTGGTTATTTTTAAAACCATTTCAAATCCAATTTATTTATTTAAAAATATTGGATTATAATTCTAGTTCACAACTAGTTCATTTTTGATAAAAAATATATTTTTACCTTTTCGAATATGGAATTTTTCATCCTAATTCTTTCCAAATCATTTATTATGATTTTACACAAATTATTGATATTTTTTAGTAATTTTATCAAGGCCCGTACAGTCGATTTCCATAAACAGTAATCGAACTGCACTTACAATGACCTTTCCAATTTTGATTTGGACATAATTCAATTCCAACTGTTAGATTTCAACTATCTTATATTCGTTGGAAAGCTCTTTTTGATACAAACCCAACGGTTCTGGTTTTAGGAGAATCCGACGGTCGAATCTCATGTAATGTCCATTCGAAGTCAATGGTCAAAATTCGCGAACTGCCGTGGCGTGGCGCGTTCTATTCATGCCATTAAATATATATATATAATATATTATATATATTTCATTGATTTCCATTTAAAACGTATTTTACAAATCAATTTAAATTTGTTTTCAAAACGATTTCAACTTCATATTCAATTTCAAATCAAAATTGAATATTCCATATCATTAATATATAAATGATAATATTTTCAAAACTTTAGATTTTTAAATCACTTCCTTTTCGATATTCATTATAAAAATGAATAAAATCGATATCAATATTGTTCGCGTTAAAATGGCACATCTCTAATCAACACGGCTTCATAAATTTTAATATTTCCGTGTCCATCCCAAATCGGACATCAAAATCAGATTGGATCCATTCCTGAATATTATTTTAAAGTATTACTTATTTTAAAATATTCATTATTCGTCATTTTAAAATATTCATTATTTTAAAATATTCTTTCTTTCGAAATTAGAATCAGACACAACCAATTACCATATAATTTTATTTATATGGATTTCATATACACATGTAGACAACAATAATCAAACACAGTCAACCATCATCAAGAGTGCATTACACAACTGCATAAGCGTTAAATATAAATAATTAACGCTTACAACAGCCTGATAACCAATCAATTTCCATACAACTAAATATTGGGATTAGTGTATATCCAATACCATCCCAATACCCGTGTAGGGTTTTCAAACAGCAAACACTGATTATTATTTTTGCAGTTGGGGGATGTGTAAAATATATCGTCCTAGTCAATATCAGTAAAATGTGTGTACATAAACAAAACGTCTGATTTGTAAATGAATATTTATCTTACTCATATACAAGTTAAAATTATATTTTTAACTATAAAATATTTATATATTCTCATGAATATTTTTTACAGTTCATGTATACAATAAAAATGATATTTTTATTATTCTAATATTTTTAGAAAATTTCGGCAGTATAACGGTGCGATACTAGAACCAGAATAAGGTCTAGCCTTATCCCTCGTCTAATAATGGCTCGCGCCATGTACATACCAATTCTAATCAATTCATTTCATTTTCCAAACCAAATTCAACCAAATAATCCAATCAACCAAACATCCAAACAAACATGGTTTCAAACAAAGGTGGTGGTGCTACTAAGCACCGTCTGCATCCTAGTATATATTTCTAACTAGAAAATAAATTAAAGTGAGAGGTACTCACCTTTGGGATCCACTCCTCCAGTTTTATTTTCGAATTTCTGAATCGTTTGGATATGTCTGAAATTCCAACGCAGTCCTTTCCACGCTATTCAAAATAAAAATCACATTTTTAATATGATGTTTATATATTAAAAATTGTATTTTCATCGCTTCTTCATATATATAAAAATTGAATTTTTACAATGCTAGTTCGTATATAAATACCATATTTTTTCATAATCTTATTCCTATAACAAAAATCTCATTTTTATATTGTTATCCATATAATAAAAATTATATTTTTATAACACCACTCATATAAAAACCATATTTTTATATTAATATCGTTCATATAAAAATCATGCTTTTAACCCAAGGTTATTTAAATAAAAATCGTATTTTTTTACAATGATGTATATATTATAAAGTTCATATTTTTCATACTTCTCTTTCAACATAAAAAATCATATTTTTAACATATAGAAAAAACATATCTTTAATGCTTAAGTAAATAAAACAAAGATAAAAAAAAGAACTTACAAGAGGGGTTGGGGTGGGGATGGCGCAGCAGGGTGTCTTGGCGGCGCTGGACAACCGGAGAAGGCAGAGGTGGGTAATGGCGGTGCGGTCTGTCGATTTGGGGGGGGGGAGGGGGCTAGGGTTCCGGAACGACGCTTTGGGGATCTCGAATTGGAAGGAGGAGGGGGTGGCACTCATGGCTGGGGCAGCGACGACGAAGGGGTGCAGTCGGTGGTTGCGGCGGGTCTAGGGAGCGCGACGAGGATGGGTGACAGGGAGCGGGCTATGTTTATTTTCTTTTCAATTTGAACAACGGGGAAGGAATGGTAAGGGAGAGAGGGTTGACTTCCTATATTGATATATATATATATAATAAAATTTAATTCCAAAAAGTTATTTTTTATCCTAACTCCAAATCGGATCCAACGACTTTCGCCCCTAGCCAAATACCCCCATTCCGGACACAATGGGATATGTTCGATAAGTCAATTCGACTGTTATGATTAGTTTTTATTAAATTTAAAATATAAATCATTATATTTTAAATTCAAACGTAGATTTTAATTTATAGGGATCACATACTGACTCCAAAAATTACTGAAAAATAAATCTAGTTATGTTTTGACGATATGGTCCTAACAAAACTAATTTCGTTGAATTTGGAGATGGTAAAAAAGCGGCAACTTTCCAGTCGATTAAATTCAAACTTAACTGACCAAACGCGTTTTAATCCACCACGTTCACATATTGATTCCAAAAATTATGAAAACTGGAATCTAGCAATAATTTGACATTCCAGATCCAACAAAAGTGGCCTCATCGAAAATGGAGGTCGTTTGCAAAATCGCTATTTTTAAGGGCTAAATTTCCATAGCGACTATCCTGAATTTTCAACTGGACATAACTTTTTATTCCCACTATGGAATTTCAATTTTTCAGATTCGTTAGAAAGATATTTTCAAACAGATTCAAATATTTTTGGTTTCACCAAAATCCGGTTTATTTTGAATCCTGCACATTCATTTAAAATTTGAAATAAAATTTTCAAACTACCGCGCCATTTCCATTTCCTTTTATAATTAAAATAAATATTTATATTCTAACTTCGATTTGAAAAAGAAATATACATTCTAATTCTATTCAAAAAAAAATTCTTGTCGATATTATATAAAATAAATCATTTTAAATATTCAAAATTCATTAAAATAGCCAAAATAGAATTTTTTAAATTGGTTCTGATTTTCCGGGTTGTTACATACACTGGGTTCAACAAGAACACCTTATAACCCGGCCACACATGACTGACCATTCATTTTGCTTGAGTGTATCAAATGTATATCACCAACGGTTGGGATCAGCAACCGTATTCCCGCATGGGACAACATCGAACAGAATAAGAATGAAATGAATTTCTCTAGATAGGTGATAATACACCATAACTGGGAGCTACCCACTTAGCCATGCTGCCTGCCCGATTTTTGTCATTTCCCGGTTGTTGGGGCTAGAGGCCATACCGTACGAATCACACATTTATTCACTTTGAATGCCACATCGTCATACCTGCCAAATCACAAATTGACTTCTCCAAAAATACCATGGGTATACGGCTAAGAGAAACGAATTTCTCCGCCACCAAATGGGAATACGTTTGAAGAGATCAACTTACACGATCTGTTAAATATACTCTGTTAGACATTCTTCCATACAGGTTGTCCAGGGACTGGACAAACCGAAGGCACTATTCTGTAAATCCATCTTAGGTAATTTCTACCTAAGATTTGCCAGACCAGCCCTTGCATAAACTCGGTCTTCAGTTATCTTTATCTTATTTGATTCGCGACGCTAACGCCCATACGGAGTGGTTTTCAGATAATAATTCCGATCTCGGTCTCTCCATATTGACAACGGAAAAATGGTCAAACTTTGATAGTCTGTTATTTAACTATCAAAGAAAACATGTGTACAAACGACGGTCGTATTTCCAAATGGAAATCTTACCGAGAAAATCATCAATCAACACTGATCCCCTTTAATTTAATTTGTCATTCAATTATCCATTTCCCTATTCCCGTTTCCATATATCATAAATTCTTATTTTCTAAATTTAGAAAATATACGTTATTAATCATTGGAAAACATTTCCATATTTACTCTCATTTCTATTTTTTTATATTAGAAAACATTTCTGATTCTTATTTGGAAAACATTTCAAAAACTCCTTCATTGGATTTAAACAGATGTTTAAATAAACATCACTATGCCAACTCAAACCATTACACTCATAAACTAAATTCATTTAACCAACATTCACTGTTGAACCTTAACCGTTTCTTAGTTAAATATGAAGTCAATCAAGTTGGGGTGTATAACTACCTCTTAGACCTTAACTGAACAACATTTCTAAGCTCGAAATAGACAAAGTTCACCTTTTAAATCTTTAACAAACTTCCTTACGTAACTCTCGGGTTCGTAAATTAATCCACTTCTTTTACAGAAATCATTTGATTATAACAATAGTGTCACTACAAGAAAAATACCCTATTGCAACTAGCTATTTGCAACAGGCAACAAAAAAAGTTGCAGTAAATGATATTTAGCAATAGACCTATTATAGAAGTTGCAATAGATAAGATTTAGCAACAGGCCTTTTCTTTTAGTTGCGAAAAACATATTTTTAGCTACTGCGCTTTCCTTCCTTTTGCAAAAACAAACTTTTAGCAACTGTGCTTTCATAACAGTTGCAACAAACATGTTATTTGCAACCGCGCTTCCAAGCCAATTGCGAATAAATATCTTTAGCAACTGTTTTTGCTAGTTGCAATAACTGTATTTTTTACAACGAGTAAAGCCAGTTGCGAAAAACGTACCAAAAATAAGTATAACCGTTTAATGATTAACTTTTAATAATTGATTTTAAATAGTTACTGTTAAATGATTAACTAGTAGTGATTATATAATGATTAAGATTAATATTTAATAATTATTAATTAATAATAAAATATAAGTATTGTAAAGTGATATTTATAACTGATAATTAATTAATAATTAACAAATAATAATAAATTACATTTAAAAAATAATAAAATAAATTAATAATTATTAAATAATATTAAATTAATAAAAAAATAATGGATATTAATTAATTTGAAATATGAATATATTTAAATATTAATTACGTAAAAAATAATTAAATAATTAATAAATTCATAATAAATAAATAAATGACACAATTGATTAATATTACCATTAAGGAGTAATTATTAGTTAATAATAATTTCTTGTATTAATATTACTGTTAAGAAGTAAAATTTATATTTAATACTCTATATCATAATTAATAATTATAATTAATATTTAGTACTTCTAAAATATTAAAATTTTAAAATTTCTCGAAACATATCAAAAATTTCTTATGACACAAAGTACATAATTTCATATGCATCTAATATTTCTAATACATACTAGTAGTTGATAAAATATATTTTAAACAATATATTTAGTATTTAATAAGTAATAGGGTGCGTCTCCATGTAACTGCAACAGGACATTTTATATGGGTATTTAAGAAAAATTATCCATTGAACTAAATTATTTTGATTATTAATATTTTTTTGCAAATGTCTTGTGTTATCAGTTAAAATATATTTTCTGCAACTGCATGTTCATATCAGTTGCAATAGACACACTTTGATTTCAAAATTTTGGCTCCAAACCACTTTTTTGATCCAAATTTTGGCTCCAACCAGATTTGCAGAAACTCGTGCCCTTCTGGTGATACTCCCAAAAAGAAATTAAATCAGCACTCCATCTACAACGCTGTTTATTAATCACCTTCTTACCCGCTTCTCCTCCAAACACTCCTCTTCCTCTTCTTTCTCAATTTTATCTCCCTCTCTCTGTATTTCTTTCTATACCCTCAACCCCACACCCCTACTGACCACGAAAACACCCATCGAACCTCACATCTTCCCTATTATATGCTTACAGAAACCCTAAAGCCATGGCTTTGCCTCCCCTCCTTCCTCCCATGGACCCCACACCTGACCCCTCTCTCGTGCGTATCCTACTTCGACCATGGTTTTTCCCGCCAGATCCACCTCCTGGGACCCAAACCCTTAAAATTACCCAACCTTTCATCAAAGTCCACTACAGTGAGACCCTGGCCAGCTCAATTTGGGAGATGGTATGGTGAGAATGGACCCCCGTCGGATTTCAATGTCGAATGGTGGAGAAGATTTGAAAAGTGTGATTGGGAGAGAGGAGTAAGATGAGTTGCCAAAATATGAGGCGGGGGCGTTCGAGATTGAGGGACTTGTGAGTGAGATGAGAACGCTAAAGTTGCGGATGAAGATGCTGCTCATAGTTCGTTTTATGGTGGTTGTGCTGTTGTTAACTCTTTTTTCTAATTTGAATCTACTGTGTGATTATTAGAATGGATAGAAGAACCACACATAAGGAAGAAGTTGGACGATACGACGTTTGGAGAAGTAGTTTCATCCTCGTGATTTTGGGTTTTTTTCTCCTCTATTTTGCCAAGTTGTATGTAATTTGTACTCGATTATATTTAAACTATGTTGAGCAACACTTGAGCTACATTGTTGTCACGACTAAGGGGGAAAGCTTATGCATATCCACATTGATTCTTGGGTTGATTCCAGTATGTTTGCAAAACTCAAACTTTTTTTGAATTGAACAGATGCAAATTCTAATGGTTCTCCTTTATCTGTACATGCCACAATTAAAAGGGGTAAGGATTATATGAAATTCACAATTCACTTCAATTTTTTATTTGCAAGACATAGATAGCCCAAATTTACACTGTCATTAGTGTCATTAAAATTAACAGAGAAGTTGATAAAAGACACATGTGTATGGAAGGACTAATTTTGAAATCTAATTGGAAGGAAGGTTTAATGGTCAAAATATAATATGAGATCAAGTTAATTATAGTCTGGCCGCATACAATGCAAAGCTATAATGAGTACGAATTATAAACACAAGACCAGTACTGAACATGCCTCACAATTTAAATCTCTTCTTAAGTCATATCTCTTCTCAAATATGTAAATCTACAATTTATTTATAACATTGATAATTATATCATTGAAATTTTTAAGCTATTATGCATACAATATTGGTCAATCGCTTAGTGGCTGTTGGGTTTAATTTAGCATTTTGAAATACCTTGAATTGCCAAACGGCTGTTGGCTGAATTGTACTCATTCTTTGATTGCTTTTCTTGTTTATCTAGTACTGAAACATTAATGTTCTCAATGTGGCTCTCACTTGAGTAGATCTTATCTCGTGAGAAGTGCTCGACTCAGAGGTGATGTTGTCAATGCCTCAATGGCCAGATGACTCCAGCTCTGATACGACTCTTCTTCCTAGTAGTTTATATGGTCCCTATGCTTTAGGTATTCCGCCTTGTAGTGAATTGCATTTTGTAGACAAAAAAACATATAATGCTTTTTTAATAGAATGGTTCACAGTACCGAATAATTAAATCAATAATTGAATTACACATAACGACAATGGTCCGTTAATAAATTAATAGGCTGGTGAAGGAAACTAAAGCATTTGCTCACATTAATGTTAATTTTATGACTTCTAACACTACTTCAGTTTTGTAAAAGAATATTTATAGAATCCTCTAATAATGCTTCTTCATATATCTACTATTTAATATATAGTAACATACTCTTATGGCTTTAATTAAACACATTATGGTAAATTAATCGCCTCTTAATGAATTTTTTTGATATAGTAACGTAATAATATGTCTTTACTTAATCAAACTATCTCTTTGTATAAATTTTGCTTGTTCTTGTACTTTGACAACTTTTCTTTGTGGCTTTCACCAAGCGTGAACCCTCAAAATTAATATATACCATTCATATTATTCCCATCTAAATAATATCAGATAACACTTTTGACAAAGCACAAGCAGTACTATAATATATACTTCCATTTTTATATGGATTTCTGCAAATCAAGTTAATTTTTGGCCATCTTTGATTTATCATGTATGAAAAGTTGTCAAATTTTAGATTCTGCAGGGTGTAACATACATTAATCAATATCTTCTTTGGTTTGAGTTTCATATTCAAGTTAGGATACAGTAATGTGACAACTCAACGCATTGATAATTTTTTCCAAATTTTACTCTTAATGTAATGATTTGTATTCTTATGTTAGGTTGTCAAATTTTTTGTTTTAATTTTTTTAATTAAGCGCCTGTAAACAAACACAACTACATATTCCGTACTGTGAGAAAATGTTGAGGGTGAGATTAGGTGGTGATTTCTTAAGTTGTCTTTTCTTATAGGTTATCTGGGTTTGAAGTATTTGATACCGCATGTGAAGCTTACATGATTTGTTGTGAAAATCTAGTGTATTGTTATGTCTTTTCTTTTGACAGAGCAGCATGTATGTTGACAGAGTAGCATGTATTTGTAGTAAAATCGGTGTATGTGAAGTTTACATGTTTTGCCTTTTGCCTTTGTAGGTTATGATATTCAGATGTGATACAGCATGTGAACCGATGATACTTATTTTCTTATTATGGTACTTGTAGAAATATGTTTGGAAAATACTCTATTAGAAAAAAATGTATTGTGTGAGAAGAAATTGTTATACATGAATGGTGTATGAACATTGTAGAAATTTTTATTATAATTATTTGTACTATTATAACTTTGTTAAAATTAATTTTTTTTTTCATTTTGTTATATACACCAATAGTAAAACGAATACATTTAATATGTAGTATTTATAAGCTGTAATTTTTTTTTACAGATTTATAAATCTATTGCAACGGGCATATACTGTTGCAAAAGGATCTATTGCAACAGCAGAAGCCTGTTGCAAAAAAGTATACCGCAACATCTTATTGCAACGGGCGGGAAATATTGCGAACTTTTTGTAACTTCGGCTATACCAACAGGTGCGGGTCTGTTGCAATTGGTATAGTGCAACAGATATTGCCTGTTGCGAAAAGTGTTTTTTGTTGTAGTGTGTTATAATCCCATGCTTCCGAAATATAATAACTTAAATATAACTTTTATTTATTAATTTGGATAAATAAACAAACAACAAATTTATTAATAAATAAATCTTGATTAAAAACGAAAAGTCAATAGTACATTCCCGAATTTGATATAATCGAATTTCAACGTATAACTCTCTTTCGAATAATCTCTATTCGATTTAACTCTCTTTTGAATAAGTTATATTCGATTAGCTCTCTTCGAATAAATTATATTCGATTAACTCCCTTCCGAATAACTCTATTCGAATAACTCTATTTGATAACTCTATTTCGAATAACTCTATTTCGAATAACTCTATTTCGAATAACTATATTTTGAATAACTATATTTGATAACTCTATTTTGAATAACTATACTTCAAATAAATATATTTCAAATAACTATATTTGATAACTTTATTTCGAATAACTATATTTGATAACTCCCTTTTGAATAAACTCTATTCGATAACTCCCTTTCGAATAAGCCAACATTCGATTAACTCTCTATGAATAACTTATATTCGATTACCTCTCTTCGAATAACAAATATTCGATTAACTCTCTTCGAATAAATTATATTAGATTAACTCTCTTCGAATAAATTATATTCGATTAACTCCCTTCGAATAACTAATATTCGAATAACTAATATTCGATTAACTATCTTCGAATAAATTATATTCGATTAACTCCCTTTCGAATAACTCTATATTCGATTAACTCTCTTCGAATAACTTATATTCGATTTACTCTCTTCGAATAACTAATATTCGATTAACTCTAATTCGATTAACTCTATTCGAATAACTAATTTTATTTTAACCCTATTTCCTATCTCATTCAAATTCCCATTTAAATTCTATTTCAAATCCCAGTTTTTCTTTATAAATGTTTTAATTTATAAAATAACTATTTTAATCCATTATTCACATCGAATGTGAATTAATATTTCTTTTATATATCAATTCAGTTTGATTTCGTATTTAATAATAATATTCCATTTCCAAAGTCTATTTATACTTCTATTTATAGAATTATTCGTATGAAATCTCCTTTTTATTTCTAACACTTAAATCTCATTTATAATTCCCTTTATAAATGTTGAGTTCACACTCTATTAAAAATATCGGTGTTAAAACCGATTTCTACTTTTCTATATAAGTTCAAACTTATATATTCCATTTATCAAATGATAAATATTTTATTTTATTTATAAAATATTATTTATAAGTCAATCTTCTCTATTTTATCTGTTAAAACAGATTTCAATTTAATAATCCAATTTAAACAATTTCTCATAATTCTTTTATATCTCGTCAATTTCCTTTTTTTATTCTATTTATTTCCCAAATAGTTCCTTTTATTATATCCTCTTTATTTCATATAAATATTTCCCTTCAATATCCTATTTATTTCATACAAATTTTTCCTTTTTAATATCATATTTATTTCATATAAATATTTCCTTTCAATATCCTATTTATTTTATAAATATTTCCTTTTCCAATATCCTATTTATTTCATAAATATTTCCTTTTCCAATTCAACTCATTTTCTAAATAATTCCTTTTATAAAATTCTACTCATTTTATAAATATTTTCTTTTATATAAAATCCATTAATTTTATATAAATATTTTATTTACAAAATAAACTTTGAAAAAATCCCTTTTAAATTCTATTATTTCTTATGGTATTTAAAATTCCAAATAACAAGACCAGTGTCATCATAATCAATCACAGATTATATATCATATCATATTTCACAATATATGAAAAGAACGGTATTATAAATATTGAGGAATCCAGTTGGATCCCTTCTACCTGTTTCCCTACATTAACAAATGTTAAGCAATATACTTAACATTAATTTCATTTCTATATGAAATATTCTGATAAACAAAATCAATATATAATTAACGATATATATATATATATCGTTATATACATATATATAATTTCAACCAATTGATTAGCAGTTCAACCAAAACAATCAACACACACCAATCAACCATCATTTATCAATTCTAAAAATACGTCATAGAAATATAAACTATTTAGAGTTAATGAGATTTACTCACATTGGATGTTTATCGTTAAATAACAATAAACTATTGTTGATTCAGATCAGACAATTTATTTCGCTATAAATTGTAACGAGCTCCAATTCACTCCCGGTCAGTTCCATTGTGAAGCCCTCTTCCACATGATCCCAACGGATTTTGTTTCACTGAATTCCGATAAAGTATGGATAAGATATAGCTTTTACAAGTTTATATATTATTGAATTAAAATAAACTTAATGTAATTTATTTAACGGGCTTTACCCATTTAATTTCTAGCCCACCCAACCTTTACAACCTTTGCCTGCCCATGCACCTTCTTCCTCAATCTCTAGGTCGCGACTTCAGGCAAAATTTCCATAGACATTTTTGAGTTCTTCAATCCATCATTTCTCCATTTCTACTTCATGGAATCCAAAATAAAAACCATCATCCTCTTTCTCTTCAAACTCTCCTTCCTTCCAAACCATATTAGTGAAGCTCGCACTCCATTTTCAGAACGCGACTTCCTGCTCTATCACGCTCGTAACAGAAGTTCGATCGACATCTTTTTACACTGTAATTTCCAAAACTTTGCAAAAGATACTCTTCTACCTCACGATCTCCAAACCGCTAACTAAAACATGAATCAAAGCTCCAAAACCCCTAATGCACTAACCGTAGCTCACGCTGGGTTCTTATCATCGACGCAAACAACGTTGAACTCAGAACAAGGTAAATGAAAAGGGATAGCAACTCAAGACGAACTCTAAAACATATATGTGTTGATTTTTGGAAATTTGTTTGGCTTTTTCGAATTAGTGAAGATTGAAATAATTTAGTGGATTTGGTTGACCAAATAAAAGGATTTTTAGGGTTAGAGAGGAGGGCAGTGGTATTTATAGAAAAATTTAAATATTTTTATATTGATTATTTTATTTCATTTTAATCAATAGTTATTCGTATTTACTGTTTAAAAATTAATGTAGAAACATAACGTATCCAAATTCGACGAAAATCGACATACAGCTACAATTCAACATTACGGACCCAATGAAACTTGTTTCGTCGAATTTCGAGTCCGTTTGCTCACAAAGTGTATTTTTAAAGTTGAACTATTGACTATTTTTCACATTAAAATCCCGTACGGCCACATACTGACTCCAAAAATCACTGAAATCTAACAATAATTTAATATTCTAGATCCAACCAAATTAGTTTCATCGAAAACGGGGGTCGTTTGCAAAAATGGTTAGTTTTAAAGTTCTAAATAAACCCATTTAAATATTAATGCATTTAAAAACAATTAAAATTAATATTAATAAATTAATATTATTGTATATATTCACATAGAATATCATACATCTCCAAAATATTCCTACCTGAATTTATAACTCGATATTTCAAACCCAGTGTTAAAATGATACCCAATTATATTAAAAATCCTTTTATAATATAAATAAATCGTTATAAATTATAAAGGAATTCCATAGCGACTTTTTGAAAATTTGATTTGATCATAAATCAAAATCTACCCGACGAAATCTCGATTTTTCTCTTCCATTACAAAAATATACTTTACCAGCTCCGAACGTTTCTTATTTCATAGAAATCCAGCTTAAAATGTATTCTGTATATTTGTTTGAAGTTCAAAAAGCCAAATTATGAATTGCCACGCCATTTCGAGCTCGATTATAATTATAATATAAATTATATGTTCAATTGACATTTATAAATAAATTCGTTAATATAATTCAATTCTAAACTGAATTATACATTTTAAATTGTCTAATTCACACAATATTTTCAGTTCAACTTAATTCCGATTATTTCAGAATTAAATATATTATTTGATTATTAATATTAATTAAATATTCAATATTATTTAATTCTACAACCATTTAATTCTCTGAATCACCATTTAAATAATTAAATAAATAAATTATTATACCAAAAAAATATGGGATGTTACATTCTTTCCCCCTTAAAATAATTTCGTCCTCGAAATTGCTAAGGTAGAAATCAAACTCTATTGACTGGGTTAAAATTTATTTATTTATTTATTATCTTCAGTTTCAACTGTACCAATTAATTTCAATTAAATTATTAATTAATTATTATTAACGAAATTTTCCAAAAATCCTGAAAATTTTCTAACACCCAAAAATTTCAAAAAATTTCGCCAGCGTCTCCTTTGTACAGCTCAATTGGTACAACTACAACTTGCCTTTCTAGTTCTTCTTCAATCCAAAAGAAAATCAAACAGCCAAGCAGCTTGCCAATTCGGCTCATAAATCACCAAACTCATATAAAAATAAACTTGTGCCTTTTGTCCGGCATATCATTATATCCTTTCCATCTGTTACCAATTCTGCATATATCAATGTCATCCTAATCAATCTCCAATCGATTCATCCTCAAACTCAATCATTTGGCTCTATCCAAGCCAAATTTCATTTCAACTCAAAGTTCCATTCTTGATTCCAAACTCCTAACTCATCAATTCAGCCTACTTAACCTTTTTAAGTTCCATCCACATATTTTGTTAACTAATTTATTCCTCCAATCAGTTATCTTCATCCCAAAATCATAATTCTGATTTTCATTTCAAAAATCAATCCATTTACTCAACCGAGTCCAATTATATACCAAATTCCAATTCTACTCGATGTTACTCCATTTCAATACAGTTTCCACTTAACTGGCTTTAACATAATTTCATTTGTTTTCACAATTTTTTTTAATTTGCCTTAATTCAAACAATTTTTTTCTGGGAGTTTCTAAACATCTTATCTTTTCAAAATTAAATATCCTTTTTACGGAATCAAACATCTTGTTTTTCTCAAATCAATTCAAAATGAATATCTTTGGTAGTAATCCATCACTTACAACTCGAAAATGAACACTGATGATGTGGCCAGCATCATCAGAATTATTTCCCAACGACTGAAGTGGGTTCAATACTATATCACTTTTCAAAAACTCATATTCAAACACTTTCATTTTGTAATTAGTTCAAAATATCCTTTATAATGCTTGTAAAACAATTTAAAATCTCCCAGGATTTTAAAATTCTCATATATTTAATCCAAATCTATTTACAAACACTTATTCAAATTTCCAGGGTTTTAAATTTCAATTCTGATTTAAATTCAGATTTAGTTCATTTTGTAACATTTATACGAATTTTGATTGGTAATTGCTTCAATTATAATCTTATCTGATTATAATAACAACCAATATAACTAATATATTATAATCATTCCAATATAAATCCTTTATATCAAAATATAATTTGTGTAAAATTATTTCGTTTACCCTCCTTTCAAAACGTACCATGTCGGTTCATCGTTTTCAAGTGTTTAGAAACTCTTACCGATACAGTGGATCAAACTGATCGACCAGAACTCATAAACAACTCAACAATTGAATCTCCACACTATAAAACAATTTTTATAAAATCTACAAATACGCTCTCTTGTATATACACACTCAAACTCAATCTAGGGTATTGATATCCCCATCTCTACTGAGTTACGCCACAGAGCAAAGGTAATTACTTAACCTTCAGCTCTGATACCATGTAATGAACGCGGATTTTTGGCCTCGGAAATCGACATACAACACCATGTCGACTATTCAAGAGTCGGAAATACCAGAACGTTAACAGAAAGAAGTTAGAGGGTGAGTATAGATAAGATAGAAAATTAGAATAGAAGAAAAAAATAACAACAACAAAACCAGAGTAACACGAATCCCACAGCGGAACAAATAAATATATTACATAACATAACTTTGAAATAAAACAGTATCTGTATACAATACCATTAATGGAGTACAACACTTACAACACAGCGGAAATAAAAATAGCTATATAATCCTGAAGCTCCTGCTCCAGCTCTTTAAGTATATCTGTAAAATCTCGACTACTTGACTGCCCATACAAAATTGAGGACCCAAGAGTTTAGGGAAAACAACACAAAATAAACTCTGGGTCAGTCATGTGACTGGTGTGAGTAAACTCCAACCATTTGTTTAACTTTTAAAATCCTTTTAAAAGAAAGAATAATCATAATGCCGATCCACACATAAACACGGATGGTTTTTACCATATGATAACCCAAAACATTCTTTTAAAAATCCGTACTCTTCTGATATTATAATAATGTCTAAATCAAATAAATAGCAATGTAGTGGAACGCTTTTGTCTCACGTTCCACATATATAATATATAATAAAAACCGCGATCACTTACTAGGTAATGAATTTCCAACTATGATAAGGTATGGAACCACCTTCCGATAGTGTATCTCTAGAGGAGAATACACTAGGTTCAACAAGAACATCTTGTAACCTAGCCACACATGACCGACTACTCATTTCACTAGAGTGTATCGAATGTGTATCACCAACGGTTGGGATCAACAATCGTTTTCTCGAATGGGACAACATCGAATAAAATAAAGAATGAAATGAATTTCTCTAGATAGGTGATAATACACCCTAATTGGGAGCTACCCACTTAGCCATGTTGCCTGCCCGATTTTTGTCATTTCCCAGTTGTTGAGGCTAGAGGCCATAACGTACAGATCACACATTTATTCACTTTGAATGCCATGTCGTCATACCCACTAAATCACGAAATGATTTCTCCAAAAATACCACTGGTATACGACTAAGAGAAACGAATTTCTTTGCCACCAAACATAAATACGTTTGAAAAGATCAACTTACGCGATATGTTAAATATACCATGTCAAACATTTTTCCATACAGGTTGTCCTGGGACTGGACAAAACGAAGGCACTATTCTGTAAATCCATCTTAGGCAATTTCTACCTAGGATTTGCCAGAACAGCACTTGCATAAACTCGTCTTCAATTATCTTCATCATATTTTATTCGCGACGGTAATGCTCATACAGAGTGGTTTTCAGACAATAATTTTGATCTCGGACTCTCCGTATTGGCAACGGAAAAATAGTCAAACTTTGATAATCCGTTATTTAACTATCAAAGAAAACATGTGTATAAACAACAGTCGTATTTCCAATTGGAAATCTTACCAAGAAAATCATCAATCAACACTGATCCCCTTTAATTTAATTTGTCATTCAATTATCCATTTCCCTATTCCCATTTCCATATATTCGTAAATTCTTATTTTCTAAATTTAGAAATTATACGTTATTTATCATTGGAAAACATTTCCATATTTACTCTCATTTCTATTTTTTTATATTAGAAAACATTTCTGATTCTTATTTGGAAAACATTTCCAAAACTCCTTCATTGGATTTAAACAGATGTTTAAATAAAACATCGCTATGCCAACTTAAACCATTACACTCATTAACTAAATTCACTTAACCAACCTTCACTGTCGAACCTTAACCATTTCTTAGTTAAAAATGAAGTCAATCAAGTTGGGGTATAACTACCTCTCAGACCTTAACCGAACAACATTTCTGACCTCGAAATAGACAAAGTTCACCTTTTAAATCTTTAACAAACTTCCTTACATAATTCTCGGATTCTATTTACGAATCCACTTCTTTTGCAGAAATCATTTGATTATAACAATAGTGTTATTATCCCATGCTTCTGAATATAATAACTTAAATATAACTTTTATTTATTAATTTGGATAAATAAACAAACAAATAACTAATTTATTACTAAATAAACAAATCGTGATTACAAACAGAAAGTGAATAGTACTTTCCCGAATTGGATATAATCCAATTTCAACATATAACTCTCTTTCGAATAATCTCCATTCGATTTAATTCTCTTTTGAATAACTTACATTCGATTAACTCTCTTCGAATAAATTAAATTCGATTAACTCCTTTTCGAATAACTCTTTTTGATGACTCTATTTCAAATAACTATATTTGATAACTCTATTTCGAATAACTATACTTCAAGTAACTATATTTCAAATAACTATATTTGATAACTTTATTTCTAATAACTCTATTTGATAACTCCCTTTCAAATAAACTCTATTCGATAACTTCCTTTCGAATAAGCTAACACTCGATTAACTCTCTCCGAATAACTTATATTCGATTCACTCTCTTCGAATAACTAATATTCAATTAACTCTCTTTGAATAAATTATATTCGAGTAACTCTCTTTGAATAAATTATATTCGATTAACTCTGTTTGAATAACTAATATTCGATTAACTCTCTTCGAATAAATTATATTCGATTATCTCCCTTTCGAATAACACTATATTCGATTAACTCTCTTCGAATAACTTATATTCGATTTACTCTCTTTGAATAACTAATATTCGAATAACTCTAATTCGATTAACTTTATTCGAATAACTAATTTTATTTTAACCCTATTTCCTATCTCATTCAAATTCCCATTTAAATTCTATTTCAAATTCCAATTTTTCTTTATAAATGCTTTAATTTATAAAATAACTATTTTAATCCATTATTAACATCGAATGCGAATAATATTTTTTTATATATCAATTCAGTTTGATTTCGTATTTAAAAACAATATTCTATTTCCAAATTATATTTATACTTCTATTTATATAAATATTCATACAAAATCTCCTTTTTATTTCTAACACTTAAATCTCATTTATAATTCCCGTTATAAAAGTTGAGTTCACATTCTATTAAAAATATCAGTGTTAAAACCGATTTCTATTTTTCTATATAAGGTCAAACATATATATTCCATTTATCAAATGATAAAATATTTTATTTAATTTATAAAACATTATTTATAAATTAATCTTCTCCATTTTATCTGTTAAAATTGATTTCTATTTAATTATCCACTTTAAACAATCTTCTCATAATTCTTTTAAATCTTGTCAATTTCCTTTTTTTACTCTATTTATTTCCCAAATAATTCCTTTTATAATATCCTCTTTATTTCATATAAATATTTCCTTTTCAATATCCTATTTATTTCATATAAATATTTCTTTATCAATATCCTATTTATTTCATATAAATATTTCCTTTTCAATATCCTATTTATTGTTGAGTATAACAGTATGATTTTTGATGATAACAAACATATATATATATTATTTTATAAATGTGTTTGTAAGCAGTACTATTCTACATTTTACGCACAAAAATAAGTATTTTATTTTTATAGTTGAAACAGTACATATACATCATAGTACATATACATCACTCCACTATTTACGATTCAAATATTTTTGAATATTTCTGACATGACACATTTAACACCTCACAGAAATTGTACTATTAAAAGATTCAAAAGGGATTGAATTGAACAACAAAATATATTTTATTTCAATCAATGTGATTATTAAAAATAATAGTACAATTCTATTCAATCGTGTCTACAATCACTCTCATATACAAAAATTCTTCACTTATACAATCACTTTTATACACTGACTCATCACTGAATCAATTTTCATCTTCTGTCTTCACAGCTCTTTATCCAATCCAGTCATCATCTACTTTCCTGTCACATACAGAAGAACACACACAGTAGACTACAACAAAAATTAAATTAAATAAAAGAAGATAAAAAATTTATTTTTAAATTTTATTTGCCTCAGAATTACGGTGTGTTTCTCATCATTTTTCTAGACTTGGTCTGATATACAGGGACAGAAAAACTCGTCTGGATGGCTGCATATACACACGTGTATGTATATACACGTGTGCACTACCTCGCCAATCCACTGTGCAACTGAGGAGTAGCCACATGGACCATCTCGACTCAGTGCACAACATATCAAAATAGTCGAGCAAAAAGATCAAAGTTCAAGAAAGGGGAACAACTCATAACAATAATATGGAAAGGCCTTTCAAATTCACAGATTTTTATAAAGTAAAAAAAGAATACAAGAAAAGTTTAAGTGCATTACTTATTTGGCATAAAGCAATGAGAAAACAACAAAGTATCTACAAAAAGTTTTAAGGTAGAAGCAAGTGTATACATGGAGAGAAAGCATAGTCTAGAAATTAAATTCAAGCAACTCAAGAAGTTGCATATGTACAGCTAGATAGTGGGAAAACTAGTAAATGATCATACTACATGTCAATGCAGTGATCAAAGCAATTATGGTCAAAACAGAGACTACAAGTGCTAACTCAAACTCAAACAAAGTGGTGCATCTATACATGATCAAGCATGCACATAATATAGCAGGTAAACAAGAATGAGGACACAAATTCTATCTCAAGTTCATAAACATGCAGTTTGAAGATTGCATCATATAATTTTTGTTCGTGGTCGAGCCACTACAAGTAACTCAGGCATCAACAAGTTAAATATGTATTGAACAAATAGTTCAAGTTCATGCAAGATAGAGAAATTTCTACATGGCAGTTTCACAACATGGTGCACCAAGTTTCAAGTGTCGAGTTTTTAAGTGCAAACACAATGTATAGTCAGAGCTACAACTAAAACATGGATGCCATAAACACGTGCACACAAGGATGGACACCACAACAATTACATACATCAGTTCATAGTGACACACAGCAAAAAGAAATGGACACAAGTGTGCACAAGTGAAAAGCATTACTCAAAGTCAGGTGGAGACCACATAGTAGTGAACAAGTGAAATCATATCTCAAAATGGTCAAGGATCAACAAATAAAAGCATGAACAGCATGGACGTTAGGATGGACATATGTAGCGACAAGGTCGAATCAAAGTACATCAAGTTAGAATGGAGCATGGAAGCATTCAACATCAAAACAGTTCATGTACAAGCATATATAACTGGTGAAGATAGCTAGCATTGTTAGTGCAACAAAACATGTATAGGATATGTTAAATCAGTCATGGCACAATTCATGTGATAGAAGTAACAAGCAAGAGGGTACCATATATAAGACAGAACAAGCAATGGATATATGATAAATATTTAGCATCTGTTCTTATCAAAGAATAACACCAATTCAAAGTCAAGGAAGTCAAGAGAAGTGTCTGTTAAAGTGTTTAGCAAATCAAAATCAGTTTTCAAAATATCCAAGAAGCATCAAAAATCTAATTCGAAATTTACTGAAAAGTATTTTAGAAATGGTCAACCATGAAGGAAATCTGAAGGTTCCAGAAATCAAATTACTAAAATTAAGAGTTTCATTACGCAAAAATTCCAGCAAGATCGGGTAATTCAAACTCAAGACCAATTCAAAGCTGTTTTCAAGCCCTATAATTTCGTATATATATCACTACCAAGTCATCAGACGAAATCAGAGAAAATATCGTATTTTTAATCCTATTTAAACACCAATCCTCATCAGCAATTATATATCCAAGTTCTAGCATAAATTCAAAACCGAAACCGAAATCAAAATTCATACCAATAAAGGAGTATGCTTGGATCGAAATCCAATTTCCAAATAGTGAAGAGGGAAGCACCAGAGGTCGATCAAGAACATCAAAGAGATTTCAAGCATCAGAAAGCCATCGCGATTTTCGGATTTGAAGAAACCCTAGGATCAAAGCCAACGCTGCCATTTTTTTTTAAAGCAAAGGAGATCGGGTCAAACAAAACAAGGGGCTAGCCAAGTTTTTAACAAAAGGGGATAACCCTTGTTTTAAACCCTAGGGTTTTTCTATTTTTAAATTTGTTTTGTTTAATTTGTAAAAACAAACGTACATTTCTAGATCTATAAAATCTAGGGGAGACAAATTATGGGGTTTATAATTTGGGGAAATCTGGTTTTGGGGATAGAAACCAGTGCAGGGTTTTGAGCTTAGGGTTAAGAACAATTGGGAGCGAGTGTCGCAAGTTTACAGAGGATTGTAAGCGTAGAGACTGTTTTAACTCCTAGTAGAAACCTTGGGGAATGCAGCAGTAGGCAGGGTTTTGCTGAAGCTGGGTATATCTATGTGTTATTTATTTTCAGCATTTATTCTGATTATTATCTGTGTTGTGATTATTTAATTACTCTGTGAAAATCTGCGATAAACCCTATTCACCCCCCCTCTAGGGTTAATTTAGATCCTACAAGTGGTATCAGAGCTGGTATTTTTTATTTTATTTTAACTCTAGAGTCATGAATCTGTCTAATAACGCTTTTTCTGAGGGTCGTTCCACAGCTAGGCCACCAATGTTTAATGGAATTGATTATGCATATTGGAAAGCTAGGATGAAAATTTATTTGAGTTCCGTTGATTATGATGTGTGGGATATTATTGAGACGGGTTATAGAACTCCCACTGTTATTGTTAGTGGTGTTGAAATTCCTAAATCAAAAGACAGGTGGGATGCTAATGATAAAAAATTATTTTCAACTAATGCCAAAGTGATGAATGCTTTAATCTGTGCTCTTGATAAAACAGAATTTAATTGAATTTCTCATTGTGAAACTGCACAAGAAATATGGCATACGTTGGAGGTCACACATGAAGGAACATCTCAAGTAAAGGAATCTCATCTCGCTCTTCTCAGTAACGAATAGGAAATTTTCTCTATGCAATGAGATGAAGATATAAAAGAGATGTATGGACGCTTCTCATCACTAGTTTGTAATGCAAAAGCTCTTGGCAAAACTTATACCAAAGTGGAATTGACCAGAAAAATATTGAGAGTGCTACTGATGAATTTTGAAGCAAAAGTTACGGCGATTCAAGAATCAAAAATTTGAACAAAATAAGCCTGGAGGAGTTGATTGGAAATCTCATCACTTACGAGATGGAGTTAAAAGCAAGAGAAGAACGAAAGAACTCTAAATCAAAGAAAAAGACGATCGCTCTAAATAGTACTGTTGAAAGCGATGATGAAGATTCCGCTAAATAACTAGCCATGGTTTTGAAAAAGTGGGCCAAAGGAAAATACAAGCCACAAAAGAAGAAAACTATCAAATCCGGAAGTTTGGAAAGTTCAGACGATGAAGTGTTTTGCTATAACTGCAAGAAACCCGGACATATCAAACCAAATTGCCCACAGCTTAAAAATGAAAAGAAGAAGAAGTTCAGAAGAAAGAAGAAGGCTTTTGCTGCTACATGGGATGACGAGGAAGGAGAAGAAGTTTCTGAAAGTGATGAAGAGGAAGCTAATTTGTGTCTTATGGCTCAATCTGATTCGGAAGGTAGTGAACATGAATCTAATGAGGTATCGAATTTTACCTATAAAGAGTTAATTTTAATGTGTCACGACCTCACAAAAACCATTGATTCTCTTGAACTAAAAGTTAAGAAATTGAAATATGTTAGGTTATTACTAGTTCAAGAAAATAACAGTTTAGAAAGAAAATTTGAAAAAGTTAAGAATTCACCGTTTTCAGAATGCGAAAAATGTCAATTTTTGAGTAACGATTCTTTGAAATTCAAAACTGATTTTGAGTTACTTAAAAGTGAAAACGTGAATTTGAAGAACGAAAATCTTGATTTTGAAAAGGAGATTGAAAAGCTTAGAGAATCTGAAAAACTTGATTTTGAAAAGCGAAAACAATTTGAAACAGAAATTTCTAAGTCCAATGCTAAAATCAAAGCATTTGAAAACGAAAATTTGATTTTAAAACAAACTGATGCTTAAAAGAGGAAAATCGAAATTAATCGTTGTTCAAATTTAATGAAAGAAAATAACGATCTTAAATTTAAAATTAAACGACTTGAGTCAGCTTTGACTAAATTTTGTAAAGGAGAGAAATCGTTGAATATGTTGTTTAAAAATCAATTTTTTGTTCAGAATAAAAGGGGACATGGTTTGGACTTGATCCAGTTGAAAAATAAAATCCTAATGATTTTAAAAATCCTTTAAATGGTTTTGAAATTTATCAAATTGAAATTTTGAACTCTAATAATTTCAAAGGATTTTTAAATCATGAACGATATGAAAAATCGTTTAGAAACAATTCAAAACAAATTTGGATTCCAAAAAATGACAAAATAAATTTGAATAAATCTAAACGAATTTGGGTTCCAAAGGGTACGCTAGTAAATAGTAATGGATTGTTATATAAACAGGTATGGGTACAAAAACATGTAAATGAAGACAAGAGTGGTAAAACAACTTTTGTTAGACCACTCGATCATATAAACATTTAGGTACCGTGGGAGGCTAAGGAACAATTGAGTTTAAGAGATAAAAATTCAAACTTTTCCATTTTATTGAATTGTTTGAAGTTCCTTAGCCATAGATTCAGAGTTGGAGATTCATTGGGTCACATCGATTGTGGTAAGTCAGGTATGATCTCTAAACTCATATTTTTATTTCAATTCCTGTTTAGTTTATTTTCCTTTTTAGTTTTTATTTCTTTTATTTTCTTTATTTTTTACTTGGCTAATTTTGAAATCATTTGTTATTGTTTGTTGAATTTCCTAGATTATATAAAAAAAATTGATTTTTTAAAGTGATCTCAAATAATTATCTTAGATTTGATCGTTGAATGTTTCTTGTCTAAAAATTCTCTGAGAATGTCACTTG
Organism: Allium sativum; assembly: GCA_030737875.1. Classification (NCBI taxonomy): domain Eukaryota; kingdom Viridiplantae; phylum Streptophyta; class Magnoliopsida; order Asparagales; family Amaryllidaceae; genus Allium; species Allium sativum. The sequence continues at coordinate 615,484,692 of CM060912.1, forward strand.
TGATTCTTGCTTTGAAAATGATCTTGTGCTGCTCTGATAAGGAAATTGATTTGATTTGGTGATTGGACGATGAGTTGAAAATATCAGTAATTGAATATCTTTAAATTCCATAGACAATTTGAATTAAAGTTGTTTTAAAATTGTCTAGGAACAATCAGCATTAGAAATATTAGATAATTTCATATTCTACTGATTGATTTTTGAAACTGATTTTCAAACTTGCATTGATATTATCAAAAACTCCTCTTGAAATTGATATTTTCAATTTTACAATTATTTTTTGATTATTTATTTAAAGATTGAAATTATTGATCAATTTGAACCGTTTTGTGACTCATCAAAATTATTAATAGATTTATGAAATTGTGATGAGTTGTGACTATGATATAATTCATAACTAGAGGTGATGTTATTTTAAATCACATGATGATTGGACATATTTTATAATATCTTTGAATTAGAGCTTATTTCACGACCATCTTCTATATCTACCATATTTTTGTCATTCATAAAGGTTTTATTTAATTTGGGGAGTTCTAATTATTCTTGGAATTAAAAATAAAATAAAAATAAATAAATAAATAAATTATCCTTGGTATTCACTCCTATTTAAAAGTCATCGCGGTTATGCGTGGGTGAATTACCTTAATCTCTGTGTGTTTCCATTCTCACTTAAAAGACCTTTGGGCTGTGCATGGATGGAACTCATTAGAGAGGATAAAGTTAAGTTACTACTAACCCCATTTAAAAGACCTTTGGGCTATGCGTGGTTAGCAAGTGCTTAACACATTTTGAGCATATTTAAAAATCTTCAAAATTCATATTCAAATATTCAATTGTTATTGGACTCTCCTCATTCTATAAATCCATCGTAAATCCATTCATTCTAAAAGCGAAATTTGCTTCTTGAGACGACCCCGAACCCCGTACTGACGGCGGCAAGGGTAATCCTTGGAACATAACACATAAACAGATAATAGCAGAACAGAATTAAATAAATACACTAGATAATGCACAACAGAATATACTGGATAAACGTAATCATCAGAGTTACACAGTATACGGGATCATATTTAGTACAAATACAGTTCAGCTATACATAAATGTCTACAGCGGAAAACAAACATAATGTACAATAGGAGCTGAACAGCATAAAAAGAGATAAAAAATAGAATCCATCTTCAGCTCCAGCTATCCAGAGAAAGCCAGCTAAAACCTGAATACAAGGCTGCCCGTGTAGAAAAAGGGGCACCCGAGTTTGAAAGTGAAACAAACTACGAGTCAGTCATGGGACTGGTATGAGAAATCTACTCAACACATTTAAAATATGGCTAATCACAGGACCACGCCACTTTCGTGGAACGGGTTTACTCCATCGGATCGCCAGTGCTTCAAAACAAATAATTCTTTTAAACATCGCAATGCTTTTTATAAAAATGAAGCCATTATAAGACTCAGTTCCCATCACACAATGCAATGCAAACCGGAGGATAGAGTTTTACCTTATAATGGCCAAATTATGGTTGATACGAATTAAACAAAAGCATTTGATATTATTACTAGTGTTTATATGTTTCAAAAACAATTTCAAATCATAACTATCAATCATAGACGGCATGGGTACCATATATCATGTCGCCATATATATATACACAATCAAAACCGCACAGTCACGTATTTGGAAATTGGATTTCCGTCATGTACCAAGGCAAAAGATAGTCCTTACTGAATTCGAGACTCTCTAGCCCGAGCCTCAGGCAAGCGCGCAGGCAAGCCTTGGAGCGACAGGGCCGATCCACCGATGTGGATTATTATGCCTGAACAATACGTTTCCCCGCCCTTTGGGGCGTAAATGAGCCAACGAATGACTCCATCGGTCCCGGATCGACCGATATAACCGAGGAGCCTCGCTATCCATCATCCACATAAGTATAATGCCAGGCCGTGTAAAAACACTGACATAACTCCTAGATAGAAAGAAACGCATGCCCTCCCTGAGGTCCTTCTCCTGTTTCTGGTTCATACCGGGGTGTGAGGCTCGCGAATTCACGTTATACACAAAGCTACGCCACATAGACGGTGCTTTGATCATCAATCACAAGACTTTGCTTTTCAACAGAAGCCCTGAACAATGTAACTTAGCATGTCACACCATGCAACTGATGGCTATCAATCACATAGAATAAATTCCAATGTCAGACACACAATCCATTTACAAGTCCGTTCTCGGTCGGAACAAAACCGGAGGCACTATATACCTCACATATCCATCGATCTCCACGTACGTCTGGACGATCACCACTCATTATCCATATTTTGGGATGCCTCCCAATCAGGACATCAGTTACCATCCAAACGAGGTGAAGATCGGTCATCGACCACCATCTTCATCTTCGATTACTTATCGTCGATTCAGTTTTTCAGAATGGGATCAACCCGGTCTTTCTGAGCAACTCGCGTATATAATAAACAAGTGCAACACAAACACACATACGCATCATTTCAATTCATTAGTCGCCAACCGTAAATCAGTAAGAGAACGATTTCCCAAATATTAACCCCGAGGGCCGAATCCAACATCAGATCAACACCCAGGAAACCATTCGAATTAGCCAACCTTCAGTTAGTTTCTAAATTTCACATCCATATCATTTATAATATTTTATAATGATTTATCGCTATTTTTATTTATTTTAAAATAGCCAATTTATTCAAAACGACGCTTCGGGCCAAAACGCGGCCATGGCGCTATTTTTCTTCAGATTTGATTTACACATATCTGAAAATCTAACCGTTGGATCTTCACAAAATTTATATCATTAGAAATATCTTTTCAAAACAAATCCAACGGTTCCAGTTTTGGGAAAATCCGACGGTCGGATCTCCCGGTATAATCATTTGAAGTTTCGATTTCAAAATACGAACTGCAGCGTCGTTATTCGATTTAATATAATTATATATATATATATATATATATATATATAATCGATTCTGGCGCTGTTTTTCTTCAGATTTGAATTAAACATTCCAGGCAATCCAACCGTTGGATTTTTTACAAAGTTGGTGTCGTTGAAAAGATATTTCCAAAGCGAACTCAACGGTTGTGGTTTCGGGAAAATCCGATGGTCGAATCTCCCGCACTAATCGTTTGAAATCACGGTTTCAAAATACGAACTGCAGCTTCGTTATTCGATATATTTCAATTCTATTTATATATATATATATATATATCGATTCTTCGATTTCAAAGCTATATTCTTTTCATATATTTGATAAAAATGATATTTTTATCCAACAAACATTCACTTCGACACTTCACTATTTTTAACAACCCTTGGGTACAGTAGAAATGTGATTTTTATCGTAAAACAATTCATTTCAAAATGCAATTATTTTATACAGTTCATATAGGTAATAAAGACATGATTTTTATTATAAAACAATTTATTTCAAAATGCGATTATTTTATATAGTTCATATTGATGATAAAAATAGGATTTTTATTATAAAACAATTTCTTCAAAATATGAATACCATTCAACACATGAATTTCAATTCAACGAATGAATTTCGATTCAACACATGAAGGTTTTCTATATTTTATATATATAGATAAAAAGGTGATTTTTATATTTAAAACACGAATACCATTCAACATATGAATTTCAATTCAACGAATGAATTTCGATTCAACACATGAAGGTTTTCTATAGTTTGTATATATAGATAAAAAGGTGATTTTTATATTTAAAACACGAATACCATTCAACACATGAATTTCAATTCAACGAATGAATTTCGATTCAACATATGAAGGTTTTCTATTCAACAGACGAATATAATTTCAACACAGGAAAATAATTCTAACACATGAATATTATTCAAAATTTCGGCAGCATAACGGCAGGGTAGTTAAAATCGGGACCGTCCCTAGTACGGCTCCTCGCTCTACCTTAAAGCCTCGCAGCTTTTGACAATGGGGATTCATGCATCTAGTTCGCACGCAGGCGGCATGTATATTTTTTTCATTTCCACAAACTAATCCTATGTGCTTTCAACCAAATAATTCTCAACCACAAACGAGTATTTTTCAACCAAAATCAATCAATTTCAACCACAAACAATTTCAATCAACCATTCGCTATCAATCAATTTTCACACCAATTACAACCAATAAATATCGTCCATGGTTTGTGGACGAGGGACGTATATATATATATATATATATATATATAGCATTTCACTTCTATTTCAACACATATATAATTTTTACAGCACATATACAACTTATATATCGAACGTACAACTTATACAACGTTTATACAAGAGGTGTACAACGCTTATATAACTCGTACATCGACTATATAATTTATACATTATCATTTTCCATATTGTTTGTAATTTAGAAATCTCACTTTGGGTTCCACTCCACCAAAAATAGCAGAAGGCTCAGAAAAATATGCGGTCTCTTCTAGAATGTAGAAGTCGTCGACACGGTCCCGATGCCTCCTGTTTCATCGAATTTCATCAACACATGAAAAAGATATGATTTTTCAAAGATGGTCGAATTTCGCGACACTTTAAAGTGTCAAAACCAGTTTAAAAATACACAGCCGTACCTTTCAGAGGAGGTTCAAAACTAGGTTTTGATTTTTCGTGAAATCCGTTACTCGATACGACGAGCGGCCACTGCCACGTGGAAGGGCTTGGAGAGGCGCACGTGCGCTAGGGAGGGGGTCCAGCTCGGTGGCTCCAGGTGATGGCGGCGACAGTTGAAAGGTCGCGACTTTGGAGGCCTGGATCTCGCGATTCATCAGACGAGAGGGGATGCCACGACCATGGATTTGAAGCTTGAGGGGAGCTCTTCAAAAACCCCAACTGGGTCGAAGGCTATCGATGCGTGTAGGAGGAGAAAACGAGGGGGAAAGCTCGGAACCCTTTTCTGTCGTTCGCGATTTCTGAATATCAGGGAGAGAGAATTTAACATTGACCAATGATTTTTTTATATATTTATAAATTTTTAAAAATCCAAAAATACCCTCTTTCACACACGAACCCCAATCCAAACCCAACAACTATCGTCCCTAGCTAAATACCCCCATTCCGAACACAATGGGATATGTTTCGAAGGCCCATTCGACTGTTTCAGTCAGTTTTCCTTCAAATTAAAATGTAAATCATTCAATATTTGATTTGAACGTACATTTCAATTTGCTAGGGCCACAAACTGATTCTAAAAATTCCCGAAAAATAAATCTAGCTAAGTTATGACGATACGGTCCCAACAAAACTAGTTTCGTCAAATTCTGAGACTGTTTGAAAAATGGCCCATTTTTGGTCGATCCAATTTAACTGTAATTGACCAAAACACGTTTTCCTTTGCCACGCTCACATACTAACTTCGAAAATTATGAAATTTGAAACCTAGCAATAACTTCACATCCCGGATCCAACAAAAGTGGTTTCGTTGAATTCCGAGGTCGTTTGCAAAATGGCCAATTTCACGGGCTATATAAGTTCCATAGCGACCTTTCTGAAAATTCATTTGGCCATAACATTTGCTTTCCGCTATTAAACATCGATTTTTCAGATTCATTAGAAAGGTATTCACTAACAGATTTAAATATTTTTGGTTTCACTCAAATCCATTTTGTTTTGCTCCCGGTACAGTCAGTCAAAGTTTGAAATGAAAATTTGAAACTACCGCGCCTTTTCAGGCCTTGTTTATAATTAGAATTAATTATATTCGTTTCCAATTGTCGATTCAAACTCAGTTTTCATCGTTATTATTTAAAATATTTATTTTAAATATTTAAAATCCACTAAAATAGCCAATTTAAAATTTTTAAATTGGTTCAGATTTTCCGGGTCGTTACAATCTCCCCCACTTAAAACTTTTCGTCCTCGAAAAGGAACAAAGTCGAAAGTGGTTTGATTAATCAACTCTTTGTTCAATCAGGCTTCCATTCTCCAACTTTTCAGTTTCTGAGAATTTTCAAATTCTTCAAAAATTTGGCTAACACCCGGAATTTTTGAAAAATATCGCCATAACCTCCTTTGTACGGGGAGAGGTTTGGAAATTTATTGGGCCGTATTAGGTACCAATAAATCCTAATAAGAATACACATATTTATAGTGATATATTCTGGTGTTTACAGGGGAGCGTGTATAGATAATAACTCCAGAGAATAAATTCTCGTCACCCTGTCAAAGCCTGAGGGAGTGTGTATTTTAATTGCTCCAGAGGATAAATCCTCGTCACCTCGTCCTGTGTGGGAAATAAATAGTCCATGTGCCGTACCTAATGACTAGAGAGACGTGATTATTGTCAACTCCAGACCCGTATGGGTTTTTTTTATTAATCTGGCAATTTATCGTTACAATTTTATATGGTCATATCAGTCATCAGTTCAACCTGTAAAATATAGTCATCGCCATACAAGCCTCTCGCTCGTATGGTAAATCTTCCACCTCGTCACACAAGCTCCAAATGCTTATGTGGTATATGATGAAGTATGCCTATCTTCAGAAGTATGCCATGCAGTGTAGTTCAAAATTAATTGTTACTATCCTATGGCGACGTTTATGATTACACACAGAACAACCAGCACTCCGCATCCAATGACATTCACATGAGTTGATATAATAATATTTCGCATCCAACTCATTAAGGTTTACCTATTTGTCGGGTACGCAAATAAATTCTTTAATCAACAGCTATCCAATTACCTGTTCAAACATATATAATGCACATGTATATATATTTCTATTTATTTCTAAATCAGTTCAATGCGGGAGTTAATCGAATAAATTCTACCATTCATTCTACTATTGATTAAATTAACTATTGTTTCAATAATTTAATTAATCAAATCTATTATCACACAACACAAACAACAATCAATTTGTTTTTAACTTTTCAAAATCATACACATTAATTCATACACTCTTAAATTAAGAAGATTATAGAATTAAAAGTGCACATCCATGGAAAGAAAATAACAACAAAGTAGATAACTAATTGGTAATGCAAAGTATGGTAAATGTACCTTGCACTGGAGTCAATCAGAGATATCTATTCGACACTTAGGATAGGCTTTCTGAATGCACTCCTCAGTTTCCCAAGTACAATCTCGCGGATCCCCACTCCATTGCACTTTGACTAAGTGAACCTTCTTGTTCCTCGGCTCTTTGGTTTCTTTGCCGATGATCTTTAGCGGCTCTCTTCTCACAGCCAATTCTGGAGTAATTTCAATATCCTGTTGAGCTGCTTCTTCCACGATCAAGTCTGGATCATGAACGTGCTTTCGAAGTTGAGATATGTGAAATACATCATGAACTCCAGGCAACCAATCAGGCAATTTAACCCTATAAGCGAGAGTACCGATCCGTTCCAGAATAGGAAACATACCAATGAATTTGGGCGCCAACTTCCCAGTTTTACCGACCCGGATAACTCCTCTCATCGGCGATACTTTCAAATATACATAGTCGCCAACTGCAAATGATATATCTCTCCTTCTTTTATCGGCATAGCTTTTCTGGCGGCTTTGAGCAGCGAGTAATCGTTTCTTAATAAAATCGACTTTGTCGGCAGCTTCTCGGATCATATCAGGCCCCAACACAAGTCTATTACCGGGTTCGACCCAACAAGCAGGAGATCGGCATCGTCTACCATACAACGCTTCGAATGGTGACATTGTCAGGCTCGCCTGGTAGCTGTTTTTATAGGAGAATTCAGCCAAATGCAGATGGTCTTCCCATGATCCACCAAAATCTAGAACACAAGCCCGCAATAGATCTTCTAAAATACGATTCACCCTTTCAGTCTGACCATCTGTCTAAGGATGATAAGCGGTGCTCAAGTTCAGCTTTGTCCCCAGCTCTACTTGAAATGCCTCCCAGAATTTGCTATTGAATATTGGATCTCTGTCACTAACTATTCCGATCGACACTCCGTGTAGTCTAACAATTTCCTTGAAGTAAATCTGCGCCAGACTCTGAGCAGTTCTGTTTGACTTGACAGGTACGAAATGGGCGGTCTTCGTGAAGCGGTCTACGATCACCCAAATACTGTCATTTCCTTTTCTGGTTCTGGGAAAACCATCAATGAAGTCCATGGAAATATGTTCCCACTTCCAACCTGGAACGTCCAGCGGTTGCAACAGTCCAGCAAGTTTCTGTTGGTCGCTTTTGACTAGCTGACAAGTAGGGCATCGGCTAACATAAAGAAATGTCCCTCTTCATCGACTTCCACCAGAAAGTGCGTTTGATATTATTATACATTTTGCTTACTCCCGGGTGGATACTAAGTTTTGACTTGTGGCATTCATCCAGAACTTCCTTTCGGAGCTCAGCAATGTTAGGAACACAGATTCGACCTTTTAGCCTTAGAACCCCATCATTATCAACCTGAAAACTCGAGGGTTCGCCTTGTTGAATTATCTCTTTGATCTTCTGAATGAAGTGATCATCCTTCTGAAGAGCAGATATTTTATCTATCAATGAAGTCGTGATAATAAAACTGACGATCATTTCATTCTTTCGGCTTAACGCATCGGCCATGACATTGGCTTTCCCTGAAGTGTATAGAATCTCAAAATCATATGCTGCAAGGAAATCTAGCCAACGTTGCTGCCTCAGATTAAAGTCTTTCTGGGTGAACAGATACTTTAATGACTGGTGATCTGTAAACAGTTCAAATTTCTAACCCAGATGATAGTGCCTCCAAATTTTCAAAGAGAATACTATAGCCAACAACTCAAGATCATGAGTTACGTAGTTCTTTTCATGTGGCTTCAGCTGACGGCTAGCACAAGCAATCACTTGACCTCTTTGCATTAACACTGCGCCAATGCCTTCTCTAGAAGCATTTGTCCAGACTTCCAAATCCTGATTGCCATCGATGATGGTTAACACTGGAGCAGTCGTTAATCTTAACTTTAGCTCTTCAAAAGCCTCCTCACATTCTGGAGTCCATTTGAATTTTGAGTGCTTCTTTGTAAGCTTCGTTAAGTGACTAGATATCTTCGAAAAGTTTTTAACGAACTTCCGGTAATAACTAGCCAATCCGAGAAAACTACGGACTTCTGTAGGAGTACTAGGCTGTTTCCAGTTTTGAATAGCCGTGATTTTACTCGGATCCACAGCAATTCCTTCTTTCGATACGACGTGGCCTAGAAATTTCACTTCATCTTGCCAGAATATACATTTGGATAGTTTGGCTTTTAATACATTCCTTCTGAGGATTTCTAGAACCTGTTCCAAATGCTTTTCATGTTCGGCCTTTGATTTAGAGAAGATTAGAATATCGTCAATAAAAACCAGAACAAATTTATTCAAAACCCCTCTGAACACTCTATTCATCAGATTGACGAAGTAAGCTGGAGCGTTACATAAGCCGAATGGCATTACTAACCACTCGTAGAATAAGTCTGGACCTCTGAATGTTGTCATTGGAACACACTCTTCGGCAATTCGAAGCTGATGGAAGCTTGTAGCTAGGTCCATCCTCGAAAATATTTGTGCTCCATTCAGACGATCCAATAACTCATCGATTCGCGGCAATGGATATTTGTTCTTTATCGTCTGCTTGTTCAAATCACGATAATCCACACATAGTCGCAGAGTACCGTCTGATTTTGGGACAAACACCACTGCTGCTCCCCAATCAGAGAAACTAGGCCTGATCAGACCCTTCCATACTAGCTGTCGTGTTTTATTGTCAAGTTCTTCTTTCTCTTTCAAGGACATTCTTCGAATAGCGTGAACTACCGGCCTTGCATTCAGAATCAAAGCGATCTTGAAATCAATTTCGCTCTGTGGAGGTAAGCGAACAACTTCTTCGAACACATCCGCATAACTCTTTACGACAGGAATATCCTTCACGAGGTCGGGAATATTCTCTATGACTTCAGGGATATTTTCTTTTTGAGCACGAGAAACATCAAGAGCTGACCAGAAATCTTTTCTATTTGAATTCGGACCTTCGCATGGTATGGTTATATAATTCCCTGATTGGGCCTTCGCCTTAACAACTCTCTCGACGCATCTAACCTCTGCTTCATATTTGGTTAGCCAATCCAATCCCATAATAAGATCGAATTCAGTAAAATTCATGACGATAGAGATAGTAGGGAATTTATAGCAGGAAAAAGAGACAAGTACTGCACAAACCCAACTGAGATCGATGGAACCCCCGACCGGATTTTGGATAGTCATTGGTTCTTTGAGCTTCTTCAATTTCAAATCCAACTTCTTAACTGCATTCTTGGCAATAAAGCTTCGTGACGCTCCTGTGTCAAACAGTACTTTAACTGGAATATTTTTGACATTAAGCGTGCCTTCTAAAACATCAGACCGTCCCTGACCATCTGAGGGTGCTGAGGTTTCTTCTACTTCATTTACTTGATCCATTTTGGTCTTTTTCAATAGCCAGCAGTCTCTCTTTATATGACCAGTCTTAAGACAAAGATTGCACTCTCGGGTCACTTGAAACTTATTCTTGGATTTAGATTCATCCTTTTTTTGGTTTCTTTAGAGATCGACAACTTATCGAGAGATGTCCTTGCCTATTGCAGTTAGAGCATGTGGCCATCGTTATGGGTTCTTTCTCAGATCTGGCCCTTTTCCGATTGTCTTTAGGCTTCTTACTGACCTCAGACATTGTACTGGCCTCAGGACGATCAGTTTCGGACTCAATTTTATTACTAGAGCTGACTTCCTCTTCGTACTGTAACATACCTTTCTTGTCGAGATCCTCGTACTGGTAAGCCATGTATATCATTTAAGAAAAGGGGAGCTTCACATTCCTCATTACACTGTTCTGATATTTTCTTTGAAGCCCGTTGATAAATCTCAAATTCTTCCTCTTCGGATTTTCAATTAGATGAGGGGAAAAGTGAGAAAGTTCATTGAATTTCTTATGATATTCGGGAATGGTCATATCTCCTTGTATCAGATAAGAAAATTCATCACATAACCATTCAGTTGCTTCAGGAGGAGTAAATCTTTCCAGCAAAATCACTTTGAATCTATCCCAGGTGATATCACCTTCTGGATTATCCTTAATAAATGAATCCCACCAGAACAAAGCTTCATCTTTGAGTGCCCAGGAGGCCAGTAATCTTTTCTGGTCATCCCTCAGCTTTAATCCTTCAAAGATTTTCTTAGCCGAACGAATCCATGCTTGTGTTCTCATAATAGATTCTTCGCCCGAGAAGGGTTTTCCACCTAGATTTCTATATTTCATGAATAGGGCTTCTATATCTGGGTCAGTATTACTTCTTCTGTTTCTGGCACTCATTTTCTAGAGCGTCTGCAATTAGCAGACAAAGTGTCAAGTCAACAGAAAATATATTTCAAAATATAGAGACAAATACTTGAATGTAAATGCGTCTATCTAGGTGTTATTTCATTCTGCTACTCATACTAGGATATTACTGATCCTATCTGTAATGAGTTACTCGTCCTAGAACACAACTGGTTCTATTTCTGACGAGTTCGTTAATATGTTATATTCCAGAACTAAGCTTAACCAAAGCTCTGATACCAAATGAGACGACCCCGAACCCCGTACTGACGGCGGCAAGGGTAATCCTTGGAACATAACACATTAATAGATAAGAACAGAACAGAATTAAATAAATACACCAGATAATGCACAATAGAATATACTGGATAAACGTAATCATCAAAGTTACACAGTATACGGGATCATATTTAGTACAAATACAGTTCAGCTATACATAAATGTCTACAGTGGAAAACAAACATAATGTACAATAGGAGCTGAACAGCATAAAAAGAGATAAATAATAGAATCCATTTCAGCTCTAGCTATCTAGAGAAAGCCAGCTAAAACTTGAATACAATGCTGCCCGTGTAGAAAAAGGGGCACCCGAGTTTGAAAGTGAAACTAACTACGCGTCAGTCATGGGAGTGGTATGAGAAATCTACTCAACACATTTAAAATATGGCTAATCACAGGACCACGCCACTTTCGTGGAACGGGTTTACTCCATCGGATCGCCAGTGCTTTAAAACAAATAATTCTTTTAAACATCGTAATGCTTTTTATAAAAATGAAGCCATTATAAGACTCAGTTCCCATCACACAATGCAACGCAAACCGGAGGATAGATTTTTACCTTATAATGGCCAAATTATGGTTGATACGAATCAAACAAAAGCATTTGCTATTATTACTAGTGTTTATATGTTTCAAAAACAATTTCAAATCATAACTATCAATCATAGACGGCATGGGTACCATATATCATGTTGCCATATATATATATATATATATACACACACAATCAAAACCGCACAGTCACGTATTTGGAAATTGGATTTCCGCCATGAACCAAGGCAAAAGATAGTCCTTACCGAATTCGAGACTCTCTAGCCCAAGCCTCAGGCAAGCGCGCAGGCAAGCCTTGGAGCGACAGGGCCGGTCCACCGATGTGGATTATTATGCCTGAACAATACGTTTCCCCGCCCTTTAGGGCCTAAATGAGCCAACGAATGACTCCATCGGTCCCGGATCGACCGATATAACCGAGGCGCCTCGCTATCCATCATCCACATAAGTAAAATGTCAGGTCGTGTAAAAACACTGACATAACTCCTAGATAGAAAGAAACGCATGCCCTCCCTGAGGTCCTTCTCCCGTTTCTGGTTCATACCGGGGTGTGAGGCTCGCGAATTCACGTTATACACAAAGCTACGCCACACAGACGGTGCTTTGATCATCAATCACAAGACTTTGTTTTTCAATAGAAGCCCTGATAACTGCATCTTAGCATGTCACATAGGCAATTCACACCATGCAACTGATGGCTATCAATCACATAGAATAAATTCCAATGTCAGACACACAATCCATTTACAAGTCCGTTCTGGGTCGGAACGAAACCGGAGGCACTATATACCTCGCATATCCATCGATCTCCTCGTACGTCTGGACGATTACCACTCATTATCCATATTTCGGGATGTCTCCCAATCAGGACATCAGTTACCATCCAAACGAGGTGAAGATCGGTCTTCGACCACCATCTTCATCTTCGATTACTTATCGTCGATTCAGTTATTCAGAATGGGATAAACCCGGTGTTTCTGAGCAACTCGCGTATATAATAAAAAAGTGCAACACAAACACACATACGCATCATTTCAATTCATTAGTCGCTAACCGTAAATCAGTAAGAGAACGATTTCCCAAATATTAACCCCGAAGGCCGAAACCAACATCAGATCAACACCCAGGAAATCATTCGACTTAGCCAACCTTCGGTTAGTTTCTAAATTTCACATCCATACCGTTTACAATATTTTATAACGATTTATCGCTATTTTTATTTATTTTAAAATTGCCAATTTATTCAAAACGACGCTTCGGGCCATAACGCGGCCGTGGCGCTGTTTTTCTTCAGATTTGATTTACACATATATGAAAATCTAACCGTTGGATCTTCACAAAATTTATATCATTAGAAAGATCTTTTCAAAACGAATCCAACGGTTCCAGTTTTGGGAAAATCCGACGGTCGGATCTCCCGGTATAATCATTTGAAGTTTCGATTTCAAAATACGAACTGTAGCGTCGTTATTCGATTTAATATAATTATATTTATATATATATATATAATCGATTCTGGCGCTGTTTTTCTTCATATTTGAATTAAACATTCCAGACAATCCAACCGTTGGATTTTTACAAAGTTGGTGTCGTTGGAAAGATATTTCCAAAGCGAACCCAACGGTTGCAGTTTCGGGAAAATCCGATGGTCGGACCTCCCGCACTAATCGTTTGAAATCACAGATTCAAAATACGAACTGCAGCTTCGTTATTCGATACATTTCAATTCTATTTATATATATATATCGATTCTTCGGTTTCAAAGCTATATTCTTTTCATATATTTGATAAAAATGATATTTTTATCCAACAAACATTCACTTCAAAACTTCACTATTTTTAACAACTCTTGGGTACAATAGAAATGTGATTTTTATTATAAAACAATTCATTTTAAAATGCGATTATTTTATATAGTTCATATAGGTAATAAAGATATGATTTTTATTATAAAACAATTTATTTCAAAATGCGATTATTTTATATAGTTCATATTGATGATAAAAATAGGATTTTTATTATAAAACAATTTCTTCAAAATATGAATACCATTCAACACATGAATTTCAATTCGACGAATGAATTTCGATTCAACACATGAAGGTTTTCTATAGTTTATATATATAGATAAAAAGGTGATTTTTATATTTAAAACACGAATACCATTCAACACATGAATTTCAATTCAACGAATGAATTTCGATTCAACACATGAAGGTTTTCTATAGTTTGTATATATAGATAAAAAGGAGATTTTTATATTTAAAACACGAATATCATTCAACACATGAATTTCAATTCAATGAATGAATTTCGATTCAACACATGAAGGTTTTCTATTCAACAGACGAATATAATTTCAACACAGGAAAATAATTCTAACACATGAATATTATTCAAAATTTCGGTAGCATAATGGCAGGGTAGTTAAAACCGGGACCGTTCCTAGTACGGCTCCTCGCTCTACCTTAAAGCCTCGCAGCTTTTGACAATGGGGATTCATGCATCTAGTTCGCACGCAGGCGGCATGTTTATTTTTTTCATTTCCACAAACTAATCCTATGTGGTTTCAACCAAATAATTCTCAACCACAAACGAGTATTTTTCAACCAAAATCAATCAATTTCAATCACAAACAATTTCAATCAACCATTCGCTATCAATCAATTTTCACACCAATCACAACCAATAAATATCGTCCATGGTTTGTGGACGAGGGACGCATATATATATATATATATCATTACACTTCTATTTAAACACATATATAATTTTTACAGCACATATACAACTTATATATCGAACGTACAACTTATACAACGTTTATACAAGAGGTGTACAACGCTTATATAACTCGTACATCGACTATATAATTTATACATTGTCGTTTTCCATATTGTTTATAATTTAGAAATCTCACTTTGGGTTCCACTCCACCAAAAATAGCAGAAGGCTCAGAAAAATATGCGGTCTCTTCTAGAATGTAGAAGACGTCGACACGGTCCAGATGCCTCCTGTTTCATCGAATTTCGTCAACACATGAAAAAGATATGATTTTTCAAAGATGGTCGAATTTCGCGACACTTTAAAGTGTCAAAACCAGTTTAAAAATTCACAGCCGTACCTTTCAGAGGAAGTTCAAAACCAGGTTTTGATTTTTAGTGAAATCCGTTGCTCGATACGACGATCGGCCACTGCCACGTGGAAGGGCTTGGAGGGGCGCACGTGCGCCAGGGAGGGGGTCCAGCTCGGTGGCTCCAGGTGATGGCGGCGGCGGTTGAAAGGCCGCGACTTTGGAGGCCTGGATCTCGCGATTCACCGGACGAGAGGGGGTGCCACAACCATGGATTTGAAGCTTGAGGGGAGCTCTTCAAAAACCCCAACTGGTTCGAAGGCTATCGATGCGTGTAGGAGGAGAAAATGAGGGGGAAAGCTCGGAACCCTTTTCCGTCGTTCGCGATTTCTGATTATCGGGGAGAGAGAATTTAACATTGACCAATGATTTTTTTATATTTATAAATTTTTAAAAATCCAAAAATACCCTCTTTCACACACGAACCCCAATCTAAACCCAACGATTGTCGTCCCTAGCTAAATACCCCCATTTCGAACACAATGGGATATGTTTCGAAGGCCCATTTGACTGTTTCAGTCAGTTTTCCTTCAAATTAAAATGTAAAACATTCAATATTTGATTCGAACGTACATTTCAATTTGCCAGGGCCATAAACTGATTCTAAAAATTCCCAAAAAATAAACCTAGCTATGTTTTGACGATACGATCTCAACAAAACTAGTTTCGTCGAATTCTGAGACCGTTTGAAAAATGGCCCAATTCTGGTCGATCCAATTTAACTGTAATTGACCAAAACACGTTTTCCTTTGCCACGCTCACATACTAACTTCAAAAATTATGAAATTTGAAATCTAGCAATAACTTCACATCTCGGATCCAACAAAAGTGGTTTCGTCGAATTCCGAGGTCATTTGCAAAATGGCCAATTTCACGAGCTATATAAGTTCCATAGCGACCTTTCTGAAAATTCATTTGGCCATAACTTTTGCTTTCCCCTATGAAACTTCGATTTTTCAGATTCGTTAGAAAGGTATTCACTAAAAAATTTAAATATTTTTTGTTTCACTCAAATCCGTTTTGTTTTGCACCCGGTACAGTCAGTCAAAGTTTGAAATGAAAATTTGAAACTGCTGCGCCATTTCAGGCTTTGTTTATAATTAGAATTAATTATATTCGTTTCCAATTATCGATTCAAACTCAGTTTTCATCGTTATTATTTAAAATATTTATTTTAAATATTTAAAATCCACTAAAATAGCCAGTCTAAAATTTTTAAATTGGTTCAGATTTTCCGGGTCGTTACACTTCTGATTCAAATATTATTATGATTTTTGTTTGATTAAATGGGTTTTACGATATATATTCTCTCTCTCAATCTGAATCTATATTTTAGTCTATATTCATCACTGTTTTGATTTTTATTATCCTTTTGATGATAACAAAAGGGGGAGAACTGTCAAGATTTTGATTGATGAGTATTTAATTTAAAAATATTTTGAGATTGGAAATTAAATATCTAGAGGCAGAATTGTTGATTAGATTTCATCATTTATATTTTCCACATATATAGGGGGAGTTCAGTTGTAGGGGGAGAAAACAAATAGGGGGAGTAATATATTTAACACATTTAACACATTCAAAATCTTGTATATGTTTGTCATCATCAAAAGGGGGCGATTGTTGAGTATAACAGTATGATTTTTGTTTGATGATAACAAACATATATATATATAATTTTATAAATGTGTTTGTAAGCAGTACTATTCTATATTTTACACACAGAAATAAATATTTTTTTTACAGTTGAAACAGTACATATACATCACTCCACTATTTATGATTCAAATATTTTTGAATATTTCTGACGTGACACATTGAACACATGACAAAAATTGTACTATTAAAAGATTCAAACAAAATAAACAGATTGAATTGAACAACAAAATATATTTTATTTCAGTCAATGTGATTATTAAAAATAATAGTACAATTCTATTCAGTTGTGTCTACAATCACTCTCATATACAGAAATTCTTCACTTATACAGTCACTTTTATACACTAACTCATCACTGCATCAATCTTCATCTTCTGTCTTCACAGCTCTTTATCCAGTCCAGTCATCATCTGCTTTCCTGTCACATACAGAAGAACACACACAGTAGACTGCAGGAAAAATAAAATAAAATAAAAGCAAGTAAAAAAATATTTTTAAATTTTATTTGCCTCAGAATTATGGTGTGTGTCTCACCATTTTTCTAGACTTGGTCTGATATGCAGGGACAGAAAAACTAGTCTGGAAGGCTGCATATACACACGTGTATGTATATACACGTGTGCACTACCTCGCTAATCTAGTGTGCAATTGAGGATTAGCCACATAGACCATCTCGACTTAGTGCACAACATATCAAAATTGTCGACCAAAAAGGTCAGAGTTCAAGAAAGGGGAACAACTCATAACAATAATATCGAAAGGCATTTCAAATTCACATATTTTTATAAAGTAAAAAAAGAATTCAAGAAAAGTTCAAGTGCATTATTTTTCGGCATAAAGCAATGAGATAACGACAAAGTATCTACAAAAAGTTTCAGGGCAGAAGCAAGTGTATACATGGGGAGAAAGCATAGTCTAGAAATTATATTCAAGAAACTCAAGAAGTTATATATGTACAGCTAGATAGTGGGCAAACTAGTAAATGATCATACTGCATGTCAATACAGTGATCAAAGCAATTATGGTCAAAACAGAGACTACAAGTGCTAACTCAAACTCAAACAAAGTGGTGCATCTATACATGATTAAGCATGCACAGAATATAACAGGTAAACAAGAATTAGGACACAAATTCTAACTCAGGTTCATAAACATGCAATTTGAAGATTGCATCATATAATTTTTGTTCTTGGTCGAGCCACTACAAGAAACTCAGGCATCAACAAGTTAAATATGTATTGAACAAATAATTCAAGATCAAGCAAGACAGAGAAATTTCTACATGTCAGTTTCACAACATGGTGCACCAAGTTTCAAGTGTAGAGTTTTCAAGTGCAAATACAATGTATAGTCAGAGCTGTAGCTAAAACATGGATGCCATAAACACATGCACACAAGGATGGACACCACAACAATTACATACAGCAGTTCATAGTGACACACAGAAAAAACAAATGGACACAAGTGTGCACAAGTGAAAAGCATTACTCAAAGTTAGGTGGAGACCACATAGCAGTGAACAAGTGAAAGCATATCTCAAAATGGTCAAGGATTAAAAAATACAAGCATGAACAGCATGGACATTTGGATGGACATATGTAGCGACAAGGTCGAATCAAAGTACATCAAGTCAGAATGGAGCATGGATGCATTCAGCATCAAAACAGTTCATGTACAAGCATATATAACTGGTGAAGAAAGTTAGCATTGTTAGTGCAACAAAACATGTATAGGATATGTTGAATCAGTCATGGCACAATTCATGTGATACAAGTAACAAGCAAGAGGGCACCATATATAAGACAGAAGAAGCAACGAATATGTGATAAAAATTTAGCATCTGTTCTTATCAAAGAATAACACCAATTCAACGTCAAGGAAGTCAAGAGAAGTATCTGTTCAAAGTGTTTAGCAAATCAAAATCAGTTTTCAAAATATCCAGGAAGGATCCAAAATCTAATTCGAAATTTACTGAAAAATATTTTAGAAATGGTCAACCAGAAAGGAAATCTGAAGGTTCCAGAAATCTAATTACTAAAGTCAAGAGTTTCATCATGCAAAATTCCAGCAAGATCGGGTATTTCAAACTCAAGAACAATTCAAAGCTGTTTTCAAGCCCCATAATTTCGTATATATATCACTACCAAGTCATCAAACGAAATCAGAGCAAATATCGGATTTTTAATCCTATTTAAACACCAATTCTCATTGGCAATTATCTGTCCAAGTTCTAGCACGAATTCAAAACAGAAACCGAAATCAAAATTCGTACCAGTAAAGGAGTAAGCTTGGATCGAAATCCAATTTCCAAATCGTGAAGAGAGAAGCACTAGAGATCGATCAAGAACATCAACGAGATTTCAAGCATCAGAAAGCCATCGCGATTTTGGGATTTAAAGAAACCCTAAGAGCAAAGCCACCGCCGCCATTTTTTTTCTAAAGCAAAGGAGATTGGGTCAAAGAAAACAAGGGGCTAGGGAAAATAAAAGAGGCCGGCCAAGTTTTTAACAAAAGGGGATAAACCTTATTTTAAATCCTAGGGTTTTTCTATTTTTAAATTTGTTTTGTTTAATTTGTAAAAACAAACGAACAGTTTCTAGATCTGTAAAATCTAGGGGTGACGAATTACGGGGTTTGTAATTTGGGGAAATCTGGTTTCGGGGATAGAAACCAGTGCAGGGTTTTGAGCGTAGAGTTAAGAACAGTTGGGAGCGAGTGTCGCGAGTTTACAGAGGACTGTAAGCATAGAGATTGTTTTAACTCCTGGTAGAAACCTGGGGGAATGCAGCAGTAGGTAGGATTTTGCCGAAGCTGGGTATATCTGTGCGTTATTTATTTTCCGCATTTATTCTGATTATTATCTGTGCTGTGATTATGTATTTACTCTGTGAAAATCTGCGATAAACCCTATTCACCCCCTCTAGGGTTAATTTAGATCATAAATATTTCATTTTCCAATATCCTATTTATTTCATAAATATTTTCTTTTCCAATTCAACTCATTTTCTAAATAATTCCTTTTATAAAATTCTACTCATTTTGTAAATATATCTGTTTATATAAAATCCATTGATTTTATATAAATATTTTATTTTCAAAATAAACTTTGAAAATTTCCTTTTTACATTCTAACATTTCTTATGCTATTTAAAATACCATATAAAAAGACCAGTGTCATCATTATCAATCACTGATTATATATCACATCATATATCACCATATATGAAAAGAACAGTATTATAAATATTGAGGAATCCAGTTGGATCCCTCCAACCTGTTTCCCTACATTCATAGATGTTAAGAAATATAATTAACATCAATTTCATTTCTATATCAAATATTTTGATTAACAAAATCAATATATAATTAACGATACATATATATATATATCGTTATATATATATGTGTATATATATATATGATTTCAACTAATTAATTAGCCGTTCAACCAAACAATCAACACACGACAATCAATCACCATTTATCAATTCTATAAATACGTTATAAAAATATAAACTATGCAGAGATAGTGAGATTTACTCACATTGGACGTTTATCGTTAAATAACAATAAACTCTTGTTGATTCAGATCAGACAATTTATTTCGCTATATATTGTAATGAGCTCCAATTCACTCCCAGTCAGTTCATTGTAAAGCCCGCGTCCATACGATCCCAAGAATTTTGTTTCACTGAATTCCGATAATGTGTGGATAAGATATAGCTTTTACAAGTTTATATTATTGAATTAAAATAAAATTAATGTAATTTATTTAACGGGCTTTACCCATTTAATTTCCGGCCTACCCAACCTTTGCAACCTTAGCCCGCCCACGCACCTTCTTCCTCAATCTCCAGGTTGCGACTTCAGGCAAAACTTCCACAGACATTTTTTAATTCTTCAATCCATCATTTTTCCATTTCTACTTCATGGAATCCAAAATAAAAACCATCATCCTCTTTCTTTTCAAGCTCTCCTTCCATCAAACCATTTTATTGTAGCAGGCAATCCACTTTCAGAATGCGACTTACTGCTCTATCACGCTCGTAACAGAAGTTCGATCGACATCTTTTTACACCATATTTTCCAAAACTTTGCAAAATGATACTCTTTTACCTCACGATCTCCAAACCGCCAACTAAAACATGAATCAAAGCTCCAAAATCCCTAATGCACTAACCCTAACTCGCGCTGGGTTCTTATCATCGGCGCAAACAATGTTCGAACTCAGAACAAGGTAAATGAAAACGGAGAGCAACTCAAGACAAACTCAAAAACATATATCTGCTAATTTTAGGAATTTTGTTTGGTTTTGTTTGAATTTGTGAAGATTGAAATAATTTACTGGAAGAAATAAATCACGGCGCATTATTTGGTTGACCAGAGAAAATGATTTTTAGGGTTAGAGAGGAGGGCAACGGTATTCATAGAAAAATTTAAATATTTTTATATTGATTATTTTATTTCATTTTAATCAATCGTTGTTCGTATTTACTATTTAAGAATTCATGTAGCCACATAACGTATCCAAATTCGACGAAAATCGACATACACCTACAGTTAGACATTATGGACCCAATGAAACTTGTTTCGTCGAATTCCGAGTCCATTTGCTCACACAGTGTATTTTTAAAGTCGAAATATGACTATTTTTCACATTAAAATCCCTTAAGGCTATATACTGACTCCAAAAATCAAGAAAATTGAAATCTAACAATAATTTAATATTCTGGATCCAAGAAAATTAGTTTCGTCGAAAATGGAGGTCGTTTGCGAAAATGGCTATTTTTAAAGTTCTAAATAAGCCCATTTAAATATTAATACATTTAAAAAAATTAAATTAATATTATCGTATATATTCACATAGAATATCATACAGCTCCAAAATATTCCTATCTGAATTTATAACTCGATATTTCAAACCCAGTGTTAAATTGATACCCAATTTATATTAAAAATCCTTTTATAATATAAATAAATCGCTATAAATTATAAAGGAATTCCATAGTGAATTTTTGAAATTTGATTTGATCATAAATCAAAATCTACCCGACGAAATCTCGATTTTTCTCTTCTGTTAGAAAAATATACTTAACCAGCTCTGAACTTTCTTGTTTCACAGAAATCCGGCTTAAAACGGATTCAGTGTTTTCGTTTAAAGTTCGAATTGCCAAATTACGAAATACCACGCCATTTCAAGCCCGATTATAATTATAATATAAATTATACGTTCAAATGACATTTACAAATAAATTCATTTATATAATTCAATTCTAAACTGAATTATATATTCTTAAATTGTCCAATTCACACAATATTGTCAATTCAACTTAATTCCGATTATTTCAGAATTAAATATATTATTCAATTATTAATATTAATTAAATATTCAATATTATTTAATTCAACAACCATTTAATTCTCTGAATCACTATTTAAATAATTAAATAAATTACTTATTATACCATAAAAATACGAGGAGTTACACCCAGGCCCCTCCCTCAACTAGTAAAGACTACAAGAGCTAAGTGACGCCCCCCTAACAAACAATATAAACATCTAATTGGCGTGTCCTTTAACTACCTTGCCTCGATAGTGAAAGGTTGATGGTTTCTTGGTTTAGCTCTAGCGCTACACCAAGAACATCATTTAGCAACGGCTTTGAGCCGTTGCAAATGTGTTTAGCAACGACTTTTAGCCGTTGCTAATTTCTGGGTTGCAAATGTTTAGCAACGGATGAAAGCCGTTGCGAAATTTGTTTTGAAACGGCTTTGAGCCATTGCTAAATGAAAATCTGCAGCGGCTTTTGCCCATTGCAAATTTACGTTTAGCAATAGCTTTGGTCCGTTGCTACATGAACTTCGAATACAAAATAGTTTATTTCAGCAACGGCTTAGACCTGTTGCTATTTTTATTTAGCAACGGTTTCTGGCCATTGCTAAATTGAAAATTTCCCAATTTTTTTTTCCTTTTACAATATTCCATATACAACAGAAATCTTTGCATATTCGATTAAACTACCACAACAGTTCATAATATTACGATATTTTCAATACATTCAACATAAGCAAACCACATACTACAAACCACATACGTACCTTCATAAAGTACAAATACTACAAACCACATACCTTCATAAAGTACAAAAACACTAAAGTTTAATATTTCCTGCACCACAATTTAATAGACAAATAAAAGCATAGTAAAACATGTAGTTTGGAAAAAACATCCTGCACCATAGTTTAATAGGTCCTGGACAGAAAAACATAACAAAAAATATATTAATCATAGAAGTAGCTGCTGAATTGCAAAATAATGGAAATGAAACTATGCAATGCAATGTTAATTCTAAGTCTATCAGTTTATCATTCTAGAACTTGTCACTGTGTAATTATTTCCAAGCATTCATGTAACTATTTCTAAACTTGTTGAAATCAAGATCTAATTAACCTACATGTAACTGGGTTAGCATTCATTATTTATTGGTCCTAACTGAGAACGACATTTGGAATTTCTGTGAACTTCTGCAAGGACATAATTAACCAAAGATTGTAGTCTTAAACTTTTTATCCTAGCATTTTCTTAACCAAGCTAAAATTTGGTTTAAATGTTAAATATGCTAAGACATAAGGATGACAGCCTTAAGTATACGAAATGCAGCGTTACGTTTCTATGAAATATCCTTAAATAAATAACATGTAGAATTGAGTTGTGCATAATCAATTAAATTCTAGTATCAAATCACATCCATTAAATTCAAGTAGCCTATCAACTTAATTTAAAATTCTAAGTTCTATTTTGATGTTCTAACAGTTCTCTTTACATGTTTCATTGCAGAAATAAAATTGTACAAACTAATTAATTTTTATTAACTCTAATATTATTCGTATGTTCTAATTTTCTAGTATAATGTCATAAAATGGATAGGTACCTTTCACCATTCCTTAATTGTCTTTAAACTGCAAAGAAACAAATTGTCTTCGTACACATTACTTTTAGTACTCAATCACTTCATTTGAAGACAATTCCTATAAGGTAACTTATGGGTCTCTAAAATATTATGGTTCACTTTCATATGTTCGAACCATTTTCCAAATAGACCATTTTGAAGGTCCGATGCATTTCAAATGTTAGCAAAACCCAAAAAATAAAACTGCAAATGAAACAAGGCTAATTTGATTTAACTATCCTATATCAAAATATAACTGCAAATATAACATGGCAGTCTTGCAAAAGAGTTGATGGCAACATCTTAAAGGTTGTGTACTATAAACGTAAACACCATGAATTTCAAGGGCTAAATGAATTGCAGAAAAATTAACAAAAATAACCAACTTACGGTTGTCATGCCATACCTTTAAGAGCAAATGGAGCATCCATCATCTTACCGCAAACCTAAAATTATAATACAAACTACTATATTTCAATAAAACAAATAATCCGATGTAAAGAATTTACCTATACAATATTTATAAACTTTTTTGATAATATATGTGACAATGTACTATGAGAGTTTGAATTATAACTTCTGTGCAATACCTGTATTTGTTTACAAATCTTGAAACCGCCAAAACTCGTAGTATTAAAGCAGATTTTAGTTCTAAAACTCAAAGTTGAAGCTTAGACTTTGGAAAGCTTAATGGTATTTGCATAGTCAAACACAACCTTGAGTTTGTAGCTCAGTGTTAGGGATTTTAATAGTTGAGGAGTATTGGATCCCAGAAACATTTAGCAACATCATTTCCTTAAATTAAATTATAAGTTAAATAAGTACCTGTGCTCCCGCATCTAAAGGTATCGAATAAGATTGTTCGGATGGCACACAATGCCGCCAACTCCAACTTCTTCAGAAGTCATAGCAATAAGATGGGCAATGAAGCTTATAATATGATCTAATCATGCTGCCTGCTTATGTCTATCCCTTTCAAGAAATCTTAGTTCTATTCGTTAACTCTTACCTAATTAGAAGTAATAAATAGTTAAACCCCTGTGTAAGCTTAGTACTAGTTTCATTGGTTCTATCATGGACAATGAAGCTTTTATTGGCATGTATCTCTATGCACATGCATACCTTGCATTATATGCATGCCAATTTTTTCACACTGGTCATTTTTTATAACTTATTATTTGGTTAACAAGAATACAGTTTTGCGGCGTTAGATGATCTGTACATTACAATGTTTTTTTTTGTTTTCAGAAACATGTAAATCAAATAGACAAAATTTATATGTAATTTGAACTAATAATAAGGCAAGAAGCAGATACTTTTTTTTACCCTTAATGCAAACCGAAATGTTCTACGAAAAAAAACCATATCAACTAAAAGTGAAAAACACACCATATCATGTTGTATGACAGCATGACTTGTTCGACCGGTGTGATGGCCATAGCTGTATGCTAAATTTTTTTTTTTTTGCCTAGCTCTCTTCGCTTGCTCACACTGGGTTTCTCTTCATTCTTCAAAAAACCCTCCCAGTCGTCTTGACTAATAGTGGGTGGACAATTTTTCAATCTTTCATCATAATTGTTGAATTTGTCATGGTAATTTGTCCTCAACTCACTCTTATGTATCCTAAATGACTCACACATTTTCTTGAAATAAAATTCTTTTGTATTTGGATCAAGTTCAAAATGTTTCTGCAAAAATTACGAATTACTTAAAAAGGCATGTTAATAAAAAATAGTTACACATAAAAACATACATTGAAATATTTCCGCTTACCAACAATG
Source organism: Allium sativum (assembly GCA_030737875.1). Classification (NCBI taxonomy): domain Eukaryota; kingdom Viridiplantae; phylum Streptophyta; class Magnoliopsida; order Asparagales; family Amaryllidaceae; genus Allium; species Allium sativum. The sequence goes on from CM060912.1 coordinate 615,510,356, forward strand.
TAGCCCAGACGTCATTTTTAATTTTCGTACACACTTTATCCCTGCTTTCGTAGGAGATCGGCACATGAATCCGCACAAGTTTACCAATTCGACTGTCTACTTTTCCTGCATTTTTTGAAATGCGAACTCCATATACATTTATATTAACCTTCTCGGGTTGTGTAGTTGACGATTGTGTACAATGGTTTGAAGATTCTTGGCATTCTGACATTTTTTCTTTGACAAATTGGTAACTACACATATATATCAAAACATAGTAAAATAATAAAGAAATTAAACGAGAAAACACTAGCAGGCACTACAATTACATAATCAGAAATAGAATTTCATAATCTATTAGTAGATATACTAAATTGACTAACTGGAGGATGTTGTAAGATGAGTTTAGATCTATTACAGGATCTAATGCTCCACTGTCATGGATGCAATTTTTTTAACTAGCATCACATATATAAAAGTCCGATCAAGTAAAGACAAGATCATAACATTTTGTGTGGCATATCTTTTTTGTCCAATAAACGGTGAACAAAAAAGCACCCTTAATCTAGTTGTCCATTATGTAACCCTTAATGATCTAATAATCAATCATTTGCTGGCTACTATAGGGCTCATGAAAGGTCAAACTGATAATCGTGAGTACATTCTTTTATATTCATCAAGTAGAAGGTACATCAAACATGTATAACGATTATAATGGTGAGTGAAGTAGGTATTTCAGCATGAATTTCACACAGTATAGCAGTTCTATGTTTTTAACTATGATACTAATATGTACATTACAGCTTATAAAATTAACAAGCCTGGACCTACTTTATATATTGGAATTTCAAAAAGGAACAAACAAAAAACTGATATTTTGATGGCTGCTCTAAGAAATATACTGAAATTTGGAAATGGCAGACTTACAATACACGAGAAGACATAAATAATAATACATAAATTCATATATAGGACTCACAAGTCATAATCGGGTGATTTAGTCAGATGGATTCAAATTGTTTACTTTTTGCATAGGGTACTTAAGAAAACATGGACAAGGCAACAACAAATCAACACCAAAAAACAATGAATGAACAGAACATTATAATCTGTCAGTCATGACCAAGCAACTATGAAAACCCATCAACAATACAAATATATTTGAGATGGAAAGTCATTATTTCCTATCAATCCTGAGGAAATTTAGAACTTGATTAGTAATGGGTTATTGATTCCGTATATAACATACAATTCACTACCATTATAACATGCAATGCAAAAGTAGGATATAGACAATTTTTGAATAACCTCAACTAGCTAATAGCTTAAACCATAGTTCAAAGACTCGAAAATAGTTAAATCAATAATATTTTCAACTTCTGGGAGTTTTTTATGAAGTGAATAAGTTCCCAGTATAAAACTTGTCTACAGCGTTCTCCATTTAATGATAGAAAAGAATCCAAACATAAGAAGCCAAAGATAATAAACTGCGCATCAAAAATTAATATTAGGGAGAATATCCTCTGAATATTTTCAAATGGCTCAAAAAACTAAAACATACTATCACCTAAACATGTATCAAAATTAAAGTGTAGCTAGGTGCAGCTTTCATTTCATCTAGACATGAAGAAGCAACAACATCCAGTCTTGCTTATGAGAGTACATAACTGAACTTGAGGGCCACTTGTATTCAGAATTAATAACTTTGGCAACAATTTGGGACTGTAACAGATTATGAAATGTATGAGCTTGCTTTTTTGTATTAGCATTTTCAGATTGTTTTGTATATAAATCTTGCACACCATTTTCAATAGTCACTTTGTTCTAACTGTCCACTTACATGGAGTCTGCATGCATAGTTTTAACTTGCTTCTTTAAATTTATACTTTCATTTTTTTGTATTTAAATCTTTCTTACCACTATCAATTGATATTTTATTCTGATTGTACAATTTCATAGAGTCCATATGCATAAGCAATAAACCAAAATTAAATCATAGCACAACATATTGACTTTTGGAAATAGCATAGATGTATGTCATATAGCAATTAATTGATAAGGCTGCAAATATTGGACATAATGTTAGTTAATAGTAGAAATCCTATAACCTAAAAAGTTAGTTTAAATTTTAAGTTTATAATTATTTACAATGTTATATCAAACAGGGCGATATTATACTCACAGTAACTCATGTCCCATTATGTTCCTAATGCTCCCTGTTATTGTTAATAACCTTTGAGCAATTTTCTATTTTCTACTTCGTTACTTTTTCATTTCTTGTAGTATATCAGACCATTTTTAAAATATGGTCGTTGTTCTGTATCACTAGGTAGCTATCGATTGGGTTATGATAATAATGATGGTGAAAAATGTGATAGCCTTAATTTTACAAATATGTCTGGAACAAGCCACCTCCTATATGTACGCTACATGCATAATTATTCGACAAATAACGCAATCCACTTACTAGTTTTGACTTTGGAAAAGAAACATAATCTAACTACTACATAGTTAATAAAGTTATGCAGATGTCAAAAACAAAACAAAAACTATATTGCATTCATTTCAAACGTCACTGGGACTTAATGTTTTATATGATAGCGACCGACCAAAAATGATTTCCATAATTTAATTTTTCTGTTTCTAACAAATTATATATCAACAGAATGACAAATAGACAGACTTGATCATAACAAGTAGCCATGCCTACTATAGAAATAAGGAAGCTGAATAGTGTCATGTATTGGCCTTGACTCTGACAGCCATAGTTGACCACGTATGCAATAACAATTCTAGTATTTCAACTTTAAAATACGCTAGTTATAAGTTCTAATCAGGACACATAATGGATTCTAATGCTAAACCGGTTAACAACTAAATCAAATTAGGTCTGAGCAAGTTGTGTCAGATCATTATTGCATAAAAGCGACATATAACTTCAAATAATGCTGCATATTTCACTACGGATATAACATATTCAGATTATACCGGAACAAGGAATGCAGCAACTATCTTCCTTTGATCACCTTGGAGCTAAATAATCTAAATAATACACATTGCATACATGTTATCAGCAACGAGAAAGAGTAATAGCAGGGGAAGAGGACTCATACATGTTAGTGCATACCTTTTATATATATTATCAACAACCTCATACTCTTAATAGGCATCGGTAATATAATAGGTTTAGAATAAAAGGAGACCATGACTAACTTGTTTTAATAATATGAGACCATTTACAACTATGTATCAACTATCAATGAAATACATGCAAACATTATGTAACGTTTATGATTTATATTGTTAATTGTATTTCACAACTAACTTATAATACAATGACCATATGATCAATAAATTCCACATCAGGAGCAGTGTTTGTTGGAGGAACTTGGAATTGATTTTGTAGATAACTATTAAGTAACATAGGGTCTGCAAGCAAGAGTAAAAAAATATATAAACTGTATAGAAATACAAGCAAACAAAACAATCACTTACAAAAGTGGAGGTCCCAGTAAATTGCATGAAGAACATGACTAAGTTAACAAATGTGAAAAGTGCAATAATGCTAAGTATATTAAAGTTAATGATGCTATATCATGCTGCCAATTACTAATGAAATGATAATGGTATAAACCAAATATATGATTCCCACTTAGAAAATAGGAGTACTACAATGCTTTAGATGAAAACATCATATTACACAATAGTGGAGGGCTACAATGATTTACACAGTAGTGGTGTTGAATACCTAATAGTACACATTCAATGATTTATAGTCTCAAAATACCCGACTCATTTAAAATTTGCAGACTCGAAGTTTTGGATTAAGACATGAATATTTACTCAAAAAATAGAACTTGTGCTCAATGCATAAGACATTTGATCAGGCAAGCATTTAAAAAAATGAACTCAAGCAAATCATCTTTAAAGCTATTTTACATTCAAAGCTAATAGAAATATGAATTTAAACCGTGAAACTGAGCTTTATATGCTTATAACTTTCAGAATTCAAAATTGTAATACTTTCAAACCCAATAGTCTTGTTTATTCGGTTTGAATACTCAATTATACGTAGGGATATATTCATAAACTGAACGCATTTTTGAGACATGCACATTCTTTGTTTAAAAAGCAGGAAGAATACACTTAAAGTCAACAAATCCGCATACATAGGGATTCATATATTAGAAGTTCAAAACTGGAAGCAATTACTTATGAAATTATATCACTTAAAAACAGAAAATAGTTTTAGGAACAACTCATTTATCCATATTTCTTTTAATCATGCTCTATTTATTTGATATAATAGATACGCTACTTAAATCCTTCTAAAATTAGAATTAGGATTTTTTTTAAATAATCTTCTTGAAATGAGATCCGATGGTTCAAATTTGTGAGGCAACAGTCACAAATTCTACAAGATAAATTCTCTCAGAACCACAAAATAAATTAGTAGTGATGAGTCTAAATTAATACTGACCACCATAAAATAAGGTCAAACTATAAACAAAATAAATAAACACCTATTTATTATGAACTGATCTGACAAGCGACAAAAATAATTCTAAGTAATGCTCCAGCCTCTACATTCAAACTAATGAAAATAATACAAAGTGTGACATAAGCATCACACTGTAGTGGACAAAATTATCAAGAAGAACATATTCACAAAGTTATTTCGACTCTAAAACTATATATTTACATATTTAAACATGTTTTACCATGTATAATCATTTGTGTTCTCTCTATGGTTTCAAATTTTAGTCACCGACCATCAACTGCGTATCCAAATAACTTGCAGTGGGCTCCAAATAAACATTCAATTGTTTGGTTCAACATTCAAATAAATACATCAATGAACATTAAATTTATCATATTTCAATGTGATAACTGAAACTATAAATTATTGAAGCGAAGAAAAGTTCCATACCTTCAGTTGATCGAGATTCGGGTCTTAGATTGAAACTGGATCTGGAATGAATCGGATTGAAACCAAAGTCGCTCTTAGGATCTGGAATAAATCGGATTGAAACTGGATCTGAAATGAATCGAGAATAGGGTATTTGATCAAGATTAGGATCTTCGTCAGAGTCGCTCTTAGGGCCTAGAATGAATCGGATAGAAATGGATGTGAATTGAATCGAGAATATGGTATTCCATGGAGATTAAGTTCTTCGTCAGAGTCGCTCTAAGGGTTTTTGCTTTCTGTTTTTTTTTTGGATGGTGTGTAATCGGATTGAGAGAGCATACTAGTTTGAGAAGGGGGGGGGGGGGGTAGGGAACTGCTATTAGTTTTAGAATGAACTTAGGCTATTGCCAAAGGTAAGACGTAGGTAACAAAAGCCCTGAATTGCTTTGCAACGGTCTATAGCCATTGCAAATTCGCAACGGCTCAAAGCCGTTGCAATTTTTACGCATCAAGGGGTTGCAAAATTGCTAATATGGTGTAGTGTAGTCTTTCATTGCTACCGATGACGGGTACCCAATGATCTACTATCTTGTGTTGGTCTTGACCCAGCCTCTTGTCGAGGCGATCGTCGAATCACCCTAGTGTCATCTCATCACAGCCTTCTGACTGCAAAGCTACTTTTGCGGTCAAGGCATACTCACGGGTAGTAACGCGCAGACCCTACCTCTGTTAATCTATCATTGATAGTTGCATTATGTGATAGTTGGTTTGATATTCAAACGTAGACCTTTTTTCCATCGATTTCTAAATAAATACTCCACCCTTTTTGAAATTTGTTTTTTTAACTGGTTTCAATAGTCAAGGATTCATCCAGATTTAGCCTAGACATGTAGTAATGTTTTAGTCTTAGGATTGGATTCGGGTGCGGTTATCGATGTTTCGCATTTGGAACATAAACCCTCCATCTCGCTCTGAAATCATTTTAACTTCATGGGTCGTGATTATTGTTTTGAAATCATTTTAACTTCATGAGTCGTTATTATTATCATCGTGATTTATTTTATGATTCTCTATTCATGTTCATCTGCACCTTTGATAAAATAATGCTTGATTATTGTCTGACAGAATATGGTTTCAAATTTCATTTGTGTGCATATTATAGTTCTTGTATTTTCGTTAGGTAACATGGAATTTGATGTCTTTTAACAGAAGTACCTGACATTTTTGTTACATTGTTAAACTAAATGTTCTATGGCTGAATTTCTTTAATGTATTTAACCCTTCATATTTTGATTTGGGTTTTCATAGTTATATCCTATCAATTGAATCTTCGACCTTTAGGTAGAAAACCAATGGGTGTAAACATGTGTTCCAGACATGTTATGTTTGATAGATGCAAGTGTTTGCTAATGGTTGCTCGTGGATGCATGTGATGACCCCAAACCCCGTACTGACGGTGGCAAGGGTAATCTTTGGAATATAACACATAAACAAATAATAGCAGAAGAGAAATAAATAAATACACCAGATAAAGAACAAATAATGCAAACATAATCATCAGAGTTACACAGTACGCAGGATCATACTTAGTATCAATACAGTTCAGCTATACATAAATGTCTACAGTGGAAAACAAACATAATATGTACAATAGGAGCTGCACAACATTAAAAGAGAAAATTATAGAATCCATCTTCAGCTCCAGCTATCCAGAAAGAGCCTGCTAATACCTGAATACAAGGCTGCCCGTGTAGAAAAAAGGGCACCCGAGTTTTCAAGTGAAACAAACTACGAGTCAGTCATGGGACTGGTATGAGAAATCTACTTAACACATTGTACAATTGGCTAATCACAGGACCACGCCACTTTCGTGGAACAGGTTTACTCCATTGGATTGCCAGTGCTTTAAAACAAGTCAATCTTTTAAACATCGCAATGCTTTTTATAAAAATGAAGCCATTATAAGACTCAGTTCCCATCACACAATGCAACGCAAACCGGAGAATAGAGTTTTTACCTTATAATGGCCAAAATATGCTTGATACGAATAAAACAAAAGAATTTGATATTATTACTAGTGTTTATACGTTTCAAAAACAATTTCAAATCATAAGTATCAATCATAGACGGCATTAATGCCCCATACCACTATGTCATCATATATAGGTATACAATCAAAACCGCACAGTCACGTATTTGGAAATTGGATTTCCATCATGAACCAAGGCAAGGGATCGTCCTCACCAAATTCGAGACACTCTAGCCCGCCCCTCAGGCAAGCGCGCCGGCAAGCCTTGGATCGTTAGGGCCGGTCGACCGATGTGGATTATTATGCCTGAACACTGCGTTCCCCCACCCTTTGGGGTGTAAATGAGCCAACGAATGACTCCATCAGCTTCACATAGTCACCGATATATCCGAGGTGCCTCGCAAGAGCAACAACCACACAGGTGAAAATAATATATATGCCAGCCAGTTTAAGAACCGACACCACCTCTAGCTAGAATGAAACGCAAGCCCTCCCTAATGTCCTCTCCCGTTTCTGGTTCATACCGGGGTGTGAGGCTCGCGAATTCACGTTATACACAAAGCTACGCCACACTGGCGGTGCTTTGATCATCAACCACGATACTTTGCTTTTCAACAGAAGCCTTGATCACTGCATCTTATCATGCCACACAGGCAATCCACGCCATGTAACTGATGGCTATCAATCACACAGAACGAATCCCAATATCAGATACACAGTCCATTTACAAGTCCGTTCTGGGTCTGAACGAAACCGGAGGCACTATATACCTCGCATACCCATCGATCTCCACGTACGTCTGGACGATCACCACTCATTATCCATATTTCGGGATGCCTCCCAATCAGGACATCAGTTACCATCCAACCGAGGTGAAAATCTACGGTCTTCAACCATCATCTTCATCTTCGACTTCTTATCATTGATTCAGTTATTCAGAATGGGATAAACCCGGTCTTTTTGAGCAACTCGCGTATATAATAAAAAGTGCTACACAAACACATTATACGCCTCATTTCAATTCGTCAGTCACTAACCGTAGACCAGTAAGAGAACGATTTCCCAAATATTGACCCCGAAGGCCGAAACCAACATCAGATCAAAATCCAAGAAACCATTCAACTTTGCTAACCTTCAGTTAGTTTATAAATTTCACATCCCATATCGTTTATAATATTTTATAACGATTATCGCTATTTTTATTTATTTAAAAATAGCCAATTCATTCAAACGATGCTTCGGGCCATAACGCGGCCGTGGCGCTGTTTTTCTTCAGATTTGATTTACACATATCTAAAAACTAACCATTGGATCTTCACAAATTTTATGTCATTAGAAAGATCTTTTCAAAACAAATCCAAGGTTCCAGTTTCGGGAAAATCCGACGGTCGGATCTCCCGATACACTCGTTTGAAGTTTCGATTTCAAAATACGAAGTACAGCGTCGTTATTCGATTTAATTTAATTATATATATATATATAATCGTTTCTGGCGCTGTTTTTCTTCAGATTTGAATTAAACATTCCAGACAATCCAACCGTTGGATCTTTACAAAGTTGGTATCGTTGGAAAGATATTTCCAAAGCGAACCCAACGGTTTCGGTTTCGGGAAAATCCGATGGTCGGATCTCCTGCACTAATCGTTTGAAATCACGGTTTAAAAACACGAAATGCAGCTTCGTTATTCGATATATTTAATTTATATATATATATAATCGATTCTTCGATTTCAAAACCATATTCTTTCCAAACATTTGATAAAAATGATATTTTTATCCAACAGACATTTATTCTGACACTTCACTATTTTTAACGATTCATGTATATAGTAAAAATGTGATTTTTTTGCAAAACAATTTATTTCAAAACACGACTATTTTATATAGTTCATACAGGTGATAAAAAATATGATTTTTATTATAAAACAATTTATTTAAAACACGAATATTTTATATAGTTCATATAAATGATAAAAATATGATTTTTATTATAAAACAATTTATTTAAAACACGAATACCATTCAACACACGAATTTCTATTCAACGAATGAATTTCTATTCAACACATGAAGGTTTTCTATAGTTCGTATATATATAATAAAAATGTGATTTTTATTGTTAAGGCAATTTATTTAAAACATGAATACCATTCAACACATGAATTTCTATTCAACGAATGAATTTCTATTCAACACATGAAGGTTTTCTATTCAACATACGAATATAGTTTCAATACATGAAAATAATTCTAACACATGAATATTATTCAAAATTTCGGCAGCATAACGGCAGGGTAGTTAAAACCGGGGCCGTCCCTAGTATGGCTCCTTGCTCTACCTTAAAGCCTCGCAGCTTTTGACAATGGGGATTCCATGTATTTAGTTCGCACGCATGCTCCATGTATATTTTTTTCATTTCCACAAACTAATCCTATGTGGTTTCAACTAAATAATTCTCAATCACAAACGAGTATTTTTCAACCACAATCAATCAATTTCAACCACAAACAATTCAAATCAACCATTCGCTATCAACCAATTTTCACACCAATCACAACCAATAAATATCGTCCATGGTTTGTGGACGAGGGGCGTATATATATATATATATATATATATATATATATATATAAGTATATCACTTCCATTTCAACACATATATAATTTTTACAACGCATATATAACTTATACATCGAACGTACAACTTATACAACGCTTATACATGAGGTGTACAACGCTTATATAACTCATACATCGACTATATAATTTATACATCGTCGTTTTCCATATCGTTTATAGTTTAGAAATCTCACATTGGGTTCCACTCCACCAAAATTAGCAGAAAGCTCAGAAAAATATGCGGTCTCTTCTAGAATGTAGAAGACGTCCACACGAGTCCACTATCTCTTGTTTCACTGAATTTCATCAAGAAACGAAAAAGATATGATTTTTACAGTGAAATAAAAAACCGTAGTGCTTTAAAGTGCTATAATATAGTTGAAATTAAAACAGGCCATTACCTCCATGAATTCTTCAAAACTAGTTTAGCTTTTTCTCGAAATTCATGTAGTTTGGACCCGATCAGCCTGTGCCATCTGGAAGAGGGTCGAGAGGCGCCTGAATGGGGGGCGGAGCGGTCGAACTCGGTGGCAGATCGGAGCTCCGGCGGCGCTTAGAAGGGCGCGACTTTCGAGGGGAATATCTCGTCGATGGCACAACGATAGGGGATGCTCCAGGTATGGATTTGAAGAGCTCGACGATGGCTACAAAATCCTCAACTGGGTCGAGGTCTAATGGTGCGTGTAATAGGAGGAATCGAGGGAGGAAGGTTCGAACGTTTTCCGCCTTCGTTCGGTTGAGGGAGAGAGAGAAAGTTCTGATGTGGACGAGTAGGATAAAATTTTAAAATCCAAAAATACCCTTATCTCTTACAAACACCAATTCAAACCCAACGACTGTCGTCCCCAGCATTTTAGCCCCATTCCGAACACAATAGGATATGTTTCGTAGGCCCATTTGACTGTTTCAATCAGTTTTCCTTCAAATTAAAATATAAAACATTCAATATTTGATTTGAACGTACATTTCAACTTGCTGGGGCTACATACTGATTCTAAAAATTCCCGAAAAATAAATATAGCTATATTTTGACGATACAGTCCCAACAAAACTAGTTTCGTTGAATTCTGAGACCGTTTGAAAAATGGCCCATTTCTGGTCGATCTAATTTAACTGTAATTGACCAAAACACGTTTTCCTTTGCCACGCTCACATACTAGCTTCAAAAATTACAAAATTTGAAATCTAGCAAAAATTTAACATCCCGGATCCAACAAAAGTGGTTTCGTCGAATTCCGAGGTCGTCTGCAAAATGGCCATTTTCACGGGCTATATAAATTATATAGCGACCTTTCTGAAAATTCATTTGGCCATAACTTTTGCTTCCCGCTATGAAACTTCGATTTTTCAGATTCGTTAGAAAGATATTCACTAACATATTTAAATATTTTTGGTTTCACTCAAATTCGTTTGTTTTGCACCCGGTACAGTCAGTCAAAGTTTGAATTCAATTTTTGAAACTACCGCGCCATTTCAGGCCTTGTTTACAATTATAAATAATTATATTTATTTTCAACCATCGATTCAAACTCAATTTTCATCGTTATTATTTAAAATATTTACTTTAAATATTTAAAATCTACTAAAACAGCCAATTTAAAAAATTTAAATTGGTTCAAAATTTCCGGGTCGTTACAATGCATATACACACAAACTAGGCACTAGATCGGCTCAATCGCTCTCATACTGCATATGGATGCGTGTGCATTTTAAAATTTTATATGGATGAAAATGGATGTATCATAACTTGAATGTTGCATTTGGATGGATGGTTGTGCAAGCATATAGCATTTATATGATATACTAGGACTATTTGCATACATGTTGGATTCATGGCATGAACATACATTGCATTAAGGAGGTCGAATGAATCAGTAGACGACCTGATCTTCCGCATTAGAATTAGGACATACACACACCTTTTCATATGTTCATATAAGCAATAGAATTTTTTAAGGACAATGGATGCCTGTGATTGGTAGATGAGTAGATGGATGATGGATGTTAGGATATGCATTCTTCTTAAATTGGAGATTTCGGGGACAAAATCCTTTAAGTAGAGGAGAATGTAACACCCCATAATTTTAAAAAACATTATAATGATAAACTAAAGAATACTTAATTAAATTTTGGGAATTAATTAAAATGGACTATACCATTGCATTCGTCTCGGAATTCTGCTTAAGATAGACTCCGAGTTTGCGTAAAACTGACATCGTATGAAGAAGTTATTAAACTTAGAATTTTGTATACATATAAGTAATATATATATATATAAACAAAACCAGTCCATAAAATCAAAATCGAAGAGCGGGAAGACACACGGGAAATCGACCCATTGGGGGCTGACCTCGGGATCGACCCACCCAGATCCGGGGTAGATCCATTCTTTGAACCTGGACTTGTTTCTTGACCTGATTCGTTGGCTTGAGGCTATATAGAGGACCTCATTTCTATTGTTTTATTCATAAAAAAAATGGAGACAACGAGATGCTGCCCAAACTCAGATTGCATTAACCTATTCTTCTGCAATGACGACTTTTACATATACAAGAATCCCTGGTACAACATCAACACTCTTTTCTCAGTTCTTTAGATCCAGTCCCTATGAGCTTATGTTGCTTTTAGATATAAACATTTAATAAGTAATCCTGACATATTTACAAGTTTGGATCTAAACCTATGCATGTGCATAACCTGAATCATGACTAAACAGATCTGCCATTACATGTACACCTGATCTATTGTTCAGTTCTTTCATGCCTTTCTCTATTATGCCAATTTATGTCATCATATGAATATTTTTCCATTATGCCCATTTCTGTTATCATATTCATATTATTTAATTATGCTCATTTTTGTTATCATATGCTTATTTTGTATGCCTATTTTTGTTATCATACCAGTTTTGTTATAATGCATATTTTTATTCTCTTCTATCCATCCTTCCGTTTTTATTTTTACATCCAGGCTACCTTCGAGCCTAGGCCTATCGTTGCAATATGCGAACGAACGAAATTGGGAATGGTTGGGAATGATAAATTAGGGCATGACGTGTATCGTAAAACATGACTGGGATTTGGAGGCATAACCTATACCGTAATCTAAGACTTTAATTTGGGGCATGTCGTACATGATGATTTGTGACTTGAGGGTAGGGGCACGAAAAACATATGATGAACTTGAATAATTGATTAAGAATGAATATGCCTAAATTTATAGTAAATAGAAACTGTAACCACACTTAGACACGAGGTTAGATTACACTTGTGGTAGAAGTCTGCCTTGAACCGCCCAACAAATCCAGCATCCACAAGTGGTTAATTTAATTTGAGGGGTCTGGTGCGTAAATGTACATGTAACGGTGCTAAGACACGAGGTTAAGACCAACTTGTGGTAGAAGTCTGCCCAGAACCACTCGGCATATCCAGCATCCGCAAGTGGTCGATCTAATGTGAGAAGTATGGTGCATTAACCTACATTAACGGGAAATTATAATAACATGTTAACCTGTAATACTTAACCTATTTAAATCTATGGGGGTTATATGAACATATCAAATTGTGTAAGGGTTAACTAAATATGTTAAATTTGTGGGTGTTATACGAACCCAATAAACTTAACCTGTTTTATACTGGGGTTATGTAGGCTTGTAATCTGTTAGGCATAACTTGTCAAAATCCTAGTTGTGAAAATGCAAGTCTAAAGGGTGGCTTTTATCATCTGTTGTGTGGGATCTGTATCAGTCAGTAACCCATACTTCAATCTAAAGAGGGACCCTGAACTAGGTAGGGTTCAGGGCATGCTTACTGAGCTGATTATAAGAGGTCCATATGGGTGGAGATGTCTGATGGCGCATTCCGACAGAGGCATGTGCTTGCATGGATTTGCCTGGCTGTGAAAATAAGACGCTATAGCACCAGTAGATATGGTTGTGCCTATCGGAAAAAGGGTTTCCATTTTAGGAAGTGATACATCCTACTGTTAGACCAGCACAGGGTATCTACGGGATAGGGAGTCGATCGATTGGGGTAGTAGTTAGGGTGTATGAAGTATGAAGGACACACATTTCTCATGAAATATGAAGGAGATCCAAATTTTAGGATGGATAACAAGACTTTTAAAGGATATGTGTTTGCAAAGGCTTTGAATGGGAAGTTGAAGATACTGTGTAATAAGAAGAACTTTGTTCCTGGGGCTGGAACTTCTAGAGTGGGTGAAAGGATGAATGTTGATGAAGTTAGTGGTGAGGAGAATCCAATTAATGTATCTTCTGATAAGGTTGTGGAAGATGAGGGGGATTCCAGTGATGATATGGGTGTGGAAGATGAGGGGGATTCCAATGATGATGGAGGATGTGGGAGGCTGCAATGTGGGTGTTGTTGACAGTATGGAGGTTATAATTGACAAGTATGGTGACTTGTTAGCTTTGGGGGGAGAGAGGGTTAATGCTGAGGAAAGGAATGATGCTATGGCGTACTCTGATGCTTGCTCTGGGATTATGGGTGGTAAAGGTAAAAGGGATTTGGAGCATAGTGGAGTGTAATGCTGCGCATGAGTGCTAGGAGCTTCGACTACCCTCTGGAAGGTAGTGTTTTCATCCCTGCCTTTTTAAATTCATTATCTAGCGATCAATTGCATGAATTGGGAAGTAGAACTGGATTTGTGATGAATGAGGAATTGATTAATGAGTTTAAGAAGAAGGAATTGGGGAGGGTTAGCAATTCATCATGATTGTAGTTTCATGGAATGTAAGGGGTTTGGGCACTTTTGAAAAGTGTCTTAGGGTCAAAAAATTTCTAAAGTCATGTAAGCCAGAGATTGTACTGTTGCAATAAATTAAGCTTGAATTTCCAGAAGATAATGTGTTTAAATGTTTGGACGGGGTTTATTGGATGGTTGGAGCTTTATACCAGCTAATGGTAGTGCGGGTGGTCTATTTATTGGATTGAATAGTGATGGATGGTTGCTGAAGCAGGAGATTAAACAAACTCATTGTATTCATGTATCACTGGAATGTAGAGCTTCAAAAGTGTCTTACTTCATTTCCAATGTCTATGGTCCTAATTCGAGGAGTGAGAGGAAGATTTTGTGGGAAGAGGGAATTAATTTCTCACATTCATTCTGGGGTCCTTGTCTAATTGAAGGAGATTTCAATGTCACTAGGTTTGAATTTGAAAGAAATGTTAGATGTACTGACCATTCTGGTGATATAGAAGACTTCAGTGAGTTTGTCAGAGAGTGCAATCTCATTGATTTGCCTATGCCAAATAGGAAATATACATGGAGTAGCAGAAGAGATCCTCCTACTTTAGTAAGATTGAACAGATTCTTCATTAGCACTGAATTTGAAGATGTTCGTCCTCTTTCTTCCTAGAAAGGGATTTCATCTTTGATTTCTGATCGTTGTCCAATTTTATTTGACAGTGGTGATAGTGAGAAGAGAAAGGCCGTGTTTAGATTTGAGAAGATGTGGTGTTTGGAAGAGGGGTTCGATGACTTGATTAGAAGGAAGTGGGAGGAGTTTGGTGTTGTTAGGGATGCTATGAGCAGTATTTGTAGAAAATTGAAATTGCTTAGATTTTTTTTAAAGAAATGGAACAGTGAAGTGTTCGGCAATATTAGAGTTAAAAAAGAAAAGCTGGAAAATGAAATTCTTGAGCTTTGCATTTTAGAAGAGGAGAGGCTGTTGGATGTTGAGGAGAAGATGTTACTTAAGAATAAGGAGAGAGAGAGAGAGAGTTGTTAAAAATGATAGATCAAGAGAAAGTTTATTGGAGGCAAAGATCGAGATCTCAGTGTTTGAAGGAAGGACATAATAATACTAGCTACTTTCATCGAGTAGCTAATGGCAGAAGGAGATCAAATTTGATTAGTAGTATTGAGAAAGATGGTGTTGAAATTTCAGCACAGGAATATTTGAATAATACTTTTACTGAATTTTATAAGAAAATTTTTGGGGAGTGTAGTGTGAAACGAGTGGATGTTGACTGGAATTTGTTGTATCTAATCAATGCTAACTTGAGTGGTTTAGATGCACCATTACGGCTGAGGAAATCATGGTTGCGCTTAATGAAATGCCAAGCGACAAGGCACCAGGCCCTGATGGTTTTCCAAATTTCTTCTTCAAGAAATATTGAAATTGGATGCAAGCCGATGTGCTGAAATTGTTTGATGAATTTTATGAAGATGTTTTGAGGTTGGACAAGCTGAGATATGCTAACGTAATGTTGATTCCGAAGAAAGAGGTCAATGTTACTGTTGCAGATTTCAGACCAATCTGTTTATTGAATTGCTCATTCAAGATAATCACGAAGGTGTTAGCAAACCAGCTGAAGTTGAAAATGGAAGTGCTAATCGATAAATCCCAAACTGCGTTTATTAAGGAAAGGTCAATTTTGGATGGGCCGATTTTGGTACAATAAGTGATCTCTCATTGTAATAAGTTCAATGATCCATGTGCAATTCTGAAGTTGGATTTTGCGAAGGCTTTCGACACTGTTGATTGGAATTTTCTCATTGACATATGTAAAGCCAGAGGTTTTCCTGCTAAATGGGTCGAGTGGTTGATTTGTGTTTTTTCTCTAGTACATCGAATATATGTGTTAATGGTATTGTTGGAAAAACTATCAAATCTAAGAGAGGGCTTAGGCAAGGCGATCCACTTTCGCCACTGTTGTTATATTTGGCTGCAGATGTTTTTGCTCAAATTTTGAGAATTAGCGGTGGTAGAGGCATTATTCAGAGTTTTGGTAGTGAGCATATTACCGGCGGCATTAATTCCTTGCAGTATGCAGATGATACTATTATTTTCAGTAAGCCTATTTGTAAATACATTGCTTCTTTGAAAATTTTACTTTATTCTTTTGAGAGTTTACCAGGTTTGAAGATAAATTTCCATAAAAGTCGCGTATATACAATTGGCTGTTCAGATGAGCTCAAATCTTGCTGTTCTGAGATTTTGAATTGTAATGTTGGTGATTTTCCTCTCAATTATTTGGGCATGTGTATCAGGCCAAAGAAGCTTTTGAAACAAGATTGGCATCTGATAATTGACAAAGTTGATCGTAGGCTTGCTAGATGGAAGGGCAATTCTTTATCGAGAGCTGGAAGGCTGGTGTTGGAGAATTTAGTGTTATCTGCTGTGCCACTTTATTGGTTTTCATTTGTGAGATGTCCAAATTGGGCGATGATCAAGATAGATGCGTTGAGGAGGAATTTTTTTCTGGACTAGTTCTAAAGAAACTTCCAGTTTCTCTTGTCTCATTTCTTGGCAACAAGTTTGTAAATAAAAAAAAAGGTGGATTAGGTGTGGTTAACTTGATGATTATGAATTCAGCCTTGCTTTGCAAATGGTTTGGGATTTGATTAGGGATATAAACTCATTTTGGAAGGATTAGATTATAAATACGTGCTATGATGGTTGTTTTGACTAGAATTGTGATTTTTCAAACTGTTCAATGTTTTGGAAGGGAGTTGAGAGCAATGTGAGTTGGTTTAAGATTGGTACCGAAGTTGTGGTGAAAAGTGGGGGGAATATTTCTTTCTGGAGGGACAGATGGCTTCTTCCAATTTCTTTAGAAGCGGAATTTGGCGATTTATTTGCTTTGTCTTGCAATAAAGACTACTCAGTTGAAGAAATGTTTGATGGAGATGTTATGAACTTTAAATGGAAGCTCACTTTTTGCAGAGTGGTAACTGGTTCAACACTGAATCAGTTATGCTGTTTGGTTAGACTGTTAGAAAAGGTTTCTTTACGTGATGAAAGGGATAAGTTTGTTTGGAAGTTAGGCGGTGCTGGTGGATCTTTTAGTGTAAGGAGCATGAATGAATTGTTGAATTTTGGAGGAAGAATTTGGTCATGTTTTGATGTTATATGGAATTACAAAGTAGTTCCTTTAAAAGTCAGAATTCACATGTGGATAGTGATACACGGCAAGCTGAACACTACTGCTAATTCGAGAAGGAAAGGAATGAACTACATTGAAAAATGTGTTTTCAATGATGGTAATGTGGAAGACTTCAAGCACATTTTTTAGGAATGTGTTTTTGCATTATACATTTGGACAAAATGTCTAGTGTTCATGAATGTGGACTTGGCTTGGAGGGATTACATTATTGATCCGTTTGAGTTTTGGCAATATCAGATTGGAGATATTGTAACACCCCGTAATTTTATAACATTAAAATTCACAAATTAAAGTATACTTAATTTTTAGAAAAGAATTAAGTGAAATGGGTTGCGCAGAGAAATATATATATATATATAGATATATATATATAAATTAAAAATTAAATAAATAAATATGCGAAAAAGTTCAAAATAGCAAATTGGGAGGGGGAATAACCGAACCGGCCCATTTTTGAGGTCGACCCGAGCCTCGCTGGGTCGACTAGGGGTTAATCCAGGGTGTTTGGCTGTCAACCCGTGGGCCGATTCGCTCAAATGCAGATTTTGCATTTGATTGGTTCTCATGGTTCAGGGTTAATCTAATGGTCCTAAATAACTTCCTACACATATAAATACATCCTAATGCTAACCCTAAACCTAATTAAAATAGAATAGTTACCGTCGCCATGGAAATCAATGGAGCCGCCGCCAACTAAGAAAGAAGAAAAGCAAATTCAATTCTAATTCTCTCAACCCTAAAGCAAAGCAAAACTCTCTCTCTTTTCTTCTCTAAATTGTGAGTATGATGATCTTAACAAGATTATTATCATTTTAATTAGGTTGAGTTATGAATGGATTATGAGTAGATGATGTGAATTATCATATATGTTGTTGTAAACCCATTTTGCTATCATGTATATTGTAAATCCAATGTTATGTGATGATGATATCTTATATGTTGTAAATCATGCTATGATGATGTTATGTATGTTGAAAGTTTCTATGCTAAGTTGTGATGAATCATACATGTTAAAAAGGCCATGATGTTACCATATATGCTAGTTAGTTCATTAATTAAATCATCATGTTTGGGTTATGTTGATCTATATGACAAGTCACATATGCAAGTTAAATTGATTAGAAAAGTTATGAACATATACCAAGACATCTATTATGACATCTAGAATTATGCTATGACATATGTGATATCCTATGCTAGTTCACACCATCATTATGTTACCTAAAAAACCCCATATGCAAGTTTATGTATAGATTTGGGCTATGATCATATCATATAAATTGAGACATTTAACAAGTTGACACCTTTTGATCCTTAACATGTGTAGTTTATGCAAGTTTCACCCCTATTATGGTTAGATTTATTTTAATTGTCTATATGTTGTGATAATTTATCTTTGTGCTAGGTGTTAGACTATACAAGTCTAGCCTATATTATGCGTTGAATAAGCGAACGTATAAACGTGGGGTAGGGGTAATATTAAGGATTTAATATTAAAAAGTTGGGGTGCAATTGATATGATTTTGCATGCCATAAGTGGATTGCCATAATTGAGTCAATTATGGACATCATTAAAAGTTGACTTAATTAATAATTTGAATAGGGAATTATTAAAATTGGTGTAAAAGATTTTAAGTGTTAATCAATGCTTAGGACACGAGGTTGGACTCGTTTGTGACGTAAACCTGCCCGGACCCGCCCGGCAAATCCAGTGGTCACAAATGTCAGCCCAATGTGAGAGGTCCTAGGCCTAAACTAAAGCATAACGGTTGTAAAGACACGAGGTTAGACTCTTTTATGGTGTAAGACTGCCCGGACCCGCCCGGCAAATCCAGCTGCCACAAATGCCAGTCTAATGTGAGAGGTCTTTATGAGGTTATGGCCTGAATGAATTAAGAAATACTTAACCAGATAAACATGTAAGGTGGGACATGGGGGTTAAGTTGGTGCCTTGGGTGGCATGAGGAATCTAGGGGGTGCCCTTAGTGGCATGTGAAATACGATTAGTAAGACTTAACAAAACACACATGTAAATGAACATGACTAAGAGGGTTAAGTGGGATATACTAGTGACAAGCTTAGGTGGGTAGCTTGTGGGGGCACATTTCGACCAGTATCCCAAACGTATCTTTGTGGGCTCGACCCAAGTCGAGGATGGGACACGCATGCTAGGTTCGACTGTAAGAGGCCAAAACGGGGAGCGGTGGCAACGCAAGTCCAACGGGTTTCGTATGCGTGTGCGGACCCGGGCTGGTAGGTAAGACGTTGTTGCATCGTGTAGGTATAAGCCGTGCATTCTCAAGTTGTATAGGGTTGCCACTTTAGGGGAGTGATACACCCCACTGTGGGGCCAGCACGGGTATCTACGAGTAGGGAGCCGATCGAAAGTGGGTAGTGGGGTACACCTAGTGAAGATAGGGGCAGACGGCGCCTATGTAGTCAGCTAGGGGTACGTAAGGCTATTTATAAAGTTTCTGTGTGAAGCAAGTGGGATCAAACAATAGGGTGACTGGTGTAGTGTAGTGTAGTAATGTGCGGTGCAGTGTAGTAATGTGCGGTGCAGTGTAGTAATCATTCGTTAGAAATTAGGTGTGCCTTTACTGTTATCTTTATCGTTATCTTAAACGCTATCTTTATCTTCCTAAGAGTTCACAGACACTTACTTGTCTTCCAGCTTATGCCTTAGTCTAGTTATTTTGATAATAGTATTGTTAGAATTATCATACTCGCCAGACTTTATGTCTGACCCCCTCTATTTCTATCCTTTTTCTATTCCAGGTCCTCAGGTTGGGCCCAGCTCTAGTGGAGTTTGATTGAATTTCTTCATCTCTCTTTGGAAAGCTTGGACCGTTGAAGTAAAGTCCAGCTTGTTATCTTTTTAATGGCTAATTATGTAATGGGATTATGTATTTTGTTTTTATGAAGATGGATATTGTACTTGGTTATGATCTATGGTTTTATGATGTAACAAATATGTTTAATTTTCGCTGCAATAAAATGAAGTTTTAGATTACCAAGTACTATTTATTATCTGTCTTGTTGTAATTTTTCTGTTATATATTCACTTATAACCTCCATGGAAGTTAATGCATTCCCTTTGTGAGTGACATTAATGGACGTGGGGTGTTACACGTGGTATCAGAGCTTAAGGTTACCAGAACAGATAAAAATACTTTAGAAAAATAGTTATTTTTGGAAGAAGTGCTTTCAAAAACATGTTTTAATGAGAAATTTAAAGAGAAAAGTTTTTAAGAAAAAAAACATAATCCCGAATAGCCCATATGTTTATCTTTCGAATTCTCCATTCTGAATCTTTCCTTTTTCGTTTCAGCATGGCTGAAGATCTTAATCTACTCGACGGTGTAACGATACCAGGATGGTATAGGAGGTTATTAGAGGCTAGGGCCGCTGCAGGTCCAGCCAATGTTCCTCCACCACCAGTTGCACCCGTTCCTCCTCCTCCTCCTCGCGTTGATACTTTTGCAAAGACATGCAAGGAATTCAAGGCTATGGGTGGAAAACCATTTCAAGGGTCAGAAACATTTGTGGAAGCTAGAGATTGGCTTAAGGAGGTGGAAGAATTACTAGAAATCTTTGAAGTAGAAGAAGGGAGGAGAGTTCGTTTAGCAGCTTGGTTGATGAAGGGAGAGGCCTCGTTTTGGTGGAAGGTCACTAATGGGGAGCGTCCTGTTGACTCTTGGGCGGATTTCAGACGTAGGTTCGAGGCGAAGTTTCTCTCAAGGGCGGAAGAAAATCTATATATGGAAAGGTTCTTGACATTGAAGCAAGGAAGCTCATCAGTGAAAGAATATGTCAATAAATTTAATTAGTTAGCAAGGTTTGGCTTGGACTTAGTGAATACGCCGAAGAAGAAGGTGCTGAGGTTCGTGAATGGCTTGAATGAACCATTGCAAGGGTTGGCCATGACCCACATCCCTATGGGGGCCACCTTTGAGAAGTTAGTATAAATGGCGCTTATGCATGAGGAGAAAAGCGCTAAAGCTGATAAGGCACTCGAGAAGAAGGGGGATCAGAAGAAACCACAATAGCAAAAAAAGAAGGGTGGAAAAGACAATAATGGCAAGGGAAAGAAGAAGTGCTTTAACTGTGGAACCCCAGGCCATCTCAGCAAGGATTGCCGAAAGAAAAAGAAGACAGGTTGTTTTCATTGTGGCGATGCGGGACATTTAGTGAAGGACTGCCCAAAGAAGGGGCAGAGGGCAGGAGCTACCTCGGGAGGACAGGTGCAGGCTCTTATGGCACCAGGGCAGGCTAGGGGACAAGTTCAGACTCTCGCGGTCCCACAGCTGCAAGAACGAGGTAGAACCATTTCTGTTGAAAGCTTAGTTTTTCTGTTTGATCATCCTGTCCATACCTTATTCGATTCGGGCGCATCA
This sequence comes from Allium sativum, assembly GCA_030737875.1. Classification (NCBI taxonomy): domain Eukaryota; kingdom Viridiplantae; phylum Streptophyta; class Magnoliopsida; order Asparagales; family Amaryllidaceae; genus Allium; species Allium sativum. The sequence goes on from CM060912.1 coordinate 615,532,199, forward strand.
CATTCGTTTATCTCTACATCATTAGTTGAATCACTGCACTTAAACACCAGTTTAGTAGAGGATCCCTTAGTTGTTTCGAATCCCATAGGGGGCTCAGCTTATTTGTCTATGATGTGTTTGGATTTGAAAATTTCCATACTTAGCGTTGAATTTAGATGTGATGCTTATGTGTTGGGATTCACGGGCTATGGGCTAATTTTAGGAATGGATTGGTTATCCAGAAATGGGGCCGTTCTTGATTGTGAAAGGAGAGTAGTTAGGCTCGTGACTCGCCTTGGTAACACTCTCGAAATTTTCTGTAATCCCATAAATTCGGTTATGCTAAGTTATCTAGAATCGCTTGACGCATCTGAGGAAAATCTACGATCTGTTAGAGTGGTCCGAGAATATTCGGATGTGTTTGAGGAGGTGAAGGGCTTGCCTCCGAAGCGGGAGATAGATTTTCGAATATATCTTGTGGATAATGCGAAACCAGTATCTTTGCCAGTACGCCACATGGCTCCACGTGAAAGGAGGGAACTCGGTAAGCAAGTGAAGGAGTTGCTTGAGAAGGGGTTCATAAGACGAAGTATATCGGAGTGGGGTGCTCCAGTAGTATTTTCCACGAAGGCGGATGGGTCCCTTAGACTGTGTGTGGACTATAGAGAACTTAATAAACTTACTAAGAAGAATAGACACCCACTGCCGAGGATTGACGATCTCTTCGATCAGTTAGTTGGCGCCTCAGTATTTTCGCAGTTGGACTTAGCCACTGGGTTCCATCAGTTGAGAGTGGCTGAGGATAGCATAGACAAGAATGTCTTTAGGACTCCGGACGGTTTCTATGAATGGCTAGTGATGCCCTTCGGTTTGACAAACGCCCCAGCATATTTTGTTGATTCGATGAGTAGGGTGTTTAGGGAGTACCTTAACAAATTCGTGGTAGTCTTTGTAGATGACATCTTGATCTTTTCTAAGGATGAAGAAGAGCATGCCCTACATCTTAGGGAAGTGTTGGAGACCCTACGAGCGCATAGCCTTAAGGCTAAATTTTCTAAGTGTCACTTCTGGAGGAAGGAAGTACGGTTCTTGGGGCACGTGGTTTCCGAAGAAGGGATAGCCGTGGATCCCGCGAAGGTGGTGGTCATCCAAGATTGGAAGGTCCCTAAAAATGCTACCGAAGTGAGAAGTTTCTTGGGGTTGGCTGGCTACTATAGGATGTTTATCAAAGACTTCGCAAAGATATCAGCTCCATTGACACGCTTGACGAAGAAGAACCTAGTTTTCACATGGGACGTAGATGTGATGATGCATTCCAACGTTTGAAGAGAGCTTTGACTTCAGCCCCAGTCTTAGTATTGCCAGACGGGAGTAAGCCGTTTACCGTTTATAGTGATGCTTGTGGGACCAGACTAGGCGCAGTCTTAATGCAAGAGGGTAGGGTAATAGCCTATGGTGGAAGGCAGTTGAGAGCGCATGAGAAAAATTATCCTACACATGACCTAGAATTGGCCGCTATTATTTTCGCGCTTAAGTCTTGGCGTCATTATCTTCTTGGCGAGAAATTCGAATTATTTACTGACCACAAGTCTTTAAAATACCTATTCTCTCAAAAGGACTTGAACTTAAGGCAGCAAAGGTGGATGGAGTTCTTAGCGTCCTATGACTTCGAAATAGCCTATACCCCTGGCAAGGGTAACGTGGTGGCAGACGCCTTAAGTATAAAAAGATTATCCTTAAGTCCTTTGTTTGTTGAGCGGCGAAGTTTAGAATTCATTTCGATGTTTGACTTTAGACCTTCCATTGACTTCGTACCCAGTTTGCTAGCATCCTTGGAGGTCAGACCTACGCTTTTGGGATGGATTGGCGAGGCACAGCGAGACGACCCGCAGTTGGTTGAGTTAGTAGAAAAACTCAAAGGAGGGGAGTCATCAAGCCATCTCCGTAGGTATACCCTAGACGATAAGGGTTGGTTACGTAGGGACGGTAGACTTTGTGTACCAAAAGACGATGACCTAAGGAAGACTATTCTTGACGAAGCACATCGTTCGAAGATGACCATTCATCCCGGCGGGGACAAGATGTACAAAGACATGAAGAGAGTTTACTTTTGGGCCGGCATGAAGAAAGATGTGGCCGAGTATGTCGCTAGATGCTTGGTGTGCCAACAAGTAAAAGCGGAGCAAAAGAAACCCGGTGGGTTGCTTCACCCATTGGAGGTTCCACTATGGAAGTGGGAAAGTGTCTCGATAGATTTTGTGGATGGGTTACCGCGATCAAGGAAGGGTAATACGGGAATTTGGGTTATAGTAGATAGACTTACTAAGAGCGCCCATTTCATTCCCGTGAAGAGTAAGAGGACTGCTCCATGGTTAGCTTCTGTATATGTCCGAGAAATAGTTCGTTTGCATGGTGTTCCTTCTAGCATAGTGAGCGACCGCGATCCTATTTTCACTAGCGAATTTTGGAGAAGCTTACAAGAGGCGGTAGGGACTCAGTTATGTTTGAGCACCACATATCATCCTCAGACGGACGGCCAGACTGAGAGGGTGAATCGCATTTTAGAGGATCTATTGAGGCTATGTATCCTAGACTTTGGGGGTACATGGGAAGAGCATCTTCCGTTGGTCGAGTTCGCATATAATAATTACTTTCAGTCCAGCATTGGTATGGCACCATTCAAAGCTCTATATGGACGACCTTGTCGTTCACCTACATGTTGGTGGGAATCTACGGATAAGATCTTACTTGGGCCCGATATGATTAGGGAGACTTCGGAGAAGATCGACTTGATTCGAAGGAGGATGAAAGCAGCGCAAGATAGGCAGAAATCTTATGCGGATAAGAGGAGGACAGATCTCGAGTTTGAAGTTGGGGACATGGTCTTTGTCAAAGTGTCTCCATTACAGAACGTTTTTCGCTTTGGGTCCGTTGGGAAATTAGCACCAAGGTTTGTAGGGCCGTTTCCTATTAAGGAGAAAATTGGACAGGTGGCGTATAGAGTGGAGTTGCCCGAGAGACTTAGTGGTGTACACGACGTATTCCATGTGTCACATTTGAGGAAGTGCTTGCACGAGACCGCGACATTGGTAGAGCCGAGCTTGCTTAGAGAGGTGGAGATAGAGCGTGATGCGACAATTCGACGAGCTCCTACGTGCATTCTTGGGTCGGAGATCATGAGGTTGAGGAATCGAGAGGTCAGACTAGTCAAAGTGCAATGGGGAGATGATGAGAGCAACGCTACTTGGGAGACGGAAGAGAAGATGCGTTCACGATACCCTTTTCTTTTTGAGGGTATGTCCTTTAATTTCTCCTTTATCGCTTAGCTTGTACTTATCTTATCTTTAGTATATCCTCTCGCTGGTATCTTTGACCTTTAGTTAGGATAATCCTATGGTTGAAACATGTGTTTGAGACATGTTATGTATGGTGGATGCAAAGTGGATGCAAGTGTTTGCTAGTGGTTGCTCGTGGATGCATATACACACACTATTAGGCACCAGATCGGCTCAGTCACTTCATATTGCATATTGCATATATATGGATGTATTTAGTAAAATGGATGTATAATGGTTGTATTATCATATAGTTGCTGCATTCGGGTGGATGGTTGTGCACGCATATAGAATTAATATGTATCATTAGGAATCTTTTGCATACATATTGGACGCATGACACTATCATGAATTGCACTAAGGAGGTCGACTGAATCAGTAGACCGCCTAATTTTGCATTAGATATGGACATATACACACACTGTGCATATAAACATTAAAGCATTAGAAGTCTTTTAAGGACAATGGATGCTGGTGTTTGATGGTTGAGTAGATGGACGATTAGATGGTAGGATATACATTCTTCTTGACTTGGAGATTTCGGGGACGAAATCCTTTAAGGAGGGGAGAAGTAACACCCCGTAATTTTATAACATTAAAATTCACAAATTAAAGGATACTTAATTTTTAGAAAAGAATTAAGTGAAATGGGTTGCGTAGAGAAATATATATATATATATTGATATATATATATATTGATATATATATATAAATTAAAAATTAAATAAATAAATATGCGAAAAAGTTCAAAACAGCGAATTGGGAGGGGGAATAACTGAACCGGCCCATTTTTGAGGTCGACCTGAGCCTCGTTGGGTCGACTAGGGGTTAATCCAGGGTGTTTGGCTGTCAACCCGTGGGCCGATTCGCTGAAATGCAGATTTTGCATTTGATTAGTTCTCATGGTTCAGGGTTAATCTAATGGTACTAAATAACTTCCTACACCTATAAATACATCCTAATGCTAACCCTAAACCTAATTAAAATAGAATAGTTACCGTCGCCATGGAAATCAATGGAGCCGCCGCCAACTAATAAAGAAGAAAAGCAAATTCAATTCTAATTCTCTCAACCCTAAAGCAAAGCAAAACTCTCTCTTTTCTTCTCTAAATTGTGAGTATGATGATCTTAACAAGATTATTATCATTTTAATTAGGTTGAGTTATGAATGGATTATGAGTATATGATGTGAATTATCATATATGTTGTTGTAAACCCATTTTGCTATCATGTATATTGTAAATCCAATGTTATGTGATGATGATATCTTATATGTTGTAAATCATGCTGTGATGATGTTATGTATGTTGAAAGTTTCTATGCTAAGTTGTGATGAATCATACATGTTAAAAAGGCCATGATGTTACCATCTATGCTAGTTAGTTCATATTAATTAAATCATCATGTTTGGGTTATGTTGATCTATATGACAAGTCACATATGCAAGTTAGATTGATTAGAAAAGTTATGAACATATACCAAGACATCTATTATGACATCTAGAATTATGCTATGACATATGTGATATCCTATGCTAGTTCACACCATCATTATGTTACCTAAAAAACCCCATATGCAAGTTTATGTATAGATTTGGGCTATGATCATATCATATAAATTGAGACATTTAACAAGTTGACACCTTTTGATCCTTAACATGTGTAGTTTATGCAAGTTTCACCCCTATTATGATTAGATTTATTTTAATTGTCTATATGTTGTGATAATTTATCTTTGTGCTAGGTGTTAGACTATACAAGTCTAGCCTATATTATGCGTTGAATAAGCGAACGTATAAACGTGGGGTAGGGGTAATATTAAGGATTTAATATTAAAAAGTTGGGGTGCAATTGATATGAATTTGCATGCCATAAGTGGATGGCCATAATTGAGTCAATTATGGACATCATTAAAAGTTGACTTAATTAATAATTTGTATAGGGAATTATTAAAACTGGGGTGAAAGATTTTAATTGTTAATCAATGCTTAGGACACGAGGTTGGACTCGTTTGTGACGTAAACCTGCCCGGACCCGCCCGGCAAATCCAGTGGTCACAAATGTCAGCCCAATGTGAGAGGTCCTAGGCCTAAACTAAAGCATAACGGTTGTAAAGACACGAGGTTAGACTCTTTTATGGTGTAAGACTGCCCGGACCCGCCCGGCAAATCCAGCTGCCACAAATGGCAGTCTAATGTGAGAGGTCTTTATGAGGTTATGGCCTGAATGAATTAAGAAATACTTAACCAAATAAACATGTAAGGTGGGACATGGGGGTTAAGTAGGTGCCTTGGGTGGCATGAGGAATCTAGGGGGTGCCCTTAGTGGCATGTGAAATACGATTAGTAAGACTTAACCAAACACACATGTAAATGAACATAACTAAGAGGGTTAAGTGGGATGTACTAGTGACAAGCTTAGGTGGGTAGCTTATGGGGGCCCATTTCGACCAGTATCCCAAACGTATCTTTGTGGGCTCGACCCAAGTCGAGGACGGGACACGCATGCTGGGTTCGACTGTAAGAGGCCAAAACGGGGAGCGGTGGCAACGCATGTCCAACGGGTTTCGTATGGGTGTGTGGACCCGGGCTGGTAGGTAAGACGTTGTTGCATCGTGTAGGTATAAGTCGTGCATTCTCAAGTTGTATCGGGTTGCCACTGTAGGGGAGTGATACACCCCACTGTGGGCCCAGCACGGGTATCTACGAGTAGGGAGCCGATCGAAAGTGGGTAGTGGGGTACACCTAGTGGAGATAGGGGCAGACGGCGCCTATGTAGTCAGCTAGGGGTACGTAAGGCTATTTATAAAGTTTCTGTGTGAAGCAAGTGGGATCAAACAATAGGGTGACTGGTGTGGTGCAGTTTAGTAATGTGCGGTGCAGTGTAGTAATGTGTGGTGCAGTGTAGTAATCATTCGTTAGTAATTTGGTGTGCCTTTACCGTTATCTTTAACGTTATCTTAAACGCTATCTTTATCTTCCTAAGAGTTCATAGACACTTACTTGTCTTCCAGCTTATGCCTTAGTCTAGTTATTTTGATAATAGTATTGTTAGAATTATCATACTCGCCAGACTTAATGTCTGACCCCCTCTATTTCTATCCTTTTTCCCCCTCCAGGTCCTCAGGTTGGGCCCAGCTCTAGGGGAGTTTGATTGAATTGCTTCATCTCTCTTTGGAAAGCTTGGACCGTTGAAGTAAAGTCCAGCTTGTTATCTTTTTAATGGCTATTTATGTAATGGGATTATGTATTTTGTTTTTATGAAGATGGATATTGTACTTGGTTATGATCTATGGTTTTATGATGTAACAAACATGTTTAATTTCCGCTGCAATAAAATGAAGTTTTAGATTACCAAGTACTATTTATTATCTATCTTGTTGTAATTTTTTTGTTCTATATTCACTTATAACCTCCATGGAAGTTAATGCATTCCCTTTGTGAGTGACATTAATGGATGTGGGGTGTTACAGATATGCTTCCTGTGGATAGAAGAGATATGCTTGGTTTGTTGTTTTTGCTTATACTTGGATTCTCTGGAATGAGAGTTCAAAGAAATTCAAATTTAAGATGAAATGTGTTAATTCAGTTATCATGATGATCCTGGAAGTACTTCGACAACATTGGAGCTAGGGTGCGTGACAGAGCTAGAGGCAACTGACATTGAAGATGGACGAAGTTGCTTGCTATTACTACTTGTAGTGGATGAATATGTAATATGATATGTAATGGTAGTGTATTTCCTTTTGTACTTTGTATGTTGTTTTGGTGGCTGCCGTGTTATGTTGTATGTATGATGGGTTGTATTTTGCTTTCTTTTCATTGGGTTGCTGTCTGTAACTCTATGTAAACCCTTTTTTTGCTGTTTTATTGTAGTCAAGGCATGAATCTTTAGATTCACCACCTTTTATTTCAAAAAAATATAATAGTAAATCCTAACTTCTGAAATATACACAAAATGAAAATTGTGTAGTATTTGTCCGCATCAATTCTATATCAATGACGAGACCAAGTGTGGCATCTATTCATATTAGTTATATTTTAAGGGACCTGTGGTCATGAGAGCTAGCATATCCCACACGTGTATACACATGTGCACGACCTGAGCTTCCCGGACCAAACATGAGATAATAATACATATGTGTAAATGATGGTCCAGCCATAACGGCAGTCCCAAAAAAGGGAAGCATGTTCAAGTGTGTACAGTAAGTCTTGCAGAAGTGACGAAAGTGACATGTTTGCATGTGGAAGAAAATCACACATATCAAATTCAATCATGTATTAATGTAGAGTCTAGTTTTATCAGATATGGTGACAAGTGGTTCAACCGAATGTTCTAAATAAACAAGGCAAAACATGCACCAGTAAGTAGATTGAAGTGTTCAGCAACCAAGGCCAAAAATTTAAACAAGCGACAATTATAGAAAGGAATAATAAGACATGGCACGTGGTGCATAGCACAGTATGGTGCAAGCCCTAGTAAGGGTAACATCCCACGGAAATGTACAGTGTACCATAATACCTCGCATACATTTGCACATTAAATGTAAATACACATATATACGAGAGACATTATGTGTATATGTACACATATATAAATATGTATACCAGCCATATCCTCATATATACACACACACACATATGTATAAGTATACAAACAATTTTCCAATGTCAAACATAGTAACTCATTCCGATTGTCAGGTCAAGCATCGAAGACAATTTCAGTGCATTCATTTAAATGCTTCCTGGTTCAAGACAAAATGGATGCATTCAGGGGTAAACAAGATAAGGCAGCCCAAGCACAAAGTTCCAAATCAATAGGGAAGTGAAGATATACTAATATGTTCCAGGTAAAAAATAAGATAGTTACCACTTTTCTAATAGGTTAAGTTTACCAGTTTCTATATGTCATGAATTTAGATTCTCAAACCCTGGTCCACATTTAATCAATCGCAGGGGTGTAAGGCAAGGCCTGGGCATACAGTGTAAGTTTCAAGCCAATTCATATGTATTCATGTTTTTTTCTTTTAAAACTTGGCATGCAAAACATTAAGGCAGAAAACACTTCTAATACCTAATCACAATTGCGTTACAGTAGTAAGCATATTTATGCATATACCTTGGTGCACATATATTCCTTATTTAATAAGCCTGGCAAAACTGATCTTATACGTACACATTTTTACTTAATATCCCCGACCATAGTAAACCCATCATCACATTGAAACACCCCACCTACATTAAGGTCACTCACAAAGGGAATGCCTTAATTTTGGTGGAGGTTTATAAGTAAAAGCCACAGATAAACTCAAGACAGATATAAATACACATATTTTAAGCAGCGGAAACCAACAGACTTTTATTCATCAATACGTGTTCCAAAACATAACCTTCCATAATTGTCTCAAAATACTTCCATCATTACAACAACATAACTGTCTTGATTATTAAAGAAGCATAAAACATAAATAAAATGACAAAAATCCCCATAGTGATATCCAAAAGCCATAGTCCGAGCAAAAGAGACCCAAATCATACATCTACGTTCTTGGAGCTTGAACAGAGCCTGACTGAGCTGAGTTGTTTCCTCCCTATGGACCTGGGTGGGAACGAAAGAAAAGAAGACAAAAAGAAAATAGGGTCAGACATAAAGCCTGAGTAAATCTAGTAACTCTTCAGTATGTGAATAAGAAAAGGGCATGATAGATATATACTGAAAATAGGATGATGTCACAAGCTAAGGAAGTGTCGAATGTACTATCGCACCCATATTATATCTCTGCATCTATTCGAGTTTACTCTAACAGGCACCCCATGGTGAGGGTGAAGTGATCCCCAACTTTATTTAAAGATCGGCTCCTACTCGCGTTAACATGTGTCATACGGCCCCCAAGAATTGTAGATACCTATGCTGGTCCCACCATGGGGTGTATCAAGACCCATGGTGGCAGCCCCAACAAAAATTCTAGAAGGCATAGGTTATACTACTGGTGTCCCTAGTGCCCTGGTTGTCTGCTCCGAAGTGTGTGCACGCCCGCACTCTGTTAGACCAGCATTGTGCACCCACCGCCGTCGTTTGACCGCTTACAATCAGCCCAGTAATCGTGCCCCACCCTGCCTAGTTTCAGGGTACCGTTGATACCTAAATTGGGTTACTGCTGAAACGGGTCCCTCGTTACCAGGATTTTCTAGTCAAACATGTTAAGTAGTTAAGTGTCTGTATTTACCTAACCCCCACCCACCAATTCTTGTTAACATGTTGAATTTGGTTAAGTGTTATAGTTGACTTAACCCTACCACCTGTCCTTAGCCTCTTAGGAGCACCAGATCATTCACATTAGATAGGTATTGCTACGGTTACTGGATATGCCGGTCGGTTCCGGGCTGGTTTAGACCGTAGCTCAGTCTAACCTCGGGTCTTTATTGGGCTCAATGCTTAACCACCCACATTGGATAGGTATTGTTGTGACTATTGGACAGCCGGGCGGTTCCGGGCAGGTTTACATCACAACTCAATCCAACCTCGGGTTAAGCATATCGTGTTTTCTAAATTTACATATTTTATTAATATATATGTAAATGTCATATCTTTTATTCTTGGGAATAACAATTTATACCGCTTAAATGTCATTGTCATTGGCATGTGCCAAACATGCCAACATATATTTTCATGTTTTACACCCAATGTCATTACCCCCGTTTATACGTTCGCAACGTCATAACAAATGTTGGGCTTGACAGAATTCAGCCCAACTTTATAAGCGTAAGAAAAAAGGGAAATCAAGAACATGTAATATTTGACAACATATAAGGGTGTGTGGCGCATGAACTTGCAATTTAGCGATACTAACATAAATGATGGGTCATGTGAAGTTGCATTCAAATCAAAGTACAACTAAGTAGGTGACATATGAAATGGCATAGTTTACAACTTGTGTTTAAATATGTTTAACTTGGCATAATGTCAAACACATAACTAGCATGGTGTCTATTCACCAAAAGGTCCAATTATAACATTTAATCACATAGCCTATTTCAACATGAACTTGCATAGTTTTTGAAACCCAAACGTACTTAACATAGATCCAATTACACTTGCAAATAAACATGAATTTGCATAGTTTATGAAACCCAAACGATGCTTAACATGGATCAACTACACTTGCAAATAAACATGAATTTGCATAGTTTATGAAACACAAACGATGCTCAACATAGATCAATTATACTTGCAAATAGACATGAAAATGATATCATAGGTTTTGGGTCATGTAGGCATAAACGGTTTCAAGTCTAAAACATGTTTTCATAAATTCTAATTTAGAGTAAGGGAATATACATAGTCCATGCCTTCGGCATATACATAAAGGAATCAATTTATAATCTTTTCCACAAACTTGCAAGTGTCATTGTTTCATATACCATTGTTCAATAGGCTTTCATCAATCAAATTTATGCCACAAACATCAATACATAAGTCATGATAGAACCATCATTATACATAGAATTTTATACAATACAATAACACCATTCTATTTTCATTCACATCCAATCACATCGCAATTCTTATTCATATTCTGAAAGGTCACTATACTTACAACGAATGCAGAATCTTGAATTCTGGATTCTGAATTCTGAAATTGGAATGCGCTCCTTTGGGTAGACTAACGTTGCGTTGAAAACTTTTGATTTAAACTTTAAATCTTCTTCTTAGTTCGAATCGTCTCTAGGCTTTTCTCTTGACGGCTATGTTCAATTCCTCCCTAGCAGCATGAGGACTCCTTTCTCATATTTTTGTGTGAATTTTCAGTTGAGAGTTAGGGCGTATTTTTAGATTTTTAAGTTGTTTTGAGCCGTCAGATGAAGATAAGAGGAATCTTGGCCATTCAAAATTCAGAGTGCCAATCAAGAGGTGACACGTCAGCCCTAGTGACACACAGGGCCTCAGGAATTCAAGCCAGAGTCAGACCTGGCCAGCCAGGTCGACTAGGCAGGTCGACACCCAGGTTGACACTATATTCGACCTGGGGGGGACTAGGTCGACACCATGGTCGACCAGGGGTGACCAGGTCGACTCCATGGTCGACCCTATGGTCGACCTGGTCCCTGGGCGGGAATTTTCCCGCCCAGCCCAATTTGAACCTGAAATTTGAAATTTTGAAATTCAACTGAGCTGTTTGAATTTAAATTTGATTCTGAAACTTCCGAAGGCCATAACTTCTTCATACAGCGTCTGATTCTCGCAATCTCGGACTCTATCTCAAGTAGAATTCCGAGATGAACGCAATGGCGTAACCCGTTTACCATAATTCTTTCATTAGAATTAATTATACTTTAATTTGTGAAGCTTAGTGTTATAGAATTCACGAGGTGCTACATCCCCCCCCCCTTAAAAGGATTTCGTCCCCGAAATCTTCAAGTTATGAAGAATGTATATCCTACCATCCAACAGTCCATCTACTCAACCAACAAACACAGATATCCACTGTCCTTAAAAGACTTCTAATGCTTCATGATCATATGCATAGTGTGTGTACATGTCTTTATCTAATGCAGAAATCAGGCGGTCTACTGATTCAGTTGACCTCCTTAATGCAAATCATGTAAGTGTCATGAATACATTATGTATGCAAATTTTTCCTACTCATAATTCTACGTGAGTGCACAACCATTCATACAAATGCAACGACCATATGACAGCATATCAAGTTTCAACCATATACCAATGAGAATATATATATGCATATGCAATATGGAGTGACTGAGCCGATTTATAACCTAGGGTGTGTGTGTATATGCATCCACGAGCAACCACTAGCAACCACTAGCAACCATTTGCAGCCATCATCCATAACATGTTTTCAAATACATGTTTGCATCCAATTGTTTTCTACCTAAGGAGTTAGGAAAAAGGACCGAGAAGATACACCTAAAAAGATAGATAAAGCATAACTTAAGGAAAAAGAGAGATCAAAGATGTACCCTCAAAAAGAAGAGGGTAGGCAGCGCGTATTCTGTCCTCAATTTCCTAAGTCGCGTCTTCCTCTGCGTCGCTCCACTGAACTTTGACGAGTTTGACTTCGCGGTTGCGTAGCTTTTTCACTTCAGTTCCTAAGATGCGGGTTGGAACTCTCCTCACAGTTGCTTCACGTTCCACTTCGGCTTCTTCTAGAATGCTAGGTTCCACCACTTCCGCTGACTCATGCAAACACTTCTGGAGGTGAGAAACATGAAAGACGTTGTGAACTCCGGCCAGTCTCTCGGGTAGCTCTAATCTATAGGCCATCTTTCCAACCTTCTCGTTGATAGGAAACGGTCCTACAAATCTTGGTGCTAGCTTTCCTGCGGATCCAAAACGAACGACGTTCCTTAAAGGTGATACCTTAAGGAAAACCCTGTCCCCAACCTCAAACTCAAGGTCGGTCCTTCTTTTGTCGGCGTAGGATTTCTGTTTGTCTTAGGCAGTCTTCATTCTCCTACGTATCAAGTCCACTTTCTCCGAAGTCTCTCGAATCATATCTGGTCCAAGTATAAGCTTATCTGTAGACTCGTACCAACAAGTTGGTGATTTGCACGGTCTTCCATACAAGGCTTTGAAGGGTGCCATACCGATGGTCGCTTGGTAGCTATTGTTATAGGAAAATTTCACTAAAGGAAGGTGATCCTCCCAAGTCCCTCCAACGTCAATAACACAAAGTCTTAAAAGATCCTCCAAAACTTTATTCACCCTTTCCGTCTGACCATCGGTTTGGGGGTGATAGGCCGTGCTCAAACATAACTGTGTGCCTACAGCTTCTTGCAGATTCTGCCAAAACTCACTTGTGAAGATAGGGTCTCGGTCACTAACAATGCTGGAGGGTATCCCATGGAGTCGAACTATTTCCTTGAGATAAAGAGATGCTAGAGATGAGGCGGTCCTTCTACTCTTGATAGATATGAAGTGGGCGCTCTTAGTAAGCCTATCCACTATTACCCAAATGCTAGTGTTGCCTCTTCTCGACCTAGGCAGTCCATCAATGAAGTCCATTGAAATGCTATCCCACTTCCACTGTGGGACCTCTAAAGGATGAAGTAGTCCTCCATGCTTCTTTTGTTCCGCCTTGACCCGTTGGCAGGTCATGCACTTAGAAACGAAATCTACCACGTCTTGTTTCATGCCGTTCCAAAAGAAAGTCCTTTTTATGTCCTTGTACATCTTATCACCGCCAGAGTGTATAGTCATCTTGGAATGATGCGCTTCTTCGAGAACCTTCTTTGTTAACTCCCTTGCTTGTGGGATGCATAATCTTCCATCTCGCCTCAGCCAACCCTTATCATCGATGGTGTACCTACTGAGGTGACTGTAAGTCTCACCCCTAATAAGTTTATCAATCACATCGACAAGCTGAGGGTCTTCACGTTGTGCAACCCCTATTGAGTCCAAGAGAGTAGGGCGTACTTCGAGAGATGCTAGCAAACCTGGTACAAAATCTGAGGAGGGCCTAAATTTAAAACTGGCTATATACTCCCGGCTTTGCCTTTCCACAAAGAGCGGACTTAAGGTTAGTTTCTTTCGGCTCAACGCGTCTGCTACTACGTTGCCTTTGCCAGGAGTATAGGAAATTTTAAAGTCATACGAGACAAGGAACTCCATCCATCTTTGCTGCGTCAAGTTAAGATCCTTCTACGAGAAGAGATATTTCAATGATTTATGATCAGTGTATAATTCAAACTTCTCACCTAGGAGATAATGATGCCAAGACTTAAGCGCAAAGACGATGGCGGCTAACTCAAGATCATGCGTTGGGTAGTTCCTTTCATGAACTTTTAATTGTCTTCCATCATAAGCTACTACTCTTCCTTCTTGCATTAGAGCAGCGCCTAGTCCCGTTCCACATGCATCCGTGTATACTGTGAACATTTTGCTTCCATCTGGCAAAGTCAGAACTGGGGCTGTTGTGAGAGCCCTTTTTAATCGTTGGAAAGCAAACTTGCAATCCAAATCCCAAGTGAACGCCAGATTCTTCTTTGTTAGCCTTGTGAGTGGGGCTGAGATTTTCGCGAAATCCCTAATAAACTTTCAGTAAAAACCGGCTAGCCGAAGAAAGCTTCGAACTTCGGTTGCATTTCTTGGTGTCTTCCAATCTTGCACTGCCACCACTTTCGCGGGGTCCACGGCCAACCCTTCTTTGGACACTATATGCCCCAGAAATCTTACCTCTTTTCTCTAGTAGTGACACTTAGAGAATTTGGCTTTTAACTGATGTGAACGAAGAGTTTCCATGATTTCTTTTAGATGCTGAGCATTCTCTTCCTCATTCTTTGAGAAGATTAAGATATCATCTACGAAGACAACCACAAATTTGTTGAGGAATTCTCTGAACACCCTGCTCATTAGGTCTACGAAATAAGCAGGTGCATTTGTCAAGCCGAAAGGCATGACAAGCCACTCGAAGAAACCATCTGGGGTTCTGAACGTCGTTTTATCAATACTATCTTCAGCTACTCTTAGCTGATGGAACCCAGTTGCCAGATCAAGTTGGGAGAAGACCGTTGCGCCTACAAGCTGATCAAACAAATCGTTGATTCAGGGAAGAGGGTGCCTATTTTTGTTGGTCAATTTTTTTAACTCCCTATAGTCGACGCAAAGGCGAAGTGAACCGTCCGCTTTGGTTGCGAACACCACTGGAGCACCCCATTCCGAAATGATCCGTCTAATGAACCCCTTTTCAAGAAGTTCTTTAACCTGCTTACTGAGCTCCTTTCTTTCCCTTGGAGCCATGTGCCTGACAGGTAAAGCTACAGGCTTTGCGTTATCCACAAGATATATGCGGAAGTCTATTTCCCGCCTCAGAGGTAAGCCTTTCACCTCCTCAAAGACATCCGGATATTCCCGGACTACTCTAATCGATTGCAAATTTTCATCAGAAGCATCAAGCAACTCTAGATAGCTAAGCATAACAGCATTCAAAGAATTACAAGAAATTTCTAGAGTGTTACCAAGCCGAGTCAAGAGCCTAACTACTCTTTTCTCACAATCAAGAATGGCACTATTACTGGATAACCAGTCCATGCCTAAGATCAAACCATACCCCGAGAAGCCTAAGACAAAGGCATCACAACTAAACTCAACGCTGAGAATAGAGATTTTCAAACCCAAACAAACCATTGATAAGTAAGCGGAGCCCCCAATTGGATTTGAAACTACTAAGGGATCTTCTACCATACTAATGTATAGATGCAGAGATTCTACTAAGGCAGACGAAATAAAAGAGTGCGATGCACCAGAATCAAAAAGTGTACGAACTGGATGATCATAAAGATAGACTACACTTTCTACAGAAATATTACTACCTCGTTCCTGCTGAGGTGCCACTAGCGCATGAACCTGACCCCCTGAAGTGGATCCAGCTTTCTGTCCCTGCCCTTTCTTCTTTGGACAGTCCTTAGCTTGGTGCCCAGTCTCTCCACAATGAAAGCAACCACCCATCTTCGCCTTCCTTTTCCGGCAGTCATTTGATATATGGCCCACAATGCCACAGAAATTGCACCTTCTCTTCTCACGGGGCTTATTGTTCTTCCCTCCTTTCTTGAAGTCTGTTTTCTTTGGTTGTAGACTTTCTTTCTTCTCTTCCACCTTAGTTTCTTTCTTGCCGTGGTCTTCCTCATGTAGCAACGCCATGTCCACCAAGCTTTCATAAGTCGCTCCCGTGGATACATGGGTCCTGGCAAGGCTGTGTAAAGGCTCATTCAAACCCTTGACGAATCGAAGTGCCTTCTTGTGTTGGGTGTTTACTAAGTCTAACCCAAATCTGGCCAGTTGATTAAACTGATTAACATATTCCCTGATTGTCATGCTCCCATGTTTCAGAGTTAGAAACTTCTCCATTTGCAGGCTTCTTTCTGCTTGGGAGAGGAATTTCATCTCAAACCTTGTCCTGAAGTCTTCCCATGTTTCCACCGCCCTCCGAGCATTGGTAACATCCCACCAATAGGAAGCCTCATCCTTAAGCAACCATACCGCTAGTTGTATCTTTTGCCTGTCATCCACTCCAAAGATGACAAACAGATCCTCAGTCTCCTTTAGCCAGTTTCTTGCCCCTAAAAAGGATTATGTCCCATAAAAGTCTTTTCCACCCATTGCCTTGAAGTCTCTACATGTTTTTGCGAAGGCATTTCCACGAGGAGGTGGAGGAGGAGGAACCGCGGCCACCGGAGGAGGGATGTCTGCTGGGCCCGCGCCATTGGCCCTTGCTTCTAAGTACCTCCTAAACCAGCCGGGAATCAGCACTCCTTCCGGGAGGTTAAGGTCTCCAGACATGCGGAAACAGAAAGGAAAAATTAAAAACGAAGGATAGAGAGAGATAGACGGGGCACATGGCTTTGGGGGATTTTGTCTTTTCATAAATATAACACTTTTTCTTGAATAACGCTTCTTTAAATTTTCTTTTTGAAAACAATTTCAAAAACTTTTATCTTATCTGGTAAACCTATGCTCTGATACCAAGTGAAACACCCCACCTCCATTAAGGTCACTCACAAAGGGAATGCCTTAATTTTGGTGGAGGTTTATAAGTAAAAGCCACAGATAAACTCAAGACAGATATAAATACATATATTTTAAGCAGCGGAAACCAACAGACTTTTATTCATCAATACGTGTTCCAAAACATAACATTCCATGATTGTCTCAAAATACTTCCATCATTACAACAACATAACTATCTTGATTATTAAAGAAGCATAAAACATAAATAAAATGACAAAAATCCCCATAGTGATATCCAAAAACCATAGTCCAAGCAAAGGAGACCCAAATCATACATCTACGTTCTTGGAGCTTGAACAGAGCCTGACTGAGCTGAGTTGTTTCCTCCCTGTGGACCTGGGGGGGGGGATGAAAGAAAAGAAGACGAAAAGAAAATTGGGTCAGACATAAAGCCTGAGTAAATCTAGTAACTCTTCAGTATGTGAATAAGAAAAGGGCATGATAGATATATACTGAAAATAGGATGATGTCACAAGCTAAGGAAGTGTCGAATGTACTATCGCACCCATATTATATCTCTGCATCTATTCGAGTTTACTCTAACAGGCACCCCATGGTGAGGGTGAAGTGATCCCCAACTTTATTTAAAGATCGGCTCCTACTCGCGTTAACATGCGTCATACGGCCCCTAAGAATTGTAGATACCTATGCTGGTCCCACCATGGGGTGTATCAAGACCCATGGTGGCGGCCCCGACACAAATTCTAGAAGGCATAGGTTATACTACTGGTGTCCCCAGTGCCCTGGATGTCTGCTCCGAAGTGTGTGCACGCCCGCACTCCGTTAGACCTGCACTGTGCACCCACCACCGTCGTTTGACCGCTTACAATCAGCCCAGTAATCGTGCCCCACCCTGCCTAGTTTCAGGGTACCGTTGATACCTAAATTGGGTTACTGCTGAAACGGGTTCCTCGTTACCAGGATTTTCTAGTCAAACATGTTAAGTGGTTAAGTGTCTGTATTTACCTAACCCCCACCCATCAATTCTTGTTAACATGTTGAATTTGGTTAAGTGTTATAGTAGACTTATCCCTACCACCTGTCCTTAGCCTCTTAGGAGCACCAGACCACTCACACTAGACAGGTATTGCTACGGTTACTGGATATGCCGTTCGGTTCCGGGTAGGTTTACACCATAGCTCAGTTTAACCTCGGGTCTTTATTGGGCTCAATGCTTAACCACCCACATTGGATAGGTATTATTGTGACTACTGGACAGCCGGGCTGTTCCGGGCAGGTTTACATCACAACTCAATCCAACCTCGGGTTAAGCATATCGTGTTTTCTAAATTTACATATTTTATTAATATATATGTAAATGTCATATCTTTTATTCTTGGGCATAACAATTTATACCGCTTAAATGCCATTGTCATTGGCATGTGCCAAACATGCCAACATATATTTTCATGTTTTACACCCAACGTCATTACCCCCGTTTATACGTTCGCAACGCCATAACAAATGTTGGGCTTGACACAATTCAGCCCAACTTTATAAGCGTAAGAAAAAGGGGAAATCAAGAACATGTAATATTTGACAACATATAAGGGTGTGTGGCGCATGAACTTGCAATTTAGCGATACTAACATAAATGATGGGTCATGTGAATTTGCATTCAAATCAAAGTACAACTAAGTAGGTGACATATGAAATGGCATAGCTTACAACTTGTGTTTGAATATGTTTAACTTGGCATAATGTCAAACACATAACTAGCATGGTGTATATTCACCAAAAGGTCCAATTATAACATTTAATCACATAGCCTATTTCAACATGAACTTGCATAGTTTTTGAAACCCAAACGTATTTAACATAGATCCAATTACACTTGCAAATAAACATGAATTTGCATAGTTTATGAAACCCAAACGATGCTTAACATAGATCAACTACACTTGCAAATAAACATGAATTTGCATAGTTTATGAAACCCAAACGATGCTCAACATAGATCAATTATACTTGCAAATAGACATGAAAATGATATCATAGGTTTTGGGTCATGTAGGCATAAATGGTTTCAAGTCTAAAACATGTTTACATAAATTCTAATTTAGAGTAAGGGAATATACATAGTCCATGCCTTCGGCATATACATAAAGGAATCAATTTCTAATCTTTGCCACAAACTTGCAAGTGTCATTGTTTTCATATACCATTGTTCAATAGGCTTGCATCAATCAAATTTATGCCACAAACATCAATACATAAGTCATGATAGAACCATCAAAATACATAGAATTTTATACAATACAATAACACCATTCTATTTTCATTCACATCGAATCACATCGTAATTCTTATTCATATTCTGAAAGGTACTATACTTACAACGAATGTAGAATCTTGAATTCTGAATTCTGAATTCTGAAATTGGAATGCGCTCCTTTGGGTAGACTAACGTTGCGTTGAAAACTTTTGATTTAAACTTTAAATCTTCTTCTTAGTTTGAATCGTCTCTAGGCTTTTCTCTTGACGGCTATGTTCAATTCCTCCCTAGGAGCATGACGACTCCTTTCTCATATTTTTGTGTGAATTTTTAGTTGAGAGTTAGGGTGTATTTATAGATTTTTAAGTTGTTTTGAGCCGTCAGATGAATATAGGAGGAATCTAGGCCATTCAAAATTCAGAGAGCCAATCAAGAGGTGACATGTCAGCCCTAGTGACACACAGGGCCTCAGGAATTTGAGCCAGAGCCAGACCTGGCCAGCCAGGTCGACTAGGCAGGTCGACACCCAGGTCAACACTATGGTCGACCTGGGGGGGACCAGGTCGACACCATGGTCGACCTGGGGTGACCAGGTCGACTCCATGGTCGACCCTATGGTCGACCTGGTTTCTGGGAAGGAATTTTCCGGCCCAGCCCAGTTTGAACCTGAAATTCGAAATTTTGAACTTAAACTGAGCTGTTTGAATTTAAATTTGATTCTGAAACTTCCGAAGGCCATAACTTCTTCATACGGAGTCCGATTCTCGCAAACTCGGACTCTATCTCAAGCAGAATTCCGAGACGAACGCAATGGCGTAACCCGTTTCCCTTAATTCTTTCATTAGAATTAATTATACTTTAATTTGTGAAGCTTAGCGTTATAGAATTCACGGGGTGTTACACACATCAAACAATAAGTGTGTATTTTCCTCACGAAACAAAATGTCCATTTACCAACATTTACCCAACACTGCGGATACACTATACATATGTACATATCAATACATATGTACACAGACATATAAATGCATGTATTCACATGTTGCCTTAACATATATACATACTCAACTTATGGACAAGGGTTTCACAAGAATAGTGGTGTGTGGAAATGGTAGAATTTTAAAGGAAGCAGACAATATTACAAAGTCAATACAATTACCCAAGTACGAATAGTAAGCTCGTATGTTTTCAGGCTTCTGAAATAAGGTGGAGTGACTATTCATGTGTTCAGGTTTCAACAAATGCAAGTAAGGACATGCCGGCAAGCAAATCAAAAGATAGACATGCAAGCTAGCAGTAGGGGACATAGTAATACGAATTGTGGCAGAAATTATAGGTATACACAGCCATGACAACAAAGATAACCAACAAGTTCAAACGATCAGTCTAGAAAAAAAACTAAAGGACTAATATTGAATCATTGACAAATGCAGTATTTGTTCATGACAGTTCAAGTAATGAATCTGTTCTACCGAATTTAATAAGCTAAATCATGTGTAGTTTGTTCTTATCAGTTGTAGCATCCCAGAAAAAATCGATACTCGAGTCTCGACACTAACACATCCATTGTCTAAACTCAAGTATCGAAAACCCAGAAAGCTAATAGAAAGAAGTTAGAGGGTGAGAGAAGAAATAAAGAACATTAGAATAGAAGAATAAGAAGATCAGAGTCTCACAGCGGAATGGACAAAATATAATAATCAATAATACTTTATACAAGAAGAATTGTATACATATAATTATAACATCATAGTATACATTCAGATAAATACAACACACAGCGGAAATAAAACTAGTACCGGTACTTATATGGAATATGTCTCAACTTCAACTTCTTCTCTGGAACTCCATGCGAAACCTAACTTGATAGTATGCTCGGTCTGACCTGAGCATATTTGAAGAAAAGAAAAATTCATCCAGATCAATCTGGAATACTTTCAATGATAAACTCATATGGCAATCAACTTATCTAACTTTAGAAATCCCTTTGAAAGAAAAGGATAATAGTAAGAATAGTCCACACATAAACACGGACGGTTTTTACCTTACTATAACCCAAAACACTTTTGATATATAAAAATACAATGATAGTATAATAGTGTCTATCAAATCACAAGTAAATAACCATTTAATAGAACGCTTGCATCTCACGCTCTACATATTTATTATAAAATCAAAAACTGCAGGGGGTTTATTGGAGATTGGATTCCAACTAAGACAAGTTATTGGACCACCTTCCGATTAGTGTGCTCTAGAGGGTATACACTTGGGTTCAACAAGAACATCTGGCGACCCGGCCACAACTAGCGACCACTCATTTTACTTGAGTGTATCGAATATATTATCACCCTACGTCTTTTTATTATATGCCTGCCAAAATACCCAGGAGATACATAATCAAAAGAAGAAACAAAAAAGGATTTTCTCTAGATTGGTGACAATATACCCTGCTTGGGTATGATCCACCTAGCCATGTTGCCTACCCGATTTTTGTTATTTCCTAGTTGTGAAGCTAGAGGCTATGTTTATCCTTTTAGAACATCTGGCCATCATTCACTTTGAATGCAACATCATCAAATCCATCACATCACTAATTGATGTCTACAAATATACTCTGGGTGTTAAGCAAGAGAATTTCTCCATCACCAAACTTGGTATATTTGTAAAAATCAACGTACGTGAGTTTTTAGTAAATACTCTGTCAGAAATTCTTCCATACAAGTCATCCAGGAACAAGATGAACCAAAGGCACCCTCCTACCACATCCTAGGAATCACCCTATAGATCAGTAGCAAGTAGTCCTTGTAAATCCGTAGATTCCAATCACGATAGAATCACTACCGAAATATTTCGAGGGGTCAGCTAGAGAAATTTAATAATTAATTCTTCTGCTCATGAATATTTACGGTCTTCAATGCTCCGTACATATCCCTGCAAATTAGTTTTCAATCATAATGTTGATTCGAAGTGGTTCTGGGTCTAGTTCCTATCCCGGTCTCTTCTAAACAACACGTCAAAAAGGTCCAATAATATTTCATTGATAGTCGGTGTTTTAACTATCAATCTTAAAACAGTACGGTCAAGTATATTGGTAGCTCAGGCTCGTATTATTTCAAATCACTTTTTAAAACTTTTTTCGATCTTGGAAATCATTCCATCATTTAAAAATCGATTTCAGTTAATTATCACGATAAAACTATACTCTCATCCCTTAATAATATACATACTTACCAATCTCCTTTTTACCTCTCTTTATTTAAAAATATTATCACATTCGGTACTCTTCCATTTCCTGGAAATATTGCCTTGCAATCTTAAACCGCCTTATTATGCCTTAATTTTGATTATCATAAATTAAAGGTATAAACACAATTACTGATTACCGATTCTTATATGCCTAACAAAGTCGAATTATTACTTTAAACCTGAGTGGTCTTATTTATGTTTAAAGATCTTGGCCATGCTACTTACATTACAAAATCACACACTATCAATGCAATTATATTTCAAAATTTCCAATAATCGTTGCAATATCCTCCTATTGAAATTATAACTACTTCCATTAAATCCTTTCCATCGCAAACTACAATTATTCTACGATAATAGTGAAGTCGTCCAAGTAGGGGTATTTTATTTACCTCTCAGACCTTGATCAACGACGTTCTTATCTTAGAATAAATAGTAGTTCGTAATTAAAACCCAACTTACTTAAAATATAAATCACATCTTAGTACATATTCGATTATCTTCTTAAATAAATTATATTTAAGAAGTAATCACCTTAAATACAATTACTTCCTTATAAATCGAAGTGAAAATGGTTAATTATTAACCAATGCTTAATTAATACAATAATCGTTAATTAAAAGGTAAATTTGTTTTGAAGAATCTTATCAGATATTCGTTCATAATACTTGTGATTAAAAACATTCAATTTAGTCAACTTTTAAACTATCGGTAAATTCGTTAACCGGTTCCAATTACCTCTTCATGTTAGATTAATAAAATTATTCTAATAATATTTTTTAATTATTTATTTTAAGTATAATTACTCAAAATATTAACCCGAAGGTTAATTATAATTTATTTCACTTACAAACATTTTCAATCGTCAAATAATCTTTTCGTGATATTTTATAAAATCGATTTATAAAAATCGTTCATTTTTAGAACTTCATTACAATTTAAAATATAATTAAAAACTTGTTTAAGTTATAAAATAAATTTTATAACTTAAGTTCGCTAATTCATCTGACGACAAATCAATGTTTAAACAAAAGAATGGGTTTTAGGCCATTCACTGCCAATTCCTTAATCAATATTATATATTGATTCCAACAACGTTGAAAAATAAAACAGTTTTTAACAATGATGGGGTTCAATCAGTTCATATATAAACAATATAAAAATTAGCAGCATACATAATATTTGAGGAATCCTGTCGGATTCCTTCAACCTGCTCTTCCCTGCTCACAGATCATTATAATATTTTATAATAGCATACAATTTTATGTTAATGTATTAAACGACGATCATTAATTAACGCCAACCATTCAATCAACAATAGGCATCCAAGGCATCCAATCAACCAAATTATATATCAACCAAATTTTAATTATACGAATTTAACACATCATAGTATTTCAGAAATATGTGGGAATCAACTCACCTTTATTTCGATGACTGATTTCGCGATGTTTCATATAATTTTAAACAACATTTAAAATTACATGAAATCCTGACTGCATCCAACTCTGAACGAACCAGCTTGTACGCGTAGCCTTCGTTGTCGCGATCCCAACGGATCCGATTTTGCGAAATTCCAATAATCTACGAGCAAGTTATCACGATTTAAATATTTATTTTAAATTAAATAAATGTAAACCCTAATTAATTAACTAAATTATTATTACCTTTTATTCTTCAATACACGTCATTAACGTAGATCAATCCTCTCACGTTTTATGCCAGTTAAACACTCCTAACGTTTGAAAATACCACGCTCTATAGCAATTCATCTTCATCTCTTCCATGCATACGTCACTGTCAAGTTCTTCACTACCAAAATCTGAATCCTTGTTAGCCCAATGCTCCCTCCAACTCACGAAATGCTCCATTTATTATGATATTCTTCTTCTTTTTATCAAAACTACAACTTCCTCTATACCACTGTATACTTCTTTCTCCAACATCATTACTTCTCCTCATGATATAATGTGTGAACCCATACCAGCAGTCACGTTCACACACACCTACAGGTTGTCTTTCATTCCGAAGTATGAAACTCCACGCAAATGCCTACTGTTACCCCTTCTTCATCTATGCTCCCTCTAGTTAAACGCATCAGAAAACTCCATGCACAGACCTCTTTACCTTAAGACTCCCCCTTTCATGTATCCAGTCCATCTCTCGAGCTCACTACCACCACGTTAATGACACGCTCCTCCTCCTTGGAAGGCCCATTCTTTGTCGAGCTTCCAATCCCTCCAACGCCTGCTGATAGAAATGCGTCTAAACTTCATGTAGTGTTTTCTGTTAACAATTGAACTCCCCCTCCTCTCTAATTCTCACCAAACCCCATGAAATCGCTTCTGTTAAGGTCGAACTGCTCCCCAGAGCCTCTCGCAGATGATCACCGTGCCACCTCCAAGGACAGCCTGACCACATGCCATTGATGTCGCTACCTCGGCAACCGTAGCTCCGCCACACCGTGCTTCTCCACGTGGAAACTACCCACGCATGCTTCTCTTTCCTTCCCCATTTCCTTTACTCCACTACAGTAACCAAATATTGAAACTCACCACCGCACACTATAGCTTTATTTATCCCATAAAAACACGTTAGTACATTACCCAGTTTTCTAGTTTCCATGCCCACGTTTGGTTTTCAAAATGAGCCCTTGCTCCATTTATCCATGTGTCCTCCCCAAGCTTGCTACCCAGGAACAACAAAACCATGCCACAACTAAAAACTCCCATCACCAAGAATCCCGAGCATGCACTCATCGACGCACTACCGCTCATCTAACCGAAACCCGCGCTGCCACTGGTCGGCACACCCGCCAGTTCTCCTCAGCTAGCTCACGCTACCCAACCTACGCTACTTTTGTTTTCACATATATATATATATATATATATATATATATATATATATAAAGATAGGGAATGATTTCAGAGTGAGGAAAGTAGAGAGAACATAATGGACTTAATAGGGAAAGAATTTGAAGATAAGAAGAGGGTCAGTTTCAATGGGTACATCATAGGTTTGAAAATTTCGAACGTAGTGTGGAAAATAGGTCACTAAAATGAAAAGAGACAGGTGGTCCGTGCTTCTTTAATTCGATTGATTTAGGTTAGATACGTTATAAATAATAGTAAAGATTTGTACGTTCATTTTTATAGAGTCAACCAATCTTGCCGCAAATCTTGAATGAGACAAGGAAATCTTACTTTATGTAAATTGCATTATGCATTTAATTATAACTACGCCTAAAAAATCTTGTCCAAATTCGAAACCAATATTTAATTATATTAAATAAATTGCTTTGATTTATAAACAATTCCACATCGACTATTTTAAATTTTCATTTGGACATAACTTACAATATATAAGCTAAAATTTCGATTTTTCTCTTTTATTAGAAAATTATAATCAAATGGATTCAAACGTTTCTTGTTTCACAGAATTACGACGTATAACGGATTGTATATTCAATTGAAGTTCAAAACATAATATTACGAACTACCGCAATGTTTCGAGTTCGTTTTAAATTAAATATAAATTATATATTCAAGTTCTTTTTAATAAACGAAATAAATATTATAAATCCATTTATAATTACAATTCAATATTTAATATAATAAAATATATTAAATATATAACCACTAAAAATATGGGGTGTTACATTCTTTCCCCCATAAAAGAATTTCGTCCCCGAAATTATTAAGTAAGAAGAATGTTGAAAACACGATTAATTTTAAAATAATTAATTAACAATATTATCAAAAATATTCTAAGTTTTTAAAATGTTCGAAAAATTTGCCAGCACCTCCTCTATATTGTTCGATCCAAACAACTATAGTTCGCCACTCAGGGCCTTATATCGATCAAAAGAAAATAAGAGTTAAGTGGTAACCAACTCAGGGGGTATAAAAACAATCACTCAATCAATATATTAAGGTTCACCTATTTGTCAGGCACCTTAATTCCAATTTCGAAACAAACCAACTAGCTACTCTTCATCTTTCAATCTGTACTTCCAATCTGTGTAACCAAATCAACTCCATAGTCTTCTGGAATCTGTACTTAACTCCATTCATAAGTAACAATCTAGGGTTAAATAATTTGTTTCATTTCATAACCGATTTTACTCCCAATTCAGTATACTGAATTTATCTCCTTGCTTCCTATTCATTCAATTCCTTATTAACTCGTTGACGAATTTAATTTAACCAACTACCATCCAATAAATCAAACAAATCACAATAAAATCAAATCATCCCATATTTAACTTAGTTTAATTTAAATTCCGAATTATTTAGTTATATATTAAATTTCATATTGACAAATTCTTCTGGTTATAATAAAAAATCCTCAATCTCATTTGAATTCCACAATCGTATTGAACTCTAATTCAAGTCAACACTAATAATATTATAAGAAAATTAAAATTAACGTTCTTTATGAATACATTAGCAAAAATAATTTAAAATAATTTTATATCAGATTACAAATACATGCTCTGATATATATATATATACACTCAAACTCAATCAAGGGTAATACTCACCCCTATCTCTATTGAGTTATGCCACAGAGCCAAGGTTACTACTCAACCAATAGCTCTGATACCAACCGTTGCGTCCCGGAAAATTCGATACTCGAATCTCGACACTAACACATCCTATGTCTAATCAAGTATCAAAAACCCAGAAAGCTAATAGAAAGAAGTTAGAGAGTGAGAAAGAAAGAAAGAAATATTAGAATAGAAGAATAAGAAGATCAGAGTCTCACAACGGAATGGACAAAATATATGTAATAACCTGGAAATTCGAGCCAATTTAAAAATTTTATTTTGGCGATTTTAGTGAATTTTGAATATTTAAAATGAATTATTTTAAATAATAATGACGAGAAATTTAAAATGAATAGAAATAGAACGTATATATTAATATAGACCGTCGTATGAATATACATATTTATTTTAAATTATAAAAGGAATTGAAAATGGCGCGGTAGTTCGAAAATTCGATTTTGAATTTTAAATGAATGTACAGGATTCAAAATAAACCAGATTTTAGCGAAACCAAAAAAATATTAGAATCTATTTGAGAATATCTTTCCAACGAATCCGAAAAATCGAAATTTCATTGCGGGGATTAAAAGTTATACCCAGTTGAAATTTCAGAATAGCCGCTATGGAATTTCGGCCCTTAAAAATGGAAATTTTGCAAACGACCTCTGTTTTCGACGAAACCACTTTTGTTGGATCCGGGGTGTCAAATTTATGCTAGATTGTAAAATTTGTAATTTTTTAAATCAATATGTGAGCGTGGCAAAGGAAAACGCATTTGACCAGTTTTAGTTGATTTTAATCGACTGGAAAATGACCATTTTTCAAACGGTCTTCAAATTTGACGAAATTAGTTTTGTTAGGACCGTATCATCAATACAAAGCTAGAAATAATTTTTTTGTAATTTTTAGAGTCTGTATATGGCCCCGGTAAATTGAAATGTACGTTTAAAATTGAATATATATTGATTTATATTTTAATATGATAAAAACCTACCAAGAAAGCTGAATTGAGTTACGAAACATATCCCATTGTGTTCGGAATGGGGGTAATTAGCTAGGGACGACAGTCGGTGGGTCTCGTTTTGAGTTCGAAGTAGGAAGTTACATTTTGGAAAATTAATTAAGTAATTAATTTAATTATAAAATACCCTCACCTTTCCCTCCTCTCTCTCCTATACCGTGGTCAACTCCCCCTTTGCCCCAAATCATCGTTCAGACCTAAAGTTAGAAAAAAAAAGAGGAGGGAGGAGGAGCCCGACACTCCTCCGATCAGGGCGCCACCACGCCGTTTGACATGCCACCCCAACCGCCGAGCAGATCGACGGCGATGCCCTCCCCCGACGTGCCTCTCTCCTCCTTCGATTCCCCCTTCTCCTTCCACCGCGAAACCCATTACCACCCATCTCGAACCCCAAATCGCACAGCCCTAGCCCCCTCGAGCCGACGCTCCTCCAACCCGCCACCCCTGCCGCGTCCATCCGCCACCGTCCCGACAACTCCGTCAACCCTCCTTTTATAAAAACGTTGTAAGTCTTTTATTTATTTTATCTTCACTTATTTATTAAAAATCAGTTTTTTTTATGTAAGTAAAAACATAATTTTTCATGATAGAAAAGATTTGATTTTTTTTTAATGTATGAAAGCTTATATTTTCATATAACATGAGGTTTAGATTTTTAAATACGTAAAGAAACGATTTTTTAATATGAGAAAAGATTTGATTTTTCATCATAAGAGAAGGATTTGATTTTATAGTGAGAAAGTTTTGATTTTTTTTTAGATTAGAAAGTTTTGATTAATAAAACAAGAAAAGTTTCTATTTTTAAACAAGAACACCTTAGATATTTAACATAAGAAAAATATGATTTTTACACTATAAAATTGGACTTTTTATTTATATGAACAACAAAAAATACGATTTTTAACCGTATAAAGATACGATTTTTATCGATGTAAAAATAGAATTTTTATCTATATAGTAGCAATGTAAAAATAAATTTTTTATCTACATAGTAGCAATGTAAAAATAGAATTTTTATCTATATAGTACCAATGTAAAAATAGAATTTTTATCTATATAGTAGCAATGTAAAAATAGATTTTTTATCTATATAGTAGCAATGTAAAAATAGAATTTTTATCCATATAGCGTAGTAATAAAAATGTGATTTTTATATACATAGCAACAATATAAAAATGCAATTTTTATATATGTATTGGATATGGACAACGAAAGTGACAAAAGGCGAGCACGGCAAAGATTTTCTACATATGAAGAGTCGTGGTGTTTGGTTTAGCTTTTCGGTGAGAACTCCTCACTTTTATTTTGTTTTCTAGTTGAAATATATACTAGGATGCAGAAGTTGCTTAGTAGCACACGACACCCGTCGTCCACAGACCATGGATGACTTATTTATTTGAATGTTGTGTTGTGTAATTTTATTGTGTGATGTGGAATGAAATAAAATATTTTATAGTGGAAAATATTCTATAGTTAAAAATATAATTTTTAACGTGTATATAAAATAAATATTTATAAACGAATCAGATGATTTGTTTATATACAACCATTTGACTGATATTGATTGGGACGATAAATTTTACACACCGCCCAACTGCACAAATAAAAATCTGTTTTTGTTGATTTGAAACCCCACACGAGTGTTGGGATGATATTTGGCATACACTAATCCCAATTATTGAGTTGTATGTCGATCGATTGGTTGACAGACTGCGTAAGCGTTAATTATTTATATTTAATGCTTATGCAGTTGTGTGGTGCACTCTGGATGATGGTTGATGATTTATCATTGCTATTCTATACATGTGTTGTAGGGAATCCATATAATTAACATTATATGGTAATTGATTGGGCCTCATTCCAATTTGGAAAATAAGGAATGTTATAAAAGTAAATTTAAGTGTTGAATAGAAAGTAAATTCATGTGTTGAATAGAAAGAATAAATATTCATGTGTTGAATAAAATAAATATTCATTTGTTGAATAGAAGAAAATATTCATGGGTTGAATAAAATAAATATTCATGTGTTGAATAAAACAAATATTCACGTGTTGATTAGAAGAAAACATTCATGTGTTGAAAAGAATAAATATTCGTGGGTTGAATAAAATAAATATTCATGTGTTGAATAGAAGAAACATTCATGTGTTGAATAAAAGCCGTGTTGATTAGACAGAAGCCATTTTGACGTGAACGATATTTATATCGATTTTATTCATTTTTATAATGAATATAGAAAAGGAAGTGATTTCAAAATATAACGTTTTAAAAAATATTATCATTTGTAGATTAATGATACATAATATTCAAATTTGATTAGAAATTGAATATGAAGTTGAAATCGTTTCGAAAACGATTTTAAAACGATTTATAAAATACGTTTTGAAAGGAAATTGACGAAATATATAATATATATATACATATTATATATAATGGCCTGAATAGAACACGCCGCGCCGCGGTAGTTCGCGAATTTCGACCATTGACTTCGAATGGATATTATGGGAGATCCGACCGTCAGTTTCTCCTAAACCCGGAACCGTTGGGTTCGTATCGAAAAGAGCTTTCTAACGAATGTTAGTGATGTAAAATCTAACAGTTGGATTTGGAATTATGTCCAAATCAAATTTGGAAAAGGTCGCTATAAGTGCAGTTCGATGGCCAATGTTGGAAATCGACTGTACGTGCCTTGATAAAATTATTAAAAATATCAATAATTTGTGTAAAATCATAAGAAATGATTTGTGAAGTATGAAAAATTCCAAATTTGAAAAGATAAAAATAGATTTTTATCGAAATGAACTGCTTTTGAACTAGAATTAAAATCCATTTATTTTTAAAATAAATAAATTGGATTTGAAATGGTTTTAAAAGTAACCAGAATTTCCAATAATTGAATTGGAATGGATTTGAATCGAAATTGTCTTTGGAATATTTCGATGTTGGATTTCGTGATGATACAGATATTGTTATGGGAATTTGAAAGATATATTAATATCGTTATTTTGAATACGATATTTGTTGGTCGTAGAATTTGATATTGAATATAAGCCGATATATTTTCTATTCAGAGCCTTGTATTTAATATCAAATGTGATTTTGGTTTGTCGTGAATGGTGTCTTCATTAACACTGTTCTTAAACCCAATTGAGAAAAAGATTAAATCTTTTTATTTAAATTTAATGAAGTGTACTAATTAAATTGTATTTAACTGGAATTGAATTGGAATCAATTTTTGGGTTTATCGTGAACGGTGTTTTATATAACACTTGTTCTTTAACCCGATAATTAATGGAATGTGATTTTGGGTTTATCGTGAAACGTGTTTTAGATGACAATGGTTCTTTAATCCAGTTAAAGGCAGGATATTGATTTGTGGGAAGATTAAAACTAAGTGGAGTTTTAATGAATCTTTAATTAGATTGAAGTGATCGAGAATGGGGTATCACCAGTTTTGCTCCAGGCGATAGTTAAATCTTTAATTAGATTTGAATGTGAAATGGTAATTAAATTTACCGATAACACCGTGGTGTTAGATATGAAGTATGACCAGTTTCACTTTATAGGATGAATAGGTTGGGATTGGGAAATAAAATAAATGATTACTTCTGTGTGGTTCGCTAATCCCGACTAATTTGAATTGATATTCAAAAGAAGATTAAAGAATAAATTTAAAGAATTTATCTTTGATAAAATTAATGGGAACTTTTCCCAAAGTATGAGAATATTTGAATAAAGGAATATTCTTAATTGGAATGAGGCATATGTTGTGTTTGTGTAACACTTGTTTATTATATACGTGAGTTATTTAGAAAGACCAGCTTTATCCCATTATGAATAACTGATTCGACGTGGTGTCGAGGATGAAGACGGTGGTTGAAGACCGGAGGTCTTCACATCGTTTGGGTGATTACTGATGATCTTGATTGGGTTGTACACCCAAGAGGAGGGAATCAGTGGTGATCGTCCAGACGTACTTGGAGATCGATGGATATGCGAGGTGTAAGGTGCCTCCGGTTTCGTTCAGACCCAGAACGAACTTGTAAATGGACTATGTGTCTGACATTGGATTTTATTCTGTGTGATTTATTTCTATTAAATATATATCTGTTTGGCGGCGGAGAATTTATTCTCTTGATTAACGCCCTTCTTTGAGACGTACGAGCTCAGGGGTTATATATTGATGGATATCAATCACATGGAGTGAATTGCCTATGTGGCAAATGATCAAGGCTTCTGTTGAAAAGCAATGTCTTGTGGTTGATGATCAAAGCACCACCTGTGTGGCATAGCTTTGTGTAGCGTTGATTCGCGAGCCTCACACCCCAGTTGTGAACCCAAAACGGGAGAGGACCTCAGGGAGGGCATGCGTTTCCTTCTAGCTAGGGTGGTGTCAGTGACCTACCAGCCCTGACATTTATATTATTTTCACCGGTGTGGTTGTTGCTGTTGCGATGCGCCTCAGATATATCGGTGATTGTGTGGAGCCAATGGAGTTATTTGGCTCATTTACGCCCCAAAGGGTGGGGAAATGTAGTGTTCAGGCATAATAATCCACATTGGTGGACCGGCTTGACGATCCAAGGCTTGTCTGCGTGCTTGCCTGAGGCTCGGGCTAGAGAGTCTCGAATCGGTAGAGGACAATCCCTGGCCTCGGTTCACAGAGGGAAATCCAATTTCCAAATACGTGACTTTGCGGTTTTGATTATAGAGCTTAGTATGGCGACATGATATATGGTACCCATACCGTCTATGATTGATATTTATGATTAAAATTGTTTTGACACTATGCACTTATAGTAGTATCAAAGGATTTTTTTTAACGTACCAAGCATGTTTGGCTATTATAAGGGAAAACCCTTTCCTCCGGCTTGTGTTGCATTATGTGATGGGACCTGGGTCTTATAATAGCTTCATTTTTACAAAAAGCATTGCGCTGTTTTGTTATATGCACTAGTCTTCTTGGGAGGAAACCCGTTCCATGTTATACGGCGTGGTCCCTTGATATATCTTATTTAAAGTAAAGCTTTAAATAACTGTTTTAGTTTTTACACCAGTCACATGACTGACCTGGAGTTTATTGTTTTAACCTAAACTATGGGTGCCCTTATTTTGACACGGGCAGCTAGTAGTTTTGGTTTTGCAGATTTAAATTCATAGGATCCTGATTTACAGCTGGAATGATATCCAGAAAGCTCTGTATCCATATATCTCCTTCAGTTGTTCTTTGTATTATTTTCCGCTGCGATGTATTTAAATGTAATTTAAATCTCTGATATTTTCTGTGTGATATTTATTCATACTCTGTAATATTCTTGTATTCTGATGGAATTATTGTAATAAACAATGAAATGTTCTTCTGTTTGCGTTCCAATTTGTCGTGTTCTCAAAACAATCAGGGGTTTCGAACGGTCTTGGTCGGTTTAGCGATCGATTCGGATCGAGCGAAATTCCTTTTCGTTACATGTGGTATCAGAGCTTTAGTGTACAGAGCTCGGAGAACAAGACACATTAGAACCAAACGAAAGAATTCATCAGAAATTGGATAATATCCAATGAGAATAACTCGTTAGAGATGGGATTAGTAGTATCCTAGAACAAGTGTTAAGAGTGATGTTTTTAAAAATAAAAGTGAAAACAAGTTTTGTTTTGAAAATTTAATTCAATTATTCGTATTTGAATATTTATTTGTATTGATTTGGACAATCCAGTATATAAAGATTTTGCGTATACGTCTTATCTGCATGTATTTGAAGTTTTAATATACTGGATAGATATAGAATCGCACTGTAGTCGACTGGAACGATTCTGATGACGGGTACCCATCATCAGTGTTGTGTTCGAGTTTCGAAAGTGGGATAACTACATATCTCTAATTTACTGCTGTGAGAACCAAAGCTAGATAGGGCCTATTGTTGTGATTTGGAACCAAAAATGTGATTTTTGACTATATATCAAAGTTATGTGATTGAAAAGATAATCAACTAATTGATTGCTGATTGTGTTGTCTGATTAGTGGTTGATTAATTAAATGTTGAACCTTTAGCCAAATTGAACCAAATAGTGAATTGTATTGAAAATTTGTCGCATTTGCATACACATACATGTACTAACATTGAACAGGTCATAGCAACGAGGCTAGAGAAGAGGAATAAAATTGTTTGCCCGACAAATAGGTACATGTTTATTGTATTTCTTGGGTTTTTGATGATTTTATGAGCCGATTGACTAGCCCTTGGCTGTTTATTTTTCTTTTTGGATTGGTGAGGGCCATGGGAGGCTATATGAAATATCCCGAAGCTCCTGGTGCAGGGGAGGTTATGGCGAAATTTTTCGAAAATTTAGGGTGTTAGCCAAATTTTTGAAAAATTTGAAAAGTTCTTAGAAACTGAAAAGTTGAAGAACTTAAGCCATAATGAAAATAAGGAAAGTTGAGTTGATTAGTTAAAACTTTCGGCTTCACTCCTTTTTGGGGACGAAAAGTTATAAGTGGGGGAGATTGTAATAACCCGGAAATCCGAGCCAATTTAAAAATTTTATTTTGGCGATTTTAGTGAATTTTGAATATTTAAATGAATTATTTTAAATAATAATGATGAGAAATTTAAAATGAATAGAAATAGAATGTATATATTTATATAGATCGTCGTTTGAATATAAATATTTATTTTAAATTATAAAAGGAATTGAAAATGGTGCGGTAGTTCGAAAATTCGATTTTGAATTTCAAATGAATGTACAGGATTCCAAATAAACGGATTTTAGCGAAACCAAAAAAATATTAGAACCTATTTGAGAATATCTTTCCAACGAATCCGAAAAATCAAAATTTCATAGCGGGGATAAAAAGTTATACCCAGTTGAAATTTAAGAACAGTCGCTATGGAATTTTGGCCCTTAAAAATGGAAATTTTGCAAACGACCTCTGTTTTCGACGAAACCACTTTTCATAGATCCGGGGTGTCAAATTATTGCTAGATTCCAAAATTCGTAATTTTTGAAATCAATATGTGAGCGTGGCAAAGGAAAACGCGTTTGAACAGTTTCAGTTGATTTTAATCGACTGGAAAATGACTATTTTTCAAACAGTCTCCGAATTTGATGAAATTTGTTTTGTTAGGACCGTATCGTCAATACGAAGCTAGAAATAATTTTTCTGTAATTTTTAGAGTTTGTATGTGGCCCCGGTAAATTGAAATGTATGTTTAAAAATGAATATATATTGATTTATATTTTAATATGATAAAACCTGCCAAGAAAGCTGAATTGAGTTATGAAACATATCCCATTGTGTTCGGAATGGGGGTAATTAGCTAGGGACGACAGTCGGTGGGTCTCGTTTTGAGCTCGAAGTAGGAAGTTACTTTTTGGAAAATTAATTAATTAAATTATAAAATACCCTCATCTTTCCCTCCTCTCTCTCCTATACCACGGTCAACTCCTCCTTTGCCCCAAATCATCGTTCAGACTCGAAGTTAGAAAAAAAAATAAAAAGAAAAAAGAGAGGAGGGAGGACGAGCCTGTCGCTCCTCCGATCAGGGCGCCACCGCGCCGATTGACGTGCCACCACAGCCGCCGAGCAGATCGACGGCGATGCCCCTCCCCGACGCGCCTCTCTCCTCCTCTGATTCCCCCTTCTCCTTCCACCGCGAGACCCATTACCCCCCCCCCTCAAACAGTTTTTGTAATGTAAGTAAAAATATAATTTTTCATGTTAGAAAAGATTTGTTTTTTTTAATGTATGAAAGCTTATATTTTTTATATAACATGAGGTTTAGATTTTTAAATACGTAAAGATACGATTTTTAATATGAGAAAAGATTTGATTTTTTATCATAAGAAAAGGATTTGATTTTATAGTGAGAAAGTTTTGATTTTTTTTAGATTAGAAAGTTTTGATTAATAAAACAATAAAAGTTTACATTTTTAAACAACAACACCTTAGATATTTAACATAAGAAAAAAAATGATTTTTACACTATAAAATTGGACTTTTTGTTTATATGAACAACAAAAAGATACGAT
The DNA here is from genome assembly GCA_030737875.1 of Allium sativum. Taxonomy (NCBI): domain Eukaryota; kingdom Viridiplantae; phylum Streptophyta; class Magnoliopsida; order Asparagales; family Amaryllidaceae; genus Allium; species Allium sativum. The sequence goes on from CM060912.1 coordinate 615,568,096, forward strand.
TTTTAACCATATAAGGATACGATTTTTATCGATGTAAAGTTAGAATTTTTATCTATATAGTAGCAATGTAAAAATAGAATTTTTATCTATATAGTATCGATATAAAAATAGAATTTTTGTCTATATATTAGCAATGTAAAAATAGAATTTTTATCTATATAGTAGCAATGTAAAAATAGAATTTTTATCCATATAGCGTAGTTATAAAAATGTGATTTTTATATACATAGCAACAATATAAAAATGCGATTTTTATATATGTAGTGGATACAGACAACGAAAGTGACAAAAGGCGAGCACGGAAAAGATTTTCTACATATGAAGATTGGTGGCGTTTGGTTTAGCTTCTCGGTGAGAACTTCTCACTTTTATTTTGTTTTCTAGTTGAAATATATACTAGGATGCAGACGGTGCTTAGTAGCACCCGACACCCGTCGTCCACAGACCATGGATGACTTGTTTATTTGATTGTTGTGTTGTGAAATTTTATGTTGTGATGTGGAATGAAATAAAATATTTTATAGTTAAAAATATAATTTTTAACGTATATATAAAATAAATATTTATAAATGAATCAGACGATTTGTTTATATACACCCATTTGACTGATATCGATTGGGACGATAAATTTTACACATCGCCCAACTGCACAAATAAAAATCTGTGTTTGTTGATTTGAAACCCCACACGGGTGTTGGGATGATATTTGGCGTACACTAATCCCAATTATTGAGCTGTATGTCGATCGATTGGTTGACAGACTGTGTAAGCGTTAATTATTTACATTTAATGCTTATGCAGTTGTGTGGTGCACTCTGGATGATGGTTGATGATTTATCGTTGCTATTCTATACATGTGTTATAGGGAATCCATATAATTAACATTATATGGTAATTGATTGGGCCTCATTCCAATTTGGAAAATAAGGTATATTACAAAAGTAAATTCATGTGTTGAATAGAAAGTAAATTCATGTGTTGAATAGAAGAAAATATTCATGGGTTGAATAAAATAAATATTCATGTGTTGAATAAAATAAATATTCACGTGTTGATTAGAAGAAAACATTCATGTGTTGAAAAGAATGAATATTCATGGGTTGAATAAAATAAATATTCATGTGTTGAATAGAAGAAAACATTCATTTGTTGAATAAAAGCCGTGTGGATTAGACAGACGCCATTTTGAGTGAACGATATTTATATCGATTTTATTCATTTTTATAATGAATATAGAAAAGGAAGTGATTTCAAAATATAACGTTTTGAAAATATTATCATTTATAGATTAATGATATAGAATATTCAAATTTGATTAGAAATTGAATATGAAGTTGAAATCGTTTTGAAAACGAATTTAAAACGATTTATAAAATACGTTTTGAAAGGAAATCAGCGATATATATATATATATATATATATATATATACACACACACACACATATATATTATATATAATGGCTTGAATAGAACGCGCCGTACCGCGGCAGTTCGCGAATTTCGACCATTAACTTCGAATGGATATTACGGGAGATCCGATCGTCAGATTCTCCTAAAACCAGAACTGTTGGATTCGTATCAAAAAGATCTTTCAAACGAATGTTAGTGATGTGAAATCTAACGGTTGGATTTGGAATTATGTCCAAATCAAATTTGGAAAAGGTCGCTGTAAGTGTAGTTCGATGGCCGTTGTTGGAAATCGACAGTACGGGCCTTGATAAAATTATTAAAAAATCAATAATTTGTGTAAAATCATAAGAAATGATTTGTGAAGAATTGGGATGAAAAAGATAAAAAGAGATTTTTATCGAAATGAACTGGTTTTGAACTAGAATTAAAATCCATTTATTTTTAAAATAAATAAATTGGATTTGAAATGGTTTTAAAAGTAACCAGAATTTCCAATAATTGAATTGGAATGGATTTGAATTGAAATTGTCTTTGGAATATTTCGATGTTGGATTTCGTGATGATACAGATATTTTTATGGGAATTTGAAAGATATATTAATATCGTTATTTCGAATACGATATTTGTTGGTTGTAGAATTTGATATTGAATATAAGCCGATATATTTTCTATTCAGAGCCTTGTATTTAATATCAAATGTGATTTGGGTTTGTCGTGAATGGTGTCTTCATTAACATTGTTCTTAAACCTAGTTGAGAAAAAGATTAAATCTTTTTATTTAGATTTAATGAAGTGTACCAATTAAATGGTATTTAATTGGAATTGAATTGGAATTTATTATTGGGTTTATCGTAAACGGTATTTTATATAACACTTGTTCTTTAACCCGATAATTAATGGAATGTGATTCTGGGTTTATCGTGAACCGTGTTTTAGATGACATTGGTTCTTTAACCCAGTTAAAGGCAGGATATTGATTTTTGCGAAGATTAAACTAAGTGGAGTTTTAATGAATCTTTAATTAGATTGAAGTGAATTGAGAATGGGGTATCACCAGTTTTGCTCCAGGCGATAGTTAAATCTTTAATTAGATTTGAACGTGAAATGGTAATTAAATTTACCGATAAATCGTGGTGTTAGATATGAAGTATGACCAGTTTCACTTCATGGGATGAATAGGTTGGGATTGGGAAATAAAATAAATGATTTGTTCGGTGTGGTTCGCTAATCCCGACTAATTTGAATTGATATTCAAAAGAAGATTAAAGAATAAATTTAAAGAATTTATCTTTGATAAATGGGAACCTTTCCCAAAGTATGAGAATATTTGAATAAAGGAATATTCTTAATTGGAATGAGGCATATGTTGTGTCTGTGTAACACTTGTTTATTATATACGCGAGTTATTCAGAAAGACCGGGTTTATCCCACTCTGAATAACTGATTCGACGTGGTTTCGAGGATGAAGATGGTGGTTGAAGACCGAAGGTCTTCACATCGTTTGGGTGATTACTGATGATCTTTATTGGGCTGTACACCCAAGAGGAGGGAATCAGTTGGTGGTCGTCTAGACGTACTTTGAGATCGATGGATATGCGAGGTACAACGTACCTCCGGTTTCGTTCAGACCCAGAACGAACTTGTAAATGGACTGTGTGTCTGACATTGGATTTTATTCTGTGTGATTGATTTCTATTAAATATATATCTATTTGGCGGCGGGGAATTTATTCTCTTGCTTAACGCCCTTCTCATAGACATATGAGCTCAGGGGTTATATATTGATGGATATCAATCGCATGGAGTGAATTGCCTGTGTGGCATGCCTAAGTGGCAAATGATCAAGGCTTCTGTTGAAAAACAAAGTCTTGTGGTTGATGATCAAAGCACCGCCTGTGTGGCATAGCTTTGTGTAGCGTTGATTCGCGAGCCCCACATCCCGGTTGTGAACCAGAAACAGGAGAGGACCTCAGGGAGGGCATGCGTTTCCTTCTAGCTAGGGTGGTGTCAGTGACCTACCAGCCCTGACATTTATATTATTTTCACCTGTGTGGTTGTTGCTATTGCGAGGCGCCTCGAATATATAAGTGACTGTGTGGAGCCGATGGAGTCATTTGGCTCATTTACGCCCCAAAGGGCGGGGAAACGTAGTGTTCAGGCATAATAATCCACATCGGTGGACCGGCCCTGACGATCCAAGGCTTGTCTGCGCACTTGCCTGAGGCTCGGGCTAGAGAGTCTCGAATCGGTAGAGGACGATCCCTGGCCTCAATTCACATAGGGAAATCCAATTTCCAAATACGTGACTTTGCGGTTTTGATTGTAGAGCCTAGTATGGCGACATGATATATGGTACCCATGCCGTCTATGATTGATATTTGTGATTAAAATTGTTTTGACACTATGCACTTATAATAGTATCAAATGATTTGTTTTTAACGTACCAAGCATGTTTGGCTATTTTAAGGGAAAACCCTATCCTTCCGCTTGTGTTGCATTGTGTGATGGGACCTGGGTCTCATAATAGCTTCATTTTTTCAAAAAGCATTGCGCTGTTTTGTTATATGCATTGGTATTCTTGGGAGGAAACCCGTTCCGTGTTATACGGCGTGGTCACTTGATATATCTGATTTAAAGTAAAGCTTTAAATAACTGTTTTAGTTCTCACACCAGTCACATGACTGACCTGGAGTTTATTGTTTTAACCTAAACTCTGGGTGCCCTTATTTTGACACGGGCAGCTAGTAGTTTTGGTTTTGCAGATTTATATTCACATGATCCTGATTTACAGCTGGAATGATATCCAGAAAGCTCTGTATCCGTATATCTCCTTCACTTGTGCTTTGTATTATTTTCCGCTGCGATGTATTTAAATGTAATTTAAAACTCTGATATTTTCTGTGTCATATTTATTCATACTCTGTAATATTCTTGTATTCTGATGGAATTGTTGTAATAAACAATGAAATGTTCTTCTGTTTGCGTTCCAATTTGTCGTATTCTCAAAACAATCAAGGGTTTCGAACGGTCTTGGCCGGTTTAGCGAACGATTCGGATCGAGCGAAATTCCTTTTCGTTACAATATAATAATCAATAATACTTTATACAAGAAGAATTGTGTATATATAATTATAACATCAAAATATACATTCAGATCAATACAACACACAACGGAAATATAACTAATACCAGCACTTATATGGAAACATCTCAACATCAACTCCTTCTCTGGAACTCCAAGCGAAACCTAACCTGGTAATATACTAGGTCTGACCCTAGCACATTTGAAGAAAAGAAAAATTCACCCGGATCAGTCTGGAATACTTTCAGTGATAAATTCATATAGCAATCAACTAGTTTAACTTTAGAAATCCCTTTGAAAGAAAAGGATAATAGTAAGACTAGTCCGCACATAAACACGGACGATTTTTTCCTTACTATAACCAAAACACTTTTGATATATCAAAATCCAATGATATTATAATAGTGTATATCAAATCACAAATAAATAACCACCTAGTAGAATGCTTGCATCTCACGCTCTACATATTTATTATCAAATCGAAAACCGTGTGGCGTTTATTGGAGATTGGATTCCAACTATGACAAGGTATGGGACCACCTTCCGATCAGTGTACTCTAGAGGGAATACACTAGGTTGAATAAGAATATCTTGCAACCCGGCCACACATGACTGACCACTTATTTAACTTGAGTATATCGAATATATTATTACCCTACCACTTTTTATTACGTGCCTACAAAAATTCCCAGGAGATAAAAAATCAAAAGAAGAAACAAAAAAGGATTTTCTCTAGATTGGTGACACTATACCCTGCTTGGGTATGACCCACCTAGCCATGTTGCCTGCCCGATTTTTGTCATTTCCTGGTTGTTAGGCTAGAGGCTATGTTTATCCTTTTAGAACATTTGGCCATCATTCACTTTGAATGCCACAACGTGAAATCCATCACATTACTAATTGATGTCCACAAATATACTCTGGGTGTTAAGCAAGAGAATTTCTCTAAAACCAAACATGGTATATTTGTAAAAATCAGTGTACTTGAGTTTTCAGAAAACACTCTATCAAACATTCGTCCATGCAAGTCATCCAGGAACAGGATGAATCACTGCCGAAATATCTCTAGGGATCAGCTAGAGAAATTCAACAATTAGTTCTTCCACTCAAGAAGATTTACGGTCTTCAATGCTCTGTACATATCCCTGCAAATTAGTTTCGAATTGCAATGCTGATTCGAAATGGTTTTGGGTCTAGTTCCCATCCCAGTCTCTTCAAAACAACACGTCAAAAAGGTCCAATATTATTTCATTGATAGTCGGTGTTTTAACTCTCAATCTTAAAACAGTATGGTCAAATATATTGGCAGCTCAGGCTTGTATTATTTCAAATCACTTTTTAAAACTCTTATCGATCTTGGAAATCATTTCATCATTAAAAAATCGATTTCAATTATTTATCACGATAAAACTATACTCTTAATCCTTAATAATATACATACTTACTAATTTTCATTTTACCCTCTTTATTTAAAAATACTATCACATTCTGTAACTCTTCCATTTCCTAGAAATATTGCCTTGCATTCTTAAACTGGCTTATTATGCCTTAAGTTCATAACTTAACGGTATAAACACAATTACCGATTCTTATACGCATAACAAAGTCGAGTTATTACTTCAAACCTAAATGGTCTTATTTACGTTTAAAGATCTTGGTCGTGCTACTTACATTACAAAATCACGCAATATCATTGCAATTATATTTCAAAAAATTTAATTATCATTGCGATTTCCTCGTATGGAAATTATAACTACTTCCATTAATTCCTTTCATCACAAACAACTATTATTCTTTGATAATAGTGAAGTTGTCCAAGTTGGGGTATTTTATTTACCTCTCAGACCTTGATCGACAATGTTCTTATCTTAGAATAAATAGTGATTCGTAATTAAAACCCATCTTACTTAAAATATAAATCACATCCTAGTACATATTCGATTATCTTCTTAAATAAATTATACTTAAGAAGTAATCACCTTAAGTACAATAACTTCCTTATTAATCGAAGTGAAAACGGTTAATTATTAACTAATGCTTAATTAATACAATAATCGTAAATTAAAAGGCAAATTTATTTTGAAGAATCTTATCATATATTCGTTCATAATAATTGTGATTAAAAACATTAAACTTAGTCAACTTTTAAACTATCGGTAAATTCGTTAACCGATTCCAATTACCTCTTCATATTAGAGTAATAAAATTAATCTAATAATATTTCTTAATTATTTATTTTAGGTATAATTATTCAAAATATTAACCTGAAGGTTAATTATAACTAGTTTCACTTACAAATATTTTCAAACGTCAAATAATCTTTTCACGAAATTTTATAAAACCGATTTATAAACATCGTTCATTTTTAAAACTTCATTACAATTTAAAATATAATTAAAAAATTGTTTCAGTTATAAAATAAATTTTATAACTTAAGTTCGTTAATTCGTCTGACGACAAATCAACATTTAAACAAAAGAATGGATTTTAGGCCATTCGCTGCCAATTCCTTAATCATACTATATATTGATTCCAACAGCGTTGAACAATCAAACAGGTTTTAACAATAATGGGGTTCAATCAGTTCATATATAAACAACATAAAAATAAACAATATACATAATATTTAAGGAATCTGGTCGGATTCCTTTAACATGTTCTTCCCTGCTTCACAAATCATAATATTTTATAATAGCATATAATTTTAATTTAATGTATTAAGCGGCGATCATGTAATTAACGCCTACCATTCAATCAACAATAGGCATCCAATCAACTAAACTATATATCAACCAAATTTTAATTAAATGAATTTTGCACACCATAGCATTTCAGAAATATGTGAGAATTAACTCACCTTTATTTCGATGACTGATTTCGCGATGTTTCATATAAGTTTAAGCAACGTTTAAAATTACATAAAATCCCGACTACATCCAATTCTGACTGAACTAGCTTGTACGCGTAGCCTCCTTTATCCCGATCCCAACGGATCTTGTTTTGCGAAATTCCGATAATCTATGAGCAAGTTATCACGATTTAAATATTTAGTTTAAATTAAATAAATTTAAACCCTAATTAATTAACTAAATTATTATTACCTTTTATCCTTTAATACACGTCTATGCCGGTTAAACACTCCTAACATTTGAAAATACCACGCTCTGTAGCAATTCATCTTCATCTCTTCCATGCATACGTCACTGTCAAGTTCTTCACTACCAAAATCCGAATCCTTGTTAGCCCAATGCTCCCTCCAACTCACGAAATGCTCCATTTATTATGATATTCTTCTTCTTTTTATCAAAACTGCAACTTCCTCTATACCACTGTATACTTCTTTCTCCAACGTCATTACTTCTCCTCATGATATAATGTGCGAACCCATACCAGCAGTCATGTTCACACACACCTACAGGTTGTCTTTCATTTCGAAGTATGAAACTCCACGCAAATGCCTATTGTTACCCCTTCTCAGTCCATGCTCCCTCTAATTAAATGCATTAGAAAACTCTATGCACACACCTCTTCACGTCAAGGCTCCCCCTTTCATGTATCCAGTCCATCTCTCGAGCTCACCACCACCACGTTAATGACACGCTGCTCCTCCTTGGAAGGCCCATCCTCTGCCGAGCGTCCAGTCCCTCCCATGCCTGTTGATAGCCATGTGTCTAAAATTTCAATAGTGTTTTCTGTTAACAGTCGAACTCCCCCTCCTCTCTAATGCTCACCAAACCCCATGAAATCGCTTCTGTAAAGATCGAACTGCTCCCTAGAGCAATTTGTAGATCGTGCCACCTCCAAGGACAGTCGGAACACACGCCATCGCTGTCGCCACCTAGGCAATCGCTGCTCCACCACACCATGCTTCCCCACGTGGAAACTACCCATGCATGCTTCTCTTTCCTTCCCCATTTCCCTTACTCCACTATAGTAACCAAATGTTGAAACTCACCGGCGCACATTGTAGCATTATTTATCCTATAAATACACGTTAGTACATTACCCAGTTTTCCAATTGCCATGCCTACGTTTGGTTTTCAAAACAAGCCCCTGCTCCATTTATCCATGCATCCTCCCCAAGCTTGCTACCCAGGAACAACAAAACCATGCCACAACTAAAAACTCCCATCACCAAGAATCCCGAGCACGCACTCATCGACACACTACCGCTCATCTAACCAAAACCCGCGCCGCCACCGGTCGGCACACCCGCCAGTTCTCTTTTGCATACTCACGCTACCCAACCCATGATACTTTTGTTTTCGAATATATATATAAAGATAGGGAATGATTTTAGAGTGAGGAAAGTAGAGAGAACAGAACAGATTTTACAGGGAAAGAATTTGAAGATAAGAAGAGGGTAGTTTCAATGGGTACATCATAGGGTTGAAAATTTGAAACGTAGCTGTGGAAAATTGGTCGCTGAAATGAAAAGAGATAGGCGGCCTATGCTTCTTTAATTTGATTGATTTAGGTTAGATATGTTTTAAAGAATAGTAAAGATTTGTACGTTTGTTTTTATAGAGTCAACTAGTCTTGCCGCAAATCTTGAATGAGGAAGGGAAATTTTAGTTTATGTAAATTGCATTGTGCATTTAATACGTCTGCTAGCTAGCTAAGCTACTATTTATTTACTGAACGTGACCAGTGGATTTTGGTTTTGAAGTTATTCATACACTGCTATATAAAACTCCTTCTGTATATGACTCGCTATTGACAAAAATAAAAATACCGTTGCGCACATCAGTGTGCCTCGATTACAACTTTATAATAAAATAGACAAGTAAACTAATTTTGTGAAACCCCAAAATGCTGGTATAGGGTGTAAAATACTCCAAATAAAAAGTTGCTTATTTTCCAAATTAAAAACTACAGTTAAATTCAAAAATTTAAATTATAACTACGCCTCAAAAATCTTGTCCAAATTCGGAACCAAGATTTAGTTATATTAAATAAATCGTTATGATTAATAAATGATTCCACAACGACTATTTTAAATTTTAATTTGGACATAACTTATAATATATAAGCTGAAATTCCAATTTTCCTCTTTTATTAGAAAATTATAATCAGATAGATTCAAACGTTTCTTATTTCACAGAATTCCAATGTATAACAGATTCTGTATATTCAATTGAAGTTCAAAACATAATATCACGAACTACCGCGATGTTTCGAGTTCATTTTAAATCAAATATAAATTATATATTCAACTTCATTTTAATAAATGAAATAAATATTATAAATCCATTTATAATTCCAATTCAATGTTTAATATAATAAACTATATTAAATATATAACCACTAAAAATTCGGGACGTTACATCAGTAATCTGTTCAAATGATTTAATTGAATAAATGAAAATATTTTGAAGACAGTGGATAGTATCAATAGATCAAGTGCATATCTATTCTTATCAAAAATTCCTAGTGTGTTAAGAATCTTTTCTTATCAGTTATTAGGTTGAAGTTCACAGGCAAACATCCAAAATCCCGCAGTAAACATAGGGCAGCCAACAACAAACCAAATCAACTATTATACTTTAGTTTAAACCAAAGTCAGATTACTTGAATCTAAAATTAATCTAAGCTATTAACTCACCCTAGAACGGTAGGCGATGGGTGACTGTCGGACTGAGGTGGTTTAAAGCTTACGTCGATGAGAGGGCTGAGGTGGTGCGTTGGAGCCTCGTAGCCCGATTTACAGGCGGCTTTGGATGAGGTGATTTCATCTTGGATGGAAGGAATGATGGGGGCGATTCAACAATGGAGGCTTCGTTTGACGCAGTGGCGATGTGGAGGACGGAGGTGAACGACGGAGAGGACATAGCGATTGGGGCTTCGGCCACTAAAATGAAGAGGGTTTCAAATTTTTTTAGCTGAAGAAGTGAAACGAGGAACGTGATTTATGGAAGCAAAAATTAAGGATAAGAACGAAGTAAAATCATAGATTTTAGGGTAGTGGCGCATTTCAAAATTTAGGTCTGCACATTTTCGTTTGGGGAAGTTGAAAATGAGATTAAATTTTAATAATAAACTTCACCGCGAATTACCACTAAACAGTTTATATTCATACCGCCAACACGATCTCCAAATGCGACAAAAATAGACGTACCTCTTCGTCTTGGCGTTCTGAATCCAATAAAAATGTTTTGGTTGTAATTTGACTCCATTTGTATAGGATATTATTTTAAATTATTTTATCCGTTCACCGATTTTGTTATGTTTATCCACCAACAACTCCGATTCCAAATTTGAAACATATATTTCAAATTTCTTTATATATATGAATACGCCATATCCAAGTCAATTTTCCATATATTTCAATAAATAAAATTTCCAATTCATTTATCGTCAACTACGTTTATTTTTAAATTCAACCATTTATATTTCTCTGTCGAATTTCAAGACCAAATTCAATTCAAACGACCATTCTAAATTAACTGAGTTCAGTTCATACTCAAAACAATAAATTTGATTTTAGATTTCTAACCCAAGTATCAATATAAAATTGATTGTTCATAGTTAAATCTTTTATTAATTCCACATTCTAGATGTCGAAATTTCTGGGATGTTACAATCACCCTCGTTAAAACTTTTCGTCCTCGAAAAGGAGTGATTTTAGAGTTATACAAATTTATACCTCAAATTTTCATATTTATGTGAAATTTTTCCATAACTAATTCAAATATTGATATTTAAGTCATATATCCTCTTTGTTTGTCCATCATATTCAATTAACTCAGAAAATCAAATTTTCTTCCTTATAGTTGGAGATTAATTTTGATTAAACACGATTTTCTTTATCTTCCGAATTGGGTTTTATTTATTTCCATGCTTTTTGACTAAACTCAATTTTCTTAGACCAATTTCTATCCCAAATTGTTTCGAGATATCTCCCATTTCTCATTCTATCCAATCTTCTAAGAGATTCAAAACCATATAATTTCTTTTCAAACCAATCTCTTTTTAAATAATTTCTACATAAATTGGATTTATGCATCTCAAATTATTCCAAATTTCTTTATAAACCTCAACTGTCAGTGTTTACTTATCCATTTCTGTACGTATTCCTTACAATCCACGTTCAACCAAATATTCTTACATTCAATCCATTTAATCTTTCTCAACACTCATTGAAGAGTGTAAATGACATCTCCACTTCAAGTTGACAATTTTTAAATTGAAGGCTTGGAAATTTACCAAATCCAAAATCTTTTATGACTTTTATATATAACACGAAATTCTTTCAAAAAATATTTGTATTATTACTCGAAAGTTATGGACTTGAAAATACTCTGAAATCTTCTTTCTTAACTTATTAAGTTAGGTACATTTTAATTTCAAATTATTGATTTGAAAATACATAATAAATCGAAGTTTGATAAATCTTTTATCGTTCTCGCAGATGGTAGACATACGCTGGCCAGGTGCATGGCTAAAATCGCCAAGTACTAAATATCCTTGGTTCAACTCCTAGTGAAAATATTTCATAAATTCTTCTTTAAAAAAAACAGATACGGAAAGTTCCAAGGTGATGGTGGTTGTTCATGAATCGCAGAATGGTTTCGTCTAGATCTCCCAGAAAACATCCGTATCCATAGGAAATCACTTCCCTGCAAATTTCCTCATGGACAGATCAACATAAGACATTTAAGAATCAAAAGAAAATCTGAGGTCAGTGAGCGGTGGCTGCTCTATCTCAGGGTCACGAAATCAAATTACAAAAATATATCAAGTCTCGAGGAACAGTCAAGTGACAAAGACAAAGTGTTGCATCAAATAGGTGGTTCAATATCACTAAGTATCCCAAACATCACATGTCTCCATTCTAACTTTAGTAACTCTAGAGGTTACATCTCTCACTTGTAGATATGCCATGTGGACTGCAGGTACACAATGGTTACGCCTGGTTCCCTCGGGAAACATCCATACCTGTAAGCTTTGACAGCTCCGTGGATTACGTCCTTATAAAATGACTATAGACCGCAGCAGACACAATGGTTACGCTTGGTTCCCCCAAGAAACATTCGTCCGCCGTATGCCATCTGCAGTCCTGCGAATTTTTCTACATGGTCGTGTTCCTCCAAGAGCTCATGAGTTTTATGTTCGGACAACCTACTACCATCAGCAACACATCTCAACTAAGCTCGAAATTAAAAAGAGAAGGAAGGTACTTTCCTTATCTTGATTTGAAAACATATGATACTATGTACATATAGTACTTTATGTCACTTTTCGCATATCTCGTACTTATGTGGATTGACATAAAATTTTCTCATTATATTTTTTGAATCATGTTTTCCAACCCATCATTCTTATATAAATTTTGTTATATAAGATTTTATCTCAATCCATTACCTTCCAAATCAATAGTTTTTGAATTTTCTATATTCTTATACATATTTTTTTTCATATAAGTTTCGAAAACTTCTATATCCAGTATCTAGAATCGAATATTATCAAATTCCATTCAAATTTCAAAATTTTAGTTCTGATCTCTTAATTAATTCAGATATTTGACATCTTTGCAAAATTAGATTTATGAATCTATTTGTTATAACCCAAATTCTTTTCCAAATTTCCAATTATTAAGTCCATCACTTAATTCAAATCTTTATGCTCTCAAAATTTTAGAAATTTTCATTATTATAATAATTTTCTCATTCACGCATTATTACTCATCCATATTCACAACATTCGACGGTAAATTAGCAAGCAAACAATTCCCTAAGATCAATCCTGAAGGCATCCAACTTGACTAATCTCCAGTCAGTTTCCAATTTTCTTATTTCCATTTTAAAGCCAATTTTAAGTCTATATATTTAATTATAAACTTACCTCAACAATTGAGTTATTTACAATATTAACTTATTTACCAACTTGGTTTTGCAACTTGGGTTTCTATAAATCCAATTAAATAGAAATCTAAATCCAAAATTGTGTATAAGATTTGAGAGCTTGATAATACGAGAGTATGTTTCGAAAATCAACTTCGGATTCTATTTCAAATATTCGAAAACTATGAATATACATTTTTGTATATCAAACTATATTTCAAAAATCAATTTTTTTTATCAAACAAATAATAGTAAGGGTACTAAAATGGTCTTCTCTACTTAGAAATATTTCACTTTTAAGATTCTCAAATAACATCATACAAATGAGATTAAACCACTAATAGTAATTTTATAGAATTCAAAAATCTACATTACCATTTTATTTACATAATTGTACATAATTAATTTATTCAAAATGCGTATATAGGAAATCTAGGATAACAAAAGATAGTATTACGAACCAGAGTTAACTTAATTAGGATCCACAAGCATCGATGATTGTCTGATTTTCAATCGATAATCCACATCCTCGCTAAACTACTTCACGATATTCATCATTCTGAAATCTCCACAAAAGGATTAGTGCATTCCTCATCATATGACCCCACTCCTTGCAGTTCTTACAATAATACGAGATGGAGCAATATTTATCTATGTACTTCACAGTTTTCTCTCTAGCAGAGTATAACACTTCATGCCTTCCTCGTTGTCTCTCGGAACAGTTCCGAGCTATATGTCCAACTTACTTACAATGACAACAAGCGATTGGTTCACCAGACTTCTCAGCAATGGTAAGCTTCTTATTTTTCACCTTAAGACAACGACTGGGTGAATGTCCCTTCTCACGACATTTAAAACAGAAAATCTTAGATTGGCGATTTTTTCCTTCTTTCTTTTTTACCTTGTTTGTCTCTCTCCGCACGTAGCCGTGTAATGTCCCTTTTCCTGACCTCTATCACAGATGAAATTATCGTAGGGGCTAGCTATTTGTTTTTCCTTAGCCCTCTTCTCATATTCCGAAATCAATTCCTCTCATCTTTTACGTTCTGTCGCCCTTTATTCTCGATGTGTAACTTTTTGTTCTTCAATTCTTGTCATTCTGATTTATTAAAAGTCGTTAGCCTCTCACGACCTTTTGAAAAACATTTCCAATTACCATATTTATTTTATGTAATTCTAGGAAATCTCTTATTACCATTGGAAAACATTTTCGTACAAGTTTTGAAAACTTCATCTTGAAATTCCCTTACTAATTCAACCTTATTTCTACATCAATTCGAATATTCGATGTTATTTCAAATTCGAACTCGTATTTGTAAGCCAATTCTCCAAATTCACACTAGATTTGGACTATATATCACATTACCAATTCATAACACATAATTGATGCATATTAATATATAACCTCTAAGCTCGTACATCTAAGAGTAGAGTGTTAAGCCAAGAGAATAAATTCTCCACCACTAAACAGATATATGTTAATAGAGATCAATTGCTTTGTCATAAATCACAATGTCAACCATACAAATCCAAACCAATGCCTAAAATTCGAAACTCGACTTACATGTTAATGTCAAAGGTAAACTCATTTTTGTAAAATTCCAAGTTGAATCAATTATTCAGGTTAAGCTATAACTTGAGTTCCCGATTAAAATTCTCCAATTTGACTGAATATGAAGTTTGAATTATTCACTCCATAATATTGGTTCTACATCAGCTTCCAATTTTCCAAATATTAAGCTTATCGCTTAAATCGATTCTTCACAAGTTTGAATTATTCGTCATTTGAATTCTTATTTCCAATAAATTTCAGTTGTCTTCATTTGCTAAAATACACAATTAGAGAAATTGGTTCATTATTCTCTTATATTTATCTTCCTTTGGTACCATTTGATGATGGATTCGAGATTCAAAACTATGGGGATCTTATTAAAGAAAAGCTCTCGCAAATCTAGGTTCGAAGACTGGGGATTATGAAAAAATTAAATCCCAAATTAATTTTTTTGTTCCCGCCGTATTAGTTTCAAAGTACTAGTTTCAAAATATTTAATATTTCCAAAATAATTTATCTTTCAAAATTTATTTTAAAATTATTTATACTTTTAAAATTTATATTTCAAAACCTTTTTATTTTCTAATTCCGCTTTTCTAAAGTGATTCCTAGTGTCAATCCCACTTATTCTAGGATATTGGTACCCAATCTCTAATGAGTTTTTAAACCCAATAAGCTAAGCTTTGAATAAACGATAGCTCTTATAACATTTATAACATCCCGCTTTTTTGACCGCTTCAAATTGGTAATTAAACCAACTTAAAGCATTCAAACCGACGGATCGTTGTTTAGCTTACATAGTTTAAAACCGAAGCAACACAGAAAACACAGAATAAATAGATAACACAATATTGAACAGTGAAATAAGACTTTTATATATTAATAAGAATTTTGATACAAAATTCTTCTATATAGCGGAATTTAAAATAGAATTTGAATAAAAGAAAAATAATTACTATTTTAAATCTTCAGAGTGCACACATCTTCAGAATCCCTAGCTTTGTCAATCTTTGAATCCTAAGCAGTAATCTCTAAATTTGTAACACTCGGGTCTGACCCTAGCTTTTCACGCAAAACAAAAAAACACTCGAGTCAGGATTAAACTTTGTTCAAGTAAATTAACTTCAATATTAACTAAAATATAATAGTTAATCTTAACTTTTGAGATATACATAAAATGAAAATTATTTAGTATCTGTCTGCATCAGTTCTATATCAATGATGAGATCAAGTGTTGCATTTGTTCATATCAGTCATATTTTTAGGGACCAGTGGTCATGAGAGCTTGCATAACCACACGTGTATACACATGTGCACTGCCTCAGCTTCCCAAACTGAACATGAGATAATAGCACATATGCGCAAATGATGGTCCAGCTATAATGGCAGTCCCAAAACGGTAGCATATACAAGTGCATACGGTAAGTCTTGCACAAGTGATGAAAGTGACAAGTTTGCTTGTGAAAAAAATCATATATATCAAATTTAGGCATGTATTAATGCAGTGTCCAGTTTTACCAGACATGGTGATAAGTCGTACAACTGAATGCTCCAAATAAACAAGGCAACATGTGCACCAGTAAGTAGATTGAAGAGTGTGGCAACTAAAGCCAAAAATTTAAACAAGCAACAATTATAACAAGAGATGGCACGTGGTGCATAGCACAGCATGGCACAAGCCCCAATGAGTCTAACATCCCACAGAAATGTACAGTGTACCATTATACTTTGCATACATTTGCACATTAAATGTAAATACATATATATATATATATATATATACGAGAGATAATACGCGTATATGTACATATATATAAATATGTAAACATGCCTTATTCTCTCTTATATACATATACATATACATATACACATACATACATATATATATATATACGTACAATTTTCCAATGTCTAACATAGTAACCCATTTCGATTGTCAGGTCAAACATCAGAGACAATTTCAGTGCATTCATTTAAATGCTTCCAGGTTCAAGACGAAATGGACGCATCTAGGAGTAAACAAGTAAGGCAGCCCAAGCACAAAGTTCCAAATCAACAGGCTAGTGAAAATATAATAATATGTCCTAGGTTAAAAATAAGATAGTTACCACTTTTCTAATAGGTCAAGTTTACCAGTTTCTATATGTCATCAATTTAGATTCTCAAACCTTGGTCTGCATTTAATCAATCATAGGGGTGTAAGGCAAGATTTGGGCAAACAGTGTAAGTTTCAAGGCAATTCATATGTATTCATGTTTTTTTTCTTTCAAAACTTGGCATGTAAAACATCAAGGCTGAAATCACTTTTAATACCCAACCACAACTATGTCACAATAGGCATATTTATGCATATACCTTGGTGCACATATATTCCATATTTAATAAGCCAGGAAAAATTGGTCTTGTACATATACATTTTAACTTAACATCCTTGTCCCTTTTTACCATAGAAAACCCATTAGCACATCAAACAACAAGTGTGTATTTACCTCATGAAACAAAATGACCATTATCAACATGTATCCAACACTGCGGATACGCAATAACACATATCAATACATATGTATACACACATATAAATGCATGTATTCACATGTTGCCTTAACATATATACATGGTCAACTTATGGACAAGGGTTTCACAAGAAGAGTGGTGTATGGAAATGGCTAAATTTTAAAGGCAGGAGGCAATATCACAAAGTCAATACAACTACCCAAGTACGAATAGTAAGCTCGTATATTTTCAGGCTTCTGAAACAAGGTGGAGAGACAATTCATGTGTTCAGGTTTCAACAAATGCAAGTAAGGACACGTCGGCAAGCAAATCAAAAGATAGATATGCAAGCTAGCAGTAGGGGACACAGTAATACATATATTGCTAGAAATTACAGGTACACGTGACCATGGGGACAAAGATAACTGACAAGTTCAAATGATTGGGCCAGAGAAAAACTAAAGGACCAATATTGAATCATTGACAAATGCAATATTTTTTATGGCAGTTCAAGTGATGAATCTATTCTATCGAATTTAAGAAGATAAATCATGTGTAGTACGGTTCTTATCAGTAATCTGTTCAAATCATTTAATTGAATAAATGAAAATAGGTTGAAGGCAGAGGACTGTATCAAAAGATCAAGTGCATATATATTCTTATCAAAAATGCCAAGTGTGTTAAGAATTTGTTCTTATCTGTCGTTAGGGCGAAGTTCACAAGAAAACATACAAAATCCATAGTAAACACATGGCAGCAAACAACAAACCAAAATCAACTATTATACATCAGTTTAATCTGAAGTCAAATTACTTGAATCTAAAATTAATCGTGAGCTAATAACTCACCTTAGAATGGTAGGCGATGGGTGACTATTGAATTGAGGTGGTTCGAAGCTTGCGCCAACGAGTGGGCTGAGGCAGTGCTGTAGAGCTTCGAACCTTGATTTGCAGGCAACCATTGTAACACCCCACCTCCGTTAAGGTCACTCACAAAGGGAATGCCTTAACTTTGGTGGAGCTTTTTAGTAAACAGAACAGAAACTTACAAGACAGATAAAACAGTACTTTAAAATTTTTAACTTTATTATAGCGGAAACAAAAATCAATATGGTTACATCCTTTCAAATCTCAGAATTCAAGTACAAAATATCAGTCTTGTACAAAAGCCTTCAAAATGCATGGTTTAAAATCATAATCCCCATAGAACGGAAGCTATACAGAGCCAAGCCATACTTCAAGCACTTCAAGCAAAGAGAAATCCGGATCAAGCTAAAGTATTCCCTCCTTAGATAAACCTGGGGGGGAAACGGAAGAAAAGAGGCGAAACAACAAGGGTCAGACATAAAGTCTGGCAAGTCCAGTGACTTTCAATATATGAACAGATAATAATATTATGACATGAACATAAAACTGGATGAGAGATAACTGTAACAGGTGTAGCAGATATAACCGAAGAACAGAATGATATAAGCTATTGCTTTACAATTCTCTGTACTAATACTAGTATAACAGAATTAGGTGTCACCCTAATGTCTATACTGAAGCAGGAACGGGTACAGAATAATTTAACAGAAACAGAATGCTAATAATCGGCCTTTACTACCCGATCAGAAACAGACAGAAGCAGAAACAGATTAATCCCTACGGAAACAGAATGTAGAATTAGGTGTACACTAGTAATGGGCCTTTACCACCCGAACAGACGGTACCACACTGAAACAGACAGGTGTTACCACCCAATAGAAACAGACGGTACCAACAGAAACAGACAGAACTAAGTGTACCCTTAAACCCTACCCCAAGCGATCGGCTCCCTAATACATAAATATCCCGTGTCGGCCCCACAGTAGGGTGTATCACTCCCTAAAGTGACAACCATTTGGCACAGACCTATTTACAGATGTCACGGCGTCTTACATCCTCAGAGGCAGACCGGGATCCATGCACGCACATGACCCGGTTGGAACGCACCACCAACACCCCACGCCATTATCAGAATGAACCACTTATAATTAGTTCAGTAAGCGTGCCCGGACCCTACCTACTGTTGGGTCAAAGTTTTGATACCAGAAAGGGTTACTGACTAATATGGGTCCCAAACAACAGATGACACAAGTAATTCCCCTCCTAACCATGTGTCCCTAGACTAACAGATTTCAGATTAACTTGTTTACAAGTTCAGACATACAGTATTCAGATTTACTAGTTCACAGATTAAGTTAACAAGTTTTCAGACTAACAGATCGGATGTACAGATTTTTCAGATTTGTCTAACTTTGTATTGGGCCTACAGATTCCTGGACGGGTTTACTACACCTATTAATCCAGTTGGTTTAACCCTTTTTCCCCCAATACGTTTTAGACGTCATTCTTATCATAGATTTGCATTAATTAATTATTAATGCCTAGACCTCTCATTAGGTCGCTAGCTTGTGGCCGCTGGATGGGCCGGGCGGTTTCGGGCAGACTTCTGCCACAAGCCAGACCTAACCTCGTGTTTTAAGCAGGTTATGACTAACTTCTCACATTAGAACCTATTGTTTGCGGCCACTAGATGTGTCGGGCGGTTCCGGGTAGAATTACGCAACAAACTCATTCTAACCTCGAGTTAGTCACGTTTATCTTTGCGGCCAATTAATTAATAATTTACCGTTTATGCGCACGCCCAATATATATGCCAATTCAGATTATATCAATAACAGGATGATTATATCAACACAGCAGATAACAGATTTTAGCAGATAACAGATTTTAGCAGATAACAGATTTTCCAGATTATATGACTTAACGGATTTAACAGATTTAGCAACTTAGCAGATTTTGGCATATAACAGGTTAGGCATTTAAACAAATAAATTTAACAGATTTAGGCATTTTCAACAGACTTAGCGGATGACAGATCCAGTAGATGAATAGATCTAGTAAACTAGGCAGTAGAGCAGAACTGGCAGATTAGGCAATATAACAGAACTAGCAGATTAGGTGATATAATAAAACTATCAGATTAGGCAAATATAGCAGAACTAGCAAATTAGGCAATTATAACTGATTTTCATCATGCCTTAAAGTTTCACATATCTTGCCTACTTATAAATTTGGCCTAAATTTGCATGCCTAAATAGTGGTCATGATTCACACTAGGATCATATACCCTACGTTTACATTGAATTTGCATGTCACAGATTATGGTCATAGTTTACATGTCCTAATTTAGTTCCACTTCCCTAGTACAAAAGATTCACGTATAAATTATACCAACTATAGCCATCTATTTCAATGCATGTCATATATTCAAAAATCTCCTACTTAGGTGTTATTCACACTTAATAGTTATCAAATCTTAATATGGATCTTCACACCTAAGTCATAATCCGTTATAAAATATGCCCAAGGATCTAGATCTAACATATGATATGTGTTTTAGTTCAGATCTTAATATTCCAGATTTGCAAGTTATGTATTATCATATGATAATCCCAAACAGTCATATATGCACAGATCTAGATCTAGTTTATATACTCAAATCAGTCACAGATCAGTCCAATTATGCCTTAGATTTATGTTCTAAGTTCCAAGTCCAACCTATGTTCTTTCCTCAAATCAATCACATATCGGTCATGCCCAATTTATGCACATTCATTTGATTGTCCCAATCATTTTAGCGTATGTTGATCTCTTATGAGATTGGCTCAGGCTCGTGGTAGCCTGGCTATAGAACAGAAAGAGGAAAGAGATACAAAATAAGATTGATCCAAACAGAACAGATATAACCTCAGATTCAGATTTATAATTCATGTCACAATCAGAATTAACATTTATAGCGGAGAATAACTGTACTTGCCTTAATTGGATTAAAGAAAGAACTCTAGTTGTTGTAGAACCGTTGTAGAAGCTCTAATCTCTAATTGAATTTAGGTTGATGTTGATTGTCTTCTAGTTTTGATTCCAGCAGAGTAGCAACGCCATTTTTATTTTTAATTTAGAACAGAGGCAGAGTAGAAGCAGAATAGAATTGTGTGCAGAGAAGGCTGGGTTCGGGGCTGTTTAAATAGGTTTAGGCAGACGAATCTAGACAGAAAACGAGACCAGATACATCAGAACGCACCCAGGCAGAAAAGCAGATTCGGGAGGCAGGTCGACCCCCAGGTCGACACTAGGGTCGACACTAGGGTCGACCCCCTGGGGGCAGGTCGACTCTAGGGTCGACCTCCTGGGGGCAGGTCGACTCTAGGGTCGACTCCCCAGTCGACCTGGTCTGTGTTGTTTAATTTTTTTTCTGAACTTTGGAAGGCCATAACTTGGTCATACGGACTCCGATTTACGAAATTTCGGACTCTATTTCGCGTATTTTTCCGAGACGAACGCAATGGCACAGCCCATTTCCCTTGATTCTGATTTTATATTTTAATTATACACAGATTTGTAATTCTTAAGTTCACAAAAAATACGGGGTGTTACATTCTCCCCTACTTAAAGGATTTCGTCCCCGAAATCTTCAAATTAAGAAGAATGTGTCCTACCATCCAATCACTCATCTACTCAGTCATCATCCACAAGCATCCATTGTCCTTAGAAATTTCTAGTGCTGTATGAACATTTGCAAAAGTGTGTGTATATGTTCCTTATCTAATGCAAAGATCAGGCGGTCTACTGATTCAGTTGACCTCCTTAATGCGAATTATGTCAGTGCCATGAGTCCAATATGTATGCAATTTTCCTATTTGATACATATCATTTCTATATGAGTGCACAACCATCCACTCATATGCAACATCCATGTGCTGATTCAACCATTTTGCATCCATAAAAATTTAAAATTCTCACACATCCATATGCAGTATGAGAGTGTTTTCGAGCCGATCTAGTGCCTAGTGTGTGTATATGCGTCCACGAGCAACCACTAACAACCACTTGCATCCACTTGCAACCATCAAACATAACATGTCTCAAACACATGTTTACACCCATTAGGATTCCTATCTATAAGTTGAACACTCGATCGATAGGATACAGTCGAGTGATGGAAGCGAGTACAGATAAAACAAAGACTTGATTCCTATCAGACATTGGTTGAGAAAATAATTCCCCTAAGTGTCAACCCCGAAGACCGAAATCAACATCAGATTGACACCCAGAGGGTTACCCTTTATGGGTCTGAGTCTACAGCAGAATCAGAAACAATACTAGTATTCAAGTGCAGAGTATCAAGTACAGAATCAGAAAGAGTCTTAACTCCATAACCAGATAAGAAAATAAAACCTTCTACAGAAATTTTCCCTATTTCTATCCTATCCACTAGCCTTGAGAGTGTTTACCTGCTCTCCAGAAGTTGGTCCTGTCCTCTGTCCTTGCCTTCGTTTCTTCGGGCAGTCCCTAGTAAAGTGCCCCATCTCACCACAGTTGAAGCAAGCACCCTCCCCTTCCTCTTTCGGTAATCCTTATTCAGATGAGTCGAGCTTCCATAGGTAAAACACTTTCCTCCTCCTTATCTTCAAACTTTCCTTCCTTCTTTTGTGTCTCCCTTTTGCCTCCATTGTGAACTAAGTCTATATGAGTTTCTCACCTTTGGGTTGTGCTCCTTAGCCAAACCTCATCATTCTCATCTTTACTATCCTTGTGTAACACGTTGACCAATCCCTCGAAAGCTGCCTCCATCGCCCGGAAAAATCCTTCAAAGCTCTAAAGAAAACTAGCCGTAGGTGAAACTACTACAGCTATCGATGGAAGTCGGGCACTACTTCGACGAGGTTACCTCCCAGAAAGTCGGGAGCCCCAGAGACTCAAGAAAGAAGGAAACAAGGATTCAAGCAGAGGATCAAAAGATAGATATATGGCTTAGGGGACTATGTTTTTCTAAATAAGCTTTACTTTTGAAAATACTTCCTTTTCAAAACCTTTTTGAAAATAGTTTTCAAAAATTCTTTATCAAATCCGGTAACCTTCAGCTCTGATACCAAGTGTAACACCCCACCTCCGTTAAGGTCACTCACAAAGGGAATGCCTTAACTTTGGTGGAGCTTTTTAGTAAACAGAACAGAAACTTACAAGACAGATAAAACAGTACTTGAAAAATTTTAACTTTATTACAGCGGAAACAGAAATCAATATGGTTACATCCTTTCAAATCTAAGAATTCAAGTACAAAATATCAGTCTTGTACAAAAGCCTTCAAAATGCATGGTTTAAAATCATAATCCCCATAGAACGGAAGCTATACAGAGCCAAGCCATACTTCAAGCACTTCAAGCAAAGAGAAATCCGGATCAATCTAAAGTATTCCCTCCTTAGATAAACCTTGGGGGGGGGGGGGGAACGGAAGAAAAGAGGCGAAACAACAAGGGTCAGACATAAAGTCTGGCAAGTCCAGTGACTTTCAGCATATGAACAGATAATAATATTATGACATGAACATAAAACTGGATGAGAGATAACTGTAACAGGTGTAGCAGATATAACCGAAGAACAGAATGATATAAGCTATTGCTTTACACTTCTCTGCACTAATACTAGTATAACAGAATTAGGTGTCACACTAATGTCTATACTGAAGCAGGTACGGGTACAGAATAATTTAACAGAAACAGAATGCTAATAATGGGCCTTTACTACCCGATCAGAAACAGACAGAAGCAGAAACAGATTAATCCCTATGGAAACAGAATGTTGAATTAGGTGTACACTAGTAATGGGCCTTTACCACCCGAACAGACGGTACCACACAGAAACAGACAGGCGTTACCACCCAACAGAAACAAACGGTACCAACAGAAATAGACAGAACTTAGTGTAACCTAAAACCCTACCCCAAGCAATCAACTCCCTAATACATAAATATCCTGTGTCGGCCCTACAGTAGGGTGTATCACTCCCTAAAGTGACAACCAATTGGCACAGACCTATTTACAGATGTCACGGCGTCTTACATCCTCAGAGGCAGACCGGGATCCATGCACGCACATGACCCGGTTGGAACGCACCATCAACACCCCTCGCCATTATTAGAATGAACCACTTATAATTAGTTCAGTAAGCGTGCCCGGACCCTACCTACTGTTGGGTCAAAGTTTTGATACCAGAAAGGGTTACTAACTAATATGGGTCCCAAACAACAGATGACACAAGTAATTCCCCTCCTAACCTTGTGTCCCCAGACTAACAGTTTTCAGATTAACTTGTTTACAAGTTCAGACATACAGAATTCAGATTTACTAGTTCACAGATTAAGTTAACAAGATTTCAGAATAACAGATCAGATGTACAGACTTTTCAGATTTGTCTAACTTTGTATTGGGCCTACAGATTCCTGGACGGGTTTACTACACCTATTAATCCAGTTGGTTTAACCCTTTTTCCCCCAATACGTTTTAGACGTCATTCTTATCTTAGATTTGCATTAATTAATTATTAATGCCAAGACCTCTCACACTAGGTCGCTAGCTTGTGGCCGCTGGATGGGCCGGGCGGTTCCGGGCAGACTTCTGCCACAAGCCAGACCTAACCTCGTGTCTTAAGCAGGTTATGACTAACTTCTCACATTAGAACCTATTGTTTGCGGCCACTGGATGTGTCGGGCGGTTCCGGGCAGAATTACGCCGCAAACTCATTCTAACCTCGAGTTAGTCACATTTATCTTTGCGGCCAAATAATTAATAATTTACCGTTTATGCGCACGCCCAATATATATGCCAATTCATATTATATCAATAACAGGATGATTATATCAACACAGCAGATAACAGATTTTAGCAGATAACAGATTATCCAGATTATATGACTTAACGGATTTAACAGATTTAGCAACTTAGCAGATTTTGGCATATAACAGGTTAGGCATTTAAACAAATAAATTTAACAGATTTAGGCATTTTCAACAGACTTAGCGGATGACAGATCCAGTAGATGAATAGATCTAGTAAACTAGGCAGTAGAGCAGAACTAGCAGATTAGGCAATATAACAGAACTAGCAGATTAGGCGATATAATAAAACTATCAGATTAGGGAAATATAGCAGAACTAGCAAATTAGGCAATTATAACTGATTTTCATCATTCCTTAAAGTTTCACATATCTTGCCTAATTATAAATTTGGCCTAAATTTGCATGCCTAAATAGTGGTCATGATTCACACTAGGATCATATACCCTACGTTTACATTGAATTTGCATGTCACAGATTATGGTCATAGTTTACATGTCCTAATTTAGTTCCACTTCCCTAGTACAAAATATTCACGTATAAATTATACCAACTATAGCCATCTATTTCAATGCGTGTCATATATTCAAAAATCTCCTACTTAAGTGTTATTCACACTTGATAGTTATCAAATCTTAATATGGATCTTCACACCTAAGTCATAATCCGTTATAAAATATGCCCAAGGATCTAGATCTAACATATGATATGTGTTTTAGTTCAGATCTTAATATTCCAGATTTGCAAGTTATGTATTATCATATGATAATCCCAAACAGTCATATATGCACAGATCTAGATCTAGTTTATATACTCAAATCAGTCACAGATCAGTCCAATCATGCCTTAGATTTATGTTCTAAGTTCCAAGTCCAACCTATGTTCTTTCCTCAAATCAATCACATATCGGTCATGCCCAATTTATGCACATTCATTTGATTGTCCCAAACATTTTAGCATATGTTGATCTCTTATGAGATTGGCTCAGGCTCGTGGTAGCCTGGCTATAGAATAGAAAGAGGAAAGAGATAAAAAATAAGATAGATCCAAACAGAACAGATATAACCTCAGATTCAGATTTATAATTCATGTCACAATCAGAATTAACGTTTATAGCGGAGAATAACTGTACTTGCCTTAATTGGATTAAAGAAAGAACTCTAGTTGTTGTAGAACCGTTGTAGAAGCTCTAATCTCTAATTGAATTTAGGTTGATGTTGATTGTCTTCTAGTTTTGATTCCAGTAGAGTAGCAACGCCATTTTTATTTTTAATTTAGAACAGAGGCAGAGTAGAAGCAGAATAGAATTGTGTGCAGAGAAGGCTGGGTTTGGGGCTGTTTAAATAGGTTTAGGCAGACGAATCTAGACAGAAAACGAGACCAGATACATCAGAACGCACCCAGGCAGAAAAGCAGATTCGGGAGGCAGGTCGACCCCCAGGTCGACACTAGGGTCGACACTAGGGTCGACCCCCTGGGGGCAGGTCGACTCTAGGGTCGACCCCCTGGGGGCAGGTCGACTCTAGGGTCGACTCCCCAGTCGACCTGGTCTGTGCTGTTTAATTTTTTTTTGAACTTTGGAAGGCCATAACTTGGTCATACGGACTCCGATTTACGAAATTTCGGACTCTTTTTCGCGTATTTTTCCGAGACGAACGCAATGGCATAGCCCGTTTCCCTTGATTCTGATTTTATATTTTAATTATACTCAGAATTGTAATTCTTAAGTTCACAGAAAATACGGGGTGTTACAACCATGGATGGGGAGATTTCAGCTTGGATGGAAGGAACGATGGAGGTAATTCAACGATGGTGGCTTCGATTGCAGAAGTGGTGCTAGGGTTTTGATTGAAACCGTGACGAAGTGGAGGACAGGTATAAACGAGATTAACTTTTAATATTAATCTTTACTATGAGTTAACACTGAACACTCTAAATTCGTACCGCCAACATGATCTCCCAATGCAACAAAGGTAGACGTACCTCTTCGTCTTTGCATTCTGAATCCAATAAAACTGTTTTGGTTGTAATCCAGCTCCATTTGTATATAATGTTGTTTTAATTTTAAATTATTTATCGGTTCAACGATTTTGTTCCATTTGTCCAACACCAACTCCGTTCGATTCCAAATTTGAAACGTTAAGTTTCAAATTTCTTTATACATACGAATACACCATATCCAAACCAATTTTATATGTATTTCAACAAATAAAATTTCCAATTCGTTTAACGTCAACTACGTTTAGTTTTAAATTCAACCATTTATATTTTTTAGTTGAATTTCGAAACCAAATTCAATTCAAACAACCATTGTGAGTTAAATATTGAGTTCAAATCATACTCAAAACAATAAATTTGATTTTAATTTTCTAACCCAAGTATCAATATAAAATAGATTGTTCATAGTTAAATCTTTTATTAATTCCATATCCCAGTTGTCAAAGTTTCTAGGAATTTATAGTATGCATTATGTATTTCTTGCACATTTTACTTATGCATATCTGCATGCATGACAAAAAACAATTCAATTAATGAATTTCACCCCAATTTCATCCTTTTTTCCCTATTTAGGCACAGTTTCTAATCCCCTAGGGCTAACCCTCTTATTCATCCACCCATGCTCCCATGGGTCAATCAATCATTCGTGTTTACATATGAAACATATTCACACTAAATAACTCAAATATATATAGGAGTTGTGTACCAACAATATGCAATCGTTCATTCAAACTCAACAAGCTTAGGCGTTCATTCACATCCATTTCATAATAGCAACTCAATCAACACTTTTAAGAACATCTTGTCAGCATTCATATCTAACTTTTACTTATCAAAGAAATCGTTTTCCATATATAATTTTATTTACTAATGAATTATTATGAGCATGTGATTAGAGGTATTAGGGAACCTCTTAGGCCCTGGTTTTCCTTGATAAAACACTTCATTAGTTTAACTTAGAAAATTAAATAGTGAAGGAGGATCAGCACATAAATATTGCACCTCGTTCTCTTTTTAATACAGGAATAGACATAAGCTTGTAACCTACTTGTTCATGTTGCCTGTCCCTCTCTTTAAATCCTACCTCACCATAATATATTTTCCTATATCAGTTTCCACTTACTTACAGGTTTTACTAACACTTTTATTTCCCAGAAACCATTGTCACCTATATAATATCATAATCACAGCAACTTAGCATTTATCTTGTATTCCTATTTCACTCACATATGTGCACCAACACATCAATTTTTATATAATCAAAATGCATGCCTCCTCCATGACTTAGTGCCTTATATAAAAGGATTCATACTTTCAACCATTTGCATGTATGTCATCAAAGTATTTTATCTTAAATATCACAGCCAATCATTTAAACGAACATGCAGGTAATCACAATAGAATTAAGACTGTCTTTAGTTGGGACTTAGTGCCATTTTTCAAAGTTATTATACATGAATAATATTTCATATTCATTCATTTCAACAATCATGACACCTAAACAACATAATAAGCAGCATCCATTTCTTGTCTTACTACAAATCTATAGGGATAGTTATGATTAAGTTAGTTCAATCCCTTAAATTTTCTTTGCCACTTAAAACAAATAAATAGAATCGACCAATTACTCAGTGTTTATACACATTTTAAATCAGTATGTCTAGCAACAACCATAAAAAATTATTTAGTTCGGTTGTGTATTTGATTACACAACTCTGATACCAACTGAAGCGAACCCCAAATTTTCACCAATTTTTAAATTTATTTTATTTATAGTTTACACAAACCACGGTTGTCTTCTCAAGGGTCATCCTCCCCTTTTAATCATTAAAATCCAGGATCCCTTCTTTTACCAATATAAAAATATCAGTATGTAAGACCAAAACTTAACTTATGCATATGAAGATACAAAAGCCTCTTTTACTTGATTGATCAGAGTATAATTTTTAGAAGTAAAAGCAAGTTGATTAGTTTAAAGTTAACTACTCATTACACACCTAAACATAATGTAGATAACTGATTTTCCAATTTCTATGCCATATCAAAATATATGTTTTTCATTTCATTTTATTATGATGTAAATCTTAACTATGTGGGCACATATATACTTAGTTTTGTCCCCATGGACATATCTTAAAATGTTACTAAAGGGGCTCATGCATTTGTTTCATTACAACACAATATGATAATATTCCTCCTTTATACTTTGTTTCTTTGAGATTCAGGAATTCCTATTACAACAGGTTACATGGTAATAATACTTAATTACAAACTTATGCAAAATAGAGCTTAAACATTATAAATTACAACTTATTCTCTTTACTTTTAACACATTTTTCACTTGGACTTCAAAGCAATAAGGTTTACACTAAATACAATGGTACACTTTTGGACATATCTACTTATTATTTATAGTAAGATTTGTATATAGTTATACATGAATTTTTTTGTTTATAATGCTTTTGACAAGAATTTCTAACATGTAAACCTGTTGTCATTTCATACAAAATCTGCATAACATTTTGAAAGCATTTTTAAAAAATAGATGCATTAAATCACATTGCACTCAATACAACTAATCTAAGAAAGCTTTAATTTAGGAACTTAATAACTTAGCTCTATAAAGAATAAGTTAGCTTTATCTTCACATTCTATTTAATTAACTTTATAGACTCACAGAAATATATATATATATATATATATATATATATATGGCGAGCGTTCAATGGTACCCCAAATAGTGCAGCACCCCTAAATGCCCCCTGATTTCCACCACATATCTCGTTTCCCTCTCCGTCCGCTCATTCTCTCACCTCCCACTCAGTCATTCTAATATAAATGCTTGGTTTATATGGGGAGCAAATGGGGTGCTCACTATTTGGGGTGCCATTGAACGCTCCTCTCTCTCTCTCTCTCTCTCTCTATATATATATATATATATATATATATATATATATATATATGTATTACTTACTGTGAAGATAAAGAGATATGCAGAAAAGCTTCTGTTTGTGTAAACTCTGTTAATGGCATCATGGGTATCCCATTTCCTTTTTCTTCCTCACGCCCCTTTCTCCCCCAAAATCACTCCTTTCCACTCTCTCGTCTCTGCAGCTCCCTTCTCCTTTCCCGCCCATGTTTATGTCACGCGTGGATTTTACCAAATATTATATTTCCGCTCCAAATCTAAGGTAGTGTTTGGTTTACCATTTTAGGTTTTGGGTTTTCGTCCATACAAAAATGGGCATAACGCATGTAAATCATGGAAAACAACAATTTTAGAAAACAAAGTTAACACACAAAATAAAAAAACAACTTTTATTCATTTTTCATGTTTTGAGAAATGAGAGAAATATGGAGACCAAATCCTCATTTCATGATAGCTACATCCCCTCCGCAGTCCCCTCCATCTTGCTTTCATTCTACCATTCCTCCTTCTACACCTTTAAAGTTTTGTAATTAATTTTGAAAACTAAAAACCCAAAACTCATTTTTAACCAAACACACCATAAGCTTTCTTATGAAATTTCTCTGAGCTTCTGTGTCCTTTATTTTCCTCAGCCTCATCTCATAAACCCAGATCCTATCGAATCCCTCCCTGATTTCATTTCCTTTCGCTTTGTGAGATTATTCTAGGAAACTACGTGTTTCTACTTTGAAGTTGTTATTCAATTGATGGTCTTGCAACTGGAAGGGATTTTGGCATTTACGTGGAGCTAACAGGTGAGCAGCAACTCCCGTTTTTGTTTAGTTGATTTCATCTCTCTATTTAAATATGTGATGGGTTTTCTTGGGAATTGGGTATATAATGTACGCTGTGTTCTCGTCTTGTAAGTAGATATGGTAATCGTTTATGGATTATTTGGGTATCTGTAGTTTTTTTTAGGTGCTTAGATACTATTATCAACTTGTGAAGCTCTGTGGCATGTTCTTCACTGGAACAATGCTATTATTTTTTTTGCATTGGCGTTTTCTGTTTTTTATATAGATCTTGCGTTTACATGAGTGGGTCATCATTATAGCTTGATGGAAAAACACGAGACGCCCCGACACTGACCCTTACGTCATCCTTTTAGTGATGTATCGCCTATTTGTGCAGACATTGCGACTTGTATTTCCTGTAGTTTAGTGTTATTTTTTGAGCTTGTCTCCACTTAGTGGATGAGTTTGGTAGTTGTGAGGTTGGCGTTCTGGCACAGTTTTGGTCATCTATACACAGTGGAACTGATGTAGCTTGATACTCTCACCTTCGATGTCACTTTGGTTATTTTAATTTGATCCTTCCTTGCTCACGACAGTCCCCAGTTGACCCACTGTGTCAAACTACCATGTGAAGTTGTACTCGATTACTTATGTATTTCGGTGTGGAGCTCGAAATGTATGCAGCAGAATACTGTTTGGTACAACTGTCTGGGTATCCCTTACTATGGTCTTATCATGATAATGTTGTATACCTTGGGCTTATAATTTCAATGGTCCTGTACTATTCTCTTATGTATACAAATGCAATGCACTACTTTTTGTAGTAAGAAATGTACATTTACTCTTCTGCATGGAGAGTTAGGAAATAAGAAAATGTAACTAGAGTAGTCTAATGCCTTCACTAACTCCTGATCTGTAATTTTGTAAAGATAACATGGACGACCCACAATAATTGATGTAGGCGGTGGATGGTCCACCTTAAAAATCGAATTAGCTGATTGTCAACCACAGTTACCTGTACTATACTGTATTTTTTATTATTGGTTATAATAAAAGTGTTTGCGGTCACTTTAAAAACTGGAATGCTTTGCCAAAAAAAAAGATAAAAAATTATGTACATATATCAACTTATAAGCCATACCCACTGATCATCATAGAAATATGTTATTTTATGCACCTATATTTTATCTTTTTGTATATAAGTAAATATTACGTTGGGTATTATTTTGTTGTTTTTACAGATGAGTTGTTCAAGCCTTATACAGCTTTAAAAGTGAAGAATATATGCCATATACATGAAGAATTGCATAGGAAGCTATCATTGGAGGATAATTGTGTTCATATTGGGCTAGCATATTTGCTTTTGAAAGAGATTGGAAGAAAATATCTTTGAAAATCTTCTAATGGACACATAGCGAAGAGGGATAAGTTGAGGATCATACCACAATCTTTGATGAGGAGACCCATTTAGATGATTAGGATTTGCAACTCACCTATAAATACACATGCATACCCATTGTAAAGATTGGAATTTTCTGTTGTAATTCTTCTGCCATTAATCTAGTTTAGTTTTCTTTTACTTCTCTACGTTTTTATTTTATTAGAAACTAGTGCCATCTACACAATTAGGTTTGGTAGAGTACTAGTTGTATTTTGCACTTATTTTCATTAGTGATTGACCGTCTGATTAGGTTCAACGGTAATCCTAATTTTATTTTCTGTTATTTAATTTCTACGATTTTAAATTCTGTTTTTTTATTGCTTTCCTAGATCATACTGGATTGAATATAGATTTGATTAGATTCAGATCTGATTCAATTCAATAATAGTTTTATTTGCTTTTCAATTGATAATTATGATTTGATCGTCGGTTCAATTAGGTTTGTTCTGAATTAAATTACAGTTTCAATTTTTTTCTTATTTTCAAAATCAACCTCCAAGTTTTGTCTAACTCGCCCACGAAATATATAAATAATAAATTTTAATATTGCTCCCTGTGTTCGACTTACATACTATACACCTGTGCGGTTGTAGTAATTTATAATAAATTCGCGCTTTTTTATTCCATTGGAAAGCGTCAATCAAGCTTTTGGTGTCATTGCCGGGAGGTAATAATTAAATTTTATTGTTTATTTAATTTATGATTCGTGTTATTTTTTATTTATTTATTTTCCTTTTATTTTCTTGTATACATAGAAAAAATCTCGATTAGAGATGTGGCGTATCAATTACAATGGTACTGTCAAGAACTAAGCAAGAGAAAAAAATAATTGCCAATTTATTTTGATTTCATTCCTTTCAACTTTCTTTCTTGCTTTCAATACATTATATTTCTTTTTCTACAAGATTCATAAAAAAAAGGTTAAAAAATTCCTTGTTTTCTTTTTTTCAATTCCTTCCTGTGTAGAATTTGCTTCTCAATTTTCTTTACATTCCTTGTTCTCCTCACAATTGTTTTTATCGTTACAAAACAACAAAAAAAATCCACTTCCTCTTCTCCATCCATCTATCCGACATTAACCTCTTTCATCACAACAATTCAACATAGCCATCCATCCATCCATCCGACATTAACCTCTTTTATCACAACAATTCAACACAGCCAGGCAACGTTCCTTCTAATTACATCTCTCTTTATCCCCATAAGAAAACCACCAAATCCATCAAATACTTCTAGTCACAACCTCTTACATATCCACGTTCATCACCAAAAAATCTGCTTCACAATCAACCACAGTCCGACCTCCTTGCCTCAACATTTCAGTCAATTGCAAATCACAAGCCCCAATCCATTGCCACTGTCAAAAACCACCTCGAATTGCATCTTCACGCACAAACACCATTCATAACTACAAATTCTAGTTTGTACATTTCCACATTACCACAATTTGCAACCATTCAAACTCATTGCCAATCCTACCTTACTAAACTACAAGTCAACATCACCACGAACCAAGCATCACCAGAACCACCGTATTGCAGTTCGCATTAAACTGGTCTCTACCCAAACCCTTATTGAAACCCAGCCCCATCTTCACAATACATGATTACCCATCTCTTCTCCATCTACAGCAAGTCACATCTACATCTTCCAAAACCATTACTCCACCTCAAATCTGAAAGCATCCATCTCGACCTATAAGTTCGAATCACAGACTCCCCCCCACTGCTTGAACAAATATCTTCCAGAACCTCAAAGCCAATTTGCAAAATCAAAAACCAAAATTCACACCAAGTTAAAAATCGAACGCCACGAACCCACAATGCCTTTCTCCATAAATCCCTGGTTTGAGAAACCTTAACTCGCATCTTCAGCTGACCCAGAATTGAACCCTAACTCGCAATCCAAAATTTGATTTTGAAATACCTAGACCGATCCGAATAATCAGAGGAAGAAAAAAAGGAAAGAGGGCAATTTGATTTTCGTTGATTGGGGCGTGATTTGTATCCTTTAATTAGGGCGTGATCCTTGGGAATTATCTGTTTCCAATTTTTTTGTGAGATACCAATTGGGTGGACTTTGTGCGTACCTTTATTTTAGTCGAGTGCACGCGCTTTGCTGCTTGAAGGCCTTGTTAGAGTCTAAGTTTTTATTTTATCATTTTTTTAAGGCTTAGTTCATTGTTTTTGTCTAGGAAGTTTTTTTAGCCTAGTTTCTTATTAGGTTTAGTTTTTTTGATTTGGCTTTAATTTAGTTCTTTTTTATGTTTGGTTTGTTCTTTAAAAATTCCTAGTTAGTCTTTTTTTTTGTTAATTGTTTCAAAAAAAAAGAAAAGAAAAAAAGAGAGAGTTTCAAATCAAGACCAAAGCGGAGAAAGAAGTCAAGCAAGAAAAAAAATTCAGAAGTGAAGCAAATATAAACGGTTGACGTTGAATCACTATCACTACCCAAATATTCTGGATGAACCGCCATACCCCACTGTAAAATTTTCTAAACTTTACAGGATCTACTGCTGTTTGAAAAATATATAGAAATTGCTTGTAAAGATTTTCTGCATGTGCTGCAGCTCGCTTGTAAAAATTGTATTTCTGCAGTTTATTATTCTGTGATTGAAATTTCTAGATCTGTTTGTTAGAAATTAACTACCACGACTTAAATCATCACTCTCATTGGTTTTCAACTTTAAAGTTCATTAAACGTTGATTTTAGATAAGTACAAGCTCATAAAAAATAATATAATTGAAAAGTGGTGCTTTGTGAAATTGACTGTCTCGTATAATTGGACAGCGGATATATAGTTGTTCATTTTATTGAACTATTAGCAAAAGAGGTTTCATACAACCCGTAAAACATTGGTCGTATCCCTTAGTATTTATAGTATACGGGAACGACCATAAGACCCACTTCCCCTTTCTAATTGAGTCAGTTAATTAATAGAGCACAACTTAGTATTTTATACTATTTTGAAGTAAGAATAATTTTTGTCTTGCCTTGACTACATTCAAATGTCTGATTCAAAAAATCCTTGAGAGAATTGTGGGTTGATAACCTCAGAGGATCTCGTCAACTCGAGGATTATGAGTATGATTTACTATTGATAAGGCAAAAATTTCTGAAATTTCATGAGCCTAATGCCAACAATTTTCAAAATTTTCCAAATGGCCAACATTTTCGAAATCATAGATATAATCGAAATGGCGATTTCTATTCAAATTTCAATAATTTCAATTATGGGCCACATCCATATCAAAATAGCTTTGAATCGGAATATAATTTTGATCAACGTCGATATGAGGTTGTAAATCAATTCGAAAATAATTTTGAAAATGAAAATGATTTTGAAAATGAAAATGATTTTCGAATCGATCAATATTTTCAAAATTACAACCCATATCAACATCTTGAGAATGACCAAAATTGCAATTTTCCCTCTAACTTTAACACACAGACCTAATTTTCAAAATCAAAATGATTTCCAACATTCTAAAAATCAAACAATTTTGAGAATCAAGGAATCAAAAATGAGAGCTCTCAAATCAACGATTCTGAAGAATATCATCTTAACAATCCTAGAGAGAGGGTCGTAAGGATAGATAAACATATTGATGAACTTCTTCATTTAATGACATATTTAGGAGAACAACGCAAGCAACAAAATCAAATGGGCATTGAATCGGAAAATAATTCAATTTTTACTGATAGCGAAAACTTTCAAATAACAACTTTGGAAATTGAGAATAACGATCTAAATGAAGTTGTTCAAAATTCAGTAAATGATTTGGACTTCAACTCTATTTAGGAAAAGAATTTACGCTTAGATTTTGATCTTTCTCCTTCAGGCTACGAGAAACTTGAAATTTTAGAAATTAAACAGAATAAAAATGTTGAATCTTTCAAAAACTCAAAATTGGAGAAGGATTTCAATGAACATCAATTTTTTGGATTGTATGAGGATGATTTGCCAAATGAGGATGAAATAGAATCAAGCCACCAATCCAAGTTTGAAAATTTCAATTTTGAGGTTTCAAACGGACTTGAAATTGTATGTCGAAAATACATTGTCAATAAATAAAATTGAGAATTGTGATCACATAGTCTTGAACAACACTCAGAATTTAAATTTCACGATTGCAACCGAGTTTGTATATGATCATAAATTTTTGAACAACTACATTAATAAATTTGTTGAACACATGAATTATTTTTGGAATGTTAGCTTGGTTGAAAAACTTCATGTTAGGATGATACTGGACATTTATCTACTGGACTATAAATCTAGGTATAAAGATGAGATGGTTCTAAAAAACCTTTGCTTATTAGAAAACATGCCTAGACATAGTGGAAATGGGATTCATCGGGCTGGAACCGTATGGGAGAAAAAGTTGGTGGCATTCTTTGCATCACATGCATCACAAATACATATATCGTTGTACATATGATCCACTCTTACATATAGTTAAGCTGCATTTCATTTTACAAATAATTTTGCGTCTAATCCATCTTTATGTACTTTCTTTTACATTTAGGAAACGTGTTTACGGTGTTGACACTATTTAGATCAAGTGTGATCAAGTGTGGAGGGAGTCTACATTGCATTTTTTTTCATTTTTCTTTAATATTTTTCTTTCTTTTCATACACGACCATCAAGAATTTTAGATCATAGTAACATGCCATTTTTTTTGAAATACGACTCATTTTAGATTAATATAATGAAATAAGTTAACTATTGTTAATCAGTTGATAGTATTTTTTTTCTCAACTAAGATCGAATAAGAAATATAATGAAAAGTTGAATTTTGAGGAATAATAGTGTAACCGGTGCAAAGGTAGATTCTTAGGTGATAGCCATGAAGTTTATTCTAAATTGTAGTGTTTCTTTAATGAGTGGAGGACTTACAATACTTATATTGGCTTTTTGAGCCTTTAAAACTAAGTTGTGTTAAGCTGAATTCGCGTAATTCTCTCTTGTTCTTATATTTTCAATAATAATAGTAATCCAGGGGTATCCAACATTGCTTGTAAATCTAGCGTTGGTGTGCGAACCCACCAAGCTCTATCCAGCATGTTGTTGATAAAGTCAACGTTGGTATATCTTGGTCTCATTTTATGAGATGGACACCATAGGATTACCTACATGTTGTTGACAAAGTTAGTGTCGGTCTGCACAATCTACCAAGCTCTGTCCCATCTGTCATTGGTGGTATACCTTGGTCTTTTAAGTTAGGTGTATGTAATTAAACATAAATTTTAATTTTTATAGAGATAGAGAATAAGCGATGATGCCCAAACATTTCTTGACCTTATTGGTTTGACTAGCCATACACGAGGAAATAATAATACCACTTTACAAATTATGACAACAAACTAAGAATTTATTTCATGGCTGCACTATGTTATCATCCGAACCAACTGGCCAAACAAGAGTTTAACATTGAAAACTTGATTTATGTTGAAAATTTGTGACAATTTGAGGTATCTAAAATAAAATCAACTGACTAGAATTGTTAACTTTCCTTGTTGTACCATTTTTCTGAAATAAGTCGTATTTTCATTTTTTTATTTTCATTTGCATATGTTTGTTCCATTCATGTAGTTTCATTAGAATCACTGCAAACTGTATTTGGATTTTGTGGGTAGTATCCGCTGAAAACCTTCACGAGATACTCCTCCTACGAGGGGAACCTAGAGGTTTATTGGCTTGTTGCATATGCTCAATGCAGTGGTGTTTCCTACGAAAGTGTGACCTATCTAGTTCAGTTTTTCATTTTTTTACTCGAGGACGAGTAAATGATAAGTGTAGGGGTATTTGATCAACATAGAAATATGTTATTTTATGCACCTATATTTTATCTTTTTGTATATAAATAAATATTACGTTGGTTATTATTTTGTTGTTTTGAGTTGTTCAAGCCTTATACATCATTAAAAGTGAAGAATATATGCCATATACATGAAGAATTGCATAGGAAGCTGTCATTGGAGGATAATGGTATTCACATTAGGCTAGCATATTTGCTTTTGAAAGAGATTGGAAGAAAATATCTTTGAAAATCTTCTAATGGACACATGGCGAAGAGGGATAAGTTGAGGATCATACAACAATCTTTGGTGAGGAGGCCTATTTAGATGATTAGGGTTTGCAACTCACCTATAAATACACATGTATACCCAATGTTAAGATTGAACTTTTCTGTTGTAATTCTTCTACCATTAATCAGTTTAGTTTTCTTTTACTTTTCTGCGTTTTTATTTTATTAGCAACTAGTGCCATCTACACAATTAGGTTTGGTAGAGTACTAGTTGTATTTTGCACTTATTTCATTGACCGTCTGATTAGATTTAGCGGTAATCCTAATTTTATTTTCTGTTATTTGATATGATGACCCGGATTTTGAGCGGCTTTGGTTATCGACATAAACTCGATGTCGATAACCAAACATCGAAAAATCCTAGTAATTAATGAAAGAAATTAGAGGGTGAGGATAGATAAGATAGAAACTTAGAATAGAAGAAGAAGAAGAACACAACATCAGAGTAACACCAATCTCACAGCGGAACGAATAACATATAATATATGTAACATAACTTTGAAATATACATCTGTACTTGAATATACATCATTATCAAAGTTCAACACTTACAACACAGCGGAAATAACTATAACTATATGATCCTGAAGCCTCCTGCTCCAGCTCTTCCAGTGTATCTGTAAAATTCCGACTACTTGACTGCCCGTACAAATTTAGGCACCCAAGAGTTTAGGGAAACAAAAAAATAAACTTCGGGTCAGTCATGGGACTGGTATGAGTAAAACAGTTTAAAAACAGTTCGAACAAGTAAACGATATCTCATAAGACCACGCCGCATAACGGAACGGGTTTTTCCCTTATGAGAATCCAAAATATCTTTATATCAAAAACCTTTTGATATTATAATAATGTCTATCAATCACAGTATATATAATCATCTAGCAGAAACGCTTTCATCTCACGTTCTACATATATAGTATACAATCAAAACCGCAAGCACGTATTGGGTAATGGATTTCCAACTATGACAAGGTATGGAACCACCTTTCGCTAGTGTACCTCTAGAAAGGAATACACTGGGTTCAACAAGAACATCTTGCAACCCGGCCACACATGACCGACCACTCATTTGCTTGAGTGTATCAAATGTATATCACCAACGGTTGGGATCAGCAACCGTTTCCCGAATGGGACAGCATCAACAATAGATTTTTAGAAGTAAATGAAACTCTAGATCAGGTGATTATACACCCTACTTCGGTGCGACCGACTTAGCCATGTTGCCTGCCCGATTTCTGTCATTTACCGGATGTGAGGCTAGAAGCTACGCTTTATCATCACACCAGATTCACTTTGAATGCCACATCGTCAAATCCATCAAATCACCGATTGACGTCCTCAACCATACATTATGTGTTAGCTAAAAGAAGTTTCCTTCTCCGCTTCCACTCTTGGTACGGTTGGAGAAATCAATATACGTGATCGTCTGGAAATACTTTGTCAGACATCCGTCCATACAAGTCATCCAGGAACAGGACGAACCGAAGGCACTATTCTGTAACAAGATAGCCCTTGCATAACTCCGTCTTCAATTTCCTTTGGCATATATGATTCGCAATGCTTATGCCCATACAGAGTGGTTCTTTGGATAATAATCCAACCGGTCTCTCCATATTAACAACGTTAAAATGGTCAAAACTTCAATAGTCTGTGATTTAACTATCGAAGAAAAACAGGTGTGCAAACAACGATATTATTTCCAAATGGAAATTTATATCGATCAAACATCATTCAACATTTATCTCTTTATTTCATTAATTTACTTATCTCCTGTTTCCCTATATTCAATATTTCTTATTTTCTAAATTTGGAAAATATACGTTATTAACAATGAAAAACATTTCCATTTCTTGTTTTCTTTATTAGAAAACATTTCTGGTTTCTTATTTGGAAAACATTTCCAAAGCTTCTTCATTGGACTTAGACAGATGTTTAAACAAACCATCGCGATGCCAACTCAAACCACTATACTTATTTACTAAATCACTTAACCACTTTCACTCTCGAACCTTAACCATTTCTAAATTAAAAACGAAGTCAATCAAGTTGGGGTATAACTACCTCTCAAACCTTAACTGAACAACATTTCAAATCTCGAAATAGGGTAAGTTCATCTTTTAACTCTTTAACACTTCCTTACGTAATTTTCGTTTGAATAAATCCCTATTCGATAACTCCTCCCTTTGAATAATTATATTTGATAATCTCTCTTACGAATAACTAGATTCGAAAACATTTCTTCGAATAAACTAAATTCGATTAACTCTATTTATCTAACCCTAATCGATTTACTCTTTTTACTTAACTCCTTGCATAACTTTTCTTTCGAATAACTATATTCGATTTACTCTTTTCACTTAACTCTATTCGATTTATTCTATTGATTTACTCTATTTGATTTACTCTATTCACTTAACCCCTGCCGAATAAACTATATTCGATAACTCCTCTAACTCTATTCGAATAAACTATATTCGATTAACTCCTCTAACTCTATTCGAATAAACTGTATTCGATTAACTCCTCTAACTCTATTCGAATAAACTGTATTCGATTAACTCCTCTAACTCTGTTCGAATAAACTGTATTCGATTAACTCCTCTAACTCTGTTCGAATAAACTGTATTCGATTTACTCCTCTAACTCTGTTCGAATAAACTGTATTCGATTAACTCCTCTAACTCTATTCGAATAAACTGTATTCGATTAACTCCTCTAACTCTATTCGAATAAACTGTATTCGATTAACTCCTCTAACTCTACTCGAATAAACTGTATTCGATTAACTCCTCTAACTCTGTTCGAATAAACTGTATTCGATTTACTCCTCTAACTCTGTTCGAATAAACTGTATTCGATTAACTCCTCTAACTCTATTCGAATAAACTGTATTCGATTAACACCTCTAACTCTATTCAAATAAACTGTATTCGATTAACTCCTCTAACTCTACTCGAATAAACTGTATTCGATTAACTCCTCTAACTCTATTCGAATAAACTGTATTCGATTTACTCCTCTAACTCTATTCGAATAAACTGTATTCGATTTACTCCTCTAACTCTATTTGAATAAACAGTATTCGATTTACTCTAATTGGTTTAGCTCTAACTGATAAACTCTAACTGGTTTAACTCTACGGTTTAACCTAACTGATTTACTCTAATCAATTAACTCTAACTGGTTAACCCTAACTGATTAACTCTGTTTGATTAACTCTAATCAATTAATTTTATTCAATGAATTCTGATCGAATAACTCCTTTTGGCTAAACTATATTCGAATACCTCCTTTTGACTTTATTCGATAACTTCCTTTATTCTATTCGAATAACTAATTCAATTAACTCCTTTTCGAATAACTATTCATTTATAAAGATTTACTTTTAGTAACGGTTCTTCACTTTACAAATGATTTCCTTTTATTCTAACTTGTCCTTTGATTTTATAAATATTTCTTTTATAAAAATCCTTTTCCTTTTCTATATAAAATCCATCGATTTTATATAAATAATTCATTTTCAAAATACACTTTGAAAACCTCCCTTCCCATACCCAGTATTTCTTATGGTATTTAACATACCATATAACAACGATAAATATCGTCCAAACACACATAATCAACAACAGATTATATATCACATCATATATCACAATATGTGAATCACAGTAAAATAAATGTTGAGGAATCCTGTTGGATTCCTCCAACCTGTTTCCTGCATCACAGATGTTAAACAATATAGATAACATCACTTTCAGTTCCATACGATATATTCTGTTAAACAGAATCAATATAGAAATTTAACTAACTGACTAGCAGTTAAATCAACCGGTCAACACACAGTCAATCAGAAAAATTTTAATAGTTCTAAAAATACAACATGAAATTA
Source organism: Allium sativum (assembly GCA_030737875.1). Lineage (NCBI taxonomy): Eukaryota > Viridiplantae > Streptophyta > Magnoliopsida > Asparagales > Amaryllidaceae > Allium > Allium sativum. The sequence continues at coordinate 615,610,294 of CM060912.1, forward strand.
TAAACTGTTCAGAGTTAGTGAGATTTACTCACATTTGTGCGTTAGCCGTTAAATAACGGTTTGCGTTATTTGATTCAGTCTGACAATTTATTTCGCCATAAATTGTAACTGTCTCCGATCCACTCCCGGTCAGTCTCATTGTGTTGCTCCCGTCCATACGATCCTATCGGATCCTGGTTTGTTCGATTTCGATACCGTATGGTCAAGTTATGATAAATACAAGTTGTGTATACATTTATATAAATAAAACTAACACTATATATATGAATTTGGGCTCACCAATTTTCCCAAAGCCCAACCCGTTCCCATATAACCCAGACCCGCTCTTCATCTTCCCAAACCCATCGTGAACTCCTGTAACCAACACCCGAACTCCATTTCCTAACTCCAAACCAAATTACCACATCAAAACTTCACGGATTTCAAAACTGAAATCAACGTTATCCTCCTCGTTCGAAACTCCTTCCTCCCAAACCATCATTTCCCAACTCGACGCCTTAGCCTCCCTCGCGTCGCACCATATCGCGGAAGACCCCTCAGGAGTCATCACCTTCTTCATCACCGAAACCCCCAATTTTTGGCGAACAGATGTTACTTCATACCACAAATCCCAATTCAACATTAAAAACCTCAATCGTTGCCTAAAACAAAAATCGTATGGCAACCCTAGTTTGCTTAAACCGACGCTGTGTATATCCGCATTGACCCAATGGGTTTCGAACCACACAAAAATCATATGAGGAGGTAGAGTATACTCTCAGGAACTCAACCATATACTCTTTTCGATTTATAGAAATCTTCATGGTTTTATTTTGATTTTTGGAAGTTGAACATTCTCACGTTTGAAGAAAATCTGATGGAGGCGGAAAATGTGGTGACCGAATGAGGATGGAAACTAGGTTTTAAGGATTGTTTAGGGGGTATTTATAGAGGTTATAAATATCTAGATATTTTGGTAAATATCTTCTATTATAATATATTTTTTCCCTTCTAAAAATTCGTGTGATCACATATGACCCCCAAAAATCACGTGCCACTAGAGTTTGACATTACGGACCCAACGAAACTGGTTTCATCGAATTCCGACTCCGTATGCTCACACAGCGTATTTTTAACTGTAAAAATACTGACTGTTTTCCACTCTAAACATCCATACGGCCACACAGTGACTCTAAAAATCACGAAACTGGAAATCTAACAACTAATTGATATTGCGGATCCAACAAAGTTAGTTTTGTCGTATTCCGACTTCATTTGCAAAAGTGGCTATTTTTAAAGCTCTGGATGACCCATTTAAATATATAAATATAATTAAATTAAATACAAATAAATTTATATTATTGTGTATACTCACAGTGGAATACCATACAGCTCTACTGGGATTTATATCTCGATATTCCAAACCTGGGTCAACCCGATATTCGATTTATATTGAAATTCCTTTTAAAATATAAATAATTCCTTTATAAATTATAAAGGAATTCCACATCGACTTTTCTAAAATTTTATTTGGACATATCTCAAAATCTACACAATGAAATCCCGATTTTTCTCTTCCACTAGAAAGATATACTCCACCAGCTCCACACGTTTCTTGTTTCACAGAAATCCGGCTTAAAACGAATCCTGTACATTCAGTTGAAGTTCGAATCGCCAATTTACGAACTGCAGCGCCATTTCGAGCTCGATTTTAATTATAATATAATTATACGTTCAAACTATCGTTTATATAATATATTCGTTATTTAAATTCAATTCCAAGCTAAATTAAATATCACAAATGATCCGGTTCACACCATATCATCATTTCAGCCAATTCTGATTATTTTGAGAATTAAATATATTATTTAATTTATTATTTTAATTAAATATTCATCGTTATTTAATTCCACAACCATTAGATTCACTATATCACTATTTATATAATTAAATAAATTAATCATAATACCCCTGCCAATGCGGGTCATTACAATCTTTCCCACTTAAAATAATTTCGTCCTCGAAATTGCTAAAAGGTAGAGAACGACCCTATCGACTAGTTAGAACATATTTGTTCACTTCTAAATTTTCAATTTCAACTAAACCAATTTAATTTCAATTAAATTATTAATTAATTCTGATTAACGAAAATTTTCAAAAATCCTGAATATTTTCTAACGCCTTAACTCTTCGAAAAATTTCGCCAGCACCTCCTTTGTACTGGTCAATCGGTCAAACTCCAACTCGCCTCTCTGGGCCATCTCCAACCCAAAAGAAAATCAAACAGCCAAGCGGATTGCCAATTCGGCTCATAAATCTTATATCCAATAGAAATATAAACTTGTACTTTTTTTGTCGGCATATCCTTATATCCTTTCCACCTGTTATCAATTCAGTGGATACAAGGGTCATCCCAATCAAATTCCAATCAGTTTTTATCTCCAACACAACCATTCGCTTATATCCAAGCCAAATCCCATTTCAACTCAAGTTCAATTCTTGATTTTCAATTCCTTAACTCCTCAATCCAATACCATTTCGGATTCTAATTTCACAAATCCAATCTTATTCGATTTAAATTCAACTTCAGTTACCACTTAACTGACTTTACTTTAATTCAAATCTGCTTTCACAAATTTTTGTTAAATTTGTTTTTAATTCAAACAGTCTTTCCCTGGGAGTTTTTAAACAGTTTACTCTTTTCAAAAAATCAAATTTTCCTTTTTGAAATTCAACTGAGCCCATAATCAATATTCCATTAGTTAAATCACTTCTCTATTTCTTTATCAATATTTGTTAACCAAATATTTTCAATAACCATATTGGACTTTTATGTTATTTGGAAAACATCTCCGAATATCGCCTTCCTTTATTTTCTTAACTTTAGAAAATATATGCTATTTATAATTGGAAAATACTCCAATTACTTATCTCTTTTTCGATCTCGTTTATTTCTATACTTAGGAAATATTTATTATTCTATTTCCAAGTTTACACTTATTTGGGTTAAAACGGATGTTGTGTAAAACATCGTTACGACAACCCAAATACTATATTCAACTAACTCTTATTCAACATTGATCTTTGAGCCTGAAATCTTACTATTTATTTGTTAATAATGAAATCAATCAAGTTAGAGTATAACTACCTCTCAGACCTTGACTGAATAACATTTATAACGTCAAAACAGATATGACTACTTACTTGAATAATCAATAACATACAACTACTTATTCACTTTTAAACACGTACACGCTTCCTCTTTCTATTTTTACTAGATTTTATTTATAGTCTTCTTTTTGATTTTACTATTCTATTTCTAAGTTCGTTTCCTTATCGACTTCTATATATATTGATATATAGATTTCTAGCTATCAAATTATCTTAAAAATATTCTAACTCCTTAAATTCCCGGAAAAATTCGCCATAACCTCCTTTGTACCGGGAGCATCGGGATATTTCAAATAGCCTCCCATGGCCCTCACCAACCCAAAAGAAAAAGAAAAAGCCAAGCGGCTAGCCGATACAGAGCATAAAATCTCATATATGAGTTAAATACGTACCTTTTCGTCGAGCATTCTATTTATATACCTTCATACCTTATCCATACCTATCTCATGTATATCTATACCTGTCGAATTTAATTCAACTATACCCGATCGTTTTAACTCAATTCGTTAATAAATTTGTTAATTAACTCTTTAGTCTATGTCACTTTTATATTTGAACATGACATGTTCAAATATATTTTAACTTGCTTATTAACTAATTTGAATCCAAATTTCAAATTTAAGTTCTATATTCAATTTCGAATATCCATTTACAACTCCAATCCACCTTTCAAAGTTCAACTTCAAATTCACAACTTGATTAACTAATTCCTCTTCGACTTAGTTAATTCTATTCAATTTCTATTCAAATTTTGTATTATAAATGCCATTTGAATTTCTATATACTAATTCTATATATTCAAATTCTATATTTGAATTCCTTCATATTTTCCATATTCAAATTCTATATTATAATTCCATTTGAATTTCTATATTCAAACCCCATTTGAATTTCTATATTCAAATTCTATATCACTTCCATTGAATTTCATATATTCAATCTCCCTTTGAATTTCTATATTCAATTTCTATTTCAATTCCATTGAATTTCATATATTCAAACTCCCTTTTGAATTTCTATATTCAAATTCTATGTTTGAACTTCCTTTATTCAAATTCCTTTTCAAACTTTCTTTATTCATTCTTTAAATAAGTCTCGATTTCAATTCCTTTTGAAATTGATATTTCTACCTTTGGAAAATAGATTTTCCTTTCAATTTCACACTTGTATTTTTATTTCTGAATTATCCAATGATAATTCTTTTCACTTCATTTATAAACTTCGTTTATAAAAGAACTATTTATAACCTTCATTTATAAAGGAACTTCTCATTTTATTTCTTTTAAAACAAGTTAATAATTCAAATCTTTTTAAAAATTCAAATTCTATATTTTAAATCCCATTTTGAAATTCAACACAACTTGTCTTTCCAAAAACAAATTCAAAACAGTATCTCTGGTAGTAACTCGTCACTTACAACTCGAAAATGAATACTGATGATGCAGCTGTCATCATCAGAATCTATTTTCCAGCGATCGAAGTGAGTTCAATACTATAAAACCATTTCTAAACATTTCCACTTTGAAATTCATTTCAAAATATAATTCACCCTGCTTGTAAAACAAATTTAAAATCTCCCAGGATCTTAAATTTTCCTTATTTTTAATCCAAATCCATTTACAAACACTTATCCAATTTTCCAAAATTTTAATTCAATTTCTGGTTTAAATTTCAGATTTAACTCATCTGATTTCACGTATTTCACTTATATGAATTCTGATTGGTTATTTACATAACCATTAAATTTAAAATCTTACTCAATTATGATAACAATCAATATATCCACTATATTATAATTTTGATATATATATCTTCTCTATATCAAGATATACCTTGGGTAAACTTATTTTAATTTACCCTCTTTTCAAACATATCGTGTCGACCCATCGTATTCGAGTGTTTATAAACTCCTACTGATACAGTGGATCAAACTGATCGACCAGAACCCATAAACAACTCAACCAATGAATCTACACCATATAAAACCACTTTATATCAAATTACAAATACGCACTCGTATATATATACACTCAAACTCAATCTAGGGTATTACTAACCCTATCTCTACCGAGTCACGCCACAGAGCCAAGGTAATTCTTAACTTAAGCTCTGATACCAACTGTAATGACCCGGATTTTGAGCGCCTTTGGTTATCGACATAAACTCGATGTCGATAACCAAACATCGAAAAATCCTGGTAATTAATGAAAGAAATTATAGGGTGAGGATAGATAAGATAGAAACTTAGAATAGAAGAAGAAGAACACAACATCAGTAACACGAATCTCACAGCGGAACGAATAACATATAATATATGTAACATAACTTTGAAATATACATCTGTACTTGAATATACATCATTATCAAAGTTCAACGCTTACAACACAGCGGAAATAACTATAGCTATATGATCTTGAAGCCTCCTGCTCCAGCTCTTCCAGTGTATCTGTAAAATCCCGACTACTTGACTGCCCGTACAAATTTAGGAACCCAAGAGTTTAGGTAAACAAACAAATAAACTTCGGGTCAGTCATGGGACTAGTATGAGTAAAATAGTTTAAAAACAGTTCGAACAAGTAAATGATATCTCATAAGACCACGCCGCATAATAGAACGGGTTTTTCCCTTATGAGAATCCAAAATATCTTTATATCAAAAACCTTTTGATATTATAATAATGTCTATCAATCACAGTATATATAATCATCTAGCAGAAACGCTTTCATCTCACGTTCTACATATATAGTATACAATCAAAACCGCAAGCACGTATTGGGTAATGGATTTCCAACTATGACAAGGTATGGAACCACCTTTCGCTAGTGTACCTCTAGAAAGGAATACACTGGGTTCAACAAGAACATCTTGCAATCTGGCCACACATGACCGACCACTCATTTGCTTGAGTGTATCGAATGTATATCACCAACGGTTGGGATCAGCAACCGTTTCCCGAATGGGACAACATCAACAATAGATTTTTAGAAGTAAATGAAACTCTAGATCAGGTGATTATACACCCTACTTCGGTGCGACCGACTTAGCCATGTTGCCTGCCCGATTTCTGTCATTTACCGGATGTGAGGCTAGAAGCTACGCTTTATCATCACACCAGATTCACTTTGAATGCCACATTGTCAAATCCATCAAATCACCGATTGACGTCCTCAACCATACATTATGTGTTAGCTAAAAGAAGTTTCCTTCTCCGCTTCCACTCTTGGTATGGTTAGAGAAATCAATATACATGATCGTCTGGAAATACTTTGTCAGACATCCGTCCATACAAGTCATCCAGGAACAGGATGAACCGAAGGCACTATTCTGTAACAGGATAGCCCTTGCATAACTCCGTCTTCAGTTTCCTTTGGCATATATGATTCGCAACGCTTATTCCCATACAGAGTGGTTCTTTGGATAATAATCCAACCGGTCTCTCCATATTAACAACGTCAAAATGGTCAAAACTTCGATAGTCTGTGATTTAACTATCGAAGAAAAACAAGTGTGCAAACAACGATATTATTTCCAAATGGAAATTTATATCGATCAAACATCATTCAACATTTATCTCTTTATTTCATTAATTTACTTATCTCCTGTTTCCCTATATTCAATATTTCTTATTTTCTAAATTTGGAAAATATACGTTATTAACAATGGAAAACATTTCCATTTCTTGTTTTCTTTATTAGAAAACATTTCTGGTTTCTTATTTGGAAAACATTTCCAAAGCTTCTTCATTGGACTTAGACTGATGTTTAAACAAACCATCGCGATGCCAACTCAAACCACTATACTTATTTACTAAATCACTTAACCACTTTCACTCTCGAACCTTAACCATTTCTAAATTAAAAACGAAGTCAATCAAGTTGGGGTATAACTACCTCTCAAACCTTAACTGAACAACATTTCAAATCTCGAAATAGGGTAAGTTCATCTTTTAACTCTTTAACACTTCCTTACGTAATTTTCGTTCGAATAAATCCCTATTCGATAACTCCTCCCTTTGAATAACTATATTTGACAATCTCTCTTACGAATAACTAGATTCAAAAACATTTCTTCGAATAAACTAAATTCGATTAAGTCTATTTATCTAACCCTAATCGATTTACTCTTTTTACTTAACTCCTTACTTAACTTTTCTTTCGAATAACTATATTCGATTTACTCTTTTCACTTAACTCTATTCAATTTATTCTATTGATTTACTCTATTTGATTTACTCTATTCACTTAACCCCTGTCGAATAAACTATATTCGATAACTCCTCTAACTTTATTCGAATAAACTGTATTCGATTAACTCCTCTAACTCTATTCGAATAATCTGTATTCGATTAGCTCCTCTAACTCTATTCGAATAAACTGTATTCGATTAACTCCTCTAACTCTGTTCGAATAAACTGTATTCGATTAACTCCTCTAACTCTATTCGAATAAACTGTATTCGATTTACTCCTCTAACTCTGTTCGAATAAACTGTATTCGATTAACTCCTCTAACTCTATTCGAATAAACTGTATTCGATTAACTCCTCTAACTCTATTCGAATAAACTGTATTCGATTAACTCCTCTAACTCTACTCGAATAAACTGTATTCGATTAACTCCTCTAACTCATTTCGAATAAACTGTATTCGATTTTCTCCTCTAACTCTGTTTGAATAAACTGTATTCGATTAACTCCTCTAACTCTATTCGAATAAACTGTATTCGATTAACTCCTCTAACTCTATTCGAATAAACTGTATTCGATTAACTCCTCTAACTCTACTCGAATAAACTGTATTCGATTAACTCCTCTAACTCTATTCGAATAAACTGTATTCGATTTACTCCTCTAACTCTGTTCGAATAAACTGTATTCTATTTACTCTAATTGGTTTAGCTCTAACTGATAAACTCTAACTGGTTTAACTCTACGGTTTAACCAAACTGATTTACTCTAATCAATTAACTCTAACTGGTTAACCCTAACTGATTAACTCTGTTTGATTAACTCTAATCAATTAATTCTATTCAATGAATTCTGATCGAATAACTCCTTTTGGCTAAACTATATTCGAATACCTCCTTTTGACTTTATTCGATAACTTCCTTTATTCTATTCGAATAACTAATTCGATTAAATCCTTTTCGAATAACTATTCATTTATAAAGATTTACTTTTAGTAACGGTTCTTCACTTTACAAATGATTTCCTTTTATTCTAACTTGTCCTTTGAATTTATAAATATTTCTTTTATAAAAATCCTTTTCCTTTTCTATATAAAATCCATCGATTTTATATAAGTAATTCATTTTCAAAATAAACTTTGAAAATCCCATTCCCATACCCAGTATTTTTTATGGTATTTAACATACCATATAACAACGATAAATATCGTCCAAACACACATAATCAACAACAGATTATATATCACATCATATATCAAAATATATGAATCACAGTAAAATAAATGTTGAGGAATCCAGTTGGATTCCTCCAACCTATTTCCCTGCATCACGGATGTTAAACAATATAGATAACATCACTTTCAGTTCCATACAATATACTATGTTAAACAGAATCAATATAGAAATTTAACTAACTGACTAGCAGTTAAATCAACCGGTCAACACGTAGTCAATCAGAAAATTTTTAACAGTTCTAAAAATACAACATGAAATTATAAACTGTTCAGAGTTAGTGAGATTTACTCACATTTGTGCGTTAGCCGTTAAATAACGGTTTGCGTTATTTGATTCAGTCTGACAATTTATTTCTCCATAAATTCTAACTGTCTCCAATCCACTCCCGGTCAGTCTCATTGTGTTGCTCCCGTCCATACGATCCTATGGATCCTGGTTTGTTCGATTTCGATTCCGTATGGTCAAGTTATGATATATACAAGTTGTATATACATTTATATAAATAAAACTAACACTATATATATGAATTTGGGCTCACCAATTTTCGCAAAGCCCAACCCGTTCCCATATAACCCAGACCCGCTCTTCATCTTCCCAAATCCATCGTGAACTCCTGTAACCAACACCCGAACTCCGTTTCCTAACTCCAAAACAAATTACCACATCAAAACTCCACCGATTTCAAAACTGAAATCAACGTTATCCTCCTCGTTCGAAACTCCTTCCTTCCAAACCACCATTTCCCAACTCGACGCCTTAGCCTCCCTCGCGTCGCACCATATCGCGGAAGACCCCTCAGCAGACATCACCTTCTTCATCACCGAAACCCCCAATTTTTGGCGAACAGATGTTACTTCATACCACAAATCCCAATTCAACATTAAAAACCTCAATCGTTGCCTAAAACAAAAATCGAATGGCAACCCTAGTTTGTTTAAACCGACGCTGTGTATATCCGCATTGACCCAATGGGTTTCGAACCACACAAAAATCATATGAGGAGGTAGAGTATACTCTCAGGAACTCAACCATATACTCTTTTCGATTTATAAAAATCTTCATGGTTTTATTTTGATTTTTGGAAGTTGAACATTCTCACGTTTGAAGAAAAACTGATGGAGGCGGAAAATGTGTTGACCGAATGAGGATGGAAACTAGGTTTTATGGATTGTTTAGGGGGTATTTATAGAGGTTATAAATATCTAGATATTTTGGTAAATATCTTCTATTATAATATTCGTTTTCTCTTCTAAAAATTCGTGTGATCACATATGACCCCCAAAAATCACGAAAATTTGCATGCCACTAGAGTTTGACAATACGGACCCAACGAAACTGGTTTCGTCGAATTCCGACTCCGTATGCTCACACAGCGTATTTTTTACTGTAAAAATACTGACTTTTTTCCACTCTAAAAATCCGTACGGCCACACAGTGACTCTAAAAATCACGAAACTGGAAATCTAACAACTAATTGATGTTGCGGATCCAACAAAGTTAGTTTCGTCGTATTCCGACTTCATTTGCAAAAGTGGCTATTTTTAAAGCTCTAGATGACCCTTTTAAATATATAAATATATTTAAATATAATTAAATTAAATACAAATAAATTTATATTATCATGTATACTCACAGTGGAATACCATACAGCTCTACTTGGATTTATATCTCGATATTCCAAACCTGGGTCAACCCGATATTCGATTTATATTGAAATTCCTTTTTAAAATATAAATAATTCCTTTATAAATTATAAAGGAATTCCACAGCGACTTTTCTAAAATTTGATTTGGACATATCTCAAAATCTACACAATGAAATCCCGATTTTTCTCTTCCACTAGAAAGATATACTCCACCAGCTCCACACGTTTCTAGTTTCACAGAAATCCGGCTTAAAACGAATCTTGTACATTCAGTTGAAGTTCGAATCGCCAATTTAAGAACTACAGCGCCATTTTGAGCTCGATTTTAATTATAATATAATTATACGTTCAAACTGTCGTTTATATTATATATTCGTTATTTAAATTCAATTCCAAGCTGAATTAAATATCACAAATGATCTGGTTCACACCATATCGTCATTTCAGCCAATTCTGATTATTTCAGAATTAAATATATTATTTAATTTATTATTTTAATTAAATATTCGTCATTATTTAATTCCACGACCATTAGATTCACTATATCACTATTTATATAATTAAATAAATTAATCATAATACCCCTGCCAATGCGGGTCATTACATTTAATTTCTACAATTTTAAATTCTGTTTTTATTGCTTTCTTAGGTTATATTGGATTAAATATAGATATGATTAGTTTCAGATCTGATTCAATTCAATAATAGTTTTATTTGTTTTTCAATTAATAATTGTGATTTGATCGTCGGTTTAATTAGGTTTGTTCCGAATCAAATTGCAGTTTCAATTTTTTTTTTCAAAATCAACCTCCAAGTTTTGTCTAACTCACCCACGAAATATATAAATAATAAATTTTAATATTCCTCCCTGTGTTCGACCTGCATACTACATACCTGTGCGTTTGCAGTAATTTATAATAAATTCGCGCTTTTTTATTCCATAGGAAAGCGTCGATCACCTATTTCAGTTGCACAGTATGCCATTTGGCATTTTCAATCAGCAAACAAATATAAAACAACTAGAGTATTACTGGTTATTTTAAGAAGATGCCACAACCATATATTTACTTATATGACATGCCTATCCTTTTAGCAAAAGATGTGAAGTAACTCAGATTCATTCAAGTTCACAGAACACAAAAATGTACATTCATTCTTTACTTTAAAATACATTTAAACCTTTAAATCATTTCACAATAAGAATCAATTAACATACATTTTTACTATTTAGCAAATACAATTATCTTATGCAATTTAACAATGCAACTTTCTATCAGTGTGACGGCCGCCCCGTACCATCAGACATTTCCCTAAAATGCGTTGTGCCAATGCCCGACTAGCACGGGACGACCGTCAAAAGAGTTAAAACAATGAATTACTAAGAACTTGTTGTATATCTCACAGCGCATGGAATAAAAAATAATAATAACATAACTTGATATAAAACAGAAGAGACAGTACATAAGCCGAAAACTAAACCATATTCATCAAAATAGCGGAATCCAAAATACAGCTTCATACCCAGTTATTACAACTTTAAAATATTGTCTCTGAAGGAAATAAAAGAGGTACATTACTAATTCCCAAAGCAGTGACAAGTAACAACACAGGGAGAATATGTATAAAGTACGTGGAAGCCTCCTGCTCGTCTCCGAGCAGCTACTCGTGCATAACCACCTAACATGTCTCTAGTTTGCTTGTTTAGGAGCTCCCAGAGTAATAAGAAGAGACATAAAACTCTGGGTCGGACGAAAGTCTGGTGTGAGCGATATCAAATCTATATCACTGGATAAAGAAATAACAGGTATAAATAATCATACCTGACCTGGACCTGCAACCAAAGAGTTAGCACAACAAGATGTACAATACTCTAAGGTAATGCTAACATAGAGTGTAAATGGGAGTATGCGTGTCATGGTGATAGCAAACATCAAACATAGAAATCATCCTCACATCTCTCACTCAGTGCGTAAAGCATATGATATTCACTACTTTGATCACCAAATCTATTGGGGACATGACGGGTCCATACAGCACTGGATTCCACACAACTATTGCTATGACAATACACCTATGGTCTATAGTCAATAACCCTACCCAGTCCACACTACCCTGGCTCTGGTAGATGGGCCAACCAGCCCACACTTCCCTGGCTTTGGTTCGTCTACATACCACTTCTCTCAATAATGAAGCAAAGTTATAAATATCGCTAACTCCTTTGCACACATCCCGAGGAAAAGCCCACTCTTGAAGTTAACTCGTTGGTTCCCATCTAGATCTTGAGTAATAACTTCTCACTTGGACTTACATTGCATCTCGGGTTTTGGTCGAATTGAAGTTGGTCTTCAAAAGAGTCATCGCGTAGAAGTAGTAGAAATTCAAACTCAGTTCAGTTCGGCTCGATCTGCTTTCCTCAGTTCGGTTCGGTACTCTACACTTCGGTTCGGTTCGTGCTCCTCGGTCTCGGTCCGGTTCGGTACTCCACACTTTGGTTCGGTTCGGTACATGCCGATCCAACCCCACGCCATCCAACTGCTCTGGTCAGATCCTAACTCGACCTACACATGCCTTCCTTATTGCGCTGCTCTTTCCTATGTCAAGCCCCTGTTCGGTTCGACTAGTCTCATCCGATCCGAACCGGAATCCTGGCATTTTCCAGCAAGCTTGTATCGTCCATTCTCGCCATATGACGGTGTTTCCAACCATTCTAACTTTACCAAACAATCATAAAACATCACAAACAACAGTAACAATGTATAGGTTCAATCAAAAAGATCAAAACATCAATCACATAGGCTATTTTAGATCAAACATACCCAAATCCTTGGTTTTCCCCATAATTCCCTAAATTTCGAGATTAGCAAACTTAATCCAAATTTATACTAGCGACATAAAATATGATTTTAGAATTTTTTACATATTTTTCCAGAATTTTTAGATGTATAATTTCGTTAATTATCACTAATCACCCCTAATTAGCCGTAGTTAGTGCATAAACATGCAAATCACTCACCTTAACCAAAAATAAATGTTATATCTATAACTTTTACTGATTTGGCTTGGATCCCAATGTGGTGCAGCAGCTCTATCTTGAATTTGGTGCTAATTTGTCTTGATTTGTTGTAGATTTGATCAATAAGTAATTAGAGAGAGATTTGGAAGATGGAAGCCATGATTAGGGTTAGAGAAAGGTTTGTGGCACCTAGAAAAATGAAAGGAGATGATTCTCCAACTCCTTTCAGCCTTCCCATAACTCTAATCCTGAAATGGGTTATGGGCCTAGCTGCTAATCACTTAATTTAACCCAATTAGGCTATTTTTCCATCTTTAAATCTTATTTCAGCCATATTTTCCAAACGGTAAGTCCGTTTGATTAATGTGACCACTCTACGAAATGGGAAACCATCATCCAAATCCAATGAAAGTGGTTTTAGGTCAAAATTCCTTACCAGTTAAAAGTTATAGATGAAACAAGATTCTTCAGGGGCAAAACAGTCATTTAAAATTTGGCAAAAATCGTGATTGTGGGAAATGACCCCAATAGTCGTTTCCCAAAGTTACACGACCATATGACTTCATATGAAAATAAAATGAATATTCTATGATCCTCTGGTACGTAGAATGCAGGTCATTACACTCTCCTCCCTTGAGAAATTTCGCCTCCGAAATTTCTTAACCAAGAAAAACAACAATGGTGTCCGACATGACTATCAACTATTTACAAACAATCAAACATACATAATAACACAACAAACTAATCCTATCATATGGTTTACTAACAAGAGAATAACTATATCGCGATTAAAATCTTACAAGGTAAAGAGCTCTGGATATGACTTCCTTATGCTCATCTCGCTTTCCCAAGTACCGTCATTCTCATTATCACCCCACTGGACCTTAACCAGTTTCACTGTCTTCCTCCGAAGTTTCTTCGTATCATGTCCGACAATATGAACCGGTCTGCGGTTTCCAACTGCCTCGGGTTTTATCTTGATATCATCTAACTGATCTGGTGAAATAGTCATATCAGAATCGTGCACGAACTTCCTTAACTGAGAAACACGAAATACGTTGTGCAATCCCGCCATCTTGTCAGGTAATCCAACTTTATACACTATATTCCCAACTTGTTCTAGAACTGGAAATGGACCAACAAACCTTGTTGCTAACTTACCCCTCATACCAAACCGAATCACACTCTTCAACGGAGAAATCTTGACGAATACCATGTCGCCAACGGAGAATTTCAAATCTCTTCGTCTTTTATCAGCATAGCTCTTCTGCCTATTTTGGGAAGCCTTCGTTCGCTGTTGAATAACCTTAATCTTGTTTGAAGTTTCTCCTATTACATCTGGCCCAAGCACAAATTTCTCACTGGTTTCCAACCAACATGATGGTGAGTTGCACGGTCTTCCGTACAAAGCTTCAAATGGAGCCAAGCCAGTACTGGATTGGTAACTATTATTATATGCGAACTAAACCAGATGCAAATGGTCATCCCTTGACCGTCCAAAATCCAATATACAAGCTCTCAAGAGATCCTCTAATACACGATTCACCCTCTATGTTTGACCGTCGGTTTGGGGACGGTACGCAATACTAAGATGTAATTCTGACCCTAAAGCCACTTGTAAGCTCTTCCAAAACCCACTAGTAAATATTGGATCTCGGTCACTCAAAATACCTTTTGGTACTCCATCAAATCTCACTACCCACTTTATATATAGTTCCGCTAACTTAGCTGTCGTTCTATTCGACCTGACCGGTATAAACCTTACACTTTTGGCAAATCAATCCATAATCACCCAAATACTATCATGACCCGATCTAGTCCTTGGTAAACCATTGATGAAATCCATTGAGACTTGTTCCCATTTCCATTTGGGAATTTCCAATGGTTGTAACTAACCACTAGGCTTCTTTTGCCCGGCTTCGACTAACTGGCAGTTCATGCACTTGGATATAAACTTCCCCACGTCTTTCTTCATCCCTTTGCAGTAGTAGGCCTGCTTCATTTCTCGATACATTTTGTTGCCACCGGGATGTATAGTTAGTTTCGAGTGATGACACTCTCTAAGCACTTCATCTCTCAATCCATTAACATTGGGTACAACTAGTCTCCCGTTCTTTCGAAGTCATCCTTTCCATCAAGTCCATATTTGTTCATTTCCTCACCGTCGATACCCATCTCTACCATGGAGATGATTTCTAATAGGTTAGGATCGTCCCTTTGACTAGAACTGATCCACTCGATCAAAGTGGGTCTGATCGTCAAACTCGCTAACATCTCTGGATCCAATTCACACTTAGGTATGAAATCATATCCTATGATATACTCCAGTTGCTTCCATTCTAGAAACATAACCCTCAAATTGGCATGTCTCCTACTCAATCCATCAGCTACCGCTTTGCCCTTCCCGGGTGTGTATGCGATATTGAAATCATATGAAGCCAAGAACTCTAACCGTCTCTGCTGAAGATTTAAATCCTTCTAATAGAAAAGATACTTTAATGACTTATGATCGGTAAACAACTCGAATCTTTCTCCCAAGAGATAATGTCTCCACATCTTTAACGCGAACACGATCGCTACCAATTCCAAATCATGGGTAGGATATCTTTTCTCATGCTGTTTCAGTTGCCGACTAGCATAAGCTACAACCCTACCTCCTTGCATCAGTACAACACCTAGTCCGGTACCACAGGCATCCGTGTATACCGTCATCTCTTCGTTCCCTTTAGGAATAACTAACACTGGTGCGCACGTTAACTTCTCCTTTAGGCTCTTAAATGCATTCTCACACCTTTTGTCCCAAGCAAAAGCTTGATTCTTCTTGGTCAACTGAGTTAACGGCGTCGCTATCTTGGAGAAGTCTTGGATAAAATTACGATAATATCCAATTAACCCCAAGAAACTTTTCACATCTGTTACATTCTTGGTTGTAGACCAATCTTGCACCATAGCCACCTTCATAGGATCCACGACAATATCATTCTCTAAAACAACATGGCGCAAGAATCTCACTTTCCTCCTTTAGAAGTGACACTTAGAAAATTTTGCTTTTAATTAGCGTTTCCTCAACACCTCCATCATTGCCCTCAAATGTTCCTTGTGTTATTCCTCTGTCCTCGAAGTAAACCAAGATATCGTCCACGAACACAAGAACAAACTTATTTAATTGATCCTTGAAAACCCTATTCATAAGATCCACAAAATATGCGGGTGCATTGGTCAATCCGAATGGCATGACCAACCACTCATAGAATCCAGATGGCATTTGAAATGTCGTTTTAGGTGTACTCTCAGCTGCTACTTGGAGCTAATGAAATCCTATCGCGAGATCCAATTGGGAGAACACTCTTACTCCATCTAGTTGATCAAACAAATCATCTATCCATGGAAGAGGATATTTATTATTCCTAATCACCTTGTTCAACTTGCAGTTGTCCCCAAATAAGCAAAGGGAACCATCGGCCTTAGTTGCAAATACAACTAGCGCTCCCCACTCAGAAACATTTCTTCGGATAAATCCCTTCTTCAAAAGATCGCCTACGTGCACTTCGAGCTCTCGCTGCTCCCTTGGCTCCATACGATGAAGTGGCATCACTATAGGTCTGGCATCTTTCACTAAATCAATCTGAAACTCAATCTCTCGGTGTGGTGGAAGTGCGGTCATTTCCTCAAAGATGTCCGGATACTCGCCGGCAATAGGCACATCTGATAACTCATCATGCGGGATGTCGAGGGAATTTAGAAAACTAGCCATCACCTCATCACTAGGTAGACAACCCAATACCACCCTCCGCCCATCATCCTTTCTAATGGTCACCAAAGACCCCTCATAGTCTACCACCACCCCATACCTTTAGAGCCAATTGACCCTAAAATAATGCCAAACCCGGTAAAGTCCAAAACAAAGCAATCACAAGCAAACATACTTCCATGAGTCGATAAGACCAAATTACGACAAATCATACAAAGACTAGTCGAACCACCGATCGGGTTCATCACAACTAAAGGTCTATCGACAATCTCGGGTTCCAATTCCAACCTATCTACCAGGTCACTAGATACGAAGGAATGGGAAGCCCTGTTGTCAAACAATACTCAAATAGGAACATCATAAATAGAAAGCATACCTTGAATAACGACTCTGTTTCCCTTCTTCGTCGCTGTTGGGGAATTCAACAAAGAAGGAACAACGTTGATAGCATATGCTTTCACGATCTGCTTCTCCTTAGGAGGTTGCAAACATTCATTCTTGAAGTGTCCCACTTAGTTACAGTTGAAGCACTTCCTCTCCCACTACGCCATAGATGGCCTACGGCAACCCAGAGAAGTGATGCAGTAGATGCCAAAATTTGTTGCTATAGGTCTGTGACAACACTTTTTTGGGGTTGCCTTTTGCCGCGTTGCCTTAGAGTCAAAGGCAACGCCTTTGCGACTCTATGGCAATATCGGTACAAGTGTTGCCACAGGTATCAATACAACAAAAAAATACCCTTTCGCAACTGCCAAAAACAGTTGTAATATGTCTAGTACAACTGGCAATTGTAATAAAGTCAACCTTTTTTACAACTGCTTCTAATAGTTGTTAAAAATTATTTTACAATTGTTAAAAGTAATTACACCTCAACTGCTATTAATCAAAGATGTTGTAATATTACAATAAATATTATTATAACATGGTATTTTATTCAAATAAATATTTTATTTCAACATTTCAAATGCTACAATTTTTTTGACCCGACTATTGTACATTCACTCGTATATCATACAATCATTCATATTTACATACATTCCTCACTACATTGTCACTCGATTCACTCATATGAAGACTCACATATGCAACCATAAGCAAGAAAAAATACATGAAAATGATTATATAAACTACTACCTTTATTCTTTTCCTTCTGATGATCACGCATGATACATGTTGACTTGAACTCGTTCATCTAAATGACCATTTAGTATAATTCATATCAATCGTTATTTATTTGATGAATGCATGATACATATTAATAGGGGAGGAAGTAATCATTACACATACCCAAGTAGATGTGTTAACAGAAGGACCGTCCTAGCCGATATGAGCTACATGTTTGACATCAGTCGGCAAACCTATTTGCATTTCCGGCTCTTTGTCATCAGACTCTACAACATTCACAACATTATAATAAGGCAGAGGAATGTGTATATGGTTTTATATTTCATGGTTTAGAGGTACATGCTTAACAAATATATTGGTAATGTATCTCAGGCCTTAAGCTGCATAAGGTATTTTACCACCATGCAGAACACAAGATCCTGCTTAGTGGCAAACTTTTGGACCTAATGATTCTATGGTTGCTTCTGTCACTAATAGTCATCGTTGTAACTGACTTTTGGACCTAATAATTCTATGATTTTTTTGAAGAAAAAAAGAAGAACTAGGCCAAATGAGATCGGACTTATATAAACATATGAAAAATTACCTACAGGAATAAAGCCATTATAAGGACATTCGCTTGATATAGGTTATGCCTCCTTCAGATCTACTTATCTCCTTTCGTCTTAGCTCGGAATAAAGCCAAACTTTATTTGCATGAATCACCCATCGCGAACAAACTTTAGTCGCATGAATATCTACAAATTTCCAGCATCAGAGAACTAATTTTGTTCTTCGCGTTTATACTGAACAGATGTGAAACCAAAGCTACAACAACTAAATATTACGTACCACATAGAAGTTGAAGTCCGTAGTAATAACAAATAATGACAATCGGACGAACTTCTGTTCAGGTCGGATAAAAATAAAATATCAATTCAATGCCAAACTATGTAAATTATGAACGAAATTATGTTAACGGCACATAGAGTTGGATATTTGGGTGTACTAGTAATCATACTGAATATTTACTGATGCTCTACAAGTTAGAATGCACCTCACCAACAGTCCACAAATTCGATGCGAAAGGGAACACAAAATTAATTATTTACAGACGTGGTTGTGTTCTGTACTTACTATCTTGTGATGGTAGCACACGAATAGTTTCTCTCAGCTTTTGAATGCTAGTCGGTGGGGACAAAGTTGGACGACAATAACCTGTGTGCATACAAACTGGTTGATATATCAGATTATGAGAGGAAAAACATGCTTAAAGTTTCAGAAACAAATAAAGCTACATGTATGATTACGATGCACTGAAAGGAAAAATACCAGCAAAGAGAACTAAATCATTAGTGTATAACAAATAAGGATTGAGTTCAACACCTTTATTTGTTTGCTACCACCTTTATTTATCCAGTTAAGAGACTTTTTCTGCAGCAATTCATGCTTTTTTGCCTGCAAGTTCATATGATATACATTCTGAGACTGCATTTCATAAGATTTAAGAACTGAATTCACCGATATATCATATGATTGTGAAACCATAATCAGTCACTTACTTGGAGCAATCGGTCTGTATAACCCAGTTTCCATTTGTTATGTTTGCGTCACAGTGGCCAACCTCCATTTGTTCTGTTTCTCTGTTGTAAACCCAGTTTAGTACTTCACTCATTTCCTGAACTTGAGAGTTGGTCAAAATGTACCAGCAACTACTATGTTGATGAAGATGATGCTAAGTTTCCTTCTGTTATCGAAGGCAATGATTCCTATGTTTCAGATGGCAGCAATTATGAAAACAGTTATTTTGAAGCTTCGGGTATGGAGTGTGTAACAGGGTATCATGGAAACTCCATTAAAAACATGAAGAACAAGTTATCAATCGTGTTAGGTAGATGGAAGGAAGCAAAATTCCTTAAGATTGTAGAGAAGTTGAAGAATAAGGAAGCTGCAATTGATGTTTGGGAAAGAAAGAAAACCAGTCAAGCTAAAAACAAGAATTGGTATCAAACAACTATTTAAATTAAAAGCTAAAGCTTGTGGAATTGGAGCATCTGTTAAACAGTTAATACTTCGTACACAACAGAAAATGAACTTCACTTCATTTCATAATGAGACTGACAAAAGCATTGTAAATAACTAGCACTAATGATGGTCTTCACTACAGATAACTAGCATATACAATAAATATCTGGAAAGCAGATATTATGCACATGACATAACAAGCAATAACACTATGTGCTAGAGTCGAATCTAAGCTTCGGCTCGGTTAAAAACTAAACCTGCTCATATTCGATTTAAAAGTTATCTCTAAATCTGTATATCCGTATTCACAAATTACTGTTAATGTTGACAGCATAATTCATTTCTATCATTAAAATCATACAACCACTGAGAATGTATTGATAATTATATCCATCGTTTTCATATGTTACTGTGTAAATGAGATCCATTAAGCTAAGACTTCAAAGAACAATACAAACCTTAATCATATGTTACTGACACATAAAATATAAACGAAAATATCAAAATATTATCCAAGCATCTCTAAATTCCGATTGAGTTTCAAGTATAACAGTAATCTGCACTGTATATCACAAGTAAATCTCTGTATAATAACAGAGATCCATATTCTTCTAATTCCAATCAGAAGCAGGAATATTGAATCCCCATACTGAATCGTAATTTCAATTTAGGCTATTATTTTTCAAACTAAAGATTTTACCTGAATTGAAATCAGAAGCAGAAGGCTGGGAACATCGGATAAGAAGAATCATTGAGGGGAGAAAAATCATTGGGAGGAATGATTTAGAGGAGGAACAGGGAAGAAAAAATAGTGTGAACGAAAGGAGCCGGCTCCATTTTTTATTTTTTGACTAACCCTAAAAGCTGAATTATTGATTTGGGGGAGAACGAAATGAGATGAAGCGCGTAAATGAAAATGTTAGTGGGAAATAGAGGAGGCGTAGTAGAAAATGGATGGATGGTTAAGATTTAGTTTTACCTAAAGATGTGGATCGCTGAGGTGTCATTGAAAATGGATGGATGGTTAAGATTTTGTTTTAACTAAAGATGTGGATCGCTGAGGTGTCATTTTTATTTTTTATTTTTTTAATTTGAATATATCTGTAGCTACAGCAACATAGTTTGATATCTATGCTAACACATTGAAGTGTGCGTTGCAATAGACCAAAAACAACATAGCTATGACAACATTGTAGCTAGCAACACCATGGATTTTCGTTGTAGTAGGTCATCTATGGCGTAGTGTCCCCTGGCTTTTCTCGACAATCTTTGACATAGTGGCCTTTCTTGCTACAGCCAAAGCACTGGATATCTTTCTTATTCTTTTTTTCTGACTATCCTTTGTCCGGTTCTGTTTCCTCTTGTTCTGGGAATTCTTCTTGCCTTTACCGCTTGCCTGCAGTTTTGGCTCCTCTGTAGATGTAATAGCAACCTCGGTCTTCATATTAGGGTAAAGGCTCTCCGATCTCAATGCCTTCCTCACAATAGATTCGAATGTCCCATCGATATGGTTTATAAGACTTTCCCCCAAGTACTCATCTAAGCTAGTTATGAAATTCTCGTTCTTCTTCTCGACAGTATCGATAAGAGATAATCCAAAAATCGATAACGTATCGAATTCAACAATATACTCCAAGACTGTCCTACAATTCTGGTTAAGCTCCAAAAACTTTCTAAACAATTCCGATTTCTGAGAAGCTGGAATAAACTTGTCTCTGAAGCGGGTCTTAAACTGATCCCAGGTAACTTGATCCTCGGAGGTAGTCATTTTAATAGCATTCCACCAATTCATTCCCCGTCCCTGAAGCACACGTAATGCTAGCATTCTCTTCATTGCATCATCGATCCCCAAATCCTTGAAGATGCGATCACAACTATCAAGCCAATCCTGATCCTCTATAGCTGATTCCGTTCTGTGAAACGGCTTCCCACCAAGACTAATATAATCCTTATTAAGCTTGGCGAAACCGGCTCTACGCGGTTGCACTACTACACCACCACCATTAGTAGCATTAGGAACTGTTCCCTGAGCAACCCTAATCATCTCTCGCATGAAGGAAGTAAACATCGTCCTCATATCAGGGACATTCCCATTATTGGCCCCTGAGGCCGCTCCCTCTTCAACTCCCGATGTGGGGTTCCTCATCGTACTCCTCGTATTTCGGCTCATCGTTCAATCTGTAAAGAGAAAACGATTAACCATCTCCTTAGTGGTTCCCATGCAATGTGACTTCATCCTTAGATATACTAATAGTATATATATATAGCTTTTGAAAACCAAAATATCACAAATACATGCTCACATATGCGTATACCATCTCTCCCTGATGTCTTCCCCTCGGTTAAACTAAGCAACCTAGGCTCTGATACCAAGTGTGACGGTCGCCCCATACCATTAGACATTTCCCCAAAATACGTTGTGCCAATGCCCGACTAGTAAGGGACGATTGTAAAAAGGGTTAAAAAGATGAATTACTAAGGACCTGTAGTATATCTCACAACACATGGAATAAAATATAATAATAACATAACTTGATATAAAATATAAGAGATAGTACATAAGCTAAAAACTAAACCGTTTCCATTAGAGTAGCGGAATCCAAAATACAGCTTCATACCCAATTATTACAACTTTAAAATATGGTCTCTAAAGGAAATAAAAGAGGTACACTACTAATGACCAAAGCAGTGACCAGCAACAACACAAGTAGAATATGTATAAAGTACGTGGAAGCCTCCTGCTCGTCTCTGGGTAGCTACTCATACATAACCACCTAACCTATCTCTAGTCTACTCGTTTAGGATCACCTAGAGTTATAAGAAGAGACATAACACTCTGGGTCAGACAAAAGTCTATTGTGAGTGATAGCAAATCTATATCACTGGATAAAGCAATAACAGATATAAATAATCATACATGACCTGGACCTGCAACCAAAGAGTTAGCACAACAAGATGTATAATACTCTAAGGTAACACTAGCATACAGTGTAAAATGGGAGTGTGCATGTCATGGTGATAGCAAACATCATACGTAGCAATCATCCTCACATCTCTCACCCATTGCATAAAGCATATGATATTCACCGCTTTGATCACCAAATCCACTAGGGCCATGACGGGTCCGTACCGCACCAGACTCCATACAACTATTACTATGACCATACCCCTCTGGTTTTAGTCAATACCCTACCCAGTCCACACTTTCTGGCTTTGGGATACGGCCCAACCAGTCCACACTTCCTTGGCTTTGGTTCGTCTACATACCATCTCTCTCAATATTCAACCAAACTTATAAATATCGCCAACTCCTTTGCATACGTCCCGGAACTAAGCCCAACTCTTGAAGTTAACTCGTTGGTTCCCATCTGGATCCTGAGTAATAACTTCTCACTTGGACTTCCTTTGCATCTCGGATTTTGGTTGAGTTGGAGTTGGTCTTCAAAAGAGTCATCGCGTAAAAATAATAGAAATTCAAACTCGGTTCGGTTCGCCCTTCCTTGTCCAGTTCAGTTCGGTTCGGCTCGATTTGCTTTCCCCGGTTCGGTTCGGTACTCCACACTTCGGTTCGTGCTCCTTAGTCTCCGTCCGGTTCGGTAGTCCACACTTCGGTTCGATACATGCCAATCCGACCGCACGCCATCCAGTTGCTCTGATCAGATCTCAACTCGACCTACAAAGGCCTTCCTTATTGCCCTGGTCTTTCCTATATTAAGCCCCAGTTCGGTTCGCCTAGTCTCACCCTATTCGAACCAGAATCCTGGCATTTTCCAACAAGCTTGTATCGTCCATTCTCATCATACGACGGCGTTTCCAACCATTCTAACTTTACTAAGCCATCATAAAACATCCCAAACAACAGTAACAACATATAGGTTCAATCAAAAAGATCAAAACATCAATCACATAGGCTATTTTAGATCTAACATACCCAACTCCATGAGTTTCCCCTTAATTCCCTAAATTCCGGGATTAGCAAACTAAATCCAAATTAACCCAAATTTATACCAGCAACAAAAATATGATTTTAGAATTTTTACAAATTTTTCTAGAATTTTTAGATGTATAATTTCGCTAATTATCACTAATCACCCCTAATTAGCCATAATTAGTGTATAAACATGCAAATCACTCACCTTAGCTGAAAATAAATGTTAGATCTGAAACTTTTACTAATTTGGCTCGGATCCCAATTTGATGCAGCAGCTCTATCTTGAATTTTGTGCTAATTTGCCTAGATTTGTGGTAGATTTGATCAATTAGTGATTAGAGAGATTTGGAAGATGGAAGCCATTGTTAGGGTTAGAGAAAGGTTTGTGGCGACTAGAAAAATGAAAGGAGATTATTTTCTAACTCCTTTCAGCACTCCCATAACCCTAATCCCAAATGGGTTATGGGCCTAGCTGTTAATCACTTAATTAAGCCCAATTAGACTGTTTTTATGTAACGACCCAATTTTTATGGTATTATAAATAATTTATTTAATTATTTAAATAATGGTTTGGTTATTTAAAATGACCAGAATTAAATAATATTGAATATTTAATTAAAATAAATAATATAATAATATATTTAATTTTCGAAATAATCAGAAATAGGGGAATTCACAATATTGTGTGAATTGGATCATTTATAATATATAATTCAGTTTAGACTTGAATTATATTAACGAAAATATTATTTAAACAAATTTTGAACGTATAATTATATTATAATTATAATCGAGCTCGAAATGGTGCAGCAGAACGTAATTTGGCGATTTGAACTTTAAATGAATATACAGATTCCGTTTTAAATCGGATTTCTGTGAAACAAGAAATGTTCGGAGCTGGTGAAGTATATTTTTCTAATGGAAGAGACATTTCGAGATTTCATTGTGTAGATTTTGAGTTATGTCCGAATCAAATTTTCAAAAAGTCGCTATGGAAATCCTTTATAATTTATAACGATTTATTTATATTATAAATGGATTTTTAATATAAATTGAATATCGATTTAATCTGGGATTTTTAAATGTCAAGTTATAATTCCCGATATGTTTATTTTGGAGCTGGATTATATTCTATGTGAATATATATGATAATATTAGTTTATTAATATTTAATTTAATAATTTTTAAATATATTTATATTTAAATGGGTTTACTTAGGGATTTAAAAATAGCCAGTTTTGCAAACTACCTCCGTTTTCGACGAAACTAATTTTATTGGATCCAGAATATTAAAATATTGTTAGATTTCAATTTTTGTAATTTTTGGAGTCAGTGTGTGGTCGTACGGGATTTTAATCTGAAAAATAGTCAATAATTTGACTTTAAAAAAACGTTATGTGAGCAAACGAAGTCGGAATTCGACGAAACAAGTTTCGTTGAGTCCCTAATGTCAAGCTATAGTTGCATGTCCAATTTCGTTGAATTTGGGTATTGTATGTGATCATACATATTTTTAATGATAAATACAAATAGCGGTTGATTAAAAATAAATATAAAATTTGAATATTAAAATATTAAAATTTCTCTATAAACACTCTTACACATTCCTCCTAACCCTAACTTTCTTTCTCTGTTTAAAACATAAGAACGTCGTCACTTTTTTTTCTCTACAGCAAAAATCGTAGCTTTGAAAATGCACACAAATTCATGCAAAGGTTTAAAAATCATAGTATATGCATATATAGATTCAGCAATGCTAGAACTTCATTTCCGTGTGTGTAATTCCTAGTTCAACGTCATCATGTTCATTGAAATAGTTCCAGCGTATTCTAGGTTTCCTTTTTGGGTGAGATTTAGAATGTTTTAAATCATTTCGAGTTCGAATTGGGAATCAGGAGATCGAATAGCCTGAGTTTTGAGTTGCTTGTGAAATTCCATTTGAAACTGTGTCGCTCAAATTACTGTGTGAACCAGATGAAATCCTCGAAGTCGCATACCAACAGTAGTGTGCAAGCTAATTGAAATTGTTGTGGGGTTAATGAGATTTTGATGAGAGGAAGTTGAATGAAATTTGTTTGAGCTTTCGTTGATGAAGGGAGCAGCAGTGGAAGGTTGAAATCGCATAAATGGTGGAGTGGTTTTTCTGGAGTGTAGATTTTCATTTCTAGGAAGAAAGGACGGTGCAGATCTGTGTAGTTCTTGGGCCAGGTGAGAGGTTTATACTTTTGAAGTTGTTCACTTACTAGTTTATGGTTAGAGACTGATAGAGGTAGGAAGATATTGATGCGTGAATCAGAAATGGAAACGTTTTCCAAAGTTAATAACGTATATTTTCTAAATTATAGAAAATAAGGAATTTATAAATATATGGAAACAATAAATGGGAAATGAAATGATGGTTGATCGGTAAGATTTCCATTTGGGAATATGACCGTTGTTTCTACACATGTTTTCCTTTGATAGTTAAATCGCTGACTATCAAAGATTTTTACCATTTCCGTTGTCAATACGGAGAGACCGGGATCACATGTATAATCGGAAAACCACTCCGTATGGCACTAGTATTGCGAATCAAATATGATGAAGATAATTAAAGACGGAGTTATGCAAGGGCTGTTCTGGCAATCCTAGGTAGAAATTGCCTAAGATGGATTTATAGAATAGTACCTTCGGTCTGTCCAGTCCCAAGACGTCCTGTATGGAAGAATGTCTGATAGAGTATATTTAATAGATCGCGTAAGTTGATGTCTTCAAATGTATTTACATTTGGTGGCGGAGGAATTCGTTTCTCTTAGCTGTATACCCATGGTATTTTTGGGGAAATCAATTTGTGATTTGGCGGGTATGACGATGTGACATTCAAAGTAAATAAAAGTGTGATCTATACGTATGGCCTCTAGCCTCACAACCGAGAAACGGTATAAAATCGGGTAGGTCGCATGGCTAAGTGGTAAGCTGCCAAATAGGGTGTATTGTCACCCGATCTAGAGAAATTCCATTTACTTTTATACTCTATTTCGATGTTGTCCCTTTCGGGAAACGGTTGCTGATCCCAACTGTTGGTGATATTACATTCGATACACTCAAGCGAAATGAGTGACAGGTCATGTTTAGCCTAGGTTGCAAGATGTTTGTAATAACCCGGAAAATGTGAACCAATTTAAAATTTTTAAATTTGGTTATTACCAAAGAATTTGAATAATTGAAATAGCATATTTCAATAAAATAAAGAATTGGGTATAGTATTGCAGTTTGAAATTTTGAATACAAACTTTGTCTGACTGTACCGGGTGGAAAATATAACGGATTTTAGCGAAACTGAAAATATTTAAATCTGTCTATGAATACCTTTCTAACGAATCTGAAAAATCTAAGTTTCATAGCGGGAATCAAAAGTTATGGCCAAATGAATTTTCAGAAAGGTCGCTATATAGCATATATAGCCCCCGAAAATTGATATTTTGGATACGACCTCAGAATTCGACGAAACCACTTTTGTTGGGTCCGGGATGTCAAACTATTGCTAGGTTTCAAATTTCATAATTTTTGAAGCTAGTATGTGAGCGGGGCAAAAGAAAATGTGATTGGTCAATTTCTGTTAAAATGGGTCGACCTAAAAATGGCCGTTTTTCAAACGAGCTCAGAATTCGACGAAACTGGTTTTGTTAGGACCGTATCGTCAAAACAAAGCTAGATTTATTTTTCTGAAATTTTTCGATTCAGTTTGTGGCCCTGGCAAATTGAAATGTACGTTCATATTAAATATTGAATGTTTTATATTTTAATTTCAAAAATAACTGACTGTAACAGTCGAATTGGCCAACGAAACATATCCCATTGTGTCCGGAATGGGGGTATTTAGCTAGGGGTGACAGTCGTTGGGTTTGATTTCGAGTTCGTTTGTAAAAACACTATTTAAAATCTCCTATAAAGTCTCGACCAATAGGATTTTTTCTTTAAAAAAAATCGCGAGAAACCCTAGCCGCCTTTCTTCCTCTGGACGATCCGCATCGCTCAAGACTTCCCCTCGATTTTCCCGCCGCCACCGCCACCTATAGGCCGCGCCACCACCCCAGTTCGACAGCCCTTCGTCCGCTCTTCACATCCGACCCCGACACGACCCCTACCACCACCCCCTCCGCCTGAATCGAGCCCCTAAACCTCGGAGCTTCCCACCGCCGCCGACAACGCCACAGGCCACCGAAGGAGACCGCACCACCACCAATGGAGAGCTGGTTCGTAGCCCTTCCACGTTGCAGGACCTGATCGGAGCAACAAGGTGCGGTTTGACTTTAAAATTTAAACCTAGTTTTGAAGGTTTAAAAACCTTTCTGCTTCGACATTCTGAAATGAAAATAACACTATAAAGCGTTGCAAAACTTTGAAGAATACTATCTTTTTCGTTCGTTAACGAAATTCGATGAAACAGGAGACATCGTGACCGCAAGGAGGCTCTCTACATTCTAGAAGAAGCCGCGGATTTTTCTGATCTTCCTACGATTTTTAGCACTGCAAAAACCAATGTGAGGAATCTAAACTGAATTGTGTGAATGGAATCGCGTTGTATAAATTATATAAGCGAAGTGTAAATTATATACGCATTGTATACCTCATGTACATGTGTTGTATAAGTTATATTAGCGATGTATAAATTATACAAGCGTTGAATGAAACATATATGCTTTGAATTGTGATGAAATGCAAGTGAATTATAATATAATATATATATATATACTCCCCTCGTCCACAGACCATGGACGATATTTATTGCTTGTGATTGACGTGATATTATATGGTATGACGAATAGTTGGAAATAATTGTTTGTGGTTGATATTGTGGTTGAAAAATACCTTTGTGGTTGAAAAATACCTTTGTGGTTGAAAAATACCCTCTTGTGGTTGAAACAAATTAGAATAGGATTGTGGAAATGAAAATAAAACATGTCGTCTGCGTGCGAACTAGATGCATGATCCCCATTGTCAAAAACCGCGAGGTTTTAAGGTAGAGCGAGGAGCCGTACTAGGGCCGGTCCCGGTTTTAACTACCCTGCCGTTATGCTGCCGAAATTTTCTGAAATATACGTATGTTAGAATAATTTTCATTCGTTGAAATAAATTACATATGTTGAAACCAATGTTCATGTGTTGAGTTGAAATTCATTCGTTGAATCAAAATTCATGTGTTGAATATTATTTGAATTTAAACAAATAGCTTTAGCGATAAAAATCACATTTTTATATATATTCAAACTATAGCGAATATTCATGTGTTGAGTTGAAATTCATTCGTTGAATCAAAATTCATGTGTTGAATATTATTTGAATTTAAACAAATAGCTTTAGCGATAAAAATCACATTTTTATATATATTCAAACTATAGCGAATATTCATGTGTTGAGTTGAAATTCATTCGTTGAATCAAAATTCGTGTGTTGAATATTATTTGAATTTAAACAAATAGCTTTAGCGATAAAAATCACATTTTTATATATATTCAAACTATAGCGAATATTCATGTGTTGAGTTGAAATTCATTCGTTGAATCAAAATTCATGTGTTGAATATTATTTGAATTTAAACAAATAGCTTTAGCGATAAAAATCACATTTTTATATATATTCAAACTATAGCGAATATTCATGTGTTGAGTTGAAATTCATTCGTTGAATCAAAATTCATGTGTTGAATATTATTTGAATTTAAACAAATAGCTTTAGCGATAAAAATCACATTTTTATATATATTCAAACTATAGCGAATATTCATGTGTTGAGTTGAAATTCATTCGTTGAATCAAAATTCATGTGTTGAATATTATTTGAATTTAAACAAATAGCTTTAGCGATAAAAATCACATTTTTATATATATACAAACTATAGAGAATATTCATGTGTTGAATTGAAATTCGTTCGTCGGGTTGAAATTCATGTGCTGAATGTTATCGTATTTTAAAAATAAAATGAAGCGATGATAAAAACTACATTTTTATTGTGAATATGAAGTGTTAAAACATTCACGTGTTGAATAAATATTTTTGATGATAAAAATATTTCTTTTATCATGTATACGCTTTGATAAAAATACACACGTGTTGGAATAAATAATAGTTTGCTAGAAATATTATTATTGGCTTTGTTATGCATATACATACATGTGTTGAACAGGAAAAATGGATTAGCTGTAGAGTAAAGAAATTATTTGCGTGCCCGACAAATAGGTAAGCCTTGATGAGTTGGCTGCGCAATTTTATTTTTATATCAACACCTGTGAATGCCATTGGATGCAGAGTGCTGATTATTCTGTGTGAAATAATGAATATCGCCATAGGATAGTAACAATTAATTTTGAACTACACTACATGGCATACTTCTTGATGATAGGCATACTTCTTCATATTCCACATAAGCAATTGGAGCTTGTGTGACGAGGTGGAAGATTTACCATACGAGCGAGAGGCTTGTATGGCGATGATTTTATACTACAGTTTGAACTGATGACTGATATGGACTATATAAAATATAACGATAAATTGCCAGATTAATAAAAACCCCACACGGGTCTGGAGTTGACAATAATCACGTCTCTCTAGTTATTAGATACAGCACATGGACTATTTATTTCCACACGGAAACGGGGTGACGAGAATTTATTCTCTGGAGTGATTATCTATACATGCTCCCCCGTAAACACCAGAATATATCACTATAAATATGTGGATGCTTTTTAGGATTTATTGGGTACCTAACACGGCCCAATAAATTTCCAAACCCCTCCCCGTACAAAGGAGGTTATGGCGAAATTTTTCGAAATATTAAGGCTTTAGTGAAATATTTGAAGTGAAAACGAAGTTGAAAATAAAGAATGAGCTATAGTTGGAATTATAGAATGGACTATATTTATATATATAAATATAAATACAATAAAAAGGAATCGAAGCCGTGCAGTTCGTGTTTCGGAATCGTAATTTGAAACGATTAGTACGAGAAATCCGACCATCGGATTTTCCTGAAACCGCAACCGCTGGGTTCGCCTTGGAAATATCTTCCCAACGGCACCAACCTTGAAAAAAAATCCAACGGTTGGATTGTCCAGAATGTTTAATTCAAATCTGAAGAAAAACAGCGCCAAAATCGTTTATATTTATATATAAATATAAATATAATTAAATTAAATCGAATAACGACGCTGCAGTTCGAATTTTGAAACCGTAACTTCGAACGACTAGGGTGGAAGATCCGACCGTCGGATTTTCACGAAACTAGAACCGTTGGGTTCGCTTTGGGAATATCTTCCCACTGATATAGACTTTGTAAAAATCCAACGGTTAGATTTTCCGATATGTGTAAAACAAATTAGGGGAAAAACAGCGCCAGTGCCACGGCACGACCTGAAACGTCGTTTAATTAAATATGGCCATTTTTAAATAAATAAAAATGGCGAAAAATCGTTATAAAATATTATAAGCAACATAGATTGCAAATAAACCAATTGGGATTGAATTGTTTGATATTTGATGGTTGTATGTGCTTGACACGAAAATAACATTAAAGAACTGAAAGATGGATGTCGAATAATATAACCATGGAAAGAATCGATTTAAATTCTAATGACGTGAATTATTTGAAAAGGCCGAGCTAACCCTCATTTCAAATAATTTATCGAGCAATTCGAATTGGAAAATGCAAAGACGATTCAAGACCGACGATCTTTGTATCGGTTGGATGGGCGCTGCTGAGGTTCCTGACCGGAGTAGCTACCGGAAAGGGACGGAAGTAGTAGCCGTCTGAACATATGTGTTGATTGGACGGATATACGAGGAATTTGACGCCACCGGATTCGTTCAGACCCAGAAAGGACTTGTAAATGGATTGTGTGTCTGACATTGGATTTTATTCTATATTGATTGATCTCTGTTAAATATATATCTGTTTGGCGGCGGAGAATTTATTCTTTTGCTTAATGCCCTTCTCTGAGACGTACGAGCTCAGAGGTTATATATCGATGGAAATCAATCGTATGGAGTGGACTGCCTATGTGGCATGCCAAGATGCTGTGATCAAGGCTTCTGTTGCAAAGCAAAGTCTTGTGGTTGATGATCAAAGCACGGTCTACGTGGCCTGGCTTTGTGTATAGCGTGGATTCGCGAGCCTCACACCTCGGTATGAGTTAAAAACGGGATACGGACTGCAAGGAGAGCACGACGTTTCTTTCTAGCTATGGTGGTGTCAGTGACTTACCAGTCCTGACATATATATCTATTTTTCACCTATGTGGTTGTTGGAATGCGAGGCGCCTCGATTATAGGTCTGTAAGGACCGGGAAACGTGTGTTTAGGAATAAATAATCCTCAAACGTAAGAGAGGACCGGCCCTGAAGCATCCAGGGTTACCCAGAGTGTGTAGTCCTGAGGCATTTGCTAGAATGTCTCGAAGCGGAGAGGAGCTTGCCCCTTGCCTCGACTCATGACGGAAATCCAATTTCCAATAAGAAATAACGGACTCGGTTGTAGAACTAGTATGGCGACGTTGTAGATGGTAGCTATGCCGCCTATGATTGATATTTATGATGCTATTCGCTTTTGAAACATATATGCACTAGTAATAATATCAATTGATTTTGCTTTATACGTATCAAGCATATTTGGCCATTATAAGGTAAAACTCTATCCTCCGGCTTGTGTTGCATTGTATGATGGGACTTGAGTCTTATAATGGCTTCATTCTTTTTAAAAGCATTGCGTTGTTTTAAAAGAATTTACTTTGTTTTAAATGCACTAGCAATCACTGGAGTAAACCCGTTCCGCGAAAGTGGCGTGGTCCTATGATTTGCTTATTACTGTTGTTTAAACTATTAAATAGATTCCTCATACTAGTCCCCATGACTGACTCGTTGTTTGTTTCACTTTGCAAACGCAGGTGCCCTTATTTTCACACGGGCAGCCTAGTTCACAGGTGACAGGTTGTTTTTGGCTCTGCACTGTTACATAGAGTGCATTTTGGCTCATGGCGAGGCTGACTTCACAGAGACGACTTTGACATTTTCCGCCATTATTGTACTTATATTATGATTCCGCCACTGGCGATGCAGGCTGCTTTACTTTCAGTATTTATTATCGTATGTATTATTCCACCTCTAGCGATGATGACTGATCACTTCCCTTTTATTTACTAAGTTATATCCTACGCTGTGCTATTCTGATGTTGTTACATGTTGTGATTCCACTGTCATATCCATGTAAAATTACTCTATTTATTGTTTTGCTATTATCTGTACTCTGCTATGATGATTAATGTGTTATATTCCAATGATTATCCTTAATACCGCCTCTCGGATTTTGGGATCGTCACAGTTGGTATCAGAGCTTTAGGTAACCTTAGTTCCAGGATCTAACACATTAAACACCTCGTCAGAATAGAATCAGTAGTGTTCTAAGGCGAGTAGCTCGTTAGAGATAGGATTAGCAATGTCCTAGAATGAGCTAAGCAGATTAGCAAAACAATTTGATCAGTACATCATTACCTTTCCTTATGTTCCCCTGCTTAATCATAAATGAAAATTTATAAAATCTATGAGCTTGACTCTTTTCTTGCTTATACAGTACTCTCTCTGATGGCTACACGAGCAGCAGCAGCTAGAGGAGGCCGTGGAGGCCGAGCAGGAGTAGCAGGAGGACGGGGGAATATCCCCGTAGTTGTGGGAGGCCCTATTAATCAGCCACCAGCACCCGAGGACTTCGAGCTAGACAGAGTAGCGAAGAGGTATAGGAACCTTGGGGGAAAACCCTTTTCTGGCACAGGTACAGTGACAGATGCTATTGCTTGGTTGAAGACCTGTGAAAAGATCTTTGAAGGCATGGGTTTGGGGACCAACAACAAAGCACGACTAGGTATTTGGCTCCTACAGGAGGAAGCAGAGCTGTGGTGGGATGCCATCACCTCAGAAGATGCAGCAGGTACTGTCAGAACCTGGGAGCAATTCAAAACCATGTTCAACGAGAAGTTTGTACCTGAGCGGGCTTTAGAGAGGATGCGAGAGCAGTTTGATAATCTCCAGCAAGGAGATCTCTCTATCCAGGATTACCTCAATAAATTCACCCAGTTGTCGCGCTATGCTCCAGAGCTTATTATGACCAACAAAGCAAAGAACAAGAGGTTTATATTTGGGCTAAAGCGCAGGTACCAAGACAGAGCCATGAGCAACATCAAACTCTCCTTCTCAGAATTGGTAGAAATGGCTTGCAATTATGAAGATATGGATGAAAGACACGCCAGCCAAGACCACGCCA
This sequence comes from Allium sativum, assembly GCA_030737875.1. NCBI lineage: Eukaryota > Viridiplantae > Streptophyta > Magnoliopsida > Asparagales > Amaryllidaceae > Allium > Allium sativum. Next base: position 615,644,620 of record CM060912.1, read on the forward strand.
AAAGCCAAGCTGGAAATAAGCGCAAGGCTTCAACAGATCAGCCAGGGTCTAGCATTACAGCGGCCGCTACTCAGAAACCTGGAAAGATACCGAAAGGGAATTGCTACAACTGCGGGAAGCCAAGACATTTTTCTAATGTGTGCAAAGCCCCGAGGAAACCAAAGGCAAACCCAGACACAGCCGAATGCTACAACTGCCATAAGAAAGGGCACTATAGCAGGAACTGTCCTCTGAAGCAGAATGCACAAGTGGCTCATGTGTATGACGGGGAGACCCCGCCAGCTACCACCGATGGATCAGGTAAACCCGGCGTCTTGGGAGGTACCCTTACCATTAAAAATATTCTTGTTTCTGTACTTTTTGATACTGGTGCATCACGTAGCTTCATTTCTGGTAACATTGTTCACAAGTTAAAATTGAAACAAGGAAAACTTAAAGAACCAATTAAAGTTCAAAACCCGATAGGAGGTTCTGTTAGTCTCAGTTCATACTGTAGAGTGCCTGTCTCTTATTCTTGCTACAAGTTCTCTTTTAAAGTGATTGTCATGGACCTTTCCGAATTCGATATTATTCTGGGACTTGATTGGTTGACAAAATATAAGGCTAAAGTTAGATGTGCCGAACGAATCGTTAAAGTCAAGACAAAGCTTGGACCTATATGTATACCATGCCATGGCTCAGAAATTAATAGAACAGAATTTTGGTCTTCTTTAGAAGTTACTCCCCCTCCATTAGAAAAGATACCGGTCGTTAAAAACTACGCGGATGTGTTTGAAGAAGTAGAAAACTTACCGCCGCAAAGAGAAATTGAATTTAGAATAGATCTAATTCCGAATGCCCGACCAGTAGTACATCCAATTAGAAGAATGGCCCCGAAAGAAAAAGAAGAGTTAGGTAGTCAAACCCGAGAATTGCTTTGGAAAGGTCTGATCAGACCGAGCTTTTCCGCTTGGGGAGCAGCAGTAGTATTTGTCCTGAAATCAGACGGTACTCTAAGACTTTGTGTTGATTACCGAGATCTCAACAAGCAGACACTGAAGAACAAATATCCCTTGCCACGTATAGATGATTTGTTAGATCAATTAAATGGAGCAACAGTATTCTCCAGAATGGACCTAGCTACAGGTTTCCACCAATTACGTATAGCCGAAGACTGTGTTCCTTTGACAGCCTTCAGGGGTCCCGATTTATTCTACGAATGGTTAGTAATGCCGTTCGGCTTGGGTAACGCTCCGGCATACTTCGTCGATCTTATGAACAGAGTGTTCCGTGGTGTATTGAATAAATTTGTTCTAGTCTTCATCGATGACATTTTAATCTACTCCAAGTCGGAAGGCGAGCATGCAAAACATTTAGAACAAGTGTTGAAAATTCTAAGGAGAAATGTCTTGAAAGCTAAATTTTCTAAGTGTGTCTTCTGGCAGGATGAAGTTAAGTTCCTAGGCCAAGTCGTATCAAAGGAAGGGATTGCTGTAGATCCAAGAAAATTACAGCGATTCAGAACTGGAAACAACCTGCTACCCCCACAGAAGTTCGAAGTTTCCTTGGATTGGCTAGTTACTATCGGAAATTCGCTCAGTATTTTTCGAAGATATCGGGTGTGTTGACAAAGCTTACCAAGAAGCATGAGAAATTCAAATGGACTCCCGAATGTGAAGAAGCTTTCCAGGAGCTGAAACTGAAGTTGACAACCGCTCCAGTATTGACAATTATAGAAGGCAACCAAGACTTGACTGTATGGACAGACGCTTCTATTAGAGGGCTAGGCGCAATATTAATGCAAAAAGGCCAAGTGATCGCTTATGCCAGCCGTAAGCTAAAGCCGCATGAAAGAAACTATGCAACGCATGATCTTGAGTTATTAGCTATCGTGTTTGCTTTAAGAATCTGGAGGCATTATTTATTGGGCGAGAAGTTCAAACTATTTACCGATCATAAATCCTTGAAATATCTATTCACTCGGAAAGATCTAAACTTGAGACAACAGCGTTGGTTAGAATTCCTTGCAGCATATGATTTTGAAATTCTATACACTCCAGGGAAAGCCAATGTTGTAGCAGATGCGCTCAGCAGAAAGAATGAAATCATTGCCAGTTTTGTCATCACGTCTTCATTAATAGACAGGATCTCGACCCTTCAGAAAGACGATGAATTTATTCAAAGAGTCAGTCAGAGAGTCAAGGGAGGTGAATCCACAAGTTTCCGACTCGATGACAAAGGAGTTCTTAGATTAAAGGGCAGAATTTGCATCCCAAATCTTCCTGAGCTTAAAAGAGAAATACTTGATGAGTGCCACAAGTCCAAATTAAGTATACATCCCGGTGTGAGCAAAATGTATAATGATATCAAACGCACATTCTGGTGGAGGGCTTTGAAAAGAGATATTTCATTATATGTTAGTAGATGCCCCACTTGTCAGCTAGTTAAGAGTGATCAGCAGAAATTAGCGGGATTATAACAACCATTAGAAGTTACAGGATGGAAGTTGGAGAAAATTTCGATGGACTTCATTGATGGCTTGCCTCGAACTAAGAAAGGAAACGACAGTATATGGGTAATCGTAGATCGCTTCACGAAGACTGCCCATTTCATACCTGTCCGATCCAATATAACGGCTCAAAGTTTAGCACAGATTTACTTCAAAGAAATAGTTAAACTACATGGAGTGCCGCTCAATATAGTCAGTGATAGAGATCCCCTGTTTACTAGCAAATTCTGGGAAGCATTCCAGACAGAATTGGGATCCAAATTGAATCTAAGCACCGCTTATCACCCTCAGACAGACAGCCAAACTGAGCGGGTGAATAGAATTCTAGAAGATTTACTACGGGCTTGCGTTATTGATTTTGGAGGCTCATGGGAAGATCACTTACATTTAGCCGAATTCTCTTATAACAATAGCTATCAAGCAAGTCTGGGAACGTCTCCATTTGAAGCATTATACGGTAGACCGTGCAGATCTCCCGCATGTTGGGTAGAACCTGGCAACAGACTTGTGTTAGGGCCCGATATGATTCAAGAAGCATCGGATAAAGTCGACTTCATTAAGAAGCGATTGAAAACCGCACAAAGCCGACAGAAAAGTTATGCTGACGTGAGAAGAAGGGATTTATCGTTTGCCGTTGGCGATTATGTTTATTTAAGAGTTTCTCCAATGCGGGGAGTAATCAGATTTGGCAAAACTGGGAAGTTGGCACCGAGATTTATTGGTCCCTTTCCTATACTTGAACGGATTGGAACTCTTGCATATAGGGTTTCATTACCTGATTGGTTGCCTGGTGTACATGATGTGTTCCACGTGTCTCAACTCAGAAAACATGTTCATGATCCAGATCTTGTTGTAGAAGAAGCAGCGCAACATGATATAGACATAACTCCAGAATTAGCGCTCAGAAGAGAGCCATTAAAGATAGGTGGCAAAGAAATTAGAGAGCTAAGGAGCAAAAAGATTCATTTAGTCAAAGTGCGGTGGAGTAGTGATCCTAGAGACTGTACTTGGGAGACTGAGGAAAGCATTAAACAAGCCTGCCCCAAATGCAAAGTGGACATCTCTGACTAACTCCGGTGCAAGGTACCTTTACAATACTTTGCATTTACATTTTATTTCCTACTTAGCTGTTATTTCCTTTTCGAGGACGAAAAGTTTTAAGTGAGGGAGATTGTAATAACCCGGAATATGTGAACCAATTTAAAAATTTTAAATTTGGTTATTACCAAAGAATTTGAATAATTGAAATAGCATATTTCAATAAAATAAAGAATTGGGTATAGTATTGCAGTTTGAAATTTTGAATACAAACTTTGTCTGACTGTACCGGGTGGAAAATATAACGGATTTTAGAAAAACTGAAAATATTTAAATCTGTCTATGAATACCTTTCTAACGAATCTGAAAAATCGAAGTTTCATAGCGGGAATCAAAAGTTATGGCCAAATGAATTTTCAGAAAGGTCGCTATATAGCATATATAGCCCCTGAAAATTGATATTTTGCATACGATCTCGGAATTCAACGAAACCACTTTTGTTGGGTCCGGGATGTCAAAATATTGCTAGGTTTCAAATTTCATAATTTTTGAAGCTAGTATGTGAGCGGGGCAAAAGAAAATGTGATTGATCAATTTCTATTAAAATGGGTCGACCTAAAAATGGCCGTTTTTCAAACGAGCTCAGAATTCGACGAAACTGGTTTTGTTAGGACTGTATCATCAAAACAAAGCTAGATTTATTTTTCTGAAATTTTTCGATTCAGTTTGTGGCCCTGGCAAATTGAAATGTACGTTCAAATTAAATATTGAATGTTTTATATTTTAATTTCAAAAATAACTGACTGTAACAGTCGAATTGGCCAACGAAACATATCCCATTGTGTCCGAAATGGGGGTATTTAGCTAGGGCGATAGTCGTTGGGTTTGATTTCGAGTTCGTTTGTAAAAACACTATTTAAAATCTCCTATAAAGTCTCGACCAATAGGATTTTTTCTTTAAAAAAAAATCGCGAGAAACCCTAGCCGCCTTTCTTCCTCTGGACGATCCGTCGCTCAAGACTTCCCCTCGATTTTCCCACCGCCACCTATAGGCCGCCCCACCGCCCCAGTTCGACAGCCCTTCGTCCCCTCTTCACATCCGACCCCGACACGACCCCTACCACCACCCCCTCCGCCTGAATCGAGCCCCTAAACCTCGGAGCTTCCCACCGCCGCCGACAACGCCACAGGCCACCGAAGGAGACCGCACCACCACCGATGGAGAGCTGGTTCGATGAAACAAGGTGCGGTTTGACTTTAAAATTTAAACCTAGTTTTGAAGGTTTAAAAACCTTTCTGCTTCGACATTCTGAAATGAAAATAACACTATAAAGCGTTGCAAAACTTTGAAGAATACTATCTTTTTCGTTCGTTAAAGAAATTCGATGAAACAGGAGACACCATGACCGCAAGGAGGCTCTCTACATTCTAGAAGAAGCCGCGGATTTTTCTGATCTTCCTACGATTTTTAGCACTGCAAAAACCAATGTGAGGAATCTAAACTGAATTGTGTGAATGGAATCGCGTTGTATAAATTATATAAGCGAAGTGTAAATTATATACGCATTGTATAGCTCATGTACATGTGTTGTATAAGTTATATTAGCGATGTATAAATTATACAAGCGTTGAATGAAACATATATGCTTTGAATTGTGATGAAATGCAAGTGAATTATAATATAATATATATATATATATATATATATACACTCCCCTCATCCACAGACCATGGACGATATTTATTGCTTGTGATTGACGTGATATTATATGGTATGACGAATAGTTGGAAATAATTGTTTGTGGTTGATATTGTGGTTGAAAAATACCTTTGTGGTTGAAAAATACCTTTGTGGTTGAAAAATACCCTCTTGTGGTTGAAACAAATTAGAATAGGATTGTGGAAATGAAAATGAAACATGCCGCCTGCATGCGAACTAGATGCATGATCCCCATTGTCAAAAACCGCGAGGTTTTAAGGTAGAGCGAGGAGCCGTACTAGGGACGGTCCCGGTTTTAACTACCCTGCCGTTATGCTGCCGAAATTTTATGAAATATACATGTGTTAGACTAATTTTCATTCGTTGAAATAAATTACATATGTTGAAACCAATATTCATGTGTTGAGTTGAAATTTATTCGTTGAATCAAAATTCATGTGTTGAATATTATTTGAATTTAAACAAATAGCTTTAGCGATAAAAATCACATTTTTACATATATTCGAATTATAGCGAATATTCATGTGTTGAGTTGAAATTCATTCGTTGAATCAAAATTCATGTGTCGAATATTATTTGAATTTAAACAAATAGCTTTAGCGATAAAAATACATTTTTATATATATTCAAACTATAGCGAATATTCATGTGTTGAGTTGAAATTCATTCGTTGAATCAAAATTCATGTGTTGAATATTATTTGAATTTAAACAAATAGCTTTAGCGATAAAAATCACATTTATATATATATATATATATATATATATATTCAAACTATAGCGAATATTCATGTGTTGAGTTAAAATTCATTCGTTGAATCAAAATTCATGTGTTGAATTTTATTTGAATTCAAACAAATAGCTTTAGCGATAAAAATCACATTTTTGTATATATTCAAACTATAGTGAATATTCATGTGTTGAGTTGAAATTCATTCGTTGAATCAAAATTCATGTGTTGAATATTATTTGAATTTAAACAAATAGCTTTAGCGATAAAAATCACATTTTTATATATATTCAAACTATAGCGAATATTCATGTGTTGAGTTGAAATTCATTCTTTGAATCAAAATTCATGTGTCAAATATTATTTGAGTTTAAACAAATAGCTTTAGCGATAAAAATCACATTTTTATATATATTCAAACTATAGCGAATATTCATGTGTTGAGTTGAAATTCATTCGTTGAATCAAAATTCATGTGTTGAATATTATTTGAATTTAAACAAATAGCTTTAGCGATAAAAATCACATTTTTATATATATACAAACTATAGAGAATATTCATGTGTTGAATTGAAATTCGTTCGTCGGGTTGAAATTCATGTGTTGAATGTTATCGTATTTTAAAAATAAAATGAAGCGACAATAAAAACTACATTTTTATTGTGAATATGAAGTGTTAAAACATTCACGTGTTGAATAAATATTTTTGATGATAAAAATATTTCTTTTATCATATATACGCTTTGATAAAAATACACACGTGTTGAAATAAATAATAGTTTACTAGAAATATTATTATTGGCTTTGTTCTGCATATACATACATGTGTTGAACAGGAAAAATGGATTAGCTGTAGAGTAAAGAAATTATTTGCGTGCCCGACAAATAGGTAAGCCTTGATGAGTTGGCTGCGCAATTTTATTTTTATATCAACTCCTGTGAATGCCATTGGATGCGGAGTGCTGGTTATTCTATGTGAAATAATGTATATCGCCATAGGATAGTAACAATTAATTTTGAACTACACTACATGGCATACTTCTTGATGATAGGCATACTTCATCATATTCCACATAAGCAATTGGAGCTTGTGTGACGAGGTGGAAGATTTACCATACGAGCGAGAGGCTTGTATGGCGATGATTTTATACTACAGGTTGAACTGATGACTGATATGGACTATATAAAATATAACGATAAATTGCCAGATTAATAAAAACCCCACACGGGTCTGGAGTTGACAATAATCACGTCTCTCTAGTTATTAGATACGACACATGGACTATTTATTTCCACATGGAAACGGGGTGACGAGAATTTATTCTCTGGAGTGATTATCTATACATGCTCCCCCGTAAACACCAGAATATATCACTATAAATATGTGGATGGTTTTTAGGATTTATTGGGTACCTAACACGGCCCAATAAATTTCCAAACCCCTCCCTGTACAAAGGAGGTTATGGCGAAATTTTTCGAAATATTAAGGCGTTAGTGAAATATTTGAAGTGAAAACGAAGTTGAAAATATAGAATGAGATATAGTTGGAATTATAGAATGGACTATATTTATGTATATAAATATAAATATAATAAAAAGGAATCAAAGCCGTGCAGTTCGTGTTTCGGAATCGTAATTTGAAACAATTAGTACGAGAAATCCGACCATCGGATTTTCCCGAAACCGCAACCGCTGGGTTCGCCTTGGAAATATCTTCCCAACGGCACCAACCTTGAAAAAATATGTAACAACCCGGAAAATCTGGGCCAATTTAAAATTTTTATTTTGGCAATTTTAGCGAATTTTGATTATTTAAAATGAATTATTTTAAATAATATCGACGAGAAATTTATTTCGAATATAATTCGAACGTATATATTATACGCGTCGTCGTTAGGATATAAATATTTATATATAATTATAAAAGGAATAGAAAATGGCGCGGTAGTTCGATAATTCGATTTCAAACTTCAATTGAATGTACCGGGTGCAAAACAATCCGGATTTTAGTGAAACCAAAAATAATGGAATCTAATAGTGAATATCTTTCCAACGAAGTTGAGAAACTGAGATTTCACTTTATAAATGATGAGATATGTCCAGTTGAAATTTAGAAATAGTCGCTGTGGAATTTATATATATTTTAATATAATATAAAGCCCTTAAAAATAGCAATTTTGCAAACGACCTCGGATTTCGACGAAACCAGTTTTGTTGGGTCCGTGATGTTAAGTTATTGCTAGGTTTCAAATTTCATAATTTTTCGAATCAATATGTGAGCGTGGCAAAGGAAAACGCGTTTGACCAGTTTCAGTTGATTTTAATCGACTGGAAAATGGCCATTTTTCAAACGGTCTCAGAATTCGGCGAAACTAGTTTTGTTAGGACCGTATCGTCAATACGAAGCTAGAAAATATTTTTATGGAATTTATAGAGTTGTTATGTGACCCCGGTAATTTGAAATGTGCGTTTAAAATTCAATATAATGATTTAAATGTAAATTAAACGGAAACTGATTCAAACAGTCGAATCGGCTTGCGATACATATCCCATTGTGTTCAGAATGGGGGTGTAACGCTATGGACGACAGGCGGTGGGCCTCGTTTCGAGGTCGTATGTAAAAGTCAACTTTTGCAAATTAAATAATTAACAAATAAAAAAAAAAAAAAAAACAAAACCTCTCCCCTTAAAATCTTTCTGGCCCCCCCCGTTTCATTTTAGAAACAAATAAAAAAAAAAAAAAGAAGACGAAGCTCTGGATCGAACACCAGATCGCGCCCCTCTCCACCGCCAGAGATGGCGCCGCCGCTCCTCCCAAGGCGTCGCGCCATGGTCAGAGACCCCCCCCCCCTCTCTTCCCCCTCGCCTGCGACGCCCCTCCCTGAGCTTTCCCCCCCCCCTTCCTTCGCGAGCAACGCGAACCAGACCCCAAATCGAACGACGTGAGACCGACCCCCCCCCCCTCCTCCTTCCTCCGACCATCTCCTTCTCCAATCCCCGCCTCCTCCTGTAAACCCTTGCCTGTGCCGTTACCCCGACAGCTCCTCTCCCTCCACTTCTTGACCGACGACCTAAATCTGTGAGTCTTCTTTTTTTTTAATTTATTTATTTTATAATTGATTTATATAAAAACTGAATTTGATTTATATTAAAAAGAAAAAAACAAAACTGAATTTTATTTTATTTAAAATCTGAATTTTATTTTGTTTAAAAAAACGAAATTTTATTTACTTTAAAAACCGGTTTTTATTTATGTTGTAAAGTTAGAAAAATATAATCTTTTATATTGTCGAAAGAAAAGCATTTATTTTTCAAACGAGAAAGCATTGATTTTTCTAATGAGAAAAACTTTGATTTTTCAAACAAGAGAAGTTTGATTTTTAAAGAACGAAGAGGAGACTTTTAGAAATATAAAAATGAGATTTTTATGCTTGGGGTTTAAATAAAAATTCGATTTTTATATATTGAACTTCGAAAGAAAAATTCGATTTTTATATATTGAATAGCGAAGTAAAAATTCGATTTTATATATTGAATAACGAAGTGAAAATTCTATTTTTACAAATATGAAATAGCGATGAAAAAAATTCTATTTTCCCAATATGAAGTTAGCGATAAAAATATGATTTTTATATAATAAAGAATATAAAAATGTGATTTTTTATATACAGTGTATACGGGCAACGATAGTGATAAAAAGGCAAGTTGGCGAAGATTTCCTGCATTAGAAGTGCCGTGGAATTAGGATAGCTATCGGTGAGAACTTCTCACTCAAATTCTATTTTTCTAGTTATATATATATACTAGGATGCAGACGGTGCTTATTAGAAGCACCCGACACCCGTCCACATACCATGGACTTGTTTGTTTGGTTGTGTAGTTGGTTAGATTATCTGATTGGGATTTGATTGATTGGTTGAATTGGAAATTGATTAAGATTGATGTGTGAATGGCGTGGGCCTTCACTAGTCCGGGGATAAGGCTAGGCCTTGTCCCGTTTCTAGTATCGTGCCGTTATGCCGCCGAAATTTTCTAAAATAAGTTAGAAAAATAAAAATAGCATTTTATTTAAAGAATGAACTGAATAGAAATTCATATGTTAAAATAAAATGTTTTATCGTTAAAAATATAATTTTTAACGTGAATGTGAATAAATAAATATTCATTTACAAACCTGACGGTTTGTTTATGTACACTTATTTGAAGGACATTGATTGGGTCGATAAATTTTACACATCGCCCAACAGCACAAATAAAATATGTGTTTGATTGTTTGAAACCCCACACGGGTGTTGGGATGAAATTTGAAGTTCACTCATCCCAATTGATTGAATATGTCGATCGGTTGATTGACAGGCTGTTTTAAGCGTTGGATATCTAAATTTGATGCTTATACAGTGTAGTGCACTTTGGTTGATGGTTGATTATTTTCAATGTTATTATATACATGTGTTGTATGAAAATCCATATAATTAATTTTATATGGTGATTGATTGGGCCTCATTCCAATCGTGAAAATAAAGAATATTTTGATAATAACAAATATTTTGATAATAGGAAATATTTGAAATAGAATATTTGAAAATAGAAATTTATGAAGCCGTGTTGATTAGATTGACGCCATTTTGACGTAAACGATATTTATATCGATTTTATTCATTTTAAAATGAATATTGAAAAGTAATCTCGAAAACGATTTCGAAATGAATTGAATTGAAAACGATTTCGAAATGAATTGAATTGAAAACGATTTCGAAATGAAATGAATTGAAAACGAATTCAAATTGAATTGAAAACGATTTCGAAATGAATTGAATTGAAAACGATTTCGAAATGAATTGAATTGAAAACGATTTCGAAATGAATTGAATTGAAAACGATTTCGAAATGAATTGAATTGAAAACGATTTGAAATGAATTCAAATTGAATTGAAATTTGAATTGAATAGAAATGAATTTTGAAACGAATTTATAAAGAAGAATTCAATTTTGATTTGAATTGAAAAGGAAGTTGAAATTGCTTTTGAAACGAATTTAAAACTATTTATATAATTCGTTTTAAATAGAAATCGACGAAATATATTATATATATATTATATATATAATATAATGGCATGAATAGAACGCGCCGCGCCGCGGCAGTTCGTGAATTTCGACCATTTATTTCAAACGGACATTGCGGGAGATCCGACCATCGGATTCTCCTAAAACCGGAACCGTTGGGTTCGTATCGAAAAGAGCTTTCTAACGAATATTAGAAATTAGAAATCTAACGGTTGGATTTGGAATTATGTCCAAATCAAATTCGAAAAAGGTCGCTGTAAGTGCAGTTCGATGACCGTTGATGGAAATCGACTGTACGGGCCTTGATAAAATTATTAAAAATAGTAATAATTTGTGTAAAATCATAAGAAATGATTTGTGAAGATTTGGGATGAAAAACTTCATGTTTGAAAAGATAAAAATAGATTTTTATCGAAATAAACTAGTTTTGAACTAGAATTATAATTCTATTTATTTTTAAATAAATAAATTGAATTCGAAATGGGTTTGAAAATAATCAATATTTCCAATGAATGCATTGGAGTGGATTTGAATCGAAATTGTCTTCGGAATATTTCGATGTTGGAATTTGTGATTATACGGATGTTGTTACGGAAATTTGAAAGATATATATTTATATCGTTATTTCCAATACGACATTTGTTAATCGTAGAATTTGATATTGAATATAAGCCGATATATTTTCTATTCAGAGCCTTATATTGAATATCAAAATGTGATTTGGGTTTGTCGTGAATGGTGTCTTCACTAACACTGTTCTTGAACCCAGTTGAGAAAAGATTAAATCTTTTTATTTAGATTTAATGAAGTGTACCAATTAAATAATATTTAATTGGAATTGAATTGATATTGATTTTTGGGTTTATCGTGAACAGTGTTTTAAATAACACTTGTTCTTTAACCCGATAATTAATCGAATGTGATTTGGGTTTGTCGTGAATGGTGTCTTCACTAACACTGTTCTTGAACCCAGTTGAGAAAAGATTAAATCTTTTTATTTAGATTTAATGAAGTGTACCAATTAAATAATATTTAATTGGAATTGAATTGATATTGATTTTTGGGTTTATCGTGAACAGTGTTTTAAATAACACTTGTTCTTTAACCCGATAATTAATCGAATGTGATTTGGGTTTGTCGTGAATGGTGTCTTCAGTAACACTGTTCTTGAACCCAGTTGAGAAAAGATTAAATCTTTTTATTTAGATTTAATGAAGTGTACCAATTAAATGATATTTAATTGGAATTGAATTGGTATTGATTTTTGGGTTTATCGTGAACAGTGTTTTAAATAACATTTGTTCTTTAACCCGATAATTAATGGAATGGGATTTTGGGTTTATCGTGAATCGTGTTTTAAATGACACTGATTCTTTAACCCAGATAATGATTAAAACTAAGTGGAGTTTTAATGAATCTTTAATTAGATTGAAAAGATCGAGAATGGAGTATCACCAGTTTTGCTCCAGGCGATAGTTAAATCTTTAATTAGATTTGAACGTGAAATTTAGAAACTAACTGTCGGTTAGCCAAGCAGAATGGTTTTCTGGATATTGATCTGATGTTGGTTTCGGCCTTCGGGGTTAATATTTGGGGAATTATTCTCTTGATTAATTTACGGTTAGTGACTAATGAATTGGAATGAGGCGTATGTTGTGTTTGTGTAACACTTATTTAAAATATACGCGAGTTATTCGGAAAGACCGGGTTTATCCCATTCTGAATAACTGATACGACGATAAGTCGAAGATGAAGATGATGGTCGAAGACCGGAGGTCTTCACGTCGTTTGGGTGATAGCTGATGATCTTGATTGGGCTGTACACCCAAGAAGATGGAAACAGTTGGTGATCGTCCAGACGTACTTGGAGATCGATGGATATGCGGGGTACTAGGTGCCTCCGGTTTCGTTCAGACCTAGAACGGACTTGTAAATGGACTGTGTGTCTGACATCGGATTTCATTCTGTGTGACTGATATCGGTTGCATAGGATGGTTTGCCTATGTGGCATGCTAAGATGCAAATGATCAAGGCTTCTGTTGAAAAGCAAAGTCTTGTGGTTGATGATCAAAGCACGGCCTTTGTGGCGTAGCTTTGTGTAACGTTTACCTCGCGTGTTTCACACCAGGTATGAACCAAAAACGGGAGACGGACCTCGGGGAGGGCCTGCGTTTCCTCCTAGCTAGAAGTGGCGTCAGTGGTTTTACACGCCCTGACGAGTTTGACTTATGTGGTTGTTGCTGTTGCGAGGCGCCTCGGATTGATCGGTCGTTCTCGAACCGATGGAGTCATTTAGTTGGCTCGCTTACGCCCCAAAGGGCGGCGAAACGTAGTGCTCAGGCATTTTTAATCCACTCCGTGTGGACCGGCCCTGTCGCTCCAAGGGTCGATGCGTTCTGATCCTGAGACTCGGGCTAGGCAGTCTCGAATCGGTTGAGGACTATCTTTTGCCTCGGTTCATAGAAGGAAATCCAATTTCCAAATACGTGACTTTGCGGTTTTATTTGTAAACCTATATATGGCGACATGATATATGGTACCCATGCCGCCTATGATTGATACTTATGATTTGAAGTTGTTTTATACACTATGCACTTATAATAGTATCAAATGATTTGTTTTAAACGTATCCAGCATTCTTTGGCTGTTATAAGGGAAAACCCTATCCCCCGGCTTGCGTTTGCATTGTGTGATAGGACCTGGGTCTTATAACAGCTTCATTTTTCTTTATTTAGCATTGCGCTGTTTGTTTTATGCACTGGTATTCTTGGGAGGAAACCCGTTCCGTGTTATACGGCGTGGTCCCTTGATTTACCTAACTTTTAAAATAAAGAATAATAACTGTTTTAGTTCTCACACCAGTCACATGACTGACCTGGAGTTTATTGTTTTAACCTAAACTCTGGGTGCCCTTATTTTCGACACGGGCAGCTAGTAGTTTTGGTTTTGCAGATTTATATTCACAGGATCCTGGTTTACAGCTGGAACGATATCCGGAAAGCTTTGTATCTGTATATCTCATTCTAGTTGTGTATTGTATTATTTTCCGCTGCTATGTATTTAAATGTAATTTAAATCTCTGATATTTCTGTGTAATATTCATTTATACTCTGTATATTCTTGTAATCTGATGCATTGTTGTTATATACAATGAAACGTTCATCTGTATGCGTTCTGTTGTGGTTTGTTCTCGAACTATCCGACGCTTTCCTTTACGGGGAGGTTGCGGGTCTTCACAGTTGGTATCAGAGCTTTGGTTTACAAAGCTAGAGAACAAGGCACATTAGAACCATACGAAAGAATTCATCAGATATTGGATTAGCAATATCCAATGAGAATGACTCGTTAGAGATAGGATCAGTAGTATCCTAGAATGAGTGTGAAGAGTATATTTTTAAAATGAAAACAAAATTTTATTTTGAAAATTTAAATCAACTATTCGTATTTGATTATCTATTTATATTGATGTGGACAATCCAGTATATATAGATTTTGCGTATACGTCTGATCCGCGTGTATTCGAGATTGTAATATACTGGATAGATATAGAATTACACTCTAATCGCCCGGAGAGGATTTTGATGATGGAGCTCCATCATTAGAATTTATGTTCGAGTGACGAAAGTGGGTTTTCTATATATTTCCTATTGACTGGTGTGAGAACCAAAATTAGATAGGGCCTATTGTTGTGATTTGGCATCAAAAATCTGATTTTTGACTATGTATCATAATTATCAATTTGAAAAGCTAATCAACTAATTGATTGATGTTTGTGTTGTTTGTTTATTTGTTTGCTAATTTTGAACCATTTAGCCTATTTGAATCAAATATTGAATTGTATTGAAAATTGGTCGCATTTTTTTGCATATACATGTATATCATTGAACAGGTCATAGCAAGGAGGCTAGAGCCAGAGAATAAAATTTGTTTGCCCGACAAATAGGTACATGTTTACTACATAATTTCCTGTTTTGTTTGGGTGATGATGATTTTGTGAGCCTATTGGCTAGCCGCTTGGCTTTTTCTTTTTCTTTTTGAGATCTGAAGGACCGGGGAAGCTATTTGAAATTCCCCGATGCTCCCGGTGCAGGGGAGGTTATGGCGAAATTTTTCAAAAATTTAGGGTGTTAGCCAAAATTTTGAAATTTTGAAAATTCTCAGAAACTGAAAAGTTGGAGAATGAAAGCCAGATCGAACGTAGAGTTGATTAATCAAACCACTTTCGACTTTGTTCCTTTTCGGGGACGAAAAGTTTTAAGTGGGGGAGATTGTAACAACCCGGAAAATCTGGGCCAATTTAAAATTTTTATTTTGGCAATTTTAGCGAATTTTGATTATTTAAAATGAATTATTTTAAATAATATCGACGAGAAATTTATTTCGAATATAATTCGAACGTATATATTATACGCGTCGTCGTTAGGATATAAATATTTATATATAATTATAAAAGGAATAGAAAATGGCGCGGTAGTTCGATAATTCGATTTCAAACTTCAATTGAATGTACCGGGTGCAAAACAATCCGGATTTTAGTGAAACCAAAAATAATGGAATCTAATAGTGAATATCTTTCCAACGAAGTTGAGAAACTGAGATTTCACTTTATAAATGATGAGATATGTCCAGTTGAAATTTAGAAATAGTCGCTGTGGAATTTATATATATTTTAATATAATATAAAGCCCTTAAAAATAGCAATTTTGCAAACGACCTCGGATTTCGACGAAACCAGTTTTGTTGGGTCCGTGATGTTAAGTTATTGCTAGGTTTCAAATTTCATAATTTTTCGAATCAATATGTGAGCGTGGCAAAGGAAAACGCGTTTGACCAGTTTCAGTTGATTTTAATCGACTGGAAAATGGCCATTTTTCAAACGGTCTCAGAATTCGGCGAAACTAGTTTTGTTAGGACCGTATCGTCAATACGAAGCTAGAAAATATTTTTATGGAATTTATAGAGTTGTTATGTGACCCCGGTAATTTGAAATGTGCGTTTAAAATTCAATATAATGATTTAAATGTAAATTAAACGGAAACTGATTCAAACAGTCGAATCGGCTTGCGATACATATCCCATTGTGTTCAGAATGGGGGTGTAACGCTATGGACGACAGGCGGTGGGCCTCGTTTCGAGGTCGTATGTAAAAGTCAACTTTTGCAAATTAAATAATTAACAAATAAAAAAAAAAAAAAAAAAAAACTCTCCCCTTAAAATCTTTCTGGCCCCCCCCCCCCCCCCGTTTCATTTTAGAAACAAATAAAAAAAAAAAAAAAAAGAAGACGAAGCTCTGGATCGAACACCAGATCGCGCCCCTCTCCACCGCCAGAGATGGCGCCGCCGCTCCTCCCAAGGCGTCGCGCCATGGTCAGAGACCCCCCCCCTCTCTTCCCCCTCGCCTGCGACGCCCCTCCCTGAGCTTTCCCCCCCCCCCTTTCCTTCGCGAGCAACGCGAACCAGACCCCAAATCGAACGACGTGAGACCGACACCCCCCCCTCCTCCTTCCTCCGACCATCTCCTTCTCCAATCCCCGCCTCCTCCTGTAAACCCTCGCCTGTGCCGTTACCCCGACAGCTCCTCTCCCTCCACTTCTTGACCGACGACCTAAATCTGTGAGTCTTCTTTTTTTTTAATTTATTTATTTTATAATTGATTTATATAAAAACTGAATTTGATTTATATTAAAAAGAAAAAAACAAAACTGAATTTTATTTTATTTAAAATCTGAATTTTATTTTGTTTAAAAAAACGAAATTTTATTTACTTTAAAAACCGGTTTTTATTTATGTTGTAAAGTTAGAAAAATATAATCTTTTATATTGTCGAAAGAAAAGCATTTATTTTTCAAACGAGAAAGCATTGATTTTTCTAATGAGAAAAACTTTGATTTTTCAAACAAGAGAAGTTTGATTTTTAAAGAACGAAGAGGAGACTTTTAGAAATATAAAAATGAGATTTTTATGCTTGGGGTTTAAATAAAAATTCGATTTTTATATATTGAACTTCGAAAGAAAAATTCGATTTTTATATATTGAATAGCGAAGTAAAAATTCGATTTTATATATTGAATAACGAAGTGAAAATTCTATTTTTACAAATATGAAATAGCGATGAAAAAAATTCTATTTTCCCAATATGAAGTTAGCGATAAAAATATGATTTTTATATAATAAAGAATATAAAAATGTGATTTTTTATATACAGTGTATACGGGCAACGATAGTGATAAAAAGGCAAGTTGGCGAAGATTTCCTGCATTAGAAGTGCCGTGGAGTTAGGATAGCTATCGGTGAGAACTTCTCACTCAAATTCTATTTTTCTAGTTATATATATATACTAGGATGCAGACGGTGCTTATTAGAAGCACCCGACACCCGTCCACATACCATGGACTTGTTTGTTTGGTTGTGTAGTTGGTTAGATTATCTGATTGGGATTTGATTGATTGGTTGAATTGGAAATTGATTAAGATTGATGTGTGAATGGCGTGGGCCTTCACTAGTCCGGGGATAAGGCTAGGCCTTGTCCCGTTTCTAGTATCGTGCCGTTATGCCGCCGAAATTTTCTAAAATAAGTTAGAAAAATAAAAATAGCATTTTATTTAAAGAATGAACTGAATAGAAATTCATATGTTAAAATAAAATGTTTTATCGTTAAAAATATAATTTTTAACGTGAATGTGAATAAATAAATATTCATTTACAAACCTGACGGTTTGTTTATGTACACTTATTTGAAGGACATTGATTGGGTCGATAAATTTTACACATCGCCCAACAGCACAAATAAAATATGTGTTTGATTGTTTGAAACCCCACACGGGTGTTGGGATGAAATTTGAAGTTCACTCATCCCAATTGATTGAATATGTCGATCGGTTGATTGACAGGCTGTTTTAAGCGTTGGATATCTAAATTTGATGCTTATACAGTGTAGTGCACTTTGGTTGATGGTTGATTATTTTCAATGTTATTATATACATGTGTTGTATGAAAATCCATATAATTAATTTTATATGGTGATTGATTGGGCCTCATTCCAATCGTGAAAATAAAGAATATTTTGATAATAACAAATATTTTGATAATAGGAAATATTTGAAATAGAATATTTGAAAATAGAAATTTATGAAGCCGTGTTGATTAGATTGACGCCATTTTGACATAAACGATATTTATATCGATTTTATTCATTTTAAAATGAATATTGAAAAGTAATCTCGAAAACGATTTCGAAATGAATTGAATTGAAAACGATTTCGAAATGAATTGAATTGAAAACGATTTCGAAATGAAATGAATTGAAAACGAATTCAAATTGAATTGAAAACGATTTCGAAATGAATTGAATTGAAAACGATTTCGAAATGAATTGAATTGAAAACGATTTCGAAATGAATTGAATTGAAAACGATTTGAAATGAATTCAAATTGAATTGAAATTTGAATTGAATAGAAATGAATTTTGAAACGAATTTATAAAGAAGAATTCAATTTTGATTTGAATTGAAAAGGAAGTTGAAATTGCTTTTGAAACGAATTTAAAACTATTTATATAATTCGTTTTAAATAGAAATCGACGAAATATATTATATATATATTATATATATAATATAATGGCATGAATAGAACGCGCCGCGCCGCGGCAGTTCGTGAATTTCGACCATTTATTTCAAACGGACATTGCGGGAGATCCGACCGTCGGATTCTCCTAAAACCGGAACCGTTGGGTTCGTATCGAAAAGAGCTTTCTAACGAATATTAGAAATTAGAAATCTAACGGTTGGATTTGGAATTATGTCCAAATCAAATTCGAAAAAGGTCGCTGTAAGTGCAGTTCGATGACCGTTGATGGAAATCGACTGTACGGGCCTTGATAAAATTATTAAAAATAGTAATAATTTGTGTAAAATCATAAGAAATGATTTGTGAAGATTTGGGATGAAAAACTTCATGTTTGAAAAGATAAAAATGGATTTTTATCGAAATAAACTAGTTTTGAACTAGAATTATAATTCTATTTATTTTTAAATAAATAAATTGAATTCGAAATGGGTTTGAAAATAACCAATATTTCCAATGAATGCATTGGAGTGGATTTGAATCGAAATTGTCTTCGGAATATTTCGATGTTGGAATTTGTGATTATACGGATGTTGTTACGGAAATTTGAAAGATATATATTTATATCGTTATTTCCAATACGACATTTGTTAATCGTAGAATTTGATATTGAATATAAGCCGATATATTTTCTATTCAGAGCCTTATATTGAATATCAAAATGTGATTTGGGTTTGTCGTGAATGGTGTCTTCACTAACACTGTTCTTGAACCCAGTTGAGAAAAGATTAAATCTTTTTATTTAGATTTAATGAAGTGTACCAATTAAATAATATTTAATTGGAATTGAATTGATATTGATTTTTGGGTTTATTGTGAACAGTGTTTTAAATAACACTTGTTCTTTAACCCGATAATTAATCGAATGTGATTTGGGTTTGTCGTGAATGGTGTCTTCACTAACACTGTTCTTGAACCCAGTTGAGAAAAGATTAAATCTTTTTATTTAGATTTAATGAAGTGTACCAATTAAATAATATTTAATTGGAATTGAATTGATATTGATTTTTGGGTTTATCGTGAACAGTGTTTTAAATAACACTTGTTCTTTAACCCGATAATTAATCGAATGTGATTTGGGTTTGTCGTGAATGGTGTCTTCAGTAACACTGTTCTTGAACCCAGTTGAGAAAAGATTAAATCTTTTTATTTAGATTTAATGAAGTGTACCAATTAAATGATATTTAATTGGAATTGAATTGGTATTGATTTTTGGGTTTATCGTGAACAGTGTTTTAAATAACACTTGTTCTTTAACCCGATAATTAATGGAATGGGATTTTGGGTTTATCGTGAATCGTGTTTTAAATGACACTGATTCTTTAACCCAGATAATGATTAAAACTAAGTGGAGTTTTAATGAATCTTTAATTAGATTGAAAAGATCGAGAATGGAGTATCACCAGTTTTGCTCCAGGCGATAGTTAAATCTTTAATTAGATTTGAACGTGAAATTTAGAAACTAACTGTCGGTTAGCCAAGCAGAATGGTTTTCTGGATATTGATCTGATGTTGGTTTCGGCCTTCGGGGTTAATATTTGGGGAATTATTCTCTTGATTAATTTACGGTTAGTGACTAATGAATTGGAATGAGGCGTATGTTGTGTTTGTGTAACACTTATTTAAAATATACGCGAGTTATTCGGAAAGACCGGGTTTATCCCATTCTGAATAACTGATACGACGATAAGTCGAAGATGAAGATGATGGTCGAAGACCGGAGGTCTTCACGTCGTTTGGGTGATAGCTGATGATCTTGATTGGGCTGTACACCCAAGAAGATGGAAACAGTTGGTGATCGTCCAGACGTACTTGGAGATCGATGGATATGCGGGGTACTAGGTGCCTCCGGTTTCGTTCAGACCTAGAACGGACTTGTAAATGGACTGTGTGTCTGACATCGGATTTCATTCTGTGTGACTGATATCGGTTGCATAGGATGGTTTGCCTATGTGGCATGCTAAGATGCAAATGATCAAGGCTTCTGTTGAAAAGCAAAGTCTTGTGGTTGATGATCAAAGCACGGCCTTTGTGGCGTAGCTTTGTGTAACGTTTACCTCGCGTGTTTCACACCAGGTATGAACCAAAAACGGGAGACGGACCTCGGGGAGGGCCTGCGTTTCCTCCTAGCTAGAAGTGGCGTCAGTGGTTTTACACGCCCTGACGAGTTTGACTTATGTGGTTGTTGCTGTTGCGAGGCGCCTCGGATTGATCGGTCGTTCTCGAACCGATGGAGTCATTTAGTTGGCTCGCTTACGCCCCAAAGGGCGGCGAAACGTAGTGCTCAGGCATTTTTAATCCACTCCGTGTGGACCGGCCCTGTCGCTCCAAGGGTCGATGCGTTCTGATCCTGAGACTCGGGCTAGGCAGTCTCGAATCGGTTGAGGACTATCTTTTGCCTCGGTTCATAGAAGGAAATCCAATTTCCAAATACGTGACTTTGCGGTTTTATTTGTAAACCTATATATGGCGACATGATATATGGTACCCATGCCGCCTATGATTGATACTTATGATTTGAAGTTGGTTTATACACTATGCACTTATAATAGTATCAAATGATTTGTTTTTAAACGTATCCAGCATTCTTTGGCTGTTATAAGGGAAAACCCTATCCCCCGGCTTGCGTTTGCATTGTGTGATAGGACCTGGGTCTTATAACAGCTTCATTTTTCTTTATTTAGCATTGCGCTGTTTGTTTTATGCACTGGTATTCTTGGGAGGAAACCCGTTCCGTGTTATACGGCGTGGTCCCTTGATTTACCTAACTTTTAAAATAAAGAATAATAACTGTTTTAGTTCTCACACCAGTCACATGACTGACCTGGAGTTTATTGTTTTAACCTAAACTCTGGGTGCCCTTATTTTCGACACGGGCAGCTAGTAGTTTTGGTTTTGCAGATTTATATTCACAGGATCCTGGTTTACAGCTGGAACGATATCCGGAAAGCTTTGTATCCGTATATCTCATTCTAGTTGTGTATTGTATTATTTTCCGCTGCTATGTATTTAAATGTAATTTAAATCTCTGATATTTCTGTGTAATATTCATTTATACTCTGTATATTCTTGTAATCTGATGCATTGTTGTTATATACAATGAAACGTTCATCTGTATGCGTTCTGTTGTGGTTTGTTCTCGAACTATCCGACGCTTTCCTTTACGGGGAGGTTGCGGGTCTTCACAAAATACAACGGTTTGATTGTCCGGAATGTTTAATTCAAATCTGAAGAAAAACAGCGCCAGAATCGTTTATATTTATATATAAATATAAATATAATTAAATTAAATCGAATAACGACGTTGCAGTTCGAATTTTGAAACCGTAACTTCGAACGACTAGGGTGGAAGATCCGACCGTCGGATTTTCACGAAACTAGAACCGTTGGGTTCGCTTTGGGAATATCTTCCCACTGATATAGACTTTGTAAAAATTCAACGGTTAGATTTTCCGATATGAACAAATTAGGGGAAAAACAGCGTTAGTGCCACGGCACGACCTGAAACGTCGTTTAATTAAATATGGCCATTTTTAAATAAATAAAAATGGCGAAAAATCGTTTTAAAATATTATAAGCAACATAGATTGCAAATAAACCAATTGGGCTTGAATTGTTTGATATTGGATGGTTGTATGTGCTTGACACGAAAATAACATTAAAGAACTGAAAGATGGATGTCGAATAATATAACCATGGAAAGAATCGATTTAAATTCTAATGACGTGAATTATTTGAAAAGGCAGAGCTAACCCTCATTTCAAATAATTTATCGAGCGATTCGAATTGGAAAATGCAAAGACGATTCAAGACCGACGATCTTTGTATCGGTTGGATGGGCGCTGCTGAGGTTCCTGACTGGAGTAGCTACCGGAAAGGGACGGAAGTAGTAGCCGTCTGAACGTATGTGTTGATTGGACGGATATACGAGGAATTTGACGCCTCCGGTTTCATTCAGACCCAGAACGGACTTGTAAATGGACTGTGTGTCTGACATTGGATTTTGTTCTATACTGATTGATCTCTGTTAAATATATGTCTGTTTGGCGGCGGAGAATTTATTCTTTTGCTTAACCCCTTCTCTGAGACGTACGAGCTCAGAGGTTATATATCGATGGAAATCAATCGTATGGAGTGGACTGCCTATGTGGCATGCCAAGATGCTGTGATCAAGGCTTCTGTTGCAAAGCAAAGTCTTGTGGTTGATGATCAAAGCATGGTCTACGTGGCATGGCTTTGTGTATAGCGTGGATTCGCGAGCCTCACACCTCGGTATGAGTTAAAAACGGGATGCGGACTGCAGGGAGAGCACGACGTTTCTTTCTAGCTATGGTGGTGTCAGTGACTTACCAGCCCTGACATATATATCTATTTTTCACCTATGTTGTTGTTGGAATGCGAGGCGCCTCGATTATAGGTCTGTAAGGACCGAGAAACGTGTGTTCAGGAATAAATAATCCTCAAACGTAAGAGAGGACCGGCCCTGAAGCATCCAGGGTTACCCAGAGTGTGTAGTCCTGAGGCATTTGCTAGAATGTCTCGAAGCGGAGAGGAGCTTGCCCCTTGCCTCGACTCATGATGGAAATCCAATTTCCAATACGAAATAACGGACTCGATTGTAGAACTAGTATGGCGACATAGTAGATGGTAGCTATGCCGCCTATGATTGATATTTATGATGCTATTCGCTTTTGAAACATATATGCACTAGTAATAATATCAATTGATTTTGCTTTATACGTATCAAGCATATTTGGCCATTATAAGGTAAAACTCTATCCTCCGGCTTGCGTTGCATTGTATGATGGGACTTGAGTCTTATAATGGCTTCATTCTTTTTAAAAGCATTGCGTTGTTTTAAAAGAATTTACTTTGTTTTAAATGCACTAGCAATCACTGGAGTAAACCCGTTCCGCGAAAGTGGCGTGGTCCTATGATTTGCTTATTACTGTTGTTTAAACTGTTAAATAGATTCCTCATACCAGTCCCCATGACTGACTCGTTGTTTGTTTCAGTTTGCAAACGCGGGTGCCCTTATTTTCACATGGGCAGCCTAGTTCACAGGTGACAGGTTGTTTTTGGCTCTGCACTGTTACATAGAGTGCATTTTGGCTCATGGCGAGGCTGACTTCACAGAGACGACTTTGACATTTTCCGCCATTATTGTACTTATATTATGATTCTACCACTGGCGATGCAGACTACTTTACTTTCACTATTTATTATCGTATGTATTATTCCGCCCCTGGCGATGATGACTGATCACTTCCCTTTTATTTACTAAGTTATATCCTACGCTGTGCTATTCTGATGTTGTTACATGTTGTTATTCCGCTGTCATATCCATGTAAA
Organism: Allium sativum; assembly: GCA_030737875.1. NCBI lineage: Eukaryota > Viridiplantae > Streptophyta > Magnoliopsida > Asparagales > Amaryllidaceae > Allium > Allium sativum. The sequence continues at coordinate 615,668,634 of CM060912.1, forward strand.
ATTACTCTATTTATTGTTTTGCTATTATCTGTACTCTGCTATGATGATTAATGTGTTATATTCCAATGATTATCCTTAATATCGCCCCTCGGATTTTGGGATCGTCACAATGTTCTTGTAGAACCCGGTGTATTTCTCTCTAGAGGTACACTTTCGGAAGATGGTCCCATACCTTGCCAGTTGGGATCCATTATCCAATAAGAGGCCACGGTTTTGATTGTATACTATATATGTAGAGCATGAGATGCAAGCGTTCTGCTAGATTGATATTACTTGTATTTAGACATTATTATAATATCAGACGAATATTGATTTCAAAGAATACTTTGGGTTATCGTAAGGTAAAAACCATCTGTGTTTATGTGTGGATCAGTCTTATGATTATCCTTTCTTTTAAAAGTTAAACCAAGTGGTTGGAGTTTACTCACACCAGTCCCATGGCTGACCCAGAGTTTATTTTTGTTTTGTTTTCCCTAAACTCTTGGGTGCCCAAATTTTACGGGCAGTCAAGTAGTCAGGATTTTATAGATATACTTGGAGAGCTTGGAGCAGGAGGCTTCAAGAGTATATAGCTATTGTTTATTCCGCTGTGTTGTAAGTGTTGTACTCTGATAATGTTACTGTGTACATATACTGATTTTATTTCAAATATATGTTATCTATTATATGTTGTTCATTCCACTGTGAGATTCGTGTTACTCTGATGTTGTATGTTCTTCTTCTTCTATTCTAAGTTTCTATCTTATCTATTCTCACCCTCTAACTTCTTCCATTAACTATCCGGGTATTTACGATGCTTGGATAGTCAACATTGAGTTTATGTCGATAACCAGGATTGCTAAAACCACGGTCGTTACAGTGATATCAAAGTTGAAGGTTATGTAATTACCTTGGCACGGTGGCGTGACTCAGTAGAGATAGGGTTAGTAATACCCTAGATTGAGTTTGAGTGTATGTATACGAGAGAATGTATTGTATATTTAACATAAAATGATTTTATATTTTGGAGATTCATTGATTGAGTGGTTTATGAATTTTGGTCGATCAGTTTGATCCACTGTATCAATAGGGTCTCTAAACGCTTGAATACGATGAACTGACATGGTATGTTTTGAAAGGAGGGTAAAACAAAATAATTTTACCCAAAATATATTTTTATATAACAAAATATATATATATTGGAATTATTATATATATATTGGATGTGTTGGTTGTTGTTATAATCATGTAAGATTATAATTGAGATGGTTATATATACATAACCAAATAAAATTCGTATAAATGTTACAAAATGAATTAAATCTGAATTTAAATCAGAATTGAAATTAAAACCCTAAAAATTTGAATAAGTGTTTGTAAATGTATTTGAATTAAATATACGGAAATTTTAAAATCCTGGAGATTTTAAATTGTTTTACAAGCATTGTGAATGGTATTTTGAAATGTATTTCAAAATAGAAGTCTTTAGAAATGATTTTGAAAGTGATATATTATTGAACTCACTACGGTCGCTGGAAAATAGTTCTGATGATGATCCGAACATCATCGGTGTTCATTTTCGAGTTTCTAAGTGATGGATTACTACCAAAAATTTTGTTATTGAATTGTTTGAAGAAACAAGTTCTTCAAAAATTCAAAGGGTTTTGAATTGTTATTATGATTTCAAACTGATTTGAAATAAAACCCAGGAATTTAAATTATGAAATTTAAATTTAACTTATGAAGTTAAATAGATTGAGAGGGTAAAAGTAAATAAATTAATTAAAATTTAACTTGAACTAAGTTAAATAAGACTAGATTTGATTAGAGAATAATCTAGAATGGAATTGAGTTGATAAGTTAAGTATTTTGGGTTAAGAAGTTAAAAGTTTAAAAATCAAGGATGTAAATTAGTTTGAAATGAAATTTGACTTGGATATAAGTGAATGATTGGATTTGAGGATAAAAACCAATTGGAGTTCGATTGGGATGACATTGGAATATACAAAATTAGTAACAGATGGAAGGGATATAATGATATGCCCGACAAAAGGGTACAAGTTTATTTTGATATGAGTTTGGTGATTTATGAGCCTGTTTGGCAAGTTGCTTGGATGTTTGATTTTCTTTTGGGTTAGAGAAGGCCTCGAGAGGCGAGTTGTAGCTGTACCGATTGAGCCGTACAAAGGAGGTGTTGGCGAAATGTTTCAGAAATTTAAGGTCTTGGAAAATTTTTATGATTTTTGAAACTTTTGTTAATCGAAATGAACTAATAATTTAGTTAAAGTAAATTGGTTCAGTGAAACTAGAGAGAAGAAGCAAACTAAAATTTTTAACCCAGTTAATAGGGTTTGATTTCTACCTTAGCAATTTTGAGGACGAAATTATTTTAAGGGGGAAGAATGTAACGACCCATATTTTTACGGTATTATTTAATTATTTAGATAATGGTTTGGTTATTAAAATGACCAGAATTAAATAATATTGAATATTTAATTAAAATAAATAATATAATAATATATTTAATTTCCGAAATAGTCGGAAATACGGGAATTCACAATATTGTGTGAATTGGTTCATTTATAATATATAATTCAGTTCAGAGTTGAATTATATTAACGAAAATATTATTTAAACGAAGTTTGAACATATAATTATATTATAATTATAATCGAGCTCGAAATGGCACGGTAGTTCGTAATTTGGCGATTCGAACTTTAAATGAATATATAGAATACGATTTAAATCGGATTTCTGTGAAATAAGAAACGTTCGTAGCTGGTGAAGTATATTTATTTAATGGAAGAGAAAATTCGGGATTTCATTTTGTAGATTTTGAGTTATGTCCAAATCAAATTTTCGAAAAGTCGCTATGGAATTCGTTTATAATTTATAACGATTTATTTATATTATAAATGGATTTTTAATATAAATTGAATATCGATTTAATCTGGGATTTTTAAATGTTGAGTTATAAATCCTGATATGTTTATTTTGAAGCCGGATTATAGTCTATGTGAATATATATGATAATATTAATTTATTGATATTTAATTTAATTATTTTTAAATATATGTATATTTAAATGGGTTTATTTAGGGATTTAAAAATTGCCAGTTTTGCAAACGACCTCCGTTTTCGACGAAACTAATTTTGTTGGATCCAGAATATTAAATTATTGTTAGATTTCAATTTTAGCAATTTTTGGAGTCAATATGTGGCCGTACGAGATTTTAATCTGAAAAATAGTCAGTAATTTGACTTTAAAAATACGCTATGTGAGCAAACGAAGTCGGAATTCAACGAAACAAGTTTCGTTCGGTCCATAATGTCAAGCTATGGCTGTATGTCCATTTTCGTCGAATTTGGGAATTGTATGTGATCATATGTATTTTTAATGATAAATACAAATAGCGGTTGATTAAAAATAAATATAAAATTCTAATATTAAAATATTAAATTTCTTCATAAATACTCTAACACATTCCTCCTAACTCTAACTTTCTTTCTTTGGTCAAAACATAAGAACATCATCACTTTTTTTTTCTCTACAGCAAAAATCGTAGCTTTGAAAATGCATACAAATTCATGCAAAGGTTTAAATATCATAGTATATGCATATATAGATTCAGCAATGCAAGAACTTCATTTCCGTGTGTGTAATTCCCAATTCGACGTCATCCCGTTCATTGAAATAGTTCCAGCATGTTCTAGGTTTCCTTTTTGGGTGAGATTTAGAATGTTTTAAGTCATTTCGAGTTCGTATTGGGAATCAGGAGATCGAATAGCTTGAGCTTTGAGTTGCTTGTGAAATTCCGTTCAAAACTGTGTTGCTCAAAATACTGTGCGAATCAGATGAAATCCTCGAAGTCACATACCAACAGTAGTGTGCAAGATGTTTAAAATTGTTGTGGGGTTAACGAGAATTTGATGAGAGGAAGTGGAGTGAAATTTGTTTGAGCTTTCGTTGAAGAAGGGAGCAGCATTGGAAGGTTGAAATCGCAGAAATGGTGGAGTGGTTTTTCTGGAGTGCGGATTTTCATTTCTAGGAAGAAGGGTTGGTGCAGATCTGTGTAGTTCTTAGGCCAGGTGAGAGGATTAAGTCCTAATTATGAAAGAATTAGTTTTATTTTTAATTTAAATAATGTATAAAACAATAATGCTTATAACTTACTCGTTTTAATCAGAATTGAGCGAAACAGGATCCGTTGGGATCGTAGGAACGGATAGTACAACATGGAACTGACCGGGAGTGAATTAAAGCTCGTTACAATTTATAACAAAATAAATTGTCTGTCTGAATCAACCGACAGTTATCGTTAATTAACGTTGATCGTCCAATGTGAGTAAAACTCACTAACTCTATCAGTTTATATTTTTATAAAGATAATCTAGTAATGATAAATGCTGATTGACTGCTGTGTGATGATTGTTTGGTTAATTGCTTATGTATTGGTTGAAATTATAGATAACGATATATATATAATTCGTTAATCATACATTGATTCTGTTTATCAGAATATTTCATATTGAAATAAAATTCATGTTAATTATATTGTTTAACATCTGTTGATGCAGGAAAACAGGTCGGAGGATTCCATCTGGATTCCTCAATATTTATAATATTATTTGTTTTCATATATTGTGATATATGATGTGATATAAAATCTGTAATTGATTATGATGACACTGGTCATGTTATTTGGTTTTTTAAATACCATATGAAATACTGGAACGTAAAAAGGAAATTTTCAAAGTGAATATTGAAAATGAAATATTTATATACAAAATAAATAGGATATTACAAATGGTAATATTTGGAAAACAAATATTGGAAAATATAATTAAGGAAATATTTATATAGAATAAATAGAATTACATAAAAGGATTTATATAGAATAAACAGAATTATATAAAATGATTTTTATGGAATAAATAGAATTATATAAAAAGATTTATATAGAATAAATAGAATTATATAAAGGGAAGTATAAATGAGATTTAAGTGTCAGAAATAAAAAAGGAGATTTGTATGAAAAATTCTGCAAATAAAAATATAAATATAATTTGGGTTTGAGATATTGTTTCTAAATACGAAATCAAACTGTTTTGATTTCAAAGAAGAAATATTATTCACATTTAATGCGAATAAAGGATTTAAGTAAATATTTTACAAATAAAATATTATAATGGAAATTGGGGTTTTGAATTAGGAATTTAAATGGAATTACTGAGACTAGAAACTGACTGGAAATTAGTTGAGTTGAATGGCTTTCTGGGTATCGACCTAATGTTGGTTTCGGCCTTCGAGGTTTATACTTGTGAAGTTGTTCACTTACTAGTTTACGGTTAGAGACTGATAGAGGTGGGAAGATATTGATGCGTGAATTAGAAATGGAAACGTTTTCCAAAGTTAATAATGTATATTTTCTAATTTTATAAAATAAAGAATTTATGAATATATGGAAATGATAAATGGGAAATGAAATGATGATTGATCGGTAAGATTTCCATTTGGGAATATGACCATTATTTGTACACATGTTTTCCTTTGATAGTTAAATCACCGACTATCAAAGATTTTGACCATTTCTGTTGTCAATACAGAGAGACCGGGATCAGATGTATTATCTGAAAACCACTCCGTATAGCATTAGCATTTCAAATCAAATATGATGAAGATAATTGAAGACGGAGTTATGCAAGTGCTGTTCTGGCAATCCTAGGTATAAATTGCCTAAGATGGATATACAGAATAGTACCTTCGGTATGTCCAGTACCAGGCCGACCTGTATGGAAGAATGTCTGACAGAGTATATTTAATAGATTGCGTAAGTTGATCTCTTCAAACATATTTACGTTTAGTGGCGGAGTAATTCGTTTCTCTTAGCTGTATACCCATGGTATTTTTGGGGAAATCAATTTGTGATTTGGTGGGTATGACGATGTGACATTCAAAGTAAATAAAAGTGTGATCTATACGTAACGCCTCTAGCCTCACAACCGAGAATTGGTATAGAATCGGGTAGGTCGCATGGCTAAGTGGTTAGCTTCCAATTAGGGTGTATTGTCACCTGATCTGGAAAAATTCCATTTACTTCTATAATCTGTTTCGATGCTGTCCCTTTCGGGAAACAGTTGTTGATCCCAACCATTGGTGATAATACATTCGGTACACTCAAGCGAAATGAGTGACCGGTCATGTTTAGCCTGGGTTGCAAGATTTTCTTGTTGAACCCGGTGTATTTCTCTCTAAAGCTACACTCTCGGAAGGTGGTCCCATACCTTGCCAATTGGAATCCATTATCCAATAAGAGCCCAAGGTTTTGACTGTATACTATATATGTAGAGCGTGAGATGCAAGCGTTCTTCTAGATTGATATTACTTGTATTTAGACATTATTATAATATCAGATGAATATTGATTTCAAAGAATGCTTTGGGTTATCGTAAGGTAAAAACCATCCGTGTTTATGTGTGGATCGGTCTTACGATTATCCTTTCTTTTAAAAGGATTTTTAAAAGTTAAACCAAGTGGTTGGAGTTTACTCATACCAGTCCCATGACTGACCCAGAGTTTTGTTTTGTTTTCCCTAAACTCTTGGGTGCCCAAATTTGTACGGGCAGTCAAGTAGTCAGGATTTTACAGATATACTTGGAGAGCTTGGAGCAGGAGGCTTCAGGAGTATATAGCTATTGTTTATTCCGCTGTGTTGTAAGTGTTGTACTCTGATAATGTTACTATATACATATACTGATTTTATTTCAAAGATATGTTATCTATTATATGTTGTTTGTTCCGCTGTGAGATTTGTGTTACTCTGATGTCGTATGTTCTTCTTCTTCTTCTTCTATTCTAAGTTTCTATCTTATCTATTCTCACCCTCTAACTTCTTCCATTAACTATCTGGTACTTCCGATGCTTGGATAGTCGACATTGAGTTTATGTCAATAACCAGGATCGCGAAAAACCGGGTCGTTACATTTTTCATCTTCAAATCTTATTTCAACCATATCTCCCAAATGGTAAGTCCGTTTGATTAATGTGACCAATCTACGGAATGGGAACCATTATCCAAATCCAGTGGAAGTGGTTTCAGGTCAAAAATCCTTACCAGTCAAAAGTTATAGGCGAAACGAGATTCACCAAGGGCAAAACAGTCATTTAAAATTCGAAGAAAATCGTGAATGTGGGAAATGATGTAACGCCCCACCTCTATACCCACTATCGTCCAGTTCATTTCAGAGAAATGTCATAGACCATAACGGAGAATGAGGTTTGTGAAGAGCGACCGATTGTATGATTACTCCATGTGAGGAATGCACATTGAATTATGATACCGATTAAAATTTCGACATGACATTCGACACATAGGACAACTACACAATGGCTATATGTAATCCAGAAGGCAGTATGAAATAGTCAACAACAATAATAATAAATATATATATCATAGCCAGACACAGAATAATCATATCACAAAGGTGGAATAGATATGAATAAACCAAGCATGTGTCCAGCAAGTTAGTGGTCAGCAAAGATCCACTAATCCAAAAAGAATAGATACATGTACCATGATCTAATTAAAAGAATATGTACACAACGATAGATAATGTCAAAGGTACAAAAGTACACAATGCTGCGGAGACAGAATAGCAAGCTGAAGGCGGAAGATCAATCCTACGATGAGTCCTAGACGAGTACCTAAAATGACTCGGTCTAACCCGAGTATTATTTATAGGAATAAATAATAAACGAGTCAGTCTAGCTGTACTTATCAAATAAACTGAGATAATAAGAGATATAACAAAGGATTACATGATTCTTGTAGTAATACCTAATCATAAATAAATATGAAACATGGCATGTCAACACAGTCAGGAAATGACAATGGAATGTCAGCACACAAATATCTCTAAATAACCTCCTAGCTAATGTAGAATGCAACATTCAAATAATAGTACACAACAGGAAATGACAGGGAAATGCCAAATAAACTAAACACATGAATGACAATGGAATGCCAAATAATCTAATGGATGCCATACGTATCAAAATAAACAAGGAATGACAATGGAATGCCAAATACACATCAAATTGATGACCATCACATCAAAGTAATCAAGAATCCTGAAATCAAGCAAGAAATCCAGAAAACATCATAAAAAGGCCTGTTCATAGAAGATGAGATACGATCTCTAGGTAGCGAACCCATATGTTTGAGCCGAAGGTCCCCACAGAGCCGGGTTAACAAAAATCAAGAAGGTTGGACTGACGTCCCATAGGTGAAATCTAAGAATCGTAAATCCCACTCAGGCGATCGAGGACCACAAAACATAAGTCATAAAAAGAACAGGAGGTACCGACAGATAGTGCGGAAACTATCAAACTGGAGTCCCACAGATAGCACGGAAACTATTCAAAGTGAACCACAGTCCCCCGAGATGTAGCCAGAAAGCTATGCAAAATAATAAAAGGACAGCATCGATTCGGTGAGTATAAATCACCCCGAGATAGTTAATATAAGAAAATAGGTAAATGTCTCAAAACCACTCACTATTCTCGAATATTTACGAATCCATTGTTGATTCATACTCAAAACAGTGAATAGAAATTATTCTGAGCTAGTTAATATTAGAAAACATCGACATGTCCCATAACCACATGTTATTCTCGAATATTTACGAACCCGTGATTGGTTTCTATTCAAAACAGAGAAAATCATCACATGTATTCGAATGCATGAGTCCAAGAGTTATTTGCCGAAGTAAACATATAAGGGGTCATAGTCCCCATTTTTACTAAGGTAAATAAACTAAATTTCTCTCCCGATCGAGTAAAGAGGATCCGTACACACTAATAGATTGGAATCTGTAAAAGGATTCGTAGCCCATTAATAATATATAAACCCTTGTGTATAAGTCCAACGTGAATGTACACGAGTACGATTGCTGAAGCGAATCGATCAAGGGAATTCACGTTGAAATAACGTAAATTCAATTCATAAATTATCAAATATAAATTCGATCAATCGAATAAATATATAGCTCATTAGTGGATTCTATAAAGTTAGAAAACGATTAGGAACCACGTTGGAGCGACATAAAACAAGGGCATAAAACAATGACAATTTGTTACAAAACAAGGTGCTACGGATCAAAGTACAATCACCAAGGTGATCGATAATGAGTAATTCACTTACAAAAACATACAGTAAATCAAAGGGATAACGGTTGTAATTTCGATCAACGAACGAATCGAAATCGCAAACTAGTCCCCAAAGGTTTTAAACTATATCGGAATGGACTTGAAGGATATTGAGTCGATAATTCACGTTTAGGAGTCGTGAATCATAATCGAACTAATATCGAGGGTCAAATCCGAATTAACGAGTAAATAGATTCATAAAAAAGAGCGCACAGGTTATAGAACGATTTCTAATGCAATTCACATTAAACAATGAGAATAGAGTCAATTAAAGATCAACATTCAATGAATTAAATAATAATCAATGTCGATTAATCGAGCTGCTGAAATCTGTGAATTTATAAAGCTGAGGTTCACAAACGAAGTCCTAACGGTCCGAGATCCGGCCAGGAAAGAGCCTGGATGGGGGTAAACTGTGGACCTAGTCCCTCCGGTCCACAGTGGAAAACTAGTCGACCGGTCAAAATGGGGCGGTCGACCGCCCCATTTTGGGCAACTGGTTTTGATCTGGGTTGTTGCCTAGGTCAAACCTAGGGGGATTCACCCCCCGCCCTCCCCCGCGAGTGTCCGTAGTTGATCGTTAAGGCTCGTGACTTCTTCGGGACATCAATGAGACCTCTTCGATCCACCGTATCGACTCGCAAAGCTCGAATGCAAAGATTTTGATTATAGGTTCTAAACGAACCAAATTTCGAATTAAAACGATCGAAAACGATTCAAGCGATTAATAATGGTGCATAACATTGCCGAGGTGACAATGGTTCCTCCAACGACCACGGTATCGATTCAAATCATGTGCATTAATCGTGTAAATAAGATATGTCATCATTTCTATTTCAAATGAAATTCAAACTATGGAACCGGAAAGTGTAAACTATCCTAACCAATTCAACAAGAAAATGAAAAATGAAATGGTTCTAAATTATACTTGTACAAGCACATAGGCTTGAGGCATAGATGTGAGTTCAATAAAGAACTCACTTTGGTTTCAAACGATGAAAAACAAGCTCCAATTCGAGCATGAACCCACCTTTCTTCATTAGCTCCCCCAAAATCACCTCATGAACATAAATGCAAACACATGAGTGTTAAAGTGAATCAAAAATCCGAAATTCCCAATATTAGGTTTAGGAATCATTACAAATACAAGAGGAGAAGAACTGGAGAAGGTAGAGAGAGTGCTTACCTTTCTTCTCTTTGAATTTGCTATTGGATTGAAGCTAGAACATAGAAACCCTAGCTTAGGAATTTCTAATTCCCTTTCCACTCCCCATTTTTTCTTCATCTTAAGTGTTTGGAGAATGAATGAAGGAGGGAGGTATTGGGGGAGTTTTAAGGTGGCTAGGTTAGCTAATCCAAACCCAAGCCCAAAGTCTCAAATTTCCGAAACTCGAAACATATCAAAGCTTATAGTCAAAAATGTCGTAAACGATGATCCGGACTCAATGGAAGTGGTCCCGAGTCCTAATTTTATCATTTGTGAAAAATGACATTTTGAGTGACACATCAGATACGACGATATATTTAAATAAAATATTTAAATCTATTATCATGGAATGAGCGGGTTGTTATAGACTTCCCCCCTTAAAAGAATTGCATCCCCGCAATTCCTTAGGATTGAAGTAATAAGTAACAACCAAAAATAATACCATGGAGTGGTACCACAAAAACCGACACGAAATGAAAAGGTCGCACCGACGGCGTGATGAGTTCCCAAATTCGTCTCACAAGGTAATAAAATCTAGAGTTCAATCTCGAACTCCATTACCCATGAAGGTAGTCATCCCAAACGGATAAAATAATTCCAGAAAAATTCATAAGCGCTATGAATTCAAATAGACTCGCCTTTCTTAGTATGATTCTCAAGGGATTGAGAATTGATAGAATGCACAAAAACCATGTGAATCTAATTTGGAATTTCAAGAGGCAACGGGACTACGTCCTACAGATGCGAGATATCAATAAAAGATATTTCTTTTACGATATGAAATGGGAATTTACGATGGTTGACTAATCCATCCCCAAACTCAATCACGACGATGTAGCAAACATTGAACCTGACATGTAACGACCCGGGGATTCGCGATCCTGAGTAACCGACATAAACTCGATGTCGATTATTCAAGCATCGGAAATACCGGATAGTCCTTGAAAGAAATTAGAGGGTGAGAATAGATAAGATAGAAACTTAGAATAGAATAAGAAGAAGAAGAACATACAACATCAGAGCAAACACGAATCTCACAGCAGAATGGATAAATATATTTCATAACATAACTTTGAAATAAAACAGTATATGTATACAATACCATTATTAGAGTATAACATTTACAGCATAGCGGAAATAACAATCTATATAATCCTGAAGCCTCCTGCTCCAGATCTTCAAGAACCTGTAAATCCCGACTACATGACTGCCCGTACAAAATTGGGCACCCAAGAGTTTAGGGAAAATAAAACAAAATAAACTCAGGGTCAGTCATGTGACTGGTGTGAGTAAACTCCAACCATTTGTTTAACTTTTAAAATACTTTCTAAAGAAATGATAATCGTAAGACCGATCCACACATAAACACGGATGGTTTTTACCTTACGATAACCCAAAACGTTTCTTTATAATCAATACTCTTCTGGTATTATAATTATGTCTAAATCAAATAAATAGTAATCTAGTGGAAACGCTTTCATCTCACATTCCACATATATTCTATACAATCAAATACCGCGGGCGCTTATTGGGTAATGGATTTCCAACTATGAAAAGGTATGGAACCACCTTCCGATCAGTTTACTCTAGAAGTGATACACTGGAGTTCAACAAGAACATCTTGCAACTCGGCCACACATGACCGACCATTCATTTCGCTTGAATGTTCCGAATATATTATCACCTTATGGTTGGTATACCAACATAACCATTCCTGGGAGATACAGAATCGAAAGAAGTAACAAATATGAATATTCTCTAGATGGTGACAATATACCCTAATTGGGTGCGACCCACTTAGCCATGCTGCTTACCCGATTTCTGTCATTTCCCAGTTGATGAGGCTTGAGGTCATAACGTATCCTTTAACAGATCACTCCTTCATTTACTTTGAATGCCACATCTTCATACCCATCAAATCACAAATTGATTCCCCCAAAAATACCGCGGGTATAATCTAAGAGAAACGAATTCCTCCGCCACCAACGTAAATACGTTTGACACAATCAACTTATGCGATCTGCCAGATATACTCTATCAGACATTCGTCCATTCAAGTTATCCTGGGATTGGACAATCCGAAGGCACTATTCTGTAAACAGGACAGCCCTTGCATAACTCCGTCTTCAATTATCTTCATCATATTTGATTTGCAATGCTAATGCCATACAGAGTGGTTTTCAGATAATATATCTGATCCCGGTCTCTCCGTATTGACAATGGAAATGGTCAAAAAATTTGATAGTCGGTGATTTAACTATCAAAGGAAAACATGTGTGCAAAAAGGATATTATTTCCAGATGGAAATTTTATCGATCAATCATCAATCAACATTTATTCATTTCCCCATTTCTCGTTCCATATATTCATCAAATCCTTATTTTCTAATTTTAGAAAATATACGTTATTAACTTTGGAAAACGTTTCCATTTTTGATTCACGCATCACTATCTTTTCACATATATCAGTCTCTAACTGTAAATTAGTAAGAGAACAACCCCCTACGTATTAACCCCGAAGGCCGAAACCAACATCAGATCGATACCCCGAAAGTCATTCAATTCAACTAATTTCCAGTCAGTTCTAATTTCAGTAATTCCATTTAAATTCCTAATTCAAACCCTGAATTCTTTTATAATATTTTATTTGTAAAATATTTACTTTAAATCAATATCATGTTACACCCATGTGCGAAGCACGGGTCTAAACCTTCCTAATGTCAAATTCTCTTTTTATAAAACCCTATTCATTTTCCAAATGTTCCCCATTTTAGATCTATTTACTTTCTAAATCAGTATTCCTTTTTTAATTCTATTTATTTTATAAATATTTCCTTTTTATAAAAATTCTATTAATTCTATATAAATCCTTTTATATAATTCTGTTTATTTAACAAATAAATGTTTCCTTTTCAGTACTATTTATTTTATAAATAAATATTTCCTTTTCAATATTCACTTTGAAATTCCTTTTTATACATTCCAGTATTTCATATGGTATTTAAAATACCAAATAACAATGATCGATATCATTCGAACACACATAATCAACAATAGATTTTATATCACATCATATATTACAATATATGAAAAAAGTAAAATAAATGTTGAGGAATCCAGTTGGATCCCTCCAACCTGTTTCCTTGCATCCACAGATGTTAAACAATATAATAACATCGATTTCATTTCGATATGAAATATTCTAATAAACAGAATCAACATTTGATCAATGATTTATATATATCGTTATCTATAATTTTAACCAATACATCAGCAATTCAACCAAACAGTCAGCACAAAACAATCAATCATATATATTAGTTCTTAAATACATTTATAAAAATATAAACTGGACAAATTTAGTGAGTTTTACTCACATTGGACGATCATCGTTAATAACGATAACCAGCGCTTGATTTGATTCGGACGGACAATTTATTTTGCTCTGAATTGTAACGGACTCCAATTCACTCCCAGTCGGTTTCATTGTATAGGCGTCGTCCATACGATCCTAACGGATCTGACCGTTTGTCGATTGGACTTCTTTTGAGCTAGAAATCGTATTAACAAGTTTTCAGAATTATAAATTTTTAAGTTAATTTAAATAATTAACTTAACACACTAATCCACTCACCCTTCTAGAACGTGCAGCCCCTCCTTTCTTCCCCAAATAAGAAATGCAAACCCCCCTGATGTACAAGCACAAACCATGCATCACTTTACAGTGATACACCAAACCGAGCAACGATATCAAAATCTAACTACACAGCTGCGTTGCTTGCCTCAAATCGCACATGCTGACCATCTTCACCACTGCTCCGACGCCCTCTACCGGATTCCGACCTGCTGCTCTCCCATCGTCACCATGGGTGATGAAATTACCTTAGACCACTGTTCGACCTCAAATCGCCACCAAACCGCTTCTATGGCCACCCTGAGTTCACCTGCGTTGTCGATTACATCTCCGGCACAACCCATCGATTTCCGACCTCGTGCCTTCTACAGTTGCTGACGCTACAGGCATCGACACTTTTTGTGTCTGATTATCATAAAACTTTGCCAACCAAACTTCCTTTCCACCGTGAACTCAACCGCATCGATCCCCTTCCCTATCTCCCTTTCTAGCTCCGACAAAACCATGCCCTAGCTCGTCTGCAGTATTTCGAGCTCCAGGTAGTTGCGTCGAGATCCAAATTATGGGTACAAACTTGAAGCCCTTGTTTCAGGGATGCTAACGAATCAACAAAACTGTATTTTGTTATGTAATGAGGTAGATTCAGTTTGGAGAAGGTTTGAAGGATGTGGCGGCTTCTTTTCTCGCTGGTTACAGAAGATGGAAATTAGGTTGTAAGGAGGGAGTAAAGTCTTATTTATAGGATCTGATTTTAGTTTGTTTGAATTTAGGAGGAGGAGCTTTCTCCACGTTTTGATGAAGATAATGTAAGCGGCTGAGAACAAAAGGAAATGTGGCCTTGCTTTTGATCAGGGAAAGGGTTTCATATTTTTAATTGTTTTTAAGTTATAAAAGTTCATATATCCTGCTACCTACACTTATACCCATGTACGAGCTCTACAGACTGAAATAAATATACCGTTGAGATGAGCAATGTGCCATGATTCTAAAAATATAATAATATCGGTAGGTCAACTCATATTGTGAAACCCCAAAATATTGATATAGGGTGCAAAATACTCCAAATAAAAAGTTGCATATTTGATTAATTAAAAATTACAGTAAAATTCTAAAAATTAAATTATAACTGTGTCTCGAAAGATTTGTTCAAATTCGATACCAATATTTAAATATAATTAAATATATCGTTATGGCTCATAGCGATTTCATGGCGACTATTTGAAAAGTTGATTTGGTCATAACTTACAATCTATAATACGAAATCTCGATTTTCTTCTTCCATTAGAAAAATATTATTCACCAGCTCAAAACGTTTCTTGTTTCACAAAAATCCGATTTAAAACAGATTCTGTATATCCATTTAAAGTTCAAATCGCCAAATAGCGAACTACCGCGCCATTTCGAGCTCGATTATGATTATAATATAATTATACGTTAAACTGTCGTTCAAATAATATATTCATTATTCTAATTCAATTTCTAAACTGAAATATATATTTCCTGACTATTTCAGAGTTAAATATATTATTCTATTATTGATATTAATTAAATATTCAACATTATTTAATTTAACGACCATTTAATTCTCTGAATCACTATTTTAATAATTAAATAATTAAATTATTATATCATAAAAATTTGGGACATTACATTCTTCCCCCCTTAAAATAATTTCGTCCTCGAAATTGCTAAGGTAGAAAACAAACCCTATTAACTGGGTAAAAATTATTCATTTACTTCTCAACTTCAGTTTCTACTGAACCAATTGATTTCAATTAAATATTAATTAATTTTTACCAATGAAAATTTTCAAAAATCCTAAAAAATTTCTAACATGTTAACTTTTCGAAAAATTTCGCTAGCACCTCCTTTGTATTAGTCTATCGGTAAAACTACAACTCGCCTCTCTGGGCCATCTCCAACCCAAAAGAAAATCAAACAGCTAAGCGGCTTGCCAATTCGACTCATCAAAATCTCAAACCTATATATAATATAAATTGGTACTTTTTTGTTGGGCATATCAATATATCCTTTCCATGTGTTACCAATTTTGCATATACCAATGTCATTACAATCAATTTCCAATCAATATCTGTTCAACACAGCTATTCGCTTATTCAAGCCAAATTCCTCTAATCAGTTATCTTTTAGCTCATAACTCAAATCTGATTTTTATTTCAAAAATCAATCCACTCCAAATCACATGTGTCCAATTATATTCCATAATCCATCTTTACACGATATTACTCTATTTCAACTCAATTTCCACTTAACTGGTTTCAATTCTAATTCCCATTTGCTTTCACAAATTTCTTTTTAAATTTCTTTTTAATTCACAGTCTCTTCCTGGTAGTTATAAATAACTTATCCTTTTAAGAAATCAAATATTTCCTTTCGTAATTAAAACAACTTGTTTTTCTCAAAACAATTCAAAAACAAAAACTTAGGTAGTAATCTGTCACTTACAACTCAAAAATGAACACCGATGATGTGATGATCATCATCAGAATCTATTTCCAGCTATCGAAGTGAGTTCAACACTATATCACTTTCAAAACCATATTTAAACATTTCCATTTTGAAATCAATTCAAAATATCATTCTCAAAACAATTTAAAATCTCCCAGGATTTTAAAATTCTCGTATATTCAATCCAAATTCATTTACCAACACTTTTCCAATTTCTAGAAATTTTAAATTCCAAATTGTGATTTAATTTCAGATTTAATCCACCTGATTCCATATATTACACTTATATGAATTCTGATTGGTTATTTACATAACCATTTAATTTATAATCTTACTCGATTATAATAACAACCAACACATCCTATATATGATAATATATCAAATATCCATACTTTGTTTATATCAAAATATAATTTGGATAAAATTATTTCATTTACCCTCTTTTCAAAACATACTGTGTTGGTTCATCGTATTTGAGTGTTTAGAAACTCCTACCGATACAATGGATCAAACTAATTGACCAGAACTCATAAACAACTCAACCAATAAATCTCCACAATATAAAATCATTTTATATTGAATAACAAATATGTTCACTCGTATATATACACTCAAACTCAATCTAAGGCATTACTAACCACATCTCTACTGAGTCACGCAACAGAGCCAAGGTAATTACTTAACCATAAGCTTTGATACCACTGTAACGACCCTGGGATTCTCGATCCTGAGTAACCGACATAAACTCAATGTCGACTATTCAAGCATTGGAAATACCGGATAGTCCATGAAAGAAATTAGAGGGTGAGAATAGATAAGATAGAAATTTAGAATAGAAGAAGAAGAAGAACATACAATATCAGAGTAAACACGAATCTCACAGTGGAACGAATAAATATATTTCATAACATAACTTTGAAATAAAATAGTATCTGTATACAATACCATTATTAGAGTATAACACTTACAACACAGCGGAAATAACAACCTATATAATCCTGAAGCCTCCTGCTCCAGCTCTTCAAGTATTTGTAAATCCCGACTACTTGACTGCCCGTACAAAATTGGGCACCCAAGAGTTTAGGGAAAACAAAACAAAATAAACTCTAGGTCAGTCATGTGACTTATAAACAATTTATTTAGCCTTATAATCAACCACCTCGACATTGAGATATTTGATTTAATCTTTCCCAAAACTGACCTCTTACTCGGCAATACCGAGAGCCAACTCCAAGTCATTGATGATGATGGAGTACTTTTAAGCCGATTTATTCATCTCCTTGTAATGGTTGTACACGTCAAATGCCTTATTTTTGACTTCCTTATTAGTTTCATACAAGATCAAGTGAATCCGTAGAACAAATATAAGCATTTGTAAATAAGGATTCAAGTTGGCACTTTTGTACTCATGTGGAAGGATTTGGCTGGGAAGCTGCTGCAAATTGATTTGTCTTATGCTCTAATAGCTTCAAATGTATTAAGGTCTTCTTAGCTGGTTTTAAAGTTCCTTCAGCCCAACTCTGACTTGTATTCTTAGGAGGCAAAGGAGTCTATGATACCCCACCCGAGGTACACCCTAATAAAGACAGTTATCGAGTAACCCTATCAATTAGAGCATAGAAAATGGCTGGTAAGGGGCAGCCATCCGTAAATTTGCATTAGACGAGTATTGAATAAATCGTTTGGGTGTATAGATTTTTTTTTATTTCAAGTGGATCGACATAACTATTACTTCTAATATGAAATTATGATTGCTGAGGATTGTATTTGAAACAAATTAAAATATATAACAGATAGTAGATCACAAAATAGAATACATATAGATACAACATCAGAATACATTATATACATGTGTCACAAACTCGAATGGTTTTTAATAAACCATATATAAATACACATCTTCTAGAACGACTTGAATAGTCGAATATAATTAGGAAATGGATCAAAAGATAAAGTCCGAGATGAATCAGCTTACCTTGAATTAGTTGCAATCTACAACCAGAAATAACTCGGTATGACCAAAGTATTACATATACGGATCAGTCTAATTTACATATTAGTTATAGTGATAGATGTGGTAAAGTATCAACTAGTCATCAGTTCCTTTTATAAGAAAATGAATCTCAAAACAAAGATTTACACGAAAATCATAGATGTGGTAATCCCTTTCCATCCGAAAGGAATTCCATACACTTAAGATATCAACAAACATTACACAAGTCCATACTACAGCGATGCGAGACACATGAAAGGACACAAGCTTGGATATTACTCTTAACATGGGTTACCCAAACTCTATGTTTTAGTTATTATCACAAGAAATCACTTAACACAAGATGAAGGACTCAGAAGAAACTAAACCACAAAATTCACTAAAGTCATAGAAACCACAAGAATCACTGAAATCACATGAATCGTTGAAATCACAAGGATCGCATGAATCACTGGAACTACAAGAATCACTAAAATAACCATATAAACACAAATCCTTCGATAGATCGAAGCGATGTATAAAAGTATAATAGTAGTAATCATGAAAATGGTGAAATCATCAAAAACAAAAAAAAACAAAGAAACAACATGATTTGGATTCAACAACATGATTCGCAAGTCGAAGCCATACCTGCATGTGCTAACAACTTGATGAATCATTGTAATAGACGGTACTAATATCATATAGGAGGGGCATCAAATGACCCGAAGGTCCATAGAGTTCACATGAGATTGACCAGAAGGTCCATAGAGTTCACACAGGATTGACCTAAATTTCCACGGGGTCACATAGGATTGACCTGAAGGTCTAGTACTGGCAATCACACACATATGTGTCACAAAGTATCAGGCAATAACTTAAGTATTGGTAATTATGCGTCCCATACCACACGTTCTCACTACTGTTCACTAGCCACTAGTCAGTTCCACACTAGAAATCACATGAACATCGGAAAAACATGGAAACCACGAAATATGAGAGTATTCCAAACGTAATGAATTCGATAGTCGAGTTGAGAATTAACTGATCCTGTATACCTTTGTGTCCTATACCACGAGGTTTACGATACCATTTAATCAACATCAAGCCTCCTCGAAGAGTGCAGAAACATGTATTTTAATAATGGAAAATACTTGGTTAAGCCAAAAAGGGGTTTTAAGACGATTTCAAAACCATCTAAATCATTTCTTTAAAACCTTTTACAATTGGAAAATATAGATTTAATATTTCCTCGAGACGTTTGTTTCAAAACAAAACTATGGACGAATTTTTCTTAAATCTATAATATAAATATATAGTTGATTCTAAAAGTCGATCTATAAACTATGCATGTGTGTCAACCACCACAATTCATCATTGTTAATGGAAAAAAATGTCGTAAACACCAAAGATTCCAATTACTTAGAATTATTTACTTGGTCGTGGAGACAAGAGCGGAAAGCGATAAATAACACGATAGATTTATAGTGGTTCGACCTCGGGAGGGGCCTACATCCACTTTGAAGATTCGTTGGAATATTATTGATAACACAAAGTTACAAGGTCAAGACCATCACATGACATCTCATTACATTCATCTCTAAGCTTATATGATGTCATATAGGAAAAAGACACTTTTGCCCTTCTTCTTCCTCAAATGGGAGATGTCATTAAAATAGCTCTCTAGAGGTCTTGAGCTCACAAATTCCAACCCCTTTGAAGTGTGAGGCCATGGGCTATTTATAGGAGAGGGGTTAGATAGAAGTAGGGAGAAGTAGGTGAAAATGGAGGACCACAACCAGAATTTCACACCTAGTACCTGCGCCTGCGCATATTTCGCACCTAGCATTGGGGTGCGAAATTAGCACCCTGCAGGTATGAATTTCGCACCCTACTGGGTGCAAAATCTGCACCCTCTGGGCTGCGAATTTCGCACCCTTTAGGGGTGCAAAATTCGCACCCCAGGGGTACGAAGTTCATATTTTCGAGGAGTGCGAAGACCTTATGCAGGGGTGCCTAAGGTCGTGGTGTTCGAGCTCGCGACTCCTGGGGATTCGAATCCTTGACTTGGAAATGTGGTAGGGATGTTGCGAGGCCCTTGGCGGCGTGGTTCCTTTTCAACCTTACCTCCTTTGCTCCTAAGCTTCCTTCTCAGCCTTAATTCCATGCGCTGGGTTGAGTTGAGCATGTCCTATGTACTTTTGGGAACCAGACCAAAAGGCCGGTTAACATTTGCCCCCCAAAGTACGTCTTGTCTTGACATAATGTGCTTTGCATTGGATGAGGTAGTAATCGATTTGTCGACTGATCCTGTAAATTAAAGAACAACATATGTTAGTTATTGGGCTCGTTCGCTATAGAATTGTGAGCAACCCATTGCTGGTGTGGCGCCGTGCTCACGGGGCTAAGTATTCGTGGTGCATCGCCTCCATGGTGAGGGATATGCATATGTAGGGAGCACGTGTACCAGAGCGTATGGCGCAATTCTTTGAACCCGGGGGTACGATGTTATATATATATATATATTTGTTTATATCTTTTTTTTTGAGTGTACTAACTTTTGCATCTAGGGCGCAAAATTTCGAACCACGGGGGCTAGAAATTTTGAACCGTAGAGGTTCGAAATTTCAAGACCTTGAGGTTTGAAATTTCAAACCATGGGGGTTTGGAATCTCGGGACCTTGGGGTTTGAAATTTTCGAACCCTAGAGGGAGTTTCAAAATTTCGAAATCTTAAGGTTCGAAATTTCAAAGCCTACGGGTACAAAATTTCGAACCCACGAGTTCGAGATTTTTGGGAATACCAAGGGACTTCTTCTTTTTATTATAAATAGCCCCCTCTTTCATTTCACTTTCTTCTTTAAGTTTCCAAGGTTAGCTGCCATTAAAAAGTTCCAACCCCTTGTACTTCGAATTTCCGAACGCGAATTAAGTGGGTTCCCGAGGTTTTGTGTGGAGAGCACGGTTAGGAGGAGGATGGCACAAGGAAACTTCGAACCCGGATGGACTCGAGCTCTCGAGCCTCACCGGGGCTCGATCTGTCGAACCTTGATGGTTCGAATATTCAAATCCCGTGAGGATTTGAGCATTCGAACCCCACGAGGGTTCGAGTAGTCGAACCCCGCGAGGGTTCGAGCCTTCAAACCTTAGTGAGGTTCGAACTTTCGAACCCGGATGGGGTTCGGTCTTTCGAACCTTGGTGCGGTTCGAGTTCTCGAGCCTCACTGGGTTCGAGCCTTCGAACCTGGATGGGGTTCGAGATTTAGAACCCAAATAGGGTCCGAGATTTTGGGCCCTGGCAGGGTTCAAATTTTCGAACCCTGAGGGGTTCGAGTATTCGAACCTATGGGGGGTTCGAACCTTCAGTTCCTATCGAAGGGTCTTTTGTCTTCAAGCATCGGGCGAGGTGCGTTTTCACGATTGCCCCCGATGTTCCGGTCCTTCGCTCAGTAACTGCGTGATTGCATGTATTCTGACCTTCTACATAAGATATGGCATATATCTGAACTATAACTGAACTATTGGATTGTTTAGATTTCCTCTGCTCATCTTAATTTCGCATGAAACCGCACGCACATGTTAGTTTTCACCAACAAGAGGGGTGTAGGTTATTTCAATGCGATGTTTAATAATAGTGTGTTAAAATATAGCTAGTGATGTTAACAAGATAAAAGGATAGAAAATTCCTGGAAGCCGAGGCTTCCCGGCCATCGTCACATACATCTGATTCTACTTACAGTGGTAGCTCAGCTGACAGCGAGTTTGAGACTACCGAAGGATCTGTTCATTCTCAAATGACCAGTTCACCTGAAGTATCTGAGCACGGGGAAAAAATGTGAGATTGCACTCCCCAGTCATACATGAAGAGGTCGAAAACGTGGATATTATTAGCGAAGATGCACCGGCGGCTCCGGTATCCCCGGATATGTTTCCTGATGCAGTTATCTTGGAAAATTAGATGGACTCGGTACCGTTGCGCGTGGATGCCAAACCAGTTAGGAAGATGGCGCAGCGGTTCAATATACTGGTGGGCGATGTCCATGAGTCGGGAGAGGGTAGCAGGGCTCATGTGCCGCCCAAGGGTCTTACCGCTTGGAACAAACAAGCTTGCTTTTTCAGGTGCGTGCCTTCGGCCAATGACTTCATTCGGGATATGCTGTGCTATTTCCGCCTTGCCCCTTCGCAATTACATCCAAATGCCTATTCTTCACTCTTGGGTACTTACGTTCTCTACCGAGAATATTTACACTTGGAACCTACCAGAGAGGACATTTGGTATTTTTTCAATCTGAGGAAAATGTCTAGCAGATCGCCCTCCCAATGGTTCCTGGAAGCGTCAGCTACCACCAAATTCTTCGTCGGGAAGTGGGCCAGGCCGTCGGTGTTTAAACAGGACTGGTTCTTTGTGCGCTCCCCTCCTGGATTTGCAAGGAGGTGATAGAAGGAAGTAAGTATTTTCAAACTTCACTTCTTACTATAAGGTTCTTGGATCTCATTGTTCTTTGATCATGGCAGGAAATCCAGAGGCACCCACTGGTGAGGATTACAAGCAATGCCTTAATTCTTTGCGAGCGATCCTAAAGGAGTCACACAAAACCGATACCGTGACGAGTCAAGAACGCCTTCGTCGTGTTGGGTTGCTTCCGGATGATTGGGCTATAATCAGGCTTGCCATTGTGAGCAGTGTACCAAAGGGGAAGGTGACGGAAGGTCTGTGGCTTCTGGTTTGAAAAGAAAGCTGCCTTCTGCTGGGTCCAAGCTCAAAAAGGCTATTAAATTCCAAGGATATGCGCGTGGAGATGGGGTTGATAGCGTAGAGATGGTCATCCTAGACGAGGGTTTGTTGGATGCTTCCATCCCGCCCCCGATCGAAGGGGCGGGGGGAGAAGCGTCGGCCAGTCCGCAGTCCCTTGTGACTTCTTGGGAGGCTGCCGCCCCGCTCGAGGCAGTGAATCAGTTTGCTGGTCTAAGTGAAGTTTCTATAGGCTTTTCTTCATGGCCGAATATGACGAGCATGTAAGAACTAGTTCTTACTGCGAAGGAGTTAGTTCCATCGAGCGGATCACAATCTGGTTTGTTAAGAGAACACTTAGGGCATACACTCATACATACAACACAGCCTTTAGGCCCCCCGAGTGTGTGACTCGTTTGACTTTTATTCATTCCTTTGACAGGTGATATGGCTAGAGGGCATGGAGGATGAGGTTATGGACATGGAGGCCGCCAACGCTCCAAGAATTCTTTCTTTGAGGGCTTTAGAAGAGGGACCAGCTTGTATGATACTCCACCCCCGCCGAGTCGTGGTATTGAGCGCCAAGGTAGGGATCAATGTCGACGATCTCCTCCCCCTCCAATTCAGGTGTCCGAGGGAGACCCTCGACTTAACTTAGGGAGTTTCCGGCGTCTGCATTTAACAACTCCTTTACCTATAACACCCTCGGTTCCTGCTCCAACTGCTAAAGGGAGGGAATCGCCACTCGGCCAAACAAGACCAGAGAGGACGACCTCAGTGGAGAGGTAAGACCTCGCAGAGCCCGAGAGGCGAGAGCTTTTCATAGACGAAAAGAAAGCGTTACTGAGGCGGAACTTTCCTCAACATTATTTCGATGAGATAAAGTTCATCCCTGATCTCCATCCCTCTATCAGGGAGTCCAAGGATGTCTGGATGCGCGTGAGGGCTGAATACCATCAGGCCGACCAACTTCTAAGGTACTCCCGCCAACTCTTAGAATTGATTAGGAAGAAAAACCTGGAGCTCATCAACCAGGGGATGGTCGTTGACGCCGAACGGATCAATATTGGCAATTTGAACACTGATATAGGTGAATTTGCTAATGTTATTATGTGTGCATTGCGGCCCATACTCGCGCCCTTGAATAATAACATGCGGGCTTCGTTATTGCAACGGAGATGAAGCAAGCGTACGAGGAAGTCAAGAGGGAGGTTGATCATTCCCGCTCTGCTTTCGCGGAGACTGTAGCTGATCTAACCACCGAGAACACGACTCTAAAGAGGGAAAAGGCCGAGGTGGATGAGGCATGTGCCGACCTTGAAAGGAATACGCGAGAGTCACCCAGCTCCAGGATGACAATAATGCTTTAAGAGAGGAAAATGACAACATGAAGAGATAGCTTGAGGCAATGAGGAAAGCGAAGGAAGATGCAGAGGCCAGCAACAGAGACGTGTTAAGTACGGTCGATGGTTTGTAAGCCGAACACCTGATGGAGGTGGAGCAACTGAGGGAGTAACTGGAGGATAAGAAATTCCAGGTACAATCATCCATGGAGGAATACATCAAAAACATGTATTTTAAGGTTCTAAGATTCCGCAGGCTTTCGTAGGTAGACGATTATTCTCGAGAACTGGCTTGGACTTAGGAGAGATTGGTCCCATTTGAAGCTTATCTGCGCCAAGTGGATGTGGGCACTTTGGATGAACGCCAACTCATAATTGATCTCCTGACCGACGAGGAGCGTGAAAAGTTGGAGGAGGGAAGGAGGCTTCTACTAGAGGATGCCGAAAGGGAGAGGCTGTCGAAGCTTGCCACTGAAAAGGGGAAGTCTGTCCTGACTGAGAGTGTGGTTTTTGCGGAGACCTTTGTAGAGGGAAGTTCTTGCCGGCCATTGGCCCCTGGATTTGTTAAGGCAATTGATCCCGCAGTCCCAGCTGGGGTTTCAACTGAGTATGACCCCGAGCATCCAGAGATAGGAGAGACTGGATTCACCTTACCTGCTATGACGAGCACCCTTCCCATTCCCTCTACACCATCTTTGACCGGTGGTAAATTCCCTTTATCGTGCATCCCTGAGGATGACATGGTTACCGGATTTTCAGACTAAAAGGTTGTGTTTTTACTGTGCAACCACTCCTGGACTAACCATGACATCGGGCCCTACCCCTGTGATCCCTCAAACGACTGAGTATGGTCCAGGATCCGCGGGAATGCAATTCGGAGAAGTCGGTGATCAGTTGGACACCTGTTCGGATAAAAGGATAACTACCAGCCTTTATGGAAGCCTAATCGAGGAATGAGAGGTGGTAAATGGAAAAAGTGTGCATGCAAGAGGTCTAGTGGAAGCTGACGTTCCTTCGATTGAAGATATGGTGGAGGCCCAAAAAGCCAAAATGGTGGCTAAGTGCGAAGAGGTAGAGGAGAAGCAGAAGCACAACGGGGCTGCCCGGTTGGAGGTCCTAATAAAGATCAAACGGGATGCAAAAGCGAGAGCCGCTGAGACAGTTGCATGGTGGAAGGCCGATGAGGAGGCGGAGAAGAAGAGGGCTACTAATGATGCCTAGAAGAAAAGGGAGGATGAATAAGCCCAGCGGAGGGCCACCGAGACATGTGAGAAAACCAAGGCTGGTGATTTCACGACGCATAATTCCTAGAAGCTTGCTAAGCGACGGGCTGCTAGAGAGGCCAAGGAGAGGGCTGAGCGGGAAGGCACGGAGATCTCGAAGAAGAGCGACGTTGTAGTTGGCCTTGCTGCTGGAAGTACCCCCATGCCTATGCCGCATACCACCGTTGTTGATATCACCGAGATCTGTAGTGGCGATGGTGCGGACGAGATGCGTCTTTCAGCCTCTCATGAATTGACTACTTCCCAGAGGAGCCAAGAAAGCAAGAGTGGGTCCGGAAAGAAGAGGCCTGGTGCGAAGGATGAACCATCAAGTGCCGAATCTGCAAAAAAGAAGCACAAGTACAAAAAGAAGAGACACGATTAGTGTTAGCAACTTAAGTAGAAGTTACTGTTTATTTTGGTAGTGTAGGCCGATAGTTTACGCAAGTACAACCCTCGCTTTTGGTTTTTCAAGACATGGTTTGGTTTTCATGTACACCCTGTCATTTAAAAAAAAAGATGTTAGACATGTAGTTTGTTAAAGGTGTGTGTGAAAATTGAATATGAATTAGTAAAGATCGCGATCTATGTCGAGTGTTCGGATGTTCTTATCATGTTTCCCAACGTCCTTTACTTGCACAAGCGTACTTATCGTTACACTTAATAAAAAAGCGATTGGGGGTCGCACTCTGGGTAAATTATTCCAGAGGGGTGAGATAGAGCGCTGGTTTTAGTAAGTCTCCCTCAACACAGGAAACCCGTAGTTTGCAAAACCAGGCTAGGCGCCTGCTGCGTTGGGTTGCCCGGGGTTGATCCCAAGTATAGCGAAGGTGTAGGGCGTCGCGATTTGCGATCCGCCCTGGGTGGCTCTCCCATCGTTCATCGGGTTGTGGCGAGCCACATACGTCGTTTATTTGCCTAAGAAGAGAAGCCCGGATCATCAGCCCGTAGGGTACGATCGTGGCCATGGGCTACCCCTTACCCTTGAGAGCTTGGGGGAAGAAACGATTTTAGGGTCAGTCTCGGTGTTGCGCCAAGATTCAACCGACACCCGCAGCCTGGGGAGAAATTTACATCACCCCTGACTCATTATTAGGTGGCCCCAAGTCGCTTGGGACTTGGGCGCGGAACGATTTATCCTCAGTCTCGGCATGAGGCCGAGGTTCGAGTTCGTGGTTATTTATACTCGATCGCGCCACGGGACGGCGACTCGAGTAGACTTGCCGGCTCCCGTGCTCGAGGTACCGGTCGTAGCTAGTGCTGTTTGGCCTCGATGTTGTCTCGAGGTCCAAATTGTGACACCGGCTTCCGTGCTTGGGGGCCAGTATGGCGATCGACTGAGTACATGCCAGTTGGTTATTGGGACTTAATCAAACGTGTCACGCGCGGGATAAACATAAATAAGAGATGGGAAGTTGAACATAATTTCTACTAATAACTTTGGCAGTAATAACCTTTACAGTGCCTTAAATTGCTAGAAAACAAAACATCGTTGAAAAGCATAAACAACTGTGTACTAAGTTATGTAAAGTAGCGGTGGAGATGTTCACTATTCCATGCCCTTGGGAGTTCAGCTCTGTCCACAGTTGCGAGTTTGAAAGACCCATTGCCGAGCTTCCGTTGTATGGAGTAAGGGCCTTCCCAACGAGGGCGAGGCCGGTTGGCGAAGGAAAGAACCGTTTTAAGATGAGATCACCGATGTTGAGGTCCTTATGTCGGACCCTGGAATTGAAGTATTCTGCTGCTGGGTGGCGGCTCTGAGGTCAGCTTTGTTCCTCTTTTCCTCTAGCAAGTCAAGTGACCCCAAAAGTAAATCTTGGTTTGTCTTCGGATCGAAATAAGTAACTCGATTAGATTAAAATTCGAGCTCAATCGGGATAACAGCTTCGGATCCGTAGGCGAGGGCGAAAGGGGTGTGTCTTATTGTCGTCATGTGGGTAGTTCGGTAGAACCATATGGCTAGAGGAAGTTCGTCCGTCCACATGCCCCCAGCCTTTTCCAGACATTTCGTGATAATGGATTTGATGACCTTATTAACCGCCTCGACTTGCCCATTGGCTTGGGGATGAGCCACTACCACAAATCTTTTCTCGATGCGGTGGCGCTGACAGAAGGCTTTGAATTCGGCGCTCTCGAACTGAGTGCCATTATCGGAAATGATAGCTAGAGGGACCCCATATCGAGTAATGATGTTGCGCACAACGAAGTTGGTCATCTTTTTGGTGGTGATTGTGGCAAGAGCTTCGGCCTCTACCCATTTGGTAAAATAATCAACTGCGACAACAACGTATCATTCCCCGCCTTTGGCCATTGAAAGAGTTCCAATGATGTCAATTCCCCAAATGGCGAATGGCCATGGGCTGATCATTTGCGTCAACTCTGTAGGCGGGGATCTTTGAGAAGCGCTGGCACTTGTCACACTTGCGAGCGTAGTCTGCGGCGTCTTGATCGAGCGTAGGCCAGTAATAACCATGTCTAAGTATTTTTCTGGCCATTGTTTGCCCTCCTATATGGTTTTCGTACTCCCCCTCATGTACATTAGTTTAAACTTTGATGGCGTCGCGATGGGCTATGCATCTGAGCAATGGGATAGAAAATCCTCTATGGTAGAACACCCCATCCATAAGAAGATAACGAGCCGATTGG
Organism: Allium sativum; assembly: GCA_030737875.1. Classification (NCBI taxonomy): domain Eukaryota; kingdom Viridiplantae; phylum Streptophyta; class Magnoliopsida; order Asparagales; family Amaryllidaceae; genus Allium; species Allium sativum. The sequence continues at coordinate 615,697,084 of CM060912.1, forward strand.
CGGGTGGGCGCTCATCATTCCTTGTAGCCTCCCGGAAGGGTCCTATGCTGTAGGTAATTCTTGATTGGTGTCATCTAAGATTCAGGTTCGGATTCGGCGTTCACGACTGCCTTGGTCCGCGTTTTCTTAATACAAGGGGAGTTGAGCACTTCGGCGGGGGCAAAACCCAAGAGTTGCAAATCCTCGGAGTTGGTTAGTTTGGCTATTGAATCCGCTTTTTCATTTTGCTCTCGAGGAATGTGTATGATGACAAAATGGTCGAGGTAGGTGAGCAGTTCCTGAACCTGGGTTAAATATAGGGCGAGTCGTCCCTCCTTCGCTTGATATTCTCCTTGCACTTGACAAACAATAAGTTGTGAATCGGAGAAGATTTGGACGGTCTTTACTTTGAGCTCAACTGCGATTCTAAGTCTGGCGATCCAGGCCTCATACTCCGCGTTGTTCTTGATAGCAGGGAAATTTAGCCTTAACGCGTAGTACATCGGGCGTTCTTCGGGGGTGATGAGTACGACTCCGACGCCGGAGTATTTGCTGTTAGAGGATCCGCACATGAACAATTTCCATTGAGCATCGGGAGCTTTAGCGTTCTCCATAGAATCTCCTCGGGAGCACTGAATTCCACTATGAAATCAGCGAGAGCTTGGCTGAGGATGGCTCGGTGGGGGATGAACATTATCTTTAATTAGCTTAGCTCCACACTCCACTTTAATAGCCGACCAGATGCCTCGGGTCGCTATAGGACCGGTCGTAAAGGCTGATCGGTGAAAACCTTTATGGGATGGGACTGGAAGTATGGTCGAAGCTTCCGAGAAGAAATCAATAAGCAGAATGCTAGCTTTACTAGCTTCGGGTAGTTCTTTTTTGCCCCCATCGAACGTTTTCTTATGTAGTAGATGGGTTGTTGGCCGCGGTCCTCAATGCGTACCAGTGCCGAGCTGATTACCTATACAGAAACAACAAAATAGACATATAAGTCCTCATGGTCCACGGGCTTAGATAAGATAGGTGGTCACTCTAAGTGATTCAAAAGGTCCTCGAACGCACAAATGCATTCTTGGGTCCACTCGAAGTTGCGTTTTCCCTTTCAAGTAAATTGAAGAAAGGAATGCACTTATCGGTGGCTTTGGAGATGAACCGGCTTAAAGCGGCGACTGTTCTATTTGAACTTTGTACATCATTGATGTTCTTGGGGATTTGGATGTCCCAAATAGCTTGGATTTTTTCTGGGTTGGCTTCAATTCCCCAGGAATTGACGATGAAACCTAAATTTTTTCCTGAAGCGACTTCGAAGGAGCACTTCAGGGGATTGAGTTTCATGTCGTACTGGCGAAGGATATCGAACATTTCAAAGAGGTCATGGACGTGGCCACTGGATTCTTTTGATTTGACCAACATGTCATCCACGTACACATCCATGGATTTCCCTATTTGGTTTTTAAAGAACCGAATAACCATTCGCTAATAAGTGGCGCCAACATTCTTGAGGCCAAAGGGCATAATGCAATACCAGTAAAGCCCAAGGTCTATTATGAAAGAGGTATGATCCTGGTTGCGCCGATTCATCGGGATTTGATGGTAGCCTGAGTAGGCGTCCATGAAAGACAATAGCTGGTATCCGGCGGTTAAGTCAACAAGTCAGTCGATCTTTGGGAGCGGGAAGCTGTCCTTGGGACATGCCTTGTTTAAATTGGAGAAGTTGACGCATGTTCGCCATTTACCATTGGCTTTTTGACCAGGACTGGACTGGAGACCCATTCGGGGTAATCGGCTTCCCGAATAAAATTTTTAAGTATACGGTCTACCTCTTCCTCGAGTGCTTTGGACCTTTCGCGTCCCAAGAACTGGCGCTTCTGCTTGATTGGAGGCATTATGGGATCGATACTTAGACAATGGAAAGCGACTGAGGGATTTATGCCTTTCATATCGGAGTGATTCCATGCGATCACATCCGAATTTTCCTTCAAGAAATCTAAAATATCCACTTTGATTGCGGGATGGAGTTGCGATCCTATCTTCATCTTACTTGATGGGTTGTTGAGATTAACTGGAGTATCCACTGTAGGCTCGACTTGAGTATCCCTCTCGTATTCGATCTCTTCGTCCTTCCGTTGGTTGAGGTCATCGGAAAGACAGAAGTGGAGCCTGAGCCAAGGCCCAGACGCTGCTAATTGATATGCTGAAATAGTCTTGGCACAAGAAGGTGTGAGCACTACTTTGCCCTTGTCCTTACTACGCATTCTTCCATTCTATTGCATAACATTTTATGGCATTTACTTGGTCGCCTCTGACTGTTCCAATCCCGTTTTCTATCGGAAATTTCGTTAGGAGAGACCATGGCGACATGCAGACCCGAAACTCTGTGAGGAAAGGACGTCCAAGGAAAGTGTTGTAGGGGGAATCGATGTGTATAACCACGAAAGTGAGGATTTGGACCCGGCTCCGATCCCCCTCGCCTAGTTCCACAGGTAAATTGATCATTCCCACTGGGGAACTAGAAGCCCCATTGAAGTTGTGGATCGTGGCGCGACACGACTTTAAATCATTTGTTTCCAGCTTCATCTGGTCGTAAGCAGCTTTGAAAATGATGTTGACCAAGCTTCCTGAGTCGATTAATACTTTTCGGGCGGAAGTGGCACCGATCTGAGCCTTGATAACTAGTGGATCGGTGGTCATGATTTCCACCCCAGTAGAATCTCTTTCGCAGAAAACAATGTCATCCCGCTTGGTTTTTTGGAGCTTGACCGGGACATTCGTTGGGAGCGGAGCAAGCTTCATAAGTAGCATGCTTTATGGAACTCACATACTTTTCCATTTTCCGAAAGCTGTCGTATATGGGGTAAGGTCCGCCACATATAATGTTGATTACGATCCCTCACCTCGAGTTAGACGAACCTAGGGCCGTCTTGGCGGGCGCCTGAGGTGCTAGTGCCGGAGGCTTTGAATTCGTTTCGGGAGGAAAGGGCTCTTGGACATATTGCGCGAGTTGTTTCTCACGGATAAGCTTCTTGATTGCGTCCCTAAGCTGGCGGCACTCATTGGTATCGTGCCCGTACACATCGTGGTATCAACAGTACCTCCTAGTATTTTTCTCGTGATCAGTTGATTCTCTGGTGCGCGATTTCTTATGTGGCAACATGTTGCATATCACCAAGTAGATTGTCTCTAAGTCTTCATTTAATGGGGTGTAGGTCTCGAAAGCGCGGTGAGGGTCAGGTTTCCTTGGCTCTGTCGGGGCCTGACCGTTTTTTCGGCCACCCTGCCTACCATTATTTGATCTTTGTCTGTAGGGACCTGTCCCCTTGTGTAACACCCCGTGTATTCTATAACAGTGAAAATCACAAATTAAAGTATAATTAATTTCAAATCAAAGAATTAAGGGAAACGGGATACGCCATTGCGTTCGTCTCGGAATTCTGCTTGAGATAGAGTCCGAGTTTGCGTAAAACGGACTCCGTATGAGGGAGATATGGCCTCCGGAAGTTTCAGAATTCAGTTTAAAATCCAAACAGACAGAAACAGTTCAGAAGTGAGTTCAAATTTCAAAAAATTGGACCCAGATTGGGCTAGGCGGGAATTTTCACGCCCAAGGTACCCAGGTCGACTGGGTAGTCGACCTGGGCCACCCAGGTCGACTGGGTAGTCGACCTGGGGCACCCAGGTCGACTACATAGTCGACCTGGGGGTCGACTGGGTAGTCGACCTGGCCCCTGAGCCAGGTTGAACCCAGCCCCTCCTGGCTGGCTGGTTTGTGCTTGGCCTAATTCCTGAGCTTTGTCTTATCACTAGGGCTAGGTGTCAGCTCCTGATTGGTCTCTCTTTCAAACGAACGGCTAATATTAATCTAAGCTCCATCGACGGTTCTAATCAATTCACAAACTCTATAAAAAGGACCTAAGACTCCACCTTATTCACACAAATAAAAATGAGAATGAGACCGTCATGCTGCTGAAGAAAGACTAGGAGTAGCCATCAAAATTGAGAGACGATTAGGAGACAATTCAAAATCTTAAAGCCATGACAACTAAATAAAAACAATGCCTACAACAAAGGATAGCATCTCCAAATTCAGAATTCAGAATTCAGAATCCTGAATTGAAGATTCGTCATACGTTGTAAGTAGAGTGCTATTCCGATGTGAATGAATAATTGAGTTAATTTGTGTAAAATGAGAAATGGAATTGTACTTAATTTGTGGTGATGATAATTCATAATTGTATGTTGCTATGATTCCAATTATGAATAGGTTTGGGATGTTGTGGTATAATGATGTTAGACCTATGGGATATTTGCAAGTATATGATTCATGTTGAAAGTTAACGACTATATGTTTGTGGTAGTTTATTACAACAAAGTTGAGATTCATGCAAGTATATGATTCACTATTATGCCAACATGATTTTAGATCCTTCTATGTATATTTTTATGATCATTTTTAGCGTAGTTGGATCCATTTGGGTGTTATGATTCACATGAATTTATGTTAAAATAGGCGTTATGATTCAAGTGAAAACCATACTTTTGTATTAGTGACAAAATCAAGCATCTTTGTGAACTTGTGTTAATTCTATGAACATGACTAAACTTCGTTTGGTGTTATGCCTAATTGAAAAAATGTTTTAGGCCTATGTTGTTATCAAAACCATATGATAATACATGTGACACATAATTAAGTTAGATTCACATTTTAAATGCAAGTTTACATGACTAGATTAAAACCATGATTCATGTTTAGGTATATTTCTTGTCAAGATTATATGTCATTACAATGCAAGTTCACAAGTGCCTAATTTATGTTAATTAGATCGTTATGTTGCAAGTTCATGCGAACACATACCCCTTTTTGATGTTACTTAGAATATATAAACACCATGTTCTAAGCCTCCCCTTTTTCATGTGGCTAAGTTGGGCTTAAAGGTTAAACCCAACATATGTTATAATATAGCGAACGTATAAAACGGGGGTAATGACGTTGGGTTAAAAATATAAAATATATGTGTTGGCATGTCTGACGCATGCCAATGACTTTGAGAACATTTAAGGGGTGTAAATTAATTTTACCCAATAAATATGAATTTGAATAATGGGCTGCAAATATTTACATATAAAAAGAAAAGAGACAAAATATGTAAACTTAGAAAATACGATGTGTTTAACCCGAGGTTGGATTGAGTTGTGACATAAACCTGCCCGGAACCGCCCGACTGTCCAGTAGTCATAACAATACCTATCCAATGTGGGTGGTTAAACATTGAGCCCAATAAAGACCCGAGGTTAGACTGAGTTGTGACGTAAGACTGCCCGGAACCAACCGGCAACAGACAGTCACAACAATACCTGTCTAAGGTGAGAGGTCGAGGCTTTAATAAGATAATTAAGGCTGAGTCAGGATTGATAGGATTAAGTAAATTGAATTAATACTTAATCAAACTGAACATGCTAAACTATACAGACTGATTGGGGGGTTAGGTTTATACAGAACACTTAAACAACTTAGCATGTTGGCTAGAAATAGAAAACCTAGTAGCGGGGGACCCTTTTCAGCAGTAACCCTACAAGGTGTATTAGGACACCCTGCACTAGGCGGGGTGGGGCACGATTACTAGGCTGACTGTAAGAGGTCAAATCGACGGCGGTGGTGCAGCAGTGTAGGTTCTAACGGGGTGCGGGCGTGCACACACTCCGGCGCAGAAAAATTAGGCACTGGGCACCAGTAGTATACCTGTGCATTCTAGAGTTGTGTCGGGCCGCCACCATGGGACTTGATACACCCCATGGTGGGACCAGCATAGGTAGCTACAACATCGGGGGCCGTAAGACACATGTAACTATGCGAGTAGGAGCCGATCATTAGAAATGGATCACTTCGCCCATAATTGGGGTGCCTGTTGGGAACTAGTTTATATGGGTGCAGAGATTAATATGGGGTACGATAGTACATTCGACTCTAGACAACTTAACTTAGCTTATAGTGCTTTCCCATTTCCAGTTTGTACTTATCATGCTCATTTCTTTATTCATAGACTGAATAGTCCTAGACTTACTCAGGCTTTATGTCTGACTCTACTTTTCTTTCGTCTTCTTTTCTTTCGTCCCCCCCCCCCCCCAGGTCCACAGGGAGGGAATACCGCAGCTTGACCAGTTACCACATCCAGCTTGAAGAGAAAGAATGTATTGCTTGGATCTCTTTCGTTTTGGACTATGGCTTTGGATAGCAACTATGGGGACTTATGCAGTTTACTTATGTTTTTATGCTTCTTTAAGTTATGAAATCAAGACAGTTATGAAAATGTAATGTTTTTGGAAGTATTGTAAGACAATTATGGCATGGTTTGTGTAACACGTATTTTGATGAAATAAAAGTTGCTGTTGTTTTCCACTGTTCAAAAATATGTGTATTTATATATGTCTTGTGTATCTGTGACTTATACTTATAAACCTCCACCAAAATTAGGGCATTCCCTTTGAGAGTGACCCTAACGGAGGTGGGGTGTTTCACTTGGTATCAGAGCATAGGTTTACCAGATAAGATAAAAAGTTTTGAAAATTTATTTTCAAAAGAAAATTTAAAGAAGCATTTTTTTAAAGATAAAATGTTATTTTATTTTAAAAAGGCATAGTCCCCCAAAGCCATAGGTACTATCTTTTATCCTTCGTTTTGAATCTATCCTTTTTGTTTCAGCATGTCCGAAGAACTTAACTTGCCAGAGGGTGTGCCAATACCTGGTTGGTTCAGACGGTTCTTAGAAGCAAGGGCAATCAGCCAGGTCCCACTGTTCCTCCTCCCCTAGCTGCAGGAATTCATCCAGCTGCAGCAGCACCTCTTCCTCCACCTCCTCCGCGTGGTAATGCTTTTGCTAAGATATGTAAAGATTTCAAAGCTATGGGAGGAAAGGACTTTCATGGAACCGAGTCCTTCGTGGCAGCCAGGAACTGGCTGAAGGAAACCGAAGAATTATTCGTCATCTTTGAGGTAGAAGATAGGCAGAAAGTACAACAGGAAGTATGGCTACTTAAAGGCGAGGCTTCCTACTGGTAGGAAGTCACCAATGCAGAAAGACCGGTGGAAACATGGGAGGACTTTAGGGCAAGGTTTGAGGCTAAATTTCTCTCAGAAGCTGAAAGGAGTCTTCAGTTGGAAAAATTCTTATTTCTTAAGCAAGGGAATATGACAGTCAAAGAGTATGTTAATCAGTTCGATCATCTGGCTAGGTTCGAACTGGACCTAGTCAACACTCCGCGCAAGAAGGCTCTTCGCTTTGTCAAAGGATTGAATGAGCCATTACACAGTTTGGCCATGACCCATATACCCATGGGAGCTACGTATGAAAGATTGGTACAGATGGCATTGCTGAACGAAGAGGATAAGGGCAAGAAGGAGACAAAGGCAGAAGGCTCTCAAGGGAAGAAAGAGGATTTACAGCCTAAGAAGGCAGACTGTAAGAAGGGCGGGAAAGACAACAAAGAGAAGAGGAAGTGTAATTTCTATGGCAAAGTGGGGCACTTAGTGAAAGATTGCCGGAAAAAGAAGGCCAAGTTGAATGGTGGGTGTTTTTCTTGCGGTGAGACAGGCCACATGGCTAAGGATTGCCCAAAGAAGCGAGGGCAGCGGCAGAGGGCTGGATCCACCTCAGGAGCACAGGTTCATATGCTAGAAGCGCCACCTCTGCAACAACGAGGTATAAATACTTCTGTAGAAAGTGTAGTTTAACTTTATAATCACCCAGTTCGCACTTTATTTGATTCTGGCGCATCACACTCCTTTATTTCATCTGCTTTATTAGAATCTCTGCACCTAGAAACTAGTTTGGTAGAGGACCCCTTAATTGTTTCAAATCCAATTGGGGGCCCAGCTCATTTGTCTACGATCTGTGTGGGATTGACAATTTCTATTCTAAGTGTAGAATTTAGATGTAGTGCCTTTGTTTTGGGCTTCTCGGGACATGGTTTGATTTTGGGCATGGATTGGCTATCCAGTAATGGTGCCATCCTTGATTGTGAGAAAAGGGTGGTTAGGCTTCAGACCCAACTCGGTCACACTCTGGAAATTACTTGTAATCCCTCGTATGCAGTTATGCTTAGTTATCTTGAATCGCTAGATGCTTCTGTTGAGAATTTGCAATCAGTTAGAGTGGTCCGTGAATATCCGGATGTCTTCGAAGAGGTGAAGGGCTTACCTCTGAAGCGGGAGATAGACTTCCGCATATATCTTGTAGATAATGCAAAGCCTCTTGCGTTGCCCTTTAGACACATGGATCCACGGGAAAGGAAAGAGCTCAGTAAACAGGTTAAACAGCTTCTAGAGAAGGGGTTCATTAGAAGGAGCATTTCAGAATGGGGCGCTCCAGTGGTGTTTGCCATAAAGGCGGATAGTTCACTCCGTCTATGTGTTGACTATAGGGAGCTCAACAAGCTAACGAAAAAGAATAGGCACCCTCTCCCCAGAATTGACGATCTGTTTGATCAACTTGTAGGAGCGTCTGTTTTCTCCCAACTTGATTTGGCGACCGGATTTCACCAGCTAAGGGTGGCTAAAGATAGCATCGATAAGACAGCATTCAGAACCCCAGACGGCTTCTTTGAATGGCTTGTCATGCCTTTCGGCTTGACAAACACACCCGCTTACTTCGTGGACCTGATGAGTAGGGTGTTCAGAGAATTCCTCAACAAGTTCGTAGTGGTCTTCGTAGACGATATCTTGATCTTCTCAAAGAGTGAAGAAGAACATGCTCAGCACTTAAGGGCAATCATGGAAAGTCTGCGAGTCCATCAGCTAAAAGCCAAATTCTCCAAGTGCCACTTTTGGAGAGAGGAAGTAAGGTTTCTTGGGCATATAGTATCCAAATAAGGGTTAGCTGTGGACCCTGCTAAAGTAGTAGCGGTGCAGGATTGGAAGACACCAAGGAATGCAACAGAAGTCCGAAGCTTTCTCGGGCTAGCAGGCTTCTATCGGAAATTCATCAGAGACTTTGCAAAAATATCAGCTTTGCTCACTAAGTTAACAAAGAAGAACCTAGCGTTTGCTTGGGATTTGGATTGCGAGTTTGCTTTCCAACACTTAAAAAGGGCTCTTACAACAGCCCCAGTTCTGACCTTGCCGGATGGAAGCAAAATGTTTACGGTTTACACGGATGCATGCGGGACAGGACTAGGCGCTGTCTTAATGCAAGAAGGAAGGGTAGTAGCTTATGGCGGGAGACAGATGAAAGTGCACGAAAAGAACTACCCAACCCATGATCTCAAGTTGGCCGCCATCGTCTTTGCGCTTAAGTCTTGGCGCCACTATCTCCTAGGTGAGAAATTTGAACTGTATACTGATCATAAATCTTTGAAGTATCTCTTCTCGCAGAAAGACCTTAACTTGAGGCAACAAAGGTGGATGGAGTTTCTAGCCTCGTACGATTTCGAGATCTCCTACACTCCGGGCAAAGGCAACGTAGTGGCAGACGCGTTGAGCCGAAAGAGACTGACCCTAAGCCCGCTGTTTGTTGAAAGACAAAGCCTAGAGTTTATATCCAGCTTTGAATTTAGGCCCTCCTCCGATATTGTATCGGGCTTGCTAGCATCTCTCGAAGTACGCCCGACTTTAGTGGACTCAATAGGGACAGCACAACGCGAAGACCCTCAGCTTGTGGAGACGATTGATAGACTAATTAGGGGTGAGACTTCAAGTCACCTCAACAGATACTCCATCAACGATAAGGGTTGGCTAAGGCGAGACGGAAGACTATGCGTCCCATAGACAAGGGATTTAGTAAAGACGGTTCTCGAGGAAGCACATCACTCCAAGATGACGATACATCCAGGCGGAGATAAAACGTACAAGGACATAAAGAGAACTTTCTTTTGGAGCGGCATGAAGAAGGACGTGGCAGATTTCGTTTCTAAGTGTATGATTTGCCAACAGGTTAAGGCGGAACAGAAAAGCCTGGCGGTCTACTCCATCCTCTAGAGGTCCCGCAGTGGAAGTGGGATAGCATCTCAATGGACTTCATTGATGGGCTACCTAGGTCTAGAAGAGGCAACACTAGCATTTGGGTAATAGTGGATAGGCATACTAAAAGCGCCCACTTTTTACCCGTCAAGAGTAAAAGGACTGCCTCATCCCTAGCATCTCTTTATCTCAAGGAGATTGTTCGACTCCATGGAATACCCTCCAGCATTGTTAGTGACCGAGACCCTATCTTCACAAGTGAGTTTTGGCGGAGTCTGCAAGAAGCGGTAGGCACACAGTTATGCTTGAGTACAGCCTATCACCCCCAAACCGACGGCCAAATAGAAAGAGTGAACAGAGTTTTGGAGGATCTTTTAAGACTGTGCGTTCTTGACTTTGGAGGGACGTGGGAAGACCATCTTCCTTTGGTGGAATTTGCCTACAACAACAGCTACCAAGCCACCATCGGAATGGCGCCCTTCGAAGCTTTATATGGAAGACCGTGCTGATCGCCCACTTTTTGGTGGGAGTCTACTGACAAGCTCATACTGGGACCAGATATGATCCGAGAGACTTCAGAGAAAGTAGACTTAATACGAAGAAGGATGAAGACAGCCCAAGATAGACAAAAATCCTACGCCGACAAGAGAAGGACCGACCTTGAGTTTGAGGTTGGGGACAGAGTTTTTCTTAAGGTATCTCCTCTAAGGAACGTTGTTCGTTTTGGATCCACTGGAAAGCTGGCATCAAGATTTGTAGGACCATTTCCTATCATCGAGAAAATTGGGAAAATGGCCTATAGATTAGAGCTACCTGAAAAACTAGCTGGAGTTCACAACGTCTTTCACGTTTCGCACCTCCGGAAGTGTCTACATGAATCTGCTGAAGTGGTAGAGCCAAACATCCTAGAAGAAGCTGAAGTGGAATGCGAAGCAACCGCGAGGAAAGTTCCAACCCGCATATTAGGAATGGAAGTGAAAAAGCTACGCAACCACGAATTCAAGCTCGTCAAAGTTCAGTGGAGCGACGCCGAGGAAGACGCAACTTGGGAAACTGAAGCTAGAATACGCACAGCCTACCCTTTTCTTTTCGAGGGTACATCTTTGATCTTTCTTTTTCCTTAAGTTGCGCTTTTATCTATCTTTTTAGGTATATCTCCTCGACCTTATCTTTTAGGTAGAAACCCTTTAGATGAAAACATGTAATTGAAACATGTTATGGATGATGGTTGCAAGTGGTTGCAAGTGATTGCTAGTGGTTGCTCGTGGTTGCATATACACACACAATCTAGGTTTTAGATCGGCTCAGTCACTTCACATTGCATATGGATATATGTATTTATGTCCGTATATGGTTGAAGTTTATTGTGTTGTCATATGGATGTTGCATTTATATGAATGATTGTGCACTCATGTAGAATCATGAATAGGAAAAATTTCATACATAATGGATTCATGACACTTACATAATTTGCATTAAGGAGGTAACCTGAATCAGTAGACCGACTGATTTTGCATTAGATAAGAACATGTACACACACTTCGCATATGATCATGAAGCATTAGAAGTCTTTTAAGGACAATGGATGCTCGTGTTTGATGGATGAATAGATGGACATTTGGATGTTAGGATATACATTCTTCCTAAAACTTGAAGATTTCGGGGTCGAAATCCTTTTTAAGTGGGGGAGAATGTAACACCCCGTGTATTCTATAACAGTGAAAATCACAAATTAAAGTATAATTAATTTCAAATCAAAGAATTAAGGTAAACGGGATACGCCATTGCGTTCGTCTCGGAATTCTGCTTGAGATAGAGTCCGAGTTTGCGTAAAACGGACTCCGTATGAGGGAGATATGGCCTTCGGAAGTTTCAGAATTCAATAACAAATTCAAACTGACAGAAACAGTTCAGAAGTGAGTTCAAATTTCAAAAAATCGGACCCAGATTGGGCTGGGCGGGAATTTTCCTGCCCAAGGCACCCAGGTCGACTGGGTAGTCGACCTGGGGCACCCAGGTCGACTACATAGTCGACCTGGGGGTCGACTAGGTAGTCGACCTGGCCCCTGAGCCAGGTCGAACCCAGCCCCTCCTGGCTGGCCTGGTCTGTGCTTGGCCTAATTCCTGAGCTTTGTCTTGTCACTAGGGCTAGGTGTCAGCTCCTGATTAGTCTCTCTTTCAAATGAACGGCTAATATTAATCTAAGCTCCACCGACGGTTCTAATCAATTCACAAACTCTATAAAAAGGACCTAAGACTCCACCTAATTCACACAAATAAAAATGAGAATGAGACCGTCATGCTGCTAAAGAAAGACTAGGAGTAGCCGTCAAAATTGAGAGACAATTAGGAGACAATTCAAAAGCTTAAAGCAACGACAACTAAATCAAAACAACGCTTACAACAAAGGATTGCATCTCCACATTCAGAATCCTGAATTGAAGATTCGTCATACGTTGTAAGTAGAGTGCTATTCCGATGTGAATGAATAATTGAGTTGATTTGTGTAAAATGAGAAATGGAATTGTACTTAATTTGTGGTGATGATAATTCATAATTGTATGTTGCTGTGATTCCAATTATGAATAGGTTTGGGATGTTGTGGTATAATGATGTTCGACCTATGGGATATTTGCAAGTATATGATTCATGTTGAAAGTTAACGACTATATGTTTGTGGTAGTTTATTACAACAAAGTTGAGATTCATGCAAGTATATGATTCACTATTATGCCAACATGATTTTAGATCCTTTTATATATATTTTTATGATCATTTTTAGCGTAGTTGGATCCATTTGGGTGTTATGATTCACATGAATTTATGTTAAAATAGGCGTTATGATTCAAGTGAAAACCATACTTTTGTATTAGTGACAAAAGCAAGCATCTTTGTGAACTTGTGTTAATTCTATGAACATGACTAAACTTCGTTTGGTGTTATGCCTAATTGAAAAAATGTTTTAGGCCTATGTTGTTATCAAAACCATATGATAATACATGTGACACATAATTAAGTTAGATTCACATTTTAAATGCAAGTTTACATGACTAGATTAAAACCATGATTCATGTTTAGGTATGTTTCTTGTCAAGATTATATGTTATTACAATGCAAGTTCACAAGTGCCTAATTTATGTTAATTAGATCGTTATGTTGCAAGTTCATGCGAACACATACCCCTTTTTGATGTTACTTAGAATATATAAACACCATGTTCTAAGCCTCCCCTTTTTCATGTGGCTAAGTTGGGCTTAAAGGTTAAACCCAACATGTGTTATAATATAGCGAACGTATAAAACGGGGGTAATGACGTTGGGTTAAAAATATAAAACATATGTGTTGGCATGTCTGACGCATGCCAATGAATTTGAGAACATTTAAGGGGTATAAATTAATTTTACCCAATAAAGATGAATTTGAATAATGGGCTGCAAATATTTACATATAAAAAGAAAAGAGACAAAATATGTAAACTTAGAAAATACGATGTGTTTAACCCGAGGTTGGATTAAGTTGTGACATAAACCTAACGGAACCGCCCGGCTGTCCAGTAATCACAACAATACCTATCCAATGTGGGTGGTTAAACATTGAGCCCAATAAAGACCCGAGGTTAGACTGAGTTGTGACGTAAGACTGCCCGGAACCAACCGGCAACAGGCAGTCACAACAATACCTGTCTAATGTGAGAGGCCGAGGCTTTAATAAGACAATTAAGGCTGAGTCAGAATTGATAGGATTAAGTAAATTGAATTAATACTTAATCAAACTGAACATGCTAAACTATACAAACTGATTGGGGGGGTTAGGTTTATACAGAACACTTAAACAACTTAGCATGTTGGCTAGAAATAGAAAACCTAGTAGCGGGGGACCCTTTTCAGCAGTAACCCTACAAGGTGTATCAGGATACCCTGAACTAGGCGGGGTGGGGCACGATTACTGCGCTGACTGTATGAGGTCAAATCGACGGCGGTGGTGCAGCAGTGTAGGTTCTAACGGGGTGCGGGCGTGCACACACTATGGCGCAGAAAAATTAGGCACTGGGCACCAGTAGTATACCTGTGCATTCTAGAGTTGTGTCGGGCCGCCACCATGGGACTTGATACACCCCATGGTGGGACCAGCATAGGTGGCTACAACATCGGGGACCGTAAGACATATGTAACTATGCGAGTAGGAGCCGATCATTAAAAATGGATCACTTCACCCTGATTATGGGGTGCCTGTTGGGAACTAGTTTATATGGGTGCAGAGATTAATATGGGGTACGATAGTACATTCGACTCTAGACAACTTAACTTAGCTTATAGTGCTTTCCCATTTCCAGTTTGTACTTATCATGCTCATTTCTTTATTCATAGACTGAATAGTCCTAGACTTACTCAGGCTTTATGTCTGACTCTACTTTTCTTTCGTCTTCTTTTCTTTCGTCCCCCCCCCCCCAGGTCCACAAGGAGGGAATACCGCAGCTTGACCAGTTACCACATCCAGCTTGAAGAGAAAGAATGTATTGCTTGGATCTCTTTCGTTTTGGACTATGGCTTTAGATAGCAACTATGGGGACTTATGCAGTTTACTTATGTTTTTATGCTTCTTTAAGTTATGAAATCAAGACAGTTATGAAAATGTAATGTTTTTGGAAGTATTGTAAGACAATTATGGCATGGTTTGTGTAATACGTATTTTGATGAAATAAAAGTTGCTGTTGTTTTCCGCTATTCAAAAATATGTGTATTTATATCTGTCTTGTGTATCTGTGACTTATACTTATAAACCTCCACCAAAATTAGGGCATTCCCTTTGAGAGTGACCCTAACGGAGGTGGGGTGTTTCACCTTGTTTTGATTGTAGGGCTCTCCGGCTTGTTTTCCTCTCATCTTGTTATTTGCGATGTCCGCTTGGGGGTCGTTGGGGCAACTGGTTTCGGAGAGTAGGTTCCGTCTTGCCTCCTCTTAGCATAAGTACTGCCCTGCCTTCTCTTAGAAGGCATCGAGGCTTTTTGGCTGCTTCCGATCGATCCATGCGCAGAATTCAGAAGTAAGAAGGAAACCTTTTGTTAACTGAAAGAGTATGGTGCGAGGGTCCGGATTCTCAACCTCGGCGAGGGCAATGTTGAACCGGGAGAGGTAGCTTTTGAGTGACTCGGTGGGTCCTTGGTATAGGTTGGACAAAGTAAGGGCATTCTTTGGAGTCGGGATATGCACCCTGAATTGCTTGACTAGTTCTATTGCAAGCTGGATGAAGTTGTTGATGGAATCAAAGGGGAGGCGAGAGAACCAAAGTAAAGTGATCATGGATAGGAAGACTAGGTAGTACTTGCATTTGAGTGGATCATTTCCCTAGCTTGAATCCATTTGCCATTCATACCAGTTTAGGAAAGCACAAGGATCGGTGGACCCATCATAGAGCGACATCCGTGGCATGCTGAAGCGTCGCATCCACTTGGCCTCGTTTACTCTTCTTTTGAAGGGATTATGCCTAATGTGGGCCTCCTATGAGTCATGTACATTTTCTCGCATTTCCCTCATGAACCTTCGGACCATGTCGGGAAGATAAGTTGGACGAGGATCTGCCATTGGGACCTATGGGTTTTGGCGAGGTTCTGGAGTCCTGTTGCAAGGACGTCTTCTATGATGGATGTCTGGGACATCTTCTTTCATGTCCTCGACATCTATAAATCGGATCCTGGTGAGGAGCGGGTTTGTGCGGATCCTGTTCTGGAAAAGTGCGGGCCGCTGGTATAGTTGGTTCATCATCTCGATGGGCAACCGTTTTGTTTTGTCGAGGAAGGGGTTGGTTGGTCAGACCCGGTCCGTCATTAATGATCAAGCGAGAGCGATCTCGGTATTGCGCACTCTCGTTACATGTTACTGTAGTTTGGTCGCCATTGTCGTTTCCATTGCCGTTGGCATAGCCATGGTCGAGGGTGTTGGTGCGGACGACGACATTGTTGATGAGACTAAACCTCCTTTTTTGATGTGGGCCCCTCAAATCAGAAGAGGAAGTTTTCGAGATGGTTAGTCGAGGTCGAGCGTTGTTCCGAGTTAGTTGAAGTCGAGCGACGATGCGTTGACTTTCTTGAAAGTTGTCGCATAAGGTCGATGTTATTCCTTAATGCTTGATTGAGCTCGACCGCTGTGTTCTCATATTTTTCATTAAGTGTGTGGATCTGAACTTGTGTTCTGGGCGCTTCGAGGTCCACAATGGTCAAGATGTCCGCCGGTTGAGGTTGTTGGGATGTACCGACCTCGGGTGCGGCTGAAGAGCTGACCATTGCGTTCTTTGATCGCTTTACCATCTTAAGCGGACTCTGTGGCAGGTTTAGCAAAGGAACCTCAAGCTCGTCGCGTGCGATAAACACGTAAAACTTGAGTTCAATTCTCAATGAAAGCACCAAATGTTGACGGCAAAGAATGTCGTAAACACCAAAGATTCCAATTACTTCGAATTATTTACTTGGTCGTGTAGACAAGGGTGGAAAGCGGTAAATAACATGAGAGATTTATAGTGGTTTGGCCTCGGGAGGGGCCTACGTCCACTTTGAAGAGTCATTGGAATATTATTGATAACACAAAATTACAAGGGCAATACCATCACATGACATCTCATTACATTCGTCTCTAAGTTTATATGATGTCATAATTATTATATAATTAATATATTAGGAAAAAGACACTTTTTCCCTTCTTCTTTCTCAAATGGGGGATGCCATTAAAGTAGCTCTCTAGAGGTCTTGAGCTCACAGATTCCGACCCCTTTGAAGTTTGAGGCCATGGGCTATTTATAGGAGAGGGTTAGGTAGGAGTAGGTGAAAATGGAGGCCTACATCCATAATTTTGCACCTGGCACCTACGCATATTTCGCATCTGACCCTAGGGTGCGAAATTCGCACCCTGTAGGTACGAATTTCGCACCCTGCTGGGTGCGAAATCTGCACCCTTTAGGGTGCAAATTTCGCACCCTCCTAGGTGCGAATTTCGCACCATGTTGGGTGCGAATTTTGCACCATTTAGGGGTGCGAAATTCGCACCCTAGAGAGTACGAAGTTCATATTTTTGAGGTGTGCGAAGGCCGTATGCAATGATGCCTGAGGTCTTGGTGTTCGAGCTCGCGACTCGTGGGGATTCGAAGCCTTGACTTGGAAATGTACTAGGGATGTTGCGAGGCCCTTGGCGGTGTGGTTCCTCTTCAACCTTGCCTCCTTTGCTCCTAAGCGTCCTTCTCGGCCTTAACTCCATGCGTTGGGTTGAGTTGAGCATGTCCTATGTACTTTTGGGAACCGGACCAAAAGGCCGGCTAACAATCATAATACATTGGACCTAAACCATCATAAATAAATAAATCTAGAGTAAGGACTGAATATAATGTTGGATAACATTATAGTGGTTGAAACCAAAAGTTAACTTCTTTAAATGGCTCAAGAATTTCGTCAGAAACAATAAGAAGAAGCAGGTAAAACAAACCCAGAATTCATAGCAGGCAAACTAGTTACCTGAGCCAAATACCATAGAATGGTTTGACCTGTGTGTCGACCCATATATAGAGTGTGTCAACCCATAGGTCGACTTCTATGGAATTGGTCAGCATATGTACCGACCCATCCTACAGTAGCAATAGAAGAAAATTGCGAATAGAGATATATAGATTTTCAAAAAACAGTTATTTGATTCACACAATATAAAGCAAAAATCTTGTAAACCAGAAGTGTGAGTCAAACAACTCACCTAAGATTGTATTTAAGGAGGATTGCAGCCATTAGAAGTTGTAGATCTAGTTTTGATGCTCTAAGAACCCGGAAGAATGCACAACAATAACAAGCAAACCTAGTCTCTTCCCTGTAAACCTCCTCTCAAATTTTCCTAAAGATTTAAGAAATTAATCCCTTGAATGGAACATAATGTATGTTAGATTGCCTTACCCTCTTATCATTTGCATTTGTCTTGAAGACTTATTTAGATTATGGAAATTAGTAAGAAGTAGAAATCACATTTTTCAACAGGCTTCATGAAATAAGGAATAGAAGGGGGTAAGGAGAAAACAACTTACTTCTCCTACTTGATTTCTCCAGGGTGTAAATTAATTCGAAAATGGAATAAACCCCCTAATTAAGCCTTAAACACCCTAATTGTGCTATTTTGGCATAAATGCATAATGTTAACTGTTTATAATACATACTAACAAAGTAATGCTAAACAAAGTTCCTTTTAAAATACACACATATATATTTCAAAACATAGAAGGGATGATTTACATTGCAACTTTCTACAAATAACACATTCACACAAAACACATAATTTACATTTCAATTTACCCAAACTAACTTTTCTTAAATTCAAAATTTCAAGGATGTCACTTTTTGGACAAAAATCCCAATATATGAAAAGATTGATTAGAAATCAATATTCAATCTTTTTTATTTACAACATACATTAATTTTCAAAAACATATTTTTCAATAAAATCCATTATTCATGCTAATTCACTGATTTATATCATTTACCTATTAAATTATTTTAGCACCCAAAATTTTCACATAAACATATGATGAAATTTCCAAATATGATTTTAAACACACATATCTTGTTAACTTTACTATTTCAAAAACTTACTTTCCGACACACAATTTTTACAAATTATTAGTCATCCAGTTATAACAACTTAACACCGAATATGGGAACTATATTTTCACTTAAATATTGATTGCTAACCAATATTATATAAATATATGTATTCAATATTCACGTTTAATAATTAAGTTATAATTTACAACATAGATTGTAATAAATTTCTTATTATATCAAATATGTTTAATCTACTTCAAAACACTAAATTATGAAAACCACAAATTCTTTATTTTTTCCTTTTAAAATATTATACGAGTTAGGCTCAAGAACTCGTATTTTATTTATCCTAGATTTAAAATAAACACAACACACTATAGTCTATTTAGCCCGAGTATCCAAAAACTTGGGTTGTTACAAACTCCTTCTTAAAAAAATTGCATCCTAGAAATTTCCTTAAGCAAATACTTGCATAACAAATTGCCAAAGGAAGTACTTAATTTTATCCACTAATATAAAAATATTGGCTTAAGTAACAACCACACAATCATTCAAGCTCCTACACTTAACAACCACTCAACTCAACAAAGTTTGATTTTTTTTAATATTTGAATAACACCAATTTAAAATTTTAATAATATATCACAACAATCCAAAACTTATAGCATATCTTTCACATAGGAGGTTATATAAAATACACACTATCTCCATCTGATTTTAACTTAATAGAAATGTAACCACGTCATCCCTTTATATTGATTTCTTCTAATAATGGTTGCTAACTTAATTGTAATATCAAATAGCCTTACCATTTACCATTTAGTGCATCCATCTTGATGGCTGCAACCATTTCTCAACCTGATTATAAGAGTGAGTATTCTAAAAGTAATGCTTATGTTGAAGATTGTTTTAAATTTCAAAACATTTCTTAGTTTATGAACTACTAATACTTATTCACCTTAAACTTTTCAAAGCACAAATTTTCACAAAGTAGTTCTTAATTCGTTTCGAATAATATTAAACCACCTACTCATTACAATTTATCATGTCTTTTGGTTGCGATGTCAACACGAGACCGTTATCACCACACCAACCAAATTTATAATCCCCAACTAATGTAGTGGTTTAATACTATCATTATGAATTTTCTCCATTATTATTCTTAAAAAATTAGTTTATTACACAAAAATATTTTGCTTGATTGACTCGTCTAAGTGTTTAACAAATTCTTATCGATATCGTTGATTAGACGTATCGATCAGAACCTAATAAAACACCCAACGAACAACTCATTATGAAAGATAGTCACTAATTTTTGGTTCGAATATGGTTTTTTTAATTATTTATTTGTTACCACAAACGCTTTAAATAAAAACAACCTAACACTACGCTTCACCAATTATCTACTAGATTTATATTCCAAGACAGTTTATCTATAATTAACTATTTAATCCTCAACATTAAATACCATCCTTTAATCTTATTTATAAGTTTATTAAATTTTGCACAGTCGAAATGATTCACCTGTTTCCGCTGCGCAACTCTGATTTGTCATTAGAATAGCTTTCCTTCATCCCTACATGAACATCATATATATAAAATCTTGGATTCATTTACCTATCCTAAACAACCTATTGAACTTAGCAATTGGTCATAACCATAAAAGGATAAGGTTCAAATCATCTCAAAAATTTCAAACCCGATATTGGAGCACCGAAAAGTATAAAGGATAGAAAATTCTGTCAAAATATTACGAATGATTGGACACCACACATGGAATACTACGAATGAAATACAATCCTATACATATTCCTGAAGCTCAGATTTAAATAAAGCTCGAGTAGTAAGAATCACATTAAAAGTATAACGATGAAAGTGATGAAGTAGACACAAGTGTTATCCTTCCACTTTGTAACACACGTACTATTCCAGTTTTGTTCTGTGTTTACTGCATTTTGTTCTTAACTTACGCTTTGATACCAACTATGATAGCCCACCCCAAGACCCACCCTAATAAAGAGAGCTATTAAACCCTGTCTGTTAGAGTAAAGAATAGGAAAGGTTAGAGGCGACCTACTATAATTTCGCATTAGACTAGTATCGAATACGTCGATAATGTGTATAAATTTTTATTTTCTTATTTCAAGTGGATCAACATAACCAATACTTCCAATATGAAATAACAATGGCTAAGGATCGTATTCGAAACAAATTACAATACATCACAGATAACAAATCACATAACAAAATATATATCAATAAAACATCAGAATAAAACAAATACATCTGCTATAGACTCGATCGGTTTTTAATAAACCATATATAAATACCACAACTTTCGATGAAAAAATATACAATGACTCGAATACTTGGATAAAAATAGGAAATGACCTCAAAGATAAAGACCAAGATGAATAAGCTAACCTTGAATCAACAACAAGCTACTACCTAAAAAAATTCAGTCTGACCCTAGTATTACATACACTGACCAATTTAGTCTACATATCAGTTACAGTGATAAATGCAATAAATTATCAACTAGGAATCAATTCCTTTCTATAATAAAAGGAATCTTAAAAGCACATATTTACATGGAAACACAGATGTGGTAATGCCTTTCCATCAGAAAGAAATTCTATATACTTAAGATATCAACATGCATTACACAAGTCTACACTACAGCCAAGCGGGACACATGAGAGGACATGAACACATGCTTAGATATTAATCTTAACATGGGTTACCCAAACTCTACATTTTGGATATTAATATAAGAAATCACTTGACAAAGATAAAGGACTCGGAGAACATTGAACCACGAAATTCACTAAAGTCACTTAAATCATAAGAATCACTGAAACCATATGAATCGCTGAAATCATATGGATCACAAGATCACATGTATCCCTGGAACTACAAGAATCAATGAAATCACCATATAAACACAAATCATTCGATAACTCAAAGCAATGTATAAAAGTATAGTAGTAGTCATCACGAAAATGGTGAAATCATAAATAAAACAAAGAACAAAGAAACAACATGATTTGGATCCAGCAACATGATTGTCTAGTCGAAGTCATGCATGCATGTGCTAACAATATGATGGCTCAAGGCCATAGCCAGTGCTAGTATCACACAGGAGTGGAACCCCAATGACCCGGAGGTCCACATAGTTCACACAGTTCATCATAAAGCATTGCACCAAAACAACCATAAATCAACAAATTTGGAGTACAGACTAAATATAACATTGGCAAATATTTAGTGGATGGAGACATTAGTTAATTTCTTGGAATGGCTCCATAATTTCATCAGAAACAAGAAGACGAAGTAGGTAAAACTAAGACAGAACACACAGCAAGCAAAGAGGTTACCAACGCCAAGTACCATAGAATGGGTCGATCCATGGGTCAACATCACTATGGCATCTATCAACACGTGTATCGTCCTATCCTACAAGAATTTTTGTAGGTGGAAATTCGACTCATACTCAACTTTGGAGATATACTTCGCAGACCAAACTTGGTTGGAACGATCCAAAATTTTGCTGGCACATACACAAAAGATTCGAATATGGATTACAACAAGAATATCCTAATTTCATCAATGATTGAAAAACAGCCCAAAGTTGCATTTTGGCTATGTTTGCACAACAGAAGAAAATTATATACAGAAATATACAGATTTTCTACAAATACTAATCTGATTCACACAACATAAGCCTAAAATCATATAAACTAGAAGTGTGAGTCAAACAAATAATCTGAGATTGGATTTAGGAAAACTGCAACACCTAGAAGTTGCAAATCTTGTTTTGATACTCTAAGAACCCAGAATAATGCTTAGTATGTAAGGTATTTGCACTCAAATCATCAGTGAAATTCGCAAAACTAATTAAACCTAAATTCATAATCCAAGAAAAACAATAGATCGAATGTTGTGTACCTTTTTTCGATTTGTAGAAATTGCAATAGCAACAAAATCCTCAATGTTATGAATCATGAACATCACTCAATTGAACAACATCTCCAAGGTGTCCACGAACGATCTTGTTTCATCTAACGAATTTGAGATGGAGAGGATCTGGTACTAGCCATAAAACCGATTATTTTCTATTTTTTGTTATTAAGCTCTTCGTTGCATGTATATCTCTTTTAAAGAGAAAGATCATTCCATTTTTAAAACAAGCGTGACCGAAAAAATAAAATAAACAAACACAATTTTACCAATTCAAAAGTAAGTTAAAACATCAACGATTGACATTTTTTTAACCATTCAAAATTAGTTTTCCCTTTTTAAACATTCTAGTGTGTGACCCTATAGGTAATTATAATGCTGTTAATAATTTTAAATCATATTTAAAATTATAAACAGTGAGCGACATCTAGTAAGACTCAATGTTAACCAAAATTATAATAAAATCAATGATTCGATACAATCTTTTTCTGTGACCATTTAAACCTTTTAACCATTATATCCAAGATTAAACTTAAGGCATAGAACGTATCATCCACTTTATAATTTATTCCTTTTGTCTTAATCTATAAGTAGACTATATAAAATAAATCAACATTTGAGCATGGCCATGCTTTTCATAGTCTCACTCAATTAAGAGGCCCTTGGATATTACTACTTATATTGTATGGTTAAATTTCATCTAGACCATTCATACTTTTCAGTCGATTCAAGATGTGCCTAATAATCACCTTTATCATTTACTTTGTTAACAGTAACTTTTGATGATATCAAAGCACAAGATCCTCTAATAAAATATATAATAATTTCAGATCTGAATACCATTACATCATTGTCACTATGAGAATTACTTATGACACTATTATTCGTGCTCCATGAAGTTTTCTCACATTTGGATCTATCCAATACACTGTTCTCAAACATATTTATGTACTGACATTAATATCTCATATATTGATGATCAATGAGATATGATCATCAATTAATCAACATACTAGTCTCAATATTTCATTGTATTCCGAAATACAACAAAACTTAACTAGGAACATTTAAGAATCATAATACTTATCATATTACATAATCTCATGTTCGAGTCACTTACTTGAAACTGTATAATTCTGTATTATAATTCTAAGGCCTTTTATTATGTTAATATTTATATTATGCAGTAAATACAACATAATAAAATTATTTATTCAAAATATAACACCAACTATTTTATTCAATTACATCAAATGGATTGCTAGGGCACAAACACTAACAATCTCCCATTTATACTAATATCAATCACTCATGTATCGTATACCCATGAAACTAGTGTAACTATTGTTCTTCTATTGGGACAACACTTTAGTCGGTGGGTCTACAACATTATTATTCGGTGATACTTTCCAGATATGTATATCTCCTCTGTCAACAATTTCATGAATGAGATGATATCGGTAAGTATGTGTTTGGGTCGATGATAAGATTTAGGTTTCTTGTCCTAATCAATAGCCCCATTGTTATCACAACATAGATCCATTGCATCAATAATGAATGTAACAACACTAAGTTCAATAAGGAACTTTAGTCCAAACAGTCTTCTTAGCAGCTTCAAAAGTAGTAACGTATTCATCCTCCATTGTGGAATTAACAACTTTTTCTTGCTTTGAACTAACATCATTCCCAATAAGCAATATATCAAAAACATATAACATTAGGAATAAAATGTTACTCCCACTAATTTTCTTGTATACATAAGGTTCATTTTCATTTTAATGAATCCAAACTTTTTGACTGTTTCATCAAAATAAAGATTCTAGCTCCAAGATGCTTGCCTTAATCCATAAATGGACCGTTGCAGCTTACTTACTTTTTGAGTATCTTTTGGATTGACAAAACCTTTAGGTTGTTCCATGTACACATCCTCGATAAGATTCCTGCAAGGGAGGCAATTTTGACATCCATTCGCCAGATTTCAGAATCGTGAAAAGCTGCAATTACAAGTATAATTATAATGGATTTAAAAATCGCCACTGGAGAGAAGGTTTCATCATAGTCGACTCCTTGATCTTGTTTAAAACATTTTGCCAACAACGATCTTTATAGGTTTGTACTTTACCATCCATGTCAGTTTTCGTTTTGAAAATCCACTTGCACCCTACTGGTTTTACCCTATCCGGTGGATCAACCAAAGTCTATACTTGGTTGGTACACATGGAATCCATCTCAGATTTCCTAGCTTCAAGCCATTTCTCAGATTTTGGTCCATTCATAGTTTCTTCGTAAGAAGTAGGCTCATCTTTGTCTATGAGCATCATGTTTCCATTGTGAATCATAAGAAATCCAATACATTTATTAGGCTCACAACGTATTCTACCATATCTACTAATATTTTGTGTAATTTAAGCAGGTTCATTTTCCATAACTGTTTTTGGTTCTTGTTCAATTTCTAGTTCATTTTCAATGGCATCTCTTGGCCCTCTAATCTCTTCGAGTTCTACTTTATTCCCATTGATACTTTTAGAGACTAGTTCTCTTTCCAAAAAAATACCCTTTTGAGAAATAATTATTTTATTCTTAGAAGGTTGGTAGAAATAATATCCTTTTGTTTATTTCAGATATCTCACAAAATAACTCTTATCGGATTTGGGTCCAAGATTGTCAGAAGAAAGATGTTTAACAAACGCCTCACATTCCAACTGTTCATAAAAGTCATACTACAACATTTCCTAGTCCACATCTCATATGGCGTCTTCTGAACCATTTTATTGGGAATACGATTAAGTATGAATGTAGTAGTTTTATGGGCATAACCACAAAAGCTTATTGGAAGATCTGTATGACTCATCATTGATCGTACCATGTCTAATAAAGTGTGATTTCTCTTTTTGGACACACCATCCCATTATGGTGTTCCAGGTGGAGTGAGTTGTGGTATAATCCCACACTCATTTAGATAGTCATTGAATTCTTGGCTTGAATATTCTCCTCCTCGATCTGTTCGAAGAGTCTTTATATTCTTTCAATATAGGTTTGAACTTCATTTTTAAATACTTTGAACTTTTCAAAATATACTGATTTGTGCTTCATAAGATACACTTAACTATATCTACTGAAATCATCAGTGATGTAATGAAATAATAAAACCTACCTCTAGTAGATGTACTCATTAGTCCACGTACATCACTATATATAAGGTCTACTACATGACTAGCTCATTCACTATGTCTAGTAAAAGATGCTTTAGTCATTTTGCCCAATAAACAAAATTTGCATTCTTCATATGATTCAAATTCAAATAAATTTAAAATTCCATCTTTATGGAGTTTTGATATGCGTTTCTCGTTTATATTGCATAAAAGACAATGCCAAAAATATGTTGAATTTAAATAATTAGATTTAATCTACTTAGAATTTATGTTATATACAGGCACATCAAAGTTTAAAATATATAAAGATCGTTAACTAATTTTGTATTTTCATAAAATATTTCATTTAAAAAATGAACAACAACTGTCTTTTATTCCAAATGAATAACCAAAATTGTATAAACAAGATACATAAATAATATTTATTTTAAAAGAAAATACATAATAACAATCTTTAATTCTTAAACTATTCCAGTAGGTAAGGATGAGCGGTAGCTCCTGTGGCCAATGTAGCAACGTTATTCCCACTCGTAAATCCACTACTATTGCCAAATTTCTTCTCTTTTGCATTCCCTTCAAATTCACACATATATGTGATCCACATCCAGTATCTAATACCCAAGATGAAAGAGCAAATAAATTGACATTTATAACATTTATATCTGATTCGGTTAAAGTCATATTTCCCCTTTTCTTTTCGGATCTTCTAAGTATGCAAAGCAATTATAGGTGTTGCTAGTTATTTAATACCCACCGGAGATAAAAATAAAAATAATAAAAATAATGAATAATGAATGACATTGTTGCATATGTACAAACCGTGATATAATTGGTGACTATGAACACAATAATTATTCATAGAGTCATACACAACTTGTACATTCATTCAAGTGCATAAAATAAATATTCTCATACATACATACATATACATACATACATATATATATGCACACACACACAACAGTGTATGCATATTTATGACAAGTCAAAACACTGCATGCTCCGACTCAAAATAACATCCATATATATATATATATATATATATATATATATATATATATATGTGTGTGTGTGTGTGTGTGTGTGTGTGTGTGTGTGTGTGTGTGTGTGTGTGCGCGCGTGCGTGTTTGTGTTTGTGTGTGTATATATATGTGTGTGTGTGCGCGCGCGCACGTGTGTGTGTTTGTGTGTGTGTATTCTAGTGAGCCAAGATCCATAATAGACTATGCCTTGAGTTAGCTTTGGATAATCCTTAGAACATAATCCTTTAGGTGGACATTTCGTGTCATTTGTATCATTTATACAATTCTTGGATAGCATGATGAACAAATTTTTGTTCATTTCCAACTTTGGATATTTCATGCTCTATGTCTCTAAACCCATAATCTTATTATGGCAGCCTAGTTAAGTCAGACCCAATTATACATTTTGAGTATCATATTTACTTTATCGCATAAAACCAAAATAAATAGTGCACTAATGCTTTTGCATTACCTATGTCTATTAATTCTGGCATTGATGAATGTATTCATTGAAAGTCATCACTTTAACTTAATATAAACATGCAGTTTTATGGGATTTTATCACTCGAAGTATGCATCTTAGCAATTCTATTTCATAAAGCAAATCTCATGTTGACAGTGACACAAACAATAATACTGTCGCATTTTGCTGCTGCACTTTTGCAGTATTAAAAAAAAAAAGTCATATAGTGAACACAACAATTGACCATATGTCAAACATATAACCAAGCATAAAATGCTAATTTATATGTCTACATGTAATCTTATTGTATGCAGATACCTCAGGTTTGCTCAAGTATACATGCAACATATATAAAACATGTAAAGCATGCATGTATAGCTACCCATATATATATTTGTGTAGAATTCATATGCATTTGTGTAAATGCAGGCTCTTCATGAAATTATATATGACACTGCCTACACACACACAAAAAAAATAAAACAGAGTATGCTTATATATATCGCTGTTCATGCCTAAATTTTACTATCCTAATAGCAGTGTACAAATATAACTACATGCTTTTACTCAAATGCATATAAGTGCACTATTATATAAGTATTCATGAAATAGCATGCGTCCTGCAAATATCCACAGGGGACATATTATGTTGGCACATGCATATCAGTAGACGTAACACACAAAAAAAATACATATATAATATTTGCATCATAAGGAGGTATAATCATGCTTGACTTGCAAAATAATTGGTTGAGTTTGATTTAATATTCGATTTAACATCTAACACCGCAGTGGCATGCAAGCCTAATCTATTTCCTGTAACCCTCCTCTCAAATTTTCCCAGAGACTTAAGAATTGAATCTCTTGAATGTAACTAAATGTATTTTAGATTGCCTTACCCTCTTATCATTTGTGTTTGTCTTTAAAGAGTATTTGGATAATGGAAATTATAAGGAAGTAGAAGCCATTGTTTTTAGCAGGTTTCAGGAAGAAGAGAATAAAATGGCGTAAGGAGTAAACAACGTACTTCTCCTCCCTTATTTCTCCAGAGTATACATTAATTAAGAAATGAGCTAAACCTCTCAATTAAGCCCAAAACACTCTAATTATGCTATTTAGGCACAAACGCATGATGTTAAGTGTTTAAAACACATACTAACAACTTAGTGATAAACAAAGTTCCATTTTAAATAATCACAAAAATATTTTAAAAGATAGAGGGCATGATTTATAATGCAACCTTTTGCAAAATAACAAATTCACACAAAACAAATAATTTACATTTTTCATGTATCCGAACTAACATTTCTTAAATTCAAATTTACAGGATCTCACTTTATTAACAAAACACCCTTAAAGAAAGATCCCAATACGTTTAAATATTGTTTAAAAATCAATATTCACCCTTTTTATTTTTCTCTACTGCATACATGAATTTAAAAAAAAAAATACGTTTTTCATTAAAATCCACTACTTATGCTATTTCACCAATATATCATTTACGTATTAAATTATTATCATACAAAATTTACACATAAGCATATAATAAAATTTCCAATCATGAATTTAAACACACATTTTGTTTATTCTAATATTTCAACAACTTAATTTTCGACGCGTAGTTATTACAAATTATTAGTCATTCTGTTATAACAACTTAACACTGAATATTGAAAATATATTTTTCACTTAAATATTGATTTCTAATCAGTATTATACATATGTTTTCAATATTCACATTTAATCATTAGTTTATAATTTACAGCATAGAATGTAATAAATTTCTTATTACGTCAAAGATGTTTAATTTATTCCAAAATACTAAGTTCTGAAAACCATAAATTCTTTATTTGTTCTTTTCAAAATAATATACGAGTTAAGCTCAAGAACTAGTATTTCATTTATCTTAGATTTAAAATAAACAAAACACACTATAGTCTATTTAGCGCTAAAACCCAAAAACCCGGGTTGTTACAGAATCAGAGGTGAAGCTTGAGAGCTCTCTCGGTTGCTTGGTATTTTGAGACGGTGGTTCATAATCCCTTCGAGATGGGGAGAAAGATTGAGCATAGTACTCATTGATCAACATGTGCTTTTCCTTACTTCCACGATCACAACGATTGTAATATCTGTATTCTAACTCATAATAATGATCATGAGGCCTGTAAGCACTGCCATCTATGTTACAATGATGACAACCCTTTCTCACAATTTTCCTTGAAAATAAAAAAATGTGTCAATCAAAATCAACAAATAGAAAATTGAACAAGTGAGGTGAAGTGCGATGCTAATGTTGTGCATGTCTTTATAATAAACCAGTTTTCGAGACCCCTTTTTAGTAATGTAATCTCTCCAACATCAGAGAAGTGTCACCCTTCCTGGACAAGCAATAACTTGTTAGGATTGACATCCCCAAAATCAAGTAACGTGGTGATAGACGATTTCTAAGGAATAGAAAAGCGCGATTTTTAAAATAAATACTGCAAGCGCACAGATCATGTAGTATGCAGGTCGAATCACAGGGAGGCAAATTAAAAAAATATTATTTATAGAATTTCATGGGCGAGTTAGACTACTTTTGAGATTTGGTTGAAAATAGAACAATTGAAATTGCAACAATTAGGATTATCGTTGAAACTAATCAAACGATAAATCACTAATGAAAGTAAATTGCAAAAACGAGAATAAAAATGTAGAAAATAACTGTGCCGAATAGAAATAACAACAGAAATAAAATTAGGATTATCGTTGAAATTAATCAAACGATTAATCACTAATGGAAATAAATGTAAAATACAACTAGTACTCTACCAAATCTAATTGTGTAGACGACACTAGTTGCTAAGAAATAGAAAAAATGCAGAAAATAAAAAGAAGAAGAACTGTGTTAATGGAGAAGAAGATAGAAAATGGGATGGTGGCTACAATGAGATTACATGGGTATTTATAGGAGATAGCCAACCTAAACCCTAATTACAAATGGGCCTTAGTTATTTCAAGTAAGTTCCAGGCCTTTGTTAAATCAAGTGAGTTTTAGGCATTTCCTTCTTTCCTCTTGCAAGCCACCTTTGATTTGTAATGTGCATGGCCTTTCTACTAATTATTTTCTTGTCCAACAGCAACTAGATATGAAATCTTCATCTGAAAATCTTCAAATGTAAATATACAACAGTTTGATCTCAATTTCTCTACTTTTCTGACTGCATGCGACTTGGTTGGAATATCTGTAAAAGTGACATAAAATACCCAAGTAATATTTATTTATATTCAAAAGATAAGATATAAAAGTATAAAATAAACACATTTCTATGTTAATTAAATACCCCCACACTTATCTTTTACTCATCCTCGAGTAAAACAAAAATTAAAAACTAACTAGGTAGGTCACACTTTCGTAGGAAACACGATTGCATTGAGCGTATGCAATAAGCCGTTAAACCTTTAGGTGTCCCTAGTAGGACGAGTGGTGTCTCGTAAGGGTTTTCAGCAGATACTACCTACAAAATCCAAATGCAGTATGCTATGACTCTAATGTAACTACATGAATGCAGAGGACTTATGCAATTGAAAACAAAAATTGAAAACACGACTTGTTTCAGGAAAGTGGTACAACAAATTAAGTTAACAATTTGTAGTCAGTTGATTTTATTTTAGATATCTCAACTTGTCACAAATTTTCAATATAAATCAAGTTTTCAAATGTTATGTTCTAGTTTGGCCGGTTAGTTCGGTTGATAACATAGTGCAGGCATGAAATAAATTCTTAGTTTGCTTGTCACTGTTTATAAAGTGGTATTCTAATTTCCTTGTGTATGGCTAGTCAAATCTATAAGGTCAAGAAGTGCTTGGGCTTCATCGCTTAATCTCTACCTCTATAAAAATTGAAATTTATGATTAATTACATACATCTAACTTAAAAGACCAAGGTATACCACCCATACACTGCCTTACGGACTGATGGAGAGTTGGGACAGAGCTTGGCGGATTGTGCAGACCGACGCTGACTTTGTCAACAACATGTTGGTAATCCTTAGGTGTCCAACTCATAAAATGAGACCAAGATATACCAACGCTGACTTTGTCAACAACATGTCGGATAGAGCTTGGCGGGTTTGAACACCAACGCTAGTTATACAAGCAATGTTGGATACCCTTCGATTGCTATTATTATTATAGAAAATATAAGAAAAGAGAGAGTTACACGATTTCAGCTTAACACAGCTTAGTTTGAAAGATTCACACTACACCATAATGGCCATTTGGCAACTCTTATTTTTTTCAACTGCCAACGCTTATATGTGTTGTAGACTGGTGACACTAATATGTGTTGCTATAGTAAAAATATGTCACCAAAAATGTGCCAACACTTAAATTTGTTGGTATACGTGGCCAACTCTTATATTCCAAGGGCAAAAGGGTAACTTCTCACACACAACCCTAATCGGTACCTATACGCTTATTCCTCAACGCTTATCCTCCGAAGGCCGCATCATAAGCAAATTAAAAAAAAATTGGACTTTGAAGAATTGATCAGCGATCCCATGCGATCCTCTCTCTAATCGAATGATTTTGGATTTCTCTAATCGAAGGGGTGACGGCAATCGCCAAAGGTGAAAATACGTTTTGATTTGTTCTTCTTTTTTATTTACTTGATTATTTTCAACCGATTAAATCGGATTCGACAAAGATAAAAAGGGCAAGGACAAGTAAATTGGCCATCCACGAATTATGTGGGGAAACTTCACTGAGCGTTGATCAAATCAGTGTCGTTTGTAAATGGATTTAAATTTGGGGTTTTTCCTTGTTTATTGTTGTCAGTAAAGGAATGGAGTTCCTTCTTTAATTGCAGAAGTTAAAAAGGCTTCTCCAAGTAGGGGGTTTTGCAAGAGTAGTTTGATCCTGTTAAAATTGCTACTGGCTACGAGAAATGTGTAGCTGCATGCTTGAGTGTTTTGACTGATTGCCATCAGCATCCTTGACATCTTTGAACGTTATGATTGTAGATAGAAACAACAAACCCAAGGTTTAAGAATTTATCCATTGTACTAAACGTTAAATCCATGTAACAGTATATTAGTGAATTTGATTCTGTAGTAATAGGCCAGTTTATACTACTGTATGTTTTTAGGTTGAAAAAAAAAAACCTTAGGCTTCCATGAATTCTTCATTATGGTGCTAAGTTTTATGTAAATTTACAGGTTAGGAGCTTCCACATCCAAAAGCCACAATGACTTACAGGCATGTTTTTGGAATTACTATTTTTTACTTCATTATTTTTTGCACAATATTAAAGAAATAGGAGGGTTAATCTAAAATGCCTCAAGTATCTCTTTAGGTCACTCAAAAGCTCGAATAATATATCAGACAAGATTTCCCTTGATGAAATTTGCTCCAAGTATTTGAAGTAAAAACCTATATGGCAAAAACGTTTACTAACTAAATTTCAACTGAAGTTGTAGTATTATAGTTTGTAGTTCCTTTTGAGTGCCACACTTTCTCTTTAGTGTCATATACTTGAAGCATATTGTTTAGTTTGACATATAGGTATATATTCACATATTTATTTTGCATATCATTCCAAGCGATACATTTTGGTGAAACCGGACTATCCTCATGTGTGAAAGCACAATGAACTTTTATTCATGTGTATGAAGCAGTTTTAGGTATTAATGAGAAAGTAGTTGTTTTTCTATGCCAAGTACATCAACTTGAAATTACTGCTGTAAATATCATTGTTACTGTTAGAGATGCTCTTTACATTTAGGTTTTATTTTCGATTCGTTTTGTTCTTTCAAAGTTTATTTAGGTTCAAATATTCACCAAGTTTGTCACTTTCATTCGGTTTTACATTCAGGTATTTTACTCGTGAACTTTGCTATAGAGTTTCAAAATGGATTAAATACTTGCCAACCCAAAAAAGTGTAGCTTTCAGATATTTTACTCGTGAACTTTGCTATAGAGTTTCAAAATGTTGCTATACCATGACTTACCTGATTTTCAATACATCAAATATACTAAGCATATTTGATGTAATGGCCGCTTTTAGACAAATAGCATGTTGTATGTATGTGTTTATGGTTCCTCTGGGCTTTGTATCCATTTTGGTATTGTACTTGTTACTAGTGTTGGTGTAGCATGAAAAGTTAATGTTGTCACCTTATCACTTATGCTAAAGTTGCTACAGGATTGTTTTGGTTGCTCTGAATGTAAGTGTTTCAATCAATTACGATTATAAAAATGATTTCAATATTCATTGTTGTATATCGCTTCTTTGTTCATTTGCAAAATCCAATCCTTTCAGGAACTTTTTTTGGTAGCATCAGCGCATTTCATTGGATAGATCGAGCATGCCATCCCTTGACTCACTCTGGCACTAGAAGGTAATTAATGAACTTCATATGTGATGCCTATCATGGCCTTTTTAAACGTTCTTGCATCAATTTTTCCTTACTTCATTTCGTCTTCTCTTTTGATTCTCATAATGAATGCTTTAGCATCAGACTAATTCTCAGTGATTTGGTAGCTTTAGTTATTCGGTTTGAGCATGTTAGTTTTCTTTATTGAACGACTTAGGCATATTTGAATTTTTTGTCATCATCAAAAATAAATCTCACTTTGATTTCAACTAACCCGACAAGAAGTACACTCGAGCAGTTATTTGATATAATGATGTTTATAATTGCTAATGATTTATTCTAACATAATGGCATCTTTTATATTGAAGAATGCATCATTTTAAAAATAAGACTCTGAATTGCTAGCCATAGCAAACAAATTGTTATAAAAATATATCATGATACTATGAAATGATGATGGTATATCAGACCTTTTGACATTCTTTATTAGAAAATTACTAGAGAGACCATTATGACTGTGCACTTTCGAGGCCTATTCAATTCCAGATAGCAGAAAATACTCTTGCTAATGAATAGTGACCTCTTAAATTGGTCGTTCCTTATCAAACAAGCTTGGCTCCAAGTTTGGGGCATTTGGGCTGCATTGTCGGTACCATTAGAAATAGTTTCTGAAATAATACCACGTTTCAATTATACACAGGGCAGTCCAATAAATTAGCTACCTCTGTTGCATCATGCATTTTATGTGTAAAGCTATACATTTAATCATCTTATAGTAATAAAAACTAGTGGGTGGAAACCACATATTTTACAGATGTTGCATCCTAAGTATTAATCATGTTTATCCAATGGTTTGTTGTATAAGAGACATACTACTCAATTTTCACATTTACAATCACAATATTACAGAGGAACTTCTACGAGCCAAGAACATTCAGTATCTAAGTGAATTTGTCAAGTTTACTAGTTGGATGTGGGTCTGTGTGTGGACAAGTCAACACTATTTTGAACAGTAGTAGATAGTAGGATGTCGGCGGTAGTTAAGCTATCGACAATTGGTTGCTAGTTACAGTTCAGATCTTGGCAGCTGTAATTCCCTTGATTTTTTTGTTTTAACAGCATTATCATGTCTGCATACTCAATGAATTATGGTCTGATAAAAGTCATAAATATCATTGAGATTATAATGATTCATAATATTGTATACAAATAGATAACAAAACAGTTGCACAAGTTTCAGTAAATTTGGCTCATCGATACAGTTAGAGAATCACCAATGGCATAGCAGATTAGATACTTGCCAACCCAAAAAAGTGTAGCTTTCAGGTATTTACTCGTGAACTTTGCTATAGAGTTTCAAAATGTTTCTATACCATGACCTGATTTTCAGAACATCAAATATACTAAGCATATTTGATGTAATGGTCGCTTTTAGACAAATAGCATGTTGTATGTATGTGTTTATGGTTCCTCTGGGCTTTGTATCCATTTTGCTATTGTACTTGCTACTAGTGTTGGCGTAGTATGAAAAGTTATTGTTGTCACCTTATCACTTATTCTTTTTTCATTTGCAAAATCCAACCCTTTCAAGAACTTTTTTTGCCAGCATCGGCGCATTTCATTGGATAGATCGAGCATGCCATCCCTTGACTCACTCCGACAATATAAGGTAATTAATGAACTTCATATGATGCCTATCATGGCCTTTTTTAACGGTCTTGCATCATTTTTTTCTTACTTCATTTCGTCTTCTCTTTTGATTCTCATAATGAATGCTTTAGCGTCAGACTAATTCTCAGTGATTTGGTAGCTTTAGCTATTCAATTTGATCATGTTTGTTTCTTTATTGAACGGCTTAAGCATGTTTGAAAATTCAGTTTATCATATAGGTTTTCTTAAAAGAAAAAAAGATTATATAATTAATTTCTCAAAAGACCCCACGGAAATTTGGGTTGCTGTTGAACCTTGGGCGGTTTGGAGTGAATGTCTTACTCTTGACAAATGCTTCAGTGCATCTTGTAAAAATACTGTATTGTAAATGCTTCGGTGTGTTGGTTTCCATTTTGAATTATTCGGTGTGTTGGCTACTTATTTGCAGGATAAATAGGATCATCGGGTCTAACGGCAGTACATACTTCAGGAAAAGAGGCAGGACTAGTCGAATGCTCGAAATAATCTGAATGATGCAACTCAGTTGAAATATAATCATTGGAAGTAAGACACTCAAAAGCATTTTTTTTGTGGAAACAGAAAGCCATAATGTAAGAGTCTCTATTATTCTTTGCTTTCCCTTTTGTAATACATTGATATCATTATATAAAGTCGTATTCGAAGTGTCATTGGCTACTATTTTGGTTACAAAATCACCTATTATTACCTGGTTCACGTTTATAAGGATAACTTGATATCATTATTTTGTAATACATCGATATCATTATTTTGGATAGTTAATGTAGAGGAGGGATGGATACAAACCTAAATGGGTGTAAAAATCAGATGAGAAAATAGAATGGTGACTTCATACAGTTAATTAATTAGTGCAGCGAATGCTACAAATTGATGAAGTGCTTTTAACATTTGATATTAATTCTAAATGCAACAAAGTATAAAGTGTAATTGAAGTTACCATAATATAATAACCAAATTCTATACTTATATTTAGTTTAATGCACATTTTATTAACTAACTTTTTTAACTATTCGTGTTGATTTACAAATTTCAGTTTCAAACCAAGTTAAAATAATTTTATTTTGGCAAAACAACTATGGAATGATCTTAAATATATTTTTATTTTGGCCTATTTTAAATGTGTGCATGAGTATATTAGAACTTCACTTATTATTAATAGCTACTAATGAGACTTGAGATAGAAGTTAGTGTGGAAACCTCTTGATAATGGATATATACGCTTACAATCCTTTTCCATCTTGATATTATTGCAGATTATTTATTTTCTGTAGATGTTCTCCCACTCAAGGCCTTCGACCGATTATTGTGATTACTTTCTATGTAATCCGTCTGTCTATTCAGACGATTCGAGTGATCCTCCTCAAATTGTTTGTTCATCCGAATCTCATGCACCAATTCCATTTAGCATCATAGAGTCGAGCTTAGAAAGAGATCTGGCATTATTAAGTGTACAGAATGATATGACATCGCCTACCAGATCAACATCACCAACAAAATTGCCACCCTTGCCAACGTTATATGTTGGAGAAGTACAATCTCGAAGACTGCTATGCCTTTGCAACATTGAACCAATATCAAAACATGTTATTTAAATAAAAACGTTGGACGTCGATATTTTATTTGTGCAAACACTGGAACTCTTAGAGACTGTGGATTCATCCGTTGGATTGACGAACCATTATGTGATCGTGGTGTGGAATTTGCGTTGGAGGTTCTTGAAGTAAATAGAAGGCTTAAAAAGGAGCTTAAAATGCAAGATTTCATCGAGTACAACAGACAAAAGATGTGTCAAAATTAAGAAGGTATGATTTTGAACTTATAACATTTACCACTATTTGAAACTTAAATGATGCTGCTTAATTAAATGCACGCAGGAAGCAGTGAAACGGAGAAAAAAATAAATTTTGGTGGTACAAGCTATGCAAATCGTTATATGGCTGGAGTTTCGCATTTGGTACTTGTAGACTTCAAATATGAAAAACATCTTGCATTTTGTTAATTATGTATTGTGTTTACTATGGAATTGGATATTGTATATGTGTTGAATTTAGTATCTTTATGTATTATTATTTTTTGTTAGTTTGTACTTTGTTGTTGTCACGAATATGGGTTTTTTTCTTATGGATTTCATTACACGTTGTTATGTCGAGATAATATCATAGCTGAATGCATATTAAATAGATCTTATGCCATCTTATATGCAAATATAAGTGTTAGCAATGAATATGTTCGCAACTCTTATATGTGTTACCATGTCTTATGGTTCCAACATTTATAAGTGTTAGCAATGAATTTGTTTGTAACTCTTATAAGTGTTACCATATCTTATAGTTCAATATTTATAAGTGTTAGCACTGAATTTCCTGTAACACTTATAAGTGTTACCATATCTTATAGTTCCAACATTTATAAGTATTAGCAACGAATTTTGTGTAACACTTATAAGTGTTAGCAATGAATATGTTTGTAACACTTATAAGTGTTAGCAGTTACTCTGTTTGTAACACTTATAAGTGTTAGAGGAAATTCCTCACAGGCCGTTGGTGACACTTAAAAGTGTTACAGAAATTATTTGTAACACATATACTTGTTGGGAATCCACTGTTTTGGTGTAGTGTCGAAAAGCCAATATAAGTATTTTTAAGTCCTCCACTCATTAAACAAAGACTACAATTTAGAATAAACTTCATGGCCATCACCTAAGAATCTCCATATGTACCAATTACACTATTATCCCTCAAAATTCAACTTTTCATCATATTTCTTATTCGATCTTAGTTGAGAGAGAAAATACTACCAACTGATTAACAATCGTTAACTTATTTTGTTGTATCAATCTAAAATTAGTCGTATTTCAAAAAAAAAAATGGTATGTTACTATGATCTAAAATGCATGGTGGTCCTATTTAAATGGCAGAAAATGAAAAGAATAAAAAATAAAGAAAAATGAATGAAATGCAGATTCCCCCCACACTAGATCTAAACAGTGTCCACACTGTAAGCGTTTCCTAAATTTGAAAGATCGTACCCAAAGGTGAATGAGTTGCAAGATTATTTGTAAAATGAAATGAAGTTTAGCCACTATATGCGAATGCCAATCATATACACAACGAAATTTATACTAATGATGAGTGTTATGTGAAAATTGAGATTTTCTTTTCCCCCCGCACTTGCTTCTATCGAAAATGATGTATAATGATTTCGTATATGATTTTTGAGGTACAAGAAGTATGTCAATAAATTCTGAAATCAAAATCTTTCCTATGATAATGTTGTCGTGCCAATGATTTATATAATTAAGATGCAGATTATCCCATAAAATTTTCTGAAGTTTTTCTTCTTGGTCCTCGGTAAGATCAGAGGTCAAGATTATGGTAGAATTTTTCGAAAAGTCCAAGTGATCATACTCAAAGTCTTTTGGCAGGGGTTTGAGGTCTAACTTAGGAAGTTCGTGTATGACATTGGTCAACGTTCCTTGGTTAGATTCAGATGACATAGGTTTCGAGTCAAGAAGTTCATTTAATTCAGAAATGTATTCGAGCTCATCGAAATCAGAGTTGAAATGGTCAAAACACATTTTCAAGGCTTCAGAAGTGTCAATAAATTTTTTATTAACTGTGATCTGAATCATGCTAATTTTATCAATCTCCAAATCCCTAGAAGAATTATGGTGGCTAAGACTTCTCTCATTCATCGTTATCAAATATGGAAAATCCAAAACTTAAATTTGACACAAGTAGATGTTATTACAAAATAAATAACATACTCAAATATATTTTATTAGTTGATAATCTCTATTTGAAGAGGGAAGAGGGTCTTATGGCCATTCACGTATAGTATAAATACTAAGGGATACAACCAGTGTTTTATGGGTAGTATGCCACCTCTTTTGTTAGAAGTTCAATATATTGAACTAATATATATCCACGATCAAACCGTTGAGAAAATCAATTTCATAAAATACACTCTAGCTGTTAAATATTTTGAAAATCAAATCTGATTTTGTTCTTGAAAAGCGATGAGAGTGATGCTTATAATTATGGAAATTTGTTTTTCACCAAATCAATGTAGAAATTTCAGCCAACACAACAGTCACACAAGAATAATTGCAGAAATAAAAATTGTAAAAGCAAGCCGCTGCCCCTGCAAATTTTTTTTACAAGCAATGTCTATATATTTCGTTTCAAAGCCACTGTAGCAGAGCATCTGCAGAGTTAAAGAAAATATTACTGTGGGGGTATGGCAGTCCTTTCAGAGCAAATAAATGATGCTAACAATTCGAACTCCACTATTTGTAATTCGCTCATCGACTCTTTGTTGTTGCTTGACTGTTTTGGTCCTTGTTTCTATTTCTTTGAGGGTTTTTTTTGACAGGGAAATAAATAACACAACTAAAAGAAATTAAAAACTAACTAGAAACCAAACCAAAAGAAAAAGAAAAAAAGAAAAATAAAATAAATAAACCAAACTGACTCAACAAAAACAAAAACTAAGCTCAGACTAAAAAAAATAAAAAATAAACTTAACAAAACAAAAACATACTCAAGCACTAAATGAACTACTTCTCAAGCCAATACCAAAGGGAACACAACTCATGCACTCTTCTCCCACTACACAACAATGCTCAACCGACGCCACTTAACTTAACAGAAATACCAAATGCAAGCACGTCCCCTTTTTTCTCAAGAATTAGATCTCTCAGATGGGGAAACAAAATCAAATCAGATTCTCTATTTTTGTATTTCTTTTTTTTTTGGGCTTGATTTCCGATTTCGAATCGGGTTTCTGGTTAAAAGCTGTTCGAATTGGTTTACGTTGAAGATGATTACGGGTTGAATCGATGTAGGATTTTCAGGTCTTCGAGTTGAATCTGGTGGGATGGAGTATGGCAGATTGCGTGATATGAAGGAGGGGGCTTTGAAGATGGCTGCGATTGTGGATATGGTTGTGAACGGTGTAAGAAGTTTGGATGTGGGGTTTGCGATGGTGAATGACAGTATGAGTTTGGGTAGATGTTGAAACAGACTTGCGAACTATTTGTTTTCTCCGGACAGATCTGAGTTTGGGCTTGGGATGGTGAATGGAGGATCAGGTGTTGAAAGGAGGTTAAGTCTGGTTGCACGGGGAAATGGTTGATGAGAACAGAGTTTGTTGATAGATGAGGGGCAGGATTTGGTGTTCGGTGCTGAAGTGTCGATTAAAAAAAATAAAACTGTGGTGAAATGAGATTATGTGTGAGAGAGAGGGGTATTTGATCAGAGGAGAAGAAATGAAGAAGGGAAAAATAAATGCAAAAAAAAGAATCTTTTTATGACTTTCCTTTTTTTTATTGTTGAAAAGCGGACAAATAGGAAAGAAATAAATGACCAAAAAAAATGGGAAGAGAGATTCTAGAAAAGAAAGAGAATTGTAAAGGAAGAAAGGAAAGTAATTGTAAAAGATTTGGAAAAGAAATTGAGAAGGGAAAGCAATAAAAGAGAAGACAAAAACAGAAAGAATTTTTTCTTTTGTTTATTGTTGTAAAATTAGAAGAGAGAGAAAACATGAAAAACGAAAAACTTGAAAAGGGAAAGAAATAAATGGAGAATGGAAAGAAAATTAATTACAAGGTAGAGAAGAGAAATTTATAAAAGGAAATATTTTTCTTCAGCAAATTGTAAAAGAAGAAAGGAAGCGAGATATTAGTAAGAGGAGAAACAAACGAAAGAAAGGAGAAAGAAGTTGAAAACAGGGAAGAAATAAAATAAAAATAGCAAGATTTTTTTTTTGAACTTGGAAAAGAAGAATGAGAAGTAATTGTATTGAAAATTGGAAAGGAGGAATAAAGACGAAAGAAATCAAAAGAGTTTTTTTTTCTTTTTGAAAAAAATGAAATTTGTAAGAGAAGAAAAGAAATCAAATGTACTGAGAACAAGAAAGACAAAAGAAGAAAGGAAATTTTTTTTGCAAAAAAGGAGTCTTTTTTTTCTGAAATTTGTAAAAAGAAAAAGAATGTAGATGATTGGAAAGAAAGTGGAAAGATGGAAAGAATAAAGGAAAATTAACAATTTTTTTAAGGCTTGTAAAACAAGAAAGAAATTTGTACAAAGTAGGAAATGATTAGAAAAAAAGGAAAGAAATAAAAGAAAAAAATGGCAAAGACAGAAAATCGATGAAAATGGCAAGCTATTTTTTTCTCTTGCTTAGAAAATTACGGTATCATTGAATAATACCAAATCTATTCAATTAAGATTTTTTTTCTATATACACAAGAAAACAAAAAGAAAATGAAATAAAAAAAACTAACACGATTCAGAAATTAAATAAATAATAAAATTTAGTGTTTACCTCCCCGGCAACGGCGCCAAAAACTTGATCGACGCTTTCCAAGGAATAGAAAAGCACGATTTTTAAAATAAATACTGCAAGCGCACAGATCATGTAGTATGCAGGTCAAATCACAGAGAGGCAAATTAAAAATTATTATTTATAGAATTTCATGGCCGAGTTAGACGACTTTTGAGATTTGGTTGAAAATAGAACAATTGAAATTGCAAAAATTAGGATTATCGTTGAAACTAATCAGACGATTAATCACTAATGAAAGTAAATTGCAAAACGAGAATAAAAATGCAGAAAATAACAGTGCAGAATAGAAATAACAACAGAAATAAAATTAGGATTATCGTTAAAACTAATCAAACGATTAACCACTAATGGAAATAAATGTAAAATACAACTAGTACTCAACAAAATCTAATTTTGTAGATGGCACTAGCTGCTAAGAAAAAGAAAAAATGCAGAAAATAAAAAGAAGAAGAACTGTGTTAATGGAGAAGAAGATAGAAAATGGGATGGTGGCTACAATGAGATTACATGGGTATTTATAGGAGATAGCCAACCTAAACCCTAATTACAAATGGGCCTTAGTTATTTCAAGTAAGTTCTAGGCCTTTGTTAAATCAAGTGAGTTTTAGGCATTTCCTCCTTTCCTCTTGCAAGCCTCCTTTGATTTGTAATGTGCATGGCGTTTCTATTAATTATTTTCTTGTCCAACAGCAACTAGATGTGAGATCTTCATCTGCAAATCTTCAAATGTAAATATACAACAATTTGATCCCAATTTCTCTACTTTTCTGATTGCATGCGGTTTGGTTGGAATATCTGTAAAAGTGACATAAAATACCCAAGTAATATTTATTTATATTCAAAAGATAAGATATAAGAGAATAAAATAAACACATTTCTATGTTAATCACGTGGTAACGAGAGTGAGATATTAGC
Source organism: Allium sativum (assembly GCA_030737875.1). NCBI lineage: Eukaryota > Viridiplantae > Streptophyta > Magnoliopsida > Asparagales > Amaryllidaceae > Allium > Allium sativum. The sequence goes on from CM060912.1 coordinate 615,739,486, forward strand.
TAGGCCTTCAAGCACTTCTTCTGAACCCATTAAATACTTTATGCATGATTTGGCTTTAGGAGATCGAGGCCATGAAAATTTTCCCATAATAAGTTTGGTTGGTAGGGAAGTTCTTAGGGAAGAAGGCAGGACATCTACTCTTCCTTTTGTTTAAGGCTCTCAACTTAAAGCCACGTTTTCGCCTTTGGTATGACCCTAAGTGCCCTCAAATCTTGCTTAGGAACTAAGGGAATGCCAGAGGCAACCTCCTTCATGAAGCATTAAGGATTTTGGCGACTTGCTAATACGTGACACAATTTAGCAAGAGCCACTTCAAACATCCCTCTTGATGACATCGTCTGTTTTCCTAAGTCAAATAAACATTTCGTATGAGTTAGGAGGAGATTTTTTTTCTTTTTTTACATAATAACAAAGATGTCGGAAAATAATTTCTAAGCGCTTATTCAAAAACTTCGAGAGACCCATAGAAAATAAAATGGCGACCAACACTTGAAGTATTTCTAAATCCATGTCAAAATTCGCCAAATCTTTAGATTCAAATCACCGTAATGTTATTCCTCCAGATCTAGGGCAGTTTGTTCAACATGTAAATCGTAAAAATTCCTCTATCATAGGTATCTCCAAATCTCCAGATCTTAACTTGATTAAGGAGTTTCCAAATCTTGAAGGGTCGTGTCTAAGTTTGTTGAGTTAGGGTAATTGTAAACAGCCGAAAGCTTGGTTGGATCTAGTTACTGAAAATTATTATCATCAAAATACTATCCAACTGAATTATTATGAACTAGTAATTAAGGATGATATCAAACTAGCGGAAATCATTAGGGATTTAACAAATAAGGCTAGAGAAAGACGGTTTAACTCCATAGTTTTTTATGTATTTGGCAGCAAGCCTTATTATAATTTCCTCGAGAGTTATATTGATCAAATTGGGGTCCGAAGGGTGAATATCAGTTGTATTCGAGAGAAATGGTTTTTTTATCTTAAAATGTGAGAATGGTGAAGAATGTGATCGTATATTAGCCTTTAGTCCTTATTATCACAATAAAAGGCTAATTTTTATGAAAAATGGCAGCCAGGAGTTAAATTAGCTAGAGAATTTCTGAGTTCAATCCCTGTTTGGATTCAGATGCCCAATCTCGATCTAGATTTCTGGATAGTAGAATCTATAAGTAGAATAGCCTCAATCTTGTGTAAGCCTCTAAAGCTTGACAATGTTATAGAAAGTTTGGGTAGGATTTCGTACGCTAGAGTTTTAATGGAAATCAATTCTGATTTTACATTTCCTGAAAGTGTACCTATCTTATGCTTTAATGGTGAAATTGTTAGACAGAGGATAGTGTATGAATGGGTTCCCTCTTTATGCTCAAATTGCAGAAAATTTGGTCAATCGATTACAAGTTGTAAAGCAATTAGAATTTGGTCTCCTAAAGGTAATGTTAATTCAGATAATGGGATGGATATAGATGAAAAGATGGCAGTTAATAGGAAAGTAGATAAGCAAAGTGAATAAAGTAAGGGTTGTATAGATAAGTTTATATCACTGAATTCAATGGTTAAGAACATTGGAACAGGTAATGTGGAAACAACTAACCCTTTTAACATACTGGATGAAAATGATAATATGAGTTTGCAGGAGAGGACATAAATAAGGTTATAGCACATAATAAAGTAGATAAAGGTAATAACGTAGTTGATAATATGCATGAAAAAGACAAGGATGATACTATACATATAACAAGCACAAGGAGATAGAAGTAAAGTTGGGTATTCATGCGCAAATGTTGAAAATGATAGTATGATGTCGAAAGAGAAAATATGTGACTTTGGGGATTGCAGTAAGTACCAAAATGGTGAGGAAGCTATAAGTAAAGATGCTCTTATGAATGACTCCAACAGTTCTTATAATTCCACAAATAGCTTCAAAAAGAGGAGAACATATTTTAAACCCAGTAAATACAAAGAGGTTAATAAGCTTGTATATGATGAATCCTTGGTGGAGGAAAACCCAGAGTGGGGTAAACTTATGCAACAAATACAAATTCGATCCAAAACTAGAAAAGCAAAAGGAGGAGGAAGAAATACAAGTGGAGTACCAATGGAGGTGTTACTAAGAAATGATAGAATTTGGCTTTCTTTCTTATGTCTTAGTGTGTTAGCTTGGTAAGGGTATTGTTACGATTTTCTCATTGTTGAGGTGGTGATGTTTGTCGCTTTGGTAGCTTTCTTCTATCTAATGCATGCTATCTTGTATCATGTTCTGGTGGAGTCTTCTGTGTGGCACTTTTCAGTGAAGGTGTTCTTTTGGGTTTCCGGACTTTGGGCTGCTGGTCTTCTATGATTTTCCAATGTGTTATTTGGTTGGTTTTGCGGCTTTAATCCTAGCTATTTTTTGTGGGTTTGGTCATGTTTGGTTTGTAATTTCGGTTTAGTTAGTCTGCAAGCGGTTTGTATTGTATTCATTTTATTCTTGCTGCGTCTTTTTTCGATAGAGCTGAATTAGTTCTAGACTTGTATAGTTTTCGTTTCTTGTCGTGGTTGGTTTTATATTCAGCTCTATCATATGGTTGTAACTTGTTATGTTTGTAATATAAGTACCCTTTATTCAAAAAAAAAACAAAGATGTCATTAGAAATTTTGAGAGAATGCCATTGGCATCCTTCCATTCATCTCTAAACGATTTGTATGAACACCTGACGAAGAACCCATCTGTTTTGAAGTCGTGCAACTTATTCCAGCCACCAATCAATATCCGATTATTTTGAGTATCCTCAAAGTATGTGATAGATGTTGCGACTCTCCTTATAAAATTGAGAAGGAAGCGAACGTCATTACTAGTTGGCGCTCGATGGATTTACTCTGGTACAAGATATAATCTCAAAGTAAACACGCATGCGCATTTAGTTGAAGTTCATTAGGGAAAGCCTCATATGATGAAGAATCTTACAAGAATAAGTAATGAATGGGGAACTCATCTAATCATTCAATGTTTGTTTTCATGCTGTCATACAGTCATAGCCCTGCATGTATAGGAATATGCATTTTGTCCAAATGTTTGGTCCAGATGTGTGCTATAAATCCTAAGTTGGAAATCCTTGTTAGGATTTCAGTATACTTTAACAATATCCAATTGTGAAACCCTAGATCCAAATATGTAACTCATGTTGATTTAATTGAGAACAAAACAGAAATAGATTAGCGGAAGCGTACCTGAATCCGTAGTTAATCATGGTAATACTTGAATCCATATTTGGTTGCTAAGAAGAAGATATAATTTGGTTTGGGCTTCCAAATTGACACAAACCCTAGATTTGAAATCAGCTCTCTGTAGAAGAGGTTAGAGAGTTGCTAAGGCTTGTGTAATTCGGGGACCATAACCCTTTATTTATAGAGTTGGCATTTTGTAATTCGGCCCTTCAACAAATTATAAAATGCCCCGATATTTACACATTAGGCCCATGATAACTTAAACTTTAAGCCTATTAATTCTAATCCAAAATTAGATCACTTTAATTAGGCTTTACACCAAAATAGCACAACACATTTTATTTTACATATGTGACCCAATTGTCGAAATATTCCAACAATCTCCCCCGGGGCCACATATGAAATAACCTTAAAATGTGTTTAACTTTGTGAGCTCCAAAATTTGCTATTTATAACATATGGTGTATCTGAAACAATCTCGTCCATTAATTGTGTTGACAAAGGATCAAAGATGCATTCGTTACATTTATCGTAACTAAACCCATCAATGGTCACATATATCAATACAATCAAACGAAATAGATCAATCATGGATGAGTAGCATGGAAATTATATGAAATGTGTTCTATACATGTCTATTTCCAACTGGTCCTTTTTTAGTGAGATCAAATGTTTAATGTTTAAACAACCTGAGTGCAAAGAAAAATACATTACTTTATTTCTGATCAGAAAAAGAACTTGATATGCATATATCTGTAACTGAAGTATAGAGCAATGAGTCATATGACAATACTGAATACAAACTCCCCCTGAACCAAAATATCCTTACATAAAAGTTATACCAATTGAGCTACATGCTCATGAAAGACCTTAGGTGATAACCTTTTGGTAAGCAGATCCGCCATAATGGAGTTTGTCTAAATGTGCTCTATGAATTACAATATATTTTGCACTCTTCCCTTATTGGAAAATAATATATTCTTTACTGTCACAATATTACTTGGTCTTTCAATTCTTTATCTATAACTGGAGTCTTGTGACAAAATTTCATTATTATTTTCCATATTTGGATGTCTTATAATTAACCAAAGATGATATTTTCAAAATGGCGAAAAACTGTAAGTGCCTAAATGACACTTTTCCCTTATATAGTTTCACCCATAAAATATATTATCATTGCTAGAAGTGGATCTTTTACAGTAATGACATCCAAAATGTCTGGATCGTAATTCTTTATGATCTCCACCCGATCCGATCTTTTATCTATGAGCATATAATCTTTTATCTTGTCTTTTAAAGATATATCATATATATCATAACCATTTTGGGTACTAAATCATTATCCACTTTTAATATCAGTAATGTATCTGCCAAATAATACACGCATATCCATATGTGTATATACATTAGTATGCATTAGAATTCAAATTACAAATGCATGAGAAATCTTTTGCATTTCTTTAATTTCAAGGATGGTAGCATTTATCTGTTTGGTAAAAGAAAAACAATTGAATCGCAGTTTACGTACCAAATCTTTTAAGCGTTTATCTTCCTAATTCTTTTGTAATAATCCAAAAATCACCCCATGAACAATAATGGTGTATTTGAATCCCAAATACAAAAGACTAATCCATAAATGAGTTTCTTAAGTAGTTTCACCAATGTCTCCATTGAGAAACATAACTTTAATCTCCGTCAGATAATGCTCAAAAGTACAAAATGTAGTAAGCTCCAAAGCGATCGATTCTAAAGAATCGTTTACTAAGTCCAAAATGAAACATTCTTTAAAAGAAAATAAAATTTCCTTTGAATAATAGTGATTTAAATAAAAGTGCCTTATAAAATTCAATATTACCCACTTGATCCCTTTTGGCTTTGAATAGTTATTCATAACCAATGATCTTATTACTTAAGTTAGAGGGAGATTTCAAACTTTATTATCCATACAGATTTATGCTATATGTTAATTTCTTAAATCCACATTTTAAATTAGTACCTTACATGGATTGATGTAATTCCATAGCGCATCATCTTTATCAATCCATTATTTATCTTTATGAAGAAATACTACATAATAATCTGAAATAGCATTTCTTCCCATTTAGGTGGATTTCCTTAGCGATCTTGCATTTTGAGGTTGTTGAGTTTTTTTATTGAATTAGTATCCTTAGCTTAAAGAAAAATTATCTTCAACATCGTCTTATTATGGTTCTTAATTTACTTCTTCTTAATAAAAGAAAACAAATCTTAAACTTTAAGCGAAGAAGCAACCGCATACGGAGAGCTGATTTCAAATCTATGGTTTGTGTCAATTTCGAAGCCCAAACCAAATTATATCTTCTTCTTAGCAACCAAATATGGATTCAGGGTATTGCCATGATTAACTACAGATTCGGGTATGCTTCCGCTAATCTATTTCTGTTTTGTTCTCAATTAAATCAATATGAGTTACATATTTGGATCTAGGGTTTCACAATTGATTGTTAAAGTATACTGAAATCCTAACAAGTGGTCTTAGAGCGAGGTTAGAGAGTTGCTAAGGCTTGTGTAATTCGGGGACCATAACCCTTTATTTATAGAGTTGGCATTTTGTAATTCGGCCCTTCAACAAATTATAAAATGCCCCGGTATCTACACATTAGGCCTATGATAACTTAAACTTTAAGCCTATTAATTCTAATCCAAAATTAAATCACTTTAATTAGGCTTTACACCAAAATAGCAAAACACATTTTATTTTACATATGTGACCCAATTGTCGAAATATTCCAACAGTCCTCGCTCGCTCAATATGCTTGATCGAACCTGTAATAGAGGAGTGTCCAAGTTTAAATTCAAAAGACTTCTCAAATCATATGAAGTTAAAACGAGCGAAGAAGAAATATAGAAGGAGAAGGGTAGGTCTTTTATATGGGACAAGACTTCGGGTCGGTGTGACTGTTGCTTTCACCCTGATCCTGGGAAAGAACCTAGGTTGGAATCAATATGGAGGACATTTTCAATTTAAGATCGTGAATTTTAGGGGAGAGAGAACCAGTCCATGCACATTTTTAGTCATATGCACTGACAAAGTTAACCATGCCTAATAATGACATGATTGCTACTCAATGCATTAAGAGATGGAAATCAAGGATGCCCACTCTAATACTAAACTGTGCATGATCAGTATTAAATTTTTATATTCAATAAAAATTGAATAACTCACCTGAGGACATTGGAGGGAGACTCAATGCAGATTGTCAAATATTCGTAATATAGAGTGCTTAGCTAAATGGAGCTGAGCAAGGATAAAAAAAACCGAGAAGATTTATTCAGACATTTGTACATTAATAAAAGCCAACTAAGAGTCGTGTTGATTTCAAAGGACATAATGATTCCCCAAATAAATTCCTGAGGAGACATTAACTATTCCAAATGTAGAAATAACATCTTTTTAAACTATAAAACTCGATATAGGTTGAAGCACATCATGTTCACATAAGACGTACTTTAATGAGCAAAATGTTACCTAGACCTTCGACCTAGCTACTTCCAACCATTTCGATTAGTATAGCCCAACTAATATTGGTTAAAAACCTGTAATGACAATCCATACCCTTAGATAACACAAGATGATGATTAAATAAACCCAAAAGAATGATGATATGGAGTTCTTAGACTTTAAGTCAAAGAGCTTCTAAATTTTCGGTTGGGCATTCTTCCCAAAGTTTGGATTGTCTAACCTGTCATCTATCTACCATCAAATTACATTAGTTTGGCTTGGCTCAATTGAGCTTGGTTTATCTCATATTGAACGACGTAAAAGTTTAAAAACTTCTAAAGTTCTGGACTAAAAGAAAAAGTGGAGATAATGCTAGATAACCAAGATAAATTGGTTCAAATCGACATATAGCCAGATCAAATCTGGATCGGTGTCGACCCAGATCGAACAATCTAAATCCCTAACCATACCTGATCCAACCAAAGCTGTAAAACATGGCTCTCTCACTTCCTCAGCTACTTCAGCTGCCTCTTCTAACTCCGCTTTGCATCTTGCAAATCCTAGGCGACCTTGATCAATAAATAAGAAGTGCATAGGTAGAAAAGGGACTTTGGAACTTTAGGTAAATCATATTTTTTTGTACTAATCTGAGTCTATGTTGTAATAAACCCCATGTAATCTCAAAATTGAAGGTTAAACAGTGACATTATGAAAAGTGAGTGTTATCTCTTTATAGCCAACTAACTATAAACGTTCTCGTGTGATTTTCATTGCTTTTATCCATTTTCTATTTGGAAATCCTCTCAAATCTCTTCTACAAACCATCCCATGTGCGTTAGTGTTATTTTTGGCATTAACAATTTGTAATGCCATAGAATCAGTAACTCACTGGCATATGGTCTGTCGCGCCGTAGAATGAGTTGAATGTATGTGTGTGTGTGTTTGTACAAGTATATGAACTGTGTATTTTATTAGTGATGAAAAAATGTTTTATACCGTGTTGATTGGTCTATTGAGTGTTTTATGAATTCTATACAGTACAGATGGTTCAACCTAGTTGATAGTGTTTTCTATATACTCAAACAAGGTTAACCAACACAATATTACTTTGATAATTGGGTAAATGAAATAAATTTTACATAGCTTATATTTTATATATAAAAGAATGATTTTCAAAAATAATTAAAGTTATTCTAGTTGTGATTCTTTGCTAAGGAAGATTTATTTTATTTATCATCATTTGTTAGCTGATTAATTAGCTTGGCTAGTTTACGAGCATCTATTAGTTGATTTAATTTATATAAAACTAACTTCAAACACCTTATGGATTCATTTCATTTCATGATTGTAGTGAGTTCATTATAAAATGAGTAAGGTAACAAATTTAATTGTGAAATGATTTACTGTAAGTAAGGAAGCTAAAGAATAATTCAACAAATTTAGTTTATATGTGTTATTTATAAAATAAAGGGAACATTGATATTTTTAATTCCTTTTCTTTTGAAAAAAAATTCGAATAACTTTAAGGAAAGTTAATAGTAGTATTAACTAAATATATCCTAAATATTTCAAGATATTTTAAACATTTCTTTGGATTGGTTCGAGGAATGAGTTCTAACTATCTTTTGGTAAATATGAGCAATCTTCTAAGTGATGGTCAGATGTTTGCATAAGCAAATAGTATCTGGCACTTAGTATATTATTTCTTTTAACATTGTACATTTGAAACTAATTCAATTCGAATGCAATCCAAAGAAGTTTGAAATGGGTATTCAAAAACACTATACATGTCATAATTTACACAATATTGTTTTCAAAGGGAATTTCAATGTAGAAAAAGGTATTCTTAAGTCGATTAGTTGAGTATCTTGGAAAATAACTTAAAAATGGGTATGAGACATGTTCAGATTATAAGCACTTCCCTTGAGTATTATCCTCCTTAGTAAAGGAATATATGAACTATTTGGTAGTACCTAGTTCCTTAGTATCATTTTTGAGCTATTCGAGCTATATATATATATATATATATATATATATATATATATATATATATATATATATATATGAGGCAGGATCAATGGCACCCCAAATAGTAAGCACCCCTTTAGCCTCCCACTTTTCCACCACTCATTTCCCACTAACTCCCCTTCTCTCTCCTTCCACTAACTCTCTCACTTCCCACTCACTTTCTTTAATATAAATGAGAGGTGGAAATCAAGGGGCTTTTGGGGTGCTCCATTTTTGGGGTGCAACGGAACGCTTGCCTATATATATATATATATATATATATATATGTGTGTGTGTGTGTGTGTGTGTGTGTGTGTGTGTGAACATATTTTTAGCCAAATTTATATAAATTCTTTTGAAAGGGTTTAAAAATAAAATCGGTCCTTAGTAGGAACACGATTAAGAATGAATGCAGCTGTTTCAAGGGCATAACCCTAAAAGCCTATTGGAAGATCTGTATGACCTATCATTAATCGTGCCAATCTAATAAGGTGTGATTTCTCCTTTCGGACACACCATTCCATTGTGGTGTTTCAGGTGGAGTGAGTTGTGATATAATTCCATACTCCTTTACATAGTCATTAAATTTTTGGTTTAAATATTCTCCTCCTCGATCTGTTCGAAGAGTCTTTATGCTTTTCCAAGTTGGTTTTGAACTTCATTTTTGAATTCTTTGAACTTTTTAAAGGATTCTGTTTTGTGTTTCATAAATTACACATAACCATATCTACTGAAATCATCAGCAAATGTAATGAAATGATAAATTTGACCATTGGCAGATGTACTCATGGATCCACATACATCACTACGTATAAGGACTAATACGTCATGAAGACGTAACAAGATTCACACTTTTATACAGAAACAATATACATAAAGTGCATCATGCAGTACTTCAATGGAAAATAAAAATTAACATGATATGCTAAACTACCAAAACCCATGACTCTTGGATAGACATAACAATCGCTACCCCTATTCTCCCTTCCTTCAAGATAAACCCACAAATTATTTAACATTTACAATACAAGAAACCAAGCACACAAAATGAGCAATAACAAGCAACAAGAAACAACCTAGAAAAGGAAAACAACAATAAATAAAAGCTAGCAACAGTTAGCAACAAAAATGGAGTCTATACCAAACAGATATAGAAACCAATAATGTTCATAATGTACGCCAAGTTATAAACTCACACGAGCCCACTTCGCATCCGAGATGAACAAAATGCCTAAGTCGTGCTATTGCTTTCATGAATACAATACATGAAAGACCAATACATCTCTTGTTTAACATAGGAAAACATATGTGATATATTGGATCTTGATCCTTAAGACCCTCGGACAAATTCAGCAATCCAATCTTAATTTTCCTCTTGTTTCGTACAGAATTCGTTCTGCTAAGAAGAGAATTTTAATAATTAAATCACGATTAATTGATTACATCGATAAAACATGGATCGTAATATGTTTATATTGTAAGAGCACTCATATAAATATGAATGCTATATGTAACATATATAGAGAAATGTGATAATATGAAAAACTATTGTGTACAATAATGCAAGCACCAAAAAATTCACATGTCGATACACGAACGCATGTATGTATATATATATATATATATATATATATAATATGTATGTGTGTGCTAGTATGAAGCCGGTGCCCATCGAAATAACAAGAACATTGTTTTTAACAAATTTTTTACTATTATACATTGAGCGTTTGATAATTTGGACATTAGCAAAGTTATCTTACACAAAATATAAAATTAAAACTATATTGTGATATAAAATTAGTAAATATAAGCATAAATATAGCCTCGGTGCATTTGGAGAAAACTAAACCAATCAGCTTTTTGGTATACATCAATAAATAGTTAAAATCAAAAGAAAAAACCATATTATTATCTGTAAGATTTTGTAATTGTGGTATAGAAACAACAATTGATTCTATTTACTCCCGTATATTTGAAAATATTATTTATAACCCAGTGTCCATTATTTCACTTAATCATGAAATATTACCATTAACTCATCAGATGAGAAGCAACATGTTACCCAGTGCTCGAAATAATTAATGAATTGAACACTAGCACATTTATTGCATCTAGCTATCGTTGTAGTAAAGTTTGTTGGACACGAATATAATTAAGTCATATGTTAGTGATATAACATCAAATTAAATGGATCGTTTTCACATAGATGGACCTGATAGATAAGTGGTTTTCTAAGTTCACAAATGAGTTGTTATAAGGAAATAATTAGCAATTGGTAGTATATATACACCTCTATTCAATAGTACGAAGTGCATAAAACCGTATTTAATATATATTGAAATGTATTTTATTTGTATTTAATGTTTCTCTAAAGTGGCTACACTGTTATTGATGCAAATTAACAATGTGCATGCTATATTAAAGATTATGGAGCAGGGAGGGGTATATAAACATAACAGAGAAAACATCTCTTACATTATGAAGTTTTCTTTAGAATGCAAAGCTTACACAATTTTATTATACATGTTCCATACGTTTTTGTAGAAAAAAATTAAAAAAGGGATACCTAATATTCGATTAGATTAAATTGTAAGATAGAACATTGAAATGTGTGTAGCACTTAGGAAAGATATGCAAGATAATATGTAAGAAGTAGGCTGGCTTCAGTATAAAGCAAAATCGAATTCATCTCTTGTCAATGTAGTAATTACCCAATCAATTTTTTTAACACTTCTGTATCAAATAAGTTATGTAGCAAATGCATTGAATCATCTTAATCAATAATATGTTCATTAAGTATATAGATGATAGATAAACTTAAAAAGTTTAAAGCAAGTTGTGCCTTGGCATGGCTGTGCAGATAGGAAGATTGGAAGTTACTGCCTTTTGGCTTATGTAATGTAGTTTGTTGCAGAACCTTGTTTTGTTTACTAGCTATGTATTATGTATCTTGTAACTGTAACCCTGCGTAGGTAGGAAATTGTAGTCTAGTCATAGGATTAACTCGAGCTCTCTAAGCTAGGGAAGTAGCAGTGGTTGCTCCACTATAAAAACATTGTGGACGGTCCACTCTAAAAACCTCTTGTGTTGGACGGACCACCTTAAAAACCGAAATACTTATTAGATAGTCCGTCTAACCCTTGTAATAATGTTATTATTTGTTATAATAAAAAAAATTTGTGGTCACTTAAAAAATCGGTTGGTTCTGCAAAAAATAATAATAAAGCAGGTTGTGAAATAGCAATTAGAGCAAGCTATTGCATAGTAATTACGGTTCTTTACATATGGGCATGAATATTTTCGTTCCGAAATGACCAGTAATTAACTATTTTGCATTAATAACTTCATGAAATTTATATTAAAATAATAAAAGAAATATATACTTACAGGTCCGGTTTTAGGACTAGGTTAGCTAAGCAGCCGAAGAGGGCAACCCCCCTCTGGAGGGGCAACAGCTCGGGCGGACGAGGATGTGGTGGTTATTGTCAATAGATAATATATTTTGAAATAAAGCACCAACACTTCAATGCAATTGCAGCTATAGCTCAATTAGTTGTGTGTTATCCCACTTTTACTGAAGTAAGGCGATTGAGTCCCAGCATAGTCATAGTTTTTTGCACCTGTTTTGCAATATCCATGTCTAGTTGCCGCTTACACTTATTTTTTTAGGCCTATTTTTGGCAGCACAACCTGCACATTTTGCAGTGGCTTTGTTAATCTGTCTAGGGAAACCTTCCTCTCAAGTCGGCCGTGTATACTTAGCAGGACAGAAGAAAAAGATATAACGAGTAGGTCTTGTAATAAAGAAAGATCCAATTCAATTCTCTGCACCATTTGATTACCGTATTGGATAGTTTATTTAGCTTTTTGCATTAATGCTACTTGTTACATATATCTCTACTTAAGATACATCGTGTAAACTTGTCATACTTGTCTTAAGTTTGAAGCAATAATTTTCAAACTTGGATCAATTACTCAGTGTGGTAATTAATTTATCTGAACTTACTAAATTCCACTTTTTGGTTTGTTTACTAAAATGTGAACATTTTTTTGAATTTGTAACACTTTGTAAATTTTAGTTTAATAATATTTACAAAATTGTATCCTAGATATTAAATAGAATAATGTAAGGGGATTAGGAGATGAGATGTGATAAATATTATGGCTTGGCCTTAAAAAATGAATTAGACTTCGAATTAGAAGAGGGTTCATGAGAAGGGTAAAATAGGAATAGCCTTCCATTCCTTAAACACACCTCTTTTATTCAGTTTGTGACACCCCACATCCCTTAATGTCGCCATATAAGGATGCATTAAGTTCTGTGAAGCGCATTAAGTATATAGTAATAGAATTTCACAAGACATGATAATGCAGTGGAAATAGAAATTTTATTATAGCATAAAAATCATTGTTTCAAATACCAGGTACAACATCATATCACTTATCTCACTTCTCAAATTCCAAAAACAGGAGATAAAACCCACTGTCTTATGAAACCTATTATCAGAGTACAAAATAGCAAAAGCATATCCCTCTCCCATAGCCATGTCAAAGTTGAGCAAAAGTCGATGCAATACATATAGAGTCGGAAAATCCAAGAATCCAAGCTGAATATCACGGTCACTGTTGATCACTACCCTGAGAACCTGAGGGGGGGGGGAAGAGACAGAGAGAAAAACAAAATAGGTCAAACATAAAGTCTGGCGAGTTCCAGTGATTTTCAGTATATGCATGAAATAGAGGTATCAAGACAGATAAATAAGACTAGATAAGAAAGTACAGTAGCATATAAGTACAAGGTAAACAAGACAACAAGATAAAACAAGGATCGAGTAAGCTTCTCATTTATATCCCAAGAATTAGTTTTCTTTGCACGAATACTAGTATATCAGGATTAGGTGTTACCCTAATTACTACCCATGTGATCGGCTCCCTACTACGTGAATACCCTATGCCAGCCCCACAGTAGGGTGTATCACTCCCTAGAGCGGCAACTTATAGGACACATACCTATTTACTGGTGTTACATCATCTTAGTTTCCCAAATTGGACCCATGCAGGCTCATGACTCCGCCGAAACGCACCTGTACCCGCCTTCTTCTTTTGAACCTTTTACTATCCAAATCAGTAAAGCGTGCCTTGGCCCCTACCAAGTGTGAGTCCCCCTAACAAGATACCAACAAGGATACTGATTGATATGGGTTCCGCATAGCAAGATTGTCATAAGCCAAACCCCCTAAGCTTGTGCCCCCAAGTAACTAGGATTCAAGAGTCTCAAAGCCCGATACAACAACAGAACGAGGGACTTCTTTGCTTATTAATTATACGGTTTAACTTAGCAGGTTTAAGTTCATCAATAAACATGGTTTTAAAATGATATTTTTCTGTAGATGTTATTATGTGTACAACCCCTTCCCCCAAACAAGCACCTGCCCAGACGTACATATACATTATAGTAATTCGGTTTACTTAACTTAAATATGGTACTTATATTTTCATAACATGTTCTTTACTTAATCTCTGTATTAAGTCTAATCTAACATGTTTACATATTTGCATATTCTTCCATTTGATTATATTCCCAAATTATAGTCAAAAGTCCTCAATTTATAATATTCCCCAAATTCTCCTTTTTCAATGTCACTTCATATTATCCCAAATTCAATTATATGCATTCTTAAATCGGAAATGGCCTAGGCTCTCTATGGCCTAGTCACAGCGTAAATAAAAAGAGAAAAGAGAAGGAGAAGAACATAATCAAATCAAACTGTATATAATAGGCATATAAACAAGACTGTAAATAAATTAAACAGCGGAATTGGGATAAGGAAGATATATATATATATATATATATATATATATGAACATAAAATTGATTAATCAATTGATAGTAAAAGAATATATATTACTGTAAAAACTGTAAAGATGAATAATAGTAAAGAACAGTATAGAAAATAACTTATAAGTATTGTATGTTCTAGATCCAAATTTATTTTCCTTCATAATCTTTCTAGATATCAGATCTGAAAATAACTTGAGCTCACAGTGTAAGGAATCATATTCAGAAATATTCTTTGAAGAAGAGTTGTTGTTGATTGCAGATCTTGAATTATCTTTGTTAATCTATCTCTAAGTGGCATCTCTCCATTTTTCTTAATTTATTTTAGAGCATAGTCATGGAGGAAGAGAGGGCTGAAGAGAGTTTGTGTGTAGAGAAATGAGAGAGAGTGTCACCCTATTTATCGATTAATTGAGCTAATTCTTAACTATTAGATTTTAGGTTATTAAATCTAACCATACAACTCAACCAATGAACCTAATATATAAAAACAGTCCAAATACATCAAGATTAACCCAGCCTTCATGTATCTAGGTCGACTCCCTACCTATCGGGTTGACCCATGGGTCGACCCCCCTTAAACATGGGTTGACCGAGGTATAGGGTGGGTCTCTCGGTTACCATTGGTTTCTGCACTCATTTTATTTGAATCAATTTGTATATAATGTGTGTATATGCAAACTTCTCAAGTCCAATAAAGTTCAACATACCAAGATAGCTATGTTAACTAATCAATTTGAGCTATTTAAAATGAATCAGAATGAATCTGTCCCCGATATATACTACAGATTTCAGGAAGTCGTAAATTCATTAATGGATTTGGGAAAAACTTATTCTGAGGAGGATCAAGTCAGTAAAATTCTCAATTCACTAACTCCGGAATAGGATCAAAAAACATTGGCAACTGAAGAGGCAAATAATGTTAGTGAAATGAAGATTGAGAAGTTAATAGAAAATTTGATGTCGTTCGAAGTTCAGTTACACAAAGGAAAGGAGATAAGTCGAAAAAAAAGAAATCTATAGCATTCAAAGCAACAACTGACGATTCTGATTCAAGTAGTGAGGATGATGAAGAAATTGCCTTAATGGCAAGGAATTTTAGAAAGTGTCTGAGATATAAGAGTAGGAATAATTTCCAGAAAAACAATTAAGGATATTCAGGAAGAAATGATGATAGATGTTACAATTGCAACAGACCAGGTAATATAAAGAGAATGTGTCCATATCCAAATAAATTAAATCAACAAACAGATAATAACAATTCGTCAAAGAAAAGGAAAAGAGCATATGCAGCAACTGTAACGACCAGTGTTTTTGGCCGTCGAATATTTAATTCAATTTATTTATTTTAAATATTATATTTGGGAATATAATGGGTTTTAATATTTAATTCATTATTTAAAACGATGTTTGAACGTTATATAATTTATATATTATAAATCGAGCTTGAAAATGACGTGCAGTTCGTAAATTCGAATTTTGAACTTCAACTGAGAATATAGGATTCGATATAAGTCGGATTTCTGTGAAACAAGACACGTTGGGACGAAAATTTTCATATAAAAGAGAAAAATTCAGATTCCGTGTTATAAATTGATAGTTATGGCCAAATCAAATTTTGAGAAAAACACTATGGAAATCATTATCGGCCGTTAAAATGGCCATTTTGCCAACGAACTCTGTTTTCGATGAAATTAGTTTCATTGGAACCGTATCATCAAATTATTGTCAGAAAATCAAACCGTGTGACAAACCGATGTCGTATGTGGCCACGGCACCCGTAAATGCCCATATAATTTTATAGCACGTAGTTAAATTAATCGAGAGATATTTGAGTGTAACTTGAGCAAACGATCAAATTAGGCCACGAAACCAGTTCCGTTTGGTTCGTATCGTCGATTAGAGTCAGGATAGGTATATAGTTTGCTATTTTTGGAGACCAGATAATTTGGCATTAAAAAGGGTATTTGGCACGTGGTAAAAATAGCCTACCGGGGAAACAGTCTCAGAATGCGACGAAACTAGTGTCGTTGGGTTCGTATCAACAATTTATTATAAGATTTCAAAGTTTCGAGTTGATTTGATTTATCTGGTGATCGTGGAAAAATTAAACGCGTGTTCATTTCTGGTTTTATAAAGAAAAAATTTTCATACGACCTAGGATTTCGATGAAACTTGTCCCATTGGGTCCGGAATATATTTTTATATTAAGATTAGCTTTTCTATCAGTAATCAGAAATCGATTGTGGTGGTTTTTATCAACTACTTCACCGCGAAGTTTCACTAATAATATTATATTATAAAATGGACACTATAAATAGCATCTTAAAATGGTCCAACCCTAATTCTAACAGACCTTCAATGCGCCGCCACCCATTATGAACGAATGATTCTAATTCTCCAATTCTTCTTCCACCTTAACTTCAAATCCACCGATTACTAAAGGGAATTCCTACCTGGAAACCGATTCAGCTCAAAGGGCTTGACAAAGGGGCCGGCTATGATTCATTTT
Source organism: Allium sativum (assembly GCA_030737875.1). NCBI lineage: Eukaryota > Viridiplantae > Streptophyta > Magnoliopsida > Asparagales > Amaryllidaceae > Allium > Allium sativum. The sequence goes on from CM060912.1 coordinate 615,756,529, forward strand.
CACGATCGTATATGCCAGGATTCGGAGCTGAAGTGTCAGGGTTCGGGGTGTTCTTAGGGGCGGAGGAGGCGTTCGAGCTTCATGGTATGAGGTGCGTTGGTTGAGCAAGTGAAGGGGGTCACGCTGGTGGTTTCAGATGAACGTCAGGAGCGACGGTAGGATGTGTTGGCGGTGGTGTGATTATTGAAGTGTGGGAGGGCAAGCAGTTCTTGTTTGTGAAGGGTTCAAAAGATGAAGTGATATACGGTAGTGAAGGGAGGGATACGTGAAGAGCAGTAACAAAAAGGAACAACGCAGTGGGAGTAAAATGGCAACAGGTTGGATGAACAACAACAAAGGGGGATTGATGGGTTTTTCTTTCCTGGAAACGTGAAGATGGCAATCACGTTGAGAACAATAGTGAAGGGAGGAGTTCCTATATCCTGGAACAACCACAAATATGAAGTAGAGTGGCGTGATGTTTGTAGCAAGAAGGATATGAGAAGAAGTAAAACCGTCGGTCCTTAATCTATGTAAGAAAGTGATAAGTAACTAAATTAATGAGCGATTAGTTAATTAAATTTCTCTAATATAAGTCAGGGACTAATCTTAATTAAAATTTTGTGCAGGCCAGCAGGCGTGAGAACGATGGAACAAAAAGTTCAGCCCGTAATTTTAGTTTAAGTAAATAAGTTATTAGCTTTGGTAATTGAAAGTTAATCAACGTTATTAAGTTATAATTAAGGAATTTGGTAGATTAATTTAAAACATAAATTTAAACGATTTCTAACTTGTGCAGAATCACGGGATCAGCGTATTCGAAGAAGAGTAAACAAATGAGGAAGCAGAAATGTATCGGCCTATGAACGTTATTAAAAGTAATTAACGATAATAATTAGTTAAATTTAAAAGCTAATTAGTTTTAAAATTTAATCGTATAATTATAACAATGATAATTGATGTGTATGTTATCAGAATTGGTACAGACAAGGAGCAATGGAACAGTGGAATAAATCTTTACAAAGCTGGAGGCAGCAGAGATTTTAAGTTAAATTAAACGCTGTTTAATTTAACTAAAAACCCGACCGTTCAATGCCAAATGAAATTCGGTGAGTTAAACTCACTCAGTTTCCCATTTTATATTTTATATAAATTGGGTAATTTTTATGTTATGTGCTTTGCTTGTCAATGATTGACTGTTTTGCTAGTTATACATCTACTGGTTGATTTAACCGATGGAATTAAACTGTGTTTAATTTCAGTGAAATATAAAATCGTTATTTTAACGATTTGTTCCGATAGAGGTAACTTACCTCATCGGTCACGTTTACCAAGATAAACGTGTTTGGATTGTTTGAATTGTTTGAATTGCTTGTGAATTGGTTGATGTTAAATGGTTGTCATTTATTTCAGTTAAATGAAATTGAACTGATATGATTGGGGCTAACCATGGTGATTTCAGGGAAGAACAGGTTGGAGGGATCCAACCGGATTTCTCAAATGTATTATTTATTTTCATATATGAACTGCCCTGTTTGTAGTGTTTGATTGATTGTGGATTTTTGAATATTCAACATCTGTGCGGTTTAACCAGTGGGTGGTATGGGTTGAGTATTTGGCAATATATGGCCTATAAAATCAACCGCTTTACAAATATAGATTCACCGTCAGGTGAATCGATAGAGATGAAGTTATAAAATTTATTTTATAACTGAAGTTAGATTTTGAAATATATTGTTTCGAATAAAAGTTATTAAAGAGAATTAAACAAATATTTTATTTATTTAAGACTTCGATCTATTTTTAAGTTATTTTATAAAAAAAAATCTGATGTTAATCAAACTTGCAAGTATGGAAATGAAAATGAATCGAGTGGTTAAACTTTGGAAATTGTTTTGTAAAGAAGAAATTTTATGGAATTTATTAAAGTTAATTATATTTTTAATTAATTTAAAGTGAGGATTAATTAGAATCGGTTAACGAGGGAATCGAGTTTTGAGTTAAGGTAATCGACTGTTTTGATTTGAAATGGATTATCAAATTGATGTATTTCGATAAAATAGTTTTAAACAATATTGTTTAAATTTTAATAAGTGGTTTAAAAAGGGAATTTGGATAAAATGGGCTTAAAGATAAGTCAGGATTATATAAAAGAAGTTTGAGGTATTATATCGTAAATTTTGAATTAACGTTACCAGATATTTTGATTGAGTAAAAGAAGGAATTAAAATAAGTTTTCCAAAGTAGGAATAGTTGAATATATTTGAAAGGAGATTGGAAAAGGTGAATTGGGCTAAAGTAATGGCTCATAGGGTCGTATAACCAAACCAGAGTTAAATGGAAATTGTTTTGAGATATGAATGGAATATTGGGTTTTGATTACAACTGATATTTATCTGAGGATGTGAATGTTGTTGATCAAGGTCTGAGAGGTAATTAAAATACCCCAACTTGAGCAACATCGGGATTATCTGAAGATGATATTAGTTGGTAATCGTAAAAGAGGTTAGTGATAGTTCATTATTCCCATTAGTGAAATAATGCAACGTTGGTGAGAATTTAGAGATTGTATAACGGGAGTTCCGAAGTAAAGGAAACTAATTGGAAGAAGATTTAAAGTTGGGGTTTATTTTAGACAAATAAGTATTAGTTATTATTTCGAGAATGGAATAACGATATTACGTAACGTAATTTACGAGAAATAAGTTGAATAGTTCTTCCAAGTTGAATAGTGAAGAAGGACGTAACAAATGTTTCGAAAAGCGAATTAAGTGAAAATGAAATATGGTCGTTTTGCTGATTATTATAAAGTATTGGTTTTGAAAACCTTATTATATAAGTAAGAATTCAAATATCGTAATTTTGAATATTAAAAGAGCTAGAAGTTTTAATTTAACAAATCGGTTTGTTAAAAGGCCAAGTGATGCTGAATGCTGAACCAGTGAACTCATTGGAGTGTCATGATTGAAACACTGTTTATTTTGATAGTTAAAACACCGACTATCAAACCTGTCCAATACGATTGTTGGTATGGAAAGACCGGGATCGAATTTATATTCGAAAACCATTCCGACCAACAAATACGTGGAGATATCAGAAGATGATCGACATGGTGCTGTGAAGACCGTGGAATTTCATAAACGGAAGAACCACTAATATTCTCTGCCTGGCAAGCAGGGATAAGCTGTGATTCTGTCGTGGTTGAAATCTACGGGTTGCAAGGACTTCTCGCTACTGATCCATGGGGTGATTCCTATATGAGATGCAGTAGGAGAGTGCCTTCGGTTCATCCTGTTCCTGGATGAACTGTATGGATGGATGTCTGACAGAGTATTTCCAAAGGGCCACGTATGTTGATTTCTTCAAACGTGCGATAGTTGTTGGCAGAGATTTGCCGTTCTCTTAGCTTCCAGCTAGAGTATTTTTGTGGACGTCAATTAGTGATATCTGACGGATCTGACGATGTGGCATTCAAAGTAAATGGCGACCAGATGTCAAGAGTTAATTCTGACCTCAAGCCTCATCAACTGGGAAATGACAAAAATCGGGCAGGTGGCATGGCTATGTGGGTCGCTCCCATTAGGGCGTATAATCACCTATCTAGAGGAAGTCCTATTTGTTTCTTAAATCTATGTTTCGATGCTGTCCCTTATCGGGAGACGGTTGCTGATCCCAACCGTCGGTGATATACATTCGATACACTCAAGCGAAATGAGTGGTCGGTCATGTGAGGGCTGGGTTGCAAGATGTTCTTGTTGAACCCAGTGTATTCATCTCTAGAGATACACTATCGGTAGGTGGTCCCATACCTTGTCATAGTCGGAATCCAATCTCCAATAAGCGCCCGCGGTTTTTGTTTGTATACTATATATGTGGAGCGTGAGATGCAAGCGTTCCACTAGATTGTTATTTACTTGTATTTAGACATTATTATAATATCAGACAAGATATTGGTTTCAAAACTGTTTTGGGTTATCGTAAGGTAAAAACCGTCCGTGTTTATGTGTGGATTTGGTCTTATGATTATCCTTTTCTTTTGGAAAGATTTTTGAACTTTAAAATCATGATTTGATGATTTCCCCTTATTACTGTGCGAGTTATCTCACTTTGGTCCACCAGACTGACCCGGTGTTTTGTAAATGCTCGGGTTAGCCCGGCGTGTACAGGTTCAGGTTATCGAATGCTGTGAAGTCCAGAGACAAGCTGGAGATGTTCAGGCGTATGATACTATATAGCTACTATTCCGCTGTGTGTTGTATATGGGAACAGGCTATTATAACTGTCCCATTGTATGATGTACTCTGATACTGTAAGTATTTTCGAAGCTCTCAATAAAGATTTATTTCTGTATTATATTTTGTTCCGCTGCGATGTGAGACTCTGTGTGGTGTTGCTTTCTTCTTCTTCTTCTATTCAATATTTCTACCTTATCTATTCTCACCCTCTAACTTCTTTCTATTAATGATCTGGAATGTTCGATGTCTGAATGGTCAACACGGTAGTTTGATGTTGATTTTCGGAGTCGAAAACCCCAGTTCGTTACAGTGGTATCAGAGCTGAAGGTTAAGTGATTACCTTGGCTCTGTGGCGTGACTCAGTAGAGATGGGGTTAGCAATACCCTAGATTGAGTTGAGAGTATATATACGAGTGAACGTATTTGTAGATTTTATAAAAATTATTTTATATTGTGGAGATTTATTGGTTGAGATGTTTATGAGTTCTGGTCGATCAGTTTGATCCACTGTATCGATAGGGGTTTCTAAACACTCAAGTACGATAAACCGACGCGGTATGTTTTGAAAGAGGGTAAACGAAATAATTTTACCCAAGTTATATTTTAATGTAAAAGGATATATATTGAAAATATTATGGTATATTGGATGTGTTAGTCGATTATAATTGAAATGGTTATATAAATAACCAATTGGAATTCGTATAATATAAAAGCAGATTTATTAAATCTGAAATTAAATCAGAATTGGAATTAAAATTCCCAAAAGAGGGAAAGGTGACTGCAAATGAACTTGGATTGAACATATAAGAATTCTAAATTCCTGGGAGATTTTAAATTGCTTACAAGCCTCGTGAATTTTATTTTGAAATAGATTGCAAAACGAAAGTGTTTAAAATTGGAATTTTGAAATGATATAGTATTGAACTCACTTTGATCGCTGGGAAATAACTCTGAGGATGCTGGCCACATCATCAGTGTTCATTTCCGAGTTCTAAGTGACGGATCACTACCAAAGATTTTGTTTTGAATTGCTTGAGGAAAAACAAGTTGTTTTAAATCTTGAAAAGGAATATTTGATTTTTGAAGGAGCTGAACTGTTTAAAAACTTCCAAGGAAATTGTTTGAACAAAGGCAAAAAATTGTAAATGGAAATTGTGAAAGCAAATATGAATTGAATTGAAACAAATTAATTAGAAATTGAATCGGGATATAATATATCAAGTAGGATCAGATTTTGGATTGTGAGACAGGAATCTGAAATGGTGTTGGACTGGTAAGTTAAGGGTTGAAATCGATAGTGGATGGAAGTTGAGTTAAGAATGGGATTTGGCATGGACGCGTGAAGGATTTGGTTTTGAGAATAAAATTGGGATTTGGTTGGGAATGCATTTGTATATGCTGACAGAATAGTAGATGGAAAGGATATAATGATATGCCCGACAAAAAGGTACACATTTATTTTTATATGGGTTTGGTGATTTATGAGCCTTTTTGGCAAGCCGCTTGGCTATTTTATTTTCTTTTGGATTAGAGAAGGCCTAGAAAGGCGAGCTGGAGTTGTGCCGATTGAGCCATACAGAGGAGGTGCTGGCGAAATTTTTCGAAAATTTAAGGTGTTAGAAAATTTTCGATATTTTTGAAAATATTTATATACGGTAATAAATCGGTTTCTGATTAAAGTAAATTGGATTTGGAATTTAACGGGATTTGTAACGTTCTTTCTTACCTTGGCAATTTCGAGGACGAAATTATTTTAAGGGGGGAAGAATGTAACGACCAGTGTTTTTGGCCATCAAATATTTATTTCAATTTATTTATTTTAAATATTATATTTGGGAATATAATGGGTTTTAATATTTAATTCATTATTTAAAACGATGTTTGAACGTTATATAATTTATATATTATAAATCGAGCTTGAAGATGGCGTGCAGTTCGTAAATTCGAATTTTGAACTTCAACTGAGAATACAGGATTCGATATAAGTCGGATTTCTGTGAAACAAGACACGTTGGGACCGTATTGACGAAAATTTTCATATGAAAGAGAAAAATTCAGATTCCATGTTATAAATTGATAGTTATGGCCAAATCAAATTTTGAGAAAAACACTATGGAAATCATTATCGGCCGTTAAAATGGCCATTTTGCCAATGAACTCTGTTTTCGATGAAATTAGTTTCATTGGAACCGCATCATCAAATTATTGTCAGAAAATCAAACCGCGTGACAAACCGATGTCGTATGTGGCCACGGCAGCCGTAAATGCCCATATAATTTTATAGCACGTAGTTAAATTAATCGAGAGATATTTGAGTGTAACTTGAGCAAACGATCAAATTAGGCCACGAAACCAGTTCCGTTGGGTTCGTATCGTCGATTAGAGTCAGGATAGGTATATAGTTTGCTATTTTTGGAGACCAGATAATTTGGCATTAAAAAGGGTATGGGGCACGTGGTAAAAATAGCCTACCGGGGAAACAGTCTCAGAATGCGACGAAACTGGTGTCGTTGGGTTCGTATCAACAAATTATTATAAGATTTCAAAGTTTCGAGTTGATTTGATTTATCTGGCGGTCGTGGAAAAATTAAACGCGTGTTCATTTCTGGTTTCATAAAGAAATTTTTTTCATACGACCTCGGATTTCGATGAAACTTGTCCCATTGGGTCCGGAATATATTTTTATACTAAGATTAGTTTTTCTATCAGTAATCAGAAATCGATTGTGGTGGTTTTTATCAACTACTTCACCGCGAAGTTTCACTAATAATATTATATTATAAAATGGACACTATAAATAGCATCTTAAAATGGTCCAACCCTAATTCTAACAGACCTTCAATGCGCCGCCACCCATTATGAACGAATGATTCTAATTCTCCAATTCTTCTTCCACCTTAACTTCAAATCCACCGATTACTAAAGGGAATTCCTACCTGGAAACCGATTCAGCTCAAAGGGCTTGACAAAGGGGGCCGGCTATGATTCATTTTCACGATCGTATATGCCAGGATTCGGAGCTGAAGTGTCAGGGTTCGGGGTGTTCTTAGGGGCGGAGGAGGCGTTCGAGCTTCATGGTATGAGGTGCGTTGGTTGAGCAAGTGAAGGGGGTCACGCTGGTGGTTTCAGATGAACGTCAGGAGCGACGGTAGGATGTGTTGGCGGTGGTGTGATTATTGAAGTGTGGGAGGGCAAGCAGTTCTTGTTTGTGAAGGGTTCAAAAGATGAAGTGATATACGGTAGTGAAGGGAGGGATACGTGAAGAGCAGTAACAAAAAGGAACAGCGCAGTGGGAGTAAAATGGCAACAGGTTGGATGAACAACAACAAAGGAGGATTGATGGGTTTTTCTTTCCTGGAAACGTGAAGATGGCAATCACGTTGAGAACAATAGTGAAGGGAGGAGTTCCTATATCCTGGAACAACCACAAATATGAAGTAGAGTGGCGTGATGTTTGTAGCAAGAAGGATATGAGAAGAAGTAAAACCGTCGGTCCTTAATCTATGTAAGAAAGTGATAAGTAACTAAATTAATGAGCGATTAGTTAATTAAATTTCTCTAATATAAGTCAGGGACTAATCTTAATTAAAATTTTGTGCAGGCCAGCAGGCGTAGAGAACGATGGAACAAAAAGTTCAGCCCATAATTTTAATTTAAGTAAATAAGTTATTAGCTTTGGTAAATGAAAGTTAATCAACGTTATTAAGTTATAATTAAGGAATTTGGTAGATTAGTTTAAAACATAAATTTAAACGATTTCTAACTTGTGCAGAATCACGGGATCAGCGTATTCGAAGAAGAGTAAACAAATGAGGAAGCAGAAATGTATCGGCCTATGAACGTTATTAAAAGTAATTAACGATAATAATTAGTTAAATTTAAAAGCTAATTAGTTTTAAAATTTAATCGTATAATTATAACAATGATAATTGATGTGTATGTTATCAGAATTGGTACAGACAAGGAGCAATGGAACAGTGGAATAAATCTTTACAAAGCTGGAGGCAGCAGAGATTTTAAGTTAAATTAAACGCTGTTTAATTTAACTAAAAACCCGACCGTTCAATGCCAAATGAAATTCGGTGAGTTAAACTCACTCAGTTTCCCATTTTATATTTTATATAAATTGGGTAATTTTTATGTTATGTGCTCTGCTTGTCAATGATTGACTGTTTTGCTAGTTATACATCTACTGGTTGATTTAACCGATGGAATTAAGCTGTGTTTAATTTCAGTGAAATATAAAATCGTTATTTTAACGATTTGTTCCGATAGAGGTAACTTACCTCATCGGTCACGTTTACCAAGATAAACGTGTTTGGATTGTTTGAATTGTTTGAATTGCTTGTGAATTGGTTGATGTTAAATGGTTGTCATTTATTTCAGTTAAATGAAATTGAACTGATATGATTGGGGCTAACCATGGTGATTTCAGGGAAGAACAGGTTGGAGGGATCCAACCGGATTCCTCAAATGTATTATTTATTTTCATATATGAACTGCCCTGTTTGTAGTGTTTGATTGATTGTGGATTTTTGAATATTCAACATCTGTGCGGTTTAACCAGTGGGTGGTATGGGTTGAGTATTTGGCAATATATGGCCTATAAAATCAACCGCTTTACAAATATAGATTCACCGTCAGGTGAATCGATAGAGATGAAGTTATAAAATTTATTTTATAACTGAAGTTAGATTTTGAAATATATTATTTCGAATAAAAGTTATTAAAGAGAATTAAACAAATATTTTATTTATTTAAGACTTCGATCTATTTTTAAGTTATTTTATAAAGAAAATTCTGATGTTAATCAAATTTGCAAGTATGGAAATGAAAATGAATTGAGTGGTTAAACTTTGGAAATTGTTTTGTAAAGAAGAAATTTTACGGAATTTATTTAAGTTAATTATATTTTTAATTAATTTAAAGTGAGGATTAATTAGAATCGGTTAACGAGGGAATCGAGTTTTGAGTTAAGGTAATCGACTGTTTTGATTTGAAATGGATTATCAAATTGATGTATTTCGATAAAATAGTTTTAAACAATGTTGTTTAAATTTTAAAAGGTGGTTTAAAAAGGGAATTTGGATAAAAAGGGCTTAAAGATAAGTCAGGATTATATAAAAGAAGTTTGAGGTATTATATTGTAAATTTTGAATTAACGTTACCAGATATTTTGATTGAGTAAAAGAAGGAATTAAAATAAGTTTTCCAAAGTAGGAATAGTTGAATATATTTGAAAGGAGATTGGAAAAGGTGAATTGGGCTAAAGTAATGGCTCATAGGGTTGTATAACCAAACCAGAGTTAAATGGAAATTGTTTTGAGATATGAATGGAATATTGGGTTTTGATTACAACTGATATTTATCTGAGGATGTGAACGTTGTTGATCAAGGTCTGAGAGGTAATTAAAATACCCCAACTTGAGCAACATCGGGATTATCTGAAGATGATATTAGTTGGTAATCGTAAAAGAGGTTAGTGATAGTTCATTATTCCCATTAGTGAAATAATGCAACGTTGGTGAGAATTTAGAGATTGTATAACGGGAGTTCCGAAGTAAAGGAAACTAATTGGAAGAAGATTTAAAGTTGGGGTTTATTTTAGACAAATAAGTATTAGTTATTATTTCGAGAATGGAATAACGATATTACGTAACGTAATTTACGAGAAATAAGTTGAATAGTTCTTCCAAGTTGAATAGTGAAGAAGGACGTAACAAATGTTTCGAAAAGCGAATTAAGTGAAAATGAAATATGGTCGTTTTGCTGATTATTATAAAGTATTGGTTTTGAAAACCTTATTATATAAGTAAGAATTCAAATATCGTAATTTTGAATATTAAAAGAGCTAGAAGTTTTAATTTAACAAATCGGTTTGTTAAAAGGCCAAGTGATGCTGAATGCTGAACCAGTGAACTCATTGGAGTGTCATGATTGAAACACTGTTTATTTTGATAGTTAAAACACCGACTATCAAACCTGTCCTATACGATTGTTGGTATGGAAAGACCGGGATCGAATTTATATTCGAAAACCATTCCGACCAACAAATATGTGAAGATATCAGAAGATGATCGACATGGTGCTGTGAAGACCGTGGAATTTCACAAACGGAAGATCCACTAATATTCTCTGCCTGGCAAGCAGGGATAAGCTGTGATTCTGTCGTGGTTGAAATCTACGGGTTGCAAGGACTTCTCGCTACTGATCCATGGGGTGATTCCTATATGAGATGCAGTAGGAGAGTGCCTTTGGTTCATCCTGTTCCTGGATGAACTGTATGGACGGATGTCTGACAGAGTATTTCCAAAGGGCCACGTACGTTGATTTCTTCAAACGTGCGATAGTTGTTGGCAGAGATTTGCCGTTCTCTTAGCTTCCAGCTAGAGTATTTTTGTGGACGTCAATTAGTGATATCTGAGGGATCTGACGATGTGGCATTCAAAGTAAATGGCGACCAGATGTCAAGAGTTAATTCTGACCTCAAGCCTCATCAACTGGGAAATGACAAAAATCGGGCAGGGAGCATGGCTATGTGGGTCGCTCCCATTAGGGTGTATAATCACCTATCTAGAGGAAGTCCTATTTGTTTCTTAAATCTATGTTTCGATGCTGTCCCTTATCGGGAGACGGTTGCTGATCCTAAACCTCAGTGATATACATTCGATACACTCAAGAGAAATGAGTGGTCGGTCATGTGAGGGCCGGGTTGCAAGATGTTCTTGTTGAACCCAGTGTATTCGTCTCTAGAGATACACTATCGGCAGGTGGTCCCATACCTTGTCATAGTCGGAATCCAATCTCCAATAAGCGCCCGCAGTTTTTGTTTGTATACTATATATGTGGAGCGTGAGATGCAAGCGTTCCACTAGATTGTTATTTACTTGTATTTAGACATTATTATAATATCAGACAAGATATTGGTTTCAAAACTGTTTTGGGTTATCGTAAGGTAAAAACCGTCCGTGTTTATGTGTGGATTTGGTCTTACGATTATCCTTTTCTTTTGGAAAGATTTTTGAACTTTAAAATCATGATTTGATGATTTCCCCTTATTACTGTGCGAGTTATCTCACTCTGGTCCACCAGACTGACCCGGTGTTTTGTAAATGCTCGGGTTAGCCCGGCGTGTACAGGTTCAGGTTATCGAATGCTGTGAAGTCCAGAGACGAGTTGGAGATGTTCAGGCGTATGATACTATATAGCTACTATTCCGCTGTGTGTTGTATATGGGAACAGGCTATTATAACTGTCCCATTGTATGATGTACTCTGATACTGTAAGTATTTTCGAAGCTCTCAATAAAGATTTATTTCTGTATTATATTTTGTTTCGCTGCGATGTGAGACTCTGTGTGGTGTTGCTTTCTTCTTCTTCTTCTATTCAATATTTCTACCTTATCTATTCTCACCCTCTAACTTCTTTCTATTAATGATCTGGAATGTTCGATGTCTGAATGGTCAACACGGTAGTTTGATGTTGATTTTAGGAGTCGAAAATTCCAGTTCGTTACAGCAACTTTAGATGATTCAGATTCATCATCAAGTGATGAATAGCTAGAAAAGGGAATTTTGAATATGAGCTTTACAACGATTCAAATTCAGAAAATATTGAAGAAACGGATCTAAAAACCAGGTATGCCTTAACTAATTTTTGACTAAATTGGTTGAAGGGATGTTTTTGGTTGCTTGCCTTGTTTGAATTTGAAATTTAAATTCTAAAATTCAAAATTGAACTTTAAAATTCAAATTTGAAATTTGAATTTAGATATTCAAAATAATAAAACAATAATATAATAAAAAATAATTTTGAATGTTTGTTAGGATTAAACATTATTTCAAGAGATAATAAATCTGAAAATATAAAATGTTAAAATAATAGTACAAAGTCAAAAAGCTACATGTCTTTTGAAAACATACATATATGTCGACGTACCAGAATCGACATGTCGACATATGTATCAGTAAATGAAATTCAAACTTTGAGTTTCAAAAGTTTAAACTTTTAAACTTTCCTCCATCTTTTCACCAACTCCCAAGGTCTAAAAAGGTGTCCTTATTTTCAAAAAAAGTTATGTCCATTCACTCTCTATTTATTTATCTATTCAATTCTATTCTTTCTACCTTTCATTCAAAATTCAAAACTACCTTCCTCATTCTATTCTCTTCAAACTCATCTCCAATGGTATCCTCAAGTACATCAAAAACAATGAGATTAATCAAAACCCTCAAAGCTCATCTCTACAATGATATGGAAGTTATTTAACCCTATATTGACTATGTTACTAATGGAAAAGTCAACATGTGAGCCTTCGCTATCTTTGAAGATTTTCCTTTTTATGATCTTCCTTCTCTTTTTGAACAAAATGGAGTTATAAGTTTGATTGACGCTCGGGATAACAATTTAGTATGTTAACCAAATCTCATCAAAATGTTTTATGCGAATTTGAATCGCCGATTTTACAATGGAAATGAAAATCAAGTTTGGAGTAGTGTAAAAGGCACTCAAATCATTTTGGATTGTGATATTTTTCGGAAATATTTTAAATTGTTAGAACACGGGCTCAGATTTTTCAGAATTTGAAATCAATAAAAAGGATTTGGAAACTTTTCAGCACATCTTTGAAAGCAACCAACATATATAATTTTCAATTTGTTTTTTTCTGCCCAAAAGCAAGAATCGTCAACCTCCTTCTTCAACATACTCTCGCTCCCCGTTCCGGAAATTTCAATAACCTTACCCTTAAGGTCCAAAAAGCTCTTTTTGCTTTCTTTGGTACTTATGGTATTAATTGGGCCAATGTAATTTTGAAAGAGTTTAAGCCCAAAGAAATGTCCACCAAGGAAAACACTCTCTATCATGGAGTTTATCTTACTCAGATTTTGAAGTATTTTGGAGTAGATATCAAAGGAGAGTAATTTGTGTCAAGAAAGGTTTTTAACTCGGGAAATATATCCCTTATGTAAATTCCAATTACTTTTAAGCCTTATGAAACTTTTGCCCAAAAACATGCTCGAATGGAACAAGAAGAAAATCCAATGGAAATCGACGAAGGAGAAGAATCCTCTTTGGAAAATGCAGAACATTCAACAACTAGTAGAACCATAACCAAAGAAACACTTGTCCAAAATCAAGTCAAGTTTACCAAGAACCAAAATAAGATCAAGAAGACTCTTACCCAAATGTCTTCTAAAATGAACAAGTTCTTTGGCAAAGTAGGAAGAAAACTTGGATTATCATCTTGTTCATCTTCATCTGCTGAAATCTAAGTTTGTTAGTTTAATTAATTAGTACTTTCTATCATTTTGAATGTATTTGTTTTCTAGTAGTAATGAATGATATTTATTTCTGTCAAATCAATCTTTAATTTACTGTAAAAACACATTAGAACTAAATAAATTAATATAATATATTAATAAATAACTCAAAGTTGTGTGAAAACTCAGTATACCCAAAAATTAAAAGGGGTATGCCGACATGTATAAATGGACATGTCGAAATATAACTGTCAGGAAATTCAAATTGTTTCAAATTTGAATTTTTAATTAGCTAACTTATGTCTCTTCGTTTTAAACGAATTCCGATCTCTATAAATACCCTTTTCTTCTAGAAAAAATTATTTTAAACTCTCTCCTTCTTTAATCATTCCTTATCAATATAATCAAATAATGGCCAATGTTATTCACAATTTAAGCGAAAATCTTGAAAAAACTCTCAATTCCATCAAGAATATCTTATTTATAATCCTTTGTAATCAGCACCATCTAGAATTAAGTCAAATTAAGATGGTAGAACAACAAGAAGAACACTTGAATGTCATTCGTTGGATGATCTCTTCTCTCTTCAGAGATGAAGATAATAACGTCACTGAGCACCACTCACCAAAGAAAATGAAGACTGGGAAGTCATCAAGAAGGATCCAATCTTCGGAGGAGATGGATGGGTGGAAGTTCCAAGAGATGTTTGAATATTGTTTGAAATTATAGGTATGATTTGTCTGAATTTGTTATTTTGACAAACTTATACATATTGTTTGGTTTGAAATGATTGTATCGGCTGAATGTAAATATTGAACAAATTGTTTGTAAATACTTTATTGACTTTCTTGTTTATACTCTTATTTCTTGATTATTTTCATGAAGTAAGGGGAGTTATTAATAGCATAGATTTAAGGGAAGTATAGTTTAGTATAGTTTAATATAGGATAGTATAATATAGCATAGTTTAGTTTTCTATAGGGTAGTTTTTGATAATGACAAAGAGGGAGAAATTATAAAATAGGATATAGTTAAGATAGGCATAGTTTAAGGGGGCGTCAGAAGAAATTCATGGTGAAAGGGGGAGTATTCAACGAATCAAATCATCATGTAATATCAGGTATGAATATTTTATAAACCAAGGTTGTCATCATCAAAAGGAGGAGATTATCGGAAAATGGAATTTTAATGACAACAACCTTGTTTCAATTAGTAACATTATTGATTATAAAATATATACTAACATCTTTGTCCAGAATATATATGTATACGCACGATATATATGCAAGATATAAATATTAAAGACTGTACAGTGTTAGATATTCAAGATATCAAGAAATTCAAGATCTCAAAGGAGATTTAAGACTCATGAGCATCAAGATATCAAGATTTCAAGATATTAAGATTTCAAGAGCTCAAGATTATCAAAGTAATAGAGTCTAGATTATATGTAAAACTTCGGTTAGCACTTTCAAATTCTGTTTTCCATATTACTTTTCAAATTATTTTCAAAATTATTTTCAAACTCCTTTTCTAAATGGTTTCAAATTATTAAGTTTTTACTTATGATTTCAAATATACATATATGTTTATAGTTTATAAAGTTTTATAATATATATGTGTTTATAATATATGTTTTGTAATCTTATATCATATAAATTTACAAATATGATTATATTATATATTACAATACTTTTATATGTTTTTACACTTTAGAAAATTCATTTGAAACACTAGTTTTGATTTAAGAATTTCTAGAAAATATATATTGGTTTTAACACTTGAAAATTGATTTTAAAAATTCAAAAAAAAAACATGTATATGTCGACATACATATTTGGACATGTCGACATATAATTGTCATTTTTTTTTCAAATGAAGTGTCTTTTCATATTTTGAAACACTTTAGAAACGTTGCAACCTTTCAAACTCTATAAATAGGGGTTAACTTCGAATTTTTCATCACTTTTTCATCTCCTTTTTCATCCCTTCTCTTACCACCATTACCATACTTCAATTTCTTGATTTCTACACTTATACTCGGCCGATTTCTACTCAATTTATATCCCGATTTGTAAATGAATATTTATTTTATTTCAGCACATGAATATTTTATTTATTCAGCACATGAACGTTTTATTCAACACATGAATATATTATTTTTATTCCACATCACAATCAATTATCTCAACACATCATAATCAAACAAGTCGTCCATGATCTGTGGACGACGGGGAACAGTTCATATATGCAGTTATAACATAAATAACTGTACAAAAATTATAGTGAGGAACAAACACAACATACGCCTCATTCCAATCCAGAGTATTCTTTTATTCAAATATTCTTTTCACAATTTCAAACCATATTAAGGTTTTCCAAACTAGTCGGGATTAGCGAACCTTACCAAAGTAATCATTTATTATATTTCCCAATCCCAACCTATTCATCCCATGGAGAAAAACTGGTAATACTCCATATCTAACACCACAGTGTTATCGGTAATTATTAATTACCATTTCATGTTCAAATCTAATTAAAGATTTAACTATCGCTTGGAGCAAAACTGGTGATACTCCATTCTCGGTCATTTTTCTGAATTGATAATTTTAATTATCACATTCACTTTTCAATCTAATTAAAGATTCATTAATACTCTTATTCAGTTTTAATCTTCCCAAAAATCAATATTAATGATTACTCAAAGCTAAGAAATTATTCTTATCTTTAACTGGGTTAAAGAACCAATGTCATTTAAAACACGGCTCACGATAAACCCAAAATCACGTTCCATCTGTCTATAACCGTAAATTAGTAAGAGAACAATTCCCTAAGTATTAATCCCGAAGGCCGAAACCAACATCAGATCAATACCCAGGAAACCATTCAACTTAGCTAATCTCCATTTAGTTTCTAATTTTCTTAACTCCATTGGGTTTAAGAACATTATTATTGAAGATACCATTCATGACAAACCCAAAATCATATTTGATATTAAATACAAGGCTCTGAATAGAAAATATATCGGCTTATATTCGATATCAAATTCTCAAATCAAAAAATATCGTATTGGAATAACGATATATATATATATATATATATATATATATCTTCCAAATTCCTCCACGACATCCGTATAATCACAGAATCCAATATCGAAATATTCTGAAGATAATTTCGATTCATATCCATTCCAATTCATATATTGGAAAATTCCGGTTATATTAAAACCGTTCACAAATCCAATTTATTTATTAAAAAATAATTGGATTATAATTCTAGTCAATAACTAGTTCATTTCGATAAAAATATATTTTTATCTTTTCAAATAAGGGATTTTCATCCCAATTCTTTCTAAATCATTTATTATGATTTTACCCAAATTATTAATATCTTTAATAGTTTTATCAAGGCCCGTACAGTCGATTTCCATAAACGGCTATCGAACTGCACTTACAGCGACTTTTTTCAAATTTGATTTGGACATAATTTCAAATCCAATCGTTAGATTTCAAATCTCTTATATTCATTGGAAAGCTTTTTTCGATGCAAACCCAACGGTTTTGGATTTAGGAGAATCCGACAGTAGGATCCCCTGTAATGTCAATTTGAAGTCAATGGTCGAAATTCGCGAACGGTCGTTGCGCGATGCGTTCTATTCAGGCCATATAATATATATTATATATATTTCATCGATTTCTATTTAAAACGTATTTTATAAATTCGTTTTAAAACGATTCTAACTTCATATTCGATTTTAAAACAAAATTGAATATTTTACATCATTAATATATAAATGGTAATATTTTCAAAATATTATATTTTGAAATCATTTCCTTTTCGATATTCATTATAAAATCAAATAAAATTGATATAAATATCCTTCGCGTCAAAATGGCGCATCTCTAATCAACTTGGCTTTATATATTTAAATATTTTCGTGTCCATCCCAAATCGGACATCAAAAATCATATTTTGATCTTTTACTGAATATTATTTTAAAATATTCCTTATTTTAAAATATTCGTTATTTTTAAAATATTACTTCTTTCTGAACTGGAATTAGACACAGTCAATCACCATATAATGTTGTTTATATGGATTTCATACAACACATATACTCAACAACCATGATAAAACAATCAACCACCATCCAGAGTGCATTCTACACTGTATAAGCATTAAATATAAATATTTAACGCTTACAACAGTCTGTCAACCTATCGATTGACATACAACTAAACAGTTGGGATTAGTGTACATCAAATATCATCCCAACACCCGTGTGAGGTTTCAATCCACGAACACTGAATATTATTTGTGCTGTTGGGCGATGTGTAAAATTTATCGTCCCAATCCACATCAGTCAAATGGGTGTACATAAACAAATCGTCCAATTTGTAAATAAATATTTATTTTATCCATGTACACGTTAAAAATTATATTTTTAACGATAGAATATTTATTTCAATACATGAATATTTTATTTTATTCAACACATGAATATTTTATTTTTTTCAACACATGAATATTTTTGTTTTCCATTAAAATCGTCAAAATACAAATTTTAAATTGGTTCTGATTTTCCGGGTTGTTACATAACTTCTTCTCTTCTCAATCTCTATAAAATACACTCTAATTGGAAGTGCTATTCAAGAGTTATAGGGCTATTGTAATCATTTGGGAATTGTTTGGGAAAGGGTTTGTTCCTTATAGCCCGGAAATCAAGCAAAGGGAGCGGTGTGAACCTTGTATCCGTGAAATCAAGGGTGGTGGAATCCGTGTTAACCTTATAGTCGTAAAATCAACGATGTTGTAAGATTGATACTAGTATTAATAAAACTTTGTGCAATCCAGCATTGCGTGGAACTGACGTAGGAGTAATTCGAACCAGTATAAAATCCGGTGTGTTCGTCCCTTTTCTGCATTTTATATTTACTTATATCTGTGTATGTGATTGTTTATGTGTTTGTGATCATTTCTGATGTGATAATCATTGTGTGCTTCATATAGTAATTCTAGTTAGTTAAAGATTTCTTATAAACACTATTAACACCCTCTACCTCTAGTGTTAATTCTTCCTAAAGATTCTTAATCCACATCCTTAACATTTTCTGGGTCAGATTTCAGGTCAATTCCGGGCGGGTTGTTACATTAACTTTTTCAGTAAAATCACGTTTTGTAATTTTTTAAGCAATACCAATTTGTAGTAATTGTTTCCATTAGTAATCTTTATTACCACTGTATGCACATAAAAATTATGAAATTTGGTTTCACTAAATTCCAATATCGTCCATGTCCAAATTTTCTTGGTTCAATAATAACATTTTCTAAAACTATACTACATTTGTTTGACTATAGTTGATTATAATGCAAACTTCGTATAACTGAGCATACATATGCTCTATTGAACAATATTTCATTCTAATACTTTAATTCAGTCTCAACTATAATCGCTCGATAGACATCATGTTATGATTTAACCATAATTAAAGTGGAGTGTCCATATTGAAGTTAAAGAGTATTCTCATGTTGAGATAACTGCGTAATATCACCGGTTCTGGATATGTTTTCTGGCCTTAGTTACCTCTAAGGGTCCCCGAATAAGTGATATATTCCACGGTTATACAATAATTATCAATTAATAAACTCTTAATGTCCAATATACATAGTAATACACTAGCCATTTGAGGAGCATTGTGTACTCTTTGTTATATTAAGTAAATGGATTGGTATATTACGAAAATAGTATAAAAGGTTATGTATTTTGGCCCATCGAAACATGAGCAAGAAGGTTTTTCAGACTAGGTACATTGTGAAATTATTAATGGTGGAGATGAATATTATTTAACTTTGCCAACCTATGCTCTTTGGTGCCTCAATGGACGTTGACTACGGAAGAAGCTATGTATTAACGGGAAATGCTAAAAAGAGTGAACGTGGACATCGTCCAGTTGTGTCGATTATTTTATCTAGTGGAAGATTACGAGATCAAAGAGGAAGATGCTGATAGTTACGATAATTATGGGTATAATTAGAAACGTATATGGTCTTTATGTAGGTCTACCAATAAATATTTTTGGATGCGGATAATGTCATATCCATATTCGTATCTTAAACCATTTTTGAGTATCAGATACCTACAATCGTAAAACGGACGGATATTGGATAATTATTCTATCCACTAACGATCGATAAACTAAAAAATATAAATGGAAGGTTTTAGTTTGATATAAACATTTTTCAATTTTATTTATTATTAAAGTGTTAAAAATAAATAAATATGAGAATAATAAATAGTTTTGAGCAGTTAATATGCATTTATTGCGCAAAACTTGAATTTCTTACTTAATTAAACAATAACTACTATCTTTAGTTATACTAAAATACACATAATTCAAATTATAATCATAAAAAAAATCAGATACATAATTTTTGGATGTGGATATCATAGTACCTACATTCATTTTTTTCGAATAGCGAATGTTTATCCAATTTTCGAATATAAATGTAGACAAATTTCGAATTTTTCGGGTATCCATTGATAACCTTATCATTATTTGAGTGGTTTCAGTAACAACGGCTAAATTAGATCCAGTTTTTTAGTAAAGAGATAAATACTAAAAGATAAAATATTTGTTTAGAGATATAGTAATTTAATTATCTAAATATTTTAGAAACCCTTTGCGTATCTATAAGTTGCTCCACAAAGATTGACTTCAAACTCCAAAATCATTTTCGACGTAACAATACTAAAACTTTGTATCCAATAAGATATGTTTTCGTTGTCCTATTTTCATTACTTTCCGATTTGTATAACACAAGAAAATATGCATAATTTTGCATTCAAATAATGACTACTCATTTATAATTAAATAAGTTAGTGGAAAGAGGAAGAAATGACAACGTGTGATGATAATCAGAAAGATTGTAGAGTTGCTATACTGTTTGGAGTATTCTTGGTCGCGCACACGCGCATGTGTGTATATATAATAGCATTTAAACCGTAACCGAGTAAGAATATGTAGTTGCTGGCAGCCGACTGCAGATAAAGGGGAGAAAGGAAGGGTGGTGGAAAATAGGCTGTTACCAGTTGAGAATGCTTAACTAGCATGGCATTAACAACAGCATGAACATGGCATTAATTTCGCTTCATTATATATTCATTTAATGCTGATACTGCAAACTTTGACCTACTGCTATATTAATGAACATGGAGCCCTGGATTTATTCTATGCAAATTCAACTTCTGCATTTGCTATATATTCTGGATTTCTGGTAGCGTGCTGATGCAGCAAACTTCTGCATGTGACACACAGCTCGGTGGAGCATACCAATCTTGTATACGCTTCCTGAAGATAACCAAAAAAAAACATGGCGTGATCAAAAATACTTTTATATGCCTGCGACGCTACTTTTGCCCGTCATCTTTAGTCAACACCAACCCAAGTGGGGCTATCAAATTAGAAACACATCGTGTTCAAAACCTGTCAGGCTTCGGATAATATCAGTTCTAACTTTTTTTTTTTCCTTTAACGTTTAGACCTGGATGTAAATTACACACAACGATCTACTTGCATATCTTTTGCTGCTTTGTTACTGGTTAGCAGATTGGTGAGATACTATGGAGGGGATAGAAGAAAAGATAGAGCAAACGAGGTAGAAAATTAAAGGGTTTAACTGCAATTCTTCTATACCCAATTCCCCTATCCTTCATGTCCCCTCCAATCAAATCTCTCCATTTCGGTTTTTTTACATTTAAGTCTCCGGACAATTAAAGGGTTTAACTGCAAAAAGCGAAAATCAAGGGGCTGTGATTGATTGGGGACACCGGGCACATACAATTTCGGCACAGAAAAATTCATCCGCCATGGTTGTGTGAATTGTTTTCCATTTTCCGTGATGTCTCGAAATGCACAAAAAATAAAAATAAAAATGTTACTTTATGTTTTGTGTTAATCATGTTTTTTTAGGACCGGCCCTGAAATCCGCCAAATAATCTGAGACCCTAGACAGATCTAGACATTAGAGGCTCATGGCTATCGGAACACATTCAATTATGCACATTACACAATATGAGGTCAGAGGCCCTAGGCGGTCGCCTTGGTGGCCTTACCCCAGGGCCACCCCTACTCATTTTCTAAATGAATCGTTTTTTTATAAATTACATGTTTCCTGTGCATTTGTGTACAAACCAACCACAATCTTATTTATTTTTCAATGTTGATATTCGTGCGCACTTGTATATTTTTGATGATAAGCTTGTAAACCAAAGGACAAACCTAAGGTAGTTTGTTAACCAAGTGAGCATGGCGGAGATATATGCAAGTCAGCTAGAGCATATAACAAAAAATACTTATTGAGCGCTCTAACAACCTCGCGTTGACTGAGCGTCCAAGCCAATTTAAAATGCTAAATTGATCAAGGAACTTTTTTTTAATGAATATTTAGGGGAAAACTGTTTTTGGTGCCGACACTCAAAATTCAGAATATGAATTCGGATGCTCTAAGAAAAAAACGCACATCTAAATTCCAATTATTGCTTTGACTTATCTTCTCTTTCTAATGAATTTTTTCCTTTTGGCATTGTTTCAAAACTTTATTACAAAAATAGTCCGCAGTCAAAACTTATTACACTTATAGTCTGGTTTTTGTTAACTCAACACCTTAGTATGGCATAGCATTAACACTAGTGGCGAGGAAATGCTTCTTTACACACTATTTAGCCTACTATACACCCAGATGTATCATTATAGGCTTTATTGTTACTCTTGTCCCATCAACATAAATCTGACCCCTTCCACTGTTCTCACCTACATATATAGGATATTTTAAGAAGTTAACATCATCGCCTAAATGAAGCAGGAATCACTAGTAATCGTCAGTCAGCCATACAGTAGTGAATTCGTTCTCGAGCCTTGTACGTGGCGCCCGTCACACTGGTAACTGGCCATATTTGAAGTTGTTACCTTAAACGCAAGGAGAGGAATGTTGAAGGCGAAGGTAGTGGCTGAAGTAAAGTCATAAAAAACACGCAAGGAGTTTAATATCGATTTAGTTTGCAACTGGCCAATTAATTTGGATCTAAAGTAATTAAAATAGTAGATGAAAACATTTAATTAATGTTTTCAACCGTCTCAAAATTCATAGAGCTATTTGTTTTGAAAAACAGAAGGTTATTGCCGAAACAAAACGTAATTCCTTCCGTAGCCACTCTTACATCCAACTATCAATATCTTCCTATGAATATACCGCAATATGTACGACAACAAATGTTTTTTTGGGTTAACCCATATATGAATTTTCAACCACTATCACAATCTGGCTATCCAAATCCGATGCAAGATACCATTGCAAACATGAGTCAAAGGTAACTCATACTTCAAAATTTTCTTAATGAGCATTATTTTCAATGTGTTGTGTTTGATAGGAATTTTTTTTCCAGGTGTATTCCATAATGTCATCCGACGTAAAATACTGTTGGACTATCAACTAGTCATCGATCTTGTCTCATGCAGCTAACGCTCTCTGAATTGTATCACATGAGCCAATAGTAAGTTACGTTTTGTAATGATATTGAATTATGTTGAACATAAAGCTTTACTTAAATTTTCCTATTTTTGTAATGGAATTTTTCAGCACATGTTAACGGTACAGGATCAGATATGGAATCGAATGAATCCGATGTTGATATGGATGTAGAAGAACCTGAAATTGAAAAGTTAAACTAAGTTCCTGCACTTGATAGCATGACAGTTGTAAGCATCCCGGAGAATGATATGACATGAATCGGCGTAATGCATGTACACAATACTCCATTAAATTATGATTTTGGAGGTAAAGACAATGTTACTGCAAATAGTGATGATATAGACATGGAGATACCATTAGATGATGATTTGTGTAGTGCACAGTT
Source organism: Allium sativum (assembly GCA_030737875.1). Taxonomy (NCBI): domain Eukaryota; kingdom Viridiplantae; phylum Streptophyta; class Magnoliopsida; order Asparagales; family Amaryllidaceae; genus Allium; species Allium sativum. The sequence continues at coordinate 615,779,919 of CM060912.1, forward strand.
TTTGGTTAGATCTGTTGTAGCGAATTTGCAATTCGACGATGAATTTTTCTCATCGTCTAGTGTTTAGAACGTTTTCAAAGTCGGTATGGTGTTCGAGAATAAAAGGAAACTACTTTAACAACTAAGTGAATGGTTAATTTTACATGCTATTTTGTTGAAGCCAATTAGGTTAAATAAAGAAAAATATACTGCTATTTGCAATGTCAATTCCAATTGCCCACGGAGAATATACATGTCATATATTAAAAAAATTGCAATCTGGATTAAAAAACAAATTCTAAGGTGAAATGATGTCTTTGACCTCCATCTATCAAGAAAGATAGTGATAAGATGGCGATCTAACAGGATGTACTCCATATGATGTATAATTAGGAAGAACGCTCGATCTAATAGCACTAGCACGATGGGATGTTTAAAATTCATCGCCTTCAAAGACGAGGAGTGATCGACGGTAATAACTGGAGTTTTGCTCTGCCACAAAAAACAACAAGAAATTTATATCAAATATAACAAAATTCAATGGTTATTTGTATCAAATGGGAAATTGTTTTCCTACCATCAAATTCCTATTACCTGATCAATGGTGATCGACAGATATAAGTCACTCTAGTCAATCGGTCCAGGTAACATCCCTGTATACTCTACATGCTTATACAATAAAAATTCAACATTATATATTTCCTAAAGTATTAATCAACTCGCATTCACCAATATTATGCAAAGAATAGTTTCAATCTTTAAATCGATCCCAAACTTATTTGCTAGTCTACATAAATCAACTATTAAACAATTAACATTAACCCGTTCTTTAAATGTTTCCAATCTTTAAATCTACTACAAATCACCTATAAGTCAACTATCTACATTGAGCTCCAAAATTTACCAAAAACCTAATTTCTCAAAAAAAAAAAAAAAAACGAATTCAACTGGTGAAATTGATACATGTAGAAACTTGAGGTGCGAAGGTACTAGTCTTTCATCAATTTTTAAGTGAAGATTGTGAAAATATTGGCAGGTTTGTGTCTTACGAAGTATTTGGATTTGGTTTTTTTTGGTTGAGAGAGAAAGAGAGATAAATGGAGAAGAAGAAAGAATTGTTGTTTACTTTACAACGTCCGGACGCAAGCAAATTTTTTTTTTTTTTTTTTTTTTTTTGCTCGTATCTAAGCGCTATCCTAGATTGTGTCGTGTTGGCGCAATCCGAGATAGCGCTCAGACACAAAGGTTTCTTTTATCTTTGAGACACCGACGCAATCTCAAATTGAGTCATTATCCACGTGTACTGGCGTAATCTAGGATTGTGCCAGTGTGCTTTCACCAATTCAGCGCTGAGTTAACCAAGACCGAGCTACAAGTGCAACAAGTTATGAAAGATGACTATTTTTATAACAAAATTTTGAAAAAGGTCAAAAGAAAAAAAAAACTTTCTAATTCACTTGTAGCCTTCATAGAGCCATCTGTAGGTGAATCATAGCCACACCGTATCAAGCCATATATTAGCATTTCAAGCTCAATCAATAATTAGAATGTTTTAATCCAATTTAAATGTATATCAATACCATATAATACACACACATTTAATGTTACGCAATAAATATTAAATAAAATTTTATACTTTAAATTATATAAATATTATTTAATTTAACCATTGTGTCAAATTAAAGTTTAATTAAATATGGTGGTAATATGAGTACTCAATGTTTCAATTGTGTAACTCTTAGCGTAAATTTGACCAACCACTATTATCTGACGCTGAAATATTAACGTTCACGCATCCATTAGTTAGGTTGTACGACTTTTATGAATGAATTTATCACTTATTTAATTCCAATGACATCCATTTTTACTTTATTAAATTTAACCCGATGGTGGCAAATATTTACACTAGTTATATCCATTAAGACTACTTCACAATAGGACATATTAATGGTTAAAATTTTAATACCATCCATATACTTTGTAATTCAAACACAAAGTCCTCGTTCAATAATAACAAATATTATTAACTGATTTGTTCTATCCAAATATTTTGGCTTTCTCGACTTAGTTGACCATAATACAAACCTCATGTTGTAGTGAAAATTTTGTTAATTTGATTAGGATCTAGTATTGTTTATTTAGATATCAATGAAACTCAGCACAAAAGAACAGGAATCAATTATGCAGCCTCACAGAAACAATATCAGAAATAATGGACATAGAAGATTTAATGTGGTTCAAATATGAATATCCTATGTCCACGGAGACCCAACAACTTCTTTTATTCTTTCTTTAGATCAAGAGAGAGTACAATAAGAGAAGAATACAAAAACACTCAATATATATATCTCACCCTATAATTTATACAGAAATAGGGATCTTATTGAGGAAATATAGAAGAGAGCACTTGTGACACCCCACGTCTGTTAACGTCACTCTTTATCAGAATGCATTAAGTTCCGTGAAGCGTTATAGGTAAACAAGAACAGAAACATCACAAGACAGATATAAAATAACAGCGGAATCTAAAACTTCATTCTTCAAACAGGAAACATCGAGGTCCAAAATCCAGTTACAACATAAGTTTGAAATATAGAAAAGCTATTACATCAAATTAGAATATCTGCCTTGTACTAAAATCATCAGAGTACAGTAATATAAAGTCATAGTCCCTAAAAATAGCCATAGCAAGGTAGGCAGGAAATCAAAGCGGTACATCTAAGCATCTCCAAGAGGAAACAGAAGATAGAATCATAATCAAGCATGAGTATTCCCACCCTAAACCTAGGGGGAAAAAGAAAGACAGAGAAAAGGAAACAAAACAGGTCAGACATAAAGTCTTGCGAGTCCAGTTACTTTTAGCATATAAACAAATATAAGCATCATGACAGGCATATAAACTGGATGAGAGATATAAGTGTATCATAGACAGGTATAACATACTAAGTAGGAATAAGCAGAATAATCAAAATAGAGTAGATTGCGCTTCCCAAATACTTTTCTCTGCACCAATACGAGTATAACAGAAATAGAATGATCCCAGTAGAAACAGAATGGTGGACTTTGGGATACTTCTAGTGACGGTTTTTACCCTCAACGATAATAACAGGCAGCCCAATAGAAATAATGGGTGTTACCCTAAACGATAATAATGGGCACCTAAACAAGCATGACTAGATGTACTTTTTTATTCTAGCAGACGGAATTTCGTTGGTCTAATTTTGAACTTCCCGGTATTAGAATTTCAAAATTACAATAATACCCGGATCGTCTTCCTTCTTTGAGCAGGGGACATGACATATTATACGGAATAGGTGCTTGCGCAATTGAATCAGAATAGACTGCACAGTTAATCGATAGTTAAGATATCCACTGTTAGCCTTTCGGAATAGAAGGAACTCTTTGCAGGAATGATTGTCCAAATAGGAAGGTGACCAACGGGAAGTTGCAAAACAGGAACGAATTAATATAATAAATAAAAGCAGGGTTTTAAGTTTCCTATTTATTTTTATTGAAAAAATTATTCCAAGATTTTCTTATTTGTTTGCCAAACAAAAAAACTTTTTGAATTTCCCGTAAAAACTGACTTTGCTAAAGAAAAGGCTTTTATTGCAACTAAATTCCCCCTTTTCTTCCAAATATTTCTACGAATACGTTTTTTTGATATAGAAGTATCTGCTGGTGCTATAGCGTCTTATTTTCCCGAGAAGGTGGATCCATGCATGCATATGGCTCCGTTGGAACGTGCCATCAGACACCTCCACCCATATAGGCCTCTTATAATCAGCTCAGTAAGCGTGCCCTGACCCCTACCTAGTTCGGGGTCCCCTTTTTGGTACTAGTATAGGTTATTGACTAATACAGGTCCCATACAACAAATGATACAAGCCACCCCTTAGGCTTACATCCCCACTACTAGGATTTTGACAGATTATTCCTAACAGATTTACAATCTCGCATAACCCAAGCTTATCAAACAGGTTACTTTTGTCTGGTTCGTATAACCCCCCATAGATTTAACAAATTTACTTAACCCCCCATTGATTCAAACAAGTCTACTTAACCTTTACACAATTTGACAGGTTCATATAACCCCACAGATTTAAACAAGTTAAATATTACATGTTAACAGGTTATTACCATTTCCCGTTCATGTATGTCAATGCACCAAACTTCTCACATTAAGTCGGCCACTTGAGGATGCCTGATTTGCAGGGCGGTTCCGGGCAGACTTCTACCACAAGTTGGACTTAACCTCGTGTCTTAGCACCGTTACATGTACATATACGCAATTGACCCCTCACATTAAATTAACCACTCGTGGATGCTAGATTTGCCAGGCGGTTCCGGGCAGACTTCTACCACAAGTGTAATCTAACCTCATGTCCTAGTGTGGTTACAGTTTCTATTTACTGTAAATTTAAGCATATTCATTATTAAACAACTATTCATTTTCATCATAGGTTATGCCCCCAAATCCTAGTCCTCATTCACGATACAAATTATGCCCTAATTTATTTTTCCCAACCGTTCCCAATTTTGTCTGTTCGCATATTTCAGCGATAGGCCTAGGCTTGAAGGTAGCCTAGGCTATAAAAATAAAAAGGGAAAGAGGGAGAGAAGAGAACAGAATTAGGCATAATAACAAAATGTAACAACCCGGAAAATCTGGGTCAGTTTAAAATTTTTATTTTGGCAATTTCAGCGAATTTTGATTATTTAAAATGGATTATTTTAAATATAATCGACGAGAAATTTATTTTGAATAGAATTCGAACGTATATATTATACGCGTCGTCGTTAGAATATAAATAATTATATATAATTATAAAAGGAATTGAAAATGGCGCGGTAGTTCGAAAATTCGATTTCTAATTTCAAATGAATATACAGAATTCAATATAAGTCAGAATTGAACGAAACAAGAAATATTTGAATCTGTATAACTATATCTTTGTAACGAAGTTGACAAACTGAGATTTCACTTTAAAAATTGAGAGATATGTCCAGTTGAAAATTCTGAATAGTCGCTATGGAATTCAGGCCCTTAAAAATGGACATTTTGCAAATGACCTCGGATTTCGACGAAACCAGTTTTGTTGGATCCGCAGTGTCAAATTATTGCTAGATTCCAAATTTCATAATTTTTCGAATCAATATGTGAGCGTGGCAAAGGAAAACGCGTTTGACCAGTTTCAGTTGATTTTAATCGACTGGAAATTGGCCATTTTTCCAACGGTCTCAGAATTCGACGAAACTAGTTTTGTTAGGACCGTAACGTCAATACGAAGCTAGAAAATATTTTTCTGAAATTTATAGAGTTAGTATGTGACCTCGGTAATTCGAAATGTACGTTTAAAATTCAATATAGGGATTTAAATGTAAATTTAACGGAAACTGATTCAAACAATCGAATCAGCCTACGATACATATCCCATTGTGTTCGGAATGGGGGTAAAAGGCTAAGGACGTCAGGCGGTGGGCCTCGTTTAGAGGTCGTAGGTGAAAGTCAACTTTTTGAGCAAAATAAAATAATTAAATTAATAAATAATATAAATTCTCCTCCCCCCCCTTATCTTCATTGGCCCCCCCCCCCCCGTTCGTTTTAATTCCAAACGAAAAAAGAAAAAAAAAAAAAAAAACCCTAAAGCCTATCGACGGCCGCCCCCCCCCCCCCTGAAGCGCCGCCGCCCATCACCGCACCCCCCCTCTCCCTAGTACGACGAACTCCCACCGAAGCCCCCCCCCCCCCCCAGATCGCACGAGACCCGAAGCAGCGACGCCCCCCTGGAAGCGAACGCCTTACCGCCGACGAACTGCGAAATTCTCCTCCCCCCCCCTGTAAGTATTTCTTTATATTTTTATTATTTTATTTTTATATTTTTTTTTATATAAACGTAATTTAAAAAAAACTGATTTTTAAATGTTGAGAAAACTGATTTTATAATGTTTAGAAAACTGATTTTTAAATGTTTAGAAAACTGATTTTTAAATGTTTAAAAAAACTGATTTTATAATATTTAGAAAACTGATTTTATAATGTTTAGAAAACTGATTTTATAATGTTTAGAAAACTGATTTTATAATGTTGAGAAAACTGATTTTATATAAAAGAAAAATAAAAACTGATTTTATATAAAAGAAAAATAAAAACTGATTTTAAAAATGAATTTAAAAACTGATTTTTATGAAGTAATAAAACTGATTTAAAAAGGCAAAAACTGTTTTTTTTTGAAATATATAAACTGTATTTTTAAAGAAAGAAAAACTGATTTTTCTAAAAGGCAAAAACTGTTTTGATGGAAAATAAAAACAGTTTAAAAAAAAAAAAAAAGGGATTATAAAAGCAGTTTTGAAAGAATAATATAATCTTTATATTTAATAGCGAAGTCAAAAAGCAATCTTTATATATGGAATAACGATGTAAAAATAGAATTTTTATATATTGAACTTCGAACTAAAAATATGATTTTTATCTATAGGACTTCGAAATAAAAATTCGATTTTTATATATTGAGAAGCAAAATAAAAATTCGATTTTTATATATTGAGAAGCAAAATAAAAATTCGATTTTTATATATTGAGAAGCAAAATAAAAATTCGATTTTTATATATTGAATAGCGAAGTAAAAATTCGATTTTTACATATGTAGTGAAAGCGGACAACGAAGGCGAGTTGGCGAAGATTTCTATCAATGAAGTGCCGTGGAGCTAGGATAGCTATATGTGAGAATTTCTCACCTTTCAAATTTATTTTCTAGTTATATATATATACTAGGATGCAGACGGTGTTTAGTAGCACCCGACACAATCATCCACAGACCATGGACTTGTTTGTTTGGCTGTTTGGTTATTGATTGTGATATTGGTTTGAATGTGATTGGTGGTGTGAAAAATCGAATCGATAAATTGGTTAGGATTAGACGTGCGCCGTTATAAGGCGAAGGAGTAAGGCTAGGTTAGACCCTTACTCCAAATTTTGTGGTTTGCAAAATGAAATTGATTTGATTGATGTGTGAATGGCGTGGGCCTTCACTAGATCGGGGATAAGGCTAGGCCTCGTCCCGTTTCTAGTATCGTGCCGTTATGCCGCCGAAATTTTCTAAAATATGTTAAAGAATAAAAATATCATTTTATTGTGTAAATGAATTGAATAGAAATTCATATGTTGGAATAAAATGTTTTATCGTTAAAAATATAATTTTTAACGTGAGAATGAATATAGTGAAAGTGAATAAAATAAAATATTCATTTACAAACCAGATGGTTTGTTTATGTACACCTATTTGAAGGACATTGATTGGGTCGATAAATTTTACACATCGCCCAACAGCACAAATAAAATATGTGTTTGATTGTTTGAAAACCCCACACGGGTGTTGGGATGAAATATGAATGTCACTCATCCTGATTGATTAAATATGTCGATCGATTGATTGACAGGCTGTTATAAGCGTTGAATATCTATATTTGATGCTTATACAGTGTAGTGCACTTTGGTTGATGGTTGATTATTTTTCAATGTAATTGTATACATGTGTTGTATGAAAATCCATATAATTAACTTTATATGGTAATTGATTGGGCCTCATTCCAATTTGAAAAATAAAGAATATTATAAAATAAAAGTTCATGTGTTGACAGTACTCATTCATTGAGATTGGTCATGTGTTGAACGAAATATTTTAGTAATAACAACTATTTTGAAAAAGAAATATTTGAAATAGAATATTTGAAAATAGAAATTTATGAAGCCGTGTTGATTAGATTGACGCCATTTTGATGTGAACGATATTTATATCGATTTTATTCATCTTAAAAATGAATATTGAAAAGTGATTTCGAAATCGAATATTTTGAAATGAATTGAAAACGAATTCAAATTGAATTGAAAACGATTTCGAAATGAAATGAATTGAAAACGAATTCAAATTGAATTGAAAACGATTTCGAAATGAAATGAATTGAAAACGAATTCAAATTGAATTGAAAACGATTTCGAAATGAAATGAATTGAAAACGAATTCAAATTGAATTGAAAACGATTTCGAAATGAAATGAATTGAAAACGAATTCAAATTGAATTGAAAACCATTTCGAAATGAAATGAATTGAAAACGAATTCAAATTGAATTGAAAACGATTTCGAAATGAATTGAATTGAAAACGATTTCGAAATGAATTGAATTGAAAACGATTTCGAAATGGATTGAATTGAAAACGATTTCGAAATGAATTGAATTGAAAACGATTTCGAAATGGATTGAATTGAAAACGATTTCGAAATGAATTGAATTGAAAACGAATTGAAATGAATTCAAATTGAATTGAAATTTGAATTGAATAGAAATGAATTTTGAAACGAATTTATAAAGAAGAATTCAATTTTGATTTGAATTGAAAAGGAAGTTGAAATTGTTTTTGAAACGAATTCAAAACTATTTATATAATTCGTTTTAAATAGAAATTGACGAAGTATATATTATATATATTATATATATAATATAATGGCCTGAATAGAACGCGCCGCGCCGCGGTAGTTCGTGAATTTCGACCATTTATTTCAAACGGACATTGCGGGAGATCCGACCGTCGGATTCTCCTAAAACCGGAACCGTTGGGTTCGTATCGAAAAGAGCTTTCTAATGAATGTTAGAAATTTGAAATCTAACGGTTGGATTTGGAGATACGTCCAAATCAAATTCGAAAAAGGTCGCTGTAAGTGCAGTTCGATGGCCGTTAATGGAAATCGACTGTACGGGCCTTGATAAAATTATTAAAAATAGTAATAATTTGTGTAAAATCATAAGAAATGATTTAGAAAGAATTGGGATGAAAAACTCCATATTTGATAAGATAAAAATAGATTTTTATCGAAATGAACTAGTTTTGAACTAGAATTATAATTCTATTTATTTTTAAATAAATAAATTGAATTTGAAATGGTTTTGAAAATAACCAAAATTTCCAATGATTGCATCGGAGTGGAGTTGAATCGAAATTGTCTTCGGAATATTTCGATGTTGGAATTCGTGATATTACAGGTGTTGTTATGGAAATTTGAAAGATATATATTTGTATCGTTATTTCCAATGCGACATTTGTTAGTCGTAGAATTCGATATTGAATATAAGCCGATATATTTTCTATTCAGAGCCTTGTATTGAATATCGAATGTGATTTGGGTTTGTCGTGAATGGTGTCTTCACTAACACTGTTCTTGAACCCAGTTGAGAAAAGATTAAATCTTTTTATTTAGATTTAATGAAGTGTACCAATTAAATGATATTTAATTGGAATTGAATTGGTATTGATTTTTGGGTTTATCGTGAACAGTGTTTTAAATAACACTTGTTCTTTAACCCGATAATTAATGGAACGTGATTTGGGTTTGTCGTGAATGGTGTCTTCACTAACACTGTTCTTGAACCCAGTTGAGAAAAGATTAAATCTTTTTATTTAGATTTAATGAAGAGTACCAATTAAATGATATTTAATTGGAATTGAATTGGTATGGATTTTTGGGTTTATCGTGAACAGTGTTTTAAATAACACTTGTTCTTTAACCCGATAATTAATGGAATGTGATTTTGGGTTTATCGTGAATCGTGTTTTAAATGACACTGATTCTTTAACCCAGATAATGATTATAACTAAGTGGAGTTTTAATGAATCTTTAATTAGATTGAAAAGATCGAGAATGGAGTATCACCAGTTTTGCTCCAGGCGATAGTTAAATCTTTAATTAGATTTGAACGTGAAATTTAGAAACTAACTGTCGGTTAGCCAAGCAGAATGGTTTTCTGGATATTGATCTGATGTTGGTTTCGGCCTTCGGGGTTAATATTTGGGGAATTATTCTCTTGATTAATTTATGGTTAGTGACTGATGAATTGGAATGAGGCGTATGTTGTGTTTGTGTAACACTTATTTAAAGTATACGCGAGTTATTCGGAAAGACCGGGTTTATCCCATTCTGAATAACTGATACGACGATAAGTCGAAGATGAAGACGATGGTCGAAGACCGGAAGTCTTCACGTCGTTTGGGTGATAACTGATGATCTTGATTGGGCTGTACACCCAAGAAGATGGAAACAGTTGGTGATCGTCCAGACGTACTTGGAGATCGATGGATATGCGGGGTACTAGGTGCCTCCGGTTTCGTTCAGACCCAGAACGGACTTGTAAATGGACTGTGTGTCTGACATCGGATTTCATTCTGTGTGACTGATATCGGTTGCATAGGATGGTTTGCCTGTGTGGCATGCTAAGATGCAAATGATCAAGGCTTCTGTTGAAAAGCAAAGTCTTGTGGGGATGATCAAAGCACGGCCTTTGTGGCGTAGCTTTGTGTAACGTTTACCTCGCGTGTTTCACACCCGGTATGAACCAAAAACGGGAGACGGACCTCAGGGGGGACATGCGTTTTCTTTCTAGCTAGAAGTGGCGTCAGTGGTTTTACACGCCCTGACGAGTTTGACTTATGTGGTTGTTGCTGTTGCGAGGCGCCTCGGATTGATCGGTCGTTCTCGAACCGATGGAGTCATTTAGTTGGCTCACCTACGCCCCAAAGGGCGGAGAAACGTATTGTTCAGGCATTATAATCCACTTCGTGTGGACCGGCCCTGACGATCCAAGGTACGGTTGCGGCTGTGCCTGAGGGGCGGGCTAGAGCGTCTCGAATCGGTTGAGGACTATCTTTTGCCTCGGTTCATAGACGGAAATCCAATTTCCAAATACGTGACATTTGCGGTTTTATTTGTAAACCTATATATGGCGACATGATATATGGTACCCATGCCGCCTATGATTGATACTTATGATTTGAAGTTGTTTTATACACTATGCACTTATTATAGTATCAAATGATTTGTTTCAAACGTATCAAGCATTCTTTGGCTGTTATAAGGGAAAACCCTATCCTCGGCTGCGTTGCATTGTGTGATGGGACCTGGGTCTTATAACAGCTTCATTTTTCTTTATTTAGCATTGCGCTGTTTGTTTTATGCACTGGTATTCTTGGGAGGAAACCCGTTCCGTGTTATACGGCGTGGTCCCTTGATTTACCTAATGATTTAAAATAAAGATTAATAACTGTTTTAGTTCTCACACCAGTCACATGACTGACCTGGAGTTTATTGTTTTAACCTAAACTCTGGGTGCCCTTATTTTGACACGGGCAGCTAGTAGTTTTGGTTTTGCAGATTTATATTCACAGGATCCTGGTTTACAGCTGGAACGATATCCGGAAAGCTTTGTATCCGTATATCTCATTCTAGTTGTGTATTGTATTATTTTCCGCTGCTATGTATTTAAATGTAATTTAAATCTCTGATATTTCTGTGTAATATTCATTTACTCTGTATATTCTTGTAATCTGATGCATTGTTGTAATATACAATGAAATGTTCTTCTGTATGCGTTCTGTTTTGGCGTGTTCTCAAAACGATAGGGCGTTTCGAACGGTCTGGGTCGGTTTAGCGACTGGTTCGGACCGAGCGAAATTCCTTGCCGTCACAGTTGGTATCAGAGCTTTGGTTTACAAAGCTTAGAGAACAAGACACATTAGAACCATATGAAAGAATTCATCAGATATTGGATTAGCAATATCCAATGAGAATGACTCGTTAGAGATAGGATCAGTAGTATCCTAGAACGAGTGTGAAGGGTATATTTTGAAAATGAAAACAAATTTTTGTTTTGAAAATTTAAATCAATTATTCGTATTTGATTATTTATTTATATTGATTAGGACAGTCCAATATATAAAGATTTCGCGTATGCGCCTAGCTAGCGTCTATTCGAAGTTTTAATATACTGGATAGATATAGAATCACACTCTAGTCGCCCGGGGGTGATTCTGTTGATTGATATATCATCATCAGAGTTTATATTCGAGTGACGAACGTGTAACATCTATATATTTCCTATTGACTGGTGTGAGAACCAAAATTAGATAGGGCTAATTGTTGTGAATTGGCATCAAAAACAAGATTTTCAGTATATGTATTAAAATTATGGATTTGAAAAGCTAATCAACTAATTGATTGATGTTTGTGTTGTTTGTTTATTTGTTTGCTAATTTTTAGCCATTTAGCCTAACATAACCAAATATTGAATTATATCGAAAATTGGTTGCGTTTGCTTGCATATACATATGCTTATATTGAACAGGTCATAGCAAGGAGGCTAGAGCAGAGAATAAAATTTGTTTGCCCGACAAATAGGTACATGTTTACTACATAATTTACTGTATTGTTTGGGTGATGATGATTTTATGAGCCTATTGGCTAACCGCTTGGCTTTTTCTTTTTCTTTTTGAGATCTGAAGGACCGGGGAAGCTATTTGAAATTCCCCGATGCTCCCGGTGCAGGGGAGGTTATGGCGAAATTTTTCAGAAATTTAGGGTGTTAGCCAAATTTTTGAAATTTTGGAAATTCTCAGAAACTAAAGAGTTGGAGAATGGAAGCCAGATCGAATGTAGAGCAGGATAATCAAACCACTTTCGACTTTGTTCCTTTTCGGGGACGAAAAGTTTTAAGTGGGGGAGATTGTAACAACCCGGAAAATCTGGGTCAGTTTAAAATTTTTATTTTGGCAATTTCAGCGAATTTTGATTATTTAAAATGGATTATTTTAAATATAATCGACGAGAAATTTATTTTGAATAGAATTCGAACGTATATATTATACGCGTCGTCGTTAGAATATAAATAATTAAATATAATTATAAAAGGAATTGAAAATGGCGCGGTAGTTCGAAAATTCGATTTCTAATTTCAAATGAATATACAGAATTCAATATAAGTCAGAATTGAACGAAACAAGAAATATTTGAATCTGTATAACTATATCTTTGTAACGAAGTTGACAAACTGAGATTTCACTTTAAAAATTGAGAGATATGTCCAGTTGAAAATTCTGAATAGTCGCTATGGAATTCAGGCCCTTAAAAATGGACATTTTGCAAATGACCTCGGATTTCGACGAAACCAGTTTTGTTGGATCCGCAGTGTCAAATTATTGCTAGATTCCAAATTTCATAATTTTTCGAATCAATATGTGAGCGTGGCAAAGGAAAACGCGTTTGACCAGTTTCAGTTGATTTTAATCGACTGGAAATTGGCCATTTTTCCGACGGTCTCAGAATTCGACGAAACTAGTTTTGTTAGGACCGTAACGTCAATACGAAGCTAGAAAATATTTTTCTGAAATTTATAGAGTTAGTATGTGACCTCGGTAATTCGAAATGTACGTTTAAAATTCAATATAGGGATTTAAATGTAAATTTAACGGAAACTGATTCAAACAATCGAATCAGCCTACGATACATATCCCATTGTGTTCGGAATGGGGGTAAAAGGCTAAGGACGTCAGGCGGTGGGCCTCGTTTAGAGGTCGTAGGTGAAAGTCAACTTTTTGAGCAAAATAAAATAATTAAATTAATAAATAATATAAATTCTCCTCCCCCCCTTTATCTTCATTGCCCCCCCCCGTTCGTTTTAATTCCAAACGAAAAAAGAAAAAAAAAACCCTAAAGCCTATCGACGGCCGCCCCCCCCCCTGAAGCGCCGCCGCCCATCACCGCACCCCCCCTCTCCCTAGTACGACGAACTCCCACCAAAGCCCCCCCCCCAGATCGCACGAGACCCGAAGCAGCGACGCCCCCCTGGAAGCGAACGCCTTACCGCCGACGAACTGCGAAATTCTCCTCCCCCCCCCCTGTAAGTATTTCTTTATATTTTTATTATTTTATTTTTATATTTTTTTTTATATAAACGTATTTTAAAAAAAACTGATTTTTAAATGTTGAGAAAACTGATTTTATAATGTTTAGAAAACTGATTTTTAAATGTTTAGAAAACTGATTTTATAATGTTTAGAAAACTGATTTTATAATGTTTAGAAAACTGATTTTATAATGTTTAGAAAACTGATTTTATAATGTTTAGAAAACTGATTTTATAATGTTGAGAAAACTGATTTTATATAAAAGAAAAATAAAAACTGATTTTATATAAAAGAAAAATAAAAACTGATTTTAAAAATGAATTTAAAAACTGATTTTTATGAAGTAATAAAACTGATTTAAAAAGGCAAAAACTGTTTTTTTTGAAATATATAAACTGTATTTTTAAAGAAAGAAAAACTGATTTTTCTAAAAGGCAAAAACTGTTTTGATGGAAACTAAAAACAGTTTAAAAAAAAAAAAAGGGATTATAAAAGCAGTTTTGAAAGAATAATATAATCTTTATATTTAATAGCGAAGTCAAAATGCAATCTTTATATATGGAATAACGTTGTAAAAATAGAATTTTTATATATTGAACTTCGAACTAAAAATATGATTTTATCTATAGGACTTCGAAATAAAAATTCGATTTTTATATATTGAGAAGCAAAATAAAAATTCGATTTTTATATATTGAGAAGCAAAATAAAAATTCGATTTTTATATATTGAGAAGCAAAATAAAAATTCGATTTTTATATATTGAATAGCGAAGTAAAAATTCGATTTTTACATATGTAGTGAAAGCGGACAACGAAGGCGAGTTGGCGAAGATTTCTATCAATGAAGTGCCGTGGAGCTAGGATAGCTATATGTGAGAATTTCTCACCTTTCAAATTTATTTTCTAGTTATATATATATACTAGGATGCAGACGGTGTTTAGTAGCACCCGACACAATCGTCCACAGACCATGGACTTGTTTGTTTGGCTGTTTGGTTATTGATTGTGATATTGGTTTGAATGTGATTGGTGGTGTGAAAAATCGAATCGATAAATTGGTTAGGATTAGACGTGCGCCGTTATAAGGCGAAGGAGTAAGGCTAGGTTAGACCCTTACTCCAAATTTTGTGGTTTGCAAAATGAAATTGATTTGATTGATGTGTGAATGGCGTGGGCCTTCACTAGATCGGGGATAAGGCTAGGCCTCGTCCCGTTTCTAGTATCGTGCCGTTATGCCGCCGAAATTTTCTAAAATATGTTAAAGAATAAAAATATCATTTTATTGTGTAAATGAATTGAATAGAAATTCATATGTTGGAATAAAAT
Organism: Allium sativum; assembly: GCA_030737875.1. Lineage (NCBI taxonomy): Eukaryota > Viridiplantae > Streptophyta > Magnoliopsida > Asparagales > Amaryllidaceae > Allium > Allium sativum. Next base: position 615,794,961 of record CM060912.1, read on the forward strand.
GTTTTATCGTTAAAAATATAATTTTTAACGTGAGAATGAATATAGTGAAAGTGAATAAAATAAAATATTCATTTACAAACCAGACGGTTTGTTTATGTACACCTATTTGAAGGACATTGATTGGGTCGATAAATTTTACACATCGCCCAACAGCACAAATAAAATATGTGTTTGATTGTTTGAAAACCCCACACGGGTGTTGGGATGAAATATGAATGTCACTCATCCTGATTGATTAAATATGTCGATCGATTGATTGACAGGCTGTTATAAGCGTTGAATATCTATATTTGATGCTTATACAGTGTAGTGCACTTTGGTTGATGGTTGATTATTTTTCAATGTAATTGTATACATGTGTTGTATGAAAATCCATATAATTAACTTTATATGGTAATTGATTGGGCCTCATTCCAATTTGAAAAATAAAGAATATTATAAAATAAAAGTTCATGTGTTGACAGTACTCATTCATTGAGATTGGTCATGTGTTGAACGAAATATTTTAGTAATAACAACTATTTTGAAAAAGAAATATTTGAAATAGAATATTTGAAAATAGAAATTTATGAAGCCGTGTTGATTAGATTGACGCCATTTTGATGTGAACGATATTTATATCGATTTTATTCATCTTAAAAATGAATATTGAAAAGTGATTTCGAAATCGAATATTTTGAAATGAATTGAAAACGAATTCAAATTGAATTGAAAACGATTTCGAAATGAAATGAATTGAAAACGAATTCAAATTGAATTGAAAACGATTTCGAAATGAAATGAATTGAAAACGAATTCAAATTGAATTGAAAACGATTTCGAAATGAAATGAATTGAAAACGAATTCAAATTGAATTGAAAACGATTTCGAAATGAAATGAATTGAAAACGAATTCAAATTGAATTGAAAACCATTTCGAAATGAAATGAATTGAAAACGAATTCAAATTGAATTGAAAACGATTTCGAAATGAATTGAATTGAAAACGATTTCGAAATGAATTGAATTGAAAACGATTTCGAAATGGATTGAATTGAAAACGATTTCGAAATGAATTGAATTGAAAACGAATTGAAATGAATTCAAATTGAATTGAAATTTGAATTGAATAGAAATGAATTTTGAAACGAATTTATAAAGAAGAATTCAATTTTGATTTGAATTGAAAAGGAAGTTGAAATTGTTTTTGAAACGAATTCAAAACTATTTATATAATTCGTTTTAAATAGAAATTGACGAAGTATATATTATATATATTATATATATAATATAATGGCCTGAATAGAACGCGCCGCGCCGCGGTAGTTCGTGAATTTCGACCATTTATTTCAAACGGACATTGCGGGAGATCCGACCGTCGGATTCTCCTAAAACCGGAACCGTTGGGTTCGTATCGAAAAGAGCTTTCTAATGAATGTTAGAAATTTGAAATCTAACGGTTGGATTTGGAGATACGTCCAAATCAAATTCGAAAAAGGTCGCTGTAAGTGCAGTTCGATGGCCGTTAATGGAAATCGACTGTACGGGCCTTGATAAAATTATTAAAAATAGTAATAATTTGTGTAAAATCATAAGAAATGATTTAGAAAGAATTGGGATGAAAAACTCCATATTTGATAAGATAAAAATAGATTTTTATCGAAATGAACTAGTTTTGAACTAGAATTATAATTCTATTTATTTTTAAATAAATAAATTGAATTTGAAATGGTTTTGAAAATAACCAAAATTTCCAATGATTGCATCGGAGTGGAGTTGAATCGAAATTGTCTTCGGAATATTTCGATGTTGGAATTCGTGATATTACAGGTGTTGTTATGGAAATTTGAAAGATATATATTTGTATCGTTATTTCCAATACGACATTTGTTAGTCGTAGAATTCGATATTGAATATAAGCCGATATATTTTCTATTCAGAGCCTTGTATTGAATATCGAATGTGATTTGGGTTTGTCGTGAATGGTGTCTTCACTAACACTGTTCTTGAACCCAGTTGAGAAAAGATTAAATCTTTTTATTTAGATTTAATGAAGTGTACCAATTAAATGATATTTAATTGGAATTGAATTGGTATTGATTTTTGGGTTTATCGTGAACAGTGTTTTAAATAACACTTGTTCTTTAACCCGATAATTAATGGAACGTGATTTGGGTTTGTCGTGAATGGTGTCTTCACTAACACTGTTCTTGAACCCAGTTGAGAAAAGATTAAATCTTTTTATTTAGATTTAATGAAGAGTACCAATTAAATGATATTTAATTGGAATTGAATTGGTATGGATTTTTGGGTTTATCGTGAACAGTGTTTTAAATAACACTTGTTCTTTAACCCGATAATTAATGGAATGTGATTTTGGGTTTATCGTGAATCGTGTTTTAAATGACACTGATTCTTTAACCCAGATAATGATTATAACTAAGTGGAGTTTTAATGAATCTTTAATTAGATTGAAAAGATCGAGAATGGAGTATCACCAGTTTTGCTCCAGGCGATAGTTAAATCTTTAATTAGATTTGAACGTGAAATTTAGAAACTAACTGTCGGTTAGCCAAGCAGAATGGTTTTCTGGATATTGATCTGATGTTGGTTTCGGCCTCGGGGTTAATATTTGGGGAATTATTCTCTTGATTAATTTATGGTTAGTGACTGATGAATTGGAATGAGGCGTATGTTGTGTTTGTGTAACACTTATTTAAAGTATACGCGAGTTATTCGGAAAGACCGGGTTTATCCCATTCTGAATAACTGATACGACGATAAGTCGAAGATGAAGACGATGGTCGAAGACCGGAAGTCTTCACGTCGTTTGGGTGATAACTGATGATCTTGATTGGGCTGTACACCCAAGAAGATGGAAACAGTTGGTGATCGTCCAGACGTACTTGGAGATCGATGGATATGCGGGGTACTAGGTGCCTCCGGTTTCGTTCAGACCCAGAACGGACTTGTAAATGGACTATGTGTCTGACATCGGATTTCATTCTGTGTGACTGATATCGGTTGCATAGGATGGTTTGCCTGTGTGGCATGCTAAGATGCAAATGATCAAGGCTTCTGTTGAAAAGCAAAGTCTTGTGGGGATGATCAAAGCACGGCCTTTGTGACGTAGCTTTGTGTAACGTTTACCTCGCGTGTTTCACACCCGGTATGAACCAAAAACGGGAGACGAACCTCAGGGGGGACATGCGTTTTCTTTCTAGCTAGAAGTGGCGTCAGTGGTTTTACACGCCCTGACGAGTTTGACTTATGTGGTTGTTGCTGTTGCGAGGCGCCTCGGATTGATCGGTCGTTCTCGAACCGATGGAGTCATTTAGTTGGCTCACCTACGCCCCAAAGGGCGGAGAAACGTATTGTTCAGGCATTATAATCCACTTCGTGTGGACCGGCCCTGACGATCCAAGGTACGGTTGCGGCTGTGCCTGAGGGGCTGGCTAGAGCGTCTCGAATCGGTTGAGGACTATCTTTTGCCTCGGTTCATAGACGGAAATCCAATTTCCAAATACGTGACATTTGCGGTTTTATTTGTAAACCTATATATGGCGACATGATATATGGTACCCATGCCGCCTATGATTGATACTTATGATTTGAAGTTGTTTTATACACTATGCACTTATTATAGTATCAAATGATTTGTTTCAAACGTATCAAGCATTCTTTGGCTGTTATAAGGGAAAACCCTATCCTCGGCTGCGTTGCATTGTGTGATGGGACCTGGGTCTTATAACAGCTTCATTTTTCTTTATTTAGCATTGCGCTGTTTGTTTTATGCACTGGTATTCTTGGGAGGAAACCCGTTCCGTGTTATACGGCGTGGTCCCTTGATTTACCTAATGATTTAAAATAAAGATTAATAACTGTTTTAGTTCTCACACCAGTCACATGACTGACCTGGAGTTTATTGTTTTAACCTAAACTCTGGGTGCCCTTATTTTGACACGGGCAGCTAGTAGTTTTGGTTTTGCAGATTTATATTCACAGGATCCTGGTTTACAGCTGGAACGATATCCGGAAAGCTTTGTATCCGTATATCTCATTCTAGTTGTGTATTGTATTATTTTCCGCTGCTATGTATTTAAATGTAATTTAAATCTCTGATATTTCTGTGTAATATTCATTTACTCTGTATATTCTTGTAATCTGATGCATTGTTGTAATATACAATGAAATGTTCTTCTGTATGCGTTCTGTTTTGGCGTGTTCTCAAAACGATAGGGCGTTTCGAACGGTCTGGGTCGGTTTAGCGACTGGTTCGGACCGAGCGAAATTCCTTGCCGTCACACAAAACATGCATATGATGACAGAAATAGGCATAATAGCAGAATAGGCATATGATGACAGAATTAGGCATAATAACAGAATAGGCATATAATGACAGAATTAGGCATATGAAAACTGAGCAGTAGATCAGGTGTATACGTAATGACAGATCTCTTTAGTTATGATTCAGGTTATTAACAGGTATAGGTTTAAATCCAAACTTATAAATATGTCAGGATTACTTATCAAATGTTTATATCTAAAAGCAACATAAACTCACAGAGACTGGATCTAAAGAACTTAGAAAAGAGTGTTGATGTTGGAGCAGAAATACTTGAATATGTATAAGTCGTTGTTGTAGAAGAATATGCTAATTCAATCTAAGCTAGGGCAGCATCTCAGTGTCTCCACTTCTTTGGGTGAATAAAAAAAAATAGAATGAGGTCATATTTATAGCCTACCTCCAACGAATCTCATTCAGAAATGTGTCCAAGTGCAGAGAATGAATCTTTCCCGGATCTGGGGTTGGTCGACACCACCTTGTATGGGTAGACTGCCATGGGGCATGGGTCGTTCCTTATCGGGTCGATTTCCCGCATGTCTTGCCGCTCTTCGATTTGGATTACTGGACTGGTTTTGTTTATATATATTTTACTTATTTGTATACAAACATAAAACCTAATTAATATCTTCTTCATACAATGTCTATTTTATTAAAGTCTATCTTAAGCAGAATTCCGAGATGAATGCAAGGTGCATTATGTTTTACTTAATTCCCAATATTTAATTAGGTATTCTTTAGTTTATCATTAAAATAACGGGGTGTTACATTCTCCTTTGCTTAAAGTATTTCATCCCCGAAATTACCAAGTTAAGAAGAATGTATATCCTAACATCCATCATCCATCTACTCATCCACCAGTCATAGGCATCCATTGTCCTTAAAAAATTTCTAATGCTTATATGAACATATGCATAGGTGTGTGTTTATGTCTCTATACTAATGCAAAAGATCAGGTGGTCTACTGATTTTGTCAACCTCCTTAATGCAATGTATGTCAGTTCCATGATTCCAACATGTATGCAAATAGTCCTAGTATATCATATAAATGTTATATGCATGCATAATCATCCACCTAAATGCAACATTCATGTGATGATACACCAATTTCCATCTCTAAAGGAGAATATGCACACGTATCCGTATGCAACATAAGAGTGATTAAGCCGATCTAGTGCCTGGTGTGTGTGTGTGTATGCATCCACAAGCAACCACTAGCAAACACTTGCATCCACCTGCATCCATCAAACATAACATGTCTCAAACACATGTTTACATCCATTGGTTCCCTACTAAAGGTCGAAGATTAGAACGATAGGAAATACTTAATGACAGAAACAAGTATGAATAAAAGCTTTGGAAAAAGAAGTTAAGAACATACCCATGAGAAGAAAAAGGTACGAATCGTGAACCTTGTCTTCAGTCTCCCAAGTTACGTCCTCGTGGTCTTCTCCCTGTTGAACTTTCATCAACTTAACCTCTCGGTTGCGTAGCTTCTTAACCTCTGATCCAAGAATATGGGTAGGAACTCATGAACACCCGCCAATCTCTCTGGTAACTTCACCTTATAAGCTATTTGGGCAATCCATTCTGTTATGGGAAATGGCCCTACAAACCTTGGTGCCAATTTCCCTACAGATCCAAGGCGAACCACATTCCTCAAAGGTGATACCTCGATGAAAACCATGTCTCCCACCTCAAACTCAATATTAGTCCTTCTCTTATCTACGTACGACTTCTGCCTATCCTGAGCTGTCTTCATGCGTCTGCGGATAAGATCAATCTTCTCTGAAGTTTCTCTAATCATCTCAGGTCCAAGTAGAAGCCTATCTGTAGACTACCACCATCAAGTCAGTGATCTACAAGGCCAACCGTACAATGCCTCGAATGGTGCCATGCCAATACTAGCTTGATAACTGTTGTTGTATGCAAACTCTACCAAAGGAAGATGCTCCTCCCATGCCCCTCCGAAGTCTAGGATACACAGTCTTAAAAGATTCTTAAGAACTCTATTCACCCTTTCCGTTTGCCCATCGGTCTTAGGGTGATAAGCGGTGCTCCAACACAATTTTGTACCTAATGCCTCCTGCAAACTCTTTCAAAACTCGCTGGTGAATATGGAATCATGATCACTCACTATACTGGAAGGTACTCCATGTAGACAGACTATCTCATGAAGATAAATTGCTGCCAACCATGCTGCCATTTTTCTTACTCTTAACACGAATGAAATGAGTGCTCTTAGTAAGCCTATCAAGTATAACCCAAAAACTGGTGTTGCCTTTCCACGATCTAGCCAAACCATCAATGAAATCCATAGAGATGCTCTCCCACTTCCACTGTGGGACCTACAAAGGATGAAGTAAACCGTAGGGCCTTCTTTGCTCAACTTTGACTTGTTGGCAAATCAAACATCGAGAAACAAACTCCGGTACGTCTTTCTTCATCACAGCCCGAAAGAAAACACTCTTCATATCTCTGTACATCTTATCACCACCTATATGGGTAGTCATCCTAGAATGATGGGATTCCTCAAGGACTGTCTTGAGCAGATTCCCAACACGGGGAACACAAAGTCTTCCATCTTGTCGCAACCACCCTCTATCATCCGTGGAACATATACTGAGGTGCTAGAAGTCTCCCCTCTACTGAGACTATCAAGTATGTCTGTTATCTATAAGTCCTCTCACTGCGAAGTTCCTACCTGATCCATAAGAGTAGGTCGCACCTCTATGGATGCCAACAAACCACGTATAAGATCCATAGATGGCCTAAAATCAAAGGTCGATATATACTCCAAACTCCACCTCTCTACGAATAATGGGCTCAAAGTCATCCTCTGCCTACTCAACACATCCGCCACCACACTACCCTTGCCAGGGGTATAAGAAATCTCAAATTCATAGGACGCTAGGAACTCCATCCACTTCTGTTGCCTCAAATTGAGATCCTTCTACGAGAACAAATACTTGAGAGATTTATAATTGGTATACAACTCGAACTTCTCTCCAAGTAAATAATGACACCAAGTCTTAAGCGCGAATACTATGGAAGCCAACTCTAAGTCATAGGTAGGGTAGTTTTTCTCATGAACTCTCACCACCGTAACATACTACCCTTCCCTCTTGCATCAAAACAACATCAAGCCCTGTTCCACATGCATCAGTGTATGCTATGAACACTTGTTCCCATCAGGCAAAAGTCAAGACTGGGGCGATTGTCAGACACCTCTTCACTTGCTGAAAAACAACCTCATAGTCAGTATCCCAAGACAAACGTCAGATTATTTTTTGTCAGTCTGGTGAGTGGGGTTGATATCTTCGTGAAGTCCTTAATGAACTTCCTATAATAGCTCATTAAACCAGGAAAACTCCTCACCTCCATTGCATTCTTTGGAATCCTCCAATCTTGAACTACAGCTACTTTCGCGGGGTCAACTGCTATCCCATCCTTAGAGGTCACTTGCCCTAGAAATCTTGCTTTCTTTTTCCAAAAATGACATTTGGAGAATTTTGCCTTAAGCTAATGCGCTCGGATAGTCTTCAAAACCTCCCATAAATGTAGGACATGCTCTTCCTCGATCTTCGAGAAGATCAAAATGTCATGCACAAAGACGACAACAAACTTATTCAGAAACTCCCGAAACAACCTACTCATCAGATCCACAAAATAAGCGAGTGCATTCGACAACCCAAAAGGCATGATGAGCCACTCGAAGAAACCATCTGGAATTCTAAAAGCGGTCTTGTCTATACTGTCATCGGCCACCCTCAACTGATGAAATCCCACGGCCAAGTCTAACTAGGAGAAAACAGATGCACCAACAAGCTGGTCAAACAGATCATCTATCCTCATAAGTGGGTGCCTATTTTTCTTAGTGAGCTTATTCAACTCCCTGTAATCCACGCATAAGCAAAGCGAGCCATCCGCCTTAGTAGCGAATATGATCGGAGCACCCCATTCAAATATGCTTTGCCTAATAAACCCCTTCTCAAGCAGCTCCCCTACTTGCTTGTTGAGCTCCCTCCTTTCTCTCGAAGCCACGTGGCGCACAGACAGTTCAACTAACTTTGCATTGTCCACGAGGTATACCCGAAAATCAATCTCGCGCCTTGGACGCAAACCCTGAACCTCCTGAAAGACATCAGGATGCTCACAGACTACTGGTACAGATCGTAAATCATCGACAGAAGCATCAAGCGATTCTACGAAACTAAGCATGATAGACCCCTTAGGGTCACAATAAATCTCGAGAGTCCTCCCATGGAAAGTCAAAAGCCTAACAACCCTCCTCTCACAGTCCAAAATGACACCATATATGGCTAGCCAATCCATCCCTATAATCAAATCGTAGCCCAAGAAACCAAGCACATATGCATCACACTCAAACTCGACACCCAACCAGATATCCTCAAAACCTGACAAATCATAGACAGATGACTCGTACCCCCAATAGGTTTTGAGACAACAATGAGGTCCAAAACCATGCTAGTACTAAGGTTGTGATGACCGCCCATAACCCCTGCACCAAACAAGAGGAATAATGAGCTGAAAGGTGTGCCAGGCAGCTATGATCGATCATCAGAGCAGGTAAACAACATCGGAACCTGTCATAGAACTCATAGCACAAGGATAATGTAACAACCCGAATTACGATATACTGAATTTTTTATAGAAATTCTAGTCTATCGAAACTCATGTTGTTTTGCTCTAGTATCCTGCAGAAAAGAAAAAGACATAAAATATGTCAGAGCTCAGAAAATATCTCACAGCAAAATGGATAAAATATAATGTAATCAAAATATAGCCTTACCATTTTAATAATGCTACCTAACCAGTATCCAAAGCTATCATGTCTCTGCCACAAATCTAACCTACGAGTATGTGATGAAGAGGGGGTTAGAACACAAGTTCTGGTGACTGGATTTAAACTATACACTTTGGATAATCCTACATATACCATTCAATCACATTTCTTATTTATTAGGTTACTTGGGTTAACAGCACTCAAGGCTTACACACACGTCATACCCATTTACTTCCCAATGGATTAACCTAATATAGTATATTTGTAGCTACCCTCAATATCAAGGTACACCCCATGGTACCTACACTCACACGGTCCCCATTGTAATACCATCAAAATATACATAGTCCCTCATCCTACGCCGGAGTGACGTATGGATCTCTATATAACAATGTTACGTTCTGCGTATAACTGTCAACTCTATGCTATGTAAGCATACGGACTACCACCTTCGATCAAACCAGATTCCATACTGGAGTAACGCCCTCAAGTCTACGATACACCACCCAGAGCAGACATGCATGTATATAGACTTTCCCACGTACTTATCGTCAATTGTAGCTAAATTCCTTAACCGCGCGTCCTCTAATGTGCACCGAGTTCCGTGGCAGGGAGATACAAGAAACATGAAACTCGGTCGGGAGCTTTTCCATATCTGTACAGTCCTGCCTTTAAGAGCCTCAAAATATAGATATTCCTAGTGTCTGTTTTCAAGGTTGCTATGGCCCTACCTCGGCCCTCCCTATACTAGTAAAGACTACAAGAGCTAAGCGACATGCCCCTAAAAACAAACAATCTAAACATCCAGTTGGCGTCACCCCTCACACCATACCGCGATAGTGAAAGGTGAATGGTCTATTGGGTTTAGCTCTAGTCTTTTCGCATCCCACTGGCTGCCGATGACATGTACCCGACGATCTACTATCCTTGTTGGTCCTGGCCTCACCTCCCATTGAGGCCATCATCGAATCACCCTAGTGTCACCTCGTCACAACATTTTGACTACAAAGCTACTCTTGCAGCCAAGGCCCACCCACCTCGTAGTTACACGCAGACCCAACCTCTGCGGACACAACAACCATCTGTCACCCTACAGAGGGCTACCAGGAGCTCCTTACGTATCTCAGGAAGTCGCGTGTTTTCCCTTCCAGTCCTTCGGACCCGACAGAACGATCAGATAGACGTGCGCTCCTCCTTGTGCCTCATGATACCACGATGATCTACCCCGTTGGGTTATTCACCCTCAGACGTGCGGATTGGTCCAAGCGCTTCATTTTAACATGTAATTAGACCCTATGTCTAAACATTCTTTTATGCCCTTGCCTTACCTCATCAGGTTTCCATTTTACTTGGTTACCTCCGTTCACGCTGATTTCTTATTCAAATTACCAAGTTTCTCTTGCTTATTAATTTAAGTTATATAACTTAACTCGTTTAAGTTGATTAACAAGCCCACAACATGTTATTCTCTAGATTGTGATCCATGGTCTGTAATCCACAATCCCTTTTATATTCTTGTTTGGTTTCATCGTTACAATAACACGTTCTACTAAATATGTAATTAAGTATATCTCAATTCACATGTTTTATGTGTAACATGTCAGTCATTATTTATGATTAAATATAACTTATTTCATTTCATAAGTTTTTCTCATTCTTTCTCATTTAATCATAATTCCATTTTACACCGTCACCACAACTTATCGTTGTTTACTTGTAACTTAGTTCTCTTAACTGAGGTTTACAGATAAGTTCCCTTTCCATTTATTATAACATATATTATAATTTCCTCTTGTCCCTAGGACAAGCCTAAACATGTTATTTTTATCAGCAGACTTCAGACTTCTAAGTTTACAATTACTTAATTTATAATTAAGTACAACTTCTTACATTTCATAAACTTTCCCCCTTTTCTCTACTTATTACAAACAACTAGTTTCAGTTTTTCCCCATTTACTGATTACTTAATTTACAATTAAGTGTCACTTATCTCATTTCACAGGTTCTCATGTCCTTACTAGTTTATTATAACCTAAGTTATAATCTTCACTTGTCCCTAGGACAAGTCTACCCATTATACAACATTCTCATTAATGTAATTTTTTTATAATAGGTTATTATCATTCCCCGTTCATTCCCTTTCCTTTACTGTTGTAATTATCTTTCATTTAATTCCATTTATTTCCATTAATTACAATTAATGATGTTTATCAGTCCTGCCATTTACACACATATATATATGTATGTATATATGTATATATTTATGCACTAGACCTCTCACATTAAGCCTACACTTGTGGATGCTGGATTTTATGGGCGGTTCCGAGCAGACTTCTTCCACAAGTTGACTTAACCTCGTGTCTTAACACCATTACATGATTTATTTATGCACTTAGACCCATCACATTAGATTTACCACTTTTTAATGCTAGATACATCGGGCGGTCCGGGCAGACTTCTATCACAAGTGCAATCTACCTCATGTCTAAGCGTGGTTACAGTTCCCTATTTGCTGTAAAATTTAGGCATACTGTTCTTTTTCTTTAGTTTTTATTATAGTTTATGACACCATATTAAGACCACTTTATGTTGCATGTCCTATTTAATTAACAATTAGATTCTACCGTGACATGTAATCGTTTTTATCTGGTAATTGTTCAAATCTAACAGGTTAACATGTCATCCTCTGAATTCTACACCAAATAATTCAAATTCATAGTATGCCACAAGTACATAATGTAATTTATAACAACAGTAGTCATTACCCATATTCCAACAGGCTTGTCTTTCAATACATAAATATTTCAACACTTCAACCGATTCAACATATGAATTTCCCAATATCTTAACTTGTTATAACAACATCTTAATATTTTAAATTATTCTGGCAAATTCATATTTCATAATAACGGGGAATGCTTAAACAATAATATATCATTGTCTAAAATGATATAACTTAAATCCATTCATATTTCATAATAACGAGGAATACTTAAACGATAATTTATCATTATATAAAATGATATAACTTAAATCCACTCACCTTATTTGCTTTCCCAATCCTGGGTCTGGTCCAGATCTAGCATTCCATGATTTTCCCTTAATTGGATTCAGAACCTAACAACCATGGATTCATAATTATTACCAGAAGAAAAAGGGAAGAAAGAGAAAAGAATTGAAATAGACCAGATTTAGATAATTACCTTACTTTGATATGAGATCTGAACACCTACTTACAAGCACTCGTTCCTTTCCTTCAGATCTGGATTCAGAATTTTTTCCTAAACTAATAATCTTAATTTTCTGAATAGATTTGAGGAGAGGGAAGAATGGAAGAGCTTCAGCGTAGTCTCAGAAATATGAGGTTAGGGTTAGCTCTACAGACATATTTATAGGTATATCAGAGAAATCAGGTCATTTAGATTTAAATTAAGAACCATAAGAACCAACCACGTCAAAATAGCGTCTAGTTCTGTGGTGGGGTCGAGCCCCAACGACAATATTTCGTGCTCCTTTTTCCCGCTGCTTATTTTGATTTTTCTGAATAATTTATTAATATATATATATACATATAAGTTCCTTATATGTATACAAACTTCTAACTAGGAATGGCATTGGGTCGGGTTGGGGCAGGTTTCTCGTGCCCCAGACCCGACACGGACTTTTTAAACCTCACCCCAGACCCTCCCCGTAGACCCGGTGTGGGTATGGAAATTCGCCCCGTACCCGAAACTAGTACGGGTCAAGGTAGACCCGACCTGCCCGCGATACGGTGATATTGTGTTCTAATGTACAAAAATTTATATACTTATATTTTTTATCACTAAATGATAAATTATATACATATTATAATGTGTTCATAATGGTAAGAGAATATAATAAAATGAGTTGTAGATAATAGTTCAAAATGTATGCATTTGTTATTGTATGATTATCATTGATGCAACCTAATACTATGAAAAATTTATTGTTTATTGATTGAAAGAATATAATATTCAAGTTATAAACATGTATACCTAAGAAGATTAACAAGTAATAATTATACTTATAAAGTGTTTTAATTATTTTTGAATCATGCGGGTCGGGTTGGGGCGGGTTATTCATGCCCCAGATCCGACCCTAGACTCGGACCCCCAAAAGCGGGTCGCGGGTCTACCCGACTCAAAGACCCTATGGGGTGGGTCTAAATGGGTCAAAACAGGGGCGGGTAAAGCGGGTTTGGACCCCTAGACCCGCCCCATTGCCATATCTATTTCTAATGCTCATAACTTCTGTATACTTTGTCCGTTTTACGCAAACTAGGTGTCTATTTTGACCAGAAACGAACGCAATGGTGCAGTCAGTTTTATTTAATTCTAAATATTTAGTTAAATTATTCTTATATTTTATAATCCTTAAAATGCAGGGTGTTACATTCTTCCACCCTTAGGAAATTTCGTCCCCGAAATTTGATAAGGGTAAAATTAATTAACCCCTCGCATAATATACATCCATCATGTGTGCATCCAATTTTTGCAACATTACGCACTTGTGCAAAGTGAAATACAACATAATAATACATGTATGCCTAAGCGATACCTCCTATGTGTATGCAAATTTTACAAAAATCCTTTTAAACCATGATGCTCACATCCTAAATATACTGGCAGTTCTACATAAATGCAATATTTTGAAAATCAAAATGCTTTTTTGTCCAAATTTTCCCACACTCTTATGGAGTAAGAGCATCGTTCATCCAATTTTTGCATCCATAATCCTACCAACCAACTTTATTTTTCGAATTTCAGAAAAATCTAATTTTCTAAATTCGATTTCTTATGTTACAAAAAGGTGGAAAATGAAAATTTTCACATCTTCTGTTTTTCTTTTATGTACCTTTTTCCAACGTACTTGGATTTTATGTAACTATTTATAAAGATTCCCTATTTTCCTATCCAAGCACAACCCACATAAGGAAATTTTCTTTTGTTACTGATTTTCTTTTTCATCATATCTTGGAATTTTTTTTCTTTATCCATCTTTTCTCATAACTTATCATGTTTGTTGCTTTACTGAATTTGTTGTTTCCTTTTTAGTTTTACCATTTCTCTTTTCTTAGCTTATTTAATCAATTGATCTAAGTTTAAATTTAAATAAGCCATCTAGTCTTTCAACTAAAACAGGAGAACAAGCACCCTACAGTAACTACTAAGGGCCAAGAATCTCGGGACTATATCCCCCTCGGACAGAAAATTCCAAACCATGGGATCAACGACAGGTTTAGGTGTTACCCTAACTACCCAACAAGAATAAAATAACAGAATGATCCCAACAGAAATGTAGTAATGGGTTTTACTGTAACGGCTGGAAATTTCCGACTCCTCGAGAGTCGGAAATTCCGAGACGTTAGTGAAAGAAAGTAGAGGGTGAGAAAGAAAAGATAGAACTAATAGAATAGAAGAAGAAGAACATCAGAATCATCAGAGTAACACGAATCTCACAGCGGAACGAAGAACATATAATATATAACATAACTTTGAAGTACACAGTTATATATATACAATAGCACTTATCAGAGTACAACACTTACAACACAGCGGAAATAACTATAGCTATCAAATCTTGCAGCCTCCTGCTCCAAGCTCTCCAAGTATATCTGTAAATCCCGACTACTTGACTGCCCGTACAAATTTAGGCACCCAAGAGTTTAGGGAAAACAACAAAGTAAACTCCGGGTCAGTCATGGGACTGGTATGAGTAAAATAGTTTAAAACAGGTATAGGATATCTCATAAGACCACGCCGTGAATACGGAACGGGTTTTTCCCTTATGAGTATCTGAACAACTTTGACAAGCAATATCATTGTGATATTATAATAATGTCTAAGTACAAATAGGTATCAATCTAGCAGAAACGCTTGCATCTCACGTTCTACATACATAGTATAAAATCATAAACCGCAGGGCGCTTATCGGACAATGGATTCCAACAGACAAGGTATGGGAGCACCTTCTGAATAGTGTACTCTAGAGGTGATACACTCAGGGTTCAACAAGAACGTCTTGCAACCCGGCCACACATGACCGCTCACTCATTTAGCTTGAGTGTCGCGAATATATTGCCACCACGGTTATAGGCCATCAAACCGTCATCCGAAGATACAGAATCAGAAAGAAGTATAAAATGAATATTCTCTAGATCGGTGACAATACACCCTGCTTGGGGATGACCCAACTAGCCATGCTGCCTAGCCCAACTTTTGTTACTTCCCGGTGTGAGGCTAGAAGCTACGTCTATCTTCAGAACATCTGATCACCATTCACTTTGAATGCCACATCGTCATACCCGCCAAATCACAAATTGATCACCATTCACTTTACTCGAATAACTATATTCGATTAACACCTTCTTTCGAATAACTATATTCGATTAACTCTTCGACTAACTCCTTTGGATTAACTAACTTCGAATAACTCCTTTGGATTAGCTAACTTCGAATAACTCCTTTGGATTAACTAACTTCGAATAACTCCTTTGGATTAACTAACTTCGAATAACTCCTTTGGATTAACTAACTTCGAATAACCAATATTCGATAACTATTCTTCGAATAAATAATATTCGGTAACTCTTCTCAAATGAATAACATTTGATTTCTCCACTCGAATAAACTATATTCGATTACTCTTCCCTCGAATACACTATATTCGATAACTCTACTTCGAATAAGTGATATTTGGCAACTCTACTCGATTAACTCCACTTGGATAACTCTAACTGGTCAACTCTAACTGAGTAACTCTAACTGATCAACTCTAACTGGTCAACTTTAACTGGTCAACTTTAACTGGTTAACTCTAACTGTTTATCTTTAACTGGTAAATTTTAACTGGTTAACTCAAACTGTTCATCTTTAACTGGTAAACTTTAACTGGTTAACTCGAATGGTTTAACCTAACTGGTTAACTCAAATGGTTTAACCTAACTTGATTTACTTGTCTCGATTAATTGAACTAATCCACTTAGTTTAACTTAGTTAATTCACTTTGATTAACTCTAACCGATTTACTTAGTTTAACTCAGCTAATTCACTTTGATTAACCCAACTAATTTACTTCGATTAACCAATTAGTTTAACTTGACTAATTCACTTAGTTTGATGCCACTAATTCACTTTGATTTACAAATTAGTTTAACTTAACTAAGTCACTTAGTTTGACGCAACTAATTCACTTTGATTAACCGCTTAGTTTATCTTAACTAATTTACTTTGGTTAACTTAACAAATTACTTTGTGTAACTCTATTCGAATAAGTAATTCGAATCACTCTAATGTGTTTAACTCTATTCAAATATCTAATTCGAATAACTCATTTCGAATAACTAAATTCGATTAACTCCTTTTATTAACGTTTATTCATTTCAAAAGATTTCCTTTTTACAACGTTTATCCATTGATAAAGATTTACTTTTTACAACGTTTATCCATTTATAAAGGTTTACTTTTAGTAACGGTTCTTCCCTTTATAAATGTCCTTTTAATAACGTTTCTACTTCTCTATATAAGTCCAGACTCATATATATTCCATTTATCAACGATAAATAATTTATTTAATTTATAAAACATTATTTATAAATTAATCTACTTCAATTTATCTGTTTAAAACAGATTTCCTATTTAATATCTCATTTAAATCTATATCGTGTTATACCGTGTGCGAAGCACGTGTTTAAATCTATCCTTGTATAATTCTATTTATTTTCCGAACAAGTGTTCCTTTATTTATTCCCTAAATAAATATTCCTTTATTCCATTTATTTATAATCTAAATAAATGTTTCCTTTATTTATTTCTTAAATAAATAAATGTTTTCATTTTATAAAATCCTATCGATTTTATAAATAAGATTTGTTTTCAATATAAACATTGAAAATTCCCTTTTTACATTCTAGTATCACCTACGGTGTTTAACGTGTCGTTTAACAATGATCGGTATCATTCAAACATATGAAATCAATAACAGATTTCATAACACATCATATATCACAATATATGAAAAACGGTAAAATAAATGTTGAGGAATCCAGTCGGATTCCTCCAACCTGTTTCCCTGCATCACAGATGTTAGAAAATATAGATAACATCACTTTCAGTTCCATATGATATATTCTGTTAAACAGAATCAATATAGAAATTTAACTAACTGACTAGCAGTTCAATCAACCAATCAACACACAGTCAAACAGACAATTTTAACAGTTCTAATAATACAACATGAAATTATAAACTGTTCAGAGTTAGTGAGATTTACTCACTTTGGCGTGTTAATCGTTAAATAACGATAATTGTCACTTGATTTCGACAGACAATTTATTTTACAATAAATTGTGGCGAACTCCAATTCATTTCCAGTTGGTTCCATTTTGTAGCCGTCGTCCATACGATCCCAACGGATCTTGTTTTGCTGAATTTCAATAACGTATGTTAAAGTTATCACTTATATAAGATTATACACACTTTAAACTAAAAATAATTAAATTTCCTTTTTATTTTCCATTGGGCTTACTCACATTGCTTGGCCCAATTTCCCTTCACACAAAAGCCCTCTCCGCCATGTCTCTTCCCCAAACCAAAAAAAAGAAGCCGCTTCTTCAAAACTGAATTCAACCCATATTTGCTCCTCCTTTGACCACCTCTCGCCACCGCATCGGTCAACGACCGACCCTGCAACTATCGCCACCCGTCACATCTTTGCAAACCCTACCCAACGGTCTCCATCATCCCAAACTTGAGACGCCCCTCCAAAACCCATTCCAGATCTGCTCTCACGCCATCGCCATGTTGTTTGGAGGTCGGACTTCGCCTCGGCCATCGATGGCAACCGTAACCACCACAACAAGATCCTGCTTCCCATCCCCTACCCGTTCCAACTCTCGAAAACAACTCCGGTCACACTTAAAATCGCAACCTGTAGCTTTCTAAGTGGCACTGCCACTGTCGCAGATCGCTATGGCATCAGAGTTCGCCCATCAACCGTCGAACCAACCTTCGCACCACCCTGAACCCAACATATTCTCCCCAATGATTAACCCCAGGTCACGCTGTGTAGTTTCCAGCAATAAAACAAGCGTGCGGATGCTTGAAAACTCATACGGTGATGAAGATGATCAACTTGGGGACTCAAATGAATTGGTTACCTGATTTGTAGAATTTTGTTGAGTTTGATTATGATTTTTATCTCACGGTTTTTTTTGCTGAAGGTTTTTCAAAGAAGGGAGGCGGCTTCTTTTGATCGATGAAAACTGATGGCATTATTATATAGTGGAAAGGGGTTGGCTGATAAATCACAACGTAGCTCCTTTATGTCGACACTTTTGTTTAATATATATCCTATGGTTGTTTGAAATGAATCGTGTTGCACTATCCTCCTCTTGTTTTGTTAAATTTCCTATGGTTGTTTTAAATGAATCGTGTTTCACTATCCTCCTCTTGTTTTATATATTAACCACTTTGCCAGTATATGCATATACATAAACATATATCTTTTTGTTTTACATACTGCAATGGACAAAATAAAACCTTCCATTGTGTTAAGCAATGTGCCATGGTCCCAGAGATATAATAATACCGGTAGATGAAATCATATTGTGAAACCCCAAAATGTTGATTACAGGGTGCAAAATACTTCAAATAAAAAGTCGTTTATTTAATTAAATAAAAATTATATAAAAATTCTAAAAATTAAATTATCGCTATGTCCCAAAAGAACCTTGTCTGAATTCACACCCGATCTCTAGTTATATCGAATAAACTGTTACGGTCGATAAATGATTCTATAGCGACTAATCTGAAATTTGATTTGGACATAACTCAAAATCTGCACGACGAAATCCCGATTTTTCTTCTCCACTAGAAAGATATACTTCATCAGCTCCACACGTTTCTTGTTTCACAGAAATCCGATTTAAAACGGATTCTGTATATTCAGTTGAAGTTCAAATCGCCAAATTGCGAACTGCCGCGACGTTTCAGGTTCGTTTTAATTATAATTATAAATTATAAGTTCGAACGTTTTACTTTAAGTTATATATATCGCCAAATCGATATATAAATAATTAAATAAATAAATTATTCGACAGCTAACAAAACGCGCCATTACAGACTTCCCCCCTTAAAATAATTTCGTCCTCGAAATTGCTAAGCTAGGAAAACGCTACCAACTTTACTAACTAGATTTAAAAATCCTTTTTGTTTACCTCTAAATTTCAGTTTCGACTGGACTCATTAAATTTTAATTAATTTATTAATTCACTTCCGACCAACTAAAATTTTCAAAAATTCTGAAAATTTTCTAACACCTTAAATTTTCGAAACATTTCGCCATAATCTCCTTTGTACGGCTCAATACGTCAAACCACAACTCGCCTCTCTAGGCCTCCTCCAATTCAAAAAGAAATCAAAATAGCTAAGCGGCTTGCTAATTCGGCTCATAAAATCCAAACTCATATATGATATAAACTTGTACCTTTTTGTCGGGCATTTAACTCTATCCCTTGCATCTGCTACCACTTCAACATATACCAATGTTATCCATTCCAATTGATCTCCAATCAGTTCATATCCTCAAATCCAAATCGAATTTCATTCGAACTCTAATATCAATTTCCAAAGTATTGACTTATCAATTTGGTTCCATTCTAGATTATCTCTAATCCAATTCAATTTTATTTGACTCGGTTCAATTTAAATTTCAATTTATTTTTACCATCTCATTTTATTTAACTTCATTAGTTAAATTTTAATTCCAGAACTTAAGTTCCTGGGTTTCTTTCAAATCAATTTGAAATCATAATGCCAATTCAAAACCGTTGAATTTCTAAACAACTTGTTTTCTCAAAACAATTCAAAAACAAAACCTTTGGTAGTAATCCGTCACTTAGAACTCAGAAATGAACACTGATGATGTCTAGATTCATCAGGGTTATTTTCCAGTGATACAAGTGAGTTTAATAGTATATTTCTTTTCAAAATCATTTTAAACCTTTTCATTTTGAAATACATTTCAAATATTTTCCACACTGCTTGAAAACATTTCAAAATCTCCCAAGAACTTAAAATTTCCTTATTTTAATTCCAAATCTAATTTAAATTCATATTTAATTCAAACTATTTCATATATTACATTCATATGAATTCTGATTGGTCATTTATAACCATTTCACCCTTTTATAATCTTATTCGATTATAATAACAACCAACACAATCAATATACTATAATAATTTCAAGATATATATTTCTTCTATAAACAAATATATTTTGGGAAAAATTATTTCATTTACCCTCTTTCAAAACATACCATGACGGTTCATCGTATTCGAGTGTTTAGTAACCCTTATCGATACAGTGGATCAACTGATCGACCAGAATTCATAAGCCACTCAACCAATGAGTCTCCACAATATAAAACGGTTTTATATCAAATACAAATACGCACTCGTATATATACACTCAAACTCAATCTAGGATATTACTAATCCCATCTCTATCGAGTTATGCCACAGAGCCAAGGTAATCACTTAACCTTAAGCTCTGATACCAACAGTAACGGCTGGAAATTTCCGACTCCTCGAGAGTCGGAAATTCCGAGACGTTAGTGAAAGAAAGTAGAGGGTGAGAAAGAAAAGATAGAACTAATAGAATAGAAGAAGAAGAACATCAGAATCATCAGAGTAACACGAATCTCACAGCGGAACGAAGAACATATAATATATAACATAACTTTGAAGTACACAGTTATATATATACAATAGCACTTATCAGAGTACAACGCTTACAACACAGCGGAAATAACTATAGCTATCAAATCTTGCAGCCTCCTGCTCCAAGCTGTCCAAGTATATCAGTAAATCCCGACTACTTGACTGCCCGTACAAATTTAGGCACCCAAGAGTTTAGGGAAAACAACAAAGTAAACTCCGGGTCAGTCATGGGACTGGTATGAGTAAAATAGTTTAAAACAAGTATAGGATATCTCATAAGACCACGCCGTGAATACGGAACGGGTTTTTCCCTTATGAGTATCTGAACAACTTTGACAAGCAATATCATTGTGATATTATAATAATGTCTAAGTACAAATAGGTATCAATCTAGCAGAAACGCTTGCATCTCACGTTCTACATACATAGTATAAAATCATAAACCGCATGGCGCTTATCGGAGAATGGATTCCAACAGACAAGGTATGGGAGCACCTTCTGAATAGTGTACTCTAGAGGTGATACACTCAGGGTTCAACAAGAACGTCTTGCAACCCGGCCACACATGACCGCTCACTCATTTAGCTTGAGTGTCGCGAATATATTGCCACCACGGTTATAGGCCATCAAACCGTCATCCGAAGATACAGAATCAGAAAGAAGTATAAATATGAATATTCTCTAGATCGGTGACAATACACCCTGCTTGGGGATGACCCAACTAGCCATGTTGCCTAGCCCAACTTTTGTTACTTCCCGGTGTGAGGCTAGAAGCTACGTCTATCTTCAGAACATCTGATCACCATTCACTTTGAATGCCACATCGTCATACCCGCCAAATCACAAATTGATTTATCCAAAAATAACACAGGTATATAGCTAAGAGAAACGAATTCCTCCGCCACCAAACGTGAATACGTTTGAACAGATCAACTTACGCGATCTATTGGATATACTCTGTCAGACCTTCTTCCATATACGTTGTCCTGGGACTGGACAAACCGAAGGCACTATTCAGTGAATCCATCCTACCTAGGCTTTTCACAATAGCCCTTGCACTTCACTCCGTCTTCAATTATCTTCAGCGTACTTGATTCGCAACGCTTATGCTAATACGGAGTGGTTCTTCGGATAATAATCCAACCGGTCTCTCCATATTTACAACGTAAATATGGTCAAAACTTTGATAGTCTGTGATTCAACTATCAAATGAAAACATGTCGGTGTACAAACAACGATCTTATTTCCAAATGGAAATTCGATCGATCAATCATCATATGTTCATATTTCCTTATTTCATATATTTAGAAAATATATGTTATTAATCATTGGAAAACATTTCCATAGCTTATTTTCACATCACTATTATTTCGCAACTGTCAGTCCCTAACTGTAACTAGTATGAGAACAAATTCTCTAAGTATCATTTCGGAAGGTCGAAACCAACATCAGATCGTTACTTAGAAAACCGTTCAACTTACCCTCTCCAGTCAGTTTCTGAATTTGCTTAACTCTATTTCTTAAATTCTTATCATGAAAACATTTCATTTTCTATGTTTAGAAAACATATCTGACTATATTTGGAAAACGTTTCCAAAACTCATTTACGGATTTCCAATGAACGTTGTATAAAACATCGTTTCGCTTAATCCATTAATCGCTTATTACTTAACTATATTTCAAATCAACCTTTTCTATCGAACCACAACTATTCCTTTGTCAATTCTGAAGTCAATCAAGTTGGGGTATAATTACCTCTCAGACCTTAATTGAACAACGTCCTTTACTGTGAAAATAGGTGAAGTTCGTCACTCACTTTTTCCAATCATCTGTTTACGCAAATTCTCGGATTCAGGTTACGAATCCACTTCTTATATGACAACGTTTGATTATAACTATAACGTTATAATTCCTACTTCTGCAATATCAAATCTTAATTATAACTTTATCTCCTAACTCGAATAATTTAACAGACACCTAATTTCTAAATCAATAACTAAATCTTAATTTAAACCCTGGAAAGTAAATAGTACTTTCCCAAATTCGCTATAATCGAATTCGACGTATAACTCTCTTTCGAGTAATCTCTATTTGATTAACTCTTCTTCGAATAACCTATATTCGATTATCTCTCTTCGAATAACTCATATTCGAAATCTCTCCCTTTCGAATAAACAATATTCGATCTCTTTCTTTCGAATATGCCATATTCGAAAATCTCCTTTCGATTTACTAATCGATAACTCCTTTCGATCAAACTAAAATCGAAACTCCTTTAACTCTATTCGAATAACTAATATTCGACTAACTCCTTTGGATCGACTCATTTGATTAACTCCTTCGAATAACTAATTCGAATAACTTACCTTCGAATAACCAATATTCGATTTACTCTAACTCGATTAACTTAATTCTAATCGATTTACTCCATTTCGATTCAACTTAATTCAAATCGATTAACTTAACTCAAATTGATTAACTCCTTTCGAATAACTAAATTCGATTTAACTCAAATTGAATAACTAATATTCAATTAACTCTTACGTGTTTAACTCTATTTGAATAAGAAATTCGAATCACTCTAATGTGTTTAACTCTATTCAAATATCAAATTCGAATAACTCATTTCGAATAACTAAATTCGATTAACTCTTTTAACTTTACTCGAATAACTATATTCGATTAACACCTTCTTTCGAATAACTATACTCGATTAACTCTTCGACTAACTCCTTTGGATTAACTAACTTCGAATAACTCCTTTGGATTAGCTAACTTCGAATAACTCCTTTGGATTAACTAACTTCGAATAACTCCTTTGGATTAACTAACTTCGAATAACTCCTTTGGATTAACTAACTTCGAATAACCAATATTCGATAACTATTCTTCGAATAAATAATATTCGGTAACTCTTCTCAAATGAATAACATTTGATTTCTCCACTCGAATAAACTATATTCGATTACTCTTCCCTCGAATACACTATATTCGATAACTCTACTTCGAATAAGTGATATTTGGCAACTCTACTCGATTAACTCCACTTGGATAACTCTAACTGGTCAAGTCTAACTGAGTAACTCTAACTGATCAACTCTAACTGGTCAACTTTAACTGGTCAACTTTAACTGGTCAACTCTAACTGTTTATCTTTAACTGGTAAATTTTAACTGGTTAACTCAAACTGTTCATCTTTAACTGGTAAACTTTAACTGGTTAACTCGAATGGTTTAACCTAACTGGTTAACTCAAATGGTTTAACCTAACTTGATTTACTTGTCTCGATTAACTGAACTAATCCACTTATTTTAACTTAGTTAATTCACTTTGATTAACTCTAACCGATTTACTTAGTTTAACTCAGCTAATTCACTTTGATTAACCCAACTAATTTACTTCGATTAACCAATTAGTTTAACTTGACTAATTCACTTAGTTTGACGCCACTAATTCACTTTGATTTACAAATTAGTTTAACTTAACTAAGTCACTTAGTTTGACGCAACTAATTCACTTTGATTAACCGCTTAGTTTATCTTAACTAATTTACTTTGGTTAACTTAACAAATTACTTTGTGTAACTCTATTCGAATAAGTAATTCGAATCACTCTAATGTGTTTAACTCTATTCAAATATCTAATTCGAATAACTCATTTCGAATAACTAAATTCGATTAACTCCTTTTATTAACGTTTATTCATTTCAAAAGATTTCCTTTTTACAACGTTTATCCATTGATAAAGATTTACTTTTTACAACGTTTATCCATTTATAAAGGTTTACTTTTAGTAACGGTTCTTCCCTTTATAAATGTCCTTTTAATAACGTTTCTACTTCTCTATATAAGTCCAGACTCATATATATTCCATTTATCAACGATAAATAATTTATTTAATTTATAAAACATTATTTATAAATTAATCTACTTCAATTTATCTGTTTAAAACAGATTTCCTATTTAATATCTCATTTAAATCTATATCGTGTTATACCGTGTGCGAAGCACGTGTTTAAATCTATCCTTGTATAATTCTATTTATTTTCCGAACAAGTGTTCCTTTATTTATTCCCTAAATAAATATTCCTTTATTCCATTTATTTATAATCTAAATAATTGTTTCCTTTATTTATTTCTTAAATAAATAAATGTTTTCATTTTATAAAATCCTATCGATTTTATAAATAAGATTTGTTTTCAATATAAACATTGAAAATTCCCTTTTTACATTCTAGTATCACCTACGGTGTTTAACGTGTCGTTTAACAATGATCGGTATCATTCAAACATATGAAATCAATAACAGATTTCATAACACATCATATATCACAATATATGAAAAACGGTAAAATAAATGTTGAGGAATCCAGTCGGATTCCTCCAACCTGTTTCCCTGCATCACAGATGTTAGAAAATATAGATAACATCACTTTCAGTTCCATATGATATATTCTGTTAAACAGAATCAATATAGAAATTTAACTAACTGACTAGCAGTTCAATCAAACAATCAACACACAGTCAAACAGACAATTTTAACAGTTCTAACAATACAACATGAAATTATAAACTGTTCAGAGTTAGTGAGATTTACTCACTTTTGCGTGTTAATCGTTAAATAACGATAATTGTCACTTGATTTCGACAGACAATTTATTTTACAATAAATTGTGGCGAACTCCAATTCATTTCCAGTTGGTTCCATTTTGTAGCCGTCGTCCATACGATCCCAACGGATCTTGTTTCGCTGAATTTCAATAACGTATGTTAAAGTTATCACTTATATAAGATTATACACACTTTAAACTAAAAATAATTAAATTTCCTTTTTATTTTCCATTGGGCTTACTCACATTGCTTGGCCCAATTTCCCTTCACACAAAAGCCCTCTCCGCCATGTCTCTTCCCCAAACCAAAAAAAAGAAGCCGCTTCTTCAAAACTGAATTCAACCCATATTTGCTCCTCCTTTGACCACCTCTCGCCACCGCATCGGTCAACGACCGACCCTGCAACTATCGCCATCCGTCACATCTTTGCAAACCCTACCCAACGGTCTCCATCATCCCAAACTCGAGACGCCCCTCCAAAACCCATTCCAGATCTGCTCTCACGCCATCGCCATGTTGTTTGGAGGTCGGACTTCTCCTCGGCCATCGATGGCAACCGTAACCACCACAACAAGATCCTGCTTCCCATCCCCTACCCGTTCCAACTCTCGAAAACAACTCCGGTCACACTTAAAATCGCAACCTGTAGCTTTCTAAGTGGCACTGCCACTGTCGCAGATCGCCATGGCATCAGAGTTCGCCCATCAACCGTCGAGCCAACCTTCGCACCACCCTTAACCCAACATATTCTCCCCAACGATTAACCCCAGGTCACGCTGTGTAGTTTCCAGCAATAAAACAAGCGTGCGGATGCTTGAAAACTCATACGGTGATGAAGATGATCAACTTGGGGACTCAAATGAATTGGTTACCTGATTTGTAGAATTTTGTTGAATTTGATTATGATTTTTAACTCACGGTTTTTTTTGCTGAAGGTTTTTCAAAGAAGGGAGGCGGCTTCTTTTGATCGATGAAAACTGATGGCATTATTATATAGTGGAAAGGGGTTGGCTGATAAATCACAACGTAGCTCCTTTATGTTCACACTTTTGTTTAATATATATCCTATGGTTGTTTGAAATGAATCGTGTTGCACTATCCTCCTCTTGTTTTGTTAAATTTCCTATGGTTGTTTTAAATGAATCGTGTTTCACTATCCTCCTCTTGTTTTATATATTAACCACTTTGCCAGTATATGCATATACATAAACATATACTTTTTGTTTTACGTACTGCAATGGAGAAAATAAAACCTTCCATTGTGTTAAGCAATGTGCCATGGTCCCAGAGATATAATAATACCGGTAGATGAAATCATATTGTGAAACCCCAAAATGTTGATTACAGGGTGCAAAATACTTCAAATAAAAAGTCGCTTATTTAATTAAATAAAAATTATAGAAAAATTCTAAAAATTAAATTATCGCTATGTCCCAAAAGAACCTTATCTGAATTCACACCCGATCTCTAGTTATATCGAATAAACTGTTACGGTCGATAAATGATTCTATAGCGACTAATCTGAAATTTGATTTGGACATAACTCAAAATCTGCACGACGAAATCCCGATTTTTCTTCTCCACTAGAAAGATATACTCCATCAGCTCCACACGTTTCTTGTTTCACAGAAATTCGATTTAAAACGGATTCTGTATATTCAGTTGAAGTTCAAATCGCCAAATTGCGAACTGCCGCGACGTTTCAGGTTTGTTTTAATTATAATTATAAATTATAAGTTCGAACATTTTACTTTAAGTTATATATATCGCCAAATCGATATATAAATAATTAAATAAATTAATTATTCGACAGCTAACAAAACGCGCCATTACATTTACCCCTAACATGAAAATTAGCAACAAAATCTAAACACTTACTTGCCCTTTTTACTATCTAGTAGTCAGCACTAGTCCTAGCTGTGTACCAACAATTATTTCAAGCAACACCCTAGGCTTTCCAATGATTATGCATTTTACGGGAACTTGCCATTTTTCCAAGGTAATTCTCGCTATTTACGTCATAGCCTCAAAACTTTTCTCGTCTTCCCTAGGTTCTAATCCTTACCTACTCCATCCTTTTAAAACACAGATTGGCCTTTTTATTTAAATTTTCTTCTAGAAATTTAAAAGTGTCAAAACTTTATTTTCCTCATCAAAACTTGCTTTTTCCAAACCATAAAAAAACATGTCATCTTAAAAAAATGTAAATCATCATTTTTTTTTCAAATCACTAAAACTGGAGTAGATACATACTACTATTTCTGAATCGGGTTTATCACTTGTTCTTACCTATATAAGGTCTATTCAGACTCTTACTTCATGGTGCAAACATTTGCTCTATTCTTAATTTCTACAACTCATTTTGTGTATCCAACAAAATTTTCTCTTTTAAAACAATTTAACAAAAGTGATTGTTAAAAGAATAGATATTTCAAAACTTTCATTATTGAGAATTTTATTTTAGACAAAGTTTTCACAAGAAATCACTATTTGCAAAATATACCCCCTTTTTACTTTAAAACTCAATATGTATACTTTACATATTTAAAACTGTAACATTTAAGATTAAAACTTGAAAACACCATAAACCATTTTTCAAAACTTTTACAGTTTCAAGTTCTTAAAAGTTAACCGCGGGTTAGACCAAAGCGGGTTTCCAATTTTTCTAGGCTTTCCTAGACACTCCCATAAAGTCAATTCTCTCAACGATATATATTCCTAATCCATTTTTCTCTTTTTAAACTTTTCCAATTTATAAGGTTTTACTACGAAGCCCACTAATCTGAAGTACTAACATATGGGATCCTCCTTTCTTTATTTCAAAATATATCGTACACTTTCCCACACAAATTTCCTAAGTGTCTCAAATTTCCACATTCATTCCTTTAGTGTACAAAACAGTCATCCCAATTCTTACCATATTATACTCTTTCTATTTTTGTGGGTTCCTTTATGGATCTAGGTATATATATATATTAAAAAAATACAAATACGTTCACTCACTATTTATACAAAAATCCTAAACCTAAGCTCTGATACCGGATGTAACAACTCGAATTCCGACAGACTAATTTTTTTTTTAAATTAAAATCTATCGAAACTCGTGTTGGTTTGCTCTGGTATCCTGCAGAAAAGATAGAGACATAAAATATGTCAGAGCTCAGAAAATATCTCACAGCGGAATGGATAAAATATAATGTAATCAAAATATAGCCTTACCGTAGTAAAAATGCTGCTAACTAGTATCCAAAGCAATCATGTCTCTGCCACAAATCAAACTTGCGAGTATGTGATGTGGAGGGGGTCAGAAAACAAGTTCTGGTGACTGGATTTAAACTATACACTTTGGATAATCCTATATATACCATTCAATCACATTTTCTTATTTATTAGGTTACTTGGGTAAATAGCACTCAAGGCTTACACACACCTCGCACCCATTTACTTCTCAGTGGATTAACTTAATACAATGTATATGTAGCTACCCCTAATATTAAGGTACACCCCATGGTACCCCACTCGCACGGTCTCCACCGTAATACGACTGAAATATACATAGTCCCTCATCCTATGCCAGAGTGACGTATAGATCTCAATATAACAATGTTATGTTCCGCATATATTTGTCATTTCTATGCCGCATAAGCGTACAGACTGCCACCTTCGATCGAATCAGATTCCATACCAGTAATGCCCTCAAGTCTACGATACACCATCTAGAGCAGACATGCATGTATCAAGAATTTCCCATGTACGTATCGTTAATTGTAGCTCGATGCCTTAACTGCACGTCCTCTAATGTGCACCGAGTTCTGTGGCAGTTCAATACAAGAAATACAGAACTCGGTCGTGAGCTTTTCCATATCTTTACAGGCCCGCCTTTAAGAGCCTCAAAATACAGATATTCCTAGGGTCTGTTTTTCATGGTGGCCATGGCCCCACCTCGACCTCTCCCTTAATTAGTAAAGACTACAAGAGCTAAGTGACATGCCCATAATAATAAGCAATCTAAACATCCAGTTGGCATCTCCCCTCAACCATCGTACCTCGATAGTGAAAGGTGAATGGTCTACTGGGTTTATCTCTAATCTTTTCGCATCCCACTAGCTGTCGTTGATGGGTAGCCAACAATCTACTATCCTTGTTGGTCCTGACCTCGCCGCCCGTTGAGGCGATCGCCGAATCACCCTAGTGTTACCTTGTCACAGCATTCTGACTACAAAGCTACTCTTGAAGTCAAGGCTCACCCGCCCGGTAGTTACACGCAGACCCAACCTCTGCGAGCACAGCCTAACCATTTGCCACCCTACAGAGGGCAACCAGGTGCACCTTACGTATCTCAGGAAGGCACGTGCTTCCCCTTTCAGTCCTTCGGACCCGACAGAACAATCAGATAGATGTGCACTCCTCCTCGTGCCTTATGGCACCACGATGATCTACCCCGTTGGGTTATTCACCCTCAGATGTGCGGACTGGTCCAAGCGCTTCATTTTAACATGTTATTAGACCCTATGTCTAAACATTCTTTTATGCGCTTGCCTTACCTCATCAGGTTTCAATTTTACTTGGCTACCCCCGTTCACACTGATTTCTTATTCAAGTTACCAAGTTTCTCTTGGTAATTACTTTCAGTTATATAACTTAACTAGTTTATGTTTATTAATAAGCCCACAACATGTTATTCTCTAAATTATGATCTAAGGTCTGTAATCAACAATCCCTTTATATTTTTTATTTGGTTTCATCATTACAATAACATGTTCTACTTAATATGTAATTAAGTATATCTCAATTCACATGTTTACTGTTTAACATTTCAGTCATTGTTTGTGATTAAATATTGCTTATTTCATTTCATAATTTTTCCTCATTCTTTCTCATTTAATCATAATTCCATTTTACACCGTCACAACAATTTATAGTAGTTTACTTATTAACTTAGTTCTAGTAACAACCCGCATTTTTAATGAAATTAAAATTGCGGAAGTATGTATATATATTATATACATAGATATATTTAAGAGAAAAATTAAATAATGATAATAAAATTGCACATAATAAGTTCATGCAGTGAAATGAAGAGAAAAGATTAATCAAAGAAATTAAATGCAATACATGAAATGCGAAGAAATGCATGCGAACAATTAAATAGAAATAAAAAGGAAAATTTGAGAAGCTCCAGGAATTTGGTCACAAAATTAGCGTCATTGCATTCGTGACGATTTTCTAGTCAATTTAGACCTATAGTTTGTAGAAAACTAATTGAAAATGAAGAAGATATCTTTAAATTAAATATTGTAGCAAAACATGAAAAAGAGGAATGAGAGAATAATGTGTAGCTTTTGTTAGCAAAAGACTTAGTGGCTCATTTGGTTAGAGCACGTGACTTGTATACAAGAGGTTTTGAGTTTAATCCCCGCCAACACCATATTTTTGTTTTAGGGGAATGGCTAAAAAAGCGGTTTAGTGTGAAAAGGGTTAATTAGAAATATAGTTAAAAAGAATATATATATATATATATATATATATATATAACACGTGGGTGTCAACACCCATGTTGCTGCGCATCATGTTGCACACATGGTGCATTTCTATTTGTTAATGAAGTTATTTTGAAACTTGAAGGTACCATTTTATATATCTATCTTGTAATATTATGTTCTATACACTTATAATGCTCCATGAAAGTTAATGCATTCCCTTTGTAAATAACATTAATGGATGTGGGGTGTTACACATGGTATCAGAGCTGAAGGTTACCAGAATAGATAAAAGATTTTGAAAAACCATTTTCAAAAGCATTTTCTTAGAAGTATTTTCAGAAACATGTTATAAAGACGATGTTTTCAAGAGAAAAGTTTATTATGAAAAACATAATCCCTAAGAGCCATATATCTTTCTTCTGATTCTCCATTTTGAATCTCTTCCTTTTTCCTTTCTGAATCTCTACCTCCGCGTTTAGATGCTTTTCCTAAGATATGTAAGGACTTCCGTGCGATGGGTGGAAAACCGCTTCATGGGACTGAGACGTTTGTTAAGCCTATAAGTTGGCTCAAGGAAGTGGAGGACTTATTTGGTATCTTTGAGATAGACGATGGAAGGAAGGTTCAACTAGCTGCTTGGTTAATGAAGGATGAAGCTCCATTTTGGTGGGAGGTCACGAATGGAGAACGTGCAGTTGAGGCATGGATATGACACAGGATAAGAAAGTAGAACCTAAGAAGGGTGGAAAAATAATAAACTCTGTGACAAGAGGAAGACAGGTGGTTGATTCCAGTATGGTGAAGCAAGGACAAGGATAGAGGGCAGGATCTTCTGGAGGCCAGGTTGTGTTCTCGTGGTCAGTATATCGGAAAGAGATAGGAAGTTTCGGTTGAAGATTTGATCTCTTTTTCCTAGGACTCTTTTCGACTCTTGCGCTTCACATTTGTTTATATCTGCTTCATTATTTGAAATACTGCACCTAAAATACTAGTCTAGTTACGGATCCAATTGTAGCCTCAAATCCAATTGGTGGTTCGGCTCATTTATCTATGCTTTTTTAGAATTTGAGAGTGTCTATCTTGGGTGTTGGGTTTGAATGCAATGCCTACGTTCTTGGTTTCATGGGCTATGGCATGATTCTAGGGATGGATTGGCTAGCCAGGTATGGTGCCATCCTAGACTGTGAAAAGAGAGTAGTTAGACTGTTGACTCGTTGGGGAAAGACCCTTGATATTTCTTGTGACCCTAGAGGTTCGGTGATGCTTAGCTACCTAGAATCACTTGATGCATCCATCGATGATTTGAAATCTGTTCGTGTATGATGACGCCTTTGATGAGGCTTGGGGTTTACCCCCGAGGCGCGAGATAGACTTCCATATATACTTAGTAGATAATGCAAAGCCAGTTGCATTGCCAATGTGCCACGTGGCTCTGAAAGAAAGGAGGGAACTCATTAAGCAAGTAGGAGAGCTACTTGAGAAAGGGTTGATAAGAAGAGGTATTTCGGAACGGGTTGCTCCAGTTGTTTTTGCAACAAAGGCGGATGGTTCACTAAGATTGTGTGTGGATTATAGGGAGCTAAATAAACTCACAAAGAAAAATAGAAACCCATTGCTGAGGATAGATGATTTGTTCGATCAGTTGGTTGGAGCTTCGGTTTTCTCGTTGTTGGACTTAGCTACAGGATTTCATCAGATGAGGGTAGCCGAGGAGAGTATAGATAAGACTGGTTTTAGGACTCCCAGCGGTTTCTTCGAGTGGCTCATCATGCCTTTTGGTTTGACGAATGCACCCGCATATTTCGTAGACTTGATGAGTAGGGTGTTTAGGGAGCTTCTAAACAAGTTCGTAGTAGTCTTTGTGGATGACATTTTGATATACTCTAGAAGAAAGGAAGAACATGCCCTATATCTTAGGGGAGTATTAGAGACTCTTCGAGCACATCAACTCAAGGCTAAGTTCTCCAAATGCCATTTTTGGAGGAAGGAAGTGAGGTTCTTAGGACACGTGGTCTCTAAGGAGGAGATAACAGTGGATCCCACGAAGGTGGTCGCAATCCAAGATTGGGAGGTTCCTAGAAACACAATGGGAGTAAGAAGTTTTCTAAGGTTGGCGGGCTATTATAGGAAGTTCATTAACGACTTTGAGTTTCACGAGACGAGAGCTTGAGAAAGAGAATTCTTGAAGACGGCACAGGGCCGACAAAAGTCATATGCTAATAAGAGAAGGACCGATCTTGAGTTCGGTGTTGGGGACATGGGTTTTATTCTTTTTGGATCTGTAGGGAAGTTGGCACCGAGGTTTGTAGGGCTATTCCCCATTTCAGAGAGGATTGGACAGAGGGCGTATAGAGTGAAGTTGCTGGAGAAGCTTAGTGGTGTTCATGACGTATATCACGTGTCGCATTTGCGGAAGTGTTTACATGATACCACGGAAGTAGTGGAGCCGAGCATGCTTAGGGAAGTAGAAGTGGAGCGAGATGCCACGATTAGACGAGCTCCTACATGCATCCTTGGATCAGAGGTCAAGAAGATACGGAAATGAGAGGTCAAGTTGGTTGAAGTCCAATGGGGAGATGATCAAGGAGACGCGACTTGGGAAACTGAAGACAAGATACGTGCGTTATACCCTTTCCTTTTTAAGGGTATGATCTTAACTTCTCCTTTTTCTACCACTTTGTTTCTACTTGTTGTTGTTCTATCGTTTAGTATGTACTCTCGATTACATCTTCGATCTTTAGGTAGGAAAATCCTATGGTTGTAAACATGTGTTTGAGACATGTTATGTTTGGTGGATGCAAGTGTTTGCTAGTGGTTGCTCGTGGATGCATTTACACACACATTAGGCACTAGATCGGCTCAATCGCTTTCATATTGCATATGAATGAGTGTGCATATTTAAATTAATGGATGTATATTGAATGCGTTATCATATGGATGTTGCATTTGAATGAACGGTTGTGCACTCATATAGAAATGATATGTATCATTAGGATTCCTTTGCATACATGTTGGACTCATGGCACTGACATAATTTGCATTGAGGAGGTCAACTGAATCAACAGACCGCCTGATCTTTGCATTAGATAAGGAACATATGCACGCTCCTTTGCATATGTTCATATAGTATTAGAAATCTTTTAAGGACAATGGATTCTTGTGGATGATGGATGAGTAGATGGATGGTGGATGGTAGGATATATTCTTCTTAACTTGAAGATTTCGGGGACAAATCCTTTGAGTAAGGGAGAATGTAACACCCCGCATTTTTAATGAAATAAAAAATGTGGAAATATGTATATATATTATATACATAGATATATTTAAGAGAAAAATTAAATAATGACAATAAAATTGCATGTAATACGTTTATGCAGTGAAATAAAGGGAAAAGATGAATAAAAGAAATTAAATGCAATACATAAAATGCAAAGAAATGCATGCGAACAATTAAATAGAAATAAAAAGGAAATTTGAGATGCTCCAGGAATTTGGTCACGAAATTAGCATCATTGCGTTCGTGGTGATTTTCTAGTCAATTTAGACCTACAGTTTGTAGAAAACTGATTTAAAATGAAGAAGATATCTTTAAATTAAATATTGTAGCAAAACATGAAAAAGAGGAATGAGAGAATAATGTGTGGCTTTGTCCTAAGTCTTGTTAGCAAATGACTTGGTGGCTCATTTGGTTAGAGCATGTGACTTGTATACAAGAGGTTCTGAGTTCCATCCTTGTCAGTGCCATATTTTTGTTTTAGGGGAATGGCTAAAAAAGCGGTTTAGTGTGAAAAGGGTTAATTGGAAATATAGTTAAAAGGAAATATATATATATATATATATATATATATATATATATAACATATGGGTGTCAACACCCCTGTTGCTGCGCATCGTGTTGCACACATGGCGCATTATTATTTGTTAATGACGATTTTTGAGTTTTAGGGCTGATGTGGCCTCTTCTGATTGGCTGGATGATGTGTCTTTGAGCTGTGTGGTTCTGATAATCTCCTAGTTAATTAAAGGCTCTAACTAAGCTAATACATCTATATAAGCACATCTGATCTAACCCTAATCTAAACTAAATTTATTCATAAGCCTCCATGCTGCTGCATCCGAAACTAAACTAGTTTCTCTTCTTCAACAAATCAAAGCGTAGGAATTGTGAAAAAGGGGAACGATTCTAGAACAACAACAAACGCTTAATTAGATCTATGCAAGTTTATGTTGATTAGATCTATTCTATTATATGCAAGTTTATGTTAATTAGATCTATGCAAGTTAATGTTAATTAGATCTATGCAAGTTTATGCTAATTAGATTTATGCAAGTC
Organism: Allium sativum; assembly: GCA_030737875.1. Taxonomy (NCBI): domain Eukaryota; kingdom Viridiplantae; phylum Streptophyta; class Magnoliopsida; order Asparagales; family Amaryllidaceae; genus Allium; species Allium sativum. The sequence goes on from CM060912.1 coordinate 615,830,260, forward strand.
TATGTTGATTAGATCTATTCTATTCTATGCAAGTTTATGTTAATTAGATCTATGCAAGTTTATGTTGATTAAATCTATTCTATTCTATGCAAGTTTATGTCAATTAGATCTATGCAAGTTTATGTTAATTAGATCTATGCAAGTTTATGTTAATTAGATCTATGCAAGTTTATGTCGATTAGATCTACTCTATTCTATGCAATTTTATGTTAATTAGATCTATGCAAGTTTATGTTAATTAGATCTGTGCAAGTTTATGTTAACTAGATCTATGCAAGTTTATGTTGATTAGATCTATTCTATTCTATGCAAGTTTATGTTAATTAGATCTATGCAAGTTAATGTTAATTAGATCTATGCAGGTTTATGTTAATTAGATCTATGCAAGTTTATGTTGGTTAGATCTATCCTATTCTATGCAAGTTAATGTTAATTAGATCTATGCAAGTTTATGTTGATTAGGTCTATCCTAATTTATGCAAGTTTATGTTAATTAGATCTATGCAAGTTTATGTTGATTAGATCTATCATATTCTATGCAAGTTCATATTCCATATGATTATTGGATCTATATTATGTGTGGATGATGTCTCTTTCCCTATTCTTTTCCTTTTTCTTATGAGTTAGGCTAATGACAAGCCTAACATATTATGTGAATTATACGTACGAATGACGTAGGAACGTTGGGGAAAAGTTTGGGAAAACATTGAATATTATGTAATTGGCATAAATTGGTTTGTAATCATGTAATTAACTCGGGGCATAAATTGGTATTATTTATGTACATGGAAATCATAATTAGAATGAGAATTATGAACATAGCCTAAATTGGGAATTATGGACAAATTGGAATATGGATATTAATTCAAATTGGGTTTTGAATAATAGAATGAGATAAAGAGCGCCAAAGACACGAGGTTAGACTTGGTTTGCAGTATAAGCCTGTCCGGACCTGCCCGGCACATCCAGCAACCACAAACGGCAGTCTAATGTAAGAGGTCAAAGGCATAAACTAGATGCGTAATAAGGCAAAGACACGAGGTTAGATTCAGATTGCAGTATAAGCCTACCCGGACCCGCCCAGCAAATCCAGCAACCGCAAAACGGAATCTAATGTAGGAGGTCTTGCAAGATTACGGTTATAATGAATTAAATAACACTTAACCAAGATAAGACATATAGTAGGACATGGGGTTAAGTGGGTGACAGGGGTGACATGTGAAATATAATTAGAAACACTTAACCAAGTTGAAACATGTAAGAAGACATGAATAAGAAGGGGTTCGGTGGGAAATCCTAGTGGGGACCAAGCATAGACGGGAAGCTTGTGTCAAGTGTGGGGACCCCTTTCAACCATTAACCCATTAGTATCTATGTGAGCTCGAACTGGGTCGAGGACGGGACATGCTTACTGGGATTGATTGTAAGAGGTCAAACGAGTTAGCGATGGCAACGCAAGTCCAACGGAGTCATGTGCGTGCATGGGTCCGGGCTGGTAGGTAAGACGTTGTTGCATCATGTAGGTATAAGTCGTGCATTCTTCGGGTTGCCACTTTAGGGAGTGATACACCCTACTGTGGGACCAACACGGATATCTACAAGTTAGGGAGCCGATTGAATGGGGAGGGTAGTGGGTACAACTAGTCGAGATAGGAGCAGGCAGCACCTATGACAGCAGCTAGGAGTACAAGAAACTACCATATTATGAACAAATGTTGTAATTAGAATAGGGAGGGTAGTGGGTACAACTAGTGGAGGTAGGAGCAGGTGGCACCTACGATAGCAGCTAGGAGTACACGAGACTACCATTATTATTATTATTACTATGATTAGTAAGAGGGATCAACTTTCAGTATGAGACTAGTAATGGTGCGGTGTAATTAGCATTGGTGCAGTGTAGGAATTATCTTATTGTGATTAGAAGCGCAATCAATGTTTATCTTGTCCATCTTGCTTACCTTGTCATACCTGTTTATGTTACAGTCATTTCTTATATCCAGTTTATGTTCTTATCCTGTTACTTTAATGATTATATTGTTAAAGTCACTGGACTGGCCAGACTTTATGTTTGACCTCATTTGTTTCGCATCTTTTCTTTTCCCCCCAGGTGCTCAGGGTGGGATTAGTAGAGCTTGACTCATCTTTCTTTCTTCTTGAAGTGCTTGGAAGCGTTGAAGTAATGTTCAGCATTATCTCTTTTCGTTATGGCTAGTTGGAGTGGGATTATGCTTTCGTTTTTTTGTACTTTGAAAATAAATTGTCCAAGATGGATATTCGTGTACTTGGCTTTATCATTTGGTTTTGATGTTGTAACCAAACTATACTCAGTTTTCGCTGCAATGAAATTATTTTGAAATTTGAAGTACCATTTTATATATCTATCTTGTAATATTCTATTCTATACACTTATAATGCTCCATGAAAGTTAATGCATTCCCTTTGTGAGTGACATTAATGGACGTGGGGTGTTACAGTTCTCTTAACTAAGGTTTACTGATAAGTTTCCTTTCCATTTATTACAACCTATGTTATAATTTCCTCTTGTCGCTAAGACAAGACAAAACATGTTATTCTTATCAGCAGACTTCAGACTTCCAAGTTTACAGATAACTTAATTTATAATTAAGTACAACTTCTAACATTTTATAAACTTTCCCCCTTTTCTCTACTTATTACAAACAACTGGTTTCAGGTTTTCCCCATTTACTGATTACTTAATTTACAATTAAGTTTCACTTATCTTATTTCTCCAGTTATCTCATGTCCTTACTAGTTTATTATAACCTAAGTTATAATCTTCACTTGTCCCTAGGACAAGTCTACCTATTATACCACATTCTCATTAATGTAACTTAATTATAATAGGTTATTATCATTTCTCGTTCATTCCCTTTCCTTTACTATTGTAATTATCTTTCATTCAATTCCATTTATTTCCATTAATTACAATTAATGGTGTTTATCAGTCCCGCCATTTACATATACATATATGTGTATATATATATGCACTAGACCTCTCACATTAAGCCTACACTTGTGGATGATGGATTTGCCAGGTGGTTCTGGGCAGACTTCTTCCACAAGTTGACTTAATCTCGTGTCTTAGCACCATTACATGTTTTATTTATGCATTTAGACCCCTTACATTAGATTTACCCCTTGTGAATGCTGGCAGGGCGGTTCCGGGCAGACTTCTATCACAAGTGTAACCTAACCTCGTGTCTAAGTTTGGTAACAGTTCCCTATTTGCTGTGAAATTTATGCATACTATTCTTTTTCCCAAGTTTTTATTGTAGTTTATGTCACCATATTAAGCCCACTTTATGTTGCACGACCTATTTTACATACAATTAGATTCTATCGTGACATGTAATCATTTTTAACGGGTAATTGTTCAAATCTAACAGGTTAACATGTCATCCTCTGAATTCTACACCTAATAATTCAAATTCACAGTATGCCACAATTACATCATGAAATTTATAACAACAGTGGTCATTAGCTATATTCCAATAAGATTGTCTTTCAATACATAAACATTTCAACACTTTAACCGATTCAACATATGAATTTCCCAATATCTCAACTTGTTATAACAACATCTTAGCATGTTTAATTATTCTAGAAAATTCATATTTCATAATGACGGGGAATGCTTAAACGATAATATATCATTGTCTAAAATGATATAACTTAAATCAACTCACCTCATTTGCTTTTCCAATCCTGGGTTTGGTCCAAATCTAGTATTCCAAGGTTTTCCCCCTAATTGGATTCAGAACCTAACACCCATGGATTCATAATTATTACTAAAATAAAAAGGGAAGAAAGAGAAAAGAATTGAAATAGACCAGATCTAGATAATTATCTTACTTCGATATGAGATTTGAACACCTACGTACAAGCACTCATTCCTTTCCTTCAGATCTAGATTCAGAATATTTCTTAAACTAATAATCTTAATTTTCTGAATAGATTTGAGGAGAGGGAAGAATGGAAAAGATTTAATGTAGTCTCAGAAATTTGAGGTTTAGGGTTAGCTCTACAGACTTATTTATAGGTGTATCAGAGAAACCAGGTCCTTTAGATTTAAATTAAAAACCATTAGAACCGACCACGTCAAAATAGAATCCAGATCTGCGGTGGGGTCGACCCCCAACGGCATTAATTCGCACTCCTTTTACCCACTGCTTATTTTGATTTTTCTGGATTAATTTATTGATACATATATATATATATATATATACATATAAGTTCCTTATATGTATACAAACTTCTAATGCTAATAACTTCTTCATACATTATCTGTTTTACGCAAATCAGGTATCTATTTTGACCAGAATTTCAAGACGAATGTAATGGCACATTCCTTTTTACTTAATTATGAATATTTAATTAATTTATTCATATATTTTATTATATTAAAAATGTGGGGTGTTACAGATAAAATATAATAGAACATATACAACAGGTAATAGTAGTGAAGCATCACATAACAAATTTTTCAAACTTTCACAACATCCTGAAAGATATCCCAACATCATAGAAATTATCAAGTATGTACGTAAGGTTATTACAACACTCATAGAGAAACTCAAACAGCAGAAACAGAAATACTAGATAGTAGTAAAAGTAATACACCAGCCTCCTGCTTGCCTTCACAGAGCAACATCGTCCTCACTAACCACTTGTCACCTGCTACCTAGTCCGCCCATCCGCAACCGGATGAACAACCTAAGGTAATAAGAGGAAACATAAAATCTTGAGTCAGACAAAAGTCTTAATGAACAATAAAACAGCTAACAAAATTCATCAATAAAGTATATGAGAATAGGTAGATTAACAAACCAAACTACCAAACACTAGAGAAGAACCCAACCCTGTCTTCCCCCACATCGGACAATGATAGCCTTTACGATAACATTTTAGCCATACATCCATGAAAACCCGAACACTCATTCAATCATGGCAAAGCACTCATGACAAATTATATATCTCATGTAAATCATCCTAATCGAATTCAACATCCCTCAAGCACAAGCCCCAGAGGCCTAAACCAATATCAGACAAGCACCCAAGGAGCATCTCCTTCGACTTTGGATAATCTACATGAGACAGTACAAACAAAGCATCCAAACAATCAAACATCCATGACTGACTCTGGCTATCACCGCCAATCCTGCTTTGAAACCATCGTTAATCGTATGACGGCCAACCTTGTCCTATGTCAAGGGCTAACGGTAACCCCGGTTCTAGCATAAACTCCATATGCCTTTCAATGATACGTATGTATGTCCAACCTTGACAACTAGGCCTTTCAACGATACCCAGGGTACTCGACCTACAACCGGACTTTTAGGTGCCCCTATCGTACCCCTGCTTTGAGCTTGCTTGAACTTACGACAACGATAATCTCTCGGTCTTCTCATCTCTAGTCATCCAACTCGACGACTTTTCATAGCCCAAGCAACCCTTTCGAGCAACCATTATCCACTAACTCATGACCTTTGAGTTGTCACTTCATTAGCTGTCTACACAGATCAACGAACACCTTTCAATACTTCGAAACTTCCTACTTGAATTTACTTCGAAGTCACACCATCACCGAGTCAATTACATCACTGCGCTGCGGCTAGGGTTTGGGGGTTTCCCCCCCAAAAATGATTTTTTTCCAGACCTTTTTGTTCAAATCCGAGTCATACCCGAAAATATATATTTTTTTAAGAAAATGACCCTGTGTGACTGACCAAAGATCGACCGACCCTTCACTTGCTCGACCGACCATGATTCTCGAGCCCCTGCTGCTCAACCCACGTGTACGACCGACCTACACATTTTCAACCTGACCCCTATACCCTAGCCGACCCATCTTCTTCACACACTGACCAACCTATCCCCTGGGTGCTCGACCGTCCCAGCCCACGACCGACCTGACCACCTTTATCTTGACTGACCCGAACCCATTTCTTGTTCGACCCACACCTCTGCACGACCAGCACCCTACTCAACCCACACCTCTACACAACCGACCTCCTACGTGTGATCGACCCTAACCATGACTTGTTCTCCAAGCCATACATTTGCACGACCGACCCCTCCTTTGCTCGACCGACCCTGGCTTGCACGACCCAAAACCTGGACAGATCCAATTCTTCCTCAAATTCAACCAAAACTTTGCCAAATGACCAATTCGACGAAACCAACTCATCTAATTCATTCAACACAATCATAATCATGTTACGAAGTCACTAAAAACATGAATATGACGATTATCACTAAAACTATGCAAATCCCTACAAAAATCATGATAAATGAACATATGAACTAGATTGAGGATCTAACTTGCATAATCATATGAAATGGCATAGTAATTACCGGTTAAAACTTACCAAATTGGATCATATGGTGATTCATATAAAATGGACTTATCATGGTATAGATATATGGTTAAATACTTGAATTTGATGAAAAACTTAATCAAACATTCATATACTTCATTAAATCTATGTGAAAGATGTAAATTACTCACCGATTCTCCAAATCAAGCTAAAATCAATGGAAATAAGATTCCGGACAGCAAGCAATTCAAACCAAACACCTTGATCTGATTAATTTTCACTTTAAATGATGTAGATCTAGCCTCCAATGGTGTAGATCTTCGATTTGCTTCCTTAGATTTTGATTTTTAATGGTGGAAAGGTGTTAGAGAAAGGAGGAACACAAGGCCACCAAATGAGAGAATGGAAAACTAAAACCATTTCCTATATCCCTCACCTACTATTTATAGCTTCCACTAGCCCGGGCCTTCCCAAATCACCCCATTATGGCTCTCAAAACATGAACATCCAATTGTGAAACCTTAAAATAGTGATTCCTCTCAAACTGCTGAGCCAAATCTTTAATGTAATCACTCTACTGAAAGGCAACCATCGTTTCCTTTATAATGGCATAGGTCTCACCACCAAATTCGACCTGAGTCAAAATTTATTCCCTGTACAAGACTGACAGGGGCAAAATGGTTGCAAATAAAATTGGTAAAAATTATGGACATGGCTCACATCCCCATAAGCAACATATTAGAAGATGAGAATGATCCAACCCACAAGGAATAAAATAAAATTATTTTACGATCTTTCGATACGTAAAATGTGGGCTATTACAAAGGTGTAGAGACTTAACCACAGAATCAGATATAAAAGAATGTGAAGCACCATAATCAAAAAGAGTTCTGATTGGATGATCGGAAAGAGAAATCAAACCTTCAACAGAAACTTTCCTACCTCTATCCGGTACATTGGCCAAGGGAACATGCACCTGCCCTCTAGAAGATCCTGACCTTTGGCCCTTTCCTTGCTTCTTCGAGAACTCCCTAGTAAAGTATGCAACTTCACCAAAGTGGAAACAAGCATTCTTCCTTTTTATGCAATCTTTGTTCAAATGACCAGCGCGTCCACAACTATGACATTTCCTTTTGTCTCGAGCTTTGTCGTTCTTTACTCCATTCTTTTGTTATTGTTGTTCTTTCTTGGGACACACTTTCTTGTTTTGTGTCTCTTTAGTCTTAACCTATTTATTTTCACCTTTATCTTCTTCGTGCATTAATGCCATATCGACGAGTTTCTTGAAAGTTGGCCCCGTCGGAATATGAGACATAGCCAACCCATGGAGGGGTTCATTTAACCCTCTTACAAACCTCAAAGCTTTCTTGTGTGGGGTATTCACTAGCTCCAAACCAAATCTCGCCAATTGATTGAACTTGTTGACATACTCTTTGACAGACATGCCTCCTTTCTTAAGTGCTAGAAACCTTTCCATTTGCATACGTACTTATGCCTGAGAAAGAAACTTCATCTCGAATCTCTATCGGAAATCATACCAAGTCTCAACTGGACGCCCTGCTTGCGTCACTTCCCACAAGAACGAAGCCTCATCCTTCAGCTACCAAACTACAACTGAGTCTTCCTATGGTCGTTAAACTCAAAAATCACAAACAAATGCTCCGTCTCTTTTACCCAATTCCTTACATATACAAAAGTTTCAGTTCCTTTGAAATCCTTTCCTCCCATCGCACAGAAATCCTTGCATATCTTGGAGAAATTATTCGCTCGCAGAGGAGGAGGGACAACGGCTGCAGATGGGGGAGGGGTGTTTGCTTGGCCTCCGGCTGGTGTCGTAACCTCAAGATATCTATAAAACCAAGTCGGTATCTGAACGCCCTCGGGAATATTCGGTTCCCTAGAATTGTTGAAAAGAAAAGGAAAAGGGATTCAAACAAAGAATCGAAAGATATTTCATATGGCTTAGGGGAATATGTTTTCAAAACAGGCTTTTCTTTCGAAAATGCTTTCTTTTAAAACCTTTTGAAAACAATTTTCAAAATGTTTTATCTGATCTTGTAACCTTCAGCTCTGATACTAAATGTGACACCCCACGTCCATTAATGTCACTCTTTATCAGAATGCATTAAGTACTGCAAAGCGTTATAGGTAAACAGGAACAAGAACATCATAAGATAGATATAAAATAACAGCTGAATTTAAAACTTTATTATTCAAATAGAAAAAATCGTGGTCCAAAATCCAGCTACAACATAAGTCTGAAATACAGAAAACCCATTACATCAAATTAAAATATCTGCCTTGTACTAAAATCATCAGAGTACAGTAATATAAAATCATACTCCCCAAAAATAGCCATAGCAAGGTAGACAAGAAATCAAAGCGTTAAATTTAAGCAGATCCAAGTGGAAACAGAAGAGAGAATCCTAATCAAGCCTGAGTATTCCCAACCTGAGAACATGGAGGGAAAAAGGAAGAGAGAGAAAAGGAAACAAAACAGGTCAGACATAAAGTCTGGCGAATCCAGTTACTTTTAGCACACAAATGAGTAAAATCATCATGACAAACATATAAACTGGATGAGAGAGATAATAGTATCATAAGACAGGTATAATAGACTAAGCAGGAATAAGCAGAATAAATAGAACAGAATAGATGGCGCTTGCCAAATGCTTTTCTCTGCACCAATACTAGTATAACAGAAATAAAAATAGAATGATCCCAACAAAAACAGAATGGTAGACTTAGGGATACTTCTAATGATGGGTTTAACCCTTAACGGTAAAAACAGGCAGCCCAACAGAAATAACGGGTGTTACCCCAAACGATAATAATGGATTCCTAAACAGGCAGGACTAGATGCACCCTAATTATTATCCCAATCGATCGGCTCCCTATTCCATAGATACCCCGTGTTGTCCCCACAGTAGGATGTATCACTTCCTAAAGTGGCAACCCCTTTTCCCGATAGGCACAACCATATCTACTGGTGATATAGCATCTTATTTTCCCGAGCAGGCGGATCCATGCACGCACATGGCTCGTTCGAACACCCCATCAGGCACCTCCACCCATATGGACCTCTTATAATCAACTCAGTAGGCGTGCCCTGACCCCTACCTAGGTCGGGGTCCCCCTTATGATACTAGTATGGGTTACTAACTAATACGGGTCCCACACAACAGATGATACAAGCCACCCCTTAGGCTTGCATCCCCACTACTAGGATTTTGACAGGTTATGCCTAACAGATTTACAAGCCCGTATAACCCAACATATAAAACAGGTTAAGTTTGTCGGGTTCGTATAACCCTCTACAAATTTAACAGAGTTACTTAACCCCCATTGATTCAAACAAGTTTACTTAACCCTTACAAAATTGACAGGTTTATGTAACCCCCACAGATTTAAACAGGTTAAGTATTACAGGTTAACAGGTTATTATCATTTCCATTCATGTATGTTAATGCACCAGACCACTCACATAAAGTTGACCACTTGTGGATGCGTTCCAGGAAGAATTCTACCACAAGTTGGACTTAACCTCGTGTCTTAGCATCTTCACGTGTACATTTACGCACCTTACCTCTCGCATTAAATTAACAACTCATGGATGCTGGATTTACCGGGAGGTTCCGGGCAGACTTCTACTACAAGTGTAATCTAACCTCGTGTCCAAGTGCGGTTACAATTTCTATTTATTGTAAATTTAGGCATATTTATTCTCAAACAATTATTCATGTTCATTATAGATTATGCCCCCAAATCCCATGATTCATGATATAAGTTATGCCCTAATTTATTTTTCCCAGCTGTTCCCAATTTCGTTCGTTCGCTATTTCAGCGATAGGCCTAGGCTCGAAGGTAGCCTAGGCTATAAAAATAAAAAGGGAAAAAGGGAGAGAAGTGTAACAATCTGGAAAATCAGAACCAATTTAAAATTTTATTTTTAGGAAATTTTGTTAGAAAATGCGTCAGAATTTAAAAATTCTATTTTTAAATAGGAACAAAGCCCTTAAAATAGCCATTTTGCAAACGACCTCTATTTTTTACGAAACCACTTTTGTTGGATCCAGGATGTCCAATTATTGCTAGGTTTAAATTTCCATAATTTTTGGAATTGATATGTGAGCGTGGTAAATTAAAACACTTTTTGTAATTTCTGTTGAATTGGATCGACCATTAAAATGCCATTTTTAAAACGATCTCCAAGTTCAACGAAATTAGTTTTGTTAGGACCGTATCGTCAAAACATAGCTAGATTTATTTTTTTGGGAATTTTTGGAATCAGTGTGTGGCCCTGGTAAATTAAAATGTACGTTCAAATTCAATTTTGAATGTTATATATTTTAATTTAAAGAAAAACATAATGAAACAGTCGAATGAGCTTACGAAACATAGTCCATTGTGTTCGGAATGGGGGTATTTAGCTAGGGACGACAGTCATTGGGTTTGATTAGGAGTTCATATGGATTAACGGGCCTTTTTGAAATTAAAGAAATAAGTAATTCAATTATAAATATAGGTGGCCAATCACGTAGCCCTAAAATCAATTATACGGATTTTCAAAAACACGCCGCCTCTCTCAAAATGAATGCAGTAAATAGCTCAAATCTTCTTCCTCTAATAACTCGCGATTCCCTCGATAAAATTCAATGATTATTGAGAGAATTTTGTAGAGAATTTCGAGATCTACAAATCCATATAAATTTTGTAATTTATCGTTGCGAATTGGGCTCGAATCTCCTTTGGGAAGTCGCACCGCCTCACCTCCCTTTTCTCCGTGGTGCCACTACCGAGCTGGGCCCCACCCTCATCGAACGGCGCACCCCTCCAAGCTCTGCAGCGTGGTGCAACCCGATCCTCCCCTCGTGCAATGGTTTGAGCACAAAGATCAAACCTAGTTTTGAAAGAAAACTGAAAGGTAACGACCGTGTATTTTATAAATGGTTATAGCATTTAAAAGCGTTGCGAAGTTTGATTTATTTATAAAAATCATATCTTTTTGATATGATGCCAAAATCTGATGAAACAGGAAGCATTAGGACTGTGACATCGTAACCTACATTCTAGAAGAAACTAGAATGCATTTGGAGCTCTCTACAAAACTAGGAGTAGAACCCAATGTGAGATTCTAAATCCAAAAAAAAAGAATCATTTGTTGAAATATGTTTTTGTTAGATTAAAACATCGTCTTTAACATGTTAGTGAAGTAATAAAAAAATAATCATTTGTTGAATTATGTTTTTATTAGATAAAAACATCGTCTTTAACATGTTAGTGAAATAATAAAATAATCATTTGTTGAATTATGTTTTTGTTAGATAAAAACATCGTATTTAACATGTTAGTGAAGTAATAAAAAAGAATCATATGTTGAAATATGTTTTGATAGATAAAAAATGTCATCTTTAACATGTTAATGATAATAAAAATAATCATTTGTTGAATTATGTTTTTATTAGATAAAAACATCGTCTTTAACATGTTAGTGAAATAATAAAAATAATCATTTGTTGAATTATGTTTTTGTTAGATAAAAACATCGTCTTTAACATGTTAGTGAAGTAATAAAAAAGAATCATATGTTGAAATATGTTTTGCTAGATAAAAATGTCATCTTTAACATGTTATTGATAATAAAAATAATCATTTGTTGAATTACGTTTTTGTTAGATAAAAACATCGTCTTTAACATGTTAGTGAAGAATAAAAAGAATCATATGTTAAAATGTTTTTGTTAGATAAAAATATTATTTTTAACATGTTAATGAAGTGAATTAAATAGTCATGTGTTGAAATGAATGTTTGTATGTGTTAAAAATATCATCTTTAACATGTGTAGGAAGTGCAAAAAATTTACGTCTAATGAAATAAATGTTTGTTCGTTAAAAATAATTTTTTTAACATATATATGGAATGGATAAAATTTACATGTTATAGAGTAGTTATCAGTTAGTTAAAAATATAATTTTCAACTAATGTAAGTGATGAAAATAAGAAATGAGATATTCAAAACAAACTGTATTGTTATCATGAAATTGTGATCATAAATTGATTTATTTAAAATCAACATTATAGAACTGGACTTACTTATTAGATAGCTATGCATATGTATGTAATGGTCAGGTCATAGCATGGAAGCTAATTAGAAGAATAAAATTATTTAAAGAATAAATAGTTTTGAAATCGTCGAACAAATTATGTTTTATATATATATATATATATATATATATATATATTAAAATAAAAGTCCGCATTAGTGGCTCAGTAGAAAGGCGTTCCCCTACCTGGTAATAGGACAGGGGTTCGAGGCCTGCCTTGAGCACCCATCCCCAAGTAAATTAACCCGGTGTAGTGGAGGTCCAAGGGGTATGCGTTAACCTATACAAGGTTGTGATGCATACTGGGTTTCCCTACACCTCCCAAGATGGACGGTCCGTCGTTGTCATCGGTTGGTCATTCATTTTTTTATAAATTAAAATAAAATGAATCGCACGCGGTAGTTCGCGTTTTGGACTCGTAACTTCAAATGATTATACCGAGAGATCCAACCGTTGGAGTTTCCCAAAACGGGAACCGTTGGGTTCACTTTGGAAAGATCATTCTAACGATATTAAATTTTTTAAGATCCAACGTTTAGATTTCAAGAAAGGTGTAATTCAAATCTGAATAAAAATAGCGCCAGGGCTATGTGATGACCTAAAACATCGTTCGAATTAAATGGGCTATTTTTATATAATAAAAATAGCGATAAATCGTTATAAAATATTATAAACGATATGGAATGGAAATAAACCAATTTCCCTTGGTTTAAAAAGTAATATGGATGGTTAGATTCATTTGGCATTAATCAATAAATTTTAGTTGAATTTGACTAAAGAAAGAAATGATTTGAATTTTATATATATATATATATATATATATATATATTCGAGAATTATTTGAAAAGGCCGAGTTAAATCTCATTTCAAATAATTATACGGTGACTTAAAGTCGAAGATAGTGAAGATGGTAGTTGAAGACCGGATATCTTCACATCAAATGGACGACTAATGATGCCCTAGATTGGTTAGCTCCCAGGAAAGGGTTAAAGTGGTAGTTGTCCGGACGTACTTGTTGATTGTCCGGATATGCGTGAACATCTGTATTGGATATATGGAACGAGGAATAAAATGTCTCCGGTTTTTCTCAGACCTAGAACGGACTTGTAAATGGATGTATGTCAGATATTGGATTTTATTCTGTGTTGATTGATTTCTACTAAATATATATCTGTTTGGTGGCAGAGAATTTATTCTCATGCTTAACACCCTTCTCTAAGACGTCTGAGCTTAGAGGTTATATATTGATAGACATCAGTTACATGGCATGAATTGTCAATGTGGCATACTAAGATGCAAATGATCAAGGCTTTTGTTGAAAAGCATATTCTTGTGGTTAATGATCAAAGCACATCTTTAATTAGCATAGCTTTGTGTATAGAGTTAATTCGCAAGCCTCACAACCCGGTATGAGTCAAAAACGGGATAAGGGCCGTATGGAGAACTTGCGTCTTTTTCTAGTTAGAATTAGTGTCATGATATGGAACCCATACATTTTTACTTATGTGGATGATGGATTGCGAGGCGCCTCGGATATTGGTCGCTACTGGCCAAGTGATATGTCCAATAGGACTGGGAAACGTACTGTTCAGGAATAACCAATCCACTAAAGTATGTGTGGACTGGCCCTACTGATTTCAAGGGCTCGCAAGCGTCCGAGTCCTGAGGCATTTGCTAGAGTCTCTCGAAACTGGAAGGAGCCATCCCTAGCCTTGACTCATGATGGAAACCCAATTTCCAATACGACATTACGGATTTGATTGTAAACCTATATATGGTGATATAGTATATGGTATCTATGTCGTCTAGGATTGACACATTTATATTGAAAAGTGTTTTAAACTGACTAAACACTAGTAATAATATCAAATGAATTTGTTTATACGTACCAAGCATATTTGGCCATTATAAGGTAAAACTCTATCCTCCGTCTTGCGTTGCATTGTGTGATGGGACCTGAATCTTATAATGGTTTCATTTTTCTAAAAAGCATTACGTTGTTTAAAAGATTTACTTTATTTTATGCACTGGCAATCCAATGGAGCAAACTCGTTCCGTGTTAGCGGCGTGATCCTATGATTAGCCTTATTATTAAATAAGTTAAGTCAGGTTTCTCATACCAGTCCTATGACTGACTCGTAGTTTGTTTTCACTTGTAAACTCGGGTGTCCTTATTTTTACACGGGCAGCCAAGTAAATAGGTAACAGGCTTTATTTTGGATATGCACCGTAGCATTAGGTGCTGTTTTGGTTGAAGACGAAGATTATCTTTTATCATTTATTTTAGACATTTAGACGTCACTTATCTATGCTGTATTTGATGATGTTGTAGACTTATTGTCTACCGATTGGAACCATTTATGTACTAAGTAGTATCCTGTATCTGTGCAACTCTGATGATCTGCTGATGTGATAAATGTGTTATATTCCAATGATTATCCTTACCACCATGGTACGGGGGTTTGGGTTGTCACAACATGGTATCAGAGCTTAGGTTAACCTAAGATCCAGAGTATAACATATTTAAAACAACTCGTCAAAAATAGAATCAGCTGTATTCTAAGAGAGTAACTCATTAGAGATAGGATTAGTAACATCCTAGAATGAGAACAGCAGAATAGCATAATGACTTGATCATCACATCATTATTCATGCACATGTCTTTATGCTTTTACCATCTCGTAAGATATCTTTTCTATTGGCCTGACTCTTTTCTTAACATTTGCAAAGCTAACAGAAAATGAGTGGTAAAGGCGTAGGCAGGACTAGGAGTGGTCGAGTGGAGGAAGGGGGAATATTCCCATTGTTAATGAGCCTGTAATTCAGCAGAAACCTCCACCACCAGTGTTTGATCTTGATAAGGTGGCTAAGGAGTACAAGAATTTAGGTGGCATGCCATTCACTGGCCGTGGACAGTAATCAAGGCTCAGGCTTGGTCAAAGTCGTGTGAACGGATCTTCGCGGGCCTAGAGTTAGAAGATCACAGGAAGAGGTTGATGGAATCTTGGCTACTTAAGGATGAGGCTTTGATATGGTGGGATGCAGTGACTATTGGAGGTTTTGATGTTGATATGACATGGGCCAAGTTCAAAGAAATCTTTAATGAAAAGTTTATCCCTCGACAAGAAGTCAAGCGCTTACATGACGAGTTTGCTAATCTCCAACAAGGGAATAGAACAATTCATGAATATGTGACTAAGTTTGAAGAGCTCTCTCGCTATGCACCTAAATTGATTCAAGACCCACTTTAGAAGAACAAGCGGTTCATATAGGGCCTCCTTAGAAAGTACCACAACCGAGTGACTACATACATCGAACTTCCATTTACCAAGATGATTGAAATGGCTTGTAGGTACGAAGAAATTGACAAGAAGAATTCTCAGGCAGGCCGCAGGAGAAATCAAGCTAGTAACAAAAGAAAACATTCTGGTAAGAAGCCCGAGGCGAGCACAGATAATAATCAGAGTAAATGCAGAAAATAAATAACACACAGATATACCCAGCTTAGGTAAAACCCTACCTACTGCTGCATTCCCCAATGTTTTTACTAGGTATTAGTCAACAATTACAACGGTTACAACACCCATAAACTCACGACAATTCCTAGCCTATTTGTCCTAACCGTTCGCTCAAAACTTATCCCAAATTCTGCGAGGAGCTACACAAAAAGGCCTCACAATCTCGCTTTAGTTGCACTAATCCTATGCTCAAAACCCTGCACTGGTTTCTATCCCTAAAACTAGATTTTTCCGAATTACAACCCCGTAATTCGTCTCCCTAGTTTTAGAGACAAACTAGAAAACCACCTAGATTTTACAGACTCTAGAAACTATTCATAACGATTATAAAGAAAAAAAAACAAAACAATATAAGATGAATAATTAAACTAGAAAACCCTAGTTTTGAAAAAGGAAATCCCCTTTCTTAATTTCATCTTGGACTGCAACTTCAAAGTGGTGCACACTTCATTTCATTTGTCCCGATCTGTTTGCCTTGTAAAAATGGCAGCGGCTTAATTGGAAAAAAACTAGGGTTCGATGGCTCCAGATCAAATCGACGTTGATTGATGAAGTGATTCTCTGATGCTCGAGTTCGTGTTGCTCTATCGTCGTTTGATTGTGCCTTTCTATCTGGCGATCGAAACACTAAAAAATATGTGAGTTGTTCGATTTTCTCTTAAATTATTTAAATTGATTGTGTTGGATTTTGATACATAAAGCCTGTGATGTATTGGTGTATTTATAGGATTAAAAATCCGATATATGCTCTGATTTCGTGTTAGACTTGGTCTTGAATATATTCATGAATTTTGGGCTCGATTTTTGATGATGCTTGGCTTTGAATTCGCATGATTTTTGGCTCGAAAATCTTCGATTTTTAAATTGTAGATTTTTAAATTCTAGAAGAACTTGCGTGATTCTTGGATCTTCGTATATCCTTTTACTATGACCATTTCTTACGAGTTAAAACATTTTCGATAGATTCGAATTGTACTTATTTGATGCTTAACTCTTTCGTCTTTCTGCTGATTTAAAAATGAATTTGAACTGATGCTTTATTTGATCTTGTGGTTATATTGTTTTCACCATTTGTTGTAACTCTTTTGAGCTTCAACCATGAACCTTGTCCAAAAATAAAACTATTGCTTGTTTTCTTGTAACTTGCTCGTCTCTTGTACTCTTTGTTAATATGTGTTAATCCTTACTCCTTGACCATGGCTTTTATGCATTTGCACTGTCATTTATAAACAGCCTTTGACTTTGTATTTGTTGTCTTGTACACTTGTGCAATCGAACCTGGTTCCTGTTTTTAGCATTTTAAAAAGTGTTGTATGTCTACTGTGCTTTGAACTATCTTGACAGACCAGTTTTGTTGTAAACCAAATATGCATGACCATTTGCACTTGCTTTATTTGATATAGTTGCACCATGATTTGTGCACCGTTTCAATTTTATTGCAAACTTTACTGAGTCCACTTGCTTTTGTACACAAATTTTAACTTCAAATTATTAGCTGGTGCTCTTGTCATACTCATTATGCTGTATTGCTTGGCATTGTGCTTGAACCCCTGTAGTTTGCCTAGTCTCCATACGAGCTCTACCTTGAGTCTAATATTGTGTCAACATCTGTAATATCCTCATCAACCACGGTTCGTCGGAAACACCATTTGAACGTGTATGAAAAGAATCAATAGATGACTTGCGTTGTGTCTGGTATTCTTCATTGGTCCTCTCATTTTCATCCGATGAGGAAGGCTCCACCTTCAACATAGCCTTCTCATCAAAAGTTACATGCCTGCTTATAATAAGTTTCTTGATAAAAGGATACCTCAACTTATACCCTTTCATTCCTCTTCTGTAATGCAAGGTCTAGGTTCCAGCTTTCCTCGACCCTCATGCACATAAACTGTACAACCAAACACCATAAGGAATGAATAGCTAACAGGCTCTCCTTTCCATACTTCTTCAGGGATCTTCATGTCTATGGAAGTAGAAGTTGTGCAGTTGATGAGGAAAGCCGCCATAGATAAAGCTTTTGCCCAAAATCCCTTCTTCAACTTAGCAGTTAATCTGAGGCATCTAGTTCTCTCCAATAATGTCTGGTTCATCCTTTCTGCAACTCCATTGGACTAGGAGTCGCCAAGTGTGGTGTAATGCCTCTTAATACCTTCGGACTCACAATAATCGATGAATTCCTGTGATATGAACTCACTGCCATTATCTGAATGGAGAACTTTCTACCTCTTCCCTGACTACTTCTCCACCATGGATTTCCAATTACGTAATCTAGCAGTGTTTCACTTTTTGGACTTTAGAAAGTATACCCAAACTTTATGAGAGAAATTTTCTATAAATGAAACAAAATACTTGGCTCCACCCAAGGATGGGCCAGGGGAAGGTCCCCAAATATCCGTGTGAACATAATACAAAACCGCTTTTGCCTTATGCTTAACAACACCAAAAGAAATCTTCGTCTGCATACCAAGAACACACTCTTCACAAAAGCCAAGCTTTGAATGCCGAACTCTGTCAATCAAACCACGCTTTATTAGATCATCCATGTCGCGCTCGCCAATGTGGCCCATCCGTAAATGCCATAATCTGGAAGAATCTGAATCAACTGAAGTAATTGAAGCTGATCCGCCAACTATAGTAGTGCCCATTAGTAAATAGAGATTTCTTTCCCTTACTCCTTTCATAACAATCATGGAACCCTTAGATATTTTCATCTTCTCTTCTTCAACTACAATCTTTAGTCCAAGTCTACTCAACGCTCCAACATAAATCAAGCTCCCTCTTAAATCAGGTACGTATCTAACATCGGTAATGGTTCGAATAACACCGTCAAACATCCTGATCTTTACACTACTAGCACCAACCATACGGCACGAAGCATCATTACCCATCAAAACTTCTCCTTCATCAATATCATGGTAAGTGGAAAAAGATTTCTTATCAGGTCTCTTCCCAAAAGTGCCAGAAGCTGTAAACACATCAGTGTCACTTTTTGTATCATATTTCTCCGCTGTAGAGGCTGAAGCTTGCTTTGGATCTTTTCTTCTTCCTTCAAGCTTGTGACATTGTGCAATAAAGTGCCCAGGCTTCTCACAATAATAACAAGCCAATTTCTTAGGCCCCCTAGACTGAGACCTCAAAGAATTTTGTCCTCCATCTTTCTTCGTCTTGCTTTGACTTCTACCTCTCTGAACAGATAAACCTTCGGTATCATTATCAATGCTAGTGCTCATCAATCAACCTTTTAACACTTCATTATGAAGACTAGCCTTTACATCAGAAAGGCTAATTTTACTATGGCCATAAATCATGGAATTAAAAAAAGCAGTATACTCCTTAGGCAAGGAACATAGGAGGACCACAACTTGAGCCTCATCAGTAATATCAACATCCGTTGCCTTTAGGTTCATAACTAAAGTGTTCAAAGCATCTACATCCCCCATAAGATCGACTCCAGGCTTCATCTTGAACGAATAAAGTTGTTGTTGTAGAATAATCCGATTACTGAGAGACTTATCTTGATATGCATATGATAATGCATCCCATAGTTCCTTCGCCATCTTTTTCTGAGAAAATTCTCTAAGAACTTCATTTGAAAGACTCAACTGAATTGTTGTGCGAGCTTCATCTTCCATCTCTTCCAAATCGGTTGCATCCATATCTTTCAATTTCTCAGGCGCAAAAACAACTTTGTAAGCCTTTTCCTTCTTCAATACATCCTCCATCTTCATCTTCTAAGTACCAAAATCTCCCTTTCCGTCAAAACGAGTTACTCCATAATTGACAGCAGATCTACCAATAGGCTTACTTGAAGTAGCCATTGATATCTAAATAGGAACAATAACACTAGCTCTGATACCAAACTGTAGTGAAAATTTTGTTAATTTGAGCGGAAGCGTTTTGATCAGGATCTAGTTTTGTCCATTTAGATACTAATGAAACTCAACACAAAAGAAACTCAACACAAAAAAACATGAATCAATTATGCAGCCTCACAGAAACAATATCAAAAATAAGAGACATAGAAGATTTAACGTGGTTCGGATATGAATATCCTACGTCCACGAAGACCCAAAACAACTTCTTTTATTCTTTCTTCATATCAAGATGGAGTACAATAGGAGAAGAATACAAAACATTCAATATATATTTCTCACCCTATAATTAATACAGAAATAAGGATCTTATTAAGGATAATAGAAGAGAGCGTTATTGGCTTGTTCAAAGGATGAGCAAATGTCTCCCTATTTATAAGAGCGAGGATGAAGGCTTGCCTGAAGATAAGCATGAGAAGTTTCCGAATTTCTTTGATTTGGTGTCAATGCAAATCTTGCATATTTGTGATAATTTCCTCGTATACATATATTTGATTAGTTTCTCAAATCAAATAATATAACTTCTCATGCCATCCAAATTTGTTGCCACATATACCAAGATTTGATTTATTAATCAAATCAAATTTATCTCCCATATCATTCCAATTTATTGCCCATAATTAATTGATTACAAGAATCAATTAAAATCTTCTCCATAATTGGCATAGATTTAAATCGTCCAATTTTAACACATATGACTAACAAGAAAAACAAATTCTCTCTGGAATAGCATCTTTCTTCCAATGCTTCCACCTGACCTAGCTATAGTCATTCATTGGGCGTCATACCATGATTTAACTATATTTCAAGCGAAGTTTCCACATTAAAATTTGATAATATTCACAAGTTGAGCAAGTTGTATATTGTTATTACATCGATATGAAGCCAATGGAAAAACTTGAGATTAATTTTGAAAGATACACATTCTAACATTTAGTCTAAAGGACAATCTGATGAAATATTTATATAATATTACACATGTATAATGTTATATTCATATAGCATTACAAACATAATGTTATGAAATAAATTATATATCAGTGCTTTTCTTTAGCTTCCTTTACAGGTCGAAATCGTGAATCCCCAAACAAACGATTAGCTATAATGTGCAATGCTAGGAGTCCTTGCGAATTCGCGCTTATACGTTGCTTGGTATGCCTTGTCCGACATTTATCTGACTATGCCAAGAGCTATGGGGTCGGCTTAGTTGTTTGCTTGTTCTCTTGTTTGGGTAGTGAGGGATTTGTGTGTGTTTGTTTTGTTTGGGTTTCGACTTGCCTAAGGTAGTTGTTTTCGGCATCTTCATGGAGCTTCGGTTATGCGTAACTTCTTGCCTTATGTTTGCTTCATGTCTCATCTTTTGGTAGTGACTGTGCTTACAAATGGTCTGATATTCAATGTATCTCTAATGTCGGCTTAAGGAAGCTGAATTGTTGGTTGTTGTAGTGTGGGGTTATATGTGTATTGGTTGTGGTGTTTTTTTTATCTTCCCTAGTGCTTGTTGGGTTTTTCGACTCTTGGTTACTTGTTTATGGTGATGTTGTTCTTCATATGCACAATGTTCCTTCTTACGCGGCAACACGATGATGCTTACGCATGCGACTGCTGGTGTTTTGGATTATGTTTTATCCCCTTTCTGGCTGCCTTGCCTTGTGATTGCTTTTGGTTACTTGGCTATCACTACGCCGTAGATGGCCTACATCAACGAAAATCCAAGATGTTGCTAGCTACAATGTAACGATAGGTATGTTGATTTTTGTCTATTGCAACACACGCTTCAAAGTGTTACCATAGAATATCCTAGATATTGCAGTAGCCATGTAAATAAATTTATCAATCCAGGTGATTACGATCCAACGGTCCACGTTAGCAATCCGCGTAAAATAATCTTTAATGCGGAAGCAAAAACAAAACAAAGCGGCAAAAGACTTAGAAAAATTTTCAAAGGTTTCAATCGAAAACTTAACAATATACGCCGCCGCTCAACCTGTCAAAGACTCTCACTCGTAATTTCAATTAGGGCTAAAAGTTCAAGTTTACAAGCATAATTGGAGTTCGATTATGGCAAGTTCAAGTTCAATTAGGGCTTCATGTTTCAATTAGGTCTTCAATTGGGGTTCGTTTAGGTCACAAATTTCAGTTAGGGCTACGATTTAATCTGCTGCTTGAGGTATCACTCAATGTATATTTAAAGTATTTCCTAATTTGATTGTTGTGTTGCCTAATTTACGGATTTAATTGTGTATTTTGGTGTAATCATATTCTTGATTTTATTATTATGTTTATTTTTGTAACAAAGTTATGTTGAGCAGCGCTTATATAATATTATTGTGTGTTTTTTTTTTTGCCTTATAGTCATGGCTAAATAATATTTGTGTACGTTATTTGTGTGTAAATTAGTGATGAACAAGGAAAAAACATGGGCAGAACTTCCTAATTTCATTCAGATGGTTGCATGTTATTTGTGTGCAAATTTAGGCCTCGATTACCAAAGAATACATGCATCTCCAAATCACTGCATGCTATATTGAGCAAAAAATGAAAAGGAAAATAGCTGCGAAACTTGTGGAATTTCAAGGAAAATAACTACATGCTATTTAAGTTAGAAAATGTTGTTTCTGCCTTGATTAAATGTTGTAACTGATGTATCATATTTATGTTTTCTTTTTGTATATTTTTTACTGTTTCTTCCTATATTACATGTTCGTGAAGTGGCTGTTTTATTTTATAATGCACTTGGTTTATTTTATTTTGCAATTATTTCAATCTAATGTTAATTTCTCCATTTTTTGTAGGATGGAGGCAAATCTTAGGTTCCACCACAAGGGAAAATTTGGGAAGAATGGAAATGTTGGTGGAGAAGAGGCTATTGTCAAGGGAGTTGATCTGGGTAGGTTTACATACACAGTACTGATGGAGTTTGTCAAGGAAGAGCTAGAGTACACCGAAACTGGAGTAGTATATGCATGGAAAGGTGCAATAAGTGGGTGGAAATTTGTGCCCGATGATGTAAAGCTATTGTTTATGATGCAAATAAAAAATAATGGTGATTACATTGATTTCTATGTCGGCACTGTCGTCGATGATAGTATCGAGCCAATAAAACAAATGCAGCCACATGTCATCGTATACCCAAGGAAGAATCTGTTTCCAAGTATAAACATGTCTTCTCATTTGTACTATTTTGATGAATTTGGTCATTTTGCTAAATATGTTTTTCATTTAGGACTTTTTTGATTTTTACTGCACTTAGTAGAATAATAAAGAACTTGTATGTTGCAACTGCGAAATCACAGAATCGGCAGTTTGTGTAATAACCAGGAAATCCGAGCCAATTTAAATTTTTTATTTTGGCTATTTTAATGAATTTTGAATATTTAAAATGAATTATTTCAAATAATAACGATGAGAAATTTATTTTGAATGGAAATAGAATGTTTATATTTATTTGAAACGTCGTTAGAATATAAATATTTTATATATATAAAAAAAAGAATTGAAAATGGCGCGGTAGTTCGAAAATTCGATTTCAACGTTCAAATGAATGTACAGGATGCAAAATAAACCGGATTTTAGTGAAACCAAAAATATTAGAATCTAATTGAGAATATCTTTCCAACGAATCCGAAAAATTAAAATTTCATAGCGAGAATCAAAAGTTACGTCCAGTTGAAAATTCAGAATAGTCGCTGTGGAATTCTGGCCCTTAAAAATGGAAATTTTGCAAACGACCTCGGTTTTCGACGAAACCACTTTTGTTGGATCCGTGATGTCAAGTTATTGCTAGGTTTCGAAATTCGTAATTTTTCGAATCAATATGTGAGCGTGGCATAGGAAAACGCGTTTGACCAGTTTTAGTTGATTTTAATCAACTGGAAAATGACCATTTTTCAAACGGTCTTAGAATTTGACGAAATTATTTTTGTTAGGACCGTATCGTCAATACGAAGCTAGAAAATATGTTTTTGGAATTTTTATAGTCCACATGTGGGCCCAGTAAATTGAAATGTACGTTTGAATTGAATATATATAAATTTACATTTTAAATTTGATGAAAACTGATCGAAACAGTCGAATTGGCTTACACAACATATCCCATTGTGTTCGGAATGGGGGTAATTAGCTAGGGGCGAAAGTCGTTGGGTCCGGTTTTGAGTTCGTATGCAAAAGTCATATTTTGGAATTAAAATATTAATAAAATAATATATATAACAAAACTTAACCCCCCTTCTCTATTTCTCCCTCCCCGTTCGTTGACTTTCAGAAAAGAAAGAAAAACCTCGACACCTCGCCGTCGCTTCCCCCCCTTCGATCTCTAACGCGCCGCCGTTAGCACCCCCCTTCTCTATTTATCTATATATTAAAACGTTGTTGTTAAAAACTGAAATATATATATATATTATTGTTTAAAAGATTTGATTTTTAATTTGCAAAAAGATTAGATTTTTAAAATAAAAAGTTTTGATTTTTATTATATATGAATAACAAGGAAAGTTTATATTTGTAATCCATAAAAAGGCTGATTTTTAAACGCTATAAAAATCCGATTTTTAAAAGATGAAAAGATTTCATTTTTAAAGAAAACAAAAAGCTTGGACTTTTGAAAACAAAATGAGTAGATTTTTATTGTAGTAAAGATACAATTTTTTTATCGTAGGAAAAAAATTGATTTTTATCGAATAGAAAGACGATATTTTTATATAGTGAAAAATTGAATTTTTATATTAGAAATGAATTGAATCTTTACAGTATATGAAGTGAAATAAAAATATGCACTTTATTTTTATATAGTAGAGAGAATAAAAATATGATTTTTATAAGATGGAGAATATAAGAATACAATTTTAATAATAGAAAAGAATATAAAAAAATTAAAACAAGAAAAGTAGATTTTTTAGTTATGTAAAGGTATGATTTTTATTTATACCATAGCATAATAAAAATGTGATTTTTATATATGTAGTGGCTACGGGCAATGAAATTGACAAAAGGCGAGCACGACGAAGATTTCTACATATGAAGAGTCGTAGCGTTTGGTTTAGCTAGTTGGTGATAACTCCTCACTTTTAATTTATTTTCTAGTTGAAATATATACTAGGATGCAGACGGTGCTTAGTAGCACTCGACCATACTTTCCAATAATTGAATTGGAATGGATTTGAATCGAAATCATCTTCGGAATAGTTCGACGTGGGATTTCGTGATTATACAGATGTTGTTATGGAAATTTGAAACATATATTTATATTGTTATTTCCAATACGATATTTGTTGGTTTCAGAATTTGATATTGAATATAAGCCGATATATTTTCTATTCAGAGCCTTGTGTTTAATATCAAATGGGATTTTGGGTTGTCGTGAACGGTATCTTTAATAATACTGTTCTCAAACCCAAATGGAGTTAAGAAAATTAAGAACCAACTGAGGATCAGTTATGTTGAATGGTTTCCTAGGTATTGATATGATGTTGATTTCGGCCTTCGGGGTTAATATTTGGGGAATTATTCCCTTACTAATTTACGGTTAGTGACTGATGAATTGGAATGAGGCGTATGTTGTGTTTGTGTAACACTTGTTTATTATATACGCGAGTTATTTGGAAAGACTGGGTTTATCCCATTCTGAATAACTGATACGACGATAAGTCGAAGGTCAATACGGTGGTTGAAGACCGGAGGTCTTCACGTCATTTGAGTGATTACTGATGATCTTGATTGGGTTGTACACCCAAGAGGAGGGAATCAGTTAGTGGTCATCCAGACGTACTTAGAGAACGATGGATATGCGAGGTACCAGGTGCCTCCGGTTTTGTTCAGACCCAGAACGGACTTGTAAATGGACTGTGTGTTTGACATTGGATTTTATTCTGTGTGGTTGATTTCTATTAAATATATATCTGTTTGGCGGCGGAGAAATTAATCTCTTGCTTAACGCCCTTCTCTGAGACGTACGAGCTCAGAGGTTATATATTGATGGAAATCAAACGCATGGAGTGAATTGCCTATGTGGCATGCCTAAGTGGAAATTGATCAAGGCTTCTATTGAAAAGCAAAGTCTTGTGGTTGATGATCAAAGCACGGCCTGTGTGGCATAGCTTTGTGTAGCATTGATTCGCGAGCCTCACACCCTGGTTGTGAACCAGAAACGGGAGAGGACATCAGGGAGGGCATGCGTTTCTTTCTAGTTAGAAGTGGCGTCAGTGGTTTGACACGCCCTGACGAGTTTGACTTATGTGGTTGTTGGTTTGCGAGGCGCCTCGGATATATCGGTGACTGTGTGGAGCCGATGGAGTCATTTGGCTCATTTACGCCCCAAAGGGTGGGGAAACGCAGTGTTCAGGCATTTTAATCCACATCGGTGGACCGGCCTTGACGATCCAAGGGCTTAAGTGAGTACTTGTCCTGAGGCTCGGGCTAGAGAGTCTCGAATTCGGTGAGGACTATCTTTTGCCTCGATTCACATATGGAAATCCAACTTTCGATACGTGACTTTGCGGTTTTGATTGTATACCTATGTATGGCGACATAGTGGTATGGGGCACTTATGCCGTCTATGATTGATACTTATGATTGAAATTGTTTTGACACTATACACTTATAGTAATAATAAAACATGAAATTTGACGTACCAAGCATTCTTTGGCTATTATAAGGTAAAAACCCTATCCTCCGGCTTGCGTTGCATTGTGTGATGGGACCTGGATCTTATAATAGCTTCATTTTTCTTTATTTAGCATTGCGTTGTTGTTTTATGCACTGGTATTCTTTGGAGGAAACCTGTTCTGTGTTATACGGCGCGGTCCCTTGATTTACCTAACTTTAAAATAAAGATAAATAACTGTTTTAGTTCTCACACCAGTCACATGACTGACTTGGAGTTTGTTGTTTTAACCTAAACTTTGGGTGCCCTTATTTTGACACGGGCAGCTAGTAGTTTTGGTTTTGCAAATTTATATTCACAGGATCCTGGTTTACAACTGGAATGATACTCGGAAATCTCTGTATCCGTGTATTACTTCTAGTTGTGTATTGTATTATTTTCCACTGCTATGTAATGTATTGTAATCTCTGATATTTTATAATGTGTATTATTTGTTAATACTCTGTATATTCTTGTATGCTGATGAATTGTTGTAATGAACAATGAAATGTTCTTCTGTCTGCGTTCTTTTGTGTGTTGTTCTCAAAGTATCCGTGCTTTCCTTACCGAGGAAGTTACGGGTTATTACAGTGGTATCAGAGCTTTGGTTTAGAAAGCTCAGAGAACAAGACACATTAGAACCGTACGAAAGAATTCATCAGAGATTGAGTTAGTAATATCCAATGGGAATGACTCGTTAGAGATAGGATCAGTAGTATCCTAGAACGAGTGTAAAGAGTAATGTTTTTAAAATAAAATTGAAAACAAATTTGTTTTGAAAATTTAAATCAATTATTCGTATTTGATTATTTATTTTATATTGAATTTGGACAATCAAATATATAAAGACTTTGTGTATACGTCTGATCCGCGTGTATTTGAAGTTTTAATATACTGGATAGATATAGAATCATACTCTAGTGGCCCGAAGATAATTCTGATGGTTGAGTACTCGTCGTCAGAATTTATCTTCGAGTGACGAAAGTGTGATATTTATATATTTCCAATTGGCTGGTGTGAGAACCAAAACTAGATAGGGCTTATGTTGTGAATTGGCATCAAAAATCTAATTTTTGGACTATGTATCAAAGTTATGAATTTGAAAAGCTAATCAACTAATTGATTGTTGATTGTGTTGTTTGATTATTGTATGACTAATTAAATGTTGAACCTTTAGCCTAATTGAACCAAATAGTGAATTGTATTGAAAATTTGTCGCATTTGCATACATATACATGTACTTACATTGAACAGGTCATAGCAAGGAGGCTAGAGCAGAAGAATAAAATTGTTTGCCCGACAAATAGGTACATGTTTAAAAATTTATTGGGTTTGGATGATTTTATGAGCCGATTGGTTAGCCGCTTGGTTGTTTCTTTTTCTTTTTGGATTGATGAGGGCCATGGGAGGCTATTTGAAATATCCCTAAGTCCCCGATGCAGGGGAGGTTATGGCGAAATTTTTCGAAAATTTAGGGTGTTAGCCAAATTTTTGAAGAATTTGAAAAGTTCTTAGAAACTGAAAAGTTGAAGAACTTAAGCCGTAATGAAAATACTGGAAGTTGAGTTGACTTGTAACGGCCGGGAATTTCGATCGATCTGAATCAGTCGTTAAACCGATCTAGACTGTTCGAAACCCCTGATCGTTTGAGAAAAGGACAAAATAGAACGCAGACGGAAGAACATTTCATTGTTATTACAACAATTCCATCAGATACAAGAATATACAGAGTATTATTGAACAAATTACATTCGATAAATATCAGAGATTACAATAAATTACATAGCAGCGAAAAAACAATATAAAACACAACTGAAAGTAATACACGGATACAGAGCTTTCCGAGCATCGTTCCAGCTGTAAACCAGGATCCTGTGAATATAAATCTGCAAAAACCAAAACTACTAGCTGCACGTGTCGAAAATAAGGGCACCCAGAGTTTAGGTTAAAACAATAAACTCCAGGTCAGTCATGTGACTGGTGTGAGAACTAAAACAGTCATTTTAAACTTTACTTTAAAGGAGAGTAATTCAAGGGACCATGCCGTATAACACGGAACGGGTTTCCTCCCAAGAATACCAGTGCATAGAAAAGACAATGCAATGCTTTTTCGAAAAATGAAGATATTATAAGACCCAGGTCCCATCACACAATGCAATGCAAGCCGGAGGATAGGGTTTTACCTTATAACAACCAAACATGCTTGGTACGTTTAAAACAAATCATTTGATACTATAATAGGTGTATAGTGTCAAAACAATTTCAATCATAAGTATAAATCATAGACGGCATAAGTGCCCCATACCACTATGTCGCCATACTAGGCTCTACAAATAAAGCCGAAATACACGTATTGGAAATTGGATTTCCGTCATGAGTCGAGGCAAGGGGCAAGCTCCTCTCCGCTTCGAGACACTCTAGCAAATGCCTCGGGACTACACACTTTGGGTAACCCCTGGAATCGGTTGGGCCGGTCCTCTCTTACGTTTGAGGATTAATTATGCCTGAACACACGTCTCCCGGTCCTTACAGACCTATAATCGAGGCGCCTCATTCCAACAACCACAAAGGTGAAAAGTATATAAATGTTAGGGCTGGTAAGTCACTGACACCACCAAAGCTAGAAAGAAACGTCGTGTTCTCCCAACGGTCCGTATCCCATTTTTAACTCATATCGAGGTGTGAGGCTCGCGAATTCACGTTATACACAAAGCTACGCCACAAAGGCCGTGATTTGATCATCCACCACAAGACTTTGCTTTTCAACAGAAGCCTTGATCCATGCAACTCAGCGTGCCACACAGGCAATTCTTGCCATGCGATTGATATCTATCGATATATAACCTCTAAGCTCGTACGTCTCAAAGAATGGCGTTAAGCAAGAGAATAAATTCTCCGCCGCCAAACAGATATATATTTAACAGAAATCAATCAACACAGAATAAAATCCAATGTCGAACACACAATCCATTTACAAGTTCGTTCGGGGTCTGAACGAAACCGGAGGCACTCACTACACCACAAAGCTTATTTTGCCACTCCCTATTTTATAAATTTAATACGGTCTAAAGCCGTATTAAATTAGAGAGGGTTTTGAGCCGTGCTTGACTATTTAGGAAGGGCTGACAACCTAGTTTGAATTTGATTCACTTATGACCCGTATCCAATTGAGTCAACTTTAGTGGAAAACCTTCCCACCAAAATATACGTGCTCCCTCCATTTTTTCATTTCCCAGTCACCCTCATTTCCCCCGTGTTTTTTTTATTTCCCCCCTTTTTTTTATTTCCCTCAACCCGTGCCCTAATCAATTGGTGTTTTAATCAAAAAAGTTGCTGCTCTAATCCATTCGAACCGCTCTCAGGTTGCGAATCTTGTAAATTTTGATTTTATTCGATGAATATTTCTTTCCATACAACGTTTTAGGGTTACGTTTATGACTGTATTTAACATCGTGATTCTTTATCTACTTCAGATCTGTCAACAGCTTCGTTAAATCAACTGATGCTTCTTACTCCGAGGACAAACTGATTTGGTATGATTTTTATTTTCGATTTTGGTCTGATTTAATCTGATTTAATCTTGATTTTGCATATAATTCAATGCCTGTGATGAAGTTGGATTTATCCTATTTTGTATTTGTTTACTCGTTCAACATCTATAGGCCATCCTTTGGATAAAAGCAAATACAGGCGTGATTGAATGGCTAGTGGGATGTATTTAGTATATAAGATCAATGTTCATCGTTATTATTATTCTAACATGCAAATATGTTTATAGTAGGATTTGGATTTCTCACTTTTGATTGAACGTCAGTTCTTTTATCTTTTCAATTGTGCCTTTCCTCTCCATGCTAGCCCATGTTATTTTATCCTTTAATTTATAACTTCTGCTAGACTAACATCGCTTTATATGCTACATGAACAACTCAATCGTTTATCTCTTATATATGTCATCAAGCTAAGCATTATATTTTTATACATTTAACTTTTCTGCCGTATTATATATCATTGATAAGAATTATATCAGCTTTGTAAACGGATAGCCCACTGCCGTAGTCACGGAATGCTTCATAGGTTTTCTGCCATACATATGTTTTACTATTTTTAAGCATAGCATCTACTTTGTTGTAAATTATTAAATATGTATTCCTATCAGTGATTCGAAGCCTCAGAATCTTTTAGTTAATAAAGATAAAGATATCTTGAAAGATTGTTGATCTGCTTTTATTTAATTAGGCAGTTGATAATGAAAATTATGTTATGTAACTCATCAATATTTGCATGTTTTGTTACATTTTCATGCTTATAACTACTCGTAAAGCTTATCAAAATTATGACATAATTCCAGTCATTATGGCCCTCCTAAATTTTGTTCCTCTACATTATGGCTGCAGCTGAAATGGTTATAAGGCTGGCTTAATTCCCCGATGCCTCCTTATTGCAACAATTGCTTCACATTTTCAGGTATTTCTTCTCCATAAACCTGTTACAGTTATCCTTTTAATACGTACCTGAGAATTGGGTATCAGATATTAGATGTGTCTTTGAACCAATAGCAGTGACCATGGTTTTGAAAATGGTATTCAAACTATGAATTGTATTGTTCAATAATTAAATCAAAAAGAGATTTAAATTGTAAAGTTAATAAAATGCATATTTTAGCAAAATTACACACTTATAAATTAATTATGATGTTTGAATTTCTACGTAACATATAATTCAGTTTTCTATCGTGTTCATTTTTATTTGATTAGAAAACATTAGGAATGGTCCTGTGGATTCAAAGAAGCATATTGAATGTTTAAATTTGTGTTGAATGATTGTTCTCACTTCCTTTTTAACTGAGTTTGAATCGGAATGGAAGAGGTCCATTCGGAAACAATATTTGATTCTTGATTATTATTATTTTGCTATAACGTGGCAGTAACAAATCCGAACAAATAGAAAAACACAGCAACGATTTCTTGTGATGAATTGGATATAGTCAATGGCATTGGGACCTGCCTCAAGCCTTACATGACAAGTATAATGGATGGATTAATTGACAAATCATAAAAGACTTTGCATTGATGCAGTCAGACTATATACAAATTAATACCAAGTAAATTGACTTTATTTTTTATATGAATCATTACAGTCTTCATGTTTGCTTATGGGAAGATATTGAAATACTAATAAAAAATTACACCCCCACATCTCCATGCGCTAAATACATATAAAGTTTTATTTGTTTAACCTTCACCTATTTGGATTTCACTACAAATAACGATTTTGTTTGTGTTAGTATGTGTTTAGTTTAATCGTTTTATATCCACATGAAGAATAGTTAAGCTTTGACGAGAAACACTCCTAAAAAATCCTCTTTTTTTTTTGCATTGTATAGAGTTGAATAGTGTATTGTATTATCACAGAGTAACAAATTGTCTTTGCTAACGTTGTTGATAAATATAAACATAGATTAGGACCAACTTCTTTCATTTACCTTATAGCATTATTATGATATAGTCATGATTGTTCCCTAGATAGTCCTTTTATTTATCAGTTTTTATATTATTCTGTAAAGGATATTTTGATAATGGTTGATCGTCCATAATTAATATACAGTCGTAATAATGCATTTAATTGGTAGATTTTGATGGATTAAACTACCCAACTGTGAAAACCAAACAAGCATTTCATTATCATGTAGGTAGTCAATCTTCATCTTATTGTTGGTAGCATTATGGTTTTTGCCTTGTTTCGGGACCCAAGTTTTAATAAATTAACAAACAATTTGTAAGTGGCCAAACTTTGACAGTTAAGACATAAAGATTTTCACTAATGTTGTATGTCCTGCATAATGGTTTGTTCAACTTTAAGGATTGAAACCTGTTTCAAGCAAGACTTAGTAAATCCGAATGTATAAAAAAGCTCATTCCATAAAGTCAGTCGATAAACTTAAATAGTAAATTCTTAATTTTATAATTCCTGAAGAGGACTAATATTTTTATCAATATAGAATCCATACTCCTTCGAATTCATAAATCCAGTTATCGATCTCCAAACTTTGAAAGTACATGCTTTAAAGAAAGGTTAACGCAGTTTAGGACCAACAATGTAAATGACAATCACGTTAACTCATTTGTTTTGTTGCACCTTGAACTATTTTATTAGTGAATTTGATTACCCATTATAACATCATTTCATGTTTGGCTAATGTTGGAGGGGTCTGACCAAGCAGTCGAGTAAGTGTTACTATTTTTTTGAGCTAGGAACTTAGATTGGTGGTGCCATTTTTTAGGCATTGTGGTTATGAAACTGTAATGTGCATTAGGGAGGAAGAAGAGCAAAGAGAATTGGACATGAGGGGATTTTGAGTCCTTAAGTCGTTAGAAGTGTTTTGGTAGAATAAAATATCAATCATGTTCTGTAACTACATTAGATAAATTCATGCTCCTAATATTTAGTTTACTTAATTTTGTTGAAAAATTGTTAGTTATATATAACAAAGAGGGATAAAAGAGCGAAACAGAGCCGTACGCTCAGTGAAACTATATTGAATTGTATCAGCATATTGTCCGGGGGGGTGGGCCCATTTGTTTGATGGGATTATATAGATAATAATTTTATTCTACAGATAGTAGCAATTATTGAATTGTATCAGCATTAAATTATAGTAATTTTTAGAAGTATGTACAACTTTAGCTCATAAACGTTATTTTGCAATAAACTTCTTTAAGTTGATTACATATCAAATATATTATATTTACGTCTGATGCTATATTATATACGATATAGGAGGGCAACATGTCCCACATTATAGACAAAAAGTGGATATATGAATCTGATCAAAGAACTACATACTATATAGACGGGGTGGAGAAGTTTATTAATTTTGTTGAAGAAAACGGTGGTAATAAAGGAGTGTATTTATGCCCTTGCATTAAGTGCCAAAATCTGAAGACGATAAGATTAGATGTCATTCATTTTCATTTGCTTAGATTTGGCTTTATCCAATCATATAACGTGTGGGATTTACATGGGGAAAAGCAACCAGTTAGTTATGCCACAAGTACCGATGAGGTTGAACATATTAGGATGGAAGATCTAGTCAATGATGCAGATAGATTTCATGATTTTCAACCTAAAAATCCATTGTATGATCATGCTAATGTTGGACAGCAGTCTACGGATGATGGCAATTGGCAGACCAATGAAAATAAGAAGTATAAACCACTTTTTGATAGCGCAAAAGAGCCATTGTATCCTTCATGTTTAAAAGGGATAACGAAGTTGTATGCCATTGTGAAACTGAATAGCTTGAAGACTCAATACGGCTTTTCAGATAATGGTGTGACTGCACTTCTCGAACTAATAAAGGAGTTACTCCCCGAAGGTAACACACTGCCGACAAAATACTCCGACGTGAAGAAGTTCATTAAGCAAGTTGGAATGAATTACGAAACCTATGATGCATGCATCAATGATTGCATATTGTACTGGAAAGATGATGCGAACAATGTTTCTTGTACAAAATGCAGTGAACCAAGATATGCGACATCATTTAACGAAGAGAGAAAAGGCGCCAAAGTAGCTCGAAAGACATTAAGACATTTTCCTTTAATTTCTAGATTGAAGAGATTATATACTATACCATGGATAGCAGATGCAATGACCTGGCATGACCGTGCCAAGTCTAATCCACAAGTAATGCGTCATCCATGTGACACTTCTTAATGGAAAACCGCGGATTCTTTTGATCAAACGTTTCCTGTCGATCCACGAAATGTCACACTTGGAATAGCAACAGATGGTTTTTGTCCACATGTTTCTTTATCTAACCCTTACAGTTGTTGGCCAGTAATTGTAGTACCATATAATCTTCCTCCGTCTATGTGCATGAAACGAGAGTTTTCAATGTTAACATTGTTGATTTCTGGGCCAAAACAACCGGGGAAGGATATTGATATTTATTTACAGCCGTTGATAGACGAGTTAAAGCAGTTATGGGAAGGAGTCGTTGCACATGATTCATTAAATAAATCCGAGTTTACACTGAGGGCTAGGGTGTTGTGGGCAATCCATGATCATCCTGCTCTTGGGACTTTATCGGGATGTATAACTCACGGTTACTTTGCATGTCCCGCTTATGGGGAAAACACTTGTTCTTATCATCTTCCTGAAAGTAAAAAGATGTGTTTTATGGGACATCGAATGTTTCTTCCTAACGGACACAAGTTTCGATACGACAAGACAAATTTCAATAACGAACAAGAACTTCGTCGTATTAAACGGCCATTGACTGGTTTTGAAGTTGAGAAGAAAGTAGCGAATATTAAAATGAAAGTCGGTAAACAAAAAGAAGAAATTGGTCGAAAACGAAAAAAGCCAGTCATTGAAGAAGTTGACAATGTTTCTGGATGGTATAGGAGGTCTATCTTTTTTGATTTACCATATTGGAAAGCAAACATGATTCGACATAATATTGATGTTATGCATACAGAAAAGAATGTCACAGAGCATCTCATAAGCACCATTATAGACCATAAAGATAAGTCAAAAGATGGCATCAATGCACGCAGGGATTTGAAAACCATGGGTATAAAACAGAAGTTGTGGGTGATGGAAGATCCTGAAACAAATAAAATAATCATACCGAAGTCAACTTTTACTTTGAGCAAAGAAGAAAAGACACGGTTTTTCACCGTATTGAAAAACCTGAAAGTACCTAACAAATTCTCTTCTAACTTCCGCAATAATGTGAGCATCAATCCTCCCGAACTAAGGAATATGAAGTCACATGATTACCACGTCATAATGCAACATTTGCTTCCAGTATTGCTTCAACATTCTTATGCGCAACATAAGGATCTGCAAAATGCTGTTCATCGTATCAGTTTATTCTTTAACATTTTATGCTCAAAGGTGATCAATAGGGAACACCTTATAAAAGCAAAAGCTAGTTTGATAGAAGCAATGTGTGTTTTTGAAAAACATTTTCCACCTGCATTTTTTGATATCAGTATCCATCTTATGGTTCATTTAGCCGATCAGGCATTGATTGGTGGCCCTATCAGATATAGATGGATGTATCCTTTTGAACAGTAAATAACGAATTTCAGTTATGTACATTATTATTCGGTATAAAAATCTAGAAGGGTGTACATTTTTAACTGTAAATAACTAATTTCACAGATTGATGAAAACATATAAAGGATATGTACGCAACAAAAGATACATAGAAGGGTGTATTGCAGAGGGATATATCGTGCAAGAAGCTAGCCTTTACTACATGGAATATATGCCAAACGGAGGTTATGGCAATCATAAACATACCCGCGAAGCATTTTTAGACGAGGATGATGAGTTTGCTGGTGAGATACCTTTAGATAATGGTAAAGATATAAAGTTAACCCAAGTGCAATTTGAACAAGTGCGTAGATGGGTCCTTAATAAGTATGATGGATTAGATGAATGGAAGAAGTAAGTTCCTGAATTTGTTTCAAATTTTCATTTTTAATTCAATTTATATATTCATTTTGGATATGTGCTTTCCATAGAAGGTATGACTCCTATGTTAAAAGCACTAGATTTCAACCACGAGGAAGAGGTACAACTGTTGAAGTCATTCAAAATTTTACTCTGTGGTTACGTAATGAGGTATTACATCATCATAAGTATTTCACGTGTTTATAAGTTAACAATACATACCATGCTTTTATTTATTTATTTGTTGTGTTTTATGTAGTTGGTGAAATGCAGCGATGTTGATCCAACTCTTTGGCGGCTAGCACACGGGCCTGATTTCATGGCGCTTAGTTATACAAAGTACCAAGTGAATGGGTTTTTATTTTCCACGAAAATGTACGAAGACCGTATGGTCACACAGGATAGCGGTGTATGCATGAAAGCAATTACAAAATTTAGAGCGAGTGGTAAAGATAAAAATTATAAAGAAGCAGAAACAACGTATTACGGAGTCATTCAGCAGATACTTGAGTTGGATTACACTGACTTCAAACAAACGGTTTTTTATTGTGATTGGGTAAAGGTCGAAGATAAAATCAATGGTTGCAAAATAGATCCCGTTTCAAACTTAATCATGGTCAATTTAGGAAAATTAAAGAACAAAGACAGCATGAATGATGACCATTTATTCTTGCATCAGAAGCGAGTCAAGTGTTCTACTCAAAAGATCAAAAAAATAATGGATGGTCTGTGGTTTTGCATACACCAAAACGGTTGACTACAAGTGTGGATGACATTGAGTTTCCTACAGTCTACCAATCAGCTTTCGAAGACAATGAAAAATTAGAAAATGTATTTGGAAAGTAATGAATTGTTGATTGCTTTTTTTACCAAGACTTATGTTAACTTATGAATTGTTGGATGTTTTTTTTCTCAAGGGAATCACATGTATTTGGAATGTCATGAATTATTGAATGCTTTTGTTTTATCAAAACCATATGTTAAATTGTCAATTGTGGATAACCTATTGAGCATGTTAGTGATGAGCACATGTATTAGTTATATTATATTTTGCAGGAAATTATGTCACAAAATCCAATATCATCACATGCATCATGTTCAAAAGAGCAGAAAGTAGATCAAAACCTACTTGGTATTCCAATCTCAGAAAATGCTTCAAAAATCGCTACTATGCTTGGTAAACTAGTAAGAGCTCATGTGCCGATATCATACATAAGTTGGAATAAAATACCCAAAACATATAAGGACGACGTATGGAACAAGTTGGTGGTAAGGTTTTACTTGAGCAATTTAGTAATATAACACTTAAATGTCTATAGTCTGACTCTTAATTTTTGCAGAAAATGTATGCGCTTGAACCGCTTTCAAAGGAAATCTTTGTAAAAAGAATGGCCGAGGCTTTTAGAAGACACAAAAAAAACTTGAGAGCAACTTTTTATGATATTTTCGACAATGACGAAGAACGGTTGAAAAATTGTCCACCTACAGTTGCTCAAGAAGATTGGAATGAGTTCACAAAAAATGAAGCAACACCTGAAGCGAGCGGAAGAAGGAAGTCAGGCAAAAGAAATAGATTATTGCTCAATTATGGTCATCATGCAGGACGTAAAAGTCACGCTAGAATAGAACACGAATTGGTAATTTATATTCATTTTCTTTCAAAAATAGTAAAAACCTTAATTATGATAGAAAATATACACAATGGAATATATTGCAGACCGTTGCAGATCCATCTGCAAATATCAACCGTCGTCAAGTATGGCAGAAGGCACACACGAAAAAAGATGGTAGCATATCAGATGCTGCTTCTGTGTACTTCGTAAGTAAAACAAATATTAACTTGCATATTATTTGAAATTTCGTTATTCATTTAAAAATTATCATATCTCAGGATAAAATTGCGAAAATGAAGGAAAAAATCACCGATAGTGATGAAGAAAAATTGACAGCGGATGAAGATATCTTATCACAGGTGTTTGGTAAGGATACGAAGGGTAGGAGTCGCGGTGTTGGGACCGTCATACCAATGACTAATGTTAAGGCTTGTGCTATTGCACAGAAACGATTCAAATATGTTAGTCAAGGCAATGATGAGTTGAACATGAGGGTGGGAAATTTGGAGGGTACAGTGGGAAGTTTGTCTGGGCAATTGGAGCTTCTGATTCAAATGGTGGGAAATATGGAACAAGGAAGCCGTGTATCGTTAGATCCTTCTGATGGAGCACGCAACAGACAAGTCGGTTCTTCTAAAGTCATTGCTTCTCAGGATACAACTAATGTTTCGAACAATCAAAAATGTGAAATTCTCAACTCTGATCTAGACATGGTAGCAACAGGTATTTATTACCGTCTTTTTATTATTAGTTGATTTCGATGCAGTTATTTTGTTGGATAAATCTAAACAACTTTATTGCAACAGCTACTGTATGTCGAGATTCTACATCGTCCAGAATTCATGGAAAATACGTACCATCCACACATGAAAAATTGGTTTTGGACAATATACTGGTGCCGAATGAGAAAACCACCAAATTAAATCGTCAATTTGCAGAGACATTTGAAGATGTCGGAGTAGGTGGGTTTGTGGCTCATCCGAAGAGCTTAATTCGATACCTTTAGAAATTACTGGTAAAATTTTCATTCTCATAACCGTCTCGTTGTTTTCTTGCTATATACCAATCGAAATTTACGTTTTGTGGACATATCATAATATGGAATGATTGTAAAACGTAATGCACTACTTTCATATGCATGATTTAATGGGATTAATGAGATAAGATTCTCACAAACTGTTGCAAAGTTTCAAAACCGATTCACTTACACATTGATATTACGGATTCACTTATACATTGCTTGTATTGCTTATTTCAGGTATTGCATTGCTTATTCCAGTGGCGTTACCAAAGCAGTTCTTCTTTCAGAGCTATTTCAGGTATGGTTTCGCTTTTATAAAATTTAGTCGCAGTCTTACGTATTCAGTTTGCAAACTCAGTTTATGTGCTTTTAAGTGGTTAGTGAATGACGGATTTATTTGCAGTCTTTCAAAATCAGTTTGCAAAATTTAGTCGCAGTCTTACATGAATTTATTCACAGTCTTTCAAACTCAGTTTGCAAAATTTAGTCGCAATCAAAACATGAATTTATTTTTGGTATCCGTATCCACATATGTATACTTTGTTCAAACGAATATCCGAACTTCTAATCCTGAACAAAACGAGTCTTGTAACAGCCAAATTTTAAGCAAAGATTTTCTTTACTGGTAATTATTAGTACGGATACAATATACATGTTGAATAAGATTAATCAACATTTTGTGCATTGATTTGTGGTACAAAATAAAGTTTGGATGAAATAAATATAACAAAATGGAAACACATGCTTGAATCACAATAAAATAAAAGATTTTACTCTTTTATATCAAGTGAAACAATTCATTTGTTGTCGTATAAATAGAGGATTTGAACATCAAGTTAACAGCCTACTATGCCAAAATACATATACATGCTGCTTATACATATTATTAAAAATAGGAAAACTTGTCGCCCTGTTAAGTTATTAAGTTCAAACCCATGCAGCACCAGTTATTGGTCTTGCTTGATGAATACCTGAGTACATGTAATTCATTTCATGTGCCTTGTTAAGTTGCTGCACACTGAAATAGTAATTTATTCCAACTGAAATATACTTTATATAAACAATGGAATAGAAATCAATTAGAAGGTTGGTGCACTCCAATATTTACTACAGAGATGTGTTATTTGCATTACTTATGCCTTGGGTAGACTGCACACATTTCCTCACATGACACTTGTGTTCCAATGAAATCTACTCTTGCCTTTAAGTGTTCAGCGTGTGAAATGATGCTGCGAATTTTCTTGTACGGGATGATTAGTATGTACTTGTATAGATAATACACTCCACTTGACCATGAATATATATGTTGTTGGCTTATCCCTTTCTTTTATTTGGTTACCTGACCCTGCCAGTTGAACGTATACATTAGGAGGGGGGCTTCATAAGTTCAAGAATGTTGTTCCAACCATAGGTATATGTATACTTTTCCTGCACTGGAAAGGGGCACCTTATTGGGCTTGTTTGCTTAGGATTTGAATCCAGTAACTTGTTCTTCAATGACTCGCCTTTGAACAAATGACCTGCAGTTCATGCACTTCAAGTTCTCGTGTCAGTTAGATTGTATTAAATCGTTATAATCATGTATATTAGACCACATATTGTTATATCTAAATGGAGTAGATAGTGTACCCTTGTCTGAATTGATGTTCAATTACACCAAAATAGGCCAGTGGTCATTGGTCGAATGTGGGAATAAGACTGTAGAAAAAATGGGCAATAGTTCTTGAAAAACCAAGTTAGTTTAAATTCTGTCAAGACGACTATGAGTCGAAAAACCTTTACCTTCCTACCAAAAAAAATTATTACCATAGTGTGATAAAATTCATAGTCTGCATGTTGGAGATTAACTAAAGGTCAAACTCTGTCTGCATCATACAATACTGTGTTAAATTTGGCCAACACAATCCATGGATATACATAGCATGCTGAGACATGCTTTTAATATGACCCACAATGTACGTCATTGATGTGTTGAGTGCAGCACGTGGACGGCCAAATATAGCAATTTGAAATCCCAAGTATTAAGTAATATGCCAGACATAGCTTGTTGGTCTGTATACATAGCATTAAACTGATATTATAAAGAATTCCAGATTATACAAATCCCAAGTATTACTGTTGATTACTATCATCATGTTGAATCATACACGCTAATATACATGAATATACATACATTCGTATGAGTATTTATGTATGGAGTTGCGTATCCCGGACTTGAGGCTGTGACTAAAGCACCCTGTGTAACTGTGTTGGCTTTTCTATAGTCCGCTCATTATTGTTCACCTTTCACTGATAAGTACAAGTATCGGTGTGTAAATTTACTTATTGTTAAATGAGGGCACCAGCACCTTCCTTGTTGCAACTTATTATCGGGACAGCAGCATAGAAATTCACCTTAAGAACAAAAATCATCTATTTTATTGTGGAGATGAAACTAAACTAATGCTTGTTATTTTAATTTATTTTCAGGCTTTGGAACAAGCATGAGCTGCATGGGCACGACAACTGCTGTTTTGTTGTCTTTTTTTTAGAGCTAGAACTGTGAACATTATGTTTTTTTATATATTGTGTTATGTGGGTTGTATTAACTGAAGTTATGGTTTATGTATTAATCGAATTACGTTTTGTGCAGCTTTTTTATATATTGTTATATGGGTGTAGCGTATTTTATTTGTTGTGCGTATATATGGGTGCTGTGTTTCTGTATATATGTGCACATGTATGATATCCTGATTTTAATACGGTTAAAAGCCGTAGCTAATTTGTTGATAGCATTGTAGGAATGAGGCATTAAACACGGTTTTAATCCGTATCAATATAGCAGTTTGATACGGTTTTAACCCGTATTACATTTCTGTATTGATACGGCTTAAAACCGTATTTATCTACGAAATTGACAGTGCCAATACATTGATTACATACGGTTTAAAACCGTATCAATCGACGAAGTTGACAGTGCCAATACATTGATTAGATACGGTTTATAACCGTATCAATATAGAAATTTAATACGGGTTAAAATCGTATTACTCCACCAATTTGATACGGTTTACATCCGTATCAATTGCTCAGTTTGATACGGGTTAAGCCCGTATTAATGTACCAATTTGATACGGTTTACAACCGTATCAATTCCTCCATTTGATACGGTCTAAGCCCGTATCTAAGTAACAGAGACGCCATTTTTTGATACGGCCCAGAGCACTGCCAAATCGAGTTAGATACGGCTCAGAGCACTGCCTAATTGGCATTTCTGGTGTAGTGACTTTCCTCGCATATCCATCGATCTCCAGGTACGTCTGGACGACCACTAACCGATTCCCTCATCTTGGGTGTACAACCCAATCAAGATCATCAGTAATCACCCAAACGATGTGAAGACTTCCAGTCTTCGACCACCGTCTTCATCTTCGACATATCGTCGAATCGGTTATTCAGAATGGGTATAAACCCGGCCTTTCCGAACAACCCGCGTATATTAAAACAAATGATACACAAACACAACGTACGCCTCATTCCAATTCATTAGTCACTAACTGTAAATTAGTAATAGAACAATTTCCCAAATATTAACCCCGAAGGCCGAAACCAACATCAGATCAATACCCAGGAAACCATTCTTCTTAACTAACCTTCAGCTAGTTTCTAAATTTCAATTCTTAGGGAAAGGTTCCCATTAATTTTATCCAAGATAAATTCTTTAAAATTTATCCTTTAATCTTCTTTTGGATGTCATTACAAACCAAATTATGGTTTTCCAAACTAGTCGAGATTAGCGAATCACATCGGAGTAATTATTTATTTTATTTTCCAATCCCAACCTATTCATCCCATGAAGCAAAACTGGTAATACTCCATATCTAACACCACGGTGTTATCGGTAAAATTAATTATCATTTCACGTTCAAATCTAATTAAAGATTTGACTATCGTTTTGGAGCAAAACTGGTGATACTCCGTTCTCGCTCACTTTCTATATTTGATAATTTAAATTA
Source organism: Allium sativum (assembly GCA_030737875.1). NCBI lineage: Eukaryota > Viridiplantae > Streptophyta > Magnoliopsida > Asparagales > Amaryllidaceae > Allium > Allium sativum. Next base: position 615,872,829 of record CM060912.1, read on the forward strand.
TCAATTCACATTTCAATCTAATTGCAGATTCATTAAAACTCCTTTTACTGGGTTAAAGAACTAATGTCATTTAAAACACAGTTCACGACAAACTCAAATCACATTCTATTTATTATCGGGTTAAAGAGCAAGTGTCATTTAAAACACCCTTCACGATAAACCCACAAATCAATTCTATTTACAGCCCATTTCAAATCCAATTTATTTATTTAAAAATAAATGGGTTTTAATTTTAGTTCAAAACTAGTTCATTTCAATAAAAATCTATTTTTATCTTTTCGAATATGGAGTTTTTCATCCTAATTTTTCCCAATCATTACTTATGATTTTACACAAATTATTACTATTTTTAATAATTTTATCAAGGCCCGTACAGTCGATTTCCATCAACGGCCACCGAACTGCACTTACAACGACCTTTTCCAAATTTGATTTAGATGTATATCCAAATCCAACCGTTAGATTTAAAATTTCTAATATTCGTTAGAAATCTCTTTACGATACGAACCCAACGGTTCTGGTTTTAGGAGAATCCGACGATCGGATCTCCCGTAATGTCCGTTCGAAGTCAATGGTCGAAATTTACGAACTGCCGCATCACGTTCTATTCAGGCCATTATATTATATATATAATATATATATTTCGTCGATTGCTATTTAAAATGAATTTTATAAATAGTTTCAAATTTGTTTCTAAAACAATTTCAACCTTCATTTTCAACTCAAATCAAAATTGAATTTTTCCTTATAGATTCGTTTTAAAATTCATTCAAATTCAATTCAAATTTCAATTCAATTTGAATTCATTTTCTATTCAATTCAAATTCATTTTCTATTCAATTCAATTCAAGTTCGTTTTCTATTCAATTCAATTCAAATTCGTTTTCTATTCAATTCAATTCAAATTCGTTTTCTATTCAATTCAATTCAAATTCGTTTTCTATTCAATTCAAATTCGTTTTCTATTCAATTCAATTCAAATTCGTTTTCTATTCAATTCAATTCAAATTCATTTTCTATTCAATTCAAATTCGTTTTCTATTCAATTCAATTCAAAAACGAATATAATCGAAATAAATATCGTTCGCGTCAAAATAGCCCATCTCTAATCAACACGGCTTTATATATTTCAATAATTCCGTTATTCTATTCAACAAATGAATATTTATTCTTGTCAAAACATGACTAATCTCAACGAATGAGTACTGTCCACGTGTGACTATTTTTGTTATTTAATATATTTTATGAAAATTAAGGTATCTATCGTTTGATATTAAATCAGACTCCAACCGTAAATTAGTAAGAGAACGATTCCCTGAATATTAACCCCGAAGGCCGAAACCAACATCAGATCAATATCCAGGAGACCACTCATCTTATCTATTTTCCAGTTAATTTTTAATTTCATATATGATAAAGATGTAAATTTTATTGTTAAAATATTTTGTTCGACACATGACTAATCTCAACGGATGAGTACTGTCAACACATGAACCTTTATTTTATAATATTCTTTATTTTTCCAATTGGAATGAGGCCCAATCAATTACCATATAAAGTTAATTATATGGATTCCATACAACACATGTATATAATAGCAACGATAAATAATCAACCATCATCCAAAGTGCACTACACTGTATAAGCATCAAATATAAATATATAACGCTTATAACAGCCTGTCGATCCATCGATCGACATACAACTAATTATTGGGATTAGTGTATGCCGTATTTTATCCCAATACCCGTGTGGGGTTTCAAGCAATCAAACACAGATTTTATTTGTGCAGTTGGGCGATGTGTAAAATTTATCGTCCCAATCAATGTCCTTCAAATAGGTGTACATAAACAAACCGTCCGGTTTGTAAATGAATATTTATTTATTCACGTTCACTATATTCATATTCACGTTAAAAATTATATTTTTAACGATAAAATATTTTTATTTTAACACATGAATTTCTATTCAGTTCATTTACAAAGTAAAAATGATATTTTTATTTTTTTAACTTATTTTAGAAAATTTCGGCGGCATAACGACACGATACTAGAAACGGGACAAGGCCTAGCCTTATCCCCGGTCTAGTGAAGGCCCACGCCATTCACACATCAATCAATTCAATTCCATTTCACCAAATAATCAAATTTAAATCAAATGATCTAACTAATCTATGCAACCAAATAAACAAGTCCATGGTCTGTGGACAGTGGTGTCGGGTGCTACTAAACACCGTCTGCATCCTAGTATATATATAACTAGAAAAATAAATTTTGAGTGAGAAGTTCTCACCAATATCTATTCAACTTCACGACACTTCATTTATAGAAATCTTCGTCGTTCTCGCATTTTTGTCACCTTCGTTTCCCGTATTCTCTACATATGTAAAAATCGAATTTTTACTTCGCTATTCAATATATAAAAATCGAATTTTTACTTTGCTATTCAATATATAAAAATCGAATTTTTACTTCGATATTCAATATATAAAAATCGAATTTTTACTTTGCTATTCAATATATAAAAATCGAATTTTTACTTTGCTATTCAATATATAAAAATCGAATTTTTTCTATTCTATAAAAATTATATTTTTTAACCTTCTCCTAATATAAAAATCATATTTTTCTATGCTATACGAATATATAAAAATCATATTTTTCTATGCTATACGAATATATAAAAATCATATTTTTATATGCTATACGAATATATAAAAATCATATTTTTCTATGCTATACGAATATATAAAAATCATATTTTTATTATCTCTATTATATAAAAATCATTTCTTTATATTAATATTCATAAATAAAGGTCCTTTCTTTATATGTATATTTTTTTTATAACCTAATTCATAGAAAATAAATAAAGAAGCTTATAGTGTTTGGATCAGAAAAGAAAGAGGGATAGAGGTCAGAGGGAGCGTTGGAGGGTGGTGGCTGGGGTGGCGTAGGTCGTGCGTTTGATTTGGGGGTTAGGGTGTTCAAGGGGGGGGGGGCTACGCGATGCGCTAGGGAAGAGGAGGGAGGAGAACGGAGGGCGGCGGCGGAAAGAGGAGGGGGTTGCGCGATGTTGGCCGCGCCTGTGGCGCGGTGGAGGGCAGCGCCTCCGGCGGTGGCGCGCTGGAGGTCGATGGGCGGCTCTTCCATCGTCCGTCGCTTCATCGTTTCCCTTTTTTTATTCGTTCGTTCAGAATGGATGAAAGGGGGGCAGAGGGAATTAAGGGGAGGAGAGAAGGATATTATTTTTAATTTATTTATTTTCAAAAAGCAACTTTTTCATACGACCTCTAAACGAGGCCCACCGCCTGTCGTCCATAGCGTTTCACCCCCATTCCGAACACAATGGGATATGTACCATCAGCTGATTCGGCTGTTTCGATCAGTTTCCATTAAAATCAACATATAACTCTATATATTGAATTTGAACGCGCATTTCAATTTACCGTGGTCACATACTAACTTTAAGAATTCCCGAAAAATATTTTCTAGCTTCGTATTGACGATACGGTCCTAACAAAACTAGTTTCGTCGAATTCTGAGACCGTTGGAAAAATGGCCATTTTCCAGTCGATTAAATTCAACTGAAATGGTCAAAACACGTTTTCCTTCGCCATGCTCACATATTGATTCGAAAAATTATGAAATTTGGAATCTAGCAATAACTTGACATCACGGATCCAACAAAAGTGGTTTTGTCAAAATCCGAGGTCGTTTGCAAAATTTTCATTTTTAAGGGCCTGAATTCCATAGCGACTATTCCGAATTTTCAACTGGACATATCTTTTGATCCCCGCTATGAAATTTTGATTTTTTGGATTCGTTGGAAATATATCATCTATTAAATCCTAATGTTTTTGGTTTCGCTAAAATCCGGATTGTTTTGCACCCGGTACATTCTATTGAAGTTTGAAATCGAATTATCAAACTACCGCGCCATTTTCAATTCCTATTTATAATTATATATAATTATTTATATTCTAGCGACGACGTATAGAAATATATTCGTTCGAATTCATTTCAAAATAAATTTCTCGTCTATATTATTTAAAATAATCTATTTGAAATATTCAAAATTCGCCAAAATTGCCAAAATAAAAATTTTAAACTGGCCCAGATTTTCCTTGTTATTACATGACTAGTTAAACAACTTTCGGCTTCGTTCCTTTTTGGGGAAGAAAAGTTTTAAGTGGGGGAGATTGTAATAACCTGGAAATCCGAGCCAATTTAAAATTTTTATTTTGGCAATTTTAATGAATTTTGAATATTTAAAATGAATTATTTTAAATAATAACGACGAGAAATTTATTTTGGATAGAAATAGAACATATATATTTATTTGAAGCATCGTTAGAATATAAATATTTATTTATATATATAAAAGGAATTGAAAATGGCGCGGTAGTTCGAAAGTTCGATTTCAATGTTCAAATGAATGTACAGGATGCAAAATAAACCGGATTTTAGTGAAACCAAAAATATTAGAATCTAATTGAGAATATCTTTCCAACGAATCCGAAAAATTAAAATTTCATTGCGGGAATCAAAAGTTACGTCCAGTTGAAAATTCAGAATAGTCGATGTGGAATTATGGCCCTTAAAAATGGAAATTTTGCAAACGACCTCGGTGTTCGACGAAACCACTTTTGTTGGATCCGTGATGTCAAGTTATTGCTAGGTTTCAAAATTCGTAATTTTTCAAATCAATATGTGAGCGTGGCACAGGAAAGCGCGTTTGACCAGTTTCAGTTGATTTTAATCGACTGGAAAATGGACATTTTTCAAACGGTCTCAGAATTCGACGAAATTAGTTTTGTTAGGACCGTATCGTCAATACGAAGCTAGAAAATATTTTTCTGGAATTTTAAGAGTCCACATGTGGCCCCAGTAAATTGAAATGTATGTTTTAATTGAATATATATATTTACATCTTAAATTTGACGAAAACTGATCGAAACAGTCGAATTGGCTTATGCAACATATCCCATTGTGTTCGGAATGGGGGTAATTAGCTAGGGGCGACAGTCGTTGGGTCCGGTTTTGAGTTCGTATGCGAAAGTCATATTTTGGAATTAAAATATTAATAAAATAATATATAATAAAACTTAACCCCCCTTCTCTATTTCTCTCTTCCCGTTCGTCGGCTTTCAGAAAAGAAAAAAATCCCTCGACACCTCGCCGTCGCTTCCCCCCTTCGATCTCTGACGCGCCGCCGTTGGCACCCCCCACCTCGCCGCAACATCCCCTTCCCCTCCACCTTCCCTCCAATCGCTTCCCCCCTGACGCGAAGACTGAGACCCGTTACCCCCCTCGAAACCTAAACCCTACCGGCCCAAAAAACTGCCGCGCCAGGTGCCCGAGCTCCTCCCCCAGTCGGCGACGACCACCACTTCTCCCCCCCCCCCCCTTCAACGCAGTAAGTTTTTACTTATTTATTTTATTCCCTTTTTTTATCTATATATTAAAACGTTGTTGTTAAAAACCGAAATTTATATATATATATATATTATTGTTTAAAAGATTTGGTTTTTAATTTGCAAAAAGATTATATTTTTATAATAAAAAGTTTTGATTTTTATTACATATGAATAACAAGGAAAGTATATATTTGTAATCCATAAAATGGCTGATTTTTAAACACTATAAAAATCCGATTTTTAAAAGATGAAAAGATTTCATTTTTAAAGAAAACAAAAAGCTTGGACTTTTGAAAACAAAATGAGTAGATTTTTATTATAGTAAAGATACGATTTTTTTATCATAGGAAAAATTTTGATTTTTATCGAATAGAAAGACGATATTTTTATATAGTGAAAAATCGAATTTTTATATTATAAAAGAATTGAATCTTTACAGTATATGAAGTGAAATAAAAATATACACTTTATTTTTATATAGTAGTGAGAGTAAAAATATGATTTTTATAAGATGGAGAATATAAAAATACGATTTTTATAATTGAAAAGAATAAAAAAAACAAGAAAAGAATAGATTTTTTAGTTATGTAAAGGTACGATTTTTATTTATACCATAGCATAATAAAAATGTGATTTTTATATATGTAGTGGCTACGGACAATGAAATTGACAAAAGGCGAGCACGACGAAGATTTTTACATATGAAGAGTCGTGGCGTTTGGTTTAGCTAGTTGGTGAGAACTCCTCACTTTTAATTTACTTTCTAGTTGAAATATATACTAGGATGCAGACGGTGCTTAGTAGCACCCGACACCCGTCGTCCACAGACCATGGATGACTTGTTTGTTTGATTGCTGTGTTGTGAAATTTGATTGTGTGATGTGCAATGAAATAAAATATTTTATAGTGGAAAATATTTTATGGTTAAAAATATGATTTTTAACGTGTACATAAAATAAATAGTGATAAACAAATCGGACGATTTGTTTATATACACTGATTTGACTGATATTGATTGGGACGATAAATTTTACACATCGCCCAACTGCACAAATAAAAATATGTGTTTGCTGATTTGAAACCCCACATGGGTATTGGGATGATATTTGGCGTACACTAATCCCAATTATTTAGTTGTATGTCGATCGATGGGTCGACAGACTGTGTAAGCGTTAATTATTTATATTTAATGCTTATGCAGTTGTGTGGTGCACTCTGGATGATGGTTGATTATTTATCGTTGCTATTATATACATGTGTTATATGGAATCCATATAATTAACATTATATGGTAATTGATTGGGCCTCATTCCAGTTTGGAAAATAAAAGAAAATTCATGTGTTTTCATGTGTTGAATAAAATATATATATTCATGTGTTGAATAAAATATAAATTCATGTGTTGAATAGTAAGAAAACTCAAGTATTGAATAAAAATATATATTCATGTGTTGAAGAAAATATTCATTTGTTGAATAGAATAACAAAGTTATTGAAATATATTAAGACGTGTTGATTAGATTGACGCCATTTTGACGTGAACGATATTTATATCGATTTTATTCATTTTTATAATGAATATAGAAAAGGAAGTGATTTCAAAATATAACATTTTGAAAATAATATCATCTATAGATTAATGATATGGAATATTCAATTTTGATTAGAAATTGAATACGAAGTTGAAATCGTTTTGAAAACGAATTTAAAACGATTTATAAAATACGTTTTAAAGGGAAATCGACGAAATATATATAGTATATATATAATGGCCTGAATAGAACGCGCCGCACCGCGGTAGTTCGCGAATTTCGACCATTGACTTCGAATGGATATTACGGGAGATCCGACCGTCGGATTCTCCTAAAATCGGAACCGTTGGGTTAGTATCGAAAAGGGCTTTCTAATTAATATTAGAGATTTGAAATCTAATGGTTGGATTTGGAATTATGTCCAAATCAAATTTGGAAAAGTCGTTGTAAGTGCAGTTCGATGGCCGTTGATGGAAATCGACTGTACGGGCCTCGATAAAATTATTAAAAATAGTACTATTTTGTCTAGAATCATAGGAAATGATTTGTGAAGAATTGGGATGAAAACTCCATATTTGTAAAGATAAAAATAGATTTTTATCGAAATGAACTAGTTTTGAACTAGAATTATAATTCTCTTTATTTTTAAAATAAATAAAGTGGATTTGAAATGGTTTTAAAGACAACCAGAATTTCCAATAATTTAATTGGAATGGATTTGAATCGAAATCATCTTCAGAATAGTTCGATGTTGGATTTCGTGATTATACAGATGTTGTTATGGAAATTTGAAAGATATATTTATATCGTTATTTCCAATACGATATTTGTTGGTTCATAATTTGATATTGAATATAAGCTGAAATATTTTCTATTCAGAGCCTTGTGTTTAATATCAAATGGGATTTTGGGTTGTCGTGAACGGTATCTTTAATAATACTGTTCTCAAACCCAAATGGAGTTAAGAAAATTAAGAACTAACTGGGATCAGTTAAGTTGAATGGTTTCCTGGGTATTGATCTGATGTTGATTTCGGCCTCCGGGGTTAATATTTGGGGAATTGTTCCCTTACTAATTTACGGTTAGTGACTGATGAATTGGAATGAGGCATATGTTGTGTTTGTGTAACACTTGTTTATTATATACGCGAGTTATTCAGAAAGACCGGGTTTATCCCATTCTGAATAACTGATACGACGATAAGTCGAAGGTGAAGACGGTGGTTGAAGACCGAAGGTCTTCACGTCGTTTGGGTGATTACTGATGATCTTGATTGGGCTGTTGTAACGTCCCGCATTTTCGTCGGTTCATATTTGAATATTTAAATCAGTTTAAATATTGAATTCAGAATATAAATGGTTTTATATATTAATTAAAAACGAAGTTGAACGTATAAAAAATATATTAAATATAATTGAGCCCGTAATAACGCGGCAGTTCGTAATTTAACGTTCTGGACTTCAACTGAGTGTACCGGACTCGTTTTGAATCGGATTTCTTCGAAACAAGAAGCGCTGGAATCTGTTGAGCTGTATTTTTCTAACTGAGGTGAAAAACCAAGATTTCGTTGTGCAGACTGCACGATATGTCCAAATCAAATATTCAAATAGTCGTTGTGAAATCGTATATCGACCATAACGGTTATTTGAATATAACTTGATATCGGTTGCAAATAGGGACAGGGTTCTTTTGAGGCGCAGCGATAATTTAATTTTTAGAATTTTACTGTAATTTTTAATTAATTAAATATGCAACTTTTTATTTGGAGTATTGCACCCTGTATCGGTATTTTGGGATTTCAAAATATGAGTCAATCTACCCATATTATTACATTTTTGGGATCGTGGCACCTCAAAGGGCACGACTGTATTTTTATTTTTGTCCATAGCAGCCCGTAAACGAACAGAATTCAGTGTAACAGAAACCGTAAAACTTCACTGTTTAAACTCAAAAACAAAAATACGTGTAAAATTATGAAATCTTTAAATGACGAAAGCATGTGCTGCAACAGTAATGAAATACGTCTGTTTCCTTCCTATTAAGGTAGGCATACCATGTAGTTTCATTTAGCCCATTCCCTTCACGCTGACCTATACTACAACTTATAAGCTACTTCCTAATCAATATCAAAAGCCATATTTCCTACCCCATCGAAAGTACTGCAGCCATACCATGCCCCATACCAAAGACTTAAGCCTATACTACATTGAGGCGCATGCTATGAAAGGACGTCATCCTCATCTCATTTCCCTTCGCATTATACATTCATATCGCAAGGCCCTATACTATAGAGATCATCACACGCGAGAAAATAGGATAATGCAGACCCATACTTGAACAAGGCACCGATCATTCTCTACAGTGCAAAGTCTTATCACCATTTACTTCGCAAGCCTATACCCATTTTACAAAATATCTTGCATATCCTATATGCAGCATGTCCCTAACAGTACATTTATCACTAAAAACAGGGAACTAGCCTTATTTAAAATATACACACTACAAACCTATTACTTAACCGAGTCAGCTACCTTGTATACTTCATGGTTAAGCATCCTTTATTATATATACCCTAGCACACATAGTTGTTCATTCAGTTTTGCTCCAGGAAATATGGTTCGACACCGTGAGTTTTTTTCATGAAAACAAATAAAATAAAACCAAAACAACAATAATACCATGTGGGGAGTTTTTCTGAGGCATGAGCGAGGTAATAACATGGAGGAGGATACGCGGTGAAGACAGTTTAACGAGGAGTGGCGTACAAAGGTGGTGAGATGAGAAAGTGGGCTCGTCATTGAAAAGGATGGAAATAATACTGAAATGGTGTGCGGCGCTACTGTTTTGCATGGGAAGACGGCAAGCATACACGTGAAGAAGAGTTCAACGTGAGTTTTTGCAAGGCGGTAGGAGGCCAGGCGTTGCAAGTGTTTGGCGATACTTTTGTTCGGTGGAGTACTGTATGGAGACGTGGACATTTTTGTATAAGCAGAAATTTAATAGTGGAAAAGGAGTGCGTGGATGGAAAAGGAGAGGAGTATTTGAGTGGTGATTGTGGACTACAGAAAGAGCACAGGAGTTTGAAAGCATTCGGGATGGCCACTGGCGTGAAATACTGGAAGTGAAGACATTAAAATGGAGTTCCTATTTGTGAAAGGTGGCGTACGGATCTAGAGAAGATCGTGACTGAAGTGGGGTTGTTCGAGTGGTGTTGGTGATGTTTCGAGTGGGGTCAGCATGCATTTTTGGTGAGGAGAAGAAGGTTGATCGTGTGAAGTCGCCTGTACAGTGTCATGAAAGGGTACAAACGTGCATGGAAAGGAGCATCATACATTTTAGCTTATGAAGAACACATGTGATGGAGACTGATCACAGAATGGCGGTGAAGGCTTCAGATAATGGGAAGAAAGTGGGAGCTGACAGAGGAACTGTCGAGAGGGAGATGATGGATCTACACCTTGCTGTGTGTTAAAGTAGAAGGGGAGTAATGAGGGTACAAGCAGATGGAAGAACGGCTATGGCATGATAAAATACTGGAGAGCGGATTGTCTTGTTTTTCATGGGAAGAACTACTGTTTCAAACGGTTCCAAAATCTCTGGAAGTAAACTAAGGAGCACTGGTGGGTAGTCTTAGACAAACCGAAGTACTTTTTAAGGGTGGTGTTATGGCGAGTTTTCGCAGATACAAAGGGAAAAAGGAAAGTGCAAATACCGTGGCAATGGTGGAAAGAAATGCACTGAAGTGGACGAGTGTGTTCGGCAAAGCAAGACGCGAGCTGAGTGAGAGGTTCGAAGTCGATGAAACAATGATGGGTAGTGGTGAACTTCTATGGACCGAGAATTTAATGGTCTGACGAACGGTCCATCACTTTGGAATCGCACGGACACTGGCGTCGCTGTGAAGTTGGTTTGAAGAAATTTAAAGCATGTCGAATTTATGGCAGAGCTGAATGCTGGGTTTTAATTGACCGATCCAAATCGTTATTTAACAGTTAACGCGCCAAGGTGAGTAAAATCACTAACTCTGATCTATTTTTAAATATTTTAATATATTTTAATGTTGTTTGAATGCTGTGTGATGATCGATTAGGTATATTACAATTAATTTGGTTGAATATTACATATCATTGCATATGTACACATCACCGGTTGAACACTGATTCCGTCAATTATAAATATTCCCTAATATGGAATCAGTGATAATTGTTTGACTAACATTTGTGGATGCGGGAAATCGTTTGGGGAAATCCAACCGGATTCCTCAGTATTTATGTGTACTGTTTGTTTTGTATGCTCTGTTCGAACCCGAATTACATTTAAAACCCCAGGTGAATATTGATGTTGAACGAAAATTCAACACCTGTTTCAATAAATCAATAAACGATATCAATTTAGAAAGTGATAACAGTCGACTGTAAAACCCTTGTTTTGTTAAGGAGTTGATTTACCGTTAGGTAAATGAACGGAGTTAATTATAAAAATTATATTTTTATAATTAAAAAGAAGATTTAAATATTATAATAGAAGTTCTATTATAAATCAGTATTTTAGAGTTCGTGTTATAAAGTAAATACAGACGATTGTTTGACATTTAAATAAGTTATTAAGATATGATTATCCTGCGAGTGGATAACTTGGAAAATTAGTTTAAAGCAAAAAGTTAAGAAATATTTTTAGATTAATTATATTAATCTAATGTTAAAAAGAAATTAAAATCAGTTAACGAGTTTACTGATGGAATGAAGTTGATTTAAATCAACTGTTTAATTGAAAAATGATTATTAGATAAAATGGGTCCTTGTAAAGAAATTTTAAATCAAACTGTGGATTGAAGTTAAAGCAAAGAGTTAATGTTTAAAATAAATAATTATAAACAACGAAGATTTCAAAGTATGAATATGATGTTATGAAACCATATTCCAAAATAAAACAAGGAAATACGATTTGATGAATATTATAAGTAATAAGGGATTAGAATACAGACTTATATCTGTTCAAAGGTAAGAACGTTGTCGGCCAAGGTCTGAGAGGTAAATAGAATACCCCAACTTGAACGGCTTCGCTAGTATCGAGGAACGACATCTGTTTCTAACGGAAAGATATGTCAAGGTTTTTGTAACGGAAAGAGATGTCAAGATTTTTGTAACAGAAAGAGATGTCAAGATTTTTGTAACGGAAAAAGACGTCGAGATTAGTTATAAAGTGGCATATAGTAGCGTATTGCAAGTTTGAACTATAGCGATAAAATAAATGCTGTTGATTAGGCTTAAACGTGACTGTATGTCAAGATTAGTTATAAATGAGAATATTACAGCGTATGGCTAGTTTAGAACTATAGCGATAAATTAACGCTGTTAACCAACTTAAGCGTGATTTTTATATATGGCAGCACTTCCTAGGAAATGAAGCAGTTTAGTTGAAATCCACTTATTCGAAAGTAATAAATAATGATGGTGTAAGGGAATATAAGAATCAGTTTTAGGAAGAGAAATTGGAGAATCGTGTTAGAAAACGATGACAGCATTTCGATGTTCGAAATGTGATTAGAATTAAACCATTAGGATTTGGAACTAGAATTCGACGATGTCGAATGTATATAAAAGTAAATCACTTTAGGAATTATATTCTGGTAGGATAATTAACATTTAGTTTTAAACAAATAAATGTTAATAGGATAGGAATCAGTATTTAGTTATCAACTGGATATTGTTTTGATAAGAAGTTGACTTAGAAATAGAGTTTATAAAGTGGAGTAGGAATATAAAAGTAAGAAAGAGATTTGGGTAAACAAGATACGGGTAATTATTACTTGAATAAAGAGTATCCGATAAAGGTGTTCAGATTTCGGTAATTAGAAATGATATTCACATTTCAAAGTGAATAATGTTTTAAAAGTGAACGTGGGGCCGATTAAAGGGTTAAAAGGAAATTGGAAATATTTTACAATATAAATAGGGTAGATTATCCAAGTATAGAAATAAAGAATGTGAAATTAATGTAAATAGTTCGAACATGAATAATGTATATTCTCCGGAACATGAGAGAATAAGAGTTTATAATAACTGGAAATGTTTTCCAAGAAGAGTAAAAGCGCTAAAACGGGATTTGAGAAATATCTAGTAAGATATGGGAATTTGAATAATAAAACGAATGTTAAATAAAAATGCCCGTGATTGTATGATGGATGTTGTTTTTACTTCGATAGTTAAATAACCGATTATCTAAGTATTTTGACCATCGCGTCGATACGGAGAGACCGGTTGGATATGTTATCTGAAAACAACTTCGTATAGGCATAAGCGCAGCGAAGTAGATATGCTGAAGAAAATTGAAGACGGAGTTAAATGCAAGGGTCGTCCAGTTCCAGAATGATGTTTTATGTTTGTCCAGTCCCAGGACAACTTGTATGGACGAGTGTATGACAGAGTATACCTAGCAAATCATGTACGATTGATCTCTAAAAAGGTGTTACGTCTGGTGGCGGAGGAATTCGTTCCTCTTAGCTTTTATACCCGTGATATGTTTGGGAATCAATTAGTGAATTGACGGGTTTGACGATGTGGCATTCAAAGTGAATAGTGATCACAGGTTCTGAAGATAGACGTAGCCTCTAGCCTCACAACCGGGAATGACAGAAGTTGGGCTAGGCAGCATGGCTAGTTGGGTCATCCCCAAGCAGGGTGTATTGTCACCGATCTAGAGATAATTCATATTTATACTTCTTTTCGATTCTGTATCTTCGGATGACGGTTGGATGGTCTACAACCGTGGTGGAAATATATTCGCGACACTCAAGCTAAATGAGTGAGCGGTCATGTGTGGCCGGATTGCAAGACGTTCTTGTTGAACCCTGAGTGTATCCCCTCTAGAGTACACTAATCAAAAGGTGCTCCCATACCTTGTCTGTCGGAATCCAATCTCCAATACGCGCCCTGCGGTTTATGATTTTATACTCTATATATACAGAACGTGAGATGCAAGCGTTCTGCTACTTGTATAATTATTTGTTTAGACATTATCATAATATCACTGGTTTTTGATATCAAGAATACTTTGGGTTATAGTAAGGTAAAAGCCGTCCATGTTTATGTGTGGGCCGGTCTCACTATTATCTTCTTATTCGAAAAGGATTTTCAAAGTAAACTGTATGGTTGGAATTTACTCACACCAGTCCCATGACAGACCCAGAGTTTATTTTGTTTGTGTTTTCCCTAAACTCTTGGGTGCCCAAATTTGTACGGGCAGTCAAGTGTTTCAGGCTTTGCAGATTCACTTGGAGAAGCTAAAAGCAGGAGGCTCCACTATTAGTTATTAGAGATTATTTCCGCTATGATGTATACCATGTATTATACTCCGAATGGTATGTATATATACAAACTCTGATTTGTATTTCAAACTTATTATATAATAAAAGATTGTTATTCCGCTGCAAGTTTCGTGTTCACTCTGATTATGTTCAGTGTGATTTTCTTCTTCTTCTATTCTATTAGTTCTATCTCATCTTTCTCATCCAATAAATTCTTCTACTAATGTCCTGGTATTTTCGATGCTCAAAAAATTGACAGTGTATTTATGTTGATTTTCTGGGACAAAAATCCCATCCATTACAGCTGTACACCTAAGAGGAGGGAATCAGTTAGTGGTCGTCCAGACGTACTTGGAGATCGATGGATATGCGAGGTACCAGGTGCCTCCGATTTCGTTCAGAACCAGAACGGACTTGTAAATGGGCTGTGTGTCTGACATTGGATTTTACTCTGTGTGGTTGATTTCTATTAAATATATATCTGTTTGGCAGCGGAGAAACTATTCTCTTGCTTAACGCCCTTCTCTGAGACGTACGAGCTCAGAGGTTATATATTGATGGATATCAAACGCATGGAGTGAACTGCCTGTGTGGCATGCCTAAGTGGCAATTGATCAAAGCTTTTGTTGAAAAGCAAAGTCTTGTGGTTGATGATCAAAGCACGGCCTGTGTGGCATAGCTTTCTGTAGCGTTGATTCGCGAGCCTCACACCCCGGTTGTGAACCAGAAACGGGAGAGGACATCAGAGAGGGCATGCGTTTCTTTCTAGTTAGAAGTGGCGTCAGTGGTTTAACACGCCCTGACAAGTTTGACTTATGTGGTTGTTGGTTTGCGAGGCACCTCAGATATATCGGTGACTATGTGGAGCCGATGGAGTCATTTGGCTCATTTACGCCCCAAAGGGTGGGGAAACGCAGTGTTCAGGCATTTTAATCCACATTGGTGGACCGACCCTGATGATCCAAGGGCTTGACTGAGTATTAGTCCTGAGGCTCGGGCTAGAGAGTCTCGAATTCGGTGAGGACTATCTTTTGCCTCGGTTCACAGATGGAAATCCAACTTCTAATACGTGACTTTGTGGTTTTGATTGTATACCTATATATGGTGACATAGTGGTATGGGGCACTTATGCCGTCTATGATTGATACTTATGATTGAATTTTTTTTTCACACTATACACTTATAGTAATAATAAAACATGAAATTTCACACACCAAGCATTCTTTGGCTATTATATGGTAAAAACCCTATCATCTGGCTTGCGTTGCGTTGTGTAATGGGACCTGGGTCTTATAATAGCTTCATTTTTCTTTATTTAGCATTGCGCTGTTGTTTTATGCACTGGTATTCTTGGGAGGAAACCCGTTCCGTGTTATACGGCGTGGTCCCTTGATTTACCTACCTTTAAAATAAAGATAAATAACTGTTTTAGTTCTCACACTAGTCGCATGACTGACCTGGAGTTTATTGTTTTAACCTAAACTCCGGGTGCCCTTATTTTGACACGGGCAGCTAGTAGTTTTGGTTTTGCAGATTTATATTCACAGGATCCTGGTTTACAGCTGGAATGATACTCGGAAAGCTCTGTATCCGTGTATTACTTCTAGTTGTGTATTGTATTATTTTCCGCTACTATGTAATGTATTATGATCTATGATATTTTATAATGTATATTATTTGTTAATACTCTGTATATTCTTATATGCTGATGAATTGTTGTAATTAACAACGAAATGTTCTTCTGTCTGCGTTCTTTTGTGTGTTGTTCTCAAAGTATCCGTGCTTTCCTTACCGGGGAAGTTACGAGTTATTATAGTTTGTCACTGCTCACCATTTGCAATAGGTAGCAAAAAAGAAGCAGCAGATTGATCAAGTCTTTACTCTTAGAAAGTCGATAGGCTAAACAATTCCCAAGTGATCAGTGAAGCTACCTTGAGTCCATCCATCGACAACAAGCAGACTGAAATCTTTGTTCCTAGAAAGTCGGCACGGCTAAATAATCCAGTAACGAACAATCCAGAAGTGATCAGCAAAACTACTGCGAGTCCACGTATGAACAAGAAAAAGGTGGTTAGAAAGAAGTCAACTAGAGTCAGTAGTTCGACGAAGTTACCAGAGAAGAAAAATCCAATTGAAGTCAGCGATGCTACTTTGAATATCAACTCAGTGGGTGTCAGGAGTAAATTGGGTTTCAATAATTCTCTACATGATGAAGAGGAAAATACAGATGAAAATGAGTTTATGGTAAGAAGACTACAATCTGATCTTCTAATATATGATCTATATATTTTGCGAATATTTACAATAATGTCCTGTTTAATTACTTTTAGAATGATGATCTATCACCTCCGTCACCTCCACCGCTTACAAAATACGAAATAGAGAGAGATAAAAATGTCTCACAAAAGAATAGTGTTTTTGAAAAACTTGGGATGCCTAAATTATTTTCTAGAACGAGAAATGAATTTGAAAAAATAAAGCAAAATCAAAGAAGCTTGATGAGGAAAGTGAAGATTATGTTCCAGAATTTGAAGATGATACTTCAAAAAATCAGGCAAATGTGCGTTATAGCTGAAGATTTAATTTTATGTTGGTAATTATAGACTAGCTTCATTGCTTTTTTATTTTATTATTTTTATGTGCGTGTTTTAGAGAACCAAAAAAGTTAGGGTTACAAAGCCTCAGTTTGGACCAACAACTCGTTCACGAGCCAATGTTGAATCTGCAACTGATAAGAATGCAACTCCGAAGACAGGGGAAGAATCAGTGCGTATGCAATCTAATGGTCCACCATGTAGCGTTGAGTTACCAAACAATGAAGGAATAAGAACAATGGTTGCTTATTTGGCTATGCGAGAACTCCAAAAGATTAACAGTAGTGGAAGTGGAAGTACAAGGAATAAGGCTGTTGTCGGAAATGTCTCGATAAATATTGAAAACGAAGAAGATGAAGTAGAAGAAGATGAAGGTAGTATTTGATATGTTCTCATTTATGTTTTGTCTAGCCTTCTCATTACTATTGTATGTACTTTGTAATGGTAGTCGGAGCTCCCAGAAGACTCAGAGGAAAAACAAATATGGATAAAGTTCATTCAAGGCCATATGACAAAAGAGTTGTAATCCAAATGAATGATCGGGGCCAACCTATTTCAGACAATGACTAAGTAATGACTGAACTGAGTTATTTTTTAGGAACACTGAAGAGGAGTGTTCCACTTACTTACAAGTCTTGATTTGATGTTCCTACAAGTTTGAAAGACACACTGTGGAGTTATGTGAAGGTAATTTGCAAACTTAGCTGAATTTTACTTAAATATATGAAACTTCTCACAAATGTAGCATGATTGTTCTTTTTAATATTTGATTTGTATATAAGCAACGGTATATTATTCCAAATGAATGTGAGTATTGGGATTTGAGGTGAATTTGTGATGCTTGGAGGGGGTACAAGAGTCGTATTATAAAGGCACGTTATACAGCTTATGAAACTGATAAAGAGAGGCTTGAAAATAGGCCAGACGAAATTCCACTTCAGGATTTCAAAGTACTCTTGCAGTTTTAGAGAGATGAAAAAGTTCAGGTATAATTTTAAGTTTTATCACAGAATTTTTTCCCTTTTTACTCATTCAAATCAGTCAAATAAACATCTTTATTTCATGTGTTTTGTAGTCCAAGGCCCTTACAAATTCTGCAAATCGGAAATCGTATACTGACACACACACTGTTGGTCCAAAACTTTTTCCCAAAAAAGGCATAAGATGGTTTGTATTTTGCTTATTATTATGATTGGCTAGTTTAACAATATAGGTCATATGGAGGTATGTTTGTTTAACTCGAATGCAGTATCCTTGTTTAACTTGTGAATAAACAACATATCCTTGTTTAACTTGTTTAGCAATAATGGTGATATGCGTTCTGGAACAATTGGTTTGATATCCTTTTGCTATCTAATATTTTTTGTATCAATCCAAGGAATCAGATGGAGAACTTTATGTTAAAACTCGCAAGCGGAAAGAAGGAAATGTGTACAAGATTGATGCATAAATAATGAACTACAGAATTGTAAGAATTTTATTTTTTCTTCAATCAGGTGTCAAAAAAAATGCTTCATTTTGAACATGATCATCATTATTGTAGAATTATATCATGTTTTGTTGAAATCGATAGCAGGATCATAGCAAAGGGTGTGATCTTTTACTTTGGGTTTTAGTGTGTTATATGTCGTAATTCTTGTTTAAGAAACTTGTTTAAAAATTGTTAATTTTGTTTAATGTCACATTTTGAAACTGCTTTATTTTACAGGAGAAGATTGAAAAAGCAATTGGTGAAGGAGGCGAGTTGTTCATGAACTTGTTCCTGATGAAAAGTCGCACGGTCTATCATGGCTTATAGGACGGCACAAAAAGTCTCCAAAAGTTTCAAAAGCTGCTCCAACAGTAGGCACATACATACAGGAGCTAGCAACGAAAGTAAGGGAAGATATAGCCGACAAAGTCAAAGCAAAGGTGAACAAGATGGTCCAAAATGAATTTGATGTAAAAGTGAACGAAAAAGTTCAGAAGAACTTGACAAGGATACTTAAGAAATTAGGTGAAGCAAACCCTGACATGCACATTGGTATTGGGGATCTTTGTACGATAGTTCGCAGTGAAGGTATTGAAACTGAAAGCAGTGAACGCAGTGGAGGCTCGCGCTCTTAGTCATTGATATTGGGATCTTTGTGCAACTGCAGTGAACATGAATTGATATTTAGTACATACTAGATGTGTTTGTAAGTATGATCTGTAAACATGATTTTTCTGGCTATGTTTGTAAGTACTATTTGTGTTGCTTGTGAATCTGAGATAAGAAGTAGTTTAATTCAGTGTGATGTTAAATTCTATAATGCTGCAGTATGTGATTTAATGTTGCCATAGCTCTTATATAATGTTGCAGTATGTGATGTTAAATGTTGTCATTGCTATGATATGGTGTTGCCATTGGATGGTAAAAGTGTTGCATAGATTAATGCATGTGAGCCCCCACAACAGGATTCCGTGAACCCGGGCTACAGCCACAACAAGATTCCGGGAACCCGGGTTATAGATTTTGTGGGCCCCACATTTTTGTTAATTTAGTACTTGTGGCAACACCTATGTTGATGTTGCCTTAGGGTCGCAAAAATGTTGCCTTTGACTCTAAGGCAACGCGGCAAAAGGCAACCCCGAAAAAATGTTATCACAGATCAATTTTGGCCTATACCAACATTTTTTGGCACCTCCTGCATCACTTCTCTGGTGTTGCAGTATGCAATTTATGGCGTAGTGTGTGTCAAGTTATTTGTCATGTGCATCCAAAGGAAGTTTTGGTTCGTTATCCCCTTCCTGTTCATTGTGGCCTTGGTCGAAGTGTGGCTAGAAAGCCTATGTGCTCTGGTGTGTAGCTGTGAATAGCAGGGTGCAGTGGATGCTGCACCATTGTTGGGCTCAAGACACTGTTGTTGCAGGGTACATGCTGGAGTAGCACATGCAAGATTTTTTTGAATATGTAATAGTGGATTTGTACACCCTATGTCATTTGTTCACTGCTATGCAATGGATGCTACTATAACAGGCTCAGCTTGTATGACAATGCTCCATGCGTGGAAATGTATAGTAGTTTAGGAAACTTTGTCTAGTTCCTGTGTTCTGTGCTTTTATAAGCTGTAGTGGACGTACAACCCTAAAATCCGACAGTACTGGACGGTTCACCTTAAAAACCTAACGTAGTTGGTCGACAATTTGCCAACCACCTGTAATATTTGTAAATATTATTTGTTACGATAATAAGTGTTTGCAGTCACTTTTAAAACCGGTCGGATTTGCCAAAAAAAATCTATATCAATATATTATAGGAGCAAAAAATTTTCCATGACGATCACATAAATAATAATTAGGCATAAAACCATATTTATACAAATGTACTTTAACCGTGTCTTCTTTCCAAAACCTCATCAACTTGCACTTATTACACGGACAACGAAATTCATCGTAATTTTGATTATTAAATACTGCATATCTGGTAAATTCGTTTACACCATTGTAGAAACGTGCCTTCATCAAACTTTTAATTCCAAATCTAACTTCATACATACATCCAACTACGGTCAGCATAATAATCAAATATTTTTCCTGACTCAAAAATACATGCTAGTGATTGCAATAACACATACATATGTTAATCAGTGTAAAGCCTTTTGAGACTAAAAGCTTCACACACCACACTTCTTTCAAATTTCGACAGCGCTTCACTACACTTTCTCCTCTATGCGTTAGTTGCACCCAAGGGGTACATATATATTTTCTATTTTAAAATTAAAATTAAAGTAAGACTTTTTGAGACTAAAGGTTTTATATTCCACACTATTATATCTCGACAACGTACATCACTTCACTTCTCTTCTACATATCATCTTTTGTCTAATCAATACAATATTTTTTATTATTAAAATATTTTAAACTTTTTTAACGAAAAAACAAATTTAGTATAATATGTGCTCTTATTAAATTCATTTCTAAATTTCAAAAAATAATGGATTTCAGTACAATATTTATCATTGTTACATTCATTTCTAACTTTTTAAGAAAATCAATTTAAGTATACTATTTTTTAACTTTTTAAAACTAAACTATAAACTTAAAACATATTTTAAAATTGATATAACTATTAACATTTTCGCGTAAACTATACAAACATTATTTTGCATCTATCGTTCGCATAAACTTATCATTGCACATATTAATTAATAATTATACGTTAATTTCTGAACTTTAAATCTAACCCTAATTTTTAAATAAAAATAAAAAATCAAACATTTAGTTTTATCATCAAATCAACTAGTACATTATATCGTCGTCGACTAATACACAATATTCATTGATTCCTAATCAAAAATCACCTAAATTTCTAACATAGAAATTTATCTAAATTTCTAAATTAATTTATAATCTACTATTGTACCAAGCAATTGCTAATCAACATATGCAAACACACAGTCATCAACATTTACCAATTTAGGATTAAAAATCATATCTCAATCTGTAAAATGGAAGAGAAATTTGAAGGAGAAGAAGCAGGATGCCGCGGTGGGGGAGGGGAGGCCGTTGGCAGCACTGGAACGGTGGCGGCGGGCAACGGCCGGTGTTAGACTGGTGTAGTAGTTTTTTCGGTTTAATTTGGGTGTTGGAGAATGGAAGTGGAACGTTCTGGCTCGTTGCTCATACCTAGTTTGGTATTGGCTAGCGGCAGCTAACAAATGATGCTCATTGGTATTCCAGAGCATCATAGTAGTGTAAATACATACCAATGTATGCTTAAGGAAATATCAGTATGAGTACTTTGTATAGCTCATTCGTGTTATCTGATATTATTATTTAAAATTACTCCTAAATGGTATGAGCATTGTGGTAGCGTGTTTCATTCAAATCCAAGAAGCTAAATAAATCTAGCTTAAATTTCTAGTTCTAAACGAAAGAACTAAAAATTATAAGCTAAAGAGTTGGTTTAACACAGCTAAAAGTCGTGTAGAACCTATAATATTATAGATGTAATTAATGGCTATGATTTACATGAAGATTATAGTTGATTGGGTCTATATATTTCTGACTTTATTAACCATCATCCTTGTTTCAACTGGTTAAGACGCTGCGACAAAATGAAAAAATCATGCGTTCGATTTGGTCGGATCTTCTACCATGATATTATGATATATATTACCAAACTCATATTTATATATAAGTACCCAATTTTTTTTTAAAATATTTCTGAATTAATTAACAGAATAAAACCAATAAACTATAACAACATGCAATATTAAAAGAGGGGTAAAGGAAAAGCAAGACATGAAATTTATAGTAGTTCATTTATTCCTAAATCAAGATAATTTTATTGATATCTTATGTAATTTTCTAGAAATAGATATGCATGGTATAGTCTTGAAATTTGATAAAGAGTAGAGATGAGAGTACCTCATTTTGGATAAAATAGGAAAGAGTTCAAAGTTCTTCTCTTATTTCTTGCAGCTTCATATTTATAGTCACAGTTGGTTGATAATGAGCCTTAGAGTCACCATTCTTCTTTGCTAAACTAACTCACTAAACATTAGATTAACATTCAAAAGATTAAAATTAAGAACATATCATAATCTGTTGGAATCCATAAGTATTGAATGAAATATACTCTTTTCATTGTCCCACATCATAAATAATTTAAGCGAACATCTACGACTGTTCGGTGAAAGGACGCGGCTATTAGAAAAAAGACATTTCACGGAAAGACACTTCCTTTAATCAACGGTCATATCTCAACGAAAAGACACTTCCTTTCATCGAAAGAGATGCGTCTGTACGAAGAGGTATAAGCACGACCGTTCGAAAGAGATGCGATCGTACGAAGAGGGACGAGCACGACTGCTCGAAAGAGATACGACTGTATGAAGAGGTACAGATGCGACTGTTCCAAGGGATGCGGATAAACTATAAATAAGGGGGAAAAATAATCACTTTCCTTAGCTTATTGCAATCCGATCTTCCTTCTCTCTTCTCTAATACTCTTATAGAAAATCACAGGGTGACATGCTCATTACAATTTCGTGCAGAATATGTTTGTTGTATCTTAAGAGAATTTTGAAACAAAATTCTTAAGGAAATTGTTACGACAAGCCTCAAACATCATTCAGTTAGATTTCTATTTTATATATTTATATTCATTATTTCATAATCTTTCCATTACTTATATATGTTGTGCTACTTCTTTATTATTTTCTTTGTTGATCTAAGCATTAGTCAGGTTTTTTCATGGACACAATGAAAGTAATGAGATTTAATGGATTATTACTGACCAGTCCACTTAGCCAACTTTCCTTATTTTTCTTTTTACAATGTTTTATTCTCATTCTCGATTGTCTTTGAATATAGTGTATGCTTATGTCACTGGACATAGAACATGTTATATCAGGTAGAGTAAAAATTTAAGGTAGGATAATATTTTTTTAAGATAAAGCTTATCGCATACAAATTATATTTAGTGAAGAAACTGCAATAAACGAGGTAAGGCACGAGTCCCATCTAACATACAACCTGGATCACGAGTTTGTTAAAACTATTTTAGTAGTGTCAAGTTGACTCCCTCTGATTGGTGGTAATTAGGAAGGTCCATGTAACAACCAGCCTTTTCGACCTCTTCAAGTCAGTAATTAAACCAACTCAGAACGTTCAAAACGACGGGTAGTTATTTAGCCTAGCAGGTTCAAACAAAATAACACAGAATCACAGACACAGAATAAACAATTTGCAGCGAAAATAAATTTTATACAATAATATCATAGTTGTTTTTTTACAAAATTTGTACAGTGGGAAACATTAAATATATATATACATGCAATTTTTTTTTTAGTTTTGGCGAGTGCGTGCCGTATGCGTCTTTACATTTCTCTCTGGTTTTGCGTTGAATCTTTAAATCTAGAAGACTTAGGACCTGACCCGAGCATTCCATGCAACACATAAAACACCCGAGTCAGGATTATACATGTTTCAAGAAAGTCACTTCGTAATAAACACATAAATATAATTGTTTAATCCCAACCATTTATTTAAATAATACAAGCACACAATAACCCATGAGAAATGCCAAACAATATGTTAACAAAGACGACAACATTGAGTAAGTAAGGTAGTAACAGTGTGAACATTTTAGTGTAGCATGTATGCATTAACTTGGAGTAGCATGCATAAGAAGGTGGCCTCTAATTAAATGTACACTGTTATGTAACTAAAAGAGCAAAAATGCCCAGGCAATTTATGCTATAAGCACATGGAATGTGCAAACAAAATGAAATAAAATGTTGCACTTAAGCCCAACTCATGAATCATATTACCAGCAGGATGTCAGAGAATAGAATACATGTAAATATTTAGTACCAAGATGAGTAACATGTTGTAACCGTTGTGATTAATCTGATTCAAGACCACTCGAATCCGATATCTAAACCACAATGCTCTAGCGGAAGACTATATCGTTGTTAGACTTGAAAAACAACCAAAGCAATAACTCTAGTCACAAAACCAATATCAACCAATCACGAACAATCCAAATCTCGATCTCAAGTAAGAAACTAATGACAAAGTAGCAAAAATAAATCATACAAGGATTTATAGTGGTTCCACTAACATCTTGTTAGTGTACATCCAATTTGGAGAGAGTATTTTATTACCACGATGAAAGGAATACAAGAGATTGATCCAATAATCACTATTTTTCAATATAGAAAAGAGTTTGAGGAGAATAGAATTGAAGAATTGGAATTAGGCTATAAACCCTAATTCCCCCTTGAGAATAAACCCTTGATCCCAAATCAAGTCTTCAAGCTCCTCCCACTAACACCTCAGAAAATATCTTATATAGGGATAGGCCAATTACCCAAATTGCCCCCGTATCTTCACAAATCAACTTACAAGGTTTTCAGCCCGAAATAGCCCAATTCAATATTCAGACGTCTGTCATGGGAGGTGACAGACGTCTGTCCCTCCTAGAGATTTATTTGGGCTCCAGCTTTCAGCTCAGACGTCTGTTGCATCCATGATAGACGTCTGTCCCCCTCTCAGACGTCTGTCGTGGGGATGACAGACGTCTGTGGAAACTTTCGGGAAAATCCCCCTGTAGTGATAGACGTCTGTCGTCCCATACGACAGACGTCTGTCGCACTGTACATAGAATAGCTTACTCATTTCAGCTCATATCTTCCTCATGCGAACTCCGATTTGCGAACGATTTTCTCCTATGCGAAGCTATCTTCGACCACTTCAATCTACCATATAGTATCGCATATGTACAAAACTCCACCTCGATACTATAACCATCTCAACTCCAAACTCCAATGCATCCAAGCATTTCCTTCTACCTTCGACCAAGAAACCTTGAATGTTTCCCCAATGAGCTCCGGCATGGCCACCGTCCATTGCACTACACCAACGAGTTCAGGCATAGCCACCACCCGCCAATGTAGTGTTGAAAACATTCAAAACCAAAAACCATCTCACCAAAATACAATGTACTCGGGAGTGTAACGAGTACTTACCATGAAGATAGAATTCCAATCTCTCACCGCTATTCCTTTTCCATCAAACACAAAATCACTTTCTCCACCTCGTGCCACCCCGTGGCACCTAGCAACTAAACAAGCGAATTAAGTTCGAGCAATGCTCGTAATTCCCATACGGCAATGCTTTCATAAACATATCCGCCGCATTATCCTTTGTGTGCAATTTCCGAAGGTATACTAGCTTACCCTCGTCCATGGCTACAAGAAATGACTCCCTCACCTCAATATGCTTGGTCCGTGAGCTAAATGCCAAATTCTCTGCCAAATGGATAGCACTTTGGCTATCACATCGAACATCAACACTCTCATGTTTGAAACCCAAGTAACACAACAATCGCTTCAAGTAGAGTGCCTCCTTGGCCGCTTCCACAGCGGCAATCAACTCCGCCTCCGTAGTGGATAAAGCAACTACGGTTTGCAATCGCGATCTCCAACTATTGGTTGTCCCGCCAAGTGTGCAGACATACCCGGAAGTTGATTTCCTCCGATCCCTATCACCGGCGTAGTCCGACTCACAATAACCAACCAACTTGCAACTCCTATCATCACTACCATCAAAGACAAGTCCATGAGATGTTGTGCCTTTCAAGTATCTCATAATAGCCTTCACGGCTTCCCAATGTGATTTCCCCGGATTAGCCATATACCGACTAACCACCCCGACATCATTTGCAATATTGGGCCTTGTACACACCATTGCGTACATCAAACTACCAACCGCACTTGCATATGGCACCTTTGCCATATAAGCCTTGTCTTTATCCCCGATAGGTGATCCCTTCTCTGAAAGCTTCATATGCAAAGGTAAAGGTGTATTTAACGCCTTTGCATCCTCCATGCTAAACCGGCAAAGCACTTTCTTAATGTATTCCTTTTGAGTCAATCTTAACTCAAAACGCTTTCGGTCCCTTCCTATTTCCATGCCCAAGATTTTTCTTGCTTCTCCAAGATCCTTCGTCTCGAATTCCGATTTCAAAAGCATCTTTAACTTATTGATTTCATTTTGATCCTTGGAAGCAATGAGCATATCATCCACATACAAGAGTAAATACACCCAACAATCATTTACCAACCTCTTGAAATATACATAAGCATCCTTGATGCTTCGATGGAAGCCACTTTCAAGCATGAAATGATCGAATCTCTTGTACCATTGTCTAGGCGATTGCTTTTACCCATATAGTGATTTCTTCAACTTGCACACCATACTAGACTAACCATCTACAACAAACCCTTCCGGTTGCTCCATGTAGATGTCTTCATCCAAGTCTCCATGCAAGAAGGAGGTTTTCACATCATGTTGCTCCAACTCCAAGTCATGGATAGCAACTATCGCTAGTAAAACTCGGATAGATGTATGACGAACCACCGGTGCAAAAATTTCATCATACTCCTTTCCTTTGTGAGAACCCCTTTTCCACTAACCTTGCTTTGTACCTTCCATCATCCTTCACCTTGTAAATCCATTTTCACCCTATAGCACGGTTTCCTTGAGGAAGTGGAACCAACTCCCAAGTTTGGTTCTTCATAAGCGATTGCATCTCTTCCTCCATGGCGCAAATTCACTTGAGCTCTCTCTCGACTCCATGACGTCATCAAGGTCCATCGGCTCATCTTGGACTACATTGAGAGCATATTCCAAATGATCACTAAAGCTAAGGTAGTTCCAATCACCATATCTTTCGGGAGGCCTTATTGCACGTCGACCAACCCGAGTAGCAATATTATCACCCAAACCCCTTTCGGCTCCACCTTGAGTCGAAACTTCTCTAGTATCATGTACATCACCAACATCATCACTAGAGGAACCATGTGGACTATGTGATGTTTCATCAACCGCTTCAACCCCACGAGCTTCTTCAACTCTACTACCACTTGGATGGAATGTGGGAATGACTTCCTTCTCCTTTGATTCACCATGAACCAAATCTGGAACATCCGATGAGCTCTCATTCACCTTGAATAAAGCCGACTCATCAAAGTGACATGACGAGAATTAACAACCTTCTTCATTTTCGGATTCCAAATCTGATAGCCTTTCACGCCATCCGTGAAACCAAGCAAGATCCCCTTGAATGCCCTAGTCCTAAGCTTATCATTCCCTGGATCATGCACATAAACCGGGCTACCAAAAACACGAAGATATCTCAAGTCAACACTCTTCCCTTTCCACACTTCCTCCGGAATTTTGTTACCAATGGCCGAGCACGGAATTCGATTCACAATATGCACAGCGGTTGACAAAGCTTCGGCCCAAAATCCCTTAGACAAACCCGATGTCAATCTCAAGCATCGAGCTTTCTCAAGTAGAGTTCGGTTCATTCTCTCCGCTACTCCATTAGATTGCGGGTCTCCCGGTATAGTAAAATGTCTCCGGATTCCGTGATGCTTACAATACTCCAAGAATTCACGCGAGACATATTCGCTGCCATTGTCGGTCATTAACACCTTCAAAGTTTTACCACTCTCATTCTCAACAAGAACCTTCCACACTTTGAATTTAGCAAATGCCTCCGACTTGGCCCCCATTACATACACTCATACCTTTCAAGACAAATCATCAATGAAAGAAATATAATACCTTGCTCCTCCCAAAGAAGCAACCGGTGCCGGTCCCCAAACATCTGAATGAACATACTCAAGAACCTCCTTTGAGTCATGCTTGCCTTCATCGAATGATACCCTTGTTTGCTTCCCCATGACACATTCCTCGCAAAACTATAGTTTGTCGAAACTCTCACCCTCAATCATCTCATGCTTCCGAAGAATATCCAAACTCCTCTCCGAGACATGACCCAATCTCAAATGCCACAACCGTGTCGCATCCAAGTCACGAGAACTATCAACACCCACACAAGTCTCACCTCCTATGGTCACACCTTGAAGAAAATATATACCATGAGTCCTAGCACCTTTCATAACCACAAGTGCTCAACCCTCAAGCAATCCTTCTCGATAGTGATCTTGCATCCTAGAGAATCCAATTGCCCTAAAGATATAAGCGACTTCCTAAGTCCCGGAACATAGCAAACATTGGTGAGCGTGCGAACAACTCCATCAAACATCCTTATTTGCACGGAGCCACTACCCATTGACTTGCAAATAGAACCATTTCCCACCATTTCCCATAGCAATTACATTTCCCTCTTTGACCTCAAAGGATGAAAAACAATCTCTATTTGGCGTCATATGATACGACGCACCCGAATCGAGTACCCATTCGTTACCCGAAACACTCGTTGCTACTACCGTCAACACATTCTCATCTACTTCACCATCCCCACTCTCCACCGCCATGGATGAAGACGCTACTTCCTTCTTATATTTGTCCGAACATTCATTTTTCCAATGTCCCGGTTTCTTACAAATAAAGCACTTCCCATTTCTCTCTTTCGATTTACCTCTTCCACCGGGTTTTCTTGATTTAGAACGCCCCCGGTTTCCTTTCTTCACATTCTTTTCTTTCTCCACAAACAACCCGTGACTATTACTAGCTCCACTACTACCCTCACTCATATCCTTCGTTTGATCTCTCAACTCCTCACTAAGAAGACCCATCTTGACATCATCTAGAGTCAAGGTATCCCAGCCATAGATCAAACTATTTGAGAAACCCGTATAGCGGTCCGGCAATAAACACAATAATATCATCGCCTTTTTCTCTTCCTCAATCTTCAAATCAACGGCCTTCATCTTCATGAGCAAGTCATCAAAGGCATTCAAATGTGCCTTAAGCGAATTACCCTCCTTCATCTTGAAGGTGAAAAACGTACGCAATAAGATCAAACGGTTAGTGAGCGACTTCTTTATATAAAGTTCTTCCAACTTGTCCCAAATACCTTTAGCGGTAGTCTCACCACTAATTTCGGAGATCACATTCTCCCCCATAGCAAGTTGAAGAGTAGTGTAAGCCCATTCCTCCATCTCCTCTCTCTCAACATCCGAGATATCACTTGGTGTTAGACCAAAAATTGGTTCTAACACCCAAATGAGTTATGAATTTAATGAAATAGAACAAAAAAAACAACGAACAACACACGATTTATAGTGGTTCGGCGTTAAAGAGCCAACGTCCACTTTGATTTCTTTTAATTGATGATTCAAAGGCAAATACAACAATGGTTCTCACTCAACTTCACAATTACAATGCATAAACTCACTCAAATCTCTCAAAAATAGACTTTAAGAGATGACTTTGTTCTGAATGAAGTTATGAAATTCGGCTATGGATGAAGTTAGGAATGAGAATTTGCCAAAAGATCCCTTTCAAATGCCTCTAGATAGTGTATTTATAGGTGAAAAATCTTTTCGAAGTGGCTCCGGTTCGGAATTGCGTGGCACCCATCCCATGAGAGTCGGGTTCGGAGGCTTCAAGATGATGACAGCGTATCGGTTTAGTGGGAGATCGTGGGAGGAAATGGTCACGCTTGGCCCGAGTCTTCAGGAGATGTGGGTAGCAACGGTCGCAGGCTCGGAGAAAGGGATTTGGATCGGCTGCTTCCGATCTGATCCGATGAGGCCAATTGCTTCATGATGTTGCTGACGTACTCCTCTGATCCGAACCGATGGGATTACTTGCTCTCCTCTGATACCGCTGAAGTGTTTCTCCGATCCGAACCAATGTGATTTTTGTGTCTTCGATCTTTGCTTCTTTCCTGCGCTATCTCCTTCCGATCCGGACCGGTTGGTGGCCTTCTCATTGTTTGCTTTTTGTGTAGCCTAGTTCACAAAGCAGGCTAACATTTTGCCCCCTCGAAGTACACTCTTATTTAAGATAAAGTGTGCTTCGAAATAGTTCACGAAACATCCTTTGAATTAGAACCATTGAATGATCGCTTCCATTCACTTGTAGTGTCGTGTCACTTCGTAAAGTCGAGGCTTTTGCTGTTTATATATATCCACAATCCATATGAATTACTTTCTTCATTTTCAAACAACTCTGAGAGCTCCTTTTAATGTCCAGTGATTCTTCTAGGTGAGCCTTTTCTTTACTTTTCTTCGAATTCACCCTGTGTGTCAAATCTATGTATATAGTCCCTTTCGGCTCGGATTCCGATCCGAATGGATTTCATCTAGTAGCACACTCGGATGGGCCCTCCCGTATTGCTTCACCATGGACTAACAGGAAAGAGTTCCTTTGTGGGCTTGAATCCCGGTCCGAATGGATCAGAGAAAACTGGGAATACGAGTAGTCACCGCACCTTTATATAAGTCTTTCTCCCATCTTCTTCTTTCATTACTCTCGTCCAACCGAATTTGCATCAAAACCCTAGAATTTCAAAGGCTTCAAAACTCTTTCGTTCTTTCTTAAATTAAACAATTAGGTAGGTTTAAAATCTCGAATCACTTTGTTGTAATCAATTTCGATTTAGATTTATGGTAAAACTGGATGATTCGATCATGGTGCGCGTTCAATTCCAATGCCGCCACCCTCTCTCTCTTCGCCGTCGTCGTTGGTGGCTCTTGTCACCACCTCGAGGCGTTAAGAGGAAGAATTTGGGTTTTACAGTATATTTGAGCATGCAAGTGCTTAAACTTAGTAGGGATTTATGAAATGGAGTTGGGTTTTGTATTGGTTAAGCGAGGTGGAAGATGAAGGAGATGAAGGGGAGGAGAGGAACTGGGATCGGTTCGGGTGAAGAAGTGTTGAAATGAAAGAAAGGGAGAAACATTTGCAAGGTTGGATCGGGTCGGAGCAAAAAAAAGAACAGAAAAGTTATTTACAAGGTCGGATCGGGTTGGAGCAAAAGAAAGAACATAGAAGGGAAAACAAAACCTACTTGATCGGGTCGGATCGGAATAAGAGATAAAGAGAAGAAGGGTTACTCAAGCTGATCCGATCCTATCCAAAAGCCTACATCTGAACCGATCCGGTTCTACTCACTGAGTGTGAACATCTGCTTCAGAGTGAAACACAACTTTGCCCTCCGATCTGATCCCATTATACATATCCGAACCGAACCAAAACAGTCTAACTTAATGCGCGAGAATTTTTCCAACTATCTTAATTAAAGCTTGGCATAACCTTCAACTTGATGAACAGTTAGGATAGTGCCTTACGAACATAACAAACATCAAGAGCTGTTCCGAAACGTTATTACTTCTTTGAATCTTCATATCACGCTTGCATGTGTTTATTTTGCATCTTTGTCACACGTAGCACACACTTTAGTTCACATATACACACGGGGGATATGGGCAACTTTACTCTAATCCTTGCCATTGTTTCTTCAATAGTCTAGTGATCATGGCCGAGAGACGTTCTTCTAGATTAGCAAAGAAGATGGAAGTTGCGGAAACTTCTGAGAAATATACTCTTGATGAAATATCTTCTTCTTCAGACCCTGAATGGGACGATGAGGGCTCAGACTATGAAGTAGGAGCGCATAATAGTGAAACACCTTCTGATAGTGAAATTTCTCTGGGCGATGAGGAGGAAGGAGGAATAGGAGATAATCGAGCTCCTGATGAATTTGAGTCTGCCATTATTTAGGAATTACCTAAAGATTCCGTCGAATCGACGATTGATATTGACAGACTTGTTCGGATATGTTTAAAGCACGGGATACTGAAAAGAGACACCCTGGTGCCATCGAAAGACGATCGTCCTCACAATCCTCTGGAAGGATTTATGGCAGTTACTCGATTAATGTGCATGGTTGGGGCTATTCCACCATTCCCGCCTTTTGTCGTCGACTTCCCGAGACAGATGCAGATTGCCCCCATGCAGTTACATCCCAACTCCTACGCTTACTTATAAACCTTATATATAGCATACATAGAGGTTTTAGATATAGAGCTTACTTTCGACGACGTTCACTTTTTTTACAATTTCAAGCATCGGAATCAAGAAACTCCTTCCTTCTCCTACTTTGAATCAGTCCCAAAAAGGAAAATCATTTCAGCTCCATTTAGCAGCAAGGCCGATGATTCTAAGCTCGAATGGTTTTATATCAGGCAACAACCTGGGTGCGCCAGGAGGTGGACCAAATCAAGTAAAGCATCGATTTTCTAGATCTCGATTTTAAATGTTCATGTCAACGTATTAACCTGCTTTTCTCTTTTATTCGCAGTTGATAACCCAAAACAATATCGGATCAGTTATACTTTGATCGATTGCATCGACTCCTCAATGGCGATCAAATTTTTTTAACCATCGACGAAGTTCTTAAGGATGAATATCTACATCATCACGGTTTACTATCCATTACCCGTAACATAGGTCATGGGTCGGGCCCGTATGTATATATACCCCCAGTAGATGTTATTCCTGAAACGGGCGAGGGCTCGAGAGATCCAGAGATACCTCTTCGGACTTCACCTTCTCCATCTTCAACTTAGGACGACGAATTAGCCAACATAGCCGAAAAGCACAGAGATGGATATACCATCCCTGATGAAGCTATTTCTCCTAAAAAGTCAACGTCCCCTAAAGAGCTACCAATAGACGCTTCTCAAGGAGATGTCCCCACTACCGAAGATTCCACATTTCAGGGTTTAGGAGATCTCCCCCTACCTGAAACCATCTACACTTCAGAGGACTTTGGTACAAATCCTTTAGTTTTCACATCTTCAGAGGAGGCCACTCCTATTAAGGCCAAAGAGCCCACTCGCGCTGGTCTGGCTTCGGATTCGGGTTTGTCGGGGGGAACACCACTTAGGATGTACCCAACACAATAGCACCACATTTCACAGCACTTACTTTTTATGTGAACACCGATTCTGAATTCTACTTATATTGTTGCGCAGGTACAATGTCTCGTCCTCACTATGACATTGGGAAAATGCGTCGCATCATGACCAGACCTCCTTCCGACGTCGAGCATGATCGCCGCGAAAGCCGGGGTAGAGAGGACAGAAGGCCTCATGATTCTTATCAGTCACACACCTCGCGTTCTCGCTCCCCCGTCCGATCGGATTCATACCGATATAAAAGCTATCAAAGTCGTCGAGGGGAAGACTCATCGCAGCCCAAAGACCGAACTCCTCCTCAAGCGACCTGGAAAGGGTGAAGCGGCCATCGTGCCCACTAAACACAGGGACACCGAGCTAACATACTGCCCACCTCCACCGCTGGATGCTGAGTCTAAAGTCAAGCGGGCATATTTGGAGAAGCAATTCCCCAACCACTATTTTGAAAATCTGACTTTCTTACCTGCTCTCAAGCATATTTCCTCAAGGTGGGCAGATGAGGCTAAAGCGAAGATTGACGCAGTCGAAAAACAATACTCGAAGATGTTCAAGTATTCACGTAATCTCTCCAGAATCATTCGGACTTTGATTACGAACGTTAATTCGATGAAAAAGACTGCAGATGCCGACGCAAAAGCCTTGAAAAATTTGAAGAAGGACCTTGAGGACACACAGGCCAACTTGTCATCGCTCAACGAGATGCTACCAACTTTAAACAGCAATTTGAAGAGCTACAAAAGCGTTATCATGACTTGCTAGAATCTCATAGTCAAGAGCGCTTGGAGTTAAAAAAACAAGCAGAAGACGCTAAGTCGGATAACGCCAAAATGCAACTAGCTTGCAATACTCTTGAGCGAGAAAAAACCGAGTTAGCGAGAAAGAATGCTGAATTGGAGAAGCGAAACGCTGACTTGGAATCCAAGTTGATGGAGGCCGAGAATATGGATTCCCTAGTGGAAAAGAATGTGGAAAACGTGATTAAGTCCGCCGAAGAAACCCGTAAAAAGCTGTCAGAGGCTCAGGGAGAAGTGCACGGGGTTCGGCGAACTACTAATTGAATTCTTCGCGCATATAATCCGTCGCCGAAACATCTCTTGGATTGAAGATTATCCGACTACCTTGGTTCACGTATGGAGTCAAATAATTGAATGGGAGAAAAAGGAGCTTAAGGTAGACTCCATCGACGAAGATAAGCTTATGGAAAAATATCTAAGAGATGATGAGCCGGCACGTCTGGCCAAGGGGCGTCGCCTCATTGCCGCTGCTATGGAGGAAGAGAAGTAGATGGCCAAACAAAAGAGTATCGCCGAGGCTGGTTCTTCTTCTACTACCGCTGAAACTCCCGAAGTTGAGGGATATGATCCTGAGAACCCGGGGATCCCTCAAGTGTCTCTCCTATCTCCTATACCTGAGTCAGCGTCAGAGACGGCATCACTCCAGTTGAGAAATCATCGGAAGGTATTTCTACCTTCTCACCCCAATTCGTCAAGGCCGTTTCCAGTTTTCACCATATAATTGGGCAATCGATGGAGGATCCTTTATTTTCTCCTGAGTTGATAACTGTTGCTTCTCCTTCTGTAGGTGTTGAACCGACCGAGAAGACTGGTGGGCCTCAAGGAACCACCACCGGAGCAAAATCCTTAGAAAAGGCTCAAGGAGGAAAGGATAAGGCTGCCACTGTAGAGTCAGGAGGAGGGACTGAACTGTCTAAATCTGATGCTCCTCATGATGACGAGATGATTGATACCTTAAAAGACGACGGTGGTAATGAAGGGAATGAAGAAGATCCTGACGTGGCTATAATTGGGGATTCAAAGAGCGCTGATGACATAACTTTGGCTGACATGAAAGCCGAGCAAGACAAACGTATGCAGCTAAAAGTTGAAGACCTGGACCCCGAAAGCCTTAAGCCTCTTGCAATGGTGGATGTTGGATCAAGGTTAGTTGTTAAGCTTTCAGCTAGGTCTATTACAGAAGAGCTTGCTAAAAAGTCTTCTCTTGATTGCAGTGTTCGAACTCCTGGGAAAAAATCATCCGATTCTAGCACTTCGACTACAGGGAAGAAAAAGTCAAAGCGCATTTTGACTGATGCTGAAAAAGAGGCTAAGAACGCTCAGAAGGCTGCCAAAAAATCCGAGTCCAATCCAAAGCCCAAGGGATGAAGTACTTTGTTCTGTTTTGACGTTCAGTTGGTCCGACATTGTTGCAGCGAGTACGGCCCTCGCATCTTTTCTTTGCTTGTTTTCCTTGTATAAAATCACACGTTTGTGAAAAAAAATAGTTCTATTTCCTGCAATGTCTGATAGTTGTTAGTTTAGCACTTAAGTAAAAATGCAAAAGCAGGTCATGCTAAAGTCATATAATGAAATCATTGTTGAGGGAAATATGTATGCACATATATGCCCCCAGTCAATCCTGCGTAACTGAGCAAGAATCATTCAAGATTAACTAAATCAAATATCCAATTGCCCCCGATTCTCGGACGGGGCCATAATCCTTTTGTCATTAATGCCTATTCTTTCTAGCATCTTTATACTCTCCTGTCTCATATCCAGGTTAGAGTATTATTGAGGCGGTCTCTCATCTGGGTGCACCTTCACGCCTCAAGGGACGTCGTCTTCTCGTCCTTTATACTCTCTCTCGATTCTTGAGAGTTAGAGTTAAGATTGTCGTCTTCCCATTCTTTTATGTTTCATCGTACGAGCAGTCATTTTATTTGCTCCTGCACATGGGTCATCTCCAACTTTCAAAATTTAATTTAATGTTTTGTGTTCCATGGTCATGATAGAATAATAGTCGGAGATATAAATAATGCAGAAAAGTAAATGACACACGATATTTTTATAGTGGTTCAGCTAAGTCGTAGCCTACATCCACTTCATAATCCTTTGTTCACATAAACATAATTTTTAAGGCAAGTCGTGCCTTTTTACATAGCTTATAAAAACAAAAAGGGGTAACATTTCATATTTAGCTCAGATATCATCGCAAGTGCTGAGCGTTCCAGGCCCTGGGAATATCCTCATCATTCATGGTCGTTAGCTTGAATGCTCCTGTATCAAGCTTCCGTTGGATGGTGTATGGCCCTTCCCATTTTGGATCCAATTGGGTCGACGGCGGGAAGACTCGTTTCAGTACTAGGTCTCCTGGTTCAAAGGTTTTGAAGCGAACTTTTTGGTCATAATAACGTGCTACTTGATGTCGATGTCTCGCAGCACGCAAGTCAGCTTCATCACTTTTTTCTTCAATCATATCAAGAGATTCTAGGAGGAGTGCCTTATTTGTCATCAGATCGTAATACGCCACTCGATGAGATGGGACTTCTAATTCTACCGGGATCACTGCTTCTGACCCAAAGGAAAATGAATAGGGAGTATGGCCGGTAGTCGTCTTAAAGGTTGTCCTGTAGGCCCATAGAGCTAATGGCAACTCGTCTACCCACCTACCTTTGGGCCGCTCCAACCGCTTCTTCAGAATTGATTTAATGACTTTGTTTATGGCTTCGACCTGGCCATTTGACTGCGGGTGAGCTACTGCAATGTATCGTTTATCAATCTTGTATTTCTGGCAAAAGTTTCTGAACTCGATGCTGTCAAATTGTGTCCCATTATCAGTTATGATGGTCATCGGTATTCCAAATCGACAAATAATGTTTCTCACCACAAAACTGATCACTTTCCTCGCCGTGATGGTTGTTAGAGGTTCAGCCTCCACCCATTTTGTGAAGTAGTCCACGGCAACGATCACATACTTAGCTCCTCCTCTGGCAACAGGTAGCACTCCGATAATGTCGATTCTCCACATGGCAAACGGCCACGGACTCACTATCGACTTGAGCTGAGTCGGAGGCACTCTGGAAACTTTGGCATATCTTTGACATCTATCGCAGCGTCGTGAATAATCAGCCGCGTCTTTATTCACGGTAGGCCAGAAATATCCATACCGTAATATTTTCTTTGCCAGGGTTTGACCCCCAGTGTGATCTCCACATTCACCTTCATGTACTTCTTGCAGTACACGTTTAATGTCATCGTGTGCAATACACCGTAATAGGGGCATTGAAAACCCTTGACGATAAAGGATGTCGTCCTGTAAAACGTATCTTGCAGCCTTGCGTATTACCGCTCATCTTTCACTCTTTTTTAACGAAAGGATTCCGTTCTTGAGAAAAATCTTAATTGATGTCATCTAGGACTCTCTTTCTGGTTCAACTTCCAAGGCCAGCTCTGTTTCCATTAAGTCGAAACTCGGTGATTCCAACACCTCTATCGGAACCCTTTTGGTTTCTTTAGGGTCATCAGAACTCGCTAGCTTTGCTAGTCGATCTGCTTTCTGATTTTCCGCTCTTGGAATGTGTGTTATGCTATAATGCTCCAAACTTTCCAACAACTCCTTTACCTTTTTGAGATAAATGATGAGTCGAGGTCCTTTAGCAGCAAATTCTTCCCGAACTTGACATACAACTATCTTGGAATCGCAGTATATATCTAGCGTCTTCACTCCCAAGTCTTTAGCGAGTTTCCGCCCGGCAATCAGGGCTTCATACTCAGAATCATTGTTATTAGCAGCAAATTCTAACCGTAATGCATAATAAATAGATCGTCCTTCAGGAGTTATTAAAACAACTCTGGCGCTGGACTTTTTATTATTCTTGGCTCCGTCTGTGTATAGTCTCCACGGACTAAGCTCCAACTCTTGATCCAAAGTAACTATCTTGTCACCCACCGTTTCTTCTTCAAGAATTGTAAACTCAGCTATGAAGTCAGCCAAGGCCTGCCCCCTTATTGATCTTTGTGGTTGCAAGTTTAAATCAAATTGACTCAGCTCAATATTCCATTTAGGTAACCGCCTTGATGCTTCGGGTTTTTGCAACACTTGTCTCAAAGGTTGATCGATATATACGACTATCGGGTGTGCTTGGAAATAATGGCGAAGTTTACGGGAAGCTATTAGGAGGCTATAAGCAAGCTTCTCTATCTTTGGATAGTTATGTTCTGCGGCAGCTAGCTTTTTTCTTACGTAATACACAGGTTTCTGGATTTATCCTCTTCACGTACTAGTGCTGTGCTGACGGCATGAGATCATACCGCCAAGTAGACGAACAAATCCTCATGTTCCAAGGGCCTCGATAATATTCGAGGCTTTTCTGGGAAATCTAATAAATTCTGGAATGCCTCCACACAGTCGGGAGTCCACTCAAAATTCCGCTTTCCCCGTTTTATGAGATCGAAGAAGGGTACATACTTGTCTGTTGCTTTGGTGATGAACCTGCCCAGTGCTGCAACCTTCCCAGCCAAGCTTTGAACATCCTTGATCTTCCACGGCTCCTCTATATTCTGGATTGCTGCTATTTGGTCCGGATTGATTTCAATTCCTTTGGAACTCATGATAAAGCCAAGGAACTTTCCTAATGCCACTCCGAAAGAACACTTCAAGGGATTCAACTTCATCCCATACCTTCGTAGTATGCCGAACATTTCTGCTAAGTCCTTCATATGATCGGAAGATTGCTTGGATTTCACGAGCATATCATCTACGTAAACTTCCATGGATTTCCCGATTTGATTGTAAAACATGCGGTAGACTAGGCGCTGATACGTGGCTCCCGCATTTTTCAATCCGAATGGCATTACCATGTAACAATACAACCCCAAGTTAGTGATAAAGCTGGTATGCTCTTGATCTGGTATGTGCATGGGAATTTGATTGTACCCGGAATAGGCGTCCATAAAGGATAAAAGTTCATGCCCGGCCGTCGAATCTACTAATTGATCAATTATGGGGAGAGGAAAGCTATCCTTCGGGCAAGCCTTGTTCAAATCAGAAAAGTCGATACACGTTTGCCACTTCCCATTTGACTTATTGACCAGAACAAGATTCGATGTCCAGTCGGGATATTTTGAATCCTTAATGAATCCATTACTTTTTAATTTCTCTACTTCTTTTTTCAAAGCTGCTGAGCGCTCTGGACCCAACATCCGTCTTTTCTGCTTGACTGGTGGGTGCTTTGGATTAATACACAAAGAGTGGCTCATGATGGTAGGTGAAATCCCATACATGTCAGTGTGAGTCCAGGCAAACACATCCAGATTTGCCTTTAAGAAATCAGCCAATTCCCTTGCTCAAACTGGATCCAGTTGTGAGCCGATCTTTAGTACTTTTGTTTGATCTGTTTCATCAATATGTATATCGATTATTATTTCGTTGGGAGTTGCCTTCCTGTCCCCGGGTTCACTGTCCTCTCTGGGATCTATATCTTCGAGTACATCTAAGGGCGACTCTCTTGGGGCGGGACCCCTTAATTGCTATGTTGAGGCCTCCTTTGGAGGGGCGTAATCATCCTTAGCATCTATATTCAACCCTTCCATTAACATCTTTAGTTCTGCCACGTAACAAGCTCGTCCCGTGGCTTGGTCGCCCCTCATCACCCCAACTCCTGAGTCATTCGGGAATTTAAGCAGCAAGCACTAGGGCGCAATACATGCCTTAAATTCGGCAAGGACCAGTTGGCCTAGGAAGGCATTGTAAGGCGACTCCAAATCCAGAACTACAAACGGCAGGATCCTTACTCTCTGGCGATCACCCTGCCCTAGTGTGACTGATAATTCCACAAAACCCATCAGAGATGTAGATACTCCGTTAAAGCCACGTATCCATCCTTGACATGGCTTTAAGTCTTTTGCCTCAAGCTTCATCTGTTCGAAGGCTTTCTTGAAAAGGATATTGGCCGATCTTCCATTGTCCACCAACACTTTATGGACTAAAGCAGGGCCAATTGTTGTGGTGATTACTAGTGGATCGTCGGTTGGAGACTGAACTTCGGAATCATCTCTATTGTGGAATACGACGTCGTCTGACATCGTCTTTTGTTGCTTTGCTGGGGTAACGTCATCGAGGCTACTACACTCTCCAACCTCAAAATGTTTGGCGGCGTTGACGTACTGATCCATAGCTTTAAAACTACGACCAACTAGGTGAGGTCCTCCTGTAATAGTATTAATGACGATCCTCTTGCCTTTTTGCTGGGCTGTGGGTTTCGAGGTAGATAGGTTTGAGTTCGGGGCTTGTCCCCCTTGCCCCCTATCCCTTGGGGCAACTTTGTACTCGTCTAGCTTTCCTTCTCGCAGCAATTTTTCGACGATATCTCTCAAATGACGGCATTCATTGGTGGAATGACCGTGGGTTCCATGAAACAAGCAAAACTTTCCTGTGGCAATCTCTTTCTTAGTAGAATCTCTGGGTGGTGGTTTTTTGTACTGCAATGTGCTATATGTGTCTAAATAAATATTCTCCAACATATCATTTAACGGCGTACAATTTTCAAAAGTCTGGAATCTGGGTCTTTTATTAGAGCTATTCCCTCGATTTCTGTTCCTTCTATTATCGTTCCCATTTCTGTTGTTATTACCACCACTCTGGTTGCCAACATTTACTTCCACCTTTCCAGAACTGTCACCAGATTGTTTCACAGCAACGTTACTCTGGACACCTTCCTTCGAAGCCCCTTCGGACTTTCTCTTCCGATTTGCCTTAACTTCTTCTCGCCTTAAGCGGATATTAGCCTTTTCATAGAACAATACTCTAGTAGGAGGTGGTTTTCCAGCTAAGTAATCCCCGAACTCTGAGTCGGGATCTACTCCTTCTATCAAGGCCATCAGGATAGTGGGCTCATGAGGATCAGTGACTTCAGTGATGGCCAAGTTGAAGCGATCCAAATATGACTTCAAAGATTCTCCTGGGGCCTGTTTAATCCGTGACAATTCTATGACGGTCTTGGACTTTTGGGCATGGAGTCGGAATTGATTCATGAAACGTTCACTCAATTCTGTGAAATTTGATACCGACCGAGGAGGGAGTCGGGTGAACCACATTAAGGCTATGTCTTCAAGATAGATTGGAAAAGCTTTGCATTTTACGGCATCTGGAGCTGCTGCTGCTGTAATGACCCGTATTCTACACATCATAGGATCGTAGAATATTTATTCCCTTCCCGTATGAAGTCGTATGGTCATGTAACTTTGGGAAACATCCATTAGATTCATTTCCCATGTCCATGATTTTTGTCGATTTTTAAATGACCATTTTTCCCTTAGTTAGTACTGTTTTGGCCATAACTTTTGATTAGAAAGGAATTTTGACCTGAAACCACTTCCATTGGATTCGTTTGATGGTTTACCTTTCCGTAGAGTGGTCATAATAGCCAAACGGACTTACCGTTTGGGAGATATGGCTGAAATAAGGTTTGGAAGATGAAAAACTGCTTAACCAGGCCAAATCAGGTGATTAATGAGTATGCCCATAATCCATTTCGGGATTAGGGTTATGGGAAGGCTGAAATGAGATAGAGCATCATTCCATTTCAGTTTTCTAGCCTCCACTTATCACCAAGGAACCCTAAAAATGGCCTCCAACCTCTAAATCACCTCCAAATCATCTTTTGGTCAAGGATTTGGCTTAGCAACTTCTAATCAAGGAAGATCTACACCAAATCAACATTGGAGCTACTGTTTAGCATTGGGATTCACATCAAATCAGAGATTTATTTTAGATCTTAGTTTTATTTGTGGCTAAGGTGAGTGATTTGCAGAGTTTTGCACTAATTATGGCTAATTAGGGGTGATTAGTGTTAATTAGCGAATTTAAACATGATAAAATTCTGGAAAAATATTTATAAAATCCGAAATGATGTTTTAGACCTCTGATATGAATTTGGGTTAATTTGGTTAAGTTTTGTTAATCTTATCATAAGTTTCACCTAAACATGCTTAAGGGAAAATAAGGGGTTTTGGCTATGTTTGATCCATTTTAACCTATCATATTGTTGTATTGATGTTTGTGGTTGACTATATATGTTTCTATGACTGTATGGTATGCTTTGTGACTGATTAGAATAGTTGGAATGGTCGAAAACGCCG
This sequence comes from Allium sativum, assembly GCA_030737875.1. Lineage (NCBI taxonomy): Eukaryota > Viridiplantae > Streptophyta > Magnoliopsida > Asparagales > Amaryllidaceae > Allium > Allium sativum. The sequence continues at coordinate 615,914,809 of CM060912.1, forward strand.
TCGAGGGGCGTAAACAACTCGCTGGACAAGGTGCAGGAGTTCGGATCGGATGGGGATTGAGGGTCGATCGGATCGCCCTATGGGATCGTGGGACATCACCACGAATCAAGTCATCTCCTCCGAGCTGAACCATCTACGCAAGGTCCACGAACACCAACTGTGAACTGCTACCTGATTCGGTCCACTCGTGCTTCGTATCACGATCCGACTAGAGGAAAGCAACATCCACGATCCGATGCACTACGAGACGCCGATCCGAACCGAGGGAGCTACGAGCTGGAGGAGCACGATCCGACCTGTATGGGGTATTCCGATCCGAACCGAGGAGAGGAGCACGATCTGAAGCAAAGAGAAAGAGGACCGCGATGACGATCCGAACCGTGGCGTGCTGAAGAGCAGATCTAATCCCAATGGGGTATGGAAGGCCGAACTGAACCGATGGAGACTGATAACCCGAGATGCAAAGGTAGTCCAAATGAAGGGTATTGACTCACGATCCAGATAGGAAACAATGAGTGGACTTCATGAGTTGGACTTTGCTGCGGGACGTATGCTAAGGAGTTGTCGACATTCATAACTTCGATTCACCACTAAAAATGAAGGATGGCTACTTATCAGTGCAGTAGGGTCATTATGACCTGAGGGGCAAGGTGATGGTAGCAAGACTACGTTATCAGTGCAGTAGGGTCATTATGACCCGAGGGGCAAGGTGATGCGTAGTAAGACTATGAGCCAGTGCAGTGGGGTCATTGCGACTCCATGGGGCAGAGTGGACATAGTAAGGGTTAGTAAGGCTATGAGCCAGTGCAGTGGGGTTTTTGTGACTCCATGGGGCAAAGTGGACATAGCGAAGTATCTGTGGCTACATTATTAGTGCAGTGAAGCCATTTATGACTTCATGGGGCAGAGTGATCGTAGCAAAGTATGTTAGGTGATCGAAGTGGTGAATATCGTATGCTTTATGCACTTAGTGAGAGATGTGAGGATGGATGCTATGTTTGATTGTTTGCCATCACTATGACATGCACACCTCCCCCACCTCCGTATCTTTACACTGTTTAATATGGTACCTTAGAGTGTTGTACAGTATGTAGTGCTAACTCTTTGGTTGTAGGTCCCGGTTCAGGTATGTTCTAGTCTACCTGTTATTTTTCACTTTAGATGCTTATCGCTCATACCGGGCTTTATGTCTGACCCAGAGTTTTATGTCTCCTCTTATTACTCTGGGTGCTCACACGAGCAGATTAGAGACAGGTTAGCTGGTGATGCGCGAGTAGCTGATTCGGAGGCGGGCAGGAGGCTTCCACATATGATATATATATGCACATTCTCCCTTTGTCGTTGGTGGTCGCTACTTGGGCATTAGTAGTGTACCTCCTTTATCTTACTTTTGCTTTGAGACAGTTTGAAAAGTTGTAATAAGCTATATTTTGGATTTCCGCTGCTATGATGCTCAGTTCTGGTTTTTAGCTTATGCACTGTCTCTCCTGTTTTATGTCAAGTATGTTATTATTATATTTTGTTCTATGCGCTGTGAGACATTCTACAGGTTCTTTGTTAGTTCATTTCCTTCTTCCTTTTCCTTCTGACGACCCATTCCGTGCTAACTGGACATGTGTACAGTGCACTTTTGGAGTAAATGTCGGTTGGTACGGGGCGGGCCGTCACACTTGGTATCAGAGCTCTAGGTTGCGTAGTTAACCTAGGGAAAGACACCAGGGAGAGATAGTACGTATATGAGAGCGCGTATTTGAAATTACTTTGGTTTTCAAAAGCTATGTGTATGTATATATATACTATTGGTAGTATAAGAATGAAATCGCACTGCACTAGCACCATTATGGGATCGTTAATCGTTTCCCTTTTTCAGATTGACGATGAGCTGAGACACGAGGGTTGCTGGTAGAGGAACCAACCCAAGGAATGCCGCTGACATGAGGGCGATGTTTACTAACCTCATGAGAGACATGCTTAGAGAAGTGCAAGGGGCAGTTCCCAATCCCGGAGTTGGTGTTGGCCTAGTAGTGCAGGCGCCTAGGGTCGATTTCGCCAAGTTGTGCAAGGATTACACTAATCTTGGTGGAAAGCCATTCCACGGAACGGAGTCGGCCACAGATGTTCAAGATTGGATGGATAGCTGTGATCGTATCTTTGATGACTTGGGTCTTGAGGATGCGATGAAGAGACGGCTAGCGTCTCGTCAGCTGCAAGGGCGAGCGATGAATTGGTGGAATGCTATTAGAACAGCTACTCCAAAGGACCAGGTTACTTGGGATCAGTTCAAGGCTCGCTTTAGCGAGAAGTTTATTCCACCTGCCCAGAAGTCAGTGTTGTTTAAGAGGTTCTTGGAACTCAAGCAGAACGGAAGGGCAGTTTCTGACTATATTGCTGAGTTCGACACGTTGTCGAAGTATGGACTGTCTCTTATTGATACTCCTGAGAAGAAGAATGAGAAGTTCATTACTGGCTTGGATGGATACTTGGGGGAAAGGCTTATCAACCACATCGATGAGACTTTTGAATCGATCGTGGGGAAAGCTTTGAGATCAGAGAGTCTTTACCCCAAGTCAAAGACTGAGACTGCATCTGCAGAAGGACCAAAGCCGCAAGCAGGAGGTGGAGGCAAGAATAACTCTCAGAATAAGAGGAAGCAGGACCAATCTAAAGGTGGTCAGAAAAAGAGCAAGAAGGATGTTGAGTGCTTCAGCTGTGGTAAGAAGGGCCATTATGCTAAAGAATGTCGGGCCAAGCCAGCGGAAAGGAAGTGCTACAACTGTGGTCAAGTGGGACATCATAAGGATAAATGTCTGCAACCTCTTAAGGAGAAGCAGATTGTGAAAGCATATGATATTGATGATGTTCCTTCTTCGTCGAATGCCCCAACTGCGGCGGAGAAAGGAAAGAATGTTGTTATTCAAGGTATGCTTTCTATTTATGATGTACCAGTTCGAGTTTTGTTTGATACTGGGGCTTCCCGTTCCTTCATATCTAGTGACCTGGTAGATAGGTTGGGACTGGAACCCGAGATAGTCGATAGACCATTGGTTGTGACGAACCCGTTTGGTGGTTCGACTAGCCTTAGTATAATTTGCAGGAATTTGGTCTTATCGAGTCATGGATGTATGTTTGTATGTGATTGCTTTTTTTTGGGCTTTACTGGGTATGGCATTATATTGGGAGTCGATTGGCTCCAAAGATACGGTGTGGTGGTAGACTGTGAGGGCTTTTTGGTGACAGTGAAGGCGGATGATGGGCGGAGGGTAGTGTTTGGTAGTCTACCTAGTGATGGGGTTATGGCTAGTTTTGTAAATTCCCTCGACATCCCGTAGGATGAGTTGTCAGATGTGCCCGTGGTTGGCCAGTATCCGGACGTCTTCGAGGAGGTGACCGGGCTTCCACCACACCGAGAGATTGAGTTCCATATTGATTTAGTTAAAGATGCCAGACCTATAGTGATGCCACTTCATCGTATGGCACCAAGGGAGCAGCGAGAGCTCGGGGTGCAAGTCAGCAATCTTTTGAAGAAGGGATTTATTAGAAGGAGTGTCTCCGAGTGGGGATCACCAGTTGTGTTTGCCAATAAGGCAGATGGTTCCCTTCGTTTGTGTGTGGACTATCGTGAGTTGAATAAGGTGACGAGGAAGAATAAGTATCCTCTACCCCGGATAGATGATTTGTTTGATCAACTGGAAGGAGCAAGAGTGTTCTCCCAGTTGGACCTCGTGACAGGATTTCATCAGCTACGAGTAGCAGATGAGAGTATTCTGAAAACGGCATTTAGGACGCCGTCTGGATTTTATGAGTGGTTGGTCATGCCATTTGGGTTGACCAATGCACCAGCCTACTTTATGGATCTCATGAATCGAGTATTCAGAGATCAGTTGAATAAGTTTGTTCTTGTGTTCGTGGATGATATCCTTGTTTATTCAAGGACAGAGGAGGAACACAAGGGACACTTGAGGATAGTGATGGAGGTGTTGAGGAAACACCAATTGAAAGCGAAATTCTCTAAGTGTCATTTTTGGAGAAGGGAAGTGAGATTTTTGGGTCATGTTGTTTCAGAGAGTGGTATTGCCGTGGACACTGCGAAGGTGGCTACGGTACAGGATTGGCCTACACCCAAGAATGCAATGGATGTAAGAAGTTTTTTGGGATTAGCTGGATATTATCGCAAGTTTATCCAGGACTTCTCCAAGATAGCAACACCGTTGACTCAATTGACTAAGAAGAATCAGTCCTTCATCTTGGACGAAGTGTGTGAGGATGCCTTCAACATTCTAAAGGAGAAGTTGACGCGTGCGCCAGTGTTAGTCATTCCTAAAGGGAATGAAGAGATGATGGTATACACGGATGCTTGTGGTACCGGAATGGGTGCTGTATTGATGCAAGGAGGTAGGGTTGTAGCTTATGCTAGTCGACAGCTAAAGCCGCATGAGAAGAAGTATCCCACCCATGATTTGGAGTTGGCAGCGATTGTATTTGCGCTGAAGATGTGGAGACACTATCTCTTGGGAGAAAGATTTGAGTTGTTTACCGATCATAAATCGTTAAAATATCTCTTCTCTCAGAAAGATCTGAATCTCCGTCAGCAGAGATGGTTAGAGTTCTTGGCTTCGTATGATTTTGATATCGCATACACACCTGGGAAAGGTAATGTGGTAGCCGATGCCTTGAGTAGGAGACATGCCAGCTTAGGGGCAGTGTTTCTTGAGTGGAAGCAACTGGAGTATATCGCGGGGTTTGATTTCAGACCAAAGTGCGAATTGGATCCAGTCATGCTAGCTAGTTTGACGATCAGACCCACTTTGATAGAGTGGATTGGTTCTAGTCAGAGGAACGATCCTAATCTATTGGAAATCATCTCCAAGTTAGAGATGGACGTCGACGATGAGGAGATGAATGTGTATGGGCTTGATCGAGATGGATGGCTTCGAAAGAATGGAAGGTTAGTTGTACCCAACGTAAATGGTTTGAGGGATGAAGTGCTTAGAGAATGTCATCACTCAAAACTGACTATACATCCCGGTGGTAATAAGATGTATCGAGACATGAGACAGACTTACTACTGGGAAGGGATGAAAAGAGACGTTGGGAAGTTTATATCCAAATGCATGAATTGCCAGCTAGTTAAAGCCGAGCAAAATAAGCCTAGTGGTTTGTTGCAACCATTAGAAATTCCCGAATGGAAATGGGAGCAAGTCTCGATGGATTTAATTGATGGTTTACCAAGGACTAGATCGGGATATGATAGCACTTGGGTAATTGTGGATCGATTGACTAAGAGTGCAAGATTTATACCAGTCAAATCGACCAGAATGGTAGCCAAGTTGGCAGATTTGTATATGAAGTGGGTAGTGAGATTTCACGGAGTACCCAAAAGCATTGTGAGCGACCGAGACCCGTTGTTCACTAGTGGGTTTTGGAAAAGCTTACAAGAGGCTCTAGGGTCAGGATTACATCTCAGTACCGCATATCATCCTCAGACCGACGGTCAAACGGAGAGGGTGAATCGTATATTGGAAGATCTTTTGAGAGCTTGTATATTGGATTTTGGTGGATCATGGGATGACCATTTGCATCTAGTAGAGTTTGCATATAATAATAGCTACCAATCCAGTATCGGCATGGCTCCATATGAAGCTTTGTACGGAAGACCGTGTAACTCACCATCATGTTGGATAGAGACTGGCGAGAAGTTTGTGCTTGGACCAGATGTGGTGAGAGAAACTTCGGATAAGATTAAGATCATTCAGCAACGAATAGAAGCTGCCCAAGATAGGCAGAAGAGCTATGCTGATAAGAGGAGAAGAGACTTAGAATTCTCCGTTGGTGACTTGGTGTTTGTCAAGATCTCTCCGTTGAAGAGCGTGATACGATTTGGCAGGAGAGGCAAGTTGGCACCAAGATTTGTTGGCCCATTCCCTATTCTTGAACTAGTCGGGAATTTGGCCTATAGAGTTGGCTTACCAGAGAAAATGGCGGGAGCTCATAATGTATTTCATGTTTCCCAACTAAGGAAGTTCGTTCACGACTCAGATATGACTATTTCACCTGATCAGTTAGAGGACTTCGAAGTAGAACCCGAGGCGGTTGGGAACCGCAAGCCGATTCGTATTGTGGGGCATGATACGAAGCAACTTCGAAGGAAGGCGGTGAAGCTAGTCAAGGTTCAGTGGGGCGAGGACGAGGATGATTGTACTTGGGAGACAGAGGAGAGCATTAGGAAGGCGTATCCAGAACTCTTTGCCTGGTAAGATTTACTTTGCGATTTAGTTATTCCGCATGCTAGGATAGACTTATTTTACTTGTTTTGCATGCTTGATGGTTGTTTTATGGTTGATAGGCATGCGGAAATCTTTGTGTGTGTTTTGATTAGGAAATTTCGGGGGCGAAATTTCTTAAGGGGGGGAGAGTGTAATGACCCGTATTCTACACATCATAGGATCGTAGAATATTTATTCCCTTCCCGTATGAAGTCGTATGGTCATGTAACTTTGGGAAACATCCATTAGAGTCATTTCCCATGTCCATGATTTTTGTCGATTTTTAAATGACCATTTTGCCCTTAGTTAGTACTATTTTGGCCATAACTTTTGATTGGAAAGAAATTTTGACTTGAAACTACTTCCATTGGATTTGTTTGATGGTTTACCTTTCCGTAGAGTGGTCATAATAGCCAAACGGACTTACCGTTTGGGAGATATGGCTGAAATAAGGTTTGGAAGGTGAAAAACTGCTTAACCGGGCCAAATCGGGTGATTAGTGAGTAGGCCCATAACCCATTTCGGGATTAGGGTTATGGGAAGGCTGAAATGAGATAGAGCATCATTCCATTTCAGTTTTCTAGCCTCCACTTATCACCAAGGAACCCTAAAAATGGCCTCCAACCTCTAAATCACCTCCAAATCATCTTTTGGTCAAGGATTTGGCTTAGCAACCTCTAATCAAGGAAGATCTACACCAAATCAACATTGGAGCTACTGTTTAGCATTGGGATTCACATCAAATCAGAGATTTATTTCATATCTTAGTTTTATTTGTGGCTAAGGTGAGTGATTTGCATAGTTTTGCACTAATTATGGCTAATTAGGGGTGATTAGTGTTAATTAGCGAATTTAAACATGATAAAATTCTGGAAAAATATTTATAAAATCCGAAATGATGTTTTAGACCTCTGATATGAATTTGGGTTAATTTGGTTAAGTTTTGTTAATCTTATCATAAGTTTCACCTAAACATGCTTAAGGGAAAATAAGGGGTTTTGGCTATGTTTGATCCATTTTAACCTATCATATTGTTGTTTTGATGTTTGCGGTTGACTATATATGTTTTTATGACTGTATGGTATGCTTTGTGACTGATTAGAATAGTTGGAATGGTCGAAAACGCCGTCGAGGGGCGTAATCAACTCGCCGGACAAGGTGCAGGAGTTCGGATCGGATGGGGATTGAGGGTCGATCGGATCGCCCTATGGGATCGTGGGACATCACCACGAATCAAGTCATCTCCTCTGAGCCGAACCATCTGCGCAAGGTCCATGAACACCAACCGTGAAATGCTACCTGATCCGATCCACTCGTGCTTCGTATCACGATCCGACTAGAGGAAAGCAACATCCACGATCCGATGCACTACGAGACGCCGATCCGAACCGGGGAAGCTACGAGCTGGAGGAGCGCGATCCAACCCGTATGGGGTATTCCGATCCGAACCGAGGAGAGGAGCACGATCTGAAGCAAAGAGAAAGAGGACCGCGATGACGATCCGAACCGTGGCATGCTGAAGAGCAGATCTGATCCAAATGGGGTATGGGATGCCGAACCGAACCGATGGAGACTGATAACCCGAGATGCAAAGGTAGTCCAAATGAAGGGAATTGACTCAGGATCCAGATAGGAACCAATGAGTGGACTTCATGAGTTGTACTTTGCTGCGGGACGTGTGCTAAGGAGTTGTCGACATTCATAACTTCGATTCACCACTAAAAATGAAGGATGGCTACTTATCAGTGCAGTAGGGTCATTATGACCTGAGGGGCAAGGTGATGGTAGCAAGACTACATTATCAGTGCAGTAGGGTCATTATGACCTGAGGGGCAAGGTGATGCGTAGTAAGACTATGAGCCAGTGCAGTGGGGTCATTGCGACTCCATGGGGCAGAGTGGACATAGTAAGGGTTAGTAAGGCTATGAGCCAGTGCAGTGGGGTTCTTGTTACTCCATGGAGCAAAGTGGACATAGCGAAGGATTTGTGGCTACGTTATCAGTGCAGTGAAGCCATTTATGACTTCATGGGGCAGAGTGATCGTAGCAAAGTATGTTGGGTGATCGAAGTGGTGAATATCGTATGCTTTATGCACTTAGTGAGAGATGTGAGGATGGATGCTATGTTTGATTGTTTGCCATCACTATGACATGCACACCTCCCCCACCTCCGTATCTTTACACTGTTTAATATGGTACCTTAGAGTGTTGTACAGTATGTAGTGCTAACTCTTTGGTTGTAGGTCCAGGTTCAGGTATGTTTTAGTCTACCTGCTATTGTTCACTTTAGATGCTTATCGCTCATACCAGGCTTTATGTCTGACCCAGAGTTTTATGTCTCCTCTTATTACTCTGGGTGCTCACACGAGCAGACTAGAGACAGGTTAGCTGGTGATGCGCGAGTAGCTGATTCGGAGGCGGGCAGGAGGCTTCCACGTATGATATATATATATACACATTCTCCCTGTGTCGTTGGTGGTCGCTACTTGGGCATTAGTAGTGTACCTCCTTTATCCTACTTTTGCTTTGAGACAGTTTGAAAAGTTGTAATAAGCTATGGATTTCCGCTGCTATGATGCTCAGTTCTAGTTTTTAGCTTATGCAATGTCTCTCCTGTTTTATGTCAAGTATGTTATTATTATATTTTGTTCTATGCGATGTGAGACATTCTACAGGTTCTTTGTTAGTTCATTTCCTTCTTCATTTTCCTTCTGACGACCCGCTCCGTGCTAACTGGACATGTATACAGCGCACTTTTGGAGTAAATGTCGGTTGGTACGGGGCGGGCCGTCGCAGCTGCATTCATGAACCATGTATATCTCATCAGGTCCTGTCCTGGGTTTGTTCTTCTTGAATATCGATCCATCTGAGGCAAGTTGAATTGCCGGGGGAACTGGAAATTCAGTATGTCATCTGTTAAAGGGGTATGACTTCGCTCAATGCCCCAATCTTCATTAGTATACCGTCGGCTTTCAGACATAATCTGGCGCACCATTGCCCATACATCGGCGTTGGTTAATGTCTGCACAGGTTCCCTAGATCTGATGTTTGGATTACCCTTGGGTTCCTGATCAGGGGATAACCTCCTGTTTCAGGCGACAGCTGCTCTACGTTGCTCTCTGTGCTCCCAGTCGATCTCTGGAGGTAGAGGTTGGAGAAGCTGTTGCTATGTGGGGTTGGTAATATTAGGATCCCTGGGTAAGATGTGGGATCCACACATAGGTAGCAGCATAGGCTGTTGCAGACTCGGGTCATCAGGACCCAGTACGCGAGCAGCGTCTTCTTGGTATCCTAAAGATCCAAAAGTCAATTGATCGAGGTTCTGAGGTCGTTCAAGCGTCCTTCAATCGCGAGGACGTTCTTCCTCCGAAGAAGACGAATCATCTGTAGCAAGGCGACGTGCTGGGGAAGGAGTCCTCTGCCTCCGGAGCTCCTATAGTTCTCTACCCATAGTGATCATGTTTTCCTGCATGCGAAGGTTGTCACGCCTTTGAGCTTCCAATGCTTCTTTAGTGCTCTGTAGCATGTCAAGAAAACGTGAAAAGTCTCCCTGGGTAATGGGTGCAGATGGATCAGGCTGAACATTAGTCATCGTGGCTGGAATCGGAGCATTGGAGGGAGCTCGAATAGAAGTTCCAGCTTCATTCTGGCTCAGATCGGAACGGTTCACAGCAGCCGGGTCGGGGCGGTTCGGATGGAGAGTGTGAGTGCCCCCAACTTCATCAGATCGGATCGGAGCGATGCCTTCCACCCGGTTTGGATTGGCACCTCCGATCCGGTTCGGATCCTCCTGGTCAGAGCGGTCTGCTCCAGAGCTTTGGGCGCGTAGCCTTGTTATCACGATGGCTTGCTGATCTTCTCTAGCGTCATTTCCCGTAGCGCCTTACACTTCTTTTCCTTTGATCTTAGCCATGATACTCGGTTCTTCAACGGTTAGTCAACAAGTACTGAAAGATGTCAGAGACAGGGGATTAACTTCTTTGAACTTGAAGGTCCAAATAGTAGAATGATAATCCCAAAAAGGCTGAGAATTCGAAGTTTCTCAGTGAAAGCACCAAAATGTTAGACCAAAAATTGGTTCTAACACCTAAATGAGTTATGAATTTAATGAAATAGAAAAAAAAAGAGCAACGAAGAACACACGATTTATAGTGGTTCGGCGTTAAATAGCCTACGTCCACTTTGATTTCTTTTAATTGATGTTCAAAGGCAAATACAACAAGGATTCTCACTCAACTTCACAATTACAATGCATAAACTCACTCAAATCTCTCAAAAATAGACTTTAAGAGATGACTTTGATCTGAATGAAGTTATGAAATTCGGCTATGGAGGAAGTTAGGACTGAGAATTTGCCAAAAGATCCCTTTCAAATGCCTCTAGACGGTGTATTTATAGGTGAAAAATATCTTCGAAGTGGCTCCGGTTCGGAATTGTATGGCACCCATCCCATGAGAGTCGGGTTCGGAGGCTTCAAGATGATGACAGCGCATCGGTTTAGTGGGAGATCGTGGGAGGAAACAGTCATGCTTGGCCCGAGTCTTCAGGAGATGTGGGTAGCAACGGTCGCAGGCTCGGGGAAAGGGGTTCGGATTGGCTGCTTCCGATCCGAACCGATGAGGTCAATTGCTTCATGATGTTGCTGACGTACTCCTCCGATCCGAACCGATGGGATTACTTGCTCTCCTCTGATACCGTTGAAGTGTTTCTCCGATCCAAACCGATGTGATGTTTGTGTCTTCGATCTTTGCTTCTTTCCTGCGCTATCTCCTTCCGATGTGGACCGGTTGGTGGCCTTCTCGCTGTTTGCTTTTTGTGTAGTCTAGTTCAAAGTAGGCTAGCACTTGGCAATAAGTGAGTACCAAATACTACTCGGTGCACCCGATTCCGCCTAAGAACTGCTTTCATTTTCCATTGCCACTTCTCAAAGTCATTATCACCGTTCCACTTGTCAATAACCAATTGAGAACCCGAAGCCGCATACGAACCCCGTACATATGGCGCCACACTATTCGGACTTCCGGTTGAAGGACTTACTGAGCTACTATCCATCTCCAGCATTTTCACAAACACCTAACAAGCACCAAAACAGCTCTGATACCAACTATTGTAACCGTTGTGATTAATCCGATTCAAGACCTCTTGATTCCGATATCTAAACCACAACGCTAGCGGAAGACTAGATCGTTGTAAGACTTGCAAAAACAACCAAAACAATAACTGTAACACCCCGTAATTCTGTTAATATTAATAGCCACAAATTAAAGAATAACTAATTACAGATGCGAGAATTAAGGGAAACGGGTATCGCGGTTACGTTCGTCTCGGAAAAAAACGCGAAATAGAGTTCGAAATTTCGTAAATCGGAGTCAGTATGACCGAGATATGGCCTTCAAAAGTTTCACGAAAAATCAGAAAAATGAAACAGATTTCAAAAATGCAGAAAACGAGCCAGGCGGGAAAATTCCCGCCCAGATCAGGTCGACCTGGGGGTCGACCTAGGGGTCGACCTGGAGGGGACCAGGTCGACATGGGTATCGACCCTAGGGTCGACCTCCCTGGTCGAGCCAGGTCGGCCTGGGTGCATCTGGATGGGTTTTTGGGCTGTTTTGGTGAGCCTGTGACGAATTCTGACGGTTCTGATCTGTTTTAGGGTTTATCTAAGGGCCTAAAACAACTAACTACACCTATAAATACATCCTAAGACCTACCCTCCTCTACACAATTCTATTCTGCTTCTTCTCTGTCTCTGTTCTAGTAAAAATAAAAATGGCGTTGCTACTCTGCTGGAATCAAAACTAGAAACTAATCAACATCAACCTAAGCAATTCAATTCAAATTTGAGATAAAAGCTTCTGCAACAATTCTGTAACAACTAAAGTTCTTTCTTTAATCCAATCAAGGAAAGTACAGTTATTTTCTGCTATAAACATTAATTATAATTCTGATATGCTTTTAAATCTGAATATGAGATTGTATATCTGTCAGATCTGTTTTTCTGTGACTGTTCTGTATCCCTTTCTGCTTCCTTTCTGTATCTATAGCCAGGCTACCACGAGCCTGTGCCTAATCTCATAAGAGATTAACGTATGAACGTAAATTTTGGGACAAATAATGAATGATGCGAAATTTGACAAGACTGAATTGAACGTATGACTTTAGATCTGAGGCATAAAATATATTGACATATGACTTGGGATTGGATGCATGAATTTGACAGTAAACATGTAATTTATATATGTTGTATGCATAGTGTACGTTGTAATCTAGATCTGTAACTAATTAGAGAAATGAACATATGTTATTTAGATCTGAAATTAATTAGAAAAATAAGCATATGTTATAAACTAGTTTTAGACCTATGCATATTCTGTGATAAAAGAAGAGAGGAACCATTGTAAGATTACATATGATTTGAGACTTTGGACAAAATGCATATAAAAGTCAAGATCTGATTTTTAGAAGATATGATTTAAAGATTTAGATTGTTGGGTATAGTTTGCATAATGATTCATGACTTAAAAAGAAGAAGATATGGAAACTCAGGTGTAAAGATTTACATTAATTAGGATATCTATTATTGCGATTACACCTAAATAGGGATTTTTGGATATATGGCATGCATTGTAATTAACGGTTATATTTGGTATAATTTATATGTGAATCTGCTGTAAAATTCTAGTTTAACAAAAAAAAAATTGGAACATATGTTATATGGTAAATTATGTCCATATTCTGCGCTATGTAAATTTATGCAAACATGGAGTATATGTTCATATTGTGAATCATGACAATTATGTAGGCATATAAATTTAGGCCTAATTTATGATTAGGCAAGGCATGTAAATAGAACCTTTAGAAATATTAAATTTGCTAAATCTGCTAATTTGCCAAGTTGCCTAAACTGCTAGTTTTGTTATATTGCCTAGACTGCTAATTAGATTGAAGTGCCTAATCTGTTAAATTTGTCTGTTGAGATGCCTAACCTGTTATATGCCAAAATCTGCTAAGTTGCTAAATCTGTTAAATCCGTTAAGTCATATAATCTGGAAAATCTGTTATCTGCTAAAATCTGTTATCTGCTGTGTTGATATAATCATCCTGTTATTGATATAATCTGAATTGGCATATATATTGGGCGTGCGCATAAACGGTAAATTATTAATTAATTGGACGCAAAGATAAACGTGACTAACTCAAGGTTAGAATGAGTTTGCGGCGTAATTCTGCCCGGAACAGCCCGGCACATCCAGTGGCCGCAAACAATAGGTTCTAATGTGAGAAGTTAGTCATAACCTGCTTAAGACACGAGGTTAGGTCTGGCTTGTGGCAGAAGTCTGCCCGGAACCGCCCAGCCCATCCAGCGGCCACAAGCTAGCGACCTAATGTGAGAGGTCTGGGCATTAATAATTAATTAATGCAAATCTAAGATAAGAATGACGTCTAAAATGTATTGGGGGAAATAGGGTTAAACCAACTGGATTAATAGGTGTAGTAGACCCATCCATGAATCTGTAGGCCCAATACAAAGTTAGACAAATCTGAAACTGTACATCTGATCTGTTAGTCTAAAAACTTGTTAACTTAATCTGTGAACTAGTAAATCTGAATTCTGTATGTCTGAACTTGTGAACAAGTTAATCTGAGATATGTTAGTCTGGGGACACAAGGTTAGGAGGGGAATTACTTGTGTCATCTGTTGTTTGGGACCCATATTAGTCAGTAACCCTTTCTGGTATCAAAACTTTGACCCAACAGTAGGTAGGGTCCGGGCACGCTTACTGAACTAATTATAAGTGGTTCATTCTGATAATGGCGAGGGGTGTTGATGGTGCGTTCCAACCGGGTCATGTGCGTGCATGGATCCCGGTCTGCCTCTGAGGATGTAAGACGCCGTGACATCTGTAAATAGGTCTGTGCCAATTGGTTGTCACTTTAGGGAGTGATACACCCTACTGTGGGGCCGACACAGGATATTTATGTATTAGGGAGCCGATCGCTTGGGGTAGGGTTTTAGGGTACACTTAGTTCTGTCTGTTTCTGTTGGTACCGTCTGTTTCCGTTGGGTGGTAACACCTGTCTGTTTCTGTGTGGTACCGTCTTTTCGGGTGGTAAAGGCCCATTACTAGTGTACACCTAATTCTACATTCTGTTTCCGTAGGGATTAATCTGTTTCTGCTTCTGCCTGTTTCTGATCGGGTAGTAAAGGCCCATTATTAGCATTCTGTTTCTGTTAAATTATTCTGTACCCGTTCCTGCTTTAGTTTAGACATTAGGGTGACACCTAATTCTGTTATACTAGTATTAGTGCAGAGAAGTGTGAAGTAATAGTTTATGTCATTCTGTTCTTCTGTTATATCTGCTACACCTGTTACAGTTATCTCACATCCAGTTTTATGTTCATATCATATTATTATTATCTGTTCATATGCTGAAAGTCACTGGACTTGCCAGACTTTTTGTCTGACCCTTGTTGTTTCGCCTCCTTTCTTCCGTTCCCCCCCCCCCCAAGGTTATCCAAGGAGGGAATACTTTAGCTTGATCCGGATTTCTCTTTGCTTGAAGTGCTTAAAGTATGGCTTGGCTCTGTATAGCTTCCGTTCTATGGGGATTATGATTTTAACCATGCATTTTGAAGGCTTTTGTACAAGACTGATATTTTGTACTTGAATTCTGAGATTTGAAAGGATGTAACCATATTAATTTATGTTTCCGCTGTAATAAAGTTAAAAATTTTCAAGTACTGTTTTATCTGTCTTGTAAGTTTCTGTTCTGTTTACTAAAATGCTCCACCAATGTTAAGGCATTCCCTTTGTGAGTGACCTTAACGGAGGTGGGGTGTTACACTTGGTATCAGAGCTGAAGGTTACCAGATTTTATAAAAAGTTTTGATAACTATTTTTAAAAAGGTTTTGAAAGGAAGTATTTTCAAAGATAAAGCTTATTTTGAAAAACATAATCCCCAAGAGCCATATATCTTTCTTTCAGTCCTTTTTGTATTGAACCTTTCCTTTTTCGTTTCAGCATGTCTGAAGCATCTGAGATACCAGAGGGTGTTCATGTACCCGGTTGGTTTCGTCAATATCTTGAGGCTAAGACCGCCGCTGCAGGTCCAGCAAATGATCCCCCTCCCCCACCCCCTCCTCGTGCAATTGCTTTCTCAAAGATCTGTAAAGATTTTACGGCCATGGGTGGGAAGGATTTCAAAGGAACTGAATCATTCGTGGAAGTGAGGAATTGGCTCAAAGAAACTGAGGATCTATTCGTTATCTTCGAGGTGGACGATAGGCAGAAGGTACAGTTGGCGGTATGGCTGCTCAAAGACGAAGCTTCCTACTGGTGGGAAGTCACTAACGCCGAGAGGCTGGTTGAGACATGGATGGATTTCAGAACAAGGTTTGAGACAAAATTTCTCTCGCAAGCTGAACGGAGTTTACAACTGGAAAAGTTCTTATCTCTTAAGCAAGGAAGTATGACGGTCAAGGAATACGTCAACCAGTTCAACCAACTAGCTAGGTTCGGATTGGATTTAGTCAACACTCAGCATAAAAAGGCTCTCCGCTTTGTTAAAGGATTGAACGAGCCATTGCACAGCCTAGCCATGACCCATGTACCTATGGGAGCGACTTACGAGAAATTGGTGGACATGACACTACTGCACGAGGAAGACAAGGGCCCGAAAGAGACAAAGAAGGAAGAACCACAGAATAAGAAAGCGGGGCCCAAAAAGGAAACACAAAAGAAGGATGAAAAGGCTGAAGATAAGAAGGGGAAAAAGTGCTTTACTTGTGGGAGCTCGACTCATCTGAACAAGGATTGCAGAAAAAGGAAAGGCACTTCACTAGGGACTGCCCGAAGAGACGAGGGCAAGGAGGGCAGACAAACACTCTCGAGGCTAGTGGCTAGGATAGAAATAGGAAAATTTCTATAGTAGGTTTAATTTCTTTATCTGATTATGGAGTTAAGACTTTTTCCGATTCTGGTATTTTGATTTTGTAATCGACACTCTGCACTTTAATACTAGTATTATTTCTGAATTCTGCTATAGACTCAGACCCATAAGGGTTATGGTTCATCTGTTTGAGATTGGGGTTTGAGGGATATTTGTGTTAGACGTCAAGTATGACGCATACATTCTGAGTTTTCGTGGGATATGATTTTTATCAGGCTTAGCTTCCTAAGAATCATTAGGGAACCTGATCTGTACCAGTAGTCTGTAAATATTTGAATAATTCTGCTTTCCAGTTTTGACATTGGCTAAAGGAGGTGATCCTCTGGGTGTCAATCTGATGTTGATTTCGGTCTTCGGGGTTGATACTTAGGGGAATTATTTTCTCAACCAATGTCTAATGGGAACCAAGTCTTTGACTTATCTATACTCGCTTCCATCATTCGACTGTATCTTCGAACTTTAGGTAGAAACTAATGGGTGTGAACATGTGTTTGAGACATGTTATGTTCGATGGTTGCAAGTAGATGCAAGTGGTTGCTAGTGGTTGCCCGTGGATGCATATACACATACTAGGCACTAGATCGGCTCGAAAACACTCTCATACTGCATATGGATGTTTGAGCATATTTCAATTTTTGTGGATGCAAAATGCTTGACTCAGCACATGGATGTTGCATATGAATGAATGGTTGTGCACTCATATAGAAATGATATGTATCAAGTAGGAAAATTGCATACATGTTGGACTCATGGCACTAACATAATTCGCATTAAGGAGGTCAGCTGAATCAGTGGACCGTCTGATCTTTGCATTAGATAAGGAACATATACATACACCTTTGCATATGTTCATACAACATTAGAAGTTTCTAAGGACAATGGATGCCAGTGATTGATGATTGAGTAGATGGATGTTGGATAGTAGGACACATTCTTCTTAACTTGAAGATTTCGGGGACGAAATCCTTTAAGGAGGGGAGAATGTAACACCCCGTAATTCTGTTGATATTAATAGCCACAAATTAAAGAATAACTAATTACAGATCTGAGAATTAAGGGAAACGGGTTTCGCGGTTACGTTCGTCTCGGAAAAATACGCGAAATAGAGTCCAAAATTTCGTAAATCGGAGTCAGTATGACCGAGATATGGCCTTCAGAAGTTTCACAAAAAATCAGAAAAACGAAACAGATTTCAAAAATGCAGAAAACGAGCCAGGCGGGAAAATTCCTACCCAGACCAGGTCGACCTGGGGGTCGACCTGGAGGGGACCAGGTCGACATGGGTGTCGACCCTAGAGTCGACCTGGGGGTCGACCTCCCTGGTCGAGCCAGGTCGGCCTGGGTGCATCTGGATGGGTTTTTGGGCTGTTTTGGTGAGCCTGTGACGAATTCTGACGGTTCTGATCTGTTTTAGGGTTTATCTAAAGGCCTAAAGCAACTAACTACACCTATAAATACATCCTAAGACCTACCCTCCTCTACACAATTCTATTCTGCTTCTTCTCTGCCTCTGTTCTAGTAAAAATAAAAATGGCGTCGCTACTCTGCTGGAATCAAAACTAGAAGCTAATCAACATCAACCTAAGCAATTCAATTCAAATTTGAGATAAAAGCTTCTGCAACAATTCTGTAACAACTAAAGTTCTTTCATTAATCCAATCAAGGCAAGTACAGTTATTTTCTGCTATAAACATTAATTATAATTCTGATATGCTTTTAAATCTGAATCTGAGATTGTATATCTGTCAGATCTATTTTTCTGTGACTGTTCTGTATCCCTTTCTGCTTCCTTTCTGTTTCTATAGCCAGGCTACCACGAGCCTGTGCCTAATCTCATAAGAGATTAACGTATGAACGTAAATTTTGGGACAAATAATGAATGATGCGAAATTTGACAAGACTGAATTGAACATATGACTTTAGATCTGAGGCATAAAATATATTGACATATGACTTGGGATTGGATGCATGAATTTGACAGTAAACATGTAATTTATATATGTTGTATGCATAGTGTACGTTGTAATCTAGATCTGTAACTAATTAGAGAAATGAACATATGTTATTTAGATCTGAAATTAATTAGAAAAATAAGCATATGTTATAAACTAGTTTTAGACCTATGCATATTCTGTGATAAAAGAAGAGAGGAACCATTGTAAGATTACATATGATTTGAGACTTTGGACAAAATGCATATAAAAGTCAAGATCTGATTTTTAGAAGATATGATTTAAAGATTTAGATTGTTGGGTATAGTTTGCATAATGATTCATGACTTAAAAAGAAGAAGATATGGAAACTCAGGTGTAAAGATTTACATTAATTAGGATATCTATTATTGCGATTACACCTAAATAGGGATTTTTGGATATATGGCATGCATTGTAATTAACGGTTATATTTGGTATAATTTATATGTGAATCTGCTGTAAAATGCTAGTTTAACAAAAAAAAATTGGAACATATGTTATATGGTAAATTATGTCCATATTCTGCGCTATGTAAATTTATGCAAACATGGAGTATATGTTCATATTGTGAATCATGACAATTATGTAGGCATATAAATTTAGGCCTAATTTATGATTAGGCAAGGCATGTAAATAGAACCTTTAGAAATATTAAATTTGTTAAATCTGCTAATTTGCCAAGTTGCCTAAACTGCTAGTTTTGTTATATTACCTAGACTGCTAATTAGATTGAAGTGCCTAATCTGTTAAATTTGTCTGTTGAGATGCCTAACCTGTTATATGCCAAAATCTGCTAAGTTGCTAAATCTGTTAAATCCGTTAAGTCATATAATCTGGAAAATCTGTTATCTGCTAAAATCTGTTATCTGCTGTGTTGATATAATCATCCTGTTATTGATATAATCTGAATTGGCATATATATTGGGCGTGCGCATAAACGGTAAATTATTAATTAATTGGACGCAAAGATAAACGTGACTAACTCAAGGTTAGAATGAGTTTGCGGCGTAATTCTGCCCGGAACAGCCCGGCACATCCAGTGGCCGCAAACAATAGGTTCTAATGTGAGAAGTTAGTCATAACCTGCTTAAGACACGAGGTTAGGTCTGGCTTGTGGCAGAAGTCTGCCCGGAACCGCCCAGCCCATCCAGCGGCCACAAGCTAGCGACCTAATGTGAGAGGTCTGGGCATTAATAATTAATTAATGCAAATCTAAGATAAGAATGACGTCTAAAATGTATTGGGGGAAATAGGGTTAAACCAACTGGATTAGTAGGTGTAGTAGACCCGTCCATGAATCTGTAGGCCCAATACAAAGTTAGACAAATCTGAAACTGTACATCTGATCTGTTAGTCTAAAAACTTGTTAACTTAATCTGTGAACTAGTAAATCTGAATTCTGTATGTCTGAACTTGTGAACAAGTTAATCTGAGATATGTTAGTCTGGGGACACAAGGTTAGGAGGGGAATTACTTGTGTCATCTGTTGTTTGGGACCCATATTAGTCAGTAACCCTTTCTGGTATCAAAACTTTGACCCAACAGTAGGTAGGGTCCGGGCACGCTTACTGAACTAATTATAAGTGGTTCATTCTGATAATGGCGAGGGGTGTTGATGGTGCGTTCCAACCGGGTCATGTGCGTGCATGGATCCCGGTCTGCCTCTGAGGATGTAAGACGCCGTGACATCTGTAAATAGGTCTGTGCCAATTGGTTGTCACTTTAGGGAGTGATACACCCTACTGTGGGGCCGACACAGGATATTTATGTATTAGGGAGCCGATCGCTTGGGGTAGGGTTTTAGGGTACACTTAGTTCTGTCTGTTTCTGTTGGTACCGTCTGTTTCCGTTGGGTGGTAACACCTGTCTGTTTCTGTGTGGTACCGTCTTTTCGGGTGGTAAAGGCCCATTACTAGTGTACACCTAATTCTACATTCTGTTTCCGTAGGGATTAATCTGTTTCTGCTTCTGCCTGTTTCTGATCGGGTAGTAAAGGCCCATTATTAGCATTCTGTTTCTGTTAAATTATTCTGTACCCGTTCCTGCTTTAGTTTAGACATTAGGGTGACACCTAATTCTGTTATACTAGTATTAGTGCAGAGAAGTGTGAAGTAATAGTTTATGTCATTCTGTTCTTCTGTTATATCTGCTACACCTGTTACAGTTATCTCACATCCAGTTTTATGTTCATATCATATTATTATTATCTGTTCATATGCTGAAAGTCACTGGACTTGCCAGACTTTTTGTCTGACCCTTGTTGTTTCGCCTCCTTTCTTCCGTTCCCCCCCCCCAAGGTTATCCAAGGAGGGAATACTTTAGCTTGATCCGGATTTCTCTTTGCTTGAAGTGCTTAAAGTATGGCTTGGCTCTGTATAGCTTCCGTTCTATGGGGATTATGATTTTAACCATGCATTTTGAAGGCTTTTGTACAAGACTGATATTTTGTACTTGAATTCTGAGATTTGAAAGGATGTAACCATATTAATTTATGTTTCCGCTGTAATAAAGTTAAAATTTTTCAAGTACTGTTTTATCTGTCTTGTAAGTTTCTGTTCTGTTTACTAAAATGCTCCACCAATGTTAAGGCATTCCCTTTGTGAGTGACCTTAACGGAGGTGGGGTGTTACACTTGGTATCAGAGCTGAAGGTTACCAGATTTTATAAAAAGTTTTGATAACTATTTTTAAAAAGGTTTTGAAAGGAAGTATTTTCAAAGATAAAGCTTATTTTGAAAAACATAATCCCCAAGAGCCATATATCTTTCTTTCAGTCCTTTTTGTATTGAACCTTTCCTTTTTCGTTTCAGCATGTCTGAAGCATCTGAGATACCAGAGGGTGTTCATGTACCCGGTTGGTTTCGTCAATATCTTGAGGCTAAGACCGCCGCTGCAGGTCCAGCAAATGATCCCCCTCCCCCACCCCCTCCTCGTGCAATTGCTTTCTCAAAGATCTGTAAAGATTTTACGGCCATGGGTGTGAAGGATTTCAAAGGAACTGAATCATTCGTGGAAGTGAGGAATTGGCTCAAAGAAACTGAGGATCTATTCGTTATCTTCGAGGTGGACGATAGGCAGAAGGTACAGTTGGCGGTATGGCTGCTCAAAGACGAAGCTTCCTACTGGTGGGAAGTCACTAACGCCGAGAGGCTGGTTGAGACATGGATGGATTTCAGAACAAGGTTTGAGACAAAATTTCTCTCGCAAGCTGAACGGAGTTTACAACTGGAAAAGTTCTTATCTCTTAAGCAAGGAAGTATGACGGTCAAGGAATACGTCAACCAGTTCAACCAACTAGCTAGGTTCGGATTGGATTTAGTCAACACTCAGCATAAAAAGGCTCTCCGCTTTGTTAAAGGATTGAACGAGCCATTGCACAGCCTAGCCATGACCCATGTACCTATGGGAGCGACTTACGAGAAATTGGTGGACATGACACTACTGCACGAGAAATTGGTGGATATGCTTTTAAATCTGAATATGAGATTGTATATCTGTCAGATCTGTTTTTCTGTGACTGTTCTGTATCCCTTTCTGCTTCCTTTCTGTATCTATAGCTAGGCTACCACGAGCCTGTGCCTAATCTCATAAGAGATTAACGTATGAACGTAAATTTTGGGACAAATAATGAATGATGCGAAATTTGACAAGACTGAATTAAACGTATGACTTTAGATCTGAGGCATAAAATATATTGACATATGACTTGGGATTGGATGCATGAATTTGACAGTAAACATGTAATTTATATATGTTGTATGCATAGTGTACGTTGTAATCTAGATCTGTAACTAATTAGAGAAATGAACATATGTTATTTAGATCTGAAATTAATTAGAAAAATAAGCATATGTTATAAACTAGTTTTAGACCTATGCATATTCTGTGATAAAAGAAGAGAGGAACCATTGTAAGATTACATATGATTTGAGACTTTGGACAAAATGCATATAAAAGTCAAGATCTGATTTTTAGAAGATATGATTTAAAGATTTAGATTGTTGGGTATAGTTTGCATAATGATTCATGACTTAAAAAGAAGAAGATATGGAAACTCAGGTGTAAAGATTTACATTAATTAGGATATCTATTATTGCGATTACACCTAAATAGGGATTTTTGGATATATGGCATGCATTGTAATTAACGGTTATATTTGGTATAATTTATATGTGAATCTGCTGTAAAATGCTAGTTTAACAAAAAAAAATTGGAACATATGTTATATGGTAAATTATGTCCATATTCTGCGCTATGTAAATTTATGCAAACATGGAGTATATGTTCATATTGTGAATCATGACAATTATGTAGGCATATGAATTTAGGCCTAATTTATGATTAGGCAAGGCATGTAAATAAAACCTTTAGAAATATTAAATTTGCTAAATCTGCTAATTTCCCAAGTTGCCTAAACTGCTAGTTTTGTTATATTGCCTAGACTGCTAATTAGATTGAAGTGCCTAATCTGTTAAATTTGTCTGTTGAGATGCCTAACCTGTTATATGCCAAAATCTGTTAAATCCGTTAAGTCATATAATCTGGAAAATCTGTTATCTGCTAAAATCTGTTATCTGCTGTGTTGATATAATCATCCTGTTATTGATATAATCTGAATTGGCATACATATTGGGCGTGCGCATAAACGGTAAATTATTAATTAATTGGCCGCAAAGATAAACGTGACTAATTCGAGGTTAGAATGAGTTTGCGGCGTAATTCTGCCCGGAACCGCCCGGCACATCCAGTGGCCGCAAACAATAGGTTCTAATGTGAAAAGTTAGTCATAACCTGCTTAAGACACGAGGTTAGGTCTGGCTTGTGGCAGAAGTCTGCCCGGAACCGCCCGGCCCATCCAGCGGCCACAAGCTAGCGACCTAATGTGAGAGGTCTGGGCATTAATAATTAATTAATGCAAATCTAAGATAAGAATGACGTCTAAAACGTATTAGGGGAAATAGGGTTAAACCAACTGGATTAATAGGTGTAGTAGAACCGTCCATGAATCTGTAGGCTCAATACAAAGTTAAACAAATCTGAAAAATCTGTACATTTGACCTGTTAGTCTGAAAACTTGTTAACTTAATCTGTGAACTAGTAAATCTGAATTCTGTATGTCTGAACTTGTGAACAAGTTAATCTGAGATCTGTTAGTCTGGGGACACAAGGTTAGGAGGGGAATTACTTGTGTCATCTGTTGTTTGGGACCCATATTAGTCAGTAACCCTTTCTGGTATAAAAACTTTGACCCAACAGTAGGTAGGGTCCGGGCACGCTTACTGAACTAATTATAAGTGGTTCATTCTGATAATGGCGAGGGGTGTTGATGGTGCGTTCCAACCGGGTCATGTGCGTGCATGGATCCCGGTCTGCCTCTGAGGATGTAAGACGCCGTGACATCTGTAAATAGGTCTGTGCCAATTGGTTGTCACTTTAGGGAGTGATACACCCTACTGTGGGGCCGACACAGGATATTTATGTATTAGGGAGCCGATCGCTTGGGGTAGGATTTTAGGGTACACTTAGTTCTGTCTGTTTCTGTTGGTACCGTCTGTTTCTGTTGGGTGGTAACACCTGTCTGTTTCTGTGTGGTACCGTCTGTTCGGGTGGTAAAGGCCCATTACTAGTGTACACCTAATTCTACATTCTGTTTCCGTAGGGATTAATCTGTTTCTGCTTCTGCCTGTTTCTGATCGGGTAGTAAAGGCCCATTATTAGCATTCTGTTTCTGTTAAATTATTCTGTACCCGTTCCTGCTTTAGTTTAGACATTAGGGTGACACCTAGTTCTGTTATACTAGTATTAGTGCAGAGAAGTGTGAAGCAATAGTTTATGTCATTATGTTCTTCTGTTATATCTGCTACACCTGTTACAGTTATCTCACATCCAGTTTTATGTTCATATCATATTATTATTATCTGTTCATATGCTGAAAGTCACTGGACTTGCCAGACTTTTTGTCTGACCCTTGTTGTTTCGCCTCCTTTCTTCCGTTCCCCCCCAGGTTATCCAAGGAGGGAATACTTTAGCTTGATCCAGATTTCTCTTTGCTTGAAGTGCTTAAAGTATGGCTTGGCTCTGTATAGCTTCCGTTCTATGGGGATTATGATTTTAACCATGCATTTTGAAGGCTTTTGTACAAGACTGATATTTTGTACTTGAATTCTGAGATTTGAAAGGATGTAACCATATTGATTTCTGTTTCCGCTGTAATAAAGTTAAAAAATTTCAAGTACTGTTTTATCTGTCTTGTAAGTTTCTGTTCTTTTACTAAAATGCTCCACCAAAGTTAAGGCATTCCCTTTGTGAGTGACCTTAACGGAGGTGGGGTGTTACAATAACTCTAGTCACAAAACCAATATCAATCAATCACGAACAATTCAAATCTCAATCTCAAGTAAGAAACTAATGACAAAGTAGCAAAAATAAATCACACAAGGATTTATTGTGGTTCCACTAACATCTTGTTAGTGTACATCCACTTTGGAGAGAGTATTTTATTACCACGATGAAAGGAATACAAGAGATTGATCCAATAATCACTATATTTCAATATATAAAAGAGTTTGAGGAGAATAGAATTGAAGAATTGGAATTCGGCTATAAACCCTAATTCCCCCTTGAGAATAAACCCTTGATCCCAAATCAAGTCTTCAAGCTCCTCCCACTAACACCTCAGAAAATAGCTTATATAGGGATAGGCCAATTACCCAAATTGCCCTCGTATCTTCACAAATCAACTTACAAGGTTTTCAGCCCGAAATAGCCCAATTCAATATTCAGACGTCTGTCATGGAAGGTGACAGACGTCTGTCCCTCCAGAGAATTATTTGGGCTCCAGCTCTCAGCTCAGACGTCTGTCGCATCCATGACAGACGTCTGTCCCCCTCTCAAACGTCTGTCGTGGGGATGACAGACGTCTGTGGAAACTTTCGGGAAAATCCCCCTGTAGTGGCAGACGTCTGTCGTCCCATATGACAGACGTCTGTCGCACTGTACATAGAACAGCTTACACATTTCAGCTCATATCTTCCTCGTGCGAACTTCGATTTGCGAACGATTTTCTCCTATGCGAAGCTATCTTTGACCACTTCAATCTACCATATAGTATCGCATATTACAACATAACAAAATTTTATGGCAATAGTTTAAAGCATACTAACAGGTTATTTCTAGTTTAAGGCAGGATAACATAAATGACCAACTTATTTGTAGTGATAATATGGCAATCCCTTTCTCTAATATAATGACATAAGTTTTCCTGACAATGCTTAAAAGGAAAAAAAACAAAGCATGGTTCCACAATCAAGGTTTCGGTGTAATACATAACCGCAACATACAGGAAAGAGATCGAAGCATACAAACGGTAACACAACTAAAACAAATGTAAATACCTATACCTAATGGTAGAAAGGCCATTTTAAAAATGTGCGAATAACAAAACATACTATCCCTTCATGTGAATGGTCACTATGTCTAAATTCCACTTTCTACATGGACAAACTGAAAATCCCCAAGTATGGCAAAGGTGGTCAAAACTTCTCCAGTTTACAAGAAAAAGACCATATGAAAATCGGTAAGAGCTACGGAAAACACAAAGTGGTGTTTAAGGGTGCAACTAACGGTACCTTGTACTTCTGGCATTAAGGCAGTAAAGGATGGGAGCCTATACAATGTGACCCCAAAAATGTATACAATCCTTTCATGTTTAAATTACCAAAGGACATATATGAGTTGCATTCAAACCAACGCGATCGACAAATATGATTGCAGAAACAAACGTACACAAGGACAACAAACATGCAATATAATGGAACTTTCAGCCTTTCAATTATACTCAGTGAAAGGACGAACTAGCAAACCGGAAATACGTATAATCGTAACTTAAACTTACATTCGGTCAATGAAGCGAGAGCAGAAACAGCGAGAAAGGTGCTTGGTCGGAGCCATAGCGCTGATGTCGGGATTGATATAGATAGTGGACACGTTAGGGCTTTCGGCGGGAAGCAGCAACTTGTGGTGCGATAGCTTGGTTAGGGGGGAAAGCCTTGCGACAGTGAACGATAGCGTTGGGTCTCGATCCATGTATAACGAGGCGAGGGAAGCGACGGTGACGGGCTGATGTGGTAGATAAGGTGAGAGATCGGTAGCTTTCAGAAGTTGTCTTTCTTTCTTTTTCTTCTTTTCTTTTATTTTTTATTTTTTTATTTTTATTTTTTAAGAGGAATGGTTTGCATTGAATAGAAAGAAGGGAGGAGCGATGCGTGAGCAGATCTGAGGAGAAGAATGACAAGAGTTAAATAAAGAAGGGGAGAGGGAAGCGGTCAAAATGGTAGATAGACCAAAATGATGCAATTTCCTTTTAGTTGTTTATTTAAAATGACCGAACGTAGCCAGATTCACAAGAAGGAACATCACAAATTTTGAAGAAACAGTAGACTTTAAATATGTATTTAAATGAGGTCCTACGTTTCCAAATCCTAATGTTTACCGTTTCAATTGTTATATTAAATTCAATTTATTGGTAACGGTCTAATTTATTTAAAATTTTCTCTATATTACAAACGAAATGAACTTTTGTACGTTACTACGAAAATTCCTTCATTGCTATATTAAATTCAATTTATTGGTAACAGTCTAACTTATTTAAAATTTTCTCTATATTACAAACGAAACGAACTTTTGTACATTACTATAAAATTTCCTTCATTGCTATATTAAATTACACGTATTCCTAATATCAAATTTTCGTAATTAAATTTGTCTGCAAAATTTTACATAATATTTCGAGTAACTGCAGCATTTAAATCGTACATTATTAAAATCGTTGAAACTTCCATTATTAATGTTTAATTTAAATTTACTTAAATTAAACAAACATATGTATTTTCATGTATGGAATTAAAGTTTGAATTTAAATTCTAACGCCAACCATTAATATTATTACGGTTATTATTTCAAGATTGACAACTATCTTTCCTTTTATAAATAATACTTCTAAGTTAATAATTCCACAAAATTTAATAATTGTTTCCATTGTAATAAATCATCATTCATCTAATCATAAATTATTGTCTATTAGAAATAAATTTGAAATCGTTTATTAATAATATTCTAAAATTTATTTTCAACCCATTTTAAATTCAAGGATTAAATTCAATTAATTCAATAATTAAACGATCTAAATTTGCGGGATATTACAGTCCATATGAATCCTCCTGTGATTTCCACAAACCGGGTGAGAGTCATGGTGACCTCACTTAAAGTGAGGTCAACAAATTCGTGCCTTACTACGTACCCAGTACGGGTGACAATTAGACCCGACCCGATAGACCTGGACTCGACCCGTCGAGTCTCGGTTCTAGGCGGGTCGGGTTTTGTCGGGTCAGAACTATACATTTTAAAAATCTGGACTCGACCCGACCAAAGCTTCGGTTTGGTTCGGGTCGGGTTTGGTTGAATAATAACACCAAAATACATATATTTCAATGCTTTTTGGTCGGATCTTTAGGGTCGGGTCAATGCGGATCAGGTTTTATTGGGTCTTAATTGTATTTTTCATCACCTAGACCCGATCCGAGACCCATCGGGTACGGTTCGAGTTCGGGTCTTTTCGGGTCGGTTCAGTTCGGTTTTTCAGTTCTCGGTTCTAATTGTCAGTCCTAACTACCGTGCTACTTCAATTGCTTATCAAATAGGGTTTTAGTGAACCCAGTACAAGTACTTGAAATTCAAATTATGTGCCGCATGTATCCCAAGGCTACAACTTGTGATGCTTAGTCACTGAACTTGGATGCATAAAAACTAAGCAACAGTAGAAGTTACTTTCTTCACATTTATGTATCTAGCTTTGATAATTGCTTCTAAATAGTATTCTTCAGATAAACCCTTCGCATTTGTGATTCGCTCCCTTGCCTTTATTTACTGAGCAAGACAATGGTAAAATAAACATAACATATTCCTTCGTCTGTGATGACTGAAGTTCGGTTACATTCTGCATGACAATTGCAAACTTCAACAACAGTTTTAGAAATTAAATTTTGCATGGTACATAATGTCTTTTTCCTAGAATAAAAATAAAAATTGAGCTCTTTATGTACAAGTATTATATAGCATATAACATACTATATATTGCAAGCGTGTTAGATCTTCATACAACAAACGAATCCATGAACTTTGTGTTAGGATTTCAGTATACTTTAACAATATCCAATTGTGAAACCCTAGATCCAAATATGTAATCCATATTGATTTAATTGAGAACAAAATAGAAAATAGATAACTTGATTTGCGGAAGCGTACCTGAATCTTTATTTAATTATTGTTGTACCTGAATTCCATAATTGGTTGCCATAGAGAAGATTATATATTGTAGAAGAAGAAGAATTTGGTTCGGTCTTCCAAATTGACACAAGCCGTAGATTAGATTCAACTCTCCGTAGAAGAGGTTAGAGAGTTGCTAAGGCTTGTGTAATTCGGGGACCATAACCCTTTATTTATAGAGTTGACATTTTGTAATTCGGCCCTTCAACAAATTATAAAATGCCCCGGTATCTACACATTAGGCCCATGATAACTTAAACTTTAAGCATATTAATTCTAATCCAAAATTAGATCACTTTAATTAGGCTTTACACCAAAATAGCACAACACATTTTATTTTACATATGTGACCCAATTGTCGAAATATTCCAACAATCTCCCCCTGGGTCACATATGAAATAACCTTAAAATGTGTTTGACTTTATGAGCTCCAAAATTTGCTATTTATAACATATGGTGTATCTGAAACAATCTCGTCTATTAATTGGGTTGACAAAGGATCAAAGCGGCATTCGTTACATTTATCGTAACTATACCCATCAATGGTCACATATATCAATACAATCAAACGACATAGATCAATCATGGATGCGTAGCATGGAAATTACATGAAATGTGATCTATACATGTCTATTTCCAACTGGTCCTTCTTTAGTGAGATCAAATGTTTAATATTTAAACAACCTGAGTGCAAAGAAAAATTCATTACTTTATTTCTGATCAGAAAAAAGAACTTGATATGCATATATCTGTAACTGAAGTATAGAGCAATGAGTCATATGACAATACCAAATACAAACTCCCGCTGAACCAAAATATCCTTACATAAAGTTACACCAATTGAGCTACATGCTCATGAAAGACCTTAGGTGATAACCATTTGGTAAGCGGATCCGCCATAATGGAGTTTGTCTAAATATGCTCTATGATTTACCATATATTTTGCACTCTTCCCTTATTGGAAAATAATATATACTTTACTGTCACAATATTACTTGATCTTTCAATTCTTTATCAATAACTGGAGTCTTGCGACAAAATTTCATTATTATTTTCCATATTTGGATGTCTTATAATTAACCAAAGACGATATTTTCAAAGTGGTGAAAACTATAAGTGCCTAAGTGAAATTTTTCCCTTATATAGTTTCACCCATAAAATATATTATCATTGCTAGAAGTGGATCTTTTACGATAATGACATCCAAAATATCTGGATCGTAATTCTTTATGATCTCCAACCGATCCGATCTTTTATCTATGAGCATATGATCTTTTATTTTATTCCTTAAAGATATTTCATAACCATTTTGGCTACTAAATCAGTGATCCACTTTTAATATCAGTAAGGTATCTGTCAAATAAAATAATACACGCATATCCATCTGTGTATATACATTAGTATGCATTGGAATTCAAACTGCAAATGCATGAAAATTCTTTTGCATTTCTTTAGTTTCAAGGATGGCAACATTTATCTGTTTTGGTAAAAGAAAATCAATTGAATCGCAGTTTACATACCAAATCTTTTAAGCATTTATCTTCCTAATTCTTTTGTAATAATCCAAATATCACCCCATGAAAAATAATGGTGTATTTGAATCCCAAATACAAAAGACTAATCCATAAATGAGTTTCTTAAGTAGTTTCACCAATGTCTCCATTGAAACATAACTTTAATCTCCATCAGATAATGCTCAAAAATACAAACTGTAGTAAGCTACAAAGCTATCGATTCTAAAGAATCGTTTACTAAGTCCAAAATGAAACATTCTTTAAAGAAAATAAAATTTCCTTTTAATAATAGCGATTTCAATAAAAGTACCTTATAAAATTCAATATTACCCACTTGATCCCTTTTGGCTTTGAATAGTTATTCATAACCGATGATCTTA
Source organism: Allium sativum (assembly GCA_030737875.1). Lineage (NCBI taxonomy): Eukaryota > Viridiplantae > Streptophyta > Magnoliopsida > Asparagales > Amaryllidaceae > Allium > Allium sativum. The sequence goes on from CM060912.1 coordinate 615,945,212, forward strand.
TTACTTAAGTTAGAGGGAGATTTCAAACTTCATTATCCATATAGATTTATGCTATATGTTCATTTCTTAAATCCACATTTTAAATTAGTACCTTACATGGATTGATGTAAGTCCATAGCATCATCTTTATCATTCCATTATTTATCTCTATGAAGAAATACTACACAATAATCTGAAATAGCATTTCTTCCTATTTAGGTGGATTTCCATAGTGATCTTTGCATTTTGAGGTTGTTGAGTTTGCTTTCTTGAAACAATAGAAAAATTTATCTTCAACATCGTCTTATTATGATTCTTAATTTAATTCTTCCTAATAAAAGAAAACAAATCTTAAACTTTAAACGAAGAAGCAACCGCAGTTGAATCAAAGATAATGATTCTCTTTAAAGACAATGATATTACTTTATTTCTCCCCCCAAACTCAACATCCTCAAAATAACTTTTGCAATTCCCGCTTTAAAACTTTTCCTTAGTGTGGGTTCATAAAAAAATATAAACTTTAAATCCCTTCGAATATCAATAAAGCATTTTCTATATTTATGATACCTCAATCTATAATTCCTCAGTAAACTGAAACAAAAAATATATTAGTCACCAAAACAAAATTTGAGATATCATTACATAAGTTATTTTGCATAAGTAGCCATAACTTGTATGAGCTTCATTTACATAAGATTTGGAATTTATTCATAAATTAACATTACTATTTCTTGATGAACAATAATAACCTAATATGTTCACGTTAGAAATATAAAACCGAAATCTGTCTAAATGACAGCATAAAAAATATATCAAATAAATCCAAAAAAAATTGACTTAAATTTCAATAATAACTATAAAATATCAAGTATATTTTACTTTATATGTCTGTATATCTGTTAAAGAAACAACTATAAAAGAAAAAATCCGTATGTTATTTCTTTTCTTTGAGATCCTTAGCGACTTCTTAATCCTTATTCATACATTTATTTATAATGTATATCAAATGAGTACTTTTCAATCATAAAAACTTCAATCTCTATTTTAATTACCAAAGCGCTAAATTAGCCCAATAAGATAACATATTATTCTTAAAATAATTTTAATCTTTAAATGAATATACCGAAGATAGCACCAAAAATAACAATAACTTGAGTGTCTTTAGCTTTTGAAGCAGAATCTTTTTTCGTATAGTACTCGTTTATATTTCTTTGACTTTGACTTTATGTAATCAAGCACCACAAAGAGTGCTTGATTTCCCTTATTGTTTTCACAAAAACCGTTTCAATTCTCAGTAGATAACTTATACAAAATTAGTTATCGTTACCTATAGCACATCCTTGAAAACTTCTGAAGTATTTACTTAATGATCATTTAACTCTTGCCTTTGAATTCTATCACCTTTCAATATTCTTCATAACATTATAAGAATATTTAACCGTAGTAGGGTTGGTTGTAACCCTCTTAGTTACAAGAGTTAAATCTATAAAGTCAAGAACAAATAACATGCTCTCATACAAATCCTTATATTTATCGCAAAACAAGATGAAAATATTCTTTAAATTGACAGATAATTCAGTTAAATTAGCTAAAAATGAACAAAAAATAAAATGAAGATTGACCGTATATGCTCATAGCCAAATATCAACCATAGTAAATTCAAATAATTGGTAAGTCTCTTCTCAAGATACCTAGTACACATTAATATCAAGTATTTGGACAGTAATATTAACTGTAAGTGGTACTCTTGTTGTAATGATCAAATACTGACAATAAATTCAAGTCAAATAACAACCTTCCTTTGGGCCGATTAATTATTCACTCGAAAAACCTTATAATTGTCACGTATTTATCATTACACATGTGTAAGTGATTCGGCCAAACATTAGCCTTCCTTTGGGCCGACTAATATTCGCATGAATAACTACACACAAATATTAAACATTTTCATGAATCACCAAAATATAGAGGTCACTTTGGTGACATATTATTTTAAAGTTAATTCACTACTAATGTAAAATATTTACAACTGTAAAGAGACGCCAAAATTATATTTGAATTTATCCTTAATATATGTATTAATAAATTTTGAGTGTTATAAAACACTCTCAATGCTTTAGGTCTGTATGACATCTGAAAAACTCAAAATTATAATAATAGCATAACGAATTTTAGTCATAGTTGTCATAATCTGTTGCTTTAGGTATGCAGTTACATTCATGACATTTCCTTAATAAATATGATATAAGACATCATAAATAAATCACGATATCATAGATGATTATCATGATCAATTACCACATAAAATTATGTGTAAACGACATAATAAATATCATACTGAATAACCTGAATGACTGAAGTAACCATGATGTATATCCGAAGCATAATATAACATGTGTTTTTTTTTTATACTGTCAACCGAACCAAAAAAAAAAAAAAAAAACTTTTTTTTTTTTAAACTGTAGAAGTTACTGTAGTTTGACCATAATAAAGTAACCTACTAATCATCATCCTAAAATGTAGGCGAATTGGTCAAAGATTCAAACATGATAGCTAATTAGATTAAGCAACACAAATGCAAAATATTATAAACCAAACCCAAAAGGCATAAAATAAAAGCATCATGACAGATTATCGAAACATCATACACATGCCATGAAACATTATATGACAAATAAGTTAATGTGGCATGTCCTACATCCATACAATAAGTAATAATTGTTCCAAACAGTGCACATGGTATATAAAAAAAAAAAAAAAACTTTTTTTTTTAAAGCCCGTAAGGATAGCATGAGATTCGCTCATTAGAGCTTCCGAAACTTTATGCATAAAACGGTTTAAGACTTGGTCAAAACAAATAATATAGTACAATATATGACACCAGAAGTATATAACAATAGACCGGCGGCTGCAGAATGCAACTTATAACTAGACGTAATAAACATATGTTTTTGATATATTTTTAAACAAAAAACCAGAACCCGTTGAATTAACATATTGACAAACTATATTATATTAGCATTATTCATGCTGGATCCATAGAACCAATGAAAGAACGTGAAGGAGATAATAGATCTGAATCAATATAGATCTAAAACTTAAACAAACAAAAAAAAAAACTTTTTTTTTTAATATTATTAGCCGCAGTAAATAAAGTCAACCTGTTGTGAAATGAAAACATAACATATAAACCGTATGAATTGAAAACACAATTCAACCTTTGTTCTGAAATGGCAAAACATGTATAAAAGAAAAAAAACAAAATTTTCCCAATAGAATCAATAATGGTTGGCTCTGATACCACTTGTTAGGATTTCAGTATACTTTAACAATATCCAATTGTGAAACCCTAGATCCAAATATGTAATCCATATTGATTTAATTGAGAACAAAATAGAAAATAGATAACTTGATTTGCGGAAGCGTACCTGAATCTTTATTTAATTATTGTTGTACCTGAATTCCATAATTGGTTGCCATAGAGAAGATTATATGTTGTAGAAGAAGAAGAATTTGGTTTGGTCTTCCAAATTGACACAAGTCCTAGATTTGATTCAACTCTCCGTAGAAGAGGTTAGAGAGTTGCTAAGGCTTGTGTAATTCGGGGACCATAACCCTTTATTTATAGAGTTGGCATTTTGTAATTCGGCCCTTCAACAAATTATAAAATGCCCCGGTATCTACACATTAGGCCCATGATAACTTAAACTTTAAGTCTATTAATTCTAATCCAAAATTAGATCACTTTAATTAGGCTTTATACCAAAATAGCACAACACATTTTATTTTACATATGTGACCCAATTGTCGAAATATTCCAACACTTTGACATCAGATATCTTAACAAAGTGGATTAAACAATTGAACTTGTTACTTCCCAGAAAATTAGCGATCTTTACCTGAGTGGAATATTAAGTTAGTCGCATTACTTAAAAGCATAACTCAATCAGTAGCAAGTAGGAACTCATTTTCTGCATAATCCATTGTTTGTCTTTCCACAATTTGACCTTGCCAGATGAGCTTCAACTGTTACGTGTCGTCCTTTCACTCAACATTTATTTGTATAATCAATCCCTTCTTTGATTTTTTAACTGTAATTTCTAAGTATATAAAGATTCCTAAATTGTGATGTAAGACTGATTTTCAAAAGTAAACTAGTACTTGGGTTTGACAAAATATCATGTTAATTACATACAGTGTGAGTGGACTTCATGTGCAAATCCATGATGGCGCCTGAATAAAGAATTCCACAGTTGACAAGATGAGCTAGTTACGTCAAATATTATTATTTTCATTATATGACTCCTAGACCAATGCGAGTTGTTTGACACAACTTTATGTGGTGTTAAGATGAACAAGTTACGTCAAATATTATTATTTTCATTCCGTGACTCCGTCACCAATACGAATGTGTTGACACAACTTTATTTGGTGTTAACGTGACTCCGCCACCTGATTCGTGAAAATCAGGTGGATCCATATAAACCCCTCTAATTTCCACAATCTTCAATCTTCACTGGGAATTGAGATACAAGCAGCCCCCATGTGTATCTGAGTCCAGTTTTCAAACAACAATAATATAATTATATATATAACAAGAAAGATGATTGTCCAACGTACAAGGTGTGTATATATGTATATGCGTTGTAAACTGTTAAGGCGTGCTGTTCAACGTCCAACGCTATCCATGGGGCCAAAGTAGTACAGGAGAGTTTCACCTGGAAACACAAACGTGTTATGTGATGGTGCGAGTTATAAAACGTTGAACGTTAGAAATATGTTATCTAAAACCAAATTGCTGGCCCATGGCAAGCCTTGGTTGCCACTACTACATTCAACTAAACCCTTTGGGGTTTCCAGCATTGAGCCACACCCTGTTATTTATGTAACAGCTGCTGACGGCCTAATCTTTAGCAGCGTCAGCCCGTAGTAATGGGTGCCCAAGCCCAAAAACAGGGTATTTGATCGGATTTTTAAAAACACAAAAATGTAGCAGCAAAACAAAAACTGTGAGCTGCCGGGCATTTAACTCACACCAATATCATTTTACTATCGTTCCTACCACCGCACTAAAGATTACTTAACAGCCCACTTGTGTTCGTACTGTTTATTTCCTGTTTCAACAATAAAACATTTATTTTATCCCCAGCCCAGTGGGCTTCCCCTCCTGGCCGAGCCCGATCTTTAGTAAATATGAAGGAGAAGAGGGGTGTGAGATTGCATTGCTGTTAGGTCCAGACAACAATGATTAGAGCATCCGCAATTAGGGCCTAACCATAAGACGTTGATTTCCGTCCAATCATTGGACGCTGATTTAATCAACGCTCGTGGCAAGACATTAATAAATGGCATCGTACCGGCCATTTTAGCTTTTATCCCGCATAAATCTCATTATTTTTTTATTTTTTAAATTGAATATTGCGTTGAGATGTCGTCGTGTGTGACTAAAATCACTAGACGTTTAGTTCAACCTCAGATAGACAAAACTGCTAATCCTACGCACATTCCCCTCGTATCCGAAACGATGATATTCGATTTTCTTCACGAGTTACCTCAAGTTTACTCTCACCGTATGTTCACAGCTTTTAAGATCATTGAGGTATGATTTCAGACTTTAATACAATTAGCAGTGTGCAAATTAATTTTATACCGCATTACATAGTTAGGTTGTAGCGTCTCAGGCTTTATGGAATAGGCTATGGGCTAGTCTATCTGGACACTTCTTAGATATTAGGCCTACTCAATCATTTGTGTTAAGCGGCTTTTTGGTCCGGTTCTCAAAAGTATGCAAAAACACGTTCGACTTAGCATATCGCGTGATATTACAGTCCACAGGCGTCGCCAATATCATCCGGGGTCCAGTACCAGAAGACTAGAGTCTGGCCACTAGCCGAACGTCGCATCACTCGAATGCGACCTTTATCAGTATCCGTCTGTATCCGAGCCGAAGGTGAGCCATGATCCGAGCCGAGGGGGAGCCGTCAAGTGGGTCCGGGCACAACACCGGTGGGGATACGGGACCCCACAGTTCCGGCGGCGATCGACCTAACCGATTAGGTCGAAACTATGGGCACAGTCCGATTCATCTGATTTCTGCCAACAAGCGTGTTGATCAGAATCACCAGATTGACTCAAAGTCAAGATTCAGCCAACAACTTCAGTGAACCTCGCCGCTGCTCCAAACAATGCAAAACAAAGACCTAGCAGTCCGAGCTATGAACCCGAACCACGGGCCGTCAAGGCACTTATACCCAGTGCCTTCGCACAACCCATAAGGCGACATTCGTACCCCTCAGGGCGCAAAATTCGCACCCAGCCGGGTGCGAAATTCACACCCCGAGAGGCACGAATTTCGCACCCCGGAAGCACGAATTTCGCACCCTCAGGGGGTGCGAATTTCGCACGACACGACTAAGTGCAAAAATTTGGCATGTGCAGGCTCCAGGTGCGAATTTCTGTGTGTGGTTCCCTATTTCTACCTACTCATACCAATCCACTCTCCTATAAATACCCCATGACTTCACACTTCAAAGGGGTTGGAATTTAAGACCTTGAGACCTTTAGTGAGCTCCATTAATGGCATCTCCTAGAAAACTCGGATTTTGCGCCTTTGTCGCACGTTGTCATCTCGAACCCCACGAGCTTGAGGTTCCTTGCTAAACCTGCAGTCGAGTCCGCTCACGATGGTAAAGCGACCAAAGAGCGCAATAGTCGACTCTTCAGCCGCAGCCGAGGCCGGTACGTCCCAACAATCTCAACGGACGGACATCCCAACCACTAATGAAACCATCCCTCCTCGTGTGGACCCCGAAGCGCCCGCAACACAAGCTCAAATTTACGCGCTTAATGAGAAATATGAGAACACAACAGTCGAGCTTAATCAAGCATTAAGGAATAATATCGACCTTATGCGACAACTTCAGGAAAGTCAGCGCATCGTCGCTCGACTTCAACTAACTCGAAGCAATGCTCAACCTTGACCAACTACATCAGAAACTTCCTCTTCCGAGTCGAGGGGCCCGCATCAAAGGAGGAGGTTTAGCCTCATCCACAACGTCGCCGCCGGCACCAATGTCCTCGACAACGGTAACGGCAATGGCTGCGCCAACGGCAATGGGAACGGCAACGACGACCGAACTACAGTCACATATAGCGAGGGGGTACAGTACCGAGACCGCTCTCGCTTGATCATCAACGATAGACCAGGTCCTACAAACCAACCTCTTCTTCGACACAACCCGAAGGTGGATAATCAGGATGATGGGCCCGCTATTCCAATGGCCCGCGTTCCTCCAGAACAGGAACCGAATCACCCTACTCTACCTCACCGTCCACACCAAGACCCAATCATAGATGTCGAGGACATGGAGGAAGACGATCCGGACGCCCATCATAGAAGACGTCCTCGCAATAAAACTCCAGAACCTCGCCAAAACCATAGGTCCTAACGACGGATCCCCATCCAACTTACCTACCCGACATGGTTCGAAGAATCATGAGGGAAATGCGAGAAAATGTGCACGATTCATGGGAAGCGCACATTAGGCGTAACCCATTCACAAGAAGGGTAAATGAAGTTGAATTGCCGCGACGCTTCAGTATGCCGCAGATGTCACTCTAGACGGTGCCACCGATCCTTGTGCCTTCCAAAATCGATATCAATGGCAAATGGACTTGAGCCGGGGCAATGATCCGGTCAAATGCAAATGCTTCCCAGTCTTTCTATCAGGAACCGCTCTGTTATGGTTCTCTCGTCTCCCACTCGATTCAATCAACAACTTCGACCAACTAGCAACAGAATTGGTCAAGCAATTCAGAGTACACATCCCGACCCCAAAGAATGCCCTTACCCTATCCAACCTATACCAAGGGCCCACCGAGTCGCTCAAAAGCTGCCTCTCCAAGTTCAACGTCGCCCTCGCCGAGGTCGAAGATCCGGACCCTCGCACCATACTCTTCCAGTTAGCAAAAGGCGTCTTCCCTACTTCCGAATTCGGGGCATGGATCGATCGGAAGCAGCCAAAAAGCCTCGATTCTTTCCATGAAAAGGCTAGGCAATACTTATGCCAAGAAGAAGCAAGGCGAAACCGACTCTCCAGGGCCGGTCTTTCCAACAATCCACATGCGTGTACCGTAAATGACAACGTCAAAGGGAAACAGATAGGAAAGCTCTTTGATAAGGACAAGAGGGCATGTCCCTACAAACAAAGGCCGAATAACAGTAGGCAACGCGGCCGCAACAACGGCCAAGTTCATGTGGAACCCAAGACGCCTAACCCTCACCGGGCATACGAGATTTACACCCCGCTGAATAAAGACCTAGAAACAATCTACCGGGAAACGTACAATGCGCTTCAATACAAGAAGCCATACAACAGGGAATCCACCAATCAGGAGAAGAATATCGGCAAGTACTGTCGATACCACGACATGTATGGACATAATAGCCATGATTGCCATCAATTTAAAGGCGTAATTGAAAGGCTTATCTGCGAGAAGCACCTTGAGTAGTACGTCCAAAAAGCATCATGACTCTCACCGGCATTAAGCAGAATTCCGATAAAACCAAATGCTCACCCCGTTGGCCACAATTGACGCTGGTACCTCTCACCAGCCCCGAGCGGTAGAGGACCCGCTGGAAACGGATCTCCTTCCACTCGTGGACCCCGAAGCTCCTGCGACTCAAGCACAGATTCACACGCTTAATAAGAAATATGAAAATGCAACTCTCGCGCTAGGCGTTGAAGATTAACATCAACCTTATGCGGCAACTTCAAGAAAGTCAACAAATCATCATTCTACTTCAGCTTGCTCAGAGCCGCGCCTGCTCGCGGCACACCACATTGGAATTTTCCTCTTTCGAAGCTAGGGTCCCACGTCAAGGAGGAAGTTTCAGCCTCGTTAAAACATCGTCGTCCGCTCCAACACTTATACGGCGATGGCAACGGGAACAAAAAAAAAGATGATGATCGAACCATCATCACTTACGACCAATGGACACAGTAACAAACTGGGTCCGAGTAACCAACCTTCTACTAGGAAGAGCCCCAGAGTCTCAATTTTCCAGCAGCTCGTCAGGCCAGAGTACTCCTGGACCAGGGTGCACACCAACTCACCCAACCTCGACAGCCAGACCATCCATGACATGGAAGAGTGCGAGCCGGATGTGTACAACAGAAGACGACAACGGAATGGAACTCCCAAAAACCATCAAAACTAACAGGTTCCATTAGAAAGTCCCCTTTTGGCATATCTCCCGGACGTGGTCCGAATAATCATAAGAGATATGCAAAGAAATGTCGACCACTCAAGAGAAACCCACTTGAGATGTAATTCCTTCACTAGGATTGTACATAAAGATGAGTGGCCCCTATACTTCAACACACCACATGTGGCATTCTATGAATGCACAACTGACCTCTAATCTCGGCGATGTCAGAATCACCATAAAAAAAATGGAATGCGTCATCCCAGCTGTCCCCAGCTCTGATGCTCAAGCCCCCGCAAGGTGGACTCAAGCTGCTGCAAGTCCGAACTTATTGCCTACGCTTCTAGCATCCAACTGGGCCCAAGTTCACTTCAACCAACTTCCACATAATCATGCAATCGAAGTTGGAGACTCATAGATTGTCGAATACCTTCCGTCAAGAAGGTGTGCTAGTCTCCAAAGTCCTAGGCTAGATCACGACCTCTATAAGGCGACAGGATCCTAACCTCGGATTATCGCTGACACGATCCATTGAATCGTGAGGGAACCACGGGGTCATGCCCGCGACGTCTACAAAACCAGTACAGGGCATAACTCGTTCACGTCGGTCATCCTTAATACCGAATGGCGCAAGCGCTTCGACATATCGACACTCGCCCCATACTTAAAGAAGCCATTATTCCCGAATCTTCATTAGCCGCCACAAATGTCACATGGGTTCATTACACGTCCCCCGTGCCACAAAGTGCAAGTGCTTCCCCATCCTTATCCAAGACGGCTTTATCCAGGTTCTCTCGACTTCCACCTTGAACTATCCCAACTCTCGACTAACTCGCCAAAAGATTGATCGCGCAATCCAGGTTGCACATCACGACTCCTAAAGACATCCTCTCAGTCTTGAACATTTACCAAGGCACCCATGAAAACTCTCAAAGGCTATCTCGTAAGATCCCACACCGCCTTAGCTGGAGTCGAGAAACCTACTCCTCGAATCGCACTCATCCTGCTCACAAATGGCATATTACCTGATTCCGAACGTAGAGCATGAACCGATCAGAAGCAATCAAAGATTCAGGCGATCTTCTGCATGAATGTCGGCTACTTCCTACGCTGAAATCTAGCCTAAAGGAATCACGCTCCTACCCTCAACATCCTGCCTCATGACGACATTTAGAGCTCCAACAACTCTAATTCTATCGCTCTGCGCAATCTCGCTTGCCGACAACGTCAAAGTTAGTCGCAACAATGGATGGAATCGCCTTCGACTCCCATCTTTCCGCAGCTATATTCCTCTTAGCAACACCCCCGAGAAAATTCATTTCACAATCTGCAACTTCCAACCGTGCAAAAGGCTAAGATCTAAAAGTCCGACGAGCACACCAAGGGACTCTACAGGATATTGTCGGTTCTACAACATCCGCTGACACAACGCAAACATGTCTCATCACTTGCAGGATGACCATGAGGAATTCATCCACCTGGGAACTCCGAGCCACTCAACACTCGTCAAAACTCCCATTGCACGAGATCTCTGAGCCAATCGACGCTCATCGAAGATCCCCACTACGTGGGATCTTTGAGCCACTCGATGCTCATCGAGAATCCCTACTGCATGGAATCTCTGAGCTACTCATCGTTCATCAAAGATTCCCACTAAACAAGACCTCGACTGACAATTAATCCCTCAAGATTGTCCCACCACCTCGTCAGGACTACAACTTCCGTGGCGCAGTTGACTCTAGGTTGTCATCAAAAATGCCAGATTGCAACTCCTTCCTGCCTCTGCCTCCCTCATTGGAAGCAGAACAAAGCGAACTTTCTTCTATAAAAGACACCTCCTTTTTGCTAAGCCATGGCCATTTTATGTCCTCCATACGGCGCTCCCGACCTCCTCCAATCAGCAGGGGGCACTTTGGGAAGCATTACCAGTGAACGTTCGGAAGCAAGCCCGAGAATTCCAGTTCTCTGTCATCCCCACGACCGTCGTCTACGATACAACAATACCCGAGGTTATCATTGGAGATATCGGCCATCAACTCATTAACATCATCAGCTCGCCCATAAAAAAAGGCAGCGAGAGAAAAGATTCAATAGCATAATGAGGGCATACACATTAGTGTTTAAAGGTCAAAAAATAGGACCTTGGTCGCAATTGCCGACGTAAATGTCTGTTGGTAAAGGGTCGCAACCTTTCCAATAGTCATTACCGTTGCAATTCAAACAGAATCATCCATTCATGGATAGATGCCTCATTCTGGCCTATGTATATATAGGCCTACAAAAAAAATGAAATGAAAACGCAAAGCAAGGCCACTTCTCCAAGACACACCTCCTCTTTGTTGTATCGTAACCGTCCTCCTCCAACTAATGCTCCGGCCACTTGGGGCACGACTGGAAGCTCAGCCAAGTGCCCGTGCGAACGCACATCGGTAGCCTCGTCTTCAAATGGGCCTTTCCTCCACCTGCAGGACTCACTCCTCGTTAGGGAGTCCCATACTCATATAACGATAGCTCAGCGATGGAACTTTCAAACTCTCAATCATGGACGGAGCCGAACTCCCAAGGGCACGGAACAACTAACTGTTGGATCTAGATTAACCCTAGATGGGGGGTGAATAGGGTTTATCACAGTTTTTAACTAAATTAAAAATCTAATGGGATATATAATAATAAACAGATCACAAAATATAGAAGAAACAGAAATGCAGAAAATAAATCACACACAGATATACCCAGCTTCGGCAAAACCCTGCCTACTGCTGCATTCCTAAGGTTTCTACTAGGTGATAGAAAAGATCCCGCATACAAGACCACATACACTCGCAAACCTTGCTCCTATTCTAACCCTACGCTCAAAACCCTAGACTGACTGATATCCCCTCGATCAGATTTCTCCTGATTACGACCCCGTAACCAGTAACCCAGATTTTACAGACTCTGTCAACTGCCAGCTAAACCCTAACTGGATTCCTCTAGATTTTTATAGAATTCTAGAAACTGATTGATCGATTACAAATCAAAATAAAACAATACAAAATAAAACAAACAATAAAACCCTATTTTAAATAGAGATTATTTCTCCCTTTAAACAAGTGAATATAGGTCGGCCCATTTGCATTTTAGTGCACCACATCTTCTTTGCCCTATTTACTTTTGTTCTCTGGAAAAAAATGGCGGCGGCTTCAAATCGAACTAGGGTTTTCACAAAATCCCCAAAGCAATTCGATTGCTACTTGGAAATGATTCTCTACGCCTTCGAATTGTTGTTGCTTTCAGATGCTTCTTATTCACTGATTTGGGGTTTTGTTGCGATCGAAAATCTGGTATGTAATATTGATTTGAATTCTCTTTTGTCTGAGTTGATTGCGGTTTTGATTCTTTTTCGTTTCGATTCAAATTGTTTGTTATTTCGATCGATGCTCTCTCTCAGCCAGTGATGAATCTGTGTGTAGAAAACATATAGGGTAAAAAAATATTTGAAACCCTATGCTCTGATTTCAAATAAATGACTCGATTTGACAATTTGTGGTTTCCTCTTTTTATTTGACTTTCCTTGAATTGCTCGACTTTGAATGCCATGAATTTGGATGCAATTCTGAACCATTTCAAATTTGAAAATATACGTTGCCTTGATTACTCTGAGGTATGGTTTCCGTGAGATTTGTTGCCTTGTAATAATTCTTGATTGAATCAAAACTGGAAATTCAAATGGAAAAACTTTGCTTTGAAATAGCTTGTGTGATTGACTATGATGAGTCCGCTGCCTTGTTCAAATTGCACAATAAAAAAAGGAAACTGAAAAATTGTTTCCAATAACTCCTTGCTTGTTTTAAGATCCATCTTGCCAAAAATGTTGTATGCTAAATTAATGATATTTGAAAAACATATTTGCCATATATGCTTATGTAAAACAGGAAAGAATCATTTCGAAAGAGAATGATTTCAGGAACTTATTAAATCATTCTTGCCCCTTTTAAAAACTTTTTTCAAACCTGGAAATCAAATGTTATTTCTGGAAACATATTGAAACTTGAATTGATTTGTAACACTTGCATGTTTTCATTTCTTGCATGCATATTTGATTTGCTCACTTGTTAAACTGGCTCAAGTAGATTTGCCAAATATTCTTTGTTGATCTGTGCTGAACCATTCCTCTTATTTGTTCATTGTCATACATCACCATTCATGCTTGTTTATGAACTGTTTCTTCATAGCTTAGCTGCTTTGTCACTTCATGTCATTGCTGTTGCTTGTCACTTGAAATTTCTGACTTAAACATGCTGACATTTACATGTGGACATGCATACATGTATTGACTAAACTTGTATTTTCTCGCTGCCTTGATTTGTTGTTGATGCTACTTGTTTTGTCATTAACACTTTGAGAACCACACTGGCTTGATCACTTTATCATTTAATTTTTGTTGCACCATCACTTGTTGCTGCTCGACCTTGAGTTTGTGCCATGCCACTATTCCACTTTGTTATGTACTTGAGCTTACCTTCCCTGAGCTTTGATTTTTCTTATCTATGCTGCACTGTTTTGATGCATGCTCAATCACCTTGTAAACTAACTTGACACAACTGAACTGTCTCGACACTTGGGTTACTTTGAAAACATGTTGCACCACTTTGTTGAATAGCTATTCACATTTTGCTGCTTTCTTGTAATGTTGTCTCCATACTTGTAAACATGACACCATGCATTGCTTGAAAACTGAAGCTTGAGTTTGATTACTTGCTCCATGTTGTCACTGTTCACTTCATTTTGCACCATTAAACTTTGCTGAACCATTCCTGTATAAAAAAAACTGATCATGTTTGAGCTGCCATGCTTGTATGTTCATCTTGTAACTTGCTCGTCCCCCATGGTATGTGTGCCACTCATTCTTGTATTTGCTTCGACCATGTTTTGATTTTGTTTTGGCTACTTTGTCATTGATGTTTTTTTTTGGTTGCCTCGGCCACATTGATTATTGTTGCACTGAGTCGAGATGGTCCTTGTGGCTACCCCTCAGATGCATACTGATTGGCGTGGAAGTGCACACGTGTATATCTATACAGGTGTGTATATGCAGATCATCAGAAAGGATTTCCCTGTCCCTGCTATATATACAAACTGTCTAGACATAGATAAATCAGATCAAGTCAAGAAAAATGAGGAGAAACACACCAGAAAACTGAGGCAGATAAAATTTTAAAATTAAAATTTATATTTGCATGAATTTTGAATATTATTTCTGTTCCATATACTATGTGTGTGTGTGTTTCTGTATATGACAGGTATGAAGACTGGACTGACTGAAGAATGCTGTGAAGACAAAAGATGAAAGACAGAAGACGGAAAAAAACAACAGTGTGTGTGAATGTATATAAGTCTGTATGTGTCAATGTGTAACTGAGTGAATGTATGTGTAGATGCAAAATGTACTGAGTGTGAGAGTTGTAGTGAAGACATTGTACTGTTTATTTGTAATAAACAAATTGTTTGAAATAAAATATCATTTTGTTGTCGTCAAACAAAATTTGTTTATCGTATACTGTGTATTTACAAGTACAAATTCTGTGAAGTGACAAAATAGTGGAGTTGTAATTAATTGTACTGTTCGAGTGTTTTAAATATTATATTTATATTTCAATAAAATACTGTAAGAAAATATGAATATCTATACAGTCATATTCTATTTAAATATAAATATAATATTCCTGTATGTGATGTAGAATAACATTACGATTTCAAACACATTAATAATAATATTTATTTGGTTGTTATCATCAAACAAAAATCATATAATTGTGTATAACACCGTTATATACAACAATCTCCCCCTTTTGATGATGACAAACAAATAAAAGATTTTGAGCACAATAAATGTGTTTGACAATGAATCTTGAACTCCCCCTATTTATTAGCTCCCCCTACAACAGAGAACTCCCCTATAACTGTGCACGAGTGAAGTGAATGAATTTAAAAAAAAAATCAAAATTAAATTTTTTTATAAAATATTCACTCATAAATCAAAATCTATAAATCAAATCTAATCCATTCTCCCCCTTTTGTTATCATCAAAAGGATACAGAGTTTAAAATATGGATGAAAAACGACTAAAAATATAATTTCAGCTTAAGAGGAAGAACGATCATCATAAATCTCAATCAGTCAAACAAAAATCATAATATTCTGAGAACAGGTGGCATATTTCACATTGTAGAGAATGACGGATTTACGATGAATTTTATATAAAATGGGGAGAGTTAGAAAATGAGTTCCAATTATTTGCCAAAGAATTTTTATAAAAATGAGGTTCAAAAATAGTGATGAATTTGGACTATAATTATAATTTCAACTTAAGTGACAAAATCAAATAATCTCAAATCCCAGTAGCTATCAATCAACAAATCATAATACTTCATAAGATTTCAACACATTTCACAGATTAGAAAGATGGATTGATAGGCTGGTTTTTATACAATGAGGGCAATTTCAGTTTAATTTCAATTTAGCATATTATTTACTTTTCTTTTTCTTTTTGTTTAAGAGCACACTGACCACGCATAACCAGAGCTTGGATTTTTAAATGAGGTCAGTTGCAGCTTAAATCATAAGTTGTCTCATAGCCATGCATAACCAGAGCTTGGATTTTTAAATGAGGTTAGAGACACATTTATGTATTAATTATATATTTTATCATTTTCATCTTTAAATAGAAAAACTCCTCGGTATATACAACCAATATGAATGATGAAAATGTGGTAGGTACAGATATGAACTATGAAATAAATTTCTAAATTAATTATATTATTAAATATGTTCGACTGTACCGGAATCATTGAAAATTTTCAATTATCACTAATTCTGAATAATAACATAACCACAATTCCATCACAAATATTTTCACTGTTTATTCAAATTAACTCTCCACATTAATATAAAATCATAACGGATGGCAGAAGGATGATAGGTAATGAAGATGGTCGTGAAATAATTGCCAGTTCAAAGATATTATAATAAACGTTCAACCATCATGGAAATATAAATAAAATCCCCTCTTGTTGTGAAATATACTGCAGTCATGATTCATCACAATTTCAAAATCTGATATTAATTTGATGAATTATAAATACAGTTCAATTTGGATATTGATTTCAATTTCTGAATGAATAATCAATAAGTAATTTTAAAATTGAAAATCAATTACAAGCGGGATATTAAGAGCTATACATGACAAGAGGGATAAGACAAATATATACATAAAAATTCAGCACTTCTGATACCAATTGGTGTCTCTATTAACAAATCTTAATCACAAAGCCTAAACAGACAGAATTAACAAATTTGCACATTTTTCAAAGCTACAGACAGGAACAAGCAGTTATTTGAAACAGTACCAGAGCAGCACAAAAAACAATATCACAGCCGACTTGTCAGAGGATGGTCACATAAGATCATTCATGATCCAAGATTAGAAATATCATTTATTTGAAATCATTTGAGGAATATGAAAAACTCTAGATTCAATGAATCGATCACACCAAATTATTAGTTTCACATTCAAGATATGTGTGTGATTCAGTAAATCAATAAGTTCAAATGATTTTAAGCAAACAAATATTTAAATCAAATCATCATGAAATAACAGTGATTTTCAAAGACCATTTTTCAAAAGAATTTTTCAAGATATTTCTGACAAGTATAAGAGAAATTTCAGATCATTTACATCTAGTTTGAGAGGTATTCATGATCGAGAAAATTTAGAAAATAATTTATTTGAAATCAGTTGAATCAATGTCAGGTTTTGAGATATAATGAATTATTCACACAAGATTGATAATTTCAAATTTAAGTGGTGTGTGACATTCAAAATATCTCGAATTTCAGATGATTTCAAACACACAAATTTCAACCATAATAATCATGAATAAAGGTGAAATTCAAGATGTATCACTGTGATTCAAGACGGATCAAAAAATATCCAAGCCAATCTGAAAACCAATGAAATTATCACGACTGAGAAATAATAGTGTGCTGTAATGAGTATAAATTTTCAAGCCTTTCTAAAATGAATTAGAAGAACCTCAGAACAGCAAAGATGTGTGAAATTTCACTTGTTTTTCAGATCTTCAAAAAAATTAGAATTCGTACTTACAGTGTTCAAGATATAACAAGAATATATCAATACTGTTGCGAAATCAGAGAACAGAAAAATAAACTTCAAAACAATTGCAGATATATACAAGTTCAAATTCAGGATCTGGAAATGATTAACACACGATGATTTTTTACAAATAAAGCAAATTTCCAGAAAATTGTGAATTCTACAATTGGAAGGTTAAGAAGTACAGACTAAGAAGAATATGGCAGTGTCAAACCAAAAAACAAAGAACAGAAGGAGTAGAGGAAGGAATAAACACAGAAAAATAAATAAAAAGAATATACAAAGGTGAGTTTAGAGATCATACCAGAACCCAATGTAAAACAGAATCTCTAACTCAACAGTCTTGGCTTAAGGAACTGTGAATGATTACAGAAGTAATAAGCAGCTTGAATCCAAATCTCTTTTGCTTAGCAGTTCCTGAGCCACCTCTGGTACCTAACAGTTTAGAGAATCGAGTGGTCTAAAAAATTTGCAAAACCACTCACAGTTGAATTTATTCGTTTTGGTATCCAAATCTCTTTGTATAACAATCCATCAGAATTTACCTTTGTACCCTTTGGAACCCAAATCTGTTTGAATTTAGACAAAATTGTTTTAATTCCTTTTGGGGTCCAGGATTGTCTAAATGGATCGTTATGCAATAACTTCACATCTCGGTTGTGATTTAGAAACCTTTTGGAATTTCCAAGGTTCAAATTTTCAGAAAGACCCTTTTTGAAGTAATTTAAAGGATTTTTAAAATCATACGAATTCAAATTTTCAAAGCCATTTGTTTTCCCAAAACCAAGACCATTTTTATTTCTAGGAGGAAGTTGATTTTTCAACAACATATTCAAAGATTTCTCTCCTGTTGAAAATTTAGTCAGAGTTGACTCAAGTTGTAGAATATTAATTTTAAGATCACGGTTCTCTTTCATTAAATCTGAACAATGATTTTTAGTGATCTTACATATTTCAAAATCAGATTTTAAAACCAAATTTTCATCTTCAAGAGTTTTAGTTCTGGCTTTGGATTCCATGATTTCAAATTCAAATTGTTTTTGTTTTCCAAACTCAAATTTCTTGGATTTTTCAATCTCATTTTCAAGTTCTCCTAAAATCAAATTTGATTTCAACAAGTTCTCTTTTTCAGCAATTTCAAATTTGGATTTTATATCTGTTTTGAAATTTTCAAATTCCTTTTGCAGAAGGTTATTCAAATTTGATAACTCAGTCTTGTTATCATTTAAGATGAAAATTTCATTTTCAAACTTTTGAATATTTTTATTGAGATGAACAAGATTGGTTTTCAATTTCAAACAATTTTGCAAACTAAATTTGAAGAATTTTTAACATATTCAAGTTGTGATTCCAAATCATCAATTTTGCTGGTCAAATTAAAATTCTTAGATTTCAGAGATTTATTTTTCAGTTGGAGTTTATCAACAGATTTCGTTAAATCAAGACACATGTAAACCAGATCTTCATATGAGAAATTTTTTGTTTCAGCATTTGTTGATTCTCCATCATCTGATCCATCTGAAGTTTCAACTACATGACTTGTTAAGCATAGATCTGAATTTGAGTTGTCATCCTGGGGTTTTGAGCAACTGTTGTCAATTTGTACATACTTCGTATTGAGAGCTGTCCAGATTTCCTGCGCAGTTAAACAATGGGAGATCAGACTGTATTGATCATCATCAAGATAAGAATATAGAATATGTGTAGTATGAGAATTAAAAACTTTATCTACCGTGTCGTACCCATTGATAACGACATCCCAACATTTAATATTAACAGATTTCAAATAAACTTCCATTTTGGATTTCCAGTTTAAAAAATCTGTTCCAGTGAAAATAGTTGGAATATGACTGGACTGACTCTCTATGGACTGACAGCTAGGGTTACCCATGACTCTAGAGTTAAAAATACCTGCTCTGATACCAATTGTTGGATCTAGATTAACCCAAGAGGGGGAAGAATAGGGTTTATCACAGTTTTTATATAAATTAAAAATCTAATGGGATATATAATAATAAACAGATCACAAAATATAGCAGAAACAGAAATGCAGAAAATAAATCACATACAGATATACCCAGCTTCGACAAAACCCTGCCTACTGCTGCATTCCTCAGGTTTCTACTAGGTGATAGAAAAGATCCCGCATACAAGACCACGTACACTCGCAAACCCTACTCCTATTCTAACCCTACGCTCAAAACCCTAGACTGACCGATATCCCCTCGATCAGATTTCTCCTGATTACGACCCCGTAACCAATAACCCAGATTTTACAGACTCTGTCAACTACCAGCTAAACCCTAACTGGATTCCTCTAGATTTTTACAGAATTCTAGAAACTGATTGATCGATTACAATTCAAAATAAGACAATACAAAATAAAACAAACAATAAAACCCTATTTTAAATAGAGATTGTTTCTCCCTTTAAACAAGTGAATATAGGTTGGCCCATTTGCATTTTAGTTCACCACATCTTCTTTGCCCCACTTACTTTTGTTCCATGGAAAAAAAAATGGCGGCGGCTTCAAATCGAACTAGGGTTTTCACAAAATCCCCAAAGCAATTCGATTGCTACTTGGAAATGATTCTCTACGCCTTCGAATTGTTGTTGCTTTAAGATTCTTCTTATTCACTGATTTGGGGTTTTGTTGCGATCGAAACTCTGGTATGTAATATTGATTTGAATTCTCTTTTGTTTGAGTTGATTGCGGTTTTGATTCTTTTTCATTTCGATTCAAATTGTTTGTGATTTCGATCGATGCTCTCTCTCGGCCAGTGATGAATCTGTGTGTAGAAAATATATAGGGTAAAAAAAATTGAAACCCTACACTCTGATTTCAAATAAATGACTCGATCTAACAATTTGTGGTTTCCTCTTTTTATTTGACTTCCCTTGAATTGCTCGACTTTGAATGCCATGAATTTGGATGCAATTCTGAACCATTTCGAATTTGAAAATATACGTTGCCTTGATTGCTCTGAGGTATGGTTTCCGTGAGATTTGTTGCCTTGTAATAATTCTTGATTGAATCAAAACTGGAAATTCGAATGGAAAAACTTTGCTTTGAAATAGATTGTGTGATTGACTATGATGAGTCCGCTGCCTTATTCGAATTGCACAATTAAAACAGGAAACTGAAAAATTGTTTCCAATAACTCCTTGCTTGTTTTAAGATCCATCTTGCCAAAAATGTTGTATGCTAAATTAATGATATCTGAAAAACATATTTGCCATATATGCTTATGTAAAACAGGAAAGAATCATTTCGAAAGAGAATGATTTCAGGAACTTATTAAATCATTCTTGCCCCTTTTAAAAACTTTTTTCAAACCTGGAAATCAAATGTTATTTCTGGAAACATATTGAAACTTGAATTGATTTGTAACACTTGCATATTTTCATTTCTTGCATGCATATTTGATTTGCTCACTTGTTAAAATGGCTCAAGTGGATTTGCCAAATATTCTTTGTTGATCTGTGCTGAACCATTCCTCTTATTTGTTCATTGTCATACATCACCATTCATGCTTGTTTATGAACTGTTTCTTCATAGCTTAGCTGCTTTGTCACTTCATGTCATTGCTGTTGCTTGTCACTTGAAATTTCTGACTTAAACATGCTGACATTTACATGTGGACATGCATACATGTATTGACTAAACTTGTATTTTCTTGCTGCCTTGATTTGTTGCTGATGCTACTTGTTTTGTCATTAACACTTTGAGAGCCACACTGGCTTTATCACTTTATCATTTAATTTTTGTTGCACCATCACTTGTTGCTGCTCGACCATGAGTTTGTGCCATGCCACTATTCCACTTTGTTATGTACTTGAGCTTACCTTCCCTGAGCTTTGATTTTTCTTATCTATGCTGCACTGTTTTGATGCATGCTCAATCACCTTGTAAACTGACTTGACATAACTGAACTGTCTCGACACTTGGGTTACTTTGAAAACATGTTGCACCACTTTGTTGAATAGCTATTCACATTTTGCTGCTTTCTTGTAATGTTGTCTCCATACTTGTAAACATGACACTATGCATTGCTTGAAAACTGAAGCTTGAGTTTGATTACTTGCTCCATGCTGTCACTGTTCACTTCATTTTGCACCATTGAACTTTGCTGAACCATTCCTGTATTAAAAAAACTGATCATGTTTGAGCTGCCATGTTTGTATGTTCATCTTGTAACTTGCTCGGCCCCCATGCTATGTGTGCCACTCATTCTTGTATTTTCGTTGACCATGTTTTGATTTTGTTTTGGCTACTTTGTCATTGATGTTTTTTTTGGTTGCCTCGACCACATTGATTATTGTTGCACTGAGTCGAGATGGTCCTTGTGGCTACTCCTCAGATGCATACTGATTGGCGTGGAAGTGCACACGTGTATATCTATACACGCTTGTATATGCAGACCATCAGAAAGGATTTCCCTGTCCCTGCTATATATATAAACTGTCTAGACACAGATAAATCAGATCAAGTCAAGAAGAATGATGAGAAACACACCAGAAAACTGAGGCAGATAAAATTTTAAAATTAAAATTTATATTTGCATGAATTTTGAATATTATTTCTGTTCCATATATTGTGTGTATGTGTGTTTCTGTATATGACAGGTATGAAGACTGGACTGACTGAAGAATGCTGTGAAGACAAAAGATGAATGACAGAAGATAGAAAAATAAAAGTGTGTATGAATGAATATAAGTCTATATGTGTCAATGTGTAACTGAGTGAATGTATGTGTAGATGCAAAATGTACTGAGTGTGAGAGTTGTAGTGAAGAGATTGTACTGTTTATTTGTAATAAAAAAATTGTTTGAAATAAAATATCATTTTATTGTCGTCAAACAAAATTTGTTTATCGTATACTGTGTATTTACACGTACAAATTCTGTGAAGTGACTAAATAGTGGATTTGTAATTAATTGTACTGTTCGAGTGTTTGAAATATTATATTTATACTTCAATAAAATACTGTAAGAAAATATGAATATCTATACATTCGTATTCTATTTAAATATAAATATAATATTCCTGTATGTGATGTAGAATAACAGTACGATTTCAAACACATTAATAATAATATTTATTTGGTTGTTATCATCAAACAAAAATCATATAATTGTGTATACAACACCGTTATATACAACACTAACATCTTCACCTCTACTCTACACAACTTAGTACATAATTGATTCACGCCTTCCAACGATGTCTTGCTTTCCTGCAATTCAAGGCGTTATAAAGGATACTACTACCAGAGTTGTCCTTAGAAATGATGTTCAGTTTCCTATAACCCTTCCATGTTTACTATGTGCATGATGTTCATGACGTGTTTGATTAATCCTAACAAATAGCTTGCGTATAAACATTCGATCGCCGCATCAGCGCCTCGAGCACGGGATCCGGTGCCGCCATCCGAACCTCGATCCAACATCGAGGCCAAACAACATTAGCTACAATCGGCACCCCGAGCACGGGAGCCGGCAACGCTACTCGAGTCGCCGGCCCGCGGCGCGACCGAGTATAAATAACCACGAACTCGAACCTTGACCCCGTGCCGAGGCCGAGGATAAATCGTTCCGCATCCAAGTCCCAAGCGACTTGGGGCTGCCCAACGGACAGCCGGGAGCGATGTAAATTTCTCCCCTGGCTATGGGTGTCTGTCGAATCTCGGCGCAGCACCGAGACCGACATTAAATTGTTTTCTCCCGAAGCTCTAAAGGCTTAGGTGCAGCCCATGGCCACGATCGGACCCTATGGGCTGATGATCCGGGCTTTTCTCTGGCGAATAAACGACATCGTTGCTCGCCACAACCCGATGAACGACGGGAGAGCCACGTACCGGTCGGACCACACAATGCGACGTTATACGCCTTTGCTACACTTGGGATTAACCCCGGGAAACCCAAACACAGTAGGCGCTCAGCCTGGTTTCGCAAACTATGGGTTTCCTATGCTGAGGGAAACTAACTAGAAGCCTACACTCT
Source organism: Allium sativum (assembly GCA_030737875.1). Taxonomy (NCBI): domain Eukaryota; kingdom Viridiplantae; phylum Streptophyta; class Magnoliopsida; order Asparagales; family Amaryllidaceae; genus Allium; species Allium sativum. Next base: position 615,968,557 of record CM060912.1, read on the forward strand.
ATAACACCCCTCCAGAATAATTGACCCAGAGCGTGGTACACAATCACACCTCTCTGGAATAATTGACCCAGAGCGCAGCACACAATCACTTTTTTGTTAGGTGTAACGATAAGTATGCTTATGCAAGTACGGGACGCCTGAAAACATAAGAAGAACATCCAAACACTTAACACAAATTGTGATCTTTACTAATTCATATTCCATTTCACACATACACCTCGAATAGACTACATGTCTAACATTTCTTCTTTATGATGACATGGTGTAAATGAAAGCCACACCATACCTTTAGGGACCGAAAGCGAGGGCCACACTCGCATATACAATCGGTCTACCTAACCCAAAGTATCTATAATTCCTTTAATAATTATTGATGCTACTCATCCTTCTCTTATCTTTTCTTTTTTCTATACAAGTTCGACACTTGGCAGATCACCACCAGCGATGGGCCCCTTCCTTTCGGAATCTCTTCCTCGTCCTCTACTCTTCACAAGAGTAAAGATTCATGAGACATCGATGTGCGCCTCCGACCATCATCCTCGCCGCTTGTAACTATCTTAACCTCCCCGAGGGCCATACACGGCAACAACATAGGAATGACGCAAGAAGCAAGGACCTATGCAGCCTGGGCTTCTCCCTAAGCCTTCTTGGCATCCAACTCCGCTCTCTTCTCAGCATCTTAGGCGGTCTTCTGATCAGCTAACTCCCCGGCCTGGAGTCACATAATTGCATCTGCTTCAAGTTTGCTAAGGGTCCCCTCGCCCTCTTTTGGTGGGCATCATCAACGACTTTCCTTTTTCCTAGCCTACTCAGAGGCCCTCTCCTTCTCCGCTTCAACATCGGCCTACTTCTTCGCCACTGCCGCGGCAGATTTCTCCTTGGCACCATGGTTAGCCCTTGCCCTGGCATCTTGTATGACAACCTCATCCTCTCCTTCTTCCCCTCCGGCTCCTTAGACTTTGCCACCAGCCGGGCTTCCTGATCTTCCACCTTAGCTTGCATCGCTTGCACGCTTACATCAGCTACGCCTGTCGCATGAGCACTTCTATAACAACAAGGAATTTCGCTCGATCCGAATCGATCGCTAAACCGACCAAGACCGTTCGAAACCCCTGATTGTTTTGAGAACATGACTAATCGGAACGCAAACAGAAGAACATTTCATTGTTAACTACAACAATTCATCAGAATACAAGAATATACAGAGTATGAATAAATATTACACATCATAAATTATCAGAGATTTAAATACATTACTGTAGCGAAAAATAATACAAAACACAACTGGAAGTAATACACTGATACAGAGCTTTCCGAATATCGCTTCAGCTGTAAATCAGGATCCTGTGAATATAAATATGCAAAACTAAAACTACTAGTTGCCCGTGTCAAAATAAGGGCATTCAGAGTTTAGGTTAAAACAGTAAACTCCAGGTCAGTCATGTGACTGGTGTGAGAACTAAAACAGTTATTTCAAACTTTTCTTTAAATTAGATATATCAAGGGACCACGCCGTATAACACAGAACGGGTTTCCTCCCAAGAATACCGGTGCATATAACAAAACAGCGCAATGCTTTTTGTAAAAATGAAGCTATTATAAGACCCAGGTCCCATCACACAATGCAACACAAGCCGGAGGATAGGGTTTTCCCTTATAATAGCCAAACATGCTTGGTACGTCAAAAACAAATTATTTGATACTATTATAAGTGTATAGTGTCAAAACAATTTCAATCATAAATATCAATCATAGACGGCATGGGTACTATATATCATGTCGCCATACTAGGCTCTATAATCAAAACTGCAAATGTCACGTATTGGAAGTTGGGTTTCCATCTGTGAACCGAGGAAAAAGATAGTCCTCTACCGATTCGAGACTCTCTAGCCCGAGCCTCAGGACCCAGACAAAGGTGAGCCCTTGGATCATCAGGACCGGTCCACCGATGTGGATTAAAATGCCCGAACACTGCGTTTCCCCACCCTTTGGGGCGCAAATGAGCCAAATGACTCCATCGGCTCCACACAGTCACCGATATATCCGAGGCGCCTTACAACAGCAACAACCACATAGGTGAAAATAATATAAATGTCAGGGCTGGTAGGTCACTGACACCACCCTAGCTAGAAGGAAACGCATGCCCTCCCTGATGTCCTCTCCCGTTTCTGGTTCACAACCGGGGTGTGAGGCTCGCAAATCAACGTTACACAAAGCTGTGCCACACAGGCGGTGCTTTGATCATCAACCACAAGATTTTGCTTTTCAACAGAAGCCTTGATCAATTGCTACTTAGGCATGCCACACAGGCAATTCACTCCATGCGATTGATATCCATCAATATATAACCCCTGAGCTCGTACGTCTCAGAGAAGGGCGTTAAGCAAGAGAATAAATTCTCCGCCGCCAAACAGATATATATTTAATAGAAATAAATCACACAAAATAAAATCCAATGTCAGACACACAGTCCATTTACAAGTTCGTTTTATGTCTGAACGAAACCGGAGGCACCTTGTACCTCGCATATCCATCGATCTCCAAGTACGTCTGGACGATCACCAACTGATTCCCTCCTCTTGGGTGTAAAACCCAATCAAGATCATCAGTAATCACGCAAACAATGTGAAGACCTCCGGTCTTCGACCACTGTCTTCATCCTCGACACATCGTCGAATCAGTTATTCAGAATGGGATAAACCTGGTCTTTCTGAATAACTCGCATATATAATAAACAAGTGTTACACAAACCCAACATACGCCTCATTCCAATAAAGAATATTCCTTTATTCAAATATTCTCATACTTTGGGAAAGGTTCCCATTAATTTTATCAAAGATAAATTCTTTAAATTTATTCTTTAATCTTCTTTTGAATATCAATTCAAATTAGTTGGGATTAGCGAACCACACCGAAGTAATTATTTATTTTATTTCCCAATCCCAACCTATTCATCCCATGAAGTGAAACTAGTCATACTTCATATCTAACACCACGGTGTTATCGATAAATTTAATTACCATTTCACGTTCGAATCTAATTAAAGATTTAACTATCGCCTGGAGCAAAACTGATGATACCCCATTCTCGATCACTTCAATCTAATTAAAGATTCATTAAAACTCCACTTAGTTTTAATCTTCCCAAAAATCAATATCCAGTCTCTCACTGGGTTAAAGAACCAATGTCATCTAAAACACGGTTCACGATAAACCCAAAATCACATTCCATTAATTATCGGGTTAAAGAAAAAGTGTTATTTAAAACACCGTTCACGATAAACCCAAAAATCAATTCCAATTCAATTCCAATTAAATACCATTTAATTGGTACACTTCATTAAATCTAAATAAAAAGATTTAATCTTTTTCTCAACTCGGTTTAAGGACAGTGTTAATGAAGACACCATTCACGACAAACCCAAATCACATTTGATATTAAATACAAGGCTCTGAATAGAAAATATATCGGCTTATATTCAATATCAAATTCTACGACCAACAAATATCATATTGGAAATAACGATATCAATATATCTTTCAAATTTCCATAACAATATCTGTATAATCACAAAATCCAACATCGAAATATTCCAAAGATAATTTCGATTCAAATCCATTCCAATTCAATTATTGGAAATCCTGGTTACTTTTAAAACCCTTTTAAATCCAATTTATTTGTTTCAAAAATAAATGAATTATAATTTTAGTTCAAAACTAGTTCATTTCGATAAAAATCTATTTTTATCTTTTCAAATACGGAAATTTTCATCCCAATTCTTCATAAATCATTTCTTATGATTTTACACAAATTAATACTATTTTTAATAATTTTATCAAGGCCCGTACAGTCGATTTCCACCAACGGCCATCGAACTGCACTTACAACGACCCTTTCCAAACTTGATTTGGACATAATTCCAAATCCAACCGTTAGATTTAAAATCTCTAATATTCATTAGAAAGCTCTTTTCGATACGAACCCAACGGTTCCGGTTTTAGGAAAATCCGACGGTCGGATCTCCCGTAATATCCATTCGAAGTCAATGGTCGAAATTCGCGAACTACCACAGCGCGACCCGTTCTATTCAGGCCATTATATATATAATATATATTATATATATTTCGTCGATTTCCTTTTAAAAAGTATTTTATAAATCGTTTTAAATTCATTTTCAAAATGATTTCAACTTCATATTCAACTTCTAATCAAAATTGAATATTCCATATCATTAATCTATAAATGATAATATTTTCAAAACGTTATATTTTGTAATCACTTCCTTTTCTATATTCATTATAAAAATGAATAAAATCGATATAAATATTGTTCATGTTCAAATGGCACATATCTAACCAACACGGCTTTATATATTTCAATAACTTCGTTATTCTATTCAACAAATGAATATTTTCTTCAACACATGAATATATATTTTTATTCAACACATGAATATATATTTTTATTCAACACATGAATATTTATTTTTCTATTAAACCCATGAATTTATATTTCTATTCAACACATGAATATTTATTCTATTCAACACATGAATATTTATTTTTCTATTCAACACATGAATTTATATTTCTATTCAACACATGAATATTTATTCTATTCAACACATGAATATTTATTCTATTCAACACATGAATATTTATTTTTCTATTCAACACATGAATTTATATTTCTATTCAACACATGAATTTATATTTCTTATTTTCCAAATTGGAATGAGGCCCAATCAATTACCATATAATATTAATTATATGGATTCTATACAACACATGTATGTAATAGCAACAATAAATAATCAACCATCATTCAGAGTGCACCACACAACTGCATAAGCGTTAAATGCAAATAATTAACGCTTACACAGTCTGTCAACCCATCGATTGACATACAACTAAACAATCGGGATTAGTGTACGTCAAATATCATCCCAATACCCGTGTGGGGTTTCAAATCAACAAACACAGATTTTTACTTGTGCAGTTGAGCGATGTGTAAAATTTATCGTCCCAATCAATATCAGTCAAATGGGTGTACATAAACAAATCCTTCGATTTGTAAATGAATATTTATTTTATTTCAACACATGAATATATATTTTATTTCAACACATGAATATATATATATATATTTTTATTTCAATACATGAATTTATATTTTATTTAAACACATGAATTTATATTTTTCACATCACAATCAACAGTCAAATTTCACAACACAAACAATCACACAAGTCGTCCATGGTCTGTGGACAACGGGTGTCAGGTGATACTAAGCACCGTCTGCATCCTAGTATATATTTCAAACTAGAAATAAAAATAAAACTGAGGAGTTCTCACCAAGAGCTAAACCAAATGCCACGACACTTCATATGTAGGAAATCTTCATCGCGTCTCCAACGAGATCTGCTTCACACGGTATATGTTAAAAATCATGTTTTTAACATCGCTATATATATATAGAAAATCACATTTTTATACCGCTACCATATAGGTAAAAATCGATCATTCTATTGCTAATGAATATCTAAAAAAAAAATCCCATTTTTACATTATCATTCAAACGATAAAAATCACCTTTTTACTTCGCTAACTTCATGATATAAATCGTAATTTTATTTTCCTTTCATACATATGAAAATCCTATTTTTACTTCGCTTCCTAGATAATAAAAATCATATTTTTATTATCTCTATAATATAAAAATCATATTTTTATTATCTCTATAATATAAAAAACATATTTTTATTATCTCTATAATATAAAAATCATATTTTTAACCACTTAAAAATCATGTTTTTAACCACTTAAAAATCATGTTATCGCTCCTCTTTATTTAAGCAAAAATCGAACGGGAAGAAACTCACCTTTGGCTGCGAAGCATCGGATAGAGGCGACGAGACCATCGAACCGGGTTGCGTTGTTTGTTGAACGAAAAGAAAAAAAAAGGAGGGCCAGAGAGCATCTTGTGGCCAACGCGAGGTGGAGACAGCAGTTTCTAGGGCTCGCGGTTTTCAGGTGGGAGGCAGGGAGGTTCGACTGGGTGCGGCGGTGCTGCGGGGGGGAAGGGCTGGCGACGGTTTCCAAGGGGGGTTTGGGGCTTCGGTCCTCGTGAATCGAGGAAGAGGGAGAGAGGTGCCGCATGGGGTGGGGTTGCGGTGGCGCCGGCAGTGGCTGCCTGATGGTGGGTGGCAGCCAAGAGGAAGGGCGGCGGGTTAGGTTATGGGAGGGAGCAGTTTTTCTGAATGGGGGGGGGGGGGGGGTGATCGAGGGAAATGAAATGGGGGGTCTTAAGAGAAATAGGATTTTATATTTTATTTTATATTATTATTTTTCTTTAGAAAGTTGACTTTACATTTGAACTAAAAACGAGGCCCACCAACTGTCGCCCCTAGCTAATTTCCCCCACTCCGAACACAATAGGATATGTTTCGTAGGCCAATTCCATCGTTTCGACCAATTTCCGTTAAAATCAAAATATAAATCTTTATATATTCAATTTAAACGCACATTTCAATTTATCGGGGCCACGTACTAACCCTAAAAATTCTCGAAAAATATTTTCTAGCTTCGTATCGACGATACGGTCCTAACAAAACTAATTTCGTCAAATTCTGAGACCGTTTGAAAAATGGCCATTTTCTGGTCGATCGAAATTGACTGAAACTGTTAAAACACGTTTTCTTTTGCCACGCTCACATATTGATTCGAAAAATTATGAATTTTGGAATCTAGTAATAATTCAATATCCCGGATCCAACAAAAGTGGTTTCGTCGAAAATAGAGGTCGTTTGCAAAATTTCCATTTTTAAGAGCCAGAATTCCATAGCGACTATTCTGAATTTTCAACTGGGCATAACTTTTTATTCCCACTATGAAATTTTGATTTTTCGGATTTGTTGCAAAGATATTCTCAAATAGATTCTAATATTTTTGGTTTCGCTAAAATCCGGTTTATTTTGAGTCCTGTACATTCATTTGAATTTTGAAATCGAATTTTCGAACTACCATGCCATTTTCAATTCCTTTTATAATTTAAAATAAATATTTATATTCTAACGACGATCTATATAAATATATACATTCGAATTCTATTCAAAATAAATTTCTCGTCGTTATTATTTAAAATAAATCATTTTAAATATTCAAAATTCGCTAAAATTGCCAAAATAAAATTTTTAAAAATGCTCAGATTTCCGGGTTATTACAACTTCGGTCAACCACAAATTCTCCTCCTCTGGAGAGACTCATATAAATATGGGATCCCCAAGCCACGGGCTCTCCTACTTCTTCAGATTGTTCACGCTATAACTCCAACCGGGACTCAGACGCTTGAGGAAGCACGGGGGCAAAGCTTGGTGTCGCCTCCGCTCCAAGGGGTGCTTCCCAGCAAAAGAAGCAACTGTTTGACTTCTGAGGGTTCATCGCTCGCATCCTCTTCAGTCAGTAGGTGCTCGAGCTTAGGGGTAGTCCCCCACTTATTCTTTGCACCAACTTACTCATGACAGGACCTAAGGAGAATCCACGCCAGCTTCCGCGCTGGCATTTCCATCGCCTCAACCTTTGGAGCAACCATTCTAAAGAGGGACGCCTACCTTGATACGAGGAGGATCTAGACCCAAAAGATCGGGTCTCGGAAACTTCTAACCTCCCGCCAATACTAAGCTGACCGGACATAGAAGCCCAAGCCGAAGGACAGAGGGAGAAATACAATCACAATCCCCAGAGGAACTGGAGAATTTAGACAAGTTCTCAGTACGCGAAATAAAAAATTCATATCTTAATGCAAGTTCTCAAGTTTCCATGGTCGGTTCATTGGGTTCCCAAAGTCTCAACACCTTGCCAGCAAACTCATACTTAAACGCAACGTGAAGCTAACTCACACCCCTCGATGCAACATCTTCCTACCTACAAGCGCATCGGAATGTGGTGATGACACCTAGTTTTAATAACTATGGCAGCAATTGCCGGTAACCATCAACACCATTCTCGGGTCGGAATATGGCTACAACATTATTGGCTTGGAACTAATGACTCAACCGTTTGTTTACATCTTATGTGCATATCCGAGTAGTCAGTCCGAATAAGTCCATTGCCAGAATTACTCGCCAATCAGTTGTGTTACGTTCAACTTCAATTACAGACCAGACATGAAACATTAAACAACGATCCGGGCTTGCTAGCTCATCCCTAACGTCGAGCAAAATCTAGCAGATACTCAGGCTTGGGGGCGCCCTCTATCGATTATCACACCGTCTTGGCAATCTCAAGACCCGATCAGATCCCTTCAGTCCCTGCACTATCGTCATCTTCACACCTTCCCTTAGAGCCACCATCTTGAGAGAGCCTTCACCTCGCAACGAAGGCAGTCCAGAGCCAGGGTCCGGGCCCTGGAGGCTTTTCGGCTTTCCATCAGTGCCTGGACTCCACAAAAAGTAGACACTCCGGAACATGATGGAAACCTTTAGCCTCAACAACTAACTCTATGGCCATCACCAACCTCCAACGCAGCGCCTGAGTCAAGATGCAGTTGCGTCGTAGTTGGGTTATTGATCAAATCCCGAGACTAACAGCTCAGCTATGTGTCGACATCCCACACACGCGTTTGAGCCACCAGTCCAGGAAAGGCCACTCCTTAAGAACCGCGCCGCAAGACTACAACTTACTAATCATTGTCCACTCATCCGACGCCATGCAAAGGTTCAAGTTAACTAACTCAAGATCGAAGTCAGGGCTCGACAAAGTCATTGGAGTGCGAAGTTCTGTTTTGCGTTCTCATGCGCTGGCTTAGTGGTCATCTCCTTAAACAAGATTCGAACTCCTGAAGAGCCTGAAAAATTTAATAAGTGTTTGGGATACGAAGTCTAATCCCATATCCGCAAATACTTGTCCTCGAGTCCCTACTTTCGCTTCCCAGAATCTACCACTCCACGCTCTTGATTGACAATCTCATGGATCCTCCGGTTGTCCATATATCTCTTCCCCTCTCCGGGAATCTAAGGACAACTCGAACGTCCGAAGTCCAGAAGCAACATTTTGCATTCTCCCCACCTCAAACTGATTTTCCGTCCGGGAAGAGAAGAAAGAAAGCAACTACCGTCAAGGGATCGGCATACCCAAAGCGAACGTTCCGGGATCAGAATTCGAGATTGTACACCAAGCTATGATCATATTTCGAATCTCCAACTACCAAGTCAATCGAGACTCAGCGACCACTCGTGTACTCACTAGCTGCCCAATCATCAAGGTGCACGCACTTAGCATTTGGGACTGACCTCGCCTCAAAGGAAAATCTACGCGACTATATGCCTCGACATATGCCAAGTATTGTCCTACCAATGACAACTGCATATGCGAGTTGCTGAAACTTTGAATGGTGGGACCAGCTCGGATCGATGAATGACTTTGGCCTCGCAAATCCAAGTGATCCAGCGGATACTCCATGCAAGCAAGCTCCATGCCAAAAACGTTTCAACAACCACTTAGGGCTATCGTGCGCCAAGGCCATGGCAATGACCATGCATACACGATTTGGAAATCTCAACCGAGCAGACCGACTTGATTCGAATGCACGCCCACAAGACTTAAGGGTTCAAATGTACACACCAAATAGTTGGCTCTCGATCCAAAAGCTCCTCTAAAAGCTAAAATATGCGATTACAAGCCCATGGCATGCAATTCACTTTCATGTTACCTATCACAGCTCAGATCGCATCACGCAAACCCACATGCAAACTCATAATTGCATACGCAATTATGACCCGATAATGAACCATTTGCACTTTGATGCAAGCGAGAGTCGGCAACTAGCATTTATTGTTCTTAATCTATAGGAACTAAACACCTCGGATAAGTTCCAACCCAAGCCGCAAGACTCAAGTAAGTCAAAGCGCTTAGCAATGTTGGAATCCTAAGCTCATACCAACGTATTCCGATAGGGCATCCCAACCGCACCAAAGCAGTGCGCTCTCGGCATAAAACTCAAGGGGAAGGTCATAACCAATCGCTAAGCATCGTATGGAGGTGTTGACGCCCATATTAGACTCATCTCACTTCAAAGCACATCCCGTTAACCAAAGACATACTTTGAGGGGGCAAATATTAACCGGCCTTTTGGTTTGGTTCCCAAAAGTAGCAAGACACGCTCGGCTCAACATATCGCGTGATATTATAGCCCAAAGGCGATCGACCTAACCGGTTAGGTTGAAACTGCGGGCACCGTCCGATTCATCCGATTTCCGCCAACAAATGTGTTGCCCAGAATCACCAGATCGACTCAAAATTAGGATTCAGCCAACAACTTCAGCGAACCTCGCTGCTCCTCCAAACATTGCCAAACAAAGACCTAACAGTCCGAGTCGTCAACCCGAACCACGGGCCGTCAAGGCACCTATACCCAAGGCCTTCGCACCACCCATAAGGCGACATTCATAGCCCTCGGGGCGCGAATTTCACACCCGGTTGGGTGCGAAATTCGCACCCCGGGTGGCACGAATTTCGCACCCTCAGGGGGTGCGAATTTCACACCCCACGAGGTGCGAAAATTCACACCCCAGGCTCCAGGTGCGAAAATCTGGCATGTGCAGGCTCCAGATGCGAATTTCTGGGTGTGGTCCCGTATTTCTACCTACTCCTACCTAACCACTCATCTATAAATATCTCATGACTTCACACTTCAAAGGGGTTGAAATTTGAGACCTTGAGACCTTTAGTGAGCTCCATTAATGGCATCTCCCATTTGAGGAAGAAGAAGGGCAAAAGTGTCCTTTTCCAAATATATTAAATATATGATAGTTATGACAGTATATATGATGATGACATCATATAGCCTTAAGGATGACAACAGATAGCTTAATCATGACATCATCTAGCATAAAGATGAATGTAATGAGATGTAACGGGATGGTCTCACACTTATAACTTTGAATGATTAATAATATTCCAACAATGCTTCAAAGTGGACATAGGCCCTTCACAACGCCGAACCACTATAAATCTTTTGTGTTATTTACTGCTTTTCTGCTCTTGTCTATGTGACCAAATTAACTATTCCGAGTAATTGGAATCTTTGGTGTTTACGACATTTTTTGCCGTCAACAATTTGACCCACCACTACTAAGTGCCTTAGTTGAGAGATGGTGGCTCAACACGCATACATTTAATTTTTCAGATTTTGAACTTGGTTTTACCCCAACTGATTTTTATAATCTCATGATGATTGATATAGGTGGTGCAGATAAAATGACATACCCCTTTGACTCTAGCTTCGTGTCACATGAGACGTGCACCCTTGTATTTCCATGATTTCGCCCCCGATCATGTCTCATCTGTAGCCGTTACACTAACATATTTACAAGAGTATATTTTAGCTTATACGGATATCGACGCAATGTAGGATTATGTGTTTCGGGCTTCTCTTTATATCTTTTTGGTTCGACAATTTTTTCGAACCAAAATAGTACGATTCGACTTAGCTACCTAGCAGCAATAGCTGATTTAGAGCATATGCACACGATAGATTTGGGTTCAGCTATACTCGATTGTTTGTACACTGCATTAGACTCATTTTCTTTTAGAGAGGTGGCTCAGAAGTTTGGTCTTTGGTACATGTTGTCATGATGATACTATGAGTACACAACTAATATACATCCACGCATTATTGAGGTGCCAATCATGGAGCTGATTCAAATTTTCCATAATGCGACGATAGAAGAGTATCCATTTGGTTACATTACGTCTATCTTTGTTGGACACGACTTGATGGAGGCCTAGTCTCAGGTAGATTTGAGGTCCAGGGTAAACATTTTACGAACACCGTGGGCCTCTTATTGTAAGATTTCAAATTTCGTATCAATCCAACGTGTTATGTGATGGTGCGAGTTATAAAACGTTGAATGTTAGAAATATGTGAATATAATATATTTATATTTTGCCTATAAATAATCTTTTAAGCTCTAAATCTAAACTCATCCTTTCTAATTTCTATCTGTTCAAAACTTCACAGCTGCCGCATATTCCAACTTTTCATCTCTTTCTAAACTGAATATAAAATTCAAAAGAAAAGGATTAAATTGCAAGTTATATCTTTGTTTTGGCCAGGAAAGATCTTCAAGGGTTGAAGTATCTAAGAAGTAATAGATTTTGGATTGTGTCTTGCGATTTTTATTACAGTGGAAAACTTCAATAGGGTTTGAATTTTTGGATGGTCTTGGACGAGCTAGGAAAATATGTAATTGGAGTTGAGTTCGTTGATGGAAGGGGCGTCATTAGTGTAATAATGGGCCAGTACGACTACAAGTAATGTTGTGAGACATAGAGGGCTACGACGAGGTGTGGTGATCGGATTTCCTTGCGAAGGGCATGGCGGATTTTAGGGATTTCAAGACACGGTGATTGATGGTGTAAGATCGCACTTGGGGGGACCGGAGGAGCATGGGAATAGCGTTAGATTAGAGGTGATTAATATGGGTATGGTCGTTGATGGTGGAGGTGGGAGGCACTTAATGAAGTTGAGCGATGTGTGGTTTTTGAAACTAGAGGCGGATTTTAGAGTCATGACTTTAACTGGGGAAGAGAGAAATGTAAGTTGAACTCAACCAATACATTCTTAGACATGCAAGGAGTATTAGTGGTCTTGAAATTCCTAACTCAACCAATGCAAGGAGCTTAGACATTTTCATTATATAGTTATTTCGATTGCTACAAATATTAAATTCAAGCTTTAAAACAAATATTTTAAAGATTATCGATTTCACATTTGTTTTCAATTAAATGGGTTCTAAATTTACTTATAATGTTAAGTTTTATACTTCCGAATAACTTACATATTTTAAAGTTTATATTTGAAAGCGAATTCATATATTCATTTTAAACCAAAGTTCCAAGTTTGAACTTAAACCTATATTGATAAATATTCAATCAAACATTAACTTTTTATTAACTTTGTATATTTAAAATGTCGAAATTATTAGATCATTACAAAGCTTCATTAACCGGTAATGAGTAAAACAGGGGCAAAGGTAACATGGCTATGTGAATTGCACCCATTAGGGTATAACCACCTCCATTCTATATTTGTTATTGTCCCTTTTGGGTACGTTGCGGTATGGCTGCTGATCCCAACCGTCATGGTGGAATATTTGGTACTATCCAGGAATAGGTTGGTCGGTTCTGGTCACCGGGAAGCAAGAAGTTCTTGTGGTCCTCGGGTACATCTTTTAGGGGTGTATCATTTTTGGGTGGTACCCCAGTACTCAATCATTGTATGGAATGCTGACTCCAATATAAACCCATATGGTTTTAGATGTAAATCTGTTATGTCGAAACGTGAGATGAAAGCTTTTCTGCTATAATACCATTTTATTTGTGGATTTTAGACATTATTATAATATCACTGGATTTAAAATAGATGGGTTTTAGTTATCATAAGGGAAAAACACATGTCATGTTTATGTATGGTTGTATCTTATGAGAGTTACATCCCTTTAGATTTATAAAATTATGCAAGTTGTTTGTGATGTGAGTTTTCTCACTGTTAAGTATTAATTTATTTCTGCTATATGTATTGTATTATCATCTATTGTACAAACAGATTGTTATGGCTGTATAGACTAATCCATTTGTGTATTCTGATGATTTATCCATGTATATATACAATTTTCTTTTATGTAAAGAGTATTGGTATATTATATTTTATTCGTTCCACTATGAGATTCTAACCAACTATGATTCTGGCGTGTTTTTATTCTCTTCTTTTATTCTAACCTTTCTTTACTTTTTCTTTCTCACCCTCTAACTTCTTTCTTCTAACTTTCTGGGTTTTCTGCACTTGAGTTTAGGCCCGCTAATATAGATAATGTACTAGTGTTGAAATTCAAAGGTCGAATTTTCCGGTTTGTTATGCTTGGTATTAGAGCTGAAGATTAAGTGATAACATTGACCTTGGCTCTATGGTGTAACTCAAAAACAGATAAGGTAATGGAATGCCTAATTGTTAGTTTGAGTGTATATATATAAGAATGTATTTGTTAATGTTGTAAAATGATTTATTTTATATTTTTTTATCTATTAAGTGGCATATAAATTCCAAATTGACCCGTTTTGCCGACGTTGACGATAAGGATTTCTAAACACTTGAATAAGGAAAATCGACATAGTATTATTTCAAAGAGTTGATAAATGAAAAAAATTTACTAAGGTTTTATATATTTTTATATGTAAAGGAAATTTCAAACTAAATACTATTGTATAGATGATTTGTTTGATAGGAAACGATGATAATTAATTATTATCAGTTATTGTTTGATTAGTCATGCTCACTTTTGAGCATTGGATATTATTGATTGATTTGTTGTTGTGTGCGTCAGTTTAGGGGTGTTAGCTACTGTGTTTAGATAAAAGCAATCTTTTCACTTTCTTGCATAAGTTGGGTAGGTTTATAATTAGAAAAACATTGGAAACAAATATCGTGTAAATTCTGTTTCATGATTTGATTATGCTAAGTTCAATGGTGATGTTGGTTAAGGATGTTACCTAAGTAAGTTGTTTAATATGAATTTAAACAAAGATGAGCCTAAAAGGAGTAATCTTATATAAAAATTAGAAGTATATATAAGTGAAATTTATAAACGAGGGTTATAAATAAGAATTGAATTTGTTTTGAGGATTGAAAGATTTGAATTTCCGATAAAACTGAAAAATGGGTTTTCAAGATTTAGAAAGGTGTATTAAGGTTAATTTCAAAGTGCAAATGAAATAAATGGATTTTAAAGATTTTTAAAAGCATAGATTTTACTTTTGTCGTTGGAAAATAATTCTGATGATGGTCACGACATCTTTGGTGTTCATTTTCGAGTTTCTAAGTAAGACTTACTACCAGGGAAATTGTTTGGATTAAAGTGGAATATAGTTTGAATCCAAGAATTATGATTTTGAAATTCAGAAACTTGGCTCTGAAATTTCAACTAAAATTTAATGAGGATACATATATAATAATTATTAGAATTAGTTGTCTATGCATTTAACTTGATACGATATTCTATAGATTTGGAGTGGAATATTAGATGATTTTGAATAATCGAGATTTCCAAGTTAAATAGTAATAATATGGTAAGTTTATATGAAAACTTAAGAAGGTATGATTATAATTTATTAACTCAATGAAGTTGAATGTACAAATTAAGTATAATTAAAATGATCTAGTCGCGCGGCGGTAGTTCGTAAATTTTCGATTTGAACTTTAAATGAGTGCATAGAATCCAATATAAGATGGAATTCTTTGAAACAAGAATCTTCCGGTTCTATTGGATTATGGTTTTCTAATGGAAGAGAAAAATCAAGATTTCATCTTGTAGATTTTGAGTTATGTCAAAATTAAATTCCTAGGAAAATCACGATGTGGTCATTTATAAACTATAATGATTTGTTTGATAAAATGGAAGATTTTTAAGAAAATAAAATAGGAATCATTAATAAACATAAGCGCGTGGTGTACTGACTTGTAGCGAATTTGGATAGAATTTTTGAGTTGCTTGAAATATCTTGAATAATCGATTAAGTAGTAACCTAAGGCTGTTGAGAAAATGGTGACACATAATGGGTTGTTTATCATCTTGGTGCGATGATGAGGTTTATATTCTGAATAGACCCTAAGTTAAGACTTTTTTTGTTTGTGGTGTTATACAATATTGAAGTGTGTTAATTGATTGTTGTTGCATGTAACGTTAGGTTACAATTGTTTTGTTTGTTTTTTGTATCATTATTGCCAGTTGCATCATGTTTGGTGATTGCAATTAATGGATATAATGTTTGTGCATATGTTGGTTGTTGTCTTACTTGTTTAATTTTCTTATTTCACTTTCGGGTTATGTAAGTATATACAAGTATATGGAAGAAAAAGCTTGCTAGCTTGCTTATAACTTTTGGTTTTATGGTAAAGATATGTTTGTCTGGCAAAATGGTACGTATTTCATATTAGATATCGTACATGATCTTTTATTTTGTTTCTTCACAGTTTGGGATGCCTCATCATTGAGATGGGATGTATAATGTCTTGTTTTGATATATGAATTTTTTTGGATAGTGCCATACAAAGGAGGTACTATCGGAATTTTCAGAAAATTTCAAGTGTTAGAAAATTTTGGAGAAATTATAAGAAATGTCATTGAAAGTAAAATTAATCGGTTTTTGATAATCTTTTTAACTGGTGATTTCAGGGACGAAATCCTTTTAAGGAGGGAGGAATGCAACAATCCAAACTTTTAATAATGAATATTTAATTAATTTGAATGTTTAAAATGATTAATTTTAAGATTTAAGGGCTTGAATTTATATATTATGAGAATTTGAATGTCGTTTTAACTTGTTATTGAAAATCATGAAATTAAAATCTGGCTAAATTTATTTAGAAGCTTTGTAAAAGAATATTTGAATGGAAACGATAATAATATTATATTATTAATGAATATAAGCTTTTGAGAATCGATTTTGTTTTATCGGTTTGATTTAACACATGAAAATAGCCATTTTTAAAACAATCTCGGATTTTGACGAAACCAGTTACATCGGATCAGAAATGGATAATTATTGTAATATTTCAAATTTTGTATCAATCCGATGTGTTATGCGATGGTGCGAGTTATAAAACGTCAAACGTTAGAAATGTGTGAATATAATATATTAAAATTTTGCCTATAAATAATATTTCAAGCTCTAAACCTAAACTCCTACCTTCTAATTTTTATTTGTTCAAACCTTTACAGCCGCACCTATTCCTACTTTTCATTTCTTTCTAAACTGAAAATAAAACTTAAAGGAAAAGGATTGAATTGCAAGTTATATCTTTTTTTCGGCTAGGCAAGATCTGCAAGGGTTGAAGTATAAGAAGCGTTCGATTTTGGATTGCGTCCTACGATTTTTACTATAGTGGCAAACTTCAGTAGGGTTCGAATTTTTGGACGGTCTTGGGAAGAGTTAGGAAAATCTGTAATTCGAGTTGAGTTCATTGATAGAAAGGGCGTCGTCGGGGTAAGAATGGGGTGGTACGAATATGAGTAGTGTTATGCGACATTGAAGGCTACGATGAGGTGTGGTGCTCAGATATCTTTGCGAAGTGCACGAAAGATTTTGCAGATTTCAAGGCACTGTGATTGATGGTGTAGGATTACACCTAGGGGGATCAGAGGAGCATGGGAAGACATCAGAAATGAGGTGACTGATGTGGGTCCAGTTGCTGATGGTGGAGTTGCTTAATAAAGTTGAGCGTGATTGGTTTATAAAACTGGAGGCGGATTTAAGAGTCGCGATTTTGACTGTAGAAGAGAGGGATTAAGGCAATTTAGTTTTATAATTAGTAATTAATAGGTTAATGATGTTATTAACTAATTTAATTATTTTAATTTGTGATAAACTCGTAACAATTTTATATTGTTCATACGTGATCGGATTTCGACAAAAGAAATTGCATTGGGATCGTATTGACGAATACTACGCATACATACTGGATTGGTATGTTTTTTAACTATTTGGAATTTTGTCTAATTTCAAACGTCTATTTGAAATTAAATAAAAAACGCGAAACCGTCGATTGGAATGGAGATGAGTAAACTCTAACACTTTCTAGAATACAGTCAATGTTCTTGTTTCATATAATAATATTGATTATTGTTAGCATATAAATTGTGTGTTTGGATGGTTTATCGTGTCAGAGAATGAGTTTTAATGACAACAACCTTATTTCAATATTAATTGATTATAAATTATATACTAACACTTTTATCTAGAATATATATATGAAAGATTTATATATAGGAATTAATACCGAAGACTGTACAGTTTAAAGATAATAAAGATTCAGAATTCAGAAATGATTCAAGACTCATGAGTAATCAAGATTTCAAGAGTTCAAGATAAATATAGTAATAGAGTCTAGTTTATGCAAGACTTTGAATAGCACTCTAGGTTCTAATTCAAATTCAAATTCTGTTTTTCAATTTCTAATTTTCAAATTCAAATTCTATTTTCAAATTCTATCTTCAATCTTTATTTTCTCTATTTTCTCTATTTTACTTTGATTTCAAACTCAAGTTTTATAGTTTATAAGTTTATATATAATATACTTTATATACTTCATATTTATATAGTTTTAAACTCTATAATTTTATAAATATGTTCATATATCTTATATTTATGGTTTCATATGATTTTCTACTTTATAACACTTATTTATAAATCAATTTTGAACTATGATATGTCGACATACAAAGATGGCTATGTCGGCAAATAACTGTCACATTTTTTATTTTGAAAGGAACGGTCTTTTCACTATTTGTAATGTTTTAGAAGCATTGCAACCTTTCAAATCTTATAAATAGGGGCTGATTTCAAAAAAAATTCATCATCCTTCTTCTCCATCTTCATCCTTTTTCATTACACCATTAATATTTCATATTTTATGATTTCTACACTTATACTCTGCCGAATTCAATTCTATTTATACAGAACTTCTTCTCTTCTCACTCTCTACTCATTACTCTCTGAATCGAATTGTTATTGAAGACCTATAGGGTTGTAGTTGTTGAAATCAAGGAGCCAGAGCGGTGCTAACCTTGTAGCCGTGAAAACAAAGGGAATATACTTAATCAAAGGTGTTTGGAATTGGTGTTAACCTTGTAGCCGTGAAATCAAGGGGGCTGTACTTGGATACTGATATAGTAATAAAACTCTGCGCAATCCAGCGTTGCATGGGACTGGACGTAGGAGTAATCCGAACCATTATAAAATCCAGTGTGTTCTTTCCTTTTCTGCATTTTATTTGTGTTTATCATTCTGTTTGTGTTTGATTTTGTGTCTGCGATTATTTCTATGGTGTGTGATTCATATAGTAGATCATATAAGTTTTAGATTTTATTTAGTTTCTCAAAAACACTATTCACCCCCCTCGAGTGTTAGTTTGGCCTTAACGATCCATTCCGCAATCCCTAACAACTGGTATCAAAGCAAGGTCTTTTAAAAAGTTCATAATATGATTTTTGAAAATACCTATAATTGCAACCAACACTAGTTGCAATAATAGTTCTTTTGTAGAAAGTCAATCCACTGTTAGACCACCACCGTTTAATGGTAGTAATTATTCATATTGGGCATGTAAAATGAAAATATATTTACATCAGTAGGATTAGAAACATGGAATGGTACACAAAATGAGTTTGTTGAACCCATAAGTGCCTTTGCACAATGGACAAATGAACAAAAGGCTGCTGCACAAAGCAATTCTAAAGCCATGAATATGTTATTTTGTTCATTATATACGAATGAGTTTAATAGAGTGTCAGTATGTAAAACTGCTTATGAGATTTAGAGAATTTTACAAGTTACTCATGAAGGAACTAGTAAAGTTAAATAAACTAAGATATCAATGTTAGTTAATCAGTTTGAGTTATTCAAAATGAATGAGAATGAGTCTATCTCTGATATGTATTGCAGATTACAAGAGATAGCGCATTCATTAACAGCACTTGGAAAAACTTATTCAGAAAAAGATCAAGTCAGAAAAATATTGAGTTCATTGAGTCCAGAATGGGATCAGAAAACTTTGCCAATTGAAGAAGCCAATAATGTCAGTGAAATGTAGATTGAGGAGTTAATCGGAAATCTGATGTCTTTTGAAGTCCACTTACAGAAAAGTAAGGAAAACGTGCCAACCGAGAAGAAATCCATTGCATTTAAAGCAACAACAAATGATTTTGACTCGAGTAGTGAAGATGATGAAGAAACAACCCTAATGACAAGACATTTTAGAAGATTTCTGAAATATATAGGGAAAAATTATTTTAAAATAATAACCAAGGAAATTCAAGAAGAAATGATGGTCGATGTTATAACTGCAACAAACCAGGCCATATAAGGAGAATGTGTCCATATCCAGATAAATCGACTCAACAAATGGACAACAACAATTCATCAAAGAAGAGAAAGAAATCATACGCAGCAACGTTACATGATTCAGATTCATCATCAAGTGATGAAGAGTTAGAAACCGAAAATTCAAATATGTGCTTCACGGCAATTCAGAAAATTTCGAAGAAAAGGATCTAAAAACCGGATACATCTTAATTAATTTTTAAATTTTCTTTGGTTGAATGGTTGCTTTGTTTGTTTGCTTTGTTTGTTAAAACATTAAACTCAAACTTGAAATTTAAAATTCAGATGTCAAATTTTGAATTTTGAAATTCAAAATAATAATAAAATAATTTTTTTTTATGTTTGCTAGGATTAGAATTATTTTAGGAAATCATTAAACCTGAAATATAAATCGATAATTCAATTCACATGTCACAAAAACCAAATGTATTTTGAAACTAAGTACATATGTCGACATATTTGCCTATATTTTGAAATTTAATTTTTGAATTTCAAAAGTTTGAACTTTCAAACTTCCTTCCAATTTTTCACCAACTCCCAAGGTCTAAAAAGGTGTCATTAATTTCTAAAAAGTTATGCCTATTCAATTCATATCCTTTCAATTTCCGTATATACATTTATTCTCTCTATCTTTTTTTTGGCAAGGCATTCTCTCTATCTTTTGATTCACAACTCAAACTAAATTCTTCATATCTATTCTCTTTAAAATTATCAATTCAATGGCTTCCTTAAGTTCATCTCGGAAATTGAAGTTAACCAAAACCATCAAAGGTTATCTTCATAATGACAAAGAAGCCATTAAAACCTATGTTAACTATTTAGCAAATGCTAAAGTTAATACGGGTGCTTTCTCCGTCTTTGGAGACTTTCCTTCCTATTATCTTATCTCTCTCTTTCAATACAATGACGACTTGAGTTTAATTGACTCACGGGATAATTACGAAATGTGTTATCCTAAGCTTGTTAAGATGTTCTATGCGAATCTTAATCGCGGATTTTTACGAAGGCAACAAAGACCAAATTTGGAGTAGCGTCAAAGGCATGCAAATTTTTCTTGATGCCGAACTCTTGGGCACTTTCTTAAATTATAGAAGCACGGGCTTGGATTTTTCAGATTTCAAAATTAATGAAACCGATTTAGGGACTTATCACGACATATTTGAAAGTGATGCGCAAATGAACTTCAAAAATCGCTTTTTCCATCAACAAAACAAGAATCATAAACCTTCACCTCCAACATACCATCACTCCTTGTTTCGGAAACTTTAATAATTCAACTCTCAAAGTCCAAAAAGCCCTCTTTGCTATGATTGGTGTCTAATATATCAATTGGGGTGACATGATCTTAAAAGAGATCAAGCCCATAGAAATGTCATCCAGAGAAAACACTCTTTACTATGGTGTTTAACTCACCCGCATTTTCAAATACTTTGAAGTTGATCTTCACAGAGAAGAATTTGTGCCAAGAAAAGTGTTTGACTCATCAAACATACATCTCATGCAAATTCCTCTCACTTTCCAACCATATGAGACATTCGAAGCCTAAAAAGCTCGAATGCAACTAGAACAAGCACCTATGGAAGTCGAAGAAGAAGAAGAAACTTCTTTAGAAAGTTTTGAGTGTACAACCAACACTAGAACCATTTCCAAACAGATGATTGTTCAAAACCAAGTAATTATTTCCAATAATCAAAAGAAGCTTAAAAAGAATTTTTCAAAAATGACTAAGTTCATGGTCAAGATTGGAAGAAAGCTTGGAATCTCATCTTCCTCCTCATTTTCCGCTGAAAACTAGTCTATCTAGTTTAATTTATCTTTATGTAGTCACTTGTATTTGCTTTCGAATCTCGTATTTAGTGTGTCTTAATTAGTTGGATGTATTTGCTTTTTATGAAGTAACGAATGGAGTTCTATTTATGTTAAAGTTATCTTTAAGTTGCTGCAAAAATATAATATAATATAAGTTCAAAATTTCCAAAATTTTTAATAGGATATGTCGACATACAAAATTGCATACGTCGACATATAACTACCAGATTTTCAAAACTTTTCAAATTTTAAAAATAAATAACTAACTCATATCCATTCAAAATCCAACGAATTCTAGACCCTGTTTAAATCTATTTCTTCCAGAAAACTTCATTATTTCATTTCTCCTTCTTCTCTATTCATTTCTTATCAAAACTATGGAAAATCCAATTCACAATCTAAGTGAAAATTTTGAAGAAATGTTGAATTCCTTCAAGAATATCCTCTCTGTGATTCTACTAAACCAACATCATCTTGAATTAACCAAATAAAGAAGTTTGAATAGCAAGAGAAGAATTTTGATGCAATTTGGTGGCTAATCTTCTCTCTTTTCAGAGATGAAAATAACAATCTCGCTAAGGCACCACCAACCAAAGAAGATGAAGATTGGGAGGTTATCAATAAGGATCCAACTTTGGAGAAGACGGTTCGGTAGAAGTCCCAAGAAACGTTTAATTGTTTGGTATGATTTGATTGCACAACAAGAAAACATACATATGCTTACATTTACTGGTTGCATTTGATATGTAACTACGACCAATGTGGTTTTTTATTTTATATTTAGAGATTTTGGTTGCATTTGTTTAACAATTGACTAAAATAGTGGTCACATTTAACATTTTCCTCCCATTATGTTTTGCTTCACTCCCATTACGTTTGCCTTCCCTCCTCTATTTCATTTTTTCCACCTAAATTACTTTTCTCTTCGTCTTCCCATAAATTACTCTTTCTTTCTCGTCTTCCCCTAAATTACTCTGTTCTTTCTCGTCTTCCCCTAAATTACTTTGTTCTTTCTTGTCTTCCCCTAAAATACTTTACTTCTTTCTCGTCTGCCCTGTTTCTAGTGTTTCTCGTCTTCCTTCCCAGGCCCAGCCCTTCCCACTTAGGGCACCAAAAAATCAGGGCACCAATACCATCATCAACCGCTTCTACTGCACAGGAAAAAAATTTGACTATCTGCAGCAAAGCCAGGGAGAAACTGAATCACCAAATCGCGAACCTACTCCAAACGATAGTGATCCAAATCGCGTGAAAGGAAGGCTTAGGTGCAAGGCTATCCAAACTGCAATGTGTCCTCTTGTTCGGTTGGTTAGTAATTCAATAATTTGATTATGCATTAAATTTCCATGTAATACAGTATACAAATTTCATTTAAATGCAAAGGTGCTAGATAAAAACTTTTCCACGTAATGATTTGGTCCGTAGCAAATTTTCATCTAATTTGTAATGAGTAAATTTCAACAATTCTCGTATGTATTAATCATGTTATTTTTTTTGTATTTAAGTTAAGTCTCCATTTAATTAGTTGCTGGGCAAAACTCATTCCAGGTTGGTATAAATTACATTGAATTCAAGTTGCTTTTTACAACCTAGGGATAATTGCTGAGCAAATTTCATTCCAGGTTGTAATTTATTGCTGAGCAATGAATAGAAACTTGAATTAGTGAATTAGTATCAGGTTAGTATAAATTGAATTAGTGTCATTCTTAGATTTTGTGATTTCATAATTTCTTTGGAACTGTTTGGTAATGCCTGTAGGTTGATCTAAGCTAGAATTTAAGGTGTGATTTGTTTTTCTTTGTATGTGTTAGGTTGATCTGGTTGATTAATTTCATAGAATTTAACTTCCTGAAATCACTACGAGAAAATAATTAGCTTTGAGTAAATTAGATTTTAGTGTCTGATTATATTTTCATTAAGGCCAGTTTGATCTCAAGACGCTTGGAACTAGTTTTGGTTCCAAAAAAGTCTTAAGCACAAATCATGTCAAAATCGTAATTTAGTGTCAAAGTGCATTCCAAGGCTAGCTAAAACAATTTTTACTATTCAGTTCAAAAAGTAAAATTGGGAAAAAAAATGTTTTTTTGTGTAAATTAATATTGTTGGTGTTCAAATCTTTTGCTTTTTATGTGTAAACTAATATCGATTGGTGTTCAAATCTTTTGGTTTTTATGTGTAAATTAATACTGTTGGTTATTGCGTTGTTGATAAACTTAATAGTAGGTTGAAAGCCTTCAGATATTGAAATTTCGTTGTTTGAAGACATCCAAGGTTTTTGTGCATTTGGAGCTACTAAAAGCATGCCAGTAAGGGGTGTTTTTCTTATAGATTAGTGGTACTTCAATCCATATCATAGTAGCAAAATTTGTATATAGAGCAGGGATACCTATATTGACTTGATCGAATAGGTCGTTAGCTAATTGCTATTCGGTAGCAAGAATTGGGGTATCATACTTTCAGGCTACTCCATTTAGGTAGCGAGTTCAAACATTTTCTTGATACCTGGGAAGTTGTGGTATATGCAGTATTGCAATGTTGTTTCATTTTTGTGTATGCTTAATGTTTTCAACTAATACAGGAGTCCTTCTGATAAAATACCTTTATGAAACTATTTAAATGTAATTTTGAGTTGTTACTTTTGAATATTTTATGTGAATGGTAAGAAGTAAGTGAGTGAATATATAAGCTGGAATTCTTGATAAAATTTCATATGACTTGATTAGCTTATTTGCTACCTTGCCTCAATCTGTTGTTGTAATCAATGCAAGTAAATTTTTGTACTATAAGTTGTTGCCAAACTTGCTTTTAGTAAAAATAAAATAAAAAATCTTACGCTTAACATAAAGCTTGTGCGCACTAGTCGACCAACCCTAGAGTCTAAAAAGCCGTGAGAATAGTATTAGGATGGGAGACTTCCTGGGAAGTCCTCTCATGCTTGAGTACGGGAGCCTTCACTACTACAAAACAGGTCAGTTGCTTCGGTTATTTACCCCCTACTGCTTCTGTTCTTGAACCGAAGCAACTATAGACGACGCAATAGACCAAAATTTGGTGCTTCGGACAAACAACTAAAGCAAATAATATTTTTTGCTTCGGTTGTTTACCCTCTATTGCTTCAATTCAATAATGGAAGCAAATGCAGAAGACGCAACAGGTCTACACCCATTGCTTCCATTCTACAGGGGAAGCAAATGGCCAATATTTTGCTTCAGTTGCTCCAAAAAATCGAAGCAAAAAAGTGGCTGAAGCAAAAATAATAATAAACTGCTTCAAGTTTAATTAAAACCTGAAACAGCATCAAATTGCATTTAAAGTCAGAATAGAAAGCGCAACAATAACACTAAACCTGACTGCAATATCAATATAAAACATTGAAACAACACTAAATATCAATACCATATCTACATATAATATTGAATTCTAACTAAATGTCAATGTTACACAACGAAATAAAACTAAATAGTATAACAAAGTGAAACAAGACTAACTGCAGTATCAAATTCAGCCAATACACAACACACATCGTGTTGTTGTTTGCTGAAAATAGAAAAATAAATTCAGGGTATAAAACCAAACACACACACACACACACACACACACGATGCATATACTTTTTTTTACACGATGCATATACATACATACACATTATTATAATAGCGATTATACATGTACATATCAGCCGATGTACCATATGAACTTTTTTTGAGTAAACTCAACTTCTAACCATTAAGTGCCATGTATTACCTCCATGAGTTTTCCATCAATTTTCGCATTTAGAAAGCCTGGAACCTGTTTATATCACAAATTGATGCACAAAACTTTTGTTATAGTTTAAATTGTGTTTGGAAAGAAAATATATTATATCAAACCAATGATACTTTTGAGAGCTAGCTGTGAGCCATATTTTGCATTAACAACAATAACATGAATAGGCATGAGACATAAACACATTAAAAAAATAGAGTTATTCCTAATCTATAAAACTATAACAAAATGCCTACGCCCACTACCCTTAGTATAGGGAACAAGGGGTCCTCAAGCTCCATATCAATTCATGTTGATCATGCTCCGTACGACATGAATTATGATGTGTTAACTATTTAATGCTTGATACATATAACATTTACTATCAAATGTAGTGAAAATAATGACAGATCAAATAAGATAAACTGAAGAAAAATTTTACCTTCAAGAGCTTGAAAGACCTACAACCGAGTAATTTGAGAGCAATAAATTGGTCCAAATACTTCACTAGATGCAAGCTGCATTCTCAGATCATAATAATCAACACAATATCTAATTATGTTACTGGAAAAAGGATAACGGTATATCATATGTTGCGTACAGTGCTGAAGAAAAGCAAACAAGTGGTTTAGTTTATTTTGAACAGTAGATGATTAGATATCATTCCAACTGCTCCTGAAACGAATACAGTAATCAGTTTCTTCCATGATTACCAATAAAGAATATTCTAAGTCTAAAAGCAGCACTTAAGATGGTTATGTAATCAAATGCATGGTAGTAGAAACTTATCTTACTGCTTTAAGTTTGTAAGTAGCACAAAAAACTTTTGAAAACATTTGATTTTTGTTGTTGTTACCTCATGAGAGGTTACAGGTGCTTATGACTAAACCTTGCTGCAAAAGCATAATTAATGTAATCCCAAATAATGCACAGAAAAACAAGCGAACAAAGTATACTTTATATCATAACGTATCAAGTTACCTCTTGGAGACTTTTAGAAGAAGTGTGTATGGGCATAAATAAGACATTTGCAGGAACAATAAACTAACCAAAGAAGAAGAAAAAGATTTATCAGAACAACAATCTTGACAATTATTATTTCATTAATAAAATTATTGAACATAAACATTAAAAACCTACAAGCATGATGAAGTCAGTGGTCTCATAGTTCAAATAACTTGCCAAATTAAAACCAACAAAAAGTTTATCAAATAATTTAACTGGCAACAGTAACCAGAAAAAGAAAACCATTCAAGCTGCTTCAATTGTGGACGAGAATAAAATCTCAAACCAAATCACAATAAAATCATTGCAAACTATTAAAAAAATCCTGACAAAAAAAGAAAAAATTTCAATAAGACCTTGAAAACTCCTTTTCTAAGTTTCTGAGAAGATCTTACAAGCGTCTATGTGCAGATCAATGGCAACAGATAAGGCCGCAAAATCCCCAGCATCCTCTATGCACCCAACATGTTGCACCCGATCTCCATCCTTGGCTCACTGCACTTCCCTTCTCCTTCTACACCTGAGCTTATCACGAACCCTTTGTAACTCGATAATGGGCACAGAAAGGACCCAAAGTCCTCACTTCCTTTCAGACTACACCCAGGTGAAAGATTCGTACCAAGATTAAAACCAAATTCGAAACTGTACATTGCCATGAGGATGAGGCAAAACTGATGACTAGCGATAGAGGGAAAGGTCGAGATTTCAACAAGGAATCAAAGGTTTGGATGATTACCAGTAGATTGACGGGAGGAAATCAAAGATTTTTTTTTTCTTTTTTCCCCCTTCTAGTTTAGGTGATAATCTAAATGAATAAAAATGAGGCGGCTGCTTGAATGGTGTGGCGAATAGCGATTAGACTTAGGGTTTGGTGCAAAGAAAGGTAGGATGTTGATTGGCACTAAGATCTAATGGCTTAAAATAATCAGTGATTTAATGATTATTTAATTTGAATTACAATTGTTTAAAGTTTAAATATTAAGTATAATCTGAAAATAAAAATGGATATTTGGATACATAACAAATGAATATTTTTCGAATATCAATAGCGCTTTTTTGTTTTAATTATCAAATATTCTTCAATTTATTTCCGAAAATTTTAAAATTCAACTTTTTAAATATTAAATATAATAATTAATTATAAAATATTGAATATTGCTTCTTACTTATTAAATCGGATTAATTACTAATTCTAATTATTAATTATTTAATTTTAATTTGTAATTTGTAATTTGTAATTTGTAATTATTAATTATTAAAAATTATTTATTTATTTTTACTTCTTATTTACAAATCATTAACTACCAACTGTTACCTAACACTTCTTAGCTGAATGAACACTAATTAGTATTTTTTTCAAATAATTATAGAAATTTCCCTAATTGTTCATCATAAAAATTACAGAAACATCCGTAAATTTTCATTGAATAATTACGGAAATATCTGCATTTTTGGAATATTTAATTGCATGAATGTTTGCAATTATTCATTAGTTGAGTAATTGCTTGATATCTAAGCACTTATTTGGTTGTAAGTTAATTTTAGGACCCTAATTTGTGTAATTTTTGTGAGAAGGATGTTTGATGTATTTTGAAGCTCAATAGAAGTTTAGCCAAACTGTCAATATAATAATTATTTGATTATAATTATTAATTAAAAAAATATGCATCGTTAATTATTAAATTTTAATCAACAAACATTATATATTAAATATTATATATTAATTGTAATTGAATGTAAATAGTAAACATTAATTATTTATTATTAATTATATTAATTGGTCACTGACCTAATTAATAAATATTAACTATTATTTACCATTATCGGTAATTAACTATAGAAAAATATCAAATATATAAAAATGTTAATTATTTGCGATAACTAATAACTATAAATTACTTATTAACACTATAATTTAATAATTAGTGATCTTATTTATTAATTATTAATTTTCTTTATAATCATTATTAAATAATAATTATTTAAATTTATTTATTAAATACTAAATATCACTACTTGGGTATTAAATTTTAGTCATAATTATTACATAACTAATAAAAATTAGTTATTTACTTATAATTGTTAATTATTGAAAAATAATTTTTAGTCATATTGTTAATGTGCAATTTTCTTTGATTAAAATAATTTGATAATAACTATTAATATATCGTTATTAGTTAATAATTATTTAAAGTTGTTTATGATTATTGACATGTCGTTACTAACAAATAATTAAATAAAATTAACTATTAAATACTAAATATCATTTCATAAGTATTAAATTATATCACTAATTGCTAAATATTAATTAGTCTTAATTATATATAATAATTAATAATTAATTATTTAATAGTAATTATTAAATAATAATTATCGAAAATTAATTATTAGATATTACTTCTTAATTAATTATTAAATAATACTAATTAATTTAATGATAAATGTTAAACATTCAATATTAAATGTTATTTCTTAATTATTTAGTATTAATTATTAATTCATTTGTTAACTATTGAATGAAATTAATAAATGTTAACTACAATCTACAAAATATTAGTAATTAACTACAATAAAATATTAAATATAAAATATAATCATTGATTATTTATACTCTGTAACTATAAATTATTTGTTAACAATCATTCGTTGTAATAAATTATAAATAATGACATATGTAGGGTTGTCTATGATTATTGATATTTGCATTTGCTTTGGTAAAATAATTCGTTGTTGCTTTGGTGCAGTTGCTTCTATTCTTATGGAACTGATGCAAATACATTATTTGCTTCGGTGCAGTTGCTTCTGTTCTTACGGAACTGATGTAAATACATTATTTGCTTTGCTGCATTTGCTTCAGTTTCTAAGCAACCAATGCAAATAACACAATTTGCTTCGGTGCATTTTCTTTAGTTTTATGTACAACTAAAGCAAATTATACTATTTGCTCCTGTTATTAGCATAACCGAAGCAATTAATATCATTTGCTTCGCTATATTTGCTTTTGTTGTTAACAGAACAGAAGAAAATGATGTTATTTTCTTCTGTTATAAAAACAACCGAAGCAAATGAGTCAAATCAACAGACATGTTTTGTAGTAGTGCTTTGGCACTGGGTATCCACCCTTTTAACATATCCTATCGTAGGTTTGGGGAAATTGAAGATGCAAAGAAACACATTTGATTATCTGGGCAACTATACGATAATGATGAACTGCAGAGGCCACAGTCTATTGAATGGTATGCATAGAGGTAGATGGTTTGAATCAAGGAAAGTTGGAGAATGGAAAATGCATTAAGGGAAGATGATGCTGCAATTGCTTTGGGAGTAGATTCTTGCCCTTGATAAGAATCAAAACCTCCAAATAAACCTTAATTGATCTTGATTGTATTATAAGTGAATTGTAATTGTAGATAGTTGCATGTAAAGCTGAATCGCTTCATTACAAGAAAAATTACTTTATATCGCAACGTAGCACATCGCTTAAACGCTAGTAAAAGAATACATTGATAGGATTTCCTTTCAATATGTAAGGTACTTAATTAACTTGTGGAAAACTTCTTTTGTTTGGCGAGTGTTATATCATCATCCTAATTGTCTGCTTCTCTTTTTCTCTTTAATTCATTTGATTTTCCCATATTGATAAGAATGAAGATTGGTTTTTCCATTACTTGGGGTGAATTTTAATGAGCTGTGTTTATTTTTTATTTTAACTGGGTATTGATTATCTCTCTCCAGATATGCTCACTACTCTTTTGATTCATGTTTTTCTGTCTTTCTGCTCTGGATATTTTGAGTAGATGAAATAGAAACTTATTAGCATCTGTAGTTTGGATACTATTAGCAAAAAAATTAACGTAAATCTTGTATCTAAATTTAGTTCAGGTAGCAGTATTAAACTAGTATGTTCTTTTTGGCTTGCTGTTTATATGAAAGCATCTCAAAAAATTAGTTTATGTTTTATTCAAAAGCCAAAAGCCACTGGATGCATCTCAAAAGTAACTAATAGAAAAAAGTGCAGCCTGGAAGCTTTCCGGATATACATCTATGATCTAGGATAGGCGGAAATCCTTGGAAGAAAGTGACATCGTATATTAGAGGTGTCTCTACCAATAGTTAGAAAATAGTTAGTTTTGTACATATTTAGTTTTAAATAAATTGTCATTTCATGCTTTCATGTGGCATACAGGAGATATTATGGATAGACCATTGTTTATGAGACATGCACTAAGTAATTAATGCATTCTTCTTTTGGTTCTAATTCATTGATTTTATCTTTTAAGTTGAACATTTGTTCAATCAAACTGCTAGCATGTGCAAAATATAGTGTTTCTGAACTAACGTTATAGTTCTGAACTAACATTATATTTGATTTCCTTGCATTCAGATAATAAAACTTTTTTGGACCAATATGAACAGCTGTCCAGAGCTTTACAAGAAAGGTTGAACACTAAGTAGAGTCGACTGGTGGAGATACTTGCATTCTTGGACTGTTGCCTGCATTCTTCTTTTAGAAAACATTATGTCATCCTGTGCTCATGTTTAATTATGCCACCTTATTTCTATATTTATATCCATGCACGTGAGATTGCATAGTCTATGTTTGAAGATTATGCATTTGGATGCAAAAAAAAGAAATTAGACATGGTTGCTAGTTAAGTTGCATTAGTATAGCATCCATGGTGCTCTTGTTGCCATGCTTGTGACAAACCGATCTCAGATTATGAGGTGAGCATTGTGTTATAAATCAGAGGTTGTTGAATTGCACAAAAACCCTTACTTGTTAGCTTTGGAGTAGTAAAGTATTTTGGACTAGATAGTTCTGAAAATTAGTTCACTCTATGAATGTTGTGTTATAGAGAAAAAATGTATTAAAAAAAATAGATGAAGGGTTTGTAACATGCATGAATGTAATAGTTTCACAAAGTATAGGGACTTTAGCACCAACTACTTACAAGCGTAAACTATTCAAATCTACTCTATAGGATTTTTTAAGGTTGTAGTTTTTCTAGCATTTATGAGTAAATTTTAATTTTTCTTCATTTTTTCGTTTGTTACCTATTTAGTTTAGCTAACACATTTCCTTGATAAAAAACCATTTCGACAAAAATTGTTTATCAGGAACCATTGCACAGGGACTCTTTAGCTCTAAAATGAAACTTATAAATGTGTAAGAGTTAAGAATATCCGAATTTATATATTTCATGCACAAATTTCACTCAAGGATTGCAAAAGTGCATAGGAGTTTACCCTGATAAAGGTCAATATACATCTGGAAAAAATCGATAGTTGGATGCGCTGTGGAAATCACTCAAGGAGCAATATTGTTGGTCTTCTGCAGTGAAGAGAATACCTTTAGATTTTCTTCAAGGTGAAAGATTTAGAAAGGCAACAGACGTATATGTCAGACCTCTTCTTACCAAGGGCGTTCCTTCTTTATTTTCTGACCTTAGCCCTTTGTATGATCATCCTGGAAAGGCATGTATTCTGGAATAGTTGTTTATTCAGTTGGAAAAATCAGTTAAAACTACAGGAAGTTTCACAGACAGTTCTGTAAAAGACCCTTCTTCAATGCTTATGTGGATAATGCTATTGATATCCCAGCATTATGACCGGCGAGGCCAGCATGTTGGTACTTTAGCAAAGATTAATGAATCTATTGAACATACTCTTACTGTGATTGATTTGTACTCGACAAAGGTGCACTGTACGCCTACAAGTTCTAGATTATTTATGCATTTGATTTTTTCCATCTGTTTTTTGGGCTTTTTGTTGTAATTCAATGTAGATTCAGTAATTAACACTATTGTAACTGGCTAAAAAACATTATAATTTATATGTAGAAATTCAGTGATATATATATATAAGGAAGACGTGGCATCTGATTGGTTCTCATGGTTCAGGGTTAATCTAATGGTCCCAAATAACTTCCTACACTTATATATACACCCTAAGACCTAACCCTAATTCATAAATATTATCTATGACGCCATTATGCTGTCAAACTCTCTCTTAAACCCTAGCCGCCGCCTCTAAATCAAATCTCAAGTATTCAACTTCAACTCAAATTAAAGATTAGAGCTTCTACAACAATTCAAGAAGATAAATCAGCAACACTGCAACGTTTCTACACCAATTTCAATATATATATATATATATATATATAATATGAAACAGAACTTGGAAATGTAGTATATTAGCCATAATATAGAATCAAAACAAAATGCAATGCAGAATCTTTTTTTTTTTTTTTTTTTGAGTTTATGAAAGGAAAAATGTATAAATAACAAGTAAAGAAGTAACAGTACTTAATAGAATGGACTTGCATGAATGTATCAAATGCAAGTGTAAGCATAAGTGCAAAGAAATAGTCGCTAAAACATAAAAACAAAGAACCAATATATAAAATACCAAGAGCTGGTATCAAAAGCACAGAAATAGAATGTAACAAGGGCAATGCGAAATTCTCCCTTTTTATGTGTGAAACAAACAAAATGAATGCAAATAGACCAACATAAAATGCAGAAATGCTGCAAAATGAATGGAGGCAGAGATGCAAAGTTAAAATAAAATGACAAAATTGAACATATTATGCACCACAAAATAAGTAAAACAGGTGGAAAAAAAAATGAAAATGTGATTTATTTTTCCGAAATGAATTTCTCTCAATAAGAAAGGAACGTAAAATGAAAACAACAAACCAAGAAAAAGACACATAAGTATCACCAAATTTAAAAAAGAAAGAATATTAATTCGAAGAGTAAAACTAATATTAAATTGCATTTCCTGACAGTGGCGCTAAAAACTTATTCGATAATGATATTAGTCTCGATAAGAATACCATCAAATTATATTGTAATAGAAACCACAAGCGTACGATGTGTAGTTGCAGTACATATACAAGAATGGATCAACTCTCGAGAAACAAAAAAGAAATTTTAAAATCATTCAATCAAGTTAACCTAAAGATTTTGAATTTTTATTTAAAAATTGAACAAATAAAGATAAAATTATAGGTAGCTCTGCATTATTCATTTATCGTTGCCTATAATTTCACAAAGTATAGGCAGCCATTTCATGTATGGCTTTTTTATGACTCACTATCATGGTCAAGTCATTCACTATTTACGTTGATATTCTTGCAGTTCTCAATGTTGTTCGTTTAGTTTAGATTTTGAACTTGGAATTATAGAAGAAGAAAATTTTGCATAGTTTGATTTTCAACTTGTTTTATTTTATCAATGTCTTCTTACTTCACATATTTGGTTTTATTTTATTAATGTCTGCTTGCTTCACATATTTGGTTTTCTCCTTCATGAGTTAAGCTTACTAGTTCCTGCAAGTGCGGGTTGATTTCAGATTCCTGTATAAACTTTGTACAAGTGCAGGTTGAGTTGGCATTTGGAAGGTGAGCTATAAGTTAATGATGCTTTCATGCTTGGAAGTAATATAGTAATGAATTTAACTGAAAATGAAATGCCATTCACAGGTTTGAAAATGCAATAGCATCTTATAGTTTGAATTATGTTGAAATAATTTATGTTAAATTTTTTCAAACTAACTTTTATTATTAATAATACTGAGATGCAAAGATCAAAAGCTTGAACATGCATTCTTGCGGAGGAAGCCCGGGAACTTCTGTTGAGCCTACTTTGAGAAGATGACAAATAATTGTCGTAGCTTTTGAGCTTACTTAGGATAACAACTTACACCTCAGTTTGCAGTCGAACAACGTGGTGGAAGGTATTAGCACCAGAGACAAAGTCGACTTTTTACTGTTGTTATTCTCTAATGTATCTAATATATAGATATATGGATACATTAAATGTTTAGCATAAGATTTAGACTCATGTTTGTTCTACAATATAGAGACATATATCGAAAATAGTTGGAATATCTTCAGCATCTGAGAATGCACTACCTGTAGGAGAGGAGGACGATTGCCCATCTGGTTATTCGTATCCTTTTGCTTTATTATTTGCTCACCAGACATATTTGTTACTCTAAAAATAATTATCTCATGTTCAAAAAGTTTTTTTTTCTTCTAATTTTCCTTAACGTGCTATAGATTTACTACATCTATGAAATCTTCTAACTTTTATCCTACAGTTGCACTTGGTCCCAGTTTTGTATGTGGAGAGCGTGCAGCGAAGAGAAAAGAGGTATATTTACATCTTAATTTGTTTAAGGACTAAGAATGATGGCGATAAACTTATAATGTATCGTTCTGTTAAGTACTATGCTAAATTGGAAGAGAAACGTAAAGCTATGGAGGCAGAGAAAATGGAAGCTGAAGCAAGAGCTAAGGTAAGTTGAAAACCGGATAATGTGTTCGGTTTAATCATGTTTCTCATATTGTTACTTTTTAAGTATGATGATAATAAACTACTTGAACACAAATAATGCAAGCAGAGCATGAGGCATCTTTAAAGGAGTTACCAAAGAATTTGTACATCAAAGCAAAGCCTATGCCTAGCTTTTATAAGACGGGACCTCCACCAAAGATTAACCTGAGAAGGTACCTTTTATATCATACTAAGCAAATTAAAACACGTTATATATCTTAAAGTTTCTTACCCCTACTATCCCTGCACAATTATTATATTTAAAAGAGAAAAGAATAATATCCTTGGTCTTATATACAAATCATTCCTTAAAATAAATTTTATCCAGGTCAACATAATATTAGAAAGAAATCTAAATTCAGGTGGCTACAAGGGGTGCTGTAAAACATGGATGTCATTTAACGTTCATATACAGTTACATATATCTGTATGCATATATATTCACACACCCACACTTGCAGATGTATTGTGTGGCCAAAAAGAATCACATGAATAATGTTTATAGTTTACATTTCAGAAGAAGACACAGAATAAATCATATATCTAACAAAAAAAGTATGTGCTGATCGGTCAACACCACATAGGAGTTCTTCAGAATCTTCCCTGGACTAAAGAAATGAACCAAAAAGAAAAAATAACGATAATAATAATAAAATGAAGTTAAATGTGAACTTTAACATCATCAGTAATTGCCTAGCTTTTTTTTCTTGAACAAGCTAGTAATTATGTAGCAAGATACAGTATAGAATGTTCTGAAAAAGTAGATACAGCTGAAATATCCAATATCAAAATAACCAGAAAGATATGCTGATGTAACACGATAAGGAATTAGAAAATATTTAAAGCCTAATCTATCTTGGTTATAATGAGAACAAGCTATTAAATATTTAAAACCAAATCTATCTTAGTAATAATTACATTAAATAACCTAGGAGTTGTTTATTTGGAAGGAGAATACCATGAATGAATTAGATGGTGATTATATGGCTAGAATTCTGAGCAATCTTATTGTAGTTATTGATCTAAGTCAAATTCTTATTGTCGATTATCAACCTTGTCTACAGGTAATCAGCTTTTCTGGAGTGAAGACCATTAACAACAATGGACGTGTCTAAAATTGTTAGTACTTATTGTGTAAATTTGCTTCTGGATGCTTGTAATATGTGAATTTGCTAATTCAAATAACTATTACTTAAATGATTATGGAAAATACTTATGTGACTAATGTGTTCTCAGTTACTTGATATGATGATTATATTATTGATTGTTGGTTTAAATCAGTTTTTTTACAATTGTTGCTGATTCAGTATGACTTATATAACTCGTAGCTGGAAATAATGTAAGCCACTAACAGTATATAGTAGCTTTTAAAATGTGCTACAAAACAGTCAATACATTTTAGTAGCATTTAAAAAATGCTATAAAAAAAATGTAACACAACACTTGAATTTTCAGTGGGAAAAATAAATGTGATGAAATTTTTTAGCTGCACAAAATAAACGCTGCAGAAAAAAAGACTCACATACATAACTTCAGTAGCGATTAAAAAACGCAACCGTCCATAAAATTTGGCTGCGTTTATTTAAACGCAACAAAAAAACAAGACTTTTAGTTGTGGGACCTGTAGTAGCATTCAATAAAATGCTACCAAAAGGTTTTGGTAGCATTTTTCAAACGCTGCTAAAGGTCATTTCTGGCGTAGTGTTGATTTGATTGAATTTGGATTGTTTGACTTAAAACTTGTATATATTAAACATACGGTGTGGTGTGCTTGGATTGGTTTGTATATGACTTATAAAATATGTAATTATGATACTTAGATTGGTTTGTATTGATTATTGTAATCATAAATTTAGGGAAAGTATTAAGGGGGAGTACTTTAGTGTAGGAACTATTTAGACAGTTATAGGATTTAAGGGGAGTAGTTTTAGAATTTCTTTTTGATAATGCCAAAGGGGGAGAAATTATAAAATATAGAATTAGTTTATAGGATTCATATCGATAGGGGGAGTATTAGAAACATCATCATCAACAGGTATGTACATGTATGATATTTTATAAACCAAGGTTGTCATCATCAAAAAGGGGGAGATTGTTGGAGAATGGAGTTTTGTTGACAACAACCTTATTTCAATATTAATTGATTATAATACATATACTAACACTTTTATATAATATATATATATATATATATGCAGGATTTAAATACAAGAATTAATACTGAAGACTGTATAGATTAAAAGATATTAAAGATTTAGAATTCAGAAATGATTCAAGACAATTGAGTAATCAAGATTTCAAGAGTCAAAGAGTTCAAGATAAATATAGTAATAGAGTCCACTTTATGTAAGACTCTAAATAGCACTCTAAGTTCTAATTCAAATTCAAATTCAAATTTTCAATTTCTAATTTTCAATTTCTAATTTTCAAATTCAAACTCTATTTTCAAATTCTATCTTCAATCTTTATTTTCACTATTTTACTATTTTACTTTGATTTTAAACTCAAGTTTTATAGTTTATAAGTTTATACATTATATACTTTATATTTATATAGTTTTAAACTCTATAATTTTATAAATATGTTCATATATCTTATATTTATGTTTTCATATGATTTTCTACTTTATAATACTTAATTATAATACTATGTTTTAATTCAAGAATTTCCATAATTATATATATATATATATCAAAACACTTGAAAAATGCTCAAAAATAAATTTTGAACTATGATATGTCGACATACGATGGCTATGTCGATGTATAACTGTTACATTTTCGATTTTGAAAGGAAATGTCTTTTCACTATTTGTAACGTCCTAGAAGCATTGCAGTCTTTCAAATCTTATAAATAGGAGCCGATTTCTAATTTTTTTTATCATCCTTCTTCTCCATCTTCATCCTCTTTCACTACACCATTTTATTTCATATTTTTATAATTTCAACACTTATACTATGCCGAATTCAATTTTATTTATATAAAACTCTTCTCTTCTCACTTTCTACTCATTACTCTCTGAATCGAAGTGCTATTGAAGAGCTAAAGGGCTGTTGTAATTGTTTGGGAAAATGGTTTTTCCTTGTAGCCTTGAAATCAAGGAACCGGAGTGGTGTTAACCTTGTAGCCGTGAAATCAAGGGGAATATACTTGATCAAGGGTGTTCAGAATCAATACGAGCCTTGTATCCATGAAATCAAGGGGGTTGTACTTGGATATTGATATAGTAATAAAACTCTGCGCAATCCACGTTGCGTGGGACTGGACGTAGGCGTAATCCATTTCTGCATTTTATTTTTGTTTATCTTTGTTTTTGTGTTTGATCCTGTGTCTGTGATTGTTTCTATGGCGTATGATTCATATAGTAGATCATATATGTTTTAGGTTTTTTTAATTTCTCAAAAACACTATTCACCCCCTCTGATGTTAGTTTTGCCTTAACGATCCACTCCGCAATCCCTAACATATTACTTTGTTGGTAGTTGTCGATATATATTACTATATGTGAACGGGTGTCCTTTGATACTACCTTCTTATAAGCAGAAGATTAAGCTTAAATGAATTAGATTAGATTATCTAACTTATATGCATATATAAACTGATATACGAGTTGTGATGTAGGGGGATAGGTTTGAGGGATCCAATAGGGTTCCTCAATGTTTTGGATGTTACTTGCTGTTATATTTTACACATACGAACTGTTTAACATAAGTAACATTAAAATCAGATTTGGACAATGATTGTTGAATTCAACATTGATGTGTGATTAATCAATAAACAGTATTGGTAATTGATTGGTGGCAGATGGCCTAAAATCCATCTTTTTAAGACATTGATTCGTCGTAAGGCGAATTGACTAAGTTTGAAGTTATAAAATTTGTTTTCACAACAAAAGCAAGGTTTTAGGTTATATTTTGTATAAGTTATATAAAATAAAAGTTTTATGGATAAATTAATATTTATAGTTGGATTTTATACTAAAATTATAAAATGTTTTGTGTAGCAAAATTTTAGTTTATAAATAAGTTTTATAATTGGAGATTTCGAGTGATAAAATACTTGACCAAGTTTTCATAAGTTGGTTTATAAAGTTATAAAACCAAATTTTATAAAGGAATGGGGTTTTAAGTGGTATAAAGTTGTTTTGAACTATTTTAATAAATAGTTTGTTTAACTTGCAAAATGACGCAGAGATGATATTGGTTTTTAAATAGAAATTTATAGATAGTTAGATATTCAAAATGAGGGGTTACTTAATAATTGAATTAAGTAAAAATGATTGTAGGTAAAAGAGATTTTCAAATGCAGAAATGGTTTTTAAACTTTATTTGAATTGAATGGTAAATAGAACTTATTGTGACATTTACTGAATATTAGGTTTTGCGTTAACAAACTTCTATTTATCTTGAAGATAAGGATGTTGTTGAGTCAATGTCTGAGAGGTTAATAGAATACCCCAACTTGAACAATTCATTGTTATCCGATAGATGATACTGGCTTGAAAACGAAAGTGAATGTTGGAAATTGAACAATTATTTGCATAAGTGGTGTGATAAACTTTAATGTGAAAAGTGTGGAAGTAAAATAAAATTGTTCGGTTTTATGGTAAACAGTGTATCTCATGATATTGTTTGGCTCAAATTTGATGTGTGACTATACTTATACCATTTGGTTATGTATATAGCGCTATTTTCTAAGTAGTGAAAATAGTATGGTTTTGTGAATACACTTATTCCCAGAAACAAGTGTATGGTTATGGTTTTCGAAGTAATGAAAACAAGATATTTGTGAATATACTTATCCCGTTAAGATAAGCATATGAAATCAACTTTTAAGAATCAATGAAATGTTTCAGTGAATGATATAATTAAAAGGATTTGTGCTGCTATTGTACTTAACTGTACAAAAATAGATTGCTAGTTAAAGAACCGACTATCAATATTTTCCCTTTTAATTTACAACGTGTTAGTTCGAGGAATCGGGATTGGAACTAGATCCAAAACCATTTCGATCCAACTTTGCGTTTGAAGATAGAATGACAGGTATGCTTGTGCAGAGACAAAATATTGAGAGTGCAAGGGTTACCTGCTACTAATCCTATGGATGTAGTAGAGGTAATGCCTTCGATTTATCGTTTTCCTGGACAACTTGTATGGATCGATGTCTGAAATTGCTCTTCTTAGATTACGTACATTGATTTTTACAAATGTACATACGTTGGTGGTGGAGAAGGAAACTTCTCTTACATAACACTCGTCTGTGAGAAGTATGAGATCGGAGGTTGTATTTTTGTGAACGTCAAGTAGTGAACGACGGAACGGTAATGTGGCATCCAAAGATGGGTACGTATAATATATGAAAGGTAAACATAGCCTCTAGCCTCATCAACCGGTAATGACTAAAATAGGGTAAAAGTAGCAGGACTATGTGGGTCGCACCCATTGTGGTATAACCATCACCATTCTAGATTCGTTATTGACCCTTTTATGTATGTTGCGGTGCAGTTTCTGATCCCTACCATGGTGGTGGAATATCTGGTACTATCCAGGAACGGTAGGCCAGTTCTGTGTCACCAGGAAGCAAGAAATTCTTGTAGTCCTCAGGTACATCTTCTAAAGGTGTATCATTTTGGGTGGTACCTGAGTACCCAGTCATTGTATGGAATCAAGACTCCAATACGAGTCTATACGGTTTTAGATGTAAACCAACTATGTCAAAACGCGAGATGCAAGCTTCTCGACTATATTCCTATTTTATTTGTGGATTTTAGACATTATTATAATATCATTGGATTAAAATAAAAATGTTTTGGTTATCGTAAGGAAAAATAACGTGCCATGTTTATGTGTCGTTGTGTCTTACAAAAGTTCCGTTCCTCTAAAAGATTTCTAAAATTAGGCAAGTTGTTTGTGATGTGAGTTTTCCCACTATTAAGTATTCCAGATTGATCGAGGTGTTTTCGCTTTCCTTGAAATTGTGCTCCGGTTAAACCGTGCATATTTTCCATGTTTTCATTGGATTTTTTAAAGCTACAGGAGAGGAGATGAAATTGAGACGTATTCTCGTAATTCTTGTATTAATTTATTTACGCTATACGTGTTGTATTTATCAACCATTGTACAAACATATTGTTGTGACTATATAGATGATCCATTTGTGTACTCTGATGGTTTATTCATGTGTATATACAATTTTTCTCTTATGTAAAGAGTATTGGTATATTATATTTTATTCGTTCCAATGAGAGATTCTAATCTACTCTGATTCTGATCTACTCTGATTCTGATGTGTTTGTATTATTCCTTTTCTATTCTAACATTTCTTTCTTCTTTCTCACCCTCTAACTTCTTTCTTCTAACTTTCTGGGTTTTCGATACTTGAGTTTAGGCACGTGAATATAGAGGATGTATTAATGTCGAAATTCGAAGGTCGAATTTTCTTGTTTGTTACACTTCCTATTTGGTACTTGGGAGACCGGTGTTACTTCCAGTCCATGGATGACCTGCATGTACCCGGAGATCCACTTTTCTGTGATGGTACATTCGGTAGACGTCAGACAATTAGTAGACAGTACATACTGGACTTAGACAGAAAGGCTAGTTAGACATGCATACATTTTTCATATTAGGAGATGATTTTGATACATATTAGGATAAAGTTGCACCTCGACGCTACTTGTTACCATATTACAGTTGGTATGAGAACTCCGATCATGTAGGTCCATGTGTGGCTACAAGTAGAGTTCATCCTCCGCCATTTACTTTTGACCCCACACCAACATAGTAGCTAAGAATCCTATGGATTGTGCTCTTAATGACTCTTTCAGAGCATATGATCTGAGCGGCACTTTGATTGTGCAACCTATAGTTTATCCACCTGATGAGGTTATTGTTGGTATCCCGACCCATGGACTTTACCCACCTCAGGAGATAACTTAGCTTATTGCTAAATTAGTTGCTTGTATTATTTAAGAAAAATACAGTGAAACAATAATTTTTTCTTAAAGTATTCACCCAGATTGGACCAGCATAAATGGCATAGCCGCAATTCCGCATATCATACTACGTTTTTGGATTTTGGGTCAATAACATCAGATGGAGATGCAAGCATTGTTGGGACAGATGGATGCGATGCAGAGTCATATGCAGGCTCAAATCGAAGAGCTACAAGCTCAGTTGGATGTGTTAGAATTTGGGTGTAC
Source organism: Allium sativum (assembly GCA_030737875.1). NCBI lineage: Eukaryota > Viridiplantae > Streptophyta > Magnoliopsida > Asparagales > Amaryllidaceae > Allium > Allium sativum. Next base: position 616,010,592 of record CM060912.1, read on the forward strand.
TTCAGCATGTAGAGGTGGTTCAGGAGATGGAGATGGTTCAGGTGATGGAGGTAATGACGATGATGGTGATGAGGAGGAGGAGGACGACGACGATGATGGTGCTGCTGTGGATTTATGATGACCATCTATTATGTACTTGATTTCATGATATATTTATGTATTTATCATTTTGTACCAGTATTTAGTACATGTAGATTTAGTGGATTTGTAACGACCCGGAAAATCTGAACCAATTTAAATTTTTTAAATTGGCTATTTTAGTGGATTTTAAATATTTTAAATAATAATGATGAAAAGTAGTTTGAATCAATGTTTGAAATTGAATATAATCACTTTGAATTATAAACATGGCCTGAAATGGCGCGGCAGTTTCAAAAATTGAATTCAAACTTTAACTGATCGTACCGGGTACAAAACAAAACGGATTTGAGTGAAACCAAAAATATTTAAATCTGTTAGTGAATATCTTTCTAACAAATCTGAAAAATCGAAGTTTCGTAGCGAGAGTCAAAAGTTATGGCCAAATGAATTTTCACAAAAGGTCGCTATAGAAATTATATAGCCCGTGAAAATGGCCGTTTTGCATATGACCACAGAATTCGGCGAAACCACTTTTGTTGGATCCAGGATGTCAAATTATTACTAGGTTTCAAATTTCATAATTTTTGAAGTCAATATGTGAGCGTGGTGAAGGAAAATGTGTTTTGATCAATTATAGTTAAATTGGATCGACCAGAAAATGGCCATTTTACAAACGGTCTCAGAATTCGACGAAACTAGTTTTGTTGGGACTGTATCATCAAAACATAGCTAGATTTATTTTTCTGGAATTTTTCGAATCAATTTGTGGCCCTGGCAAATTGAAATGTACGTTCAAATCAAATATTGAATGTTTTATATTTTAATTTGAATGGAAACTGACTCAAACATTCGAATGGGCCTACGAAACATATCCCATTGTATTTAGCTAGGGACGACAGTCGTTGGGTTTGGATTGGAGTTCGTGTGTGACAAGGGGTATTGTTGAGAATTTAAAAATATATAAATATAAAAAAAATATCATTGGTTGGCCTCACTTTCTCTCTCCCCGATATTTCTTCCTCCCGACGGCGAAAATTGTTCCGACCTTCCCTTCCATTTTCTGGCGAATCCAGGCCGAGTTAGACCCCCCCCCCCCTCCAGTTTAGCTTTTTGAAGTGCTCCGTCTCCTCTACAAATCCATACCACTTTCACCCTTAGCCATCGCGAGTTGTTCGAGATCCAACGTGAGGAAGACGTCGACTTCGGAGCCGTCGATCTCCCTCCCTGAGCTATCGATCCCCATGCAACCACCAGCGCCGGCAAGGCCTCGTCTTGAAGCTCTTCGAGGTGGTAGGATCTGATCGTCTTCAAACTGAACGGATCGAGCGCAAATCGAAGACCGAGGTTCGAACGATTTCAGAGGGTAAAGACAGTTAAAACTATTTTATATATTATAGCACTTTAAAGCGCTACGGTTTTTGATTTCACTGTAAAAATCATATCTTTTTCGTTTCTTGATGAAATTCAGTGAAACAAGAGACAATGGACTCGTGTGGACGTCTTCTACATTCTAGAAGAGACCTCATATTTTTCTGAGCCTTCTACAATTTTTGGCAACGCAAAAAGCAATGTGAGATTTCTAAACTATAAACGATATGGAAAACGACGATGTATAAATTATATAGTCGATGTATGACTTATATAAGCGTTGTACACCTCATGTATAAGCGTTATATAGGTTGTACGTTCGATATATAAGTTATATATGCGTTGTAAAAATTATATATGTGCTGAAATAGAAGTAAAATGCTTATATAAAAAAAATATATATATATACGCCCCTCGTCCACAAACCATGGACGATATTTATTGATTGTGATTGGTGTGAAAATTGGTTGATAGCGAATGATTGATTACAATTGGTTGTGGTTGAAATTGATTGTTTGTGGTTGAAAAATACCCGTTTGTGGTTGAGAATTATTTGGTTGAAACCCACATAGGATTAGTTTGGGGAAATGAAAAATATATACATGCCGCCTGCGTGCGAACTAGATGCATGAAATCCCCATTGTCAAAAGCTGCGAGGCTTTAAGGTAGAGCGAGGAGCCGTACTAGGGATGGCCCCAGTTTTAACTACCCTGTCGTTATGCTGCCGAAATTTTGAATAATATTCATGTGTTAGAATTATTTTCATGTGTTGAAACTATATTCGTGTGCTGAATAGAAATTCATCTATTGAACGACATTCATGTTTTGAAATAAATTGTTTTGCAATAAAAATCACCTTTTTATCTATATATATAAACTATAGAAAACCTTCATGTGTTGAATTGAAATTCATTCGTTGAATAGAAATTCATGTGTTGAATGGTATTCGAGTTTTAAATATAAAAAACCACCTTTTTATCTATATATATAAACTATAGAAAACCTTCATGTGTTGAATTGAAATTCATTTGTTGAATAGAAATTCATGTGTTGAATGGTATTCGTGTTTTAAATATAAAAATCACCTTTTTATCTATATATATAAACTATAGAAAACCTTCGTGTGTTGAATTGAAATTCATTCGTTGAATAGAAATTCATGTGTTGAATGGTATTCGTGTTTTAAATATAAAAATCACCTTTTTATCTATATATAAATATAGAAAACCTTCATGTGTTGAATTGAAATTCATTCGTTGAATATAAATTCATGTGTCGAATGGTATTCGTGTTTTAAATATAAAAATCACCTTTTTATCTATATATATAAACTATAGAAAACCTTCATGTGTTGAATTGAAATTCATTCGTTGAATAGAAATTCATGTGTTGAATGGTATTCGTGTTTTGAAATAAATTGTTTTATAATAAAAATCATATTTTTATCATCTATATGAGCTATTTAAAATAGTCGTGTTTTGAAAGAAATTGTTTTATAATAAAAATCATATTTTTACCATCTATACGAACTATATAAAATAGTCATTTTTGAAATAAATAGTTTTACAATAAAAATCACATTTTTATCATATACATGAATAGTTAAAAATAGTGAAGTGTTGAAATAGAAGTCAGTTGGATAAAAATATCATTTTTATCAAATGTAAGAAAAGGAATTGGTTTTGAAATCGAAGAATAGATTATATTTATATATATATATATAATTAAAATATATCGAATAACGAAGCTGCAGTTCGTATTTTGAAACCGTGATTTCAAATGATTAGTGCGGGAGATCCGACCATCGGATTTTCCCGAAACCGAAACCGTTGGGTTCGCTTTGGAAATATCTTTCCAACGACACCAACTTTGCAAAGATCCAACGGTTGGATTGTCTGGAATGTTTAATTCAAATCTGAAGAAAAACAGTGCCAGAATCGATTATTTATATATATATAATTAAATTAAATCGAATAACGACGCTGCAGTTCGTATTTTGAAATTGAAACTTCAAACGATTGTACCGGGAGATCCGACCGTTGGATTTTTCCCAAAACTGGAACCGTTGGATTCGTTTTGAAAAGATCTTTCTAATGATATAAATTTTGTGATGATCCAATGGTTAGATTTTCAGATATGTGTAAAACAAATCTGAAGAAAAACAGCGCCACGGCCGCGTTATGGCCCGAAGCATCGTTTAAATAAATTGGCTATAAATAAATAATTAAAAATAGCGATAAATCGTTATAAAATATTATAAATGATATGGATATGAAATTTAGAAACTAAATGAAGGTTGGCTAAGTCGAATGGTTTCCTGGGTTTTGATCTGATGTTGGTTTCGGCCTTCGGTGTTAATATTTGGGAAATCGTTCTCTTACTAATTGACAGTTAGTGACTAATGAATTAGAATGAAGCGTATGCGTGTTTTTGTAGCACTTGTTTATTATATACGCGAGTTGCTCAGAAAGACCGGATTTATCCCATTCTGAATAACCGAATCGACGATAAGAAATCGAAGATGAAGACGGTGGTCGAAGACCGGAGATCTTCACCTCGTTTGAATGGTAACTGTTGTCCTGATTGGGAGGCATCCCAAAATATGGATAATGAGTGGTGATCAACCAGACGTACGTGGAAATCGATGGGTATGCGAGGTATATAGTGCCTCCGGTTTCGTTCAGACCCAGAACGGACTTGCAAATGGACTGTGTGTCTGACATTGGAATTCATTCTGTGAGATTGATAGCCATCAGTTACATGGCGTGAATTGCCTGTGTGGCATGCTAAGATGCAGTGATCAGCACTTCTGTTGAAAAGCAAAGTCTTGTGGTTGATGATCAAAGCACCGCCTGTGTGGCGTAGCATTGTGTATAACGTTAATTCGCAAGCCTCACACCCCGGTATGAACCAGAAACGGGAGAAGGACCTCAGAGAGGGCATGCGTTTCCTTCTAGTTAGAGGTGGTGTCGGTGCTTGAACTGGCTGACATTTATATTATTTTCACCTATGTGGTTGTTGCTGTTGCAAGGCGCCTCGGTTATATCGGTCGATCCGGGACCGATGGAGTCATACGTTGGCTCATTGACGCCCCATAGGGCGGGGAAACGCAGTATTCAGGAATTTTAATCCACATCGGTGGACCGGCGCTGTCGCTCCTAGGGTCACTCGAGCTCTGATCCTGAGACATGGGCTAGAGCGTCTCGAATTCGGTAAGGACTATCTTTTGCTTTGGTTCATGACGGAAATCCAATTTCCAAATAAGACGTCGTGCGGTTTTGATTGTAAACCTATATTTGGGGACATAGTGGCATGGGACGCTCATGTCGTCTATGATTGATATTTATGATTGTGTATTAAATTAGAAACTAACTTTAAACGAGATAAGATGGATGGTTTCCTGGGTATTGGTCTGATGTTGGTTTCGGCCTTCGGGGTTAATACCTATGGAATCGTTCTCTTACTATTTTACAGTTAGAGTCTGATTATCAAATGATTTGTTTTGCTTGTATCAAGCATATTTTGGTCGATATAAGGTAAAACTCTATCCTCCGGTTTGCGTTGCATTGTGTGATGGGACTTAAGTCTTATATCGGCTTCATTTTTATAAAAAGCATTGCGATGTTTAAAAGATTTAATTGTTTTAAAGCACTGGCAATCCAATGGAGAAAACCCGTTCCGCGAAAGTAGCGTGGTCCTGTGATTAGCCATATTATAAAATGTGTTAAGTAGATTTCTCATACCAGTCCCATGACCGACTCATAGTTTGTTTCACTTGCAAACTCGGGTGCCCCTTTTTCTACACGGGCAGCCTTGTATTCAGGTTTTAGCAGGCTCTTTCTGGATAGTTGGAGCTGAAGATGGATTCTATCATTTATCTCTTTTTATGCTGTTCAGCTCCTATTGTACATATTATGTTTGTTTTCCGCTGTTGACATTTATGTATAGCTGAACTGTATTTGTACTAAGTATGATCCTGTATACTGTGTAACTCTGATGATTATTGTTTATCTAGTGATTATTTGTTCATTATCTGGTGTATTTATTTATTTCTATTCTGCTATTATCTGTTTCTGTGTTATATTCCAAAGATTACCCTTGACACCGTCAGTACGGGTTTTGGGGTCATCACAGGAATACATGTTGTTCTGTGTTGTTGATCATTGTATGTTTCATTTTGCTTCTTTATATTATATTATTTTATTGATGATCATGTGTGTTTTCCAAGCAAACTGGTTAAATAATTAGTTCTACTTATAAAACAATAAATCGAATTACATTTTTGACCTGCATACGTAACTCAAAGACAATAACCGTGGAGATACAACTGCTAATTAACATAAAGATACAACTGATTATAACCAATTTTGACCGGCATAACATACAATATGAAAACTTGTAATATAAACCATTATGAAGTCTGTAATTTGTCTGACTAAGATCATTGACTTGATTGTGTAGCTTCGTGATTTCTTCTTCCAATTCCAAAGCATAAGTAATAACCGTAGAAGGAAATGATCGTCTACCCACTATCCAAATTCACAACTATTTGGACGGACCGGACAACGATAATATCGGCGACCAACACTGTTTCCATATCGAACGACTAGTATGTGTTTCAAAACCATAGAAACATACACTATTTGCATATTGTACCTCGTCTACTTCAATCGCATTTTGGACAAGAGGAATTTCAACGTGTGATCTTTGGGTTAGTTGTTGTTGCTAATGGTCTATTTGCATTTGATGCATCCCTTCTTCAAGCTCGCATTGTCGTAGTTCCTTGTAATGCCACTCTTCCATTTCAATATACCATTCAGTCGATTCTCTAGGTGAAGATGAATTGGGATATGATGGTTTAGACAGAATGTCAGTGTAATCATTTGAGGATGGATATGAAATCAGCATTTTTATGAATTGAGTTAAATTTGCAGATCAATTTCTCTCACATTTGTTGATATTTATAATGAAAAAATAATGAATGTTCAGCTGTTCATTTGAAAAATAAGTGAATGCTGGTAAGTGCAAAGAAAACCGTGTATGAGACCCACAGTCACCGAATGCGACTAAACACTGGCTTTCTGTATAACGTGACCATACTAATTGGCCTGACACCGAATGCAACTGGACACTGTTTTTTGTATATAACGCGATCACACTTGTTGACCTAACACTGAATGTGATTGGATACCATAACCACTTTCTTTATATAACGTTGCTACACTATTTGTCTTGACACTGAATGCGACAGGATAGTGTAGCCACTTTCTTTAGATAACATGGTTATACTATTTGTCCTTACACTGAATGCGACTGCATAGTGTGACTAGCAACAACATGTCTCGCGGTTGAGACCTTTTAAACTTAGGATTTCTAAAGCTTATAAATGGTCATGTTCTTTGCTAAATTTAAACTCAAGCCGATCATAAAAATGTCAACCATTGATTTGTCTTCTTTGGAGTTACATATTCTTGTGAAAGCATATTTGGAAGTTGATCGCAGGCATGATATTACGTTGTGTACGAGTAGGGGTCTAAGCCATGAAATATTATGGAACATGGTGACAGAAGTATATAATAACCATCTAGAATGCCCCGCTAGGTGGTCGCATTTAGAAATCCATAAAGCGTATTTTGGTTTTACGGAAGCTTGCAATTGATATCATGAGATTATCGAGATTGTTGAAGAAGAAAATTTTCAAGCAAATCAATCTATATTTAATTCATGTTGCCTATCAAAATACGAAATGAAAATTTTCATCGCGAAGCATATGAACTTCACTGTAGTTGGTTTATGTGATACTACTCTGAATAAGCATTACTACAACTGTAAGCTTATTGTATTGTTTTACATTATTTATGTTTATCAGTTGAAAATACTTGCCAGATTATGTAGTATGTTTTTGCAATGTATTACGGCTATTACGAAAGTATTCTGAAGCTAATTTTAATTATCTAACATGGAATCTTATTTAACCCAACAGAAGAGGATATGAATTGTTTAACTCCATAATTTAAAATGTTCGATATAGTTAATTAATTAGGTATGGTTAACAAATGAATTAACTTGTTTTTTTTGAAAATTAAATTTAGTCATATCTCAAAATGTACAACAGCAAATCCAAAATATCACAGAATTTTTTTTTAAATATAAATTAAGTAGATCTGTAATTTAGGTAAGATAATACATAAATTCAAAGGCTAGTAAACATTTTTTATTCAGTACTTACTCAAATATATAAGTGTCATTTTAGAAGCCATGCCTAATTTCAGTAATTCATTAAGAAAAAAAGGTGATTCGACATTAAAAGGAATGCATCTTATTGTCATGCTTGATTTTTGTAATTGATTAAGAGAAAGAATTTATTTTACATGAAAATGAATGGATCTAATATTCTATAATATCACAACTTTATATCTATAAACATTATTTTGAGATTGCGTTGAAAACGCATTATAAACTATAAGATAATGAGCCATTTAGAAAGAGAGTGAGAGTTGAAATTCTATTCACTGCAAGTGTACACAAACTTTATAATGAAGCTACGTTTATAAGCATGTCATAGAATACAAAAATTACAATAATGTTTATATAATATTTAGCAGTGGAAAGCGGGATGGAGGACAAAGTTCTAAATTTTTTTGGCCCAAAAAACGCTGCTCAGATAATTTCTCGTGAAGGCCAGACTTCGGTTTATTTTTAGGCCTAAGTAAATAATGCTCTTTTTTTAATTTTCTCCTTCTCTCTTTTGATTTTCTTTCAATTAAAATGGAAAATCGAATCATTCATTGAGTACGTTCATTTTACATCGTTTATCGGATTATTTCGATTCTTTTATTGAATCGATCTCAGCACGTAATTTTACCCTAGTTTACATTTGTATTTTCTATCGAGACGTTTTATTTTTTACTGTTTCTTTGTTATGTTTTGTCCATCTTATTTTCTTATAAATTTACAGGTTATTTGCATCAACATGTCTGATTTGGTTTCAATCACTAGAGAAGAACAAGGGTATGTTTTTGGATACGATGTTATGATTTTTTTAGATTTTAATGATATGTGCATACCATTATTTTCTTGCTGTTTAATATTTAATTTGATTGTACATGGTTTTATGACATCTCATAATATCATTTGTTATTTATATCTGAATCTGTATAATTTTTGGTAGAAGCAGTCTTGGGGATAGTATTTTGGTTTTATTTGTTCTTGATGAGTGTAGCTACTCTATTTGACTGGACATGAATTGTTCTTTAATTGCTGTTAAGAATAACATATGTGAATATTGGACACATCTTACTCCTTGTTCTATTGAAATATCATATAATTTGGAAAGTAAGATTATCAAAGTTGATACTGATTCGGATTTGCATACAATATTGTGCTTTCAAATTTATAAGAAGAGTCCTTTTTTGTTTTCACTGTTAAATCGTGCCATCATGCTCTAGAGCTCAATGTTGACACTAGTTTTTCAGTTAATTCTAATCAGCAGAGCATTTCAGTTTGTTCTGGTTCTTATAGCATAAGTCTTGTGGTGAATCGAGTTCTTATTTGAAAGATATTATGAAGAAAGGGTGCCAACTGAATATTATGGATTTTATTGGTTATTGTTTTAGTGGCACTGAAGATTTTAGGGAGTTTCTAATGGCTTATCAAATAAAAAAAGGACATGAATTGATTTTTGTAAAAAACTGTCCTGAAAGAATATCTGTCATATGCTCTTAGAACAAAGAAGGTTGTAAATTCAATTTAAATGCTTCTTCGGATCCTAGGCAGCCTCTTCAATTCTTTATTAGAACTTATAACTTTGAACACTCGTGTGGTACGGGATTTAGGGATGTTAAGAAAGTTCATATTTCTAGTAGATTTATTAATTCTTTGATTATTGATCAAATTAGAGATGTCCCTATGAAGAAACCGAAAGATATTATGGCTGAATTTAGAAGAGAGTTTAATTTTAATCTTTCTTATTATTATGCATACTCTAGAAACAATTGGCTTTGAAGGAAATTTATGGAGATGATGCTTTATCATATAGTGAATTAAATTGGTATTTGGAGACTTTGAAGATAACTAATCCAGGAAGTTATGTTGCTTTGGATGTTGATCTGTCAAGTCAGCAATTTGAAAGAGTTTGCATTAGATTTAATGCTTGCTTAGTTGGTTTCTGACATTGCCGTCCTCTTATATTTCTAGATGCAACATTTTTAAAGGGTAGACCAAGATTTTTATTAGCAGCCACTGCAAAAAATGGAAACCAAGGTTTGAGTTTTAGTTTTTGTCTTTTATTTTTTAAAGTTGTTTAGTATTTTGTTTTTGAATTCTTTAGCATGTTAGTGTTGTTTAGCATTTTAATCTTTGTTTCTTATAAGAGTGTATTTAAAAAGAAAAAAAAGCACTGCTGTGAATCTGAAGAACATTAAGTTTTTTTTTAGCATTTTTCCTCTATGTATTATATTGCTTATTTTGTTTCCCTTTTGCTTTCTCAGTTAGTCTGTGCGTTCATTTTTTTTTTGATGGATTGGCATAGAAATTTTATGTTGAGATGATTTAACTTTGGATTAGGTTTTCATATATTATAAGACTGCTTTTTTTCCTATTTATTTAATAGTTGCGATCCCAAAGTACATGATATTCTTTTTCCTTTAGCAATTTTTTGGGTTTATCATATTGTTTCATTTTTTTGTATTTGCTTCATTAATTTGGTCATGAAATTCATTATCCTAGGTTACATTAGCATTTTTAACTCCTTGTGTACTGTAAGACTCCTGTGTATCATAAGACTGCAATTTTTTCATACTTGTTTCTCATTTCTCATCCTAAGATACATTATGGTTTTTTGTTTTACCCTTTTTTGTTCTGCATCATATTGCTGCATTTTCTTTTTTATTTGTCTCAGTGATTTAGTCATGACATATATTATGATAGTTTACTTTAGCATTTTTTTAATTACATATAGCATGGTATATGTAAGATATTGAATTGATTTATTTTTTTGATATAGTTATGCTACATCAGTATTTTTTTATGTTAGCATTTTAAATTTGTAATGCATTTTTTCAGGTTTCTTTCCACTAGCTATGGGAGCCGTCTCACATGAAAATGAATCAAATTGACTTGGTTTTTAGAGAATCTAAAAGAGATGCTTCATGAAGATCGTGAATTAGTTTTTATGTCTGATCGTCAATGGGGTTTGCTCTTAGGTGTTCCAAAAGTGTTTCCATCTTCTTTTCATAGTCACTGCACATTTCATATGGAGCAAAATATTGGTTCAGTGGTTAAAGCTTGCAAGGGTGATACCTCAATTGTGGATTTTTTTTTAAACTTATAACTCGAGCTTCCAATTTAACTGATTTTGAGCGTTATATGTTAAAATTTAAAGAAATTGGAGGTGCTGCCGCAATCAACTTCCTTAATGATAAACCTTTAGAACGTTGGGCAGATTTGTTTTTTCAAGGTAGAAGATATGGAGAATATTCTTCTAACGTGGCTGAGAGATTTAACTCTTGGATTTTGGATGATAGGTTTATGTCGATTACATCTTGTCTAGATGGAACTCGAGCGAAAACAATGGAACAAATGGCAAAGCGGAGGGAAGAATGTCATACGTGGACTACTGTTTTATGCTCAGTCATGGAGCAATGATTGTCAAAGTTAGTTGAAGATGGGTTTGGATGGAATGCATATAGGTCTGCCGAAAATATTTTTGAAGTTAGATTTCCTATTTCACATCATGTTGATCTTGAAAAAAGATTTTGTAGCTGTAATCAGTGGAAAGTTACCAGTTTTCCATGTGCACATGCCGTTAAGTGTATGAATAAATCATGGCTATCGGTATATGAATTTGTGGAATATTATTTTATAGCTAATGCTTTTAGAGCTGGTTATGCACATGCTATTAATCCAATTCCAACTGTCGGTAAGCCAATTGTTACTGAAGATGAAATTGTAACTAGACCGCCTAAAGAAATTCTAGGTGCTGGAAGACCTTCTACTAAAAGACATGGTGGCTCTTCTTATTCTCAGAATAAGCGGAATAAATGCAGCAAGTGTGATCAAGTTGGACATAGCAAGAGGAATTGCCAAGCTTCTAAGAAGATTTAAATTTGAATATCATTTTTCAGTTTTTTTTCCATTGGATATGTTACTATATACTTAGTATGTTGTGGTTATTTTTTATTGGTTGTTGGGACATGTTACATGTTGAGTTATTATTTTTAATATAAATTTGACTTTTATTTCTGAATTTTATATTTTTGCTTTCATTTACTATGTTTTTTTTTTTTTTTTTTTAAATTATGAAGTGTTGTGTCTGTGGTTGCTGGTATTTTATCACCTGTTATTATTTACATCAATTAAATAAGATAATGTTATATTAATTTAGCATATTGTTTTGTATATTGTAATAGTGAGTGGCTGATTAGATTATTAGTTGTATAAAGTAAAAGTGGTTAGGTAACTTTACTAATATAAAATTTACTTGTATTTGTGAAACTTATGTGGTTGCTTTTTTTCTTCTTTTTTTGCATGTTTTGTTTAAAATATGCACTGTTGTGTTTGTGACTGCTGGTATTTTATTATCTGCTAGTTTCTATGTCATTTATAAAGACTAATGCCACATTTATGTGTTTGCTTTCATTTATTTTGTTTTATGTATTTTATTTTTGAAGCATGCATAGTTATGTTTGTTGTTTATGGCATGTTTTTACCAGCTATTTTCTACATTAATTCAACAGACTAATGCTATATTGATTTTGTGTTTTGTTTTGTATGATGTTCAACTGATTGACTAACTTGATTAGTAGTTGTGTAATAATAAACTATATGATGCTACTTTATGTGGTATTTGGGTAATGTCGTATGCTAATTCAATATAGCATTTTTTGCTAATTAATTTTTGAAATATAGTTATTTTCTAAAACAATTGTAGTATGGTATTTGAAGCTAATGCATACAATTACGTACATTATAAAATTTGTTGATCAATCATTTATAAGAGTACACTTTGTTGTCAAAATTTGTTGTTTTGTATACATGCATAAGTGCTTAATTACATTTGTCATTTGTATATATTTTATACTTGATTAAAAATTAAATCTTGAATATCGATCAATTATCATTGATATTTTGTATTTTATCTTTTTCATGTTATCGGTACCCAATCAGGCCTTGCGTCTAGATGTCTTTTACGTGTCATAGGTACTCGATTAGGCCTTGCGTCCAAAAGTCTTTTACGTGTTATAGGTACCCGATTAGGCCTTGTGACCGGATGTGTTTTACGTGTCATTGTACTTGCTCGGTTAAACAATCCTTACTGGGTGCAAAATCGTTGCTGAATGACCCGATCATGCCTTGCTTCTGGAAGCTTTTTATGTGTCATAGGTACCTGATTAGGCCTTATGTCTGAATATCTTTTACGTGTCATGGGTACATGCTCGTTAAACAATCTCTACTAGGTGTAGAATCATTGCTGGAGTACCCGATTAAGCCTTGCATTCAGAAGTCTTTTACGCGTCATAGGTACCTGATTAGGCCTTATGTTCGGATGTGTTTTACATGTCATTGGTACTCGCTTTGTTAAATAATCCTTACTGGATGCAGAATTGTTGTTGAACGACCCGATTAGGCCTTGCGTCCGGAAGCTTTTTACGTGTCATAGTTACCCGATTGGGCCTTATGTCCGAATGTATTTTATGTGTTATATATACCTGCTTGGTTAAGCAATCCCTACTGGGTGCAAAATCATTGCTGGAGTACCCGATTAAGCCTTGCATCCAGAAGTCTTTTACGTGTCATAGGTGCCCGATTAGGCCTTGTGTCCGGATGTGTTTTACGGGTCATTGAATCCTGCTTGGTTAAACAATCCATACCGGGTGCAGAACCGTTGCTGAACGACCGATTAGGCCTTGCGTCCGGAAGTTTTTTACGTGTCATAGGTACCCAACTAGGCCTTGTGTCTGAATGTCTTTTAAGTGTCATGGGTACCCGCTCGGTTAAACAATCCCTATTGGGTGCAGAATCATTGCTGGAGTGCCCGATTAAGCCTTCCATCCAGAAGCCCTTTGCGTGTCATAGGTACCCGATTAGGCCTTGTGTCCGGATGTGTTTTACTTGTCATTGTACCCTCTCGGTTAAACAATCCTTATTGGGTGCAGAATCGTTGTTGAACGACCCGATTAGGCCTTGTGTCTGGAAGCTTTTTACGTGTCATAGGTACCCGAATAGGCCTTGTGTCCGAATATCTTTTCTATGTCATGAGTTCCCGCTCGGTTAAACAATCCCTATTGGGTGCAAAATTGTTGTTGGAGTACCTGATTAAGCCTTGCATCTAGAAGTCTTTTACGTGTCATAGGTACCCAATTAGGCCTTCTGTGGGGATGTTTTTTATGTGTCATTGTACCCGCTCAGTTAAACAATCCTTACTGGGTGGAGAGTCGTTTGTGAACGACCCGATTAGGCCTTGCGTCTGGAAGCTTTTTACGTGTCATAGGTACCCGATAAGGCCTTGTGTTCGAATATTTTTTACGTGTCATGGGTACCCGCTCGGTTAAACAATCCTTACTGGGTGCAGAATCGTTGTTGGAGTACCCGATTAATCCTTGCATCCAGAAGTCTTTTCCGTGTCATAAATACCCAATCAAGCCTTGTGTTCGGATGTGTTTTACATGTCATTGATTCCTGCTCGGTTAAACAATCCATACTAGGTGCAGAATCATTGTTGAACGACAAGATTAGGAGAGGCTAGCATTTTTGTAATAGAATGTTGACTACTCAATTAAAAATAAAAATGTTTTTAGAAGTTAAGCATTTTTTGAACAACATTTTTAATCACAAAAAAAAAATCATAATGCTAGGAGTATTAGCATTTCGCATACAATGTGCTGTTTATTTAAAAAGTTATTATAATGGTAGGATAGTTTAGCATTTTTTTAGCAACAAATTGCTTAAACAAAAAAATCAAAATGATAAGAGAGGCTAGCAATTTTGTAATAGAATGTTGACTACTCAATTAAAAATCAAAATGCTTTTAGAAGCTAATCATTTTTTGAACAACATTTTTTAATCACAAAAATTAAAAAAATTCATAATGCCAGGAGTATTAGCATTTCGCGTAAAGTGTGTTGTTTATTTAAAAAGTTATTATAATGGTAGCAGAAAAAAGTCATTTAGGGACAACATGCTGGTTTATTAAAAAATAAATCAAAATGATAGTGGAGGTTAACATTTAAAAAAACTATCATAATGCTACAATTTAACTACTATGTTTCTAAAAGTTGGAGCACTGCTTAACCACTCTTTTCTTGGCATAAGTATATCAACATGTTCACATAGAAAATACTAAAAAAAAGAACAAAATATTATTTAGAATAAATTATCATACGTCTTATCATACTATATTAAAATTAATATTATGAAGAATAAATTACATTGATTTTTTCTTACCAGCGGAAGAATGGAACAGCCAGACATATTTCTTGGTTTATCCTTGAAAATTTTTAATAGGGCTGCACAAAGTATAGGTTGGGTCGGGTTGGACCAAATACCACATCTGACCCGCTAGGTATGGGTTTAAGGTAGTTCAACCCGTATCCGACCCTATATGAGGTTGGATATGGGTTGGGTTGGGTTTAGTAGGATTGGGTTGGGTTGCATGAAACTAATAAAAAATGAGGATATGAGATTTTTTTTAAAATAATATTAAAATATTCAACATAATATATCAGATTTTAGCTGGCATAACACATTTAAAAATAACCGATTCATTATAACAAATATCTTATTATAATTTCATTGTAAAACACATCATATGAAATTAGTTCATTATATAGTAGAACAAGTGTTTCATTTTAAAATACATTAAATTCTCATTAAAAAAATCTTTGCTAAATACTATATAGTTTGGATTTGACATGAAATATGTTCTTTTATATTTACTATAAAATACATAAATAGTACACTAGGATTAGACTATTTTAATTTTAAGTAGGTTGGTATTAAATTAGTTTTCTAATATAGGGTTGGGTCAGGTTAAAATAAGGTTGGGTAGAACAAGATATCACACCCGACCCATATATAATATGGGTTACAAATAGTAACCCACATCCGACCCGAACTATGGTGGGTTGGGTTAGGTTGGGTCGGGTTGGTGGGTTGGGTCGGATTGGATATGGGTTGTGTGCAGCTCTAATTTTTAATGATTTGGTTAAATGATATTAAATACTTAATGGCCAAGAAATTTGATTCATTTTTTTTGGATCAACGATGTATTGAAGATAACCCCATTTAAGCATTCTTTGATTATCAGGGAAAAGAAATGTTATAAAGAGAAGAATAAGAATAAATCTTGGCAAATCATTTTCCTCTTTTGGAATTTCTTTTCCAATTTCTATTTCTATTCTTTTAATAATAAGATCTTTGGTTATATGATCTATGTTAATAAAATTTCTTGAAACAAACCTTTGACAATTTTCAGGTGTGCATGATAAAGACACTTTAGGTAATGGAAAAATATTTCCCCCATTCATAGGCAAACCAAAAAGTAATGAAACATCTTTCATTGATAATTTTAATTCCCCCCCCCCCAATAGAAAAACATTCCTCCTCAATTGAATAACAACTGATTAAATCATCTAAAATTTTAGAAGATTTTCTATTTTGCTTTGCTCCAATGTTACTTGAAAAAAAAAGCATTTATAAATTCATAAAAGGAGTCCGTTTTAAAAAAATTAATTGATTAATTGAAAAACCATTTTTCTTTAATTTTTTCAAGAATTTTAACCAACGATACTAGACTACATCGGTACTGGACAGTCTGCTTTTTCTTTTTTTGGCTCGCAGCTTTTTTGTTGTTGTTTTTATTCTCTGGAGAATAATCCAATATTTCCTGCAAAACAGAAATAACAAAACAATATAAATTGCATTAAATATAGAACTGTATTATAATACAATATTAAAGAAATCATTTTGTGCAATATAACGTTAGATTAATTTACCATTTTCATACATTATAATGCTAGGTTAAACTGGTCATATACCGATTAAGGCTGGGTAATGCCCTATAGTGATAGGTTAACCTAGCATTTTCGTAAAATTTTCAACGGCTCGGCCACTTGCTGTAGTGCTAGGTTAACCTGACATTTTCATATATCGGTTAAGGGCTCGGTCATGCTATGTAATGGCAGGTTAACCTATCATTTTTAATAAAATTTTCAAGGTCTTGGCCACTTGCTTTAGTGCTAGATTAACCTGACATTTTCATATGTCGGTTAAGGGCTCGGTCATGCCATGTAATGACAGTTTAACCTAGCATTTTCGTAAAACTTTCAAGGGCTCGGCCACATGCTGTAGTGCTAGGTTAGACTGACATTTTCATATGACGGTTAACGGCTCGGTCAAGCCATGTAATGACAGGTTAACCTAGCTTTTTTAGTAAAATTTTCAAGGTCTCGTCCACTTGCTTTAGTGCTAGGTTAACCTGACATTTTCATATGCTGTTTGAGGGCTTGGTCATGCCATGTAATGACAGGTTAGCCTAGCACTTTCGTAAAATTTTCAAGGGCTCGGCCACTTGCTATAGTGCTAGGTTAACCTGACGTTTTCATATGTCGGTTAAGGGCTCGGTCATGCCATGTAATGACATGTTAACCTAGCATTTTAATAAAAATTTCAAGGTCTCGACCATTTGTTTTAGTGCCAGGTTAATCTGACATTTTCATATGTCGGTTAAGGGCTCGGTCATGCCATGTAATGGCAGGCTAACCTAGCATTTTCATAAAATTTTCAAGTGCTCGGCCACTCGCTGTAGTGCTAGGTTAACCTAACATTTTCAGATGACGGTTAACGGCTTGGTCATGCCATGTAATGGCAGGTTAACCTAGCATTTTCGTAAAATTTTCAAGAGCTACCGGTTAAGGGCTCGGTCATGCCATGTAATGGCAGGTTAACCTAGCATTTTCGTAAAATTTTCAAGGGCTTGGCCACTCGTTGTAGTGCTAGGATAATCTAACATTTTCATATGTCGGTTGAGGGCTTGGTCATGCCATGTAATGACAGGTTAACCCAGCACTTTCAAAAAATTTCAAAGGCTCGGCCACTCGCTGTAGTGCTCACTACAACAAAATAACCATATTACAACGGTGGAACACCGTTGTAATATACATTTTACAACGGTGGGAAAACTGTCGTGTATTAAGAAGTTGTAATAGACTAAAATATTTTACAACTTTTTTGCACTGTTGCAACACCGTTGTACTACGTATATTTTACAACTTTTTTCCACCGTTGTAATAGACTTTATTACAATGGTTATGCACCGTTGTAATAAAATCTACTACAACTGTTATGCACCGTTGTGATTGACATTTTTTTTTTAAATAACATCTTTTGCAACTGAAAAGAACAATACACTATATATATCAATACTCCATAAGCAAATCAGATATTACAGTTATTTGCAAACTAATTTATTAAAATACTCAAATATTCAGTATTATAAACAATAAGTTTTAGACAACATTTCGTACATTATTACATACTTGACCGTTACAAAGCAACTTAGTACAAGCACAAGTTATCCACACAAAAATGCATATCCTACGGGAGTACACTAGTCGAAGACAACAAAATCTTTTCGCCATTTATCTTTTTGGCGCAAGTTCACTGCAGTGATCAAACCTATTGCATAAGAATATGTTTGTTGCTAGAAAAAAGAACAAAAAATGTTTTTTTAAGCCAACAATACCAAATCTTAACAATAACGCTTAACGTACCTGATAGCATGAACTGCATGTGGTCCAAAACTGTAACAACCCGTATTTTTGAATAACATGTTATAACATAAATCAAGGCAGAAACTGTAAAATCTGAATCAAGGGAAACGGGCTGTGCCGTTGCGTTCGTCTCGGAAAAATACGCGAAATAGAGTCCGAGTTTTCGAAAATCGGAGTCCGTATGACCGAGATATGGCCTCGCGAAGTTTCACGAAAAATTCAAATTTCAAAACAGATTCAAATTTCAGAAAATCAGGGTAGGCGGGAAAAATCCCGCCCAGACCAGGTCGACCTGGGGATCGACCTGGGTGTCGACCTGGGTGGAACCAGGTCGACTGGGGAGTCGACCCCAGGGTCAACCTGGGGGTCGACCTGCCTGGTCGGACCCAGGCAACCTGGTGCACCTATTTTGGCTGTTTTGACCTGTTTTGTTGGCTAGTGACGGGATTTGATGGTCGGATTGAATCTAGGGTTAATCCTATGGCTAATACTATCCTAATCTTCTATAAAAAGACCCCTAAGCCTAGCCTAAATCACCATTATTCAATCCTACAACTAAACTATGTCAAATTTGTTCCTCTCATGGCCTCCACTCTCATGCTAAAATTTCTAAGTCTATTTATATGAGAGATTTTGAGTTCATACAAGTGTTTTCAAGCTTGTATGAGTGTTCTTAGTTTGCATTCAAGTCAAGTTGCAACATTTCTATTATAAAGCAAGGGTTTTTATCGATTTGGCTCAAGGGGTTTTCATTTGGAGCTTTCATATTTGGGTCTTTTTGGTGATTGCATAAGGGCTTCGTCTCAATCTTTATAATAAATATTCATTTGTGTCTTCATAGCATTGTAAGCCCTTTTCTACTTTTTTTTTTTTGAACTCTAAAGTTAAATGAATGATGCAAGTTTGGGGTTGATCATTATGATATGCAAGTTTGGTTGATCATTATGATATGCAAGTTTGGTTGATCATTATGTTATGCAAGTTGGTTCAATCATTATGTATGACACATGTTGCTATGCTATGCAAGTTTGGGTTGATCGTTATACACATGTTATCATGTTATGCAAGTTAAACTTGAGTTTGTGAGCTTAAAGCTTCAAGCTTTATATTAAAGGTTGCATTTTGGCAACATGGAAGTTATCATATCCCTTATGATAACTTGCATGTGAGGCTAAATGCGAACTTCTAGCAACTTCTACATGTCACTTATCACCATGTATCACTTATATGCTAAGTTTGGTTTTATGCATACTTTTGAAGCCTAATAATGCAATATGCAAGTATATGAACATATGTACATTTCATATGCCACCATGTTAAACTTGTGGCTCCAACACCTTTTTGTCATGATTATGCCAAGTTCCCTATTTTATCCTTATGCGTTGATGCGATTATGTAAACGATGGGATTACGTTGGGGTTGGGTAACATTATGACATAAACATGGTTTTTATAACATGACGTGATATGTTAACTTGTAATTATGTTTTGGAAACATAATGTACATGACACTTAGAAAATATGAGTGTGGCCAACTCGAGGTTGGGTTGAGTTTGTAGCATAAATCTACCTGGACCCGGCCGGCTTAACTAGTGGCTACAAACAATAGGACCCAATGTGAGAAGTTGGTCATGTTGTGCTCGAACCCGAGGTTAGACCAAGTTGTGGTGTAAAGCTACCCGGACCCGCCCGGCTTAACTAGTAACCACAACAAGGTCTAATGTGAGAGGTTAAAGCACATTAAGTTAATTAATGCCTCCTGATTAGGGTTAAGTCATGGTCCACTTAATACTTAACCAATTTGGGCTTGATGGGTTAATCGGGGTTAAGTCATGAACCTTGGGTACACTTAACCAATTTAATCCACGTTTGGATCGGGTTAACCACATTTAACCCGTTAAGAAACCCTAGTTGCGTGGTCCTTTGCAGCAGTAACCCTCTTGATAGTATCATAAGACCCTAGGGACTAGGCTAGGGTAGGGCACGATTACTGGGCTGACATGTAAGCGACCAAAACGACGGCTGAGTAGGTACGCCGGTGTAGGTCCAGGCGGACTATGGTCGTGCACTTAGTCCGGAGTTGGAAAATCAGGCACGGGTACCAGTAGATCTAGACTGTGCATACTTGATTTGTGTCTGAGGTTGACACCCTAGGACTTGATACACCCTAGAGTGGACCTAGCGCAGTTTAACTACATTGCATGTTTGGGCCGTATGACACCGACACTTGACGAGTTAGGCTTATAGGGAGCCAATCAATTAGACCGTGTAGTTGTACCTTGATTTAGGTCACCTCATGATGTTGGGCCAAGCTTGGGCCAAGGGATCAATTCTTGTTTTTACTTGACATGTTAGAATGCTAGTACACCCGTGGTGCAAAACTTAACCATGATTATGCGATGACACCTTTATCTATCTTGTTAGTTAATCATCATGCCAGTATGTTGTTATCCTTATGTTCATCTCAGCTTCTCATGCCAGTTAACTTTACTAGTTCATGGACAGATAGTAGTTAGGGCTTACCAGTCTTTTTGACTGACCTGTTTTCTTTCGCCTCTTTTCTTCCGTTCCCCCCCCCCTCAGGTTCTCAGGGTGGGAACATTGGAGCTTAGCTTGGATCTTTATAGCTTGCTTACTGGATTTGCTCATGTACGTTTTGGACATTGAGCTAGCTATGGTTTATCACTTCACTTTGGGGATAGTACTTTATGTATTTCAGTTTTTCAGTTTATGCTAGACTTTGTTTGTTGGAAAATAATGACCAAGTACTTTGTTGTAACTTAACTATGGTTTTGAAATGCTAGTTTTATCCGCTGCTTTACTACTCTGTTTTACTTATATGTTCTGTCTTGTGATATCTGCATGCATGTTTACCTTGTTTAACGCCCCTCCGAAGCTAGTGTGCTTGCAAGAGTTACCCTGGCGGAGGTGGGGTGTTACATTTGGTATCAGAGCCTAAGGTTTACAAGATTTGAGCAAAAGTGTTTTTGAAACTTACCTTTTGAAAAACTATTTTCAAAACCAATTAAGTATTTTCCAAGAAAAGTCTAGTTATTTTAAAAAGGCTATTCCCCAAAAGCCATAGCACTATCCTTCGTTTCGTCGTTCTGAATCTATCTTTTTCCTTTTTCAGTATGGCCGATCTTAACCTTCCCGAGGGAGTGACCATTCCCGGATGGTTCCGGAGGTACTTGGAAGCTAGGGCCAACGATGTGGGCCCAGCAAATACCCCCAATATAATTGAGGTTCCTCCTCCTCCTCCTCAGAATCCGCAAGCAGATTTCGCTAAGATTTGCAAAGACTTTAAGGCGATGGGTGGCAAGAACTTTATTGGGACGGAGACTTTTGTGGAGGCAAGAAATTGGTTGAAAGAAACTGAAGATCTCTTCGCCATCTTTGATGTGGAAGATCATAGAAAGGTTTTATTGGCAGCATGGTTATTAAAAGAAGAAGCTGCTTATTGGTGGGAGGTCACCAATGCTACGAGGCCTATAGAGACTTGGGCCGACTTTAGGACAAGATTTGGGCTTAAGTTTCTATCATCAGCTGAGGCGAATCTGCACTTGGAGAAGTTTATATCTTTGAAGCAAGGAGACATGACAGTGAGGGAGTATGTGAATGAGTTTAACAAGCTCGCCCGATTCGGTTTGGACATGGTTAATACTCCCCAGAAGAAGGCTTTACGCTTTGCACGAGGGTTGAATGAGCCATTACAAGGTTTAGCCCTATCTCATATACCCATGGGGGCCACTTTTGAAGGACTAATAGACATGGCATTGCTTCAAGGAGACGATAAGAATGGCAAAAAGGAAGTCAAGGCTAATGAGACTCAAGCCAAGAAGACAGACTCCAAGTGGGGAGGAAATCAGAGCAATCAGAACAACAAAAACAACAAGAACAACAAGGGCAACAAGGCCAAGGCAAAGGATCCAAGAAAATGCCACTACTGTGGGAATGTTGGGCACATAGCTAAAGACTGTAAGAAGAAGAAGAGGAAGTTGGGCGAATGCTTTCTTTGTGGAGAGACCAGACATTTTAGCAAGGATTGCCCCAAGAAGCAAGGGCAGAATCAGCGTGCAGGACCCTCTGGAGGGCAAGTGCATGCTCTCAACACTGCTCCAGCTCAGGACCGAGGTAGTATTTCTGTAGAAAGTCTTATTTATATTTCTGATTATCCTGTTCGCACCTTATTTGATTCTGGCGCATCGCATAGTTTTATTTCTTCTGACATTGTTGAAAGTTTGCACCTAAGTACTAGCCTAGTTGAGGATCCCGTTTGTGTTTCAAATCCAATTGGAGGTTCCGCCCATCTATCTATGATTTGTGTGGATTTGAAGATTTCTATCTTGACCATAGAATTCACGTGTAATGCTTATGTTCTCGGGTTCACGGGATATGGGTTGATCTTGGGCATGGATTGGTTGTCCAGTTATGGAGCCATTCTCGATTGTGAACATAGGGCGGTGAGGCTCATGACTCGCCTCGGTAATACCCTAGAAATTTCTTGTAACCCTAGAGGTCCCGTCATGTTATGTTATCTTGAATCTATCGACTCGTCCATCGATGATCTACAATCTGTAAGGGTGGTCCGAGACTATCCCGATGTCTTTGAAGAAGTTAAGGGGTTACCCCCTAAACGAGAGATAGATTTCCGCATTTATCTAGTCGATAATGCCAAGCCAGTATCATTGCCCGTTAGGCACATGGCCCCACGAGAAAGAAGAGAGCTCAGTAAGCAAATCAAGGAGCTGCTTGAGAAGAATTTTATTAGACGAAGCATTTCTGAATGGGGTGCTCCGGTGGTATTCGCTA
The DNA here is from genome assembly GCA_030737875.1 of Allium sativum. Classification (NCBI taxonomy): domain Eukaryota; kingdom Viridiplantae; phylum Streptophyta; class Magnoliopsida; order Asparagales; family Amaryllidaceae; genus Allium; species Allium sativum. The sequence goes on from CM060912.1 coordinate 616,033,621, forward strand.
CTAAGCCGGATGGTTCGCTTCGTCTATGTGTTGATTATCGAGAGTTGAACAAGCTGACAAAGAAGAATAGGCACCCTTTACCGAGGATTGATGATCTCTTTGATCAGCTGGTTGGTGCTTCTGTTTTCTCTCAGCTCGATCTAGCCACCGGATTCCATCAGCTTAGAGTAGCTGAGGATAGCATTGATAAAACTGCGTTTAGGACTCCAGATGGATTCTTTGAATGGCTTGTCATGCCATTCGGATTGACTAATGCACCCGCCTACTTCGTAGACTTGATTAGTAGGGTGTTCAGGGAGTTCCTCAACAAGTTTGTTGTTGTCTTCGTGGATGATATTCTGATCTTCTCAAAGGATGAGGAAGAGCATGCTAGGCATCTCAAGGAAGTGATGGATACGCTTAGAGCGCATCAGTTGAAAGCCAAGTTCTCCAAATGTCATTTCTGGAGAAGGGAAGTTCGGTTTCTTGGACATATAGTTTCTAAGCAAGGCATAGCGGTGGATCCCGCGAAGGTGGTTGTGGTTCAAGATTGGAAGACTCCTAGGAATGCAACCAAAGTAAGAAGCTTTCTCGGTCTGGCGGGCTACTATAGGAAGTTCATCAGGGACTTCGCTAAGATTTCGGCCCCTCTTACTAAGTTGACGAAGAAGAACTTAGTCTTCGCATGGGACTTGGAATGTGAGCTTGCTTTTCAAAAGCTCAAAAAAGCCCTTACCTCAGCTCCAGTTTTGGCATTACCCGATAGTGGTAAGATGTTTACCGTGTACACCGATGCATGTGATACGGGGTTAGGAGCTGTTCTAATGCAAGAGGGAAGAGTGATATGTTATGGGGGTAGGCAACTTAAAGTTCATGAGAAGAACTATCCCACTCATGATTTGGAGTTAGCGGCGATCGTCTTTGCACTCAAATCCTGGCGCCACTATCTTCTAGGCGAAAGGTTTGAGTTGTATACTGATCACAAGTCACTCAAGTACCTCTTCTCGCAAAAAGATCTGAATCTAAGGCAGCAAAGGTGGATGGAATTCTTGGCATCTTATGACTTCGAGATAGCTTATACCCCTGGCAAGGGTAATGTTGTGGCGGATGCACTAAGCAGAAGGAGATTTACTTTGAGCCTCTTGTTCATTGAGATGAAGAAATTAGAATTCTTGGCAACCTTTGATTTCACGACGGCTATTGAGTCGATGACAGGTTCATTAGCATCCCTTGAGCTTATACCCACACTTCTTGATCAAGTTGGGGCTTCGCAGAAGGAAGATCCACAGATAGTCGAAGTTATGGACAAGTTGATTCGTGGTGAGACGTCTAGTCACCTTGCTAGAAATACTATTGATGATAAAGGATGGCTAAGGCGTGATGGAAGGCTATGCGTTCCACAAGTAGGGGACTTGGTGCATAAAGTTCTCGAAGAAGCACATCATTCGAAGATGACTATACATCCTGGAGGAGATAAGATGTATAGGGATATGAAGCGCATTTTCTTTTGGGCCGGAATGAAGAAAGACGTGGCAGAGTATGTTTCAAGGTGCATGGTATGCCAACAAGTGAAAGCCGAGTCAAAGAAACCAGGTGGGCTATTACATCCATTGGAGGTCCCGCAATGGAAGTGGGAGAGTATTTCTATGGATTTTGTGGATGGATTGCCTAGGTCAAGGAGAGGGAACACAAGCATATGGGTCATAGTTGACAGACTTACGAAGAGTGCTCACTTCATCCCAGTAAAGAGCAAGAGGACCGCATCATGGCTAGCATCTATTTATCTTCGAGAGATAGTGCGGTTGCATGGAGTTCCTTCTAGCATAGTTAGCGATCGTGACCCAATTTTCACTAGCCAATTCTGGAACAGTTTGCAAGAAGCGATGGGTGCGCGATTGAATCTGAGTACAGCCTATCACCCCCAGACGGATGGCCAAACCGAAAGGGTGAATAGAGTGCTAGAAGATCTCTTGAGGCTTTGTGTTCTCGACTTCGGTGGTACTTGGGAAGACCACCTTCCTCTTGTAGAGTTTGCGTATAATAATAGCTATCAAGCCAGCATAGGGATGGCACCATTTGAAGCTTTGTATGGGAGGCCGTGTAGGTCACCATCTTGTTGGTGGGAGACAACAGATAGACTTATACTTGGGCCCAATATGATACGGGACACATCCGAGAAAGTTGAATTAGTGAGAAGAAGGATGAAAGCGGCCTAAGATAGACAGAAATCCTATGCTGACAAGCGAAGGGCAGATTTGGAATTCGAAGTGGGAGACATGGTTTTCGTGAAGGTTTCTCCTTTGCGTAAAGTGGTACGTTTTGGAGCAGTTGGGAAGCTGGCTCCAAGGTTCGTAGGACCCTTCCCTATCATAGAGGGAATTGGAAAGATGGCCTATAAGGTGGAATTGCCCGAAAAGCTAGCCGAAGTGCATAATGTCTTTCATGTCTCGCATCTCCGAAAGTGCCTACATGAGTCCGCTGAGGTGGTTGAACCAAGCATTCTTGAAGACATTGAGGTAGAGAAAGAAGCAACCTTGAGAAAAGCTCTGATTCGTATCTTGGGAACGGAGATCAAGAAGCTAAGGAATCGGGAAGTCAAATTGGTGAAAGTTCAGTGAAGCCGATGAAGACGCAACTTGGGAAACCGAGGAGAAGATGCGTGGGCTTTATCCATTCCTTTTTGAGGGTACATTCTCGACCTCTTTCCTAATTAGCATATCTTACTTTTATTCGTGTTTATCCTGTTTATTTTATTATCTCGTTAAGCTTGTCATGAGAACCTTAGGTAGAAACCCTTTGGATGAAACATGTATTTGAAACATGTTATGCTTGATGGTTGCAAGTGGTTGCAAGTTTTTGCACGTGGATACTCGTGGATGCATGATACACATTAGGTACTAAGATCGGCTCACACACTTTCATGTTGCTTATGCATGAGTGCTTATACTTATTCATGGATGAAACTTGCTATGCTATCACGTGGATGTTGCATATGGATGAATGTTATGTGCACTCATGTAGAGACTACGAGCTATGTTAGGAATTTGCATACATATGGACTCATTTCACTAACATGCTTTGCATTGAGGTTTACTGTATCAGTAACCGCCTGATTTTTTGCATTAGATAAGTACATATACACACACCTTTGCATATGATCATACAACATTTAGAATCCTTTAAGGACAATGACTGCACGTGGATGATGTTTTGAGTAGATGGATGATGGATGGTAGGATACGTTCTTCCTAACTTGGAGATTTCGGGGACGAAATCCTTTAAGGAGGGGAGAATGTAACAACTCGTATTTTTGAATAACATGTTATAACATAAATCAAGGCAGAATTAAACTGTAAAATCTGAATCTAGGGAAACGGGCAGTGCCATTGCGTTCGTCTCGGAAAAATACGCGAAATAGAGTCCGAGTTTTCGAAAATCGGAGTCCGTATGACCGAGATATGACCTCGCGAAGTTTCACGAAAAATTCAAATTTCAAAACAGATTCAAATTTCAGAAAATTAGGGTAGGCGGGAAAAATACCGCCCAGACCAGGTCGACCTGAGGGTCGACCTGGGTGTCGACCTGGGTGGGACCAGGTCGACTAGGGAGTCGACCCCAGGGTCGACCTGGGGGTCGACATGCCTGGTCGGACCCAGGCAACCTGGTGCAACTATTTTGGCTGTTTTGACCTGTTTTGTTGGCTAGTGACGGGATTTGATGGCTCCGATTGAATCTAGGGTTAATCCTATGGCTAATACTCTCCTAATCTTCTATAAAAAGACCCCTAAGCCTAGCCTAAATCACCATTATTCAATCCTACAACTAAACTATGTCAAATTTGTTCCTCTCATGACCTCCACTCTCATGCTAAAATTTCTAAGTCTATTTATATGAGAGATTTTGAGTTCATACAAGTGTTTTCAAGCTTGTATGAGTGTTCTTAGTTTGCATTGAAGTCAAGTTGCAACATTTCTATTATAAAGCAAGGGTTTTTATCGATTTGGCTCAAGGGTTTTTCATTTGGAGCTTTCATATTTGGGTCTTTTTGGTGATTGCATAAGGGCTTCGTCTCAATCTTTATAATAAATATTCATTTGTGTCTTCATAGCATTGTAAGCCCTTTTCTACTTTCTTTTTTTTGAACTCTAAAGTTAAATGAATGATGCAAGTTTGGGGTTGATCATTATGATATGCAAGTTTGGTTGATCATTATGATATGCAAGTTTGGTTGATCATTATGTTATGCAAGTTGGTTCAATCATTATGTATGACACATGTTGCTATGCTATGCAAGTTTGGGTTGATCATTATACACATGTTATCATGTTATGCAAGTTAAACTTGAGTTTGTGAGCTTAAAGCTTCAAGCTTTATATTAAAGGTTGCATTTTGGCAACATGGAAGTTATCATATCCCTTATGATAACTTGCATGTGAGGCTAAATGCGAACTTCTAGCAACTTCTACATGTCACTTATCACCATGTATCACTTATATGCTAAGTTTGGTTTTATGCATACTTTTGAAGCCTAATAATGCAATATGCAAGTATATGAACATATGTACATTTCATATGCCACCATGTTAAACTTGTGGCTCCAACACCTTTTTGTCATGATTATGCCAAGTTCCCTATTTTATCCTTATGCGTTGATGCGATTATGTAAACGATGGGATTACGTTGGGGTTGGGCAACATTATGACATAAACATGGTTTTTATAACATGACGTGATATGTTAACTTGTAATTATGTTTTGGAAACATAATGGACATGACACTTAGAAAATATGAGTGTGGCCAACTCGAGGTTGGGTTGAGTTTGTAGCATAAATCTACCCGGACCCGCCTGGCTTAACTAGTGGCTACAAACAATAGGACCCAATGTGAGAAGTTGGTCATGTTGTGCTCGAACCCGAGGTTAGACCAAGTTGTGGTGTAAAGCTACCCGGACCCGCCCGGCTTAACTAGTAACCACAACAAGGTCTATTGTGAGAGGTTAAAGCACATTAAGTTAATTAATGCCTCCTGATTAGGGTTAAGTCATGGTCCACTTAATACTTAACCAATTTGGGCTTGATGGGTAAATCGGGGTTAAGTCATGAACCTTGGGTACACTTAACCAATTTAATCCACGTTTGGATCGGGTTAACCACATTTAACCCGTTAAGAAACCCTAGTTGCGTGGTCCTTTGCAGCAGTAACCCTCTTGATAGTATCATAAGACCCTAGGGACTAGGCTAGGGTGGGGCACGATTACTGGGCTGACATATAAGCGACCAAAACGACGGCTGAGTAGGTACGCCGGTGTAGGTCCAGGCGGACTATGGTTATGCACTTAGTCCGGAGTTGGAAAATCAGGCACGGGTACTAGTAGATCTAGACTGTGCATACTTGATTTGTGTCCGAGGTTGACACCCTAGGACTTGATACACCCTAGAGTGGACCTAGAGCAGTTTAACTACATTGCATGTTTGGGCCGTATGACACCGACACTTGACGAGTTAGGCTTATAGGGAGCCGATCAATTAGACCATGTAGTTGGACCTTGATTTAGGTCACCTCATGATGTTGGGCCAAGCTTGGGCCATGGGATCAATTCTTGTTTTTACTTGACATGTTAGAATGCAAGTACACCAGTGGTGCAAAACTTAACCATGATTATTCGATGACACCTTTATCTATCTTGTTAGTTAATCATCATGCCAGTATTTTGTTATCCTTATGTTCATCTCAGCTTCTCATGCCAGTTAACTTTACTAGTTCATGGACAGATAGTAGTTAGGGCTTACCAGTCTTTTTGACTGACCTGTTTTCTTTCGCCTCTTTTCTTCCGTTTCCCCCCCTCAGGTTCTCAGGGTGGGAACATTGGAGCTTAGCTTGGATCTTTATATCTTTCTTACTGGATTTGCTCATGTACGGTTTTGGACATTGAGCTAGCTATGGTTTATCACTTCACTTTGGGGATAGTACTTTATGTATTTCAGTTTTTCAGTTTATGCTAGACTTTGTTTGTTGGAAAATAATGACCAAGTACTTTGTTGTAACTTAACTATGGTTTTGAAATGCTAGTTTTATCCGCTGCTTTACTACTCTGTTTTACTTATATGTTCTGTCTTCTGATATCTGCATGCATGTTTACCTTGTTTAACGCCCCTCCGAAGCTAGTGTGCTTGCAAGAGTTACCCTAGCGGAGGTGAGGTGTTACAAAAGCCCCTTTTTAAACAATTGGATGTTGCACAACTTCTAAATAAAAAGAGCATCTGCACTTGGTCTTTCAGAAAACAAATTAGCAGATAATAATATTGACATGGTAGCTAAATCCATTAGTAGTCATTTAATCCAAACTTTCTAACCTGTGAATGAAACATTGCCAAACTAAAACAGTAACATGTAAACTCCAAAAATTATCCTTCATTCTTCGTGTTCCATTTTTGAAGACCACATGTTTGACTGCCATGTTATTATCCACTTAGTAAATAAAATTTTAATATCAAGTTTTTTAGGCAAAGGCTGCCACTTCCAAATATGATTGTCGTTATCTTATCTCTTCCATTTTTGAAGACCGTCTTACTTCCCAAAGAATCTAAAGTCAATTTTTATTTAAATATAACATCTGAAAGATCCTTTCGAATGAAACATAAATCATTTTTTTCGTGTCCATGAGTATGATTTGTTTTTTAAAAGCGCGGAGAACACAATTACATAAAAATGCAACTGCAAAATATCAGTAGAATTACAAGGATTCCGAGTAAAGTTGAGATTTTGTACGTTTATTTTCTCCCATTTGTTATGTTGTCCTTTGTGAAGACCCGTAACTTCCCCGGTGAGGAAAGCGCGGATAGTTCGAGAACAAGCCACAACAGAACGCAGGCGGAAGAACATTTCATTGTTATTACAACAATTCCATCAGAATACAAGAATATACAGAGTATAAATGAATATTACACAGAAATATCAGAGATTTAAATTACATTTAAATACATCGCAGCGGAAAATAATACAATACACAACTAGAAGTAATACACGGATACAAAGCTTTCCAGTTATCATTCCAGCTGTAAACCAGGATCCTGTGAATATAAATCTGCAAAACCAAAACTACTAGCTGCCCGTGTCAAAATAAGGGCACCCAGAGTTTAGGTTAAAAAATTAAACTCCAGGTCAGTCATGGGACTGGTGTGAGAACTAAAACAGTTATTTATCTTTATTTTCAAAGTAAGGTAAATCAAGGGACCACGCCGTATAACACGGAACGGGTTTCCTCCCAAGAACACCAGTGCATAAAACAACAACGCAATGCTAAATAAAGAAAAATGAAGCTATTATAAGACCCAGGTCCCATCACACAATGCAACGCAAGCCGGAGGATAGGGTTTTTACCTTATAATAGCCAAGAATGTTTGATACGTTTAAAACAAATCATTTGATACTATTATAAGTGCATATTGTATAAAACATCTTCAAATCATAAGTATCAATCATAGACGGCATAAGCGCCCCATCCCACTATGTCGCCATACTAGGCTCTACAAATAAAACCGGAATACACGTATTGGAAATTGGATTTCCATCATGGTGGCTCCTGATTCGAAAGATCGATCGCGTAATGCAATTCCCCACGGATTATGTCCCAACAAGAGAAAACACCATCTGCAAATCCGCACTTTTGGGACCAGAGTATCACCGCGGCTTACGTCCCAGCGAGAGAAAACACCGCTTACTCTATATATCCCTGAGCACTAAGCTCATCTCGGTCGACCGAATCCACGACACCACTAAGATGCCCATCCACTAAAAAGCATACTGATCAAACCATCAGTTTACCACCATACAAAGGTCTGAGGCTCGCGAATCAACGCTATACACAAAGCCATGCTATATTAAAGCTGCGCTTTGATCATCATCCATCAAACTTTGCTTTTCAACAAAAGTCTGGATCACTGCATCTCAGCATGCCACACTATCAATCCATATCGTACCACTGATTTCTGCCAATATATAACCTCCGAGCTCATATGTCTCAGAGAAGGGCGTTAAGAAAGAGAATAAATTCCCCGCCGCCAAACAGATATATATTTAGCACAGATCAACGAATACAATATAAAGGAATACAATGTCAGACACACCATCCATTTACAAGTCCGTTCTAGGTCTGAACGAAACCGGAGGCACTTTCCTCGCATATCCGTCGATCTCCTAGTACGTTTGGACGACCACCAACTGATTCCCTCATCTTGGGTGTACAGCCCAATCAAGATCATCAGTAATCACCCAAACGATGTGAAGACTTCCGGTCTTCGACCACCGTCATCATCTTCGACTTTTCGTCGAATCGGTTATTCAGAATGGGTATAAACCCGACCTTTCCGAATAACCCGCGTATATAGTAAACAAATGTTACCTAAACACAACATACGCCTCATCCCAATTCAACAGTCACTAACCGTAAATTAGCAAGAGAACAATTCCCCAAATATTAACCCCGAAGGCCGAAACCAACATCAGATTAATACCCAGGAAACCATCCTTCTTAGCTAACCTACAGTTAGTTCCTAAATTTCACGTTCTTAGGGAAAGGTTCCCATTAATTTTATCAAAGATAAATTCTTTAAAATTTATTCTTTGATCTTCCTTTGGATGTCATTTCAAACCAAATTATGGTTTTCCAAACTAGTCGGGATTAGCGAACCACACCGAAGTAATTATTTATTTTATTTCCCAATCCCAACCTATTCATCCCATGAAGCAAAACTGGTAATACTTCATATCTAACACCACGGTGTTATCGGTAAATTCAATTACCATTTCACGTTCAAATCTAATTAAAGATTTAACTATCGCCTGGAGCAAAACTGGTGATACTCCATTCTCGATCTTTTCAATCTAATTAAAGGTTCATTAAAACTCCACTTAGTTTTAATCTTTAACTGGGTTAAAGAATCAGTGTCATTTAAAACACGGTTCACTATAAACCCAAAATCACATCACATTTCAATCAGACCCTAACCATAAATTAGCAAGTGAGCAATTCCCTAAGTATTAACCCCGAAGGACGAAACCAACATCAGATCAATACCCCAGAAACCATTCAGCTTAACTAATCTCCAGTTAGTTTCTGATTTTCTTAACTCCTTTGAGTCTAAGAACAGTATTATTGAAGATATCGTTCACGACAACCCAAAATCACATTCTATTAATTATCGGGTTAAAGAACAAGTGTTATTTAAAACACTATTCACGATAAACCCAAAAATCAATACCAATTCAATTCCAGTTAAATATTATTTAATTGGTACACTTCATTAAATCTAAATAAAAGATTTAATCTTTTCCTCAGCTGGGTTTAAGAACAGCGTTAATGAAGACGTCATTCACGACAAACCCAAAATCCCATTTGATATTAAATATAAGGCTCTGAATAGAAAATATATCGGCTTATATTCAATATCAAATTCTACGACCAACAAATATCGTATTGGAAATAACGATATAAATATATCTTTCAAATTTCCCATAACAATACCTGTATAATCAAAAAATCCCACATTGAAATATTCCAAAGACAATTTCGATTCAAATCCATTTCCAATCTATATATTGGAAATCCTGGTTATTTTCAAAACCATTTCAAATCCACTTTATTTATTTTAAAAATAAATAAATTATTATTCTAGTTCAAAACCAGTTCATTTCGATAAAAAATCTATTTTTATCCTTTCAAATATGGAGTTTTTCATCCCAATTCTTCACAAATCATTACTTATGATTTTACACAAATTATTATTATTTTTAATAATTTTATCAAAGCCTGCACAGTCGATTTCCATCAACGGCCATCGAACTGCACTTACAGCGACCTTTTCCAAATTTGATTTGGACATAATTCCAAATCCAACCGTTAGATTTCAAATTTCTAATATTCGTTAGAAAGATCTTTTCGATACGAACCCAACGGTTCCGGTTTTAGGAGAATCCGACGGTCGGATCTCCCGTAATGTCCGTTCGAAGTCAATGGTCGAAATTTACGAACTGCCGCGGCGCGTTCTTTTCAGGCCATTATATAATATATATGTGTATATATATATATATATATATATTTCGTCGATTTCCTTTTTAAAACGAATTTTATAAATCATTTCAAATTTGTTTCAAAAACAGTTTCAACATTTATTTCAAATTCAAATCAAAATTTAATTTTCCCTTCTAAATTCTTTTTGCATTCACTTCTATTTGATTTCGTTTCAAATCGATTCCAATTCTATTTCAATTCGTTTTCAATTGAATTGAATTCAATTCAGATTTGTTTTCTATTCGATTCAATTCAAATTCGTTTTCAATTCAATTCGGATTCGTTTTCTATTCAATTCAATTCGAATTCGTTTTCTATTCACTTCAATTCAAATTCGTTTTCTATTCAATTCAGTTCGAATTCGTTTTCTATTCAATTCAATTCAAATTCGTTTTCTATTCAATTCAATTCGAATCCGTTTTGTATCAAATTCAATTCGAATTCGTTTTCTATTCAATTCAATTCGAATTCGTTTTCTATTCAATTCAATTCGAATCCGTTTTCTATTCAATTCAATTCAATTCAATTCTGTAACACCCCGTATTTTAGTTAATACTAAAATTCACTAATCGCAGAATAAATAATCTCAGACGTGGGAATTGGGGGAAACGGGCTGCGTCATTGCGTTCGTCTCGGAAAAATACGCAGAATAGAGTCCGAAATTTTGTAAATCGGAGTCCGTATGGCCCAGTTAAGGCCCAATGAAGTTTGCAGAAAAATTAAAGCTAAAAACAGATTTAAAAATTCGAATTCAGATTTCAAAATCGAACTAGCGGGGCCAGGCGGGAAAATTCCCGCCCTAACCATGTCGACAGGGCTGTCGACAGGCCTGTCGATAGGGGGGTCGACTTGCCTGTCGACTTGCCTGTCGACACGGCGTGTCGAGCCAGAGGGCTTGGGTGCACCAGATTTGGTTTTCTGGCTAGGGCTGGGCTGGGTTCTAGAGATTTCCTAAATCTAACGGACCTAATTTAACCTAGGGTTAATCTAAGGGCCTAAAACACTACCTAATCCTATAAATAAGACCCCAACCCTACCCTAATTCATTCATAATTAGATCTTGTAACTAAACTATGGCAAAATGAAACTTGATCATGGCCTCCACAAATCAATGAAGAGAGTTGCAAGCTAATCAACCTCTAATCAACATCTTCTTCAACTAAAGCAACTAATTCCACTTCATAAGTTTTCTAATCTTGGTTTTGGTGAGTTTCTATCACTTTGATGATCAATTGCTAAATTAAGTAGATGAGATATGATGAGATCTATGGTTTTGCATGAGGATTAATGGGTTTTCAAGTCATATGATATGATGTGAATATGCTAATCTATGTTTAATATTAATCCTATGTTTATGCATGTTGAATATGTGAGTTTATGCATGTTGAATATGTGAGTTTATGCATGTTGAATATGTGAGTTTATGCAAGATGGATATGTGGGTTTATGCAAGTTAAGTGGTGGGTTTATGCAAAATAAGTAATTGATTTTATGCATGCTAAGTAGGTGGTTTTATGCATGCTAAGTGTTTGGTATTATGCATAAATCATGACATGCAAGTTTACCCTTTTTAAATGTGATGCATACATATGCAAGATGGCACCTTTATATGCTATGAATATATATATATATATATATATATATATATATATATATATATATATATGCATGTTTACCCTCCTTTAAGATGCAAGTCATATATGCAAGTTCAACATGTTGTATAAGTTATGTGTATGCTTATATGCAAGCTCAACATGTTATGCAAGTTTATGATGTTATGTAAGTTATGTGCATGTTGTTATGCGAATTCATATGCAAGTTATGTGTATGATGTTATGCAAGTTATGTGCATGTTGTTATGCAAATTCATATGCAAGTTATGTGTATGATGTTATGCAAGTTATGTGCATGATGTTATGTAAGTTATGTGTATGTTGATATGCAAGTTATGTTTATAATATTATGCAAGTTATGTGTATGATGTTATGCAAGTTAACATGTAACATGTTGTGCAAGTTCACACCTTTAAGACACATGCAAGTTCACCTTTGTATAACCTATGAACACTTATGCAAGTTGCCTTTATACATGACATATGTATGTTCATGCAAGTTGGGTTATTTAGAAATGCTAGTTGGGTTAATGTCATGATGTAAGTGGACACCTTTTAACCCATGTTAATGCTAATGTATGCTAAGTGAAACCCATGTTAATTGTGAGAGAATCTTCTCTTGGAAATATGTCGTGTTAGCATAAGTACGTGGGGAAACGATGGGGTTAATAGACATGTTAATGAAATGGTGTGAAATGGTTATGATTAAGCATACCATAAAATGAATAAGCATAAGCGGGAATTTACCTATTGAGTTAGGTCTACCCATGTTATGAAAAACTTGATATTAATTAGGGATAATTAATATGGGGGTGATTAATTAGGTGTAATTAATCAACTAAGACACGAGGTTGGACCCTTTTGTAGCGGAAGTCTGCCCGGAACCGACCGGCCATCCAGCGGCTACAAATGATTGGCCCAATGTGAGAGGTCTTAGTCATGAATTAAATACATGATTAAAGTAAAGACACGAGGTTAGACCCTTTTGATGACAGAAGTCTGCCCGGAACCAACCGGCATATCCAGCAGTCATAAAAGACGGTCTAATGTGAGAGGTCTTTATGAGGTCATGATCTTAATTAATGAATTAAGAAACACTTAACCATATTAGCATGTAGTGGGACATGAGGGGTTAAGTGGGTGCCTTGGGTGGCATGAGGAGACTAGTGGGTTGCCTTGGGTGGCAATAGAAAAATACAATTAGAATACTTAACCAAAGTGGAACATGTAATTAAACATGATTAAAGGGTTAAGTAAGTGCCATGGGTGGCATGCGAAAATACAATTAGAATACTTAACCAAAGTGGAACATGTAATTAAACATGATTAAAGGGTTAAGTAAATGCCATGGGTGGCATGTGGAAATCTAGTGAGTACCTTGTATGACAACAGGAATATGATTAAATGACTTAGCCAAAATGTATAACATGTAAGGGGACATGGTTAAAGGGTTAAGTGGGATTCACTAGAAATAACAAGCTTAGGTGGTAGCTTGTGGGGGCCCATTTCAACCAATATCCCAAACGTATCTTTGTGGGCTCGACTCTAGTCGAGTGACGGGACACGCATATTGGGCTTGACTATAAGAGGCCAAACCGGGTTAGCGGTGGCAACGCGGGACCAACGGGTTTCATATGCGTGTGTGGACCCGGGCTGGTTGGTAAGTCGTTGTTGCATCATGTAGATATAAAGCCGTGCACCGTTGATATTATCTGGTGGCCACGTTGGGGAATGATACACCCCATCGTGGGACCAACACGGGTATCTACGTAGGGGAGCCGATCGCTTGGGGAGTAGTGGGTACACCTATGTAGTCAGATAGGGGTACACGAAACTACTAAATTACTAAGTACACTTAGGGGGATCAACCTTTAAGTAGGAATGACTGGTGTGGTGCAGTATAGTAATTATCCTTGGGTGGGTAGATCTGGGGTGGTGAACTCTAGGAATTATCCTTAAGGAGAAAAAAATGCGTCTTTACGGTTATCTTAGTTTATCCTAAGTCTGCCAAGCTGCTTAGTGTAGCCATTCATCCCCAGACGTTACCGTATATCAAGCTTATGTCTTCTCTGGTTACTTTAATGATTGTATTATTAAAGTTATAGGACTCACTCAGACTTATGTCTGACCCCGTTGTTTTTATCTTTTTCCCAACCCTCAGGTTATCAGAGTGGGCCCAGTACGAGTGGGCTTTGATCAGGCTGCTTTATTCTCTTTTGGAGCTTGGACCATAGATGTAGAGCTCAGCTTACCCTTTCTTTTATGGCTATCAGTTCATGTATTGGGATTATGTACTTTTATTTATCAGGATGGATTTTGTACCTGACTCTTATTTTGGTTTTGTGATGTAACCAAACATGTTTTACTTTCCGCTGCAATGAAATGATGTTTTGAAATTTTCAAGTATTACTTATATCTGTCTTGTGGTAATTTTTCTGTTCTATATTCACTTAAAATACTCCACCGATGTTATGGCATTCCCTTAGAGAGTGACCATAGCGGGTGTGGGGTGTTACACGTGGTATCAGAGCAAAGGTTACCAGAACAGATAAAATTTTTAGAAAACTATTTTTCTAAAAACATTTTTGGAAGAAATATTTTCAAAAACATGTCTTTAAAGAGAAAAGTTTTTGAAAGAAAAGCATAATCCCCGATAGCCATATCTTTATCTTTCGAATTCTCCGTTTTGAATCTTTCCTTTTTCGTCTCAGCATGGCTAAAGATCTTTATCTTCCGGACGGTGTAGCGGTACCAGTATGGTATAGGAGGTTGTTAGAGGCTAGGGCCGCCACTGCAGGTCCAGCAAATGTTCCTCCTCCACCCGTTGCACTCGTTCCTCCTCGCGCGGATACTTTTGCTATGACTTGTAGGAAGTTTAAGGCTATGGGAGGAAAACCTTTTGTGGGAGCTAGGGATTGGCTTGATGAGACGGAAGAATTGATGGAAATCTTGGAAGTGGAAGAGGGAAAGAAAGTCAGGTTAGCCGCTTGGTTAATGGAAGGAGAGGCCTCGTTCTGGTGGGAGGTCACTAATGGAGAACGCCCTGTTGATTCTTGGATGGATTTCAGGCAAAGGTTTGAGGCAAAGTTTCTCTCAAAAGCGGAAGAAAATATGCACGTGGACAGGCTCTTGAACTTAAAGCAAGGGAACTTGTCGGTGAAAGAATATGTTAACAAGTTTAAGCAGTTAGCGAGATTCAGCATAGACTTGGTAAACACACCGGAAGAGAAAGCTCTGAGGTTCGTTAAAGGCTTAAACGAACCAATGCACGGATTGGCTATGTCTCACATCTCTATGGGGGCCACTTTCGAGAAGCTAGTGGACATGGCACTTATGCATGAGGAAGGGAAGGGTCCCAATGCTAATAAAGCACCCGAGAAGAATGAAGATCAGAAGAAACCTCAACAACAAAATAAGGGTGGGAAAGGTAACGGTGGCAAGGGAAAGAAGAAGTGCTTCAACTGTGGGACATTAGGCCACTTAAGCAAGGATTGTCGCAAGAAGAGGAAGGCTGGCTGCTTCCACT
Organism: Allium sativum; assembly: GCA_030737875.1. NCBI lineage: Eukaryota > Viridiplantae > Streptophyta > Magnoliopsida > Asparagales > Amaryllidaceae > Allium > Allium sativum. Next base: position 616,048,807 of record CM060912.1, read on the forward strand.
GTGACGAAGCAGGACATCTAGTGAAGGACTGCCCTAAGAAAGGGGAAAGGACGGGATCTACCTCAGGAGGACAGGTGCAAGTTCTTTTGGCACCAACTCAGGCAAGGGGGCAAGCTCAGGCTCTCGCGGTTCCACCGATTCAGGAAAGAGGTAGAACTATTTCCATTGAAAGTCTAGTTTCTCTGTTTGATTATCCGGGTCAAACTTTATTTGATTTTGACGCATCGAGTTCGTTTATTTCATTATTGTTAGTTGAGTCACTGCACTGAGACACCAGTTAGTAGATGATCCCTTAGTTGTTTCAAACCCAATTGGGGCTCCATGATGTGTTTGGGTTTGAAAGTTTCTATACTTAGCGTTGAGTTTAGATGTGATGCTTTTTGGGCTTCACCGGCTATGGGTTAGTTTTGGGCATGGACTGGTTATCCAGTAATGGTGCCATTCTTATTGTGGAGGGAGAGTTGTTAGGCTTATGACCCGCTTGGGTAACACTCTCGAAATCTCTTGTAATCCCATGGAATTTGTTATGTTAAGTTATCTAGAGTCGCTTGACACGTCGGTCGAGAGTTTGCAATCTATAGAGTGGTCCGGGAATACTCGGATGTGTTTTGAGGAGGTGAAGGGCTTACCTCCGGAGCGGGAGATTGACTTCCAAATATATCTGGTAGACAATGCCAAACCAGTGTCTTGGCCAGTGTGCCACGTGGCTCCTCGTGAGAGGAGGGAACTCCATAAGCAAGTAGGCAATTTGCTTGAGAAGGGGTTTAGAAGACGAAGTATATCGGAGTAGGGTGCTCCGGTAGTTTTTGCCACGAAGGCGGATGGGTCCCTCAGACTTTGTGTAGGCTAAAGAGAGCTAAATAAACTCACAAAGAAGAATAGACACCCATTGTCGAGGATTGATGATCTCTTTGATCAGTTAGTGGGCGCCTCAGTATTTTCGCAGTTGGACTTAGCCACGAGGTTTCGTCAGTTGAGAGTGACTGAGGATAGTATAGAGAAGACTACCTTTAGGACTCCGGATGATTTTTAAGAGTGGCTGGAAATGCCATTTGGTTTGACGAACGCCCCCGCATATGATGAGAAGGGTGTTCAGGGAGTACCTAAATAAGTTTGTGATGGTCTTTGTAAATGACATCTTGGTCTTTTCTAGGAGCGAAATAAGTTTTCATATGTGCTCAATAGGACGAGCAAAGCCAGTTATGGGATAAACAGTGGTTTTGGAACGAGACTGGCGAGGACATCCAGAGTTGGACAAGGGCTTAATTATTTAGCCGTTTTTACTAGTATCATCTCACGTAGGTCGTCTGAATTCGAAGAAGGTATCCCTTGGGTGTTTGTCTGATATTGGTTTAGGCCTTTGGGGCTTGCATTTGGGGGATGTCGAGTTCGACTAAGGTGGTCTGCGTGAGAGATGGATAGTCGTGACGATTTTGCATGGGAGAATATCCTGATTTTCTCTAGAAGTGGAGAAAAGCATGTCTTACATCTCAGAGAAGTGTTGAGACTCTTCGAGTACATAGTCTTAAAGCTGAATTCTCTAAATGTCATTTTTGGAGAAGAGAAGTGCGATTCTTAGGGCATGTGGTCTCTAAGGAAGGGATAGCTGTAGATCCCGCAAAGATAGTATCTATCCAGGATTGGAAAGTTCCTAGGAATGCTACCGAAGTAAGAAGTTTCTTGGGGTTGGCAGGATATTATAGGAAGTTCATCAAAGGCTTCGCGAAGATATCAGCCCCATTAACCCGCTTGACGAAGAAGAATATGGTTTTCTCATGGGACGAGATGTACCAAGACATGAAGCGAGTTTTCTTTTTGGCCGGTATGAAGAAAGACATGGCCAAGTATGTCGCTAGATGCTTGGTGAAAACGGAGCAAAAGAAACCAAGTGGGTTGCTTCACCCATTGGAAGTTCCGCTAAGGAAAGGGGATAGTGTCTCGAAGGATTACCGAAATCAAGGAAGGGTAATACGGAGATTTAGGTTTTGGTGGATAGACTTACTAAGTGTGTCCATTTCATACCCGTGAAGAGCAAGAGGACTATTCCATGTCTAGCTTCAGTTTACATTCGAGAGATTATTAGATTGCATGATGTACCTTCCAGTATAGTGAGCAATCGAGATCCTATCTTCACTAAAGAGTTTTGGAAAAGTTTGCAAGAGGCGGTAGGGACTCAGTTGTATTTGAGTACCGCATATCATCCTCAGATAGACGGCCAGACCGAGAGGGTGAATCATATTTTAGAAGACCTCTTGTGACTATGTATCTTGAATTTAGGAGGTACATGGGAAGAGCATCTTCCATTGGTGGGGTTGCCCGACAGACTTAGTGGTGTACATGATGTATTCCATGTGAGGAAGGGCCTACATAAGATCGTAGAGGCGATAGAGCCAAGCTTGCTTAAAGAAGTAAGGTAGAGCGTGATGTGATTATTCGACGAGCTCCTACCCGCATCCTTGGGTCAGAGATTAGGGAGTTGAGAAACAGAGAGGTTCGACTAGTCAAAATGAAAAAGGAGAGAAAGTGAGAGCAATGCTACTTGGGAGACAGAAGCGAAGATGCGTTCGTTATGCCCATCCCTTTTTGAGGGTATGTGCTTTAGACGTCTCCTTTATCAGTTGTCTAATGCTTATCTTATCCTTAGTATGTCCTCTCATTAGTACCTTTGACCTTTAGATAGGGTAAACCTATGGTTGAAACATGTGTTTGAGACATGTTATGGTTGATGGATGCAAGTGGATGCAAGTGTTTGCTAGTGGTTGCTCGTGGATGCATATACACACACTCTAGGCACTAGATCGGCTCAATCACTTCATATTGCATATTGCATAAAATTGGGTGTAGGAAACTATATTTATGGATGTATAATGGTTGCGTTATCATATGGATGATGCATTTTGGTGAATGATTGTGCACTCATGTAGATATTGTATGTGTCGATAGGGTTCTCTCGCATACATAATGGATGCATGGCACTATCATAGTTTGCATATGTTCATACATTAGATAGGGAACATATACACACACTTTTTGCATATGCTCATACATCATTAGAAATTGTTTTAAGGACAATGGATGCCCGTGTTTGATGGATTGAGTAGATGGTTGTTTGGATGGTAGGATATGCATTCTCCTTAGTTTAGAGATTTCGGGGACGAAATCCTTTAAGGAGGGGAGAATGTAACACCCCGTATTTTAGTTAATACTAAAATTCACTAATCGCAGAATAAATAATCTCAGACGTGGGAATTGGGGGAAACGGGCTGCGTCATTGCGTTCGTCTCGGAAAAATACGCAGAATAGAGTCCGAAATTTTGTAAATCGGAGTCCGTATGGCCCAGTTAAGGCCCAATGAAGTTTGCAGAAAAATTAAAGCTAAAAACAGATTTAAAAATTCGAATTCAGATTTCAAAATCGAACTAGCGGGGCCAGGCGGGAAAATTCCCGCCCTAACCATGTCGACAGGGCTGTCGACAGGCCTGTCGACAGGGGGGTCGACTTGCCTGTCGACACGGCGTGTCGAGCCAGAGGGCTTGGGTGCACCAGATTTGGTTTTCTGGCTAGGGCTGGGCTGGGTTCTAGAGATTTCCTAAATCTAACGGACCTAATTTAACCTAGGGTTAATCTAAGGGCCTAAAACACTACCTAATCCTATAAATAAGACCCCAACCCTACCCTAATTCATTCATAATTAGATCTTGTAACTAAACTATGGCAAAATGAAACTTGATCATGGCCTCCACAAATCAATGAAGAGAGTTGCAAGCTAATCAACATCTTCTTCAACTAAAGCAACTAATTCCACTTCATAAGTTTGCTAATCTTGGTTTTGGTGAGTTTCTATCACTTTGATGATCAATTGCTAAATTAAGTAGATGAGATATGATGAGATCTATGGTTTCGCATGAGGATTAATGGGTTTTCAAGTCATATGATATGATGTGAATATGCTAATCTATGTTTAATATTAATCCTATGTTTATGCATGTTGAATATGTGAGTTTATGCATGTTGAATATGTGAGTTTATGCAAGTTGAATATGTGAGTTTATGCAAGATGGATATGTGGGTTTATGCAAGTTAAGTGGTGGGTTTATGCAAAATAAGTAATTGATTTTATGCATGCTAAGTAGGTGGTTTTATGCATGCTAAGTGTTTGGTATTATGCATAAATCATGACATGCAAGTTTACCCTTATTAAATGTGATGCATACATATGCAAGATGGCACCTTTATATGCTATGAATATATATATATATATATATATATATATATATATATATGCATGTTTACCCTCCTTTAAGATGCAAGTCATATATGCAAGTTCAACATGTTGTATAAGTTATGTGTATGCTTATATGCAAGCTCAACATGTTATGCAAGTTTATGTGTATGATGTTATGTAAGTTATGTGCATGTTGTTATGCGAATTCATATGCAAGTTATGTGTATGATGTTATGCAAGTTATGTGCATGTTGTTATGCAAATTCATATGCAAGTTATGTGTATGATGTTATGCAAGTTATGTGCATGATGTTATGTAAGTTATGTGTATGTTGATATGCAAGTTATGTTTATAATATTATGCAAGTTATGTGTATGATGTTATGCAAGTTAACATGTAACATGTTGTGCAAGTTCACACCTTTAAGACACATGCAAGTTCACCTTTGTATAACCTATGAACACTTATGCAAGTTGCCTTTATACATGACATATGTATGTTCATGCAAGTTGGGTTATTTAGAAATGCTAGTTGGGTTAATGTCATGATGTAAGTGGACACCTTTTAACCCATGTTAATGCTAATGTATGCTAAGTGAAACCCATGTTAATTGTGAGAGAATCTTCTCTTGGAAATATGTCGTGTTAGCATAAGTACGTGGGGAAACGATGGGGTTAATAGACATGTTAATGAAATGGTGTGAAATGGTTATGATTAAGCATACCATAAAATGAATAAGCATAAGTGGGAATTTACCTATTGAGTTAGGTCTACCCATGTTATGAAAAACTTGATATTAATTAGGGATAATTAATATGGGGGTGATTAATTAGGTGTAATTAATCAACTAAGACACGAGGTTGGACCCTTTTGTAGCGGAAGTCTGCCCGGAACCGACCGGCCATCCAGCGGCTACAAATGATTGGCCCAATGTGAGAGGTCTTAGTCATGAATTAAATACATGATTAAAGTAAAGACACGAGGTTAGACCCTTTTGATGACAGAAGTCTGCCCGGAACCAACCGGCATATCCAGCAGTCATAAAAGACGGTCTAATGTGAGAGGTCTTTATGAGGTCATGATCTTAATTAATGAATTAAGAAACACTTAACCATATTACATGTAGTGGGACATGAGGGGTTAAGTGGGTGCCTTGGGTGGCATGAGGAGACTAGTGGGTTGCCTTGGGTGGCAATAGAAAAATACGATTAGAATACTTAACCAAAGTGGAACATGTAATTAAACATGATTAAAGGGTTAAGTAAGTGCCATGGGTGGCATGCGAAAATACAATTAGAATACTTAACCAAAGTGGAACATGTAATTAAACATGATTAAAGGGTTAAGTAAATGCCATGGGTGGCATGTGGAAATCTAGTGAGTACCTTGTATGACAACAGGAATATGATTAAATGACTTAGCCAAAATGTATAACATGTAAGGGGACATGGTTAAAGGGTTAAGTGGGATTCACTAGAAATAACAAGCTTAGGTGGTAGCTTGTGGGGGCCCATTTCAACCAATATCCCAAACGTATCTTTGTGGGCTCGACTCTAGTCGAGTGACGGGACACGCATATTGGGCTTGACTATAAGAGGCCAAACCGGGTTAGCGGTGGCAACGCGGGACCAACGGGTTTCATATGCGTGTGTGGACCCGGGCTGGTTGGTAAGTCGTTGTTGCATCGTGTAGATATAAAGCCGTGCACCGTTGATATTATCTGGTGGCCACGTTGGGGAATGATACACCCCATCGTGGGACCAGCACGGGTATCTACGTAGGGGAGCCGATCGCTTGGGGAGTAGTGGGTACACCTATATAGTCAGATAGGGGTACACGAAACTACTAAATTACTAAGTACACTTAGGGGGATCAACCTTTAAGTAGGAATGACTGGTGTGGTGCAGTATAGTAATTATCCTTGGGTGGGTAGATCTGGGGTGGTGAACTCTAGGAATTATCCTTAAGGAGAAAAAAATGCGTCTTTACGGTTATCTTAGTTTATCCTAAGTCTGCCAAGCTGCTTAGTGTAGCCATTCATCCCCAGACGTTACCGTATATCAAGCTTATGTCTTCTCTGGTTACTTTAATGATTGTATTATTAAAGTTATAGGACTCACTCAGACTTATGTCTGACCCCGTTGTTTTTATCTTTTTCCCAACCCTCAGGTTATCAGAGTGGGCCCAGTACGAGTGGGCTTTGATCAGGTTGCTTTATTCTCTTTTGGAGCTTGGACCATAGATGTAGAGCTCAGCTTACCCTTTCTTTTATGGCTATCAGTTCATGTATTGGGATTATGTACTTTTATTTATCAGGATGGATTTTGTACCTGACTCTTATTTTGGTTTTGTGATGTAACCAAACATGTTTTACTTTCCGCTGCAATGAAATGATGTTTTGAAATTTTCAAGTATTACTTATATCTGTCTTGTGGTAATTTTTCTGTTCTATATTCACTTAAAATACTCCACCGATGTTATGGCATTCCCTTAGAGAGTGACCATAGCGGGTGTGGGGTGTTACAAATTCACTTTCGATATTCATTATAAAATGAATAAAATCGATATCCATTATAAAACAAATAAAATCTTTATAAATATCGTTCACGTCAAAATGGCGTCAATCTAATCAACACGGCTTCATATATTTCTATTTTCAAATATTCTATTTCAAATATTTCTTTTTCAAATATTGAATGAAGCCCAATCAATTACCATATAATGTTAATTATATGGATTTTCTACAACACATGTATACCATAACAACGATGAATAATCAACCATCATCCAAAGTGCACTCTACACTGTATAAGCATCGAATATAAATATTTAACGCTTATAACAGTCTATCAATCAATCGATCGACATACAACTAACTATTGGGATTAGTGTATGTCGTATATCATCCCAATACCCGTGTGGGGTTTCAAACAATCAAACACAGATTTTATTTGTGCAGTTGGGCGATGTGTAAAATTTATCGTCCCAATCAATATCAGTCAAATGTGTGTATATAAACAAATCGTCCGATCTGTTTATTTTTATTTCATTTCATATACACGTTAAAAATTCTAATTTAACTATAAAATATTTTCCACTATAAAATATTTTATTTCATCTATATAAATATTTTATTTTATTTCACACCACATCACACAATCAACTACACATCAAAATCAAACAAACAAGCATACAAGCCGTCCATGGTCTGTGGACGACGGGTGTTGGGTGCTACTAAACACCGTCTGCATCCTAGTATATATTTTTAACTAGAAAACAAAATTAAAAGGTGAGAAGTTCTCACCCTTTTGCTAAACTGGATGACGCAATTCTTCATGGGTAGGAAATCTTCACCGTGCTTTTCTTTTGTCTATCTCGTCATCCATAGCCACTACATATATAAAAATCACATTTTTACTTCGCTATTCAATATATAAAAATCGAATTTTTACTTCGCTATTCAATATATAAAAATCGAATTTTTACTTCGCTATTCAATATATAAAAATCGAATTTTTACTTCGCTATTCAATATATAAAAATCGAATTTTTACTATTCTTCTATGCAAATAAAGACCATATTTTTATATTTCCATTCATACAATGAAAATCAAATTAATACATGTCATTCATATGAATAAAAATTATATTTTTATTTTTCCATTCAAACAATGAAAATCAAATTAATACATGTCATTCATATGAATAAAAATTATATTTTTATTTTGCTAAAAATTATATTTTTACTTAAACCCTTTCTTAAAAATCGTATTTTTATTTAAACCCTTCAATAAAAATCATACTTTCTTATTTCTTTTCATGAATCAATAAATGAAATAAAATTTAAAAAGAAAGGAACAGACTCACAGCGCAGCAGGGGGGAGAAGTCTGCGCGTCGGGGGAGGGGAGGAGCGCGCGAGGGGATCTCCTGACTGATGGCGGCGGCAAGCATCGCGGGGAGGTGGTAGATGGTTGTGACCGGCGGTGGCAATTTTAGGGGGGGTAGGACGCTAGGGTTTTTGGGGTTACGGGGTGTTCAACGGAGGGAGGAGGAGCGGGGGGGGGGGGGGGGGGGTTCCAGCGGCGCGAGGTGAGGCCAGAGGGGCGTCGACTTCGTGCTCTGCTAGCTTTTTTTTTTATCTCGATTCAGATCTGAGGGTGAAAGAGAGGAAAGAGTATATAAATATATATTAATTAATTAATTAATTAATTATTTCAAAAAGGTACCTTTTATTTTGACCTCAAAATCCAACCCACCGACTGTCGTCCATAGCTAATTACCCCCATTCCGAACACCATGGGATATGTATCGTAAGCTGATTCGATCGTTTCTATCAGTTTTCGTCAAAATCAAAATATAACTCTATATATTGAATTTGAACGCGCATTTCAATTTACTGGGGTCACATACTAACTCGTAAAATTCCAGAAAAATATTTTCTAGCTTCATATTGATGATACGGTCCTAACAAAACCAATTTCATCGAATTCTGAGACCGTTTGAAAAATGACCATTTTCCAGTTGATTAAAATCAACTGAAACTGGTCAAACGCGTTTTCCTTTGCCACGCTCACATATTGATTCGAAAAATTATGAAATTTGGAATCTAGCAATAACTTGACATCGCGGATCCAACAAAAGTGGTTTCGTCGAAATCCGAGGTCGTTTGCAAAATTCCCATTTTTAAGGGCCTGAATTCCATAGCGACTATTCAGAATTTTCAACTGCACGTATCTTTTGATTCCCGCTATGAAATTTTGATTTTTCGGATTTGTTGGAAAGATATTCCCAATTAGATTCTATTATTTTTGGTTTCACTAAAATCCGGTTTATTTTGCACCCGGTATGTTCAATTGAAGTTTGAAATCGAATTATCGAACTACCGCACCATTTTCGATTCCTTTTATAATTATAAATAAATATTTATATTCTAACGACGATCTATATAAATATATTCGTTCGAATTCCATTTAAAATAAATTTCTCGTCGTTATTATTTAAAATAATTCATTTTAAATATTTAAAATTCATTAAAATCGCCAATTTAAAATTTTTAAACTGGCCCAGATTTCCGAGTTATTACAATCTCCCCCACTTAAAACTTTTCGTCCCCGAAAAGGAACGAAGCCGAAAGTTGTTTCACAAATCAACTCAACTTTCATTATTTTCTTTACGGCTTAAGTTCTTCAACTTTTCAGTTTCTAAGAACTTTTCAAATTTTTCAAAAATTTGGCTAACACCCTAAATTTTCGAAAAATTTCGCCATAACCTCCCCTGCACCAGGAGCACGGGAAAATCCCGAAATTGCCATACAGACCCTCTGATCTCAAAAAGAAAAAGAAAAAGCCAAGCGGCTAGCCAATCGGCTCATAAAATCATCATCACCCAAACAAAACAGTAAATTATGGTAAACATGTACCTATTTGTCGGGCAAACAATTTTATTTCTCTTCTCTAGCCTCCTTGCTATGACCTTATCAATGTAAGTACATGTATATGCAAGCAAATGCGACTAAATTTCAATACAATTCACTATTTGATCAAATTGGCTATATGGTTAAAATTTCAATTAATCAAAACAGTAATCAAACAACACAACCATCAATCAATTAGTTGATTAGCTTTTCAAATTCATAACTTTGATATATAGTCAAAATCACATTTTTGATGCCAAATCACAACAATAAGCCCTATCTAATTTTGGTTCTCACACCAGTCAATAGGAAATATATAGAAAGCCCACTTTCGTCACTCGAACATAAATACTGGTAATGTGATCACAATTATCACACTACTACAAAAGTGGGCATATTCGACACTATTTTTATGTGGTCGTAGATCAAAAAAGCGTTGTCGTATGCCATTTTTTCAAATAGGCAACACCAGGGGGGCGTGACATCCGCGGCCGTTGCATTAGCCACCTAAGGCAACACTTTTGCCCATCTACGGCCACGGAAAGAAAGTGTTTCATTATAGCCATAATGCAACACTATTTGCACGTAATGCAACACTATTCAGCGTTGCCTTAAGCATTAGTTAGGGCCTGGCTTCCAGTGCCGCCACGTCAGCTTTCCACGTCAGCTGTCTACGTGTCACACGACACGTCATCTCTCCATGTCAGCACTCCATGTGTCACATGCCACACCAGCTATACACGTCAGCTGTGGGGTCCACGTGCGACGGGTAAGCAATTATATTTAATGTAATGCAACACCACTACAATATGTAATGCAACACCATTACAATGAAATGCAATATCAATAAAAGCTAACGCAACAGTAGAAGAAGGAAAATGCAACACTAATTTGATAGAAATACAATGCTTTAATTAAATATTTTGCAATACAGGTTTTGTACAAGAAACTCATCCAAAGCAATTGTTTTAATTATCCAAATATCAAAACTCAAAAATTAGCTACACCGTTTTGTTCATTGTATACAGTAAGCTCGAACTACTTCAAGAATAGGTGCACGACATAAGGGACATTATCCTGATCCATTCCTGGCCAATTCTTTAGCGAATTCTGAACATGTACACATGTGTCCACACCTGCAAAATGTATTACTCATTTATATATATGAATCATATATATGCAGCAATCCGATTGCAATAGGAAATATATATGTATGTTAGTATGTACCTATATATGAATCATATATATGCAGCAATCCGATCTGCAAAATGTATCCCTCTGCCTTCCAGAATTAAATATGCACCTGATCAAATGATAATAAGTTATTTGATAAGTGGTGGCATCGAATGGCCATTGGCCTTCTTAGTAAAATGTTATGAACACAATTATTACAATTGACTTACTGACCATTGGCGATTGGTCACTCATGCCAGCCAACAAATAAGCAATTTCATATGGCCATTCGTCTTCTGAGAAAAAAGTTTTCAGTTCCCATATTACTGCCACGTACAGTGTGTCACTTCATATCCTGTCAAGCTTCAGAAGCATATCGTCATCTACATCTTCAACTCCTAAACAAAACTCCATCGTCAAAAGTTAAAAAAAAAACAATGGAGGACTCTTCACTATGCATCACTGCCACTGTTCTTTCAGGACATTGGACTTACGAATTTGTGCATCTCACGCTTAGGCATACGCTGAAGCTTAATGAGGAGTGGACTATACGGGTTATACCCAAAAACTCTTTTCTAATAACATGCACATCTTACAGTACGCGTGATCATGCGCTAATGTTGAAACTTTTTACAAAAATTGGAGGTGCTTTTTATGTGCAACAATGGTCTGCTGAAGAATTTGAGCCTGAACCAGCGTTCGAGGAAGAATCATGGGCCAGAGTTGTTGGCTTTCCCGAGTTCTGAAGACAAATGTTCCTTCAATAAAAGAATTAATGACGCCAATGGGAAATGTGTGTGAAATTGACGACTGTCATTGGTCTCGAATTGACCATAGATCATTATACCTGAAAATGGAATTTTATGAAGGCATTGGCTTGGAGAATGTTTTTGTGATCGATTCGACAACAAGAAATACATCATTAGGGTTGAGCGCACCACACATACTCATCCTTTGACGAGGCCTGAAATTCTGTTTGTGAGCAATAGGGAGGAACCGGTGGTACCATTTTTTTGTGATCATAGGTAAATTTTACTTCCATCCACAGTTTCTTATAGTGAGACACAACCACACATGCACACACTCACATACATACATACAAGGTTATAATGCCCCACCCAAGATTCTGAAATAATAATACAAACTGGTGCTCTGTTAGTTGTACATAGATGTGGTTGTGTGGCTTGAATTTGAGACACTGTTATTGTATGGCTTGAATTTCCTTCAGATGTGGTTACATGTCAAATTGTTTGATAATTAATGTGTGTTACATGTCAAATTGTTTGATAATTAAGGCATATAAACTCGTAGGTGGATCACATTATTTGAGAATTGAATCATATAATATATTAGGTGGATCACAAAATGTTTACAGAAATAGAAGTTTGATCATATAATATATTAGGTGGATCACAAAATGTTTACAGAAATAGAATTAACATACCTATTGAAGTTTGATCATCCAAAGATCACTTTGCCCTCCACAACAAGAAATTCTGGTTTGGTCGCTGACTATGCTCTATCCTTAACAGCCACTCTGACATAGACAATGACTCTGACATGGACAATGACTCTGACATGGATGCTGGTGCTGATGCTGGTGTGGATGCTGGTGATGATGCTGGTGATGACTGGTGATGTTTGTGGATGTTGGTTTTATTCTACTGGTAATGATTTTTGGCTTGAAATTTTGTGAATGTTTGTGAAACTTTGTGTGGTTGTGGAAGTTTGTGATGACTGGTGATGACTGATGATGGATGCTGGTGAATGTTTTTGAATGTTTGTGAATGGTACGTTGTTTTGTTTGTGAATGCTGGTGATTTTTTAAAATCTCTGCGTACATCTCTGGTGTATACTTATGATACTTGTGCGTGTATACTTGTGCGTGCCTTCAGATGGCTGCCTTATGATACTTGTGCATGCATGTATACTTGTGCGTGCGTGTATACTTGTGCGTGTCTACTTGAGCGTGTGTACTTGTGCGTGTATACTTATGATACTTGAGCTTGTATACTTGTGATACTTGTGCGTGTATACTTGTGCGTGTATACTTGTGCGTGTATACTTATGATACTTGAGCGTGTGTACTTGTGCGTGTATACTTATGATACTTGAGCTTGTATACTTGTGATACTTGAGCTTGTATACTTGTGATACTTGTGCGTGTATACTTATGATACTTGTGCGTGTATACTTGTGTGTGCGTGTATACTTGTGAGTGTATATATGCACTGCGTGTATGATGTGTATTGTAATAAAACGAAAATGCTTGAGTGCCCGCTTCAGATTTTGTCAAAATCTGCGGTAAGAGGCTTAAAATTCGGATGTCACCGCAGTGCATACACACCGCAGTGCAAATTAACCTCAAGCATACAAATTAACCACAGTGTAAGGTATGAACCTTAAGCAGTGCAAATTAACCGCAGTCCCCATTCCTTAACTAGCTCGACCTCTATAATAAACCAATGTCTTTTTCATGCCAGTAGCCCGGTTCTCATGGTTTATTGCTGGGTATAATTTTCGAATAAACCTCAACATAATCCCAAATCCCAAATCAATAATAAGCGCAACTAATTACTCATAAGCGAATGGGTTTTCCAAAATGTAACAAATGAACTAATTACTAATTACTCATAATCCAATCTATAATAAGCGCAACTAATTCACAGTGCAATACAAACTGAACCTGAGGGGAAAAACTGGCGATGTCAGCGCCTTGAGCAATCAAAACTAGAAAGCGTTTCAAAGCTTCATCCTTTTCGGAATAGAATTTGCTGTCGAGGAGAGGATCGATACTGACGTGAATTTAGGTTTAAATTTTTGTCAATAGTAAAAAGGGGGAAAAACGATTAGATGATAGAGAAGAAAACGATTTCATGAAGGGAGAAGATCGCGCCAAAATTTCGTCAAAAAAATGAAATGACGTGGCTGTCAATGATTGGATGATGGCTAACATTAAGATCATCAGATCCATAGATGGTTTGAACCATTGGATTAATCTTTCATCTACGGTTGGGGTTTTTATATGTTGATAACGCGGATAGCTGAGCTGGATTATATATACGTAATGCTACACTTTTAACTGGTGTTGCACATCAGAACACTAAAATTCCCACCGCAACAGTGCATCCACGTATAATGCAACAACATATGAATGTTGTTGCAGAAGCTCGAAGAAATCATAGCTTTCGCCACACTTTTCATGCAACGCACACAAATTAGTGTCGAATATGCCCACTTTTGTAGTAGTGGATCAGTATCATCCCCGGGCGACTAGAGTGTGATTCTATATCTGTCCAGTATATTAAAACTTCGAATACACGCGGATCAGTCGTATACGCAAAATCTTTATACACTGCATTGTCCAAATCAATATAAATAAATAATCAAATACGAATAATTGATTTATATTTCAAAACAAGATTTGTTTTCATTTTCAAAAATATACTCTTCACACTCGTTCTAGGATACTACTGATCCCATCTCTAATGAGTCATTCCCATTGGATATTACTAATCCAATATCTGATGAATCCTTTCATATGGTTCTAATGTGCCTTGTTCTCTGAGCTTTGTAAACCAAAGCTCTGATACCAACTGTGAAGACCCATAACTTCCCCGGTGAGGAAAGCGCGGATAGTTCGAGAACAAGCCACAACAGAACGCAGGCGGAAGAAAATTTCATTGTTATTACAACAATTCCATCAGAATACAAGAATATACAGAGTATAAATGAATATTACACAGAAATATCAGAGATTTAAATTACATTTAAATACACGCAGCGGAAAATAATACAATACACAACTAGAAGTAATACACAGATACAAAGCTTTCCGGATATCATTCCAGCTGTAAACCAAGATCCTCTGAATATAAATCTGCAAAACCAAAACTACTAGCTGCCCGTGCCAAAATAAGGGCACCCAGAGTTTAGGTTAAAACAATAAACTCCAGGTCAGTCATGGGACCGGTGTGAGAACTAAAACAGTTATTTATCTTTATTTTCAAAGTAAGGTAAATCAAGGGACCACGCCGTATAACACGGAACGGATTTCCTCCCAAAAACACCGGTGCATAAAACAACAACGCAATGCTAAATAAAGAAAAATGAAGCTATTATAAGACCCAGGTCCCATCACACAATGCAACGCAAGCCGGAGGATAGGGTTTTTACCTTATAATAGCCAAGAATGGTTGATACGTTTAAAACAAATCATTTGATACTATTATAAGTGCATATTGTATAAAACATCTTCAAATCATAAGTATCAATCATAGACGGCATAAGCGCCCCATCCCACTATGTCGCCATACTAGGCTCTACAAATAAAACCGGAATACACGTATTGGAAATTGGATTTCCATCATGGTGGCTCCTGATTCGAAAGATCAATCGCGTAATGCAATTCCCCACGGCTTACGTCGCAACAAGAGAAAACACCGTCTGCACATCCGCACTTTTGGGACCAGAGTATCACCGCGGCTTACGTCCCAGCGAGAGAAAACACCGCTTACTCTATATATCCCTGAGCACTAAGCTCATCTCGGTCGACCGAATCCACGACACCACTAAGGTGCTCATCCACTAAAAAGCATACTGATCAAACCATCAGTTTACCACCATACCGAGGTGTGAGGCTCGCGAATCAACGCTATACACAAAGCCATGCTATATTAAAGCTGCACTTTGATCATCATCCACCAAACTTTGTTTTTCAACAAAAGTCTGGATCACTGCATCTCAGCATGCCACACTATCAATCCATATCGTACCACTGATTTCTGCCAATATATAACCTCTGAGCTCGTATGTCTCAGAGAAGGGCGTTAAGCAAGATAATAAATTCCCTGCCGCCAAACAGATATATATTTAGCAGAGATCAACGAATACAATATAAAGGAATACAATGTCAGACACACCATCCATTTACAAGTCCGTTCTAGGTATGAACGAAACCGGAGGCACTTTCCTCGCATATCCGTCGATCTCCAAGTACGTCTGGACGACCACCAACTGATTCCCTCATCTTGGGTGTACAGCCCAATCAAGATCATCAGTAATCACCCAAACGATGTGAAGACTTCCGGTCTTCGACCACCGTCATCATCTTCGACTTTTCGTCGAATCGGTTATTCAGAATGGGTATAAACCCGGCCTTTCCGAATAACCCGCGTATATAGTAAACAAATGTTACCTAAACACAATATACGCCTCATCCCAATTCAACAGTCACTAACCGTAAATTAGCAAGAGAACAATTCCCCAAATATTAACCCCGAAGGCCGAAACCAACATCAGATCAATACCCAGGAAACCATCCTTCTTAGCTAACCTACAGTTAGTTCCTAAATTTCACGTTCTTAGGGAAAAGTTCCCATTAATTTTATCAAAGATAAATTCTTTAAAATTTATTCTTTGATCTTCCTTTGGATGTCATTTCAAACCAAATTATGGTTTTCCAAACTAGTCGGGATTAGCGAACCACACCGAAGTAATTATTTATTTTATTTCCCAATCCCAACCTATTCATCCCATGAAGCAAAACTGGTAATACTTCATATCTAACACCACGGTGTTATCGGTAAATTCAATTAACATTTCACGTTCAAATCTAATTAAAGATTTAACTATCGCCTGGAGCAAAACTGGTGATACTCTATTCTCGATCTTTTCAATCTAATTAAAGATTCATTAAAACTCCACTTAGTTTTAATCTTTAACTGGGTTAAAGAATCAGTGTCATTTAAAACACGGTTCACTATAAACCCATAATCACATCACATTTCAATCAGACCCTAACCATAAATTAGCAAGTGAGCAATTCCCTAAGTATTAACACCGAAGGCCGAAACCAACATCAGATCAATACCCCAGAAACCATTCAGCTTAACTAATCTCCAGTTAGTTTATGATTTTATTTACTCCTTTGGGTCTAAGAACAGTATTATTGAAGATACCGTTCACGACAACCCAAAATCACATTCTATTAATTATCGGGTTAAAGAACAAGTATTATTTAAAACACTATTCACGATAAACCCAAAAATCAATACCAATTCAATTCCAATTAAATATTATTTAATTGGTACACTTCATTAAATCTAAATAAAAGATTTAATCTTTTCCTCAGCTGGGTTTAAGAATAGCGTTAATGAAGACGCCATTCACGACAAACCCAAAATCCCATTTGATATTAAATACAAGGCTCTGAATAGAAAATATATCGGCTTATATTCAATATCAAATTCTACGACCAACAAATATCGTATTGGAAATAACGATATAAATATATCTTTCAAATTTCCCATAACAATACCTATATAATCACAAAATCCCACATCGAAATATTCCGAAGACAATTTCGATTCAAATCCATTTCCAATCTATATATTGGAAATCCTGGTTATTTTCAAAACCATTTCAAATCCACTTTATTTATTTTAAAAATAAATAAATTGTTATTCTAGTTCAAAACCAGTTCATTTCGATAAAAATCTATTTTTATCCTTTCAAATATGGAGTTTTTCATCCCAATTCATCACAAATCATTTCTTATGATTTTACACAAATTATTATTATTTTTAATAATTTTATCAAAGCCTGTACAGTCGATTTCCATCAACGGCCATCGAACTGCACTTACAACGACCTTTTCCAAATTTGATTTGGACATAATTCCAAATCCAACCATTAGATTTCAAATTTCTAATATTCGTTAGAAAGCTCTTTTTGATACGAACCCAACGGTTCCGGTTTTAGGAGAATTCGACGGTCGGATCTCCCGTAATGTCCGTTCGAAGTCAATGGTCGAAATTTACGAACTACCGCGGCGCGGCGCGTTCTATTCAGGCCATTATATATATAATATATATATATTATATATATTTCGTCGATTTCCTTTTTAAAACGAATTTTGTAAATCATTTCAAATTTGTTTCAAAAACAATTTCAACCTTTATTTCAAATTCAAATCAAAATTGAATTTTCCCTTATAAATTCTTTTTGCATTCACTTCTATTTGATTTCGATTCAAATCGATTCCAATTCTATTTCAGTTCGTTTTCAGTTCAATTCAATTCAATTCAGATTTGTTTTCTATTCGATTCAATTCAAATTCGTTTTCAATTCAATTCGGATTCGTTTTCTATTCAATTCGAATTCGTTTTCTATTCAATTCAATTCAAATTCGTTTTCTATTCAATTCAATTCGAATTCGATTTCTATTCAATTCAATTCAAATTTGTTTTCTATTCAATTCAATTCGAATTCGTTTTCTATTCAATTCAATTCGAATTCGTTTTCTATCAAATTCAATTCGAATTCGTTTTCTACTCAATTCAATTCGAATTCGTTTTCTATTCAATTCAATTCGAATTCGTTTTCAATTCAATTCAATTCAATTCACTTTCGATATTCATTATAAAATGAATAAAACCGATATCCATTATAAAACGAATAAAATCGATATAAATATCGTTCACGTCAAAATGGCGTCAATCTAATCAACACGGCTTCATATATTTCTATTTTCAAATATTCTATTTCAAATATTTCTTTTTCAAATATTGAATGAAGCCCAATCAATTACCATATAATGTTAATTATATGGATTTTCTACAACACATGTATACCATAACAACGATGAATAATCAACCATCATCCAAAGTGCACTCTACACTGTATAAGCATCGAATATAAATATTTAATGCTTATAACAGTCTGTCAATCAATCGATCGACATACAACTAACTATTGGGATTAGTGTATGTCGTATATCATCCCAATACCCGTGTGGGGTTCCAAACAATCAAACACAGATTTTATTTGTGCAGTTGGGCGATGTGTAAAATTTATCGTCCCAATCAATATCAGTCAAATGTGTGTATATAAACAAATCGTCCGATCTGTTTATTTTTATTTCATTTCATATACACGTTAAAAATTATATTTTTAACTATAAAATATTTTCCACTATAAAATATTTTATTTCATCTATATAAATATTTTATTTTATTTCACATCACATCACACAATCAACTACACATCAAAATCAAACAAACAAGCATACAAGCCGTCCATGGTCTGTGGACGACGGGTGTCGGGTGCTACTAAACACCGTCTGCATCCTAGTATGTATTTTTAACTAGAAAACAAAATTAAAAGGTGAGAAGTTCTCACCCTTTTGCTAAACTAGATGACGCAATTCTTCATGGGTAGGAAATCTTCACCGTGCTTTTCTTTTGTCTATCTCGTCGTCCGTAGCCACTACATATATAAAAATCACATTTTTACTTCGCTATTCAATATATAAAAATCGAATTTTTACTTCGCTATTCAATATATAAAAATTGAATTTTTACATCGCTATTCAATATATAAAAATCGAATTTTTACTTCGCTATTCAATATATAAAAATCGAATTTTTACTATTCTTCTATGCAAATAAAGACCATATTTTTATATTTCCATTCAAACAATGAAAATCAAATTAATACATGTCATTCATATGAATAAAAATTATATTTTTATTTTTCCATTCAAACAATGAAAATCAAATTAATACATGTCATTCATATGAATAAAAGTTATATTTTTATTTTGCTAAAAATTATATTTTTACTTAAACCCTTTCTTAAAAATCGTATTTTTATTTAAACCCTTCAATAAAAATCATACTTTCTTATTGCTTTTCATGAATCAATAAATGAAATAAAACTTAAAAAGAAAGGAGAAGACTCACAGCGCAGCAGGGGGGGAGAAGTCTGCGTGTCGGGGAGGGGAGGAGCGCGCGAGGGGAGCTCCTGACTGATGGCGGCGGCAAGCATCGCGGGGAGGTGGTAGATGGTTGTGACTGGCGGTGGCATTTTTGGGGGGTAGGACGCTAGGGTTTTTGGGGTTACGGGGTGCTCAACGGAGGGAGGAGGAGCGAGGGGGGTTCCGGCGGCGCGAGGTGAGGCCAGGGGGGCGTCGATCGAATGGGGGGGCGTCGACTTCGTGCTCTGCTATCTTTTTTTATCTCGATTCAGATCTGAGGGTGAAAGAGAGGAAAGAGTATATAAATATATATATTATTTAATTAATTAATTATTTCAAAACGGTACCTTTTTATTTTGACCTCAAAATCCAACCCACCGACTGTCGTCCATATCTAATTACCCCCATTACGAACACCATGGGATATGTATCGTAAGCTGATTCGATCGTTGCGATCAGTTTTCATCAAAATCAAAATATAACTCTATATATTGAATTTGAACGCGCATTTCAATTTACTGGGGTCACATACTAACTCGAAAAATTCCACAAAAATATTTTCTAGCTTCGTATTGATGATACGGTCCTAACAAAACTAATTTTATCGAATTCTGAGACCGTTTGAAAGATGACCATTTTCCAATCGAATAAAATCAACTGAAATTGGTCAAACGCGTTTTCCTTTGCCACGCTCACATATTGATTCGAAAAATTATGAAATTTAGAATCTAGCAATAACTTGACATCGCGGATCCAACAAAAGTGGTTTCGTCGAAATCCGAGGTCGTTTGCAAAATTCCCATTTTTAAGGGCCTGAATTCCATAGCGACTATTCAGAATTTTCAACTGGACGTATCTTTTGATTCCCACTATGAAATTTTGATTTTTCGGATTCGTTGGAAAGATATTCCCAATTAGATTCTATTATTTTTGGTTTCACTAAAATCCAGTTTATTTTGCACCCGGTATGTTCAATTGAAATTTGAAATCGAATTATCGAACTACCGCGCCATTTTCGATTCCTTTTATAATTATAAATAAATATTTATATTCTAACGACGATCTATATAAATATATTCATTCAAATCCCATTTAAAATAAATTTCTCGTCGTTATTATTTAAAATAATTCATTTTAAATATTTAAAATTCATTAAAATCGCCAATTTATAAATTTTAAACTGGCCCAGATTTCCGGGTTATTACATCCTTGTGGCAAATGACTTGTATATTTAGTAAAATCATATGCTGATTATGCAGATGTTTGCAACTCACAAAAAGAAAAACCACTGCACCAATGCATGGCATATTTAAACAATTAAAATAATTGTTGTCACCCATACGTAAAAGAGCAGCCTAATGATGGGCTTCTTACACTTGGCTGGAATTCAATATATAACTTTTGGAAATTGTTTTGAATCTTCATTTTTCATTCTCCTGCCATATAAGATTTGCTTAGGTTAGAAATAGTATACCATTTTGGCACTACTAAGCATATCATTGATGTTGTGACCTTTTAATCCATCCACTTTCTTTGCAAAAGCAGTAACAGTGACGACACACTAGTGTGAACAGATAGGGAAGTCATCCTAATAGTTAGCAGTGCATACCTATTCATGGAACAGTCTACATCTAGTGCAAGTATAGCTTGCACATCATAGACGGACTAACTATGGTTGCTTTAGGCATCCCTTAAAGTGCCAAATCTATATGTAATATCTACATATGCAAACTAATACTGAAAATATGATGGTTGGTTGTTGACAGAGAAAAAAAGAAGATAATTTTTTAATTCACAGCCTATTAGTTTATCCACAGTGGACTTACTAACAAATAAATTTGTGGATTAATTTATTAAAGTTAAATATGTGAATAAACTAACAAAATTAGTGCATATGAATAAAAATTTCCTATTCCAAATGCTGGGTATAATTTACTTTTGGCAATATGTAGTTCGTTTAACTTTGAAGCCAACTTGAGAACTAGTAAATTGTTTAACTGTTCTCTAACTAAAGGAACAGTGAAGAAGGAATAACCTTCTCAGCAACCAAGGACCAACCAAATAAAGAACTCTGTCATAGTCAACCGCAATCAAAACAACTCTAGTTTTTAATGAAGTTAATGTGCTCGAATCAAAATTAATCGTGAAAACTCACCTTTGCAACACTGAGAATGAAGCGGGCTCGGCAGCAGTTTTAGTGGCAAAGGAAAGAACGAGCATCATTTTGGTGGTGGCCGCGATGGCGCGGAACTGAGTTGCCAAGGTAGCTTGTATACGGATCTGACGCAGCGATGGAAGAACAACAGCAAAGGAGGTAGGGGTTCATAAGCAGACAGGCTAAGGCGATTTGATTGGAGGGGAGAGAAGGGTTCGCGGTCGCGGCTTGGCAAAGGACGAGGCGGACGAAGGACCATCGTTGGGTGAGAGGAGCGGTGGCGCGATGCAGCGCGGGTTCTGATCGATCGATAAGGGAAAGGCTGCGAGCCCGAGGTTGAAGCAGGACTGAACGTTGACTGGTGGAGGGGATGTCAGGCCGACGGACCAGAGTTAGGGACCGCCGTTAGGTGGTAGAAGGCGGGTTCAGGAAGAAGGGAACAGACGATTTGAGAGAAATTAGGGATCCATTTTGATTTAAGGAAAAGTATAGGAGAGGTCGGACACATAAAGTAAAATTTAATGCGAGAGATTCTTTTGGAGCCAATTTTTCACGTTTCCCGCCTGGATTTCGTTCATTTGCATTAACCTGAGCGTTAGTTCTTCATTGGTCATTATCAAAAAAAAAAATCTTTTGAATAATAAACTACCAACTGGTTATACATACTCAAAGAGAACCCGAAATTTTCCTGGGTTAGCCTTGGTCTGATTTACGAGTCATTGGTTAGTTCCAATGTAATTCAAATGCTCAATTTTGTTAAGTTTTCTCTTAAGTTCATTATCAAAATTTTGTCAAAGTTTTTAAAATTAACTATTATTGGTAATATTGATTATTAATTGGTAAAATTGATTATTAGACATTTATTACAAGTGGCAAAATAAACTAGTAATTTAACATTAATAATTACTATTTTGAAAGTTATTTAATATGGTAAGATAAATAATATATAATAGTTATTTATTAATCTTATGATTTTTCTTTTTTTATTTTATGAAAAAATGTAATAGAATATTATATAAATTGCTTGAAATTTTTATTAAAATATTTAAAAGTAATTATTTAATTATTACTTCTTAATTAGTGATTCTTACTTCTTATTTATTGATTACTAAAATTAATTATTCATTACTAAAAAATAATTTTTATTTATTTATTTTTAATTTCTAATAATAATACATAATTATTATTTATTAATTATTATATAGCGAAAAGAAATTATTAATATTAGTTATTACATATTTTCAAATAAACAATTTATTAATATTATTAAACAATAGTTATTGAGTATTATTATTTTTATTATTTATCGAATTTTTATTAATTATTAATATGGTATTTTTGTTGTATTGTAGTCATATGTTACAACAGTCAAAAAATAAAAGTTGTGATAGGCTTTTATTACAACTGTCAAAATAACACAGTTGTTAAAAATAAGTTTATTACAACTTTTCTGGAAAAAAGTTGTAAAAAAAAATTTATTACAACGGTGATTTTACCAACGTTGTAAAATAAAAATTGTAATATGGTTTTTTTGTTGTAGTGGCTAGGTTAACCTGACATTTTCATATGTCGGTTGAGGGCTCGGTCATGCCGTGTAATGACAGTTTAACCTAGCACTTTCGTAAAATTTTCAAGGGCTCGGCCACTCACTGTAGTGCTAGGTTAACCTGACATTTTCATATGTCGGTTGAGGGCTCGGTCATGTCATGTAATGACAAGTTAACCTAGCACTTTCGTAAAATTTTCAAGGGCCCGGCCACTCGTTGTTCATATGTCGGTTGAGGGCTCGGTCATGCCATGTAATGACAGGTTAACCTAGCATATTTTAAACTTATCTAGAATATTCTATATTTAATTAACCTAACACATTCATACACTGGTTAAGGGCTTGGTCATGCACTAAAATGCTAGAGTAACCTAGCACTTTCATACACTGGTTAAGGGCTCGGTCATACGCTCTAATTCTAGGGTAAACTAGCACTTTTATACACTGTCAAGGGCTCGGTCATGCGCTCTAATGCTAGGTTAACTTGGCACTTTCATACACTGGTTAAGGGCTTGGTCATCCGCTCTAATGCTAGGTTAACTTGGCACTTTCATACACTGGTCAAGGGCTTGGTCATGCGCCATAATGCTAGAGTAAACTAGCACTTTCATACATTGGACAAGGGCACGGTCATGTGCTCTAATGCTAGGGTAACCTAGCACTTTCATACACTGGTTAAGGGTCCGGTCATATGCCATAATGATAGGGTAACATTGCACTTTCAGCACCAAATACAGATAAATGCCAAATTAATGCTATAAATTCAGTTCAATGAACAAACAGATCAATTCTATAATGCTAAATTAACTTAGAATATTCTGCACTAAATTAACCTAGAATTTTTTTCACTATATATCAATGCTAAATTAAACTATAATATTATGCACTAAATTAAACTAGCATATTATGCACTACACATCAATGCTAAATTAATCTAGCATTTTATAATAGATTTCTGTTCGTTTTCCCCCAATTAACTAGTACAGAATTTATAACTACAGCTACATCAACTATACACACTCAATTTAAGCAATTAAGTTTAATTTTGTCAAAATATTCTTATACCTGATCTCGTTTTTCCTTCTCCATCATCTTTCTAGCCTTTATCGTTGCTAGTGATAATTTCGACGAAGCCCTAGTTTCTTTTGTCGGTGGTGAATTTGGTGATTTATCTGATGATGATGACCTTAAACGACGACTTTCCATTAGACGATTGAATTTGCATTCAATTTCGAATTATTTTTTCTTGACGAAACCCTAACTGACTTTGAACAACTGGAGAAATGAAATGATAGAACGTGAAAAGATGGAAAATGCTAAATCGATTTAGAGGGTTCGTTTTTTTTTTAATTTTGTACCGCGGGTCCTTCAGCCCAATTACCAAAGTTGTGGCTCATAGAATTAATTTTAAAATAACTTTGTCCTTTTGCCTAATTTACTCATATTTAGCATATCCACCCATATAATTTACGTGTATATTATAACGATGAAGGCATTTTATGCAGCTTTAGGTACATTTATTTATCCCAAACCAATCCTACATCTATTTTTTTCTCTCAACCGATTCAATTTCCCTTTCTACCTTTCTTTACCTCTCTTGTGGATACCTCCAAAGTTCATAATTCGATTACACCCATATCCAAAAATGGGCAAACACTTGACATGATAGCTGGAAAAGCAAATGCAAATGTAGATGTACGGGTATATGCATTCGAAATTATTCATTCGATTCTTGTCAACAATATACTTTGTGTTATGTTCACTTTAATGTAAAAAATGATGTATACGTTTTTAATAAGATAATAATTCATTGTGTAGCCAGTTCACATTACTGAAAGAAAAAGAAATTTAATCATTTTTATTTTCACTAGTTTGTCGTAAATAGGACTAAAAGTGTGAATAGGAAAAAAGCCACATGGTCCCCTATAGTTGACTTCCCAAGAGTTTCACTAGTCCAATAAATTGATATAGATCTAAATTTCAGCCATGAAGCCCATTACCTGCCGAAGTTATGGGTGAAGTCCATTTAGTAGGGGTAATACCTGCAAGGGCCACATTGTTTAATTGCATGACATGGGGCAATAACATGAGGCATTCGGTTATGTGTTTTGGACCAGCTAACTGCATGACATCGGGTCGTTGGATGGAAAATGTATATTCAATTGGGCTGCAAAATAAACACAGGAGAATTTTATGAATATGTTTTGTGTTAAAATAGAGTTTAAAATTTTAAAATTTACAAATCCAACATTAAAGTGGTTGTTTTAAACACACTTAGCATTTAATATACTACATCACATGCCAAAATTTTCAAATAATTCTATGTAGTAATCATTCGCACTTTTGCATGATTGAAAATGCAAAACAGAAATTTTATTTTGAAGATATTTACTATTTTTATCTTTGGGTTTTTTTTTGTAGATTTAGGTTTTGTTTCTACAATTTTCCCTTTCATCAACTTCCCCTTCCACATTTTTCTTCTCGCCTATTATCTAGTATTGGACAACCCAACCCAATGGATCGGCCCTGGTTACCATTTCACTTCTCTTAAATTTGTATTTAGGGTTGAAAGCACAGGATACAAAATAAACTATACAAATCTTAATATTTTCAAAGAGAATAAGATACATTATATAATGTGTCCACAATGAAGGGTTTTTAACTATTCCCCCTTAGATAAAATTGTGTTGATATGTTAGACTTCAATACATAATAAATGAATAATGAAAAATATTACGCAACTATATGCGGCTACAATTTTGAGTTTTCTACAACAACCAACCATCGTACCTTTTTGAAAAACTGTGCATTGATTGATTGATTCATGAAGAATAGGTTTTGAAATGGACAAAGTTTACATTTAAGAATACAGAAAAATAACATAAGATTTCGTTCCAAACCAATCACATAAGTATGTGTCAACTTTACTATAGTCTATATTATACTACATAAGCACTTTATAATTTATATTGTGCAAACGTCAGGTGCCTTTTTTTAAGTTCTGTATTTCCAAAGTAAAAAAGTACTACAAGATATAAATTTGTGTTCACGTTGTTTAAAATTTGGCAAGTTTAGAGCATATCCAGATGCTGCAAAATAACTGAATCTAAGTATTGTAAAACAATTAATGAAATGTGATTTTGTTCTATTTCTTTTCCAAATGGTTATCTATAAACGGTCATTCACTCGTAGGTTTTGTCTCTCTCTCTCTCTATATATATATATAAATATATATATACACACACACACACACACACACACACACACACACACACATATATATATATATATATATATATATATATATATATATATATGAGGAGGGTTCCATAGCACCCCTATTTGGGAGCACCCCAAATGCACCCCATTTAAAGCCACATATTTATATTAAAAAAAGTTAGTGTGGGGTAGTGAGAGGAGAGAGAGTTAGTGGGAAGAGAGAGAAACGAAAATGTGTGGTGGAAATCAGGGGGCTAAAGGGGTGCTGCACTATCTGAGGTGCTCTTGATCCTATATCTCTCTCTCTCTCTCTCTATATATATATATATATATATATATATATATATATATACACACACACACACACACACACATACTTATACACGCACACATACATCCAGGAACGAAAGATTCAGCTCTACATGAGGATGCTCTTAGCCAAAAACTAAATTAGGGATATCTTTTTAAAAAGTTGGAGATAGGTTTGAGTTTAAAATACTTTATTTTGTTCCTTCACTATTACAACATATAAGTTTGTTCCTTCACTATAATTAAATTTAAAATCAACATTCTACGTGATCTTTATAAAAAAATGTCGGATATTAGAAATAATGATTAAAAAAATTAAAACAATTATTACAAATATAAAAACTGTACTATCAACGATGTAAATCATTATGCATTTTGAGATCGAGTATGTTAACAGTATACAGAAATTGCAAAGATTTAAACAATAAATAAATAAATAAATCATAAATATAGATGATATTGTTTAAATATATCGACGTTGAAATAATATGCAATAAGGGCATTTTTGGATTAAATGGGGTGGGAAGAGCAAATGATGAGGTGTATATTTTATTGACTAAGATCATTGATTTGATTGCGTAGCTTTGTGATTTCTTCTTCCAATTCCAAAGCATAAGTAATAATCGTAGAAGGAAATGATCGTCTACCCACTACCCAAATTCACATTTGGACGTACCGGACAACTATAATATCAGCGACCAACATTGTTTCCATATCCAACGACTAGTAGTGTGTTTCAAAACCATAGAAACATACAATATTTGCATATTGTACCTCGTCTACTTCAACCGCATTTTGGACAAGTGGAATTTCAACGTGTGATCTTTGGGTTAGTTGTTGTTGCTAATGGTATATTTGCATTTGATGCATCCCTTCTTCAAGCTCGCATTGTCGTAGTTCCTCGGAATGCCGCTCTTCCATTTCAATATACCATTCAGTCGATTCTCTAGGTGAAGATGAATTGGGATATGATGGTCTAGACAGAATCTCAGTGTAATCATTTGAGGATGGATATGAAATCGACATTTTTATGAATTGAGTTAAATTTGCAGATCAATTTCTCTCACATTTGCTGTTATTTATAATGAAAAATAATGAATGTTCAGCTGCTCATTTGAAAAATAAGTGAATGCTGGTAAGTGCAAAGAAAACCGTGTATGAGACCTACAGTCACCGAATGCGAATGAACACTGGATTTCTGTATAACGTGACCATACTAATTGGCCTGACACCGAATGCAAGTGGACACTGTCTTTTTGTATATAACACGACCATACTAATTGGCTTAACACTGAATGTGACTGGATACCGTAGCCACTTTCTGTACATAACATGGCTACACTATTTGTCTTGATACTGAATGCGATAGGATAGTGTAGCCACTTTCTTTAGATAACATGGTTATACTATTTTTCCTTACACTGAATGCGACCGCATAATGTGACTAGCAACAACATGTCTCGCGGTTGAGATCTTTTAAACTTAGGATTTCTATAGCTTATAAATGGTTATGTTCTTCGCTAAATTTAAACACACGCTGATTCATAAAAATGTCAACCATTGATTTGTCTTCTTTGGAGTTACATTTTCTTGTGAAAGCATATTTTGAAGTTGATCACAGGCATGATATTATGTTGCGTACAAGTAGGGGTCTAAGCCATGAAATACTATGGAACATGGTGATAGAAGTATATAATAACCATCTAGAATGCCCCGCTAGGTGATCGCGTTTAGAAATCCATAAAGCATATTGTTGTTTTACGGAAGCTTGTAATCGATATCATGAGATTATCGAGATTGTTGAAGAAGAAAATTTTCTAGCAAATCAATCTATATTTAATTCACGTTGCCTATCAAAATACGAAATGAAAATTTTTCGTCGCGAATCATATGAACTTCACTGTAGTTGGTTTACGCGATATGACTCTGAATAAGCATTACTATAACTGTAAGCTTATTGTATTTTTTTACATTATTTATGTTTATCAGTTGAAAATACTTGCCAGATTATGTAGTATATTTTTACAATGTATTACGGTTGTTATGAAAGTATTTTGAAGCTAATTTTAATTAACTAACATGGACTCTTATTTAACTCAACGGAGGGGGGATATGAATTGTTTGACTACATAATTTAAAATATTCGATTTAGTCAATTAATTAGGTATGGTTAGCAAACGAATTAACATGGAGTTTTTTGAAAATTAAATTTAGACATATCCCAAAATGTACAACGCCAAATCCAAAATTTCACAAAAAAATCTTTTAAATGTAGATTAAGTAGATCTGTAATTTTGGGTAAGATAATACATAAATTCAATGGCTCGTAAACATTTTTTTTTATTCAATACTTACTCAAATATATAAGGGTAATTTTAGAAGTCATGCCTAATTTCAGTAATTCATTAAGAAAAAAAGGTGATTCGACATTAAAAGGAATGCGTCTAATTGTCATGCTTGATTTTTGTAATTGATTAAGAGAAAGAATATGTTTTACATGAAAATGAATGGATCTAATATTCTATAATATCACAACTTTATATCTATAAACATTATTTTGAGATTGCGTTGAAAACGCATTATAAACTATAAGATAATGAGCCTTTAGAGAAAGAGAGTGAGAGGTGAAATTCTATTCACTGCAAGTATACACAAACTTTATAATTAAGCTACGTTTATAAGCATGTCATAGAAAACAAAAATTACAATAATGTTTATATAATATTTAGCATATCCACCCATATAATTTACGTGTATATTATAACGATGAAGGCATTTTATGTAGCTTGAGGTACATTTATTTATTCCATACCAACCCTACATCTATTTTTTTTCTCTCAACCAATGCAATTTCCCTTTCTACCTTTCCTTACCTCTCTTGTGGATACCTCTAAAGTTCATAATTCGATTACACCCATATCCAAAAATGGGCAAACACTTGATATGATAGCTGGAAAAGCAAATGCAAATGTAGATGTACAGGTATATGCATTCGAGATTATTCATTCGATTCTTGCCAACAGTATACTTTGTGTTATGTGCACTTTAATGTAAAAAATGATGTATACGTTTTTAATAAGATAATAGTTCATTGTGTAGCCGGTTCACATTACTGAAAGAAATAGAATTTTATCATTTTTATTTTCACAAGTCTGTCGTAAATAGGACTCAAACAACAATTTTTAAATTTGGATTTTCTATTTATATTTGATCTAATTTGTTGGTTTCCGTCAATCGTCCTGTAATAGTCTATTTAGAATAAGATGTAAACATAATAGATGATAAAATGAATCTTCATTGATGAATTGCTATTGATTTCCATCTTCCATATGAGTACAAAATGATTTAATGGTCGAGAGTCAAGACCTTGCGTCCTCCGACTTGTGCCTAATTTTCCGTTCAAATAGTTTCATGTACAATCAAAGCTTTTAAGAAAAAAAAGCCACACGGTCCCCTAGTTGACTTCCGAAAAGTTTCACTGGTCCAATAAATTGATATAGATCTAAATTTCAGCCATGAAGCCCATTACCTGCCGAAGTTACAGGTGAAGTCCATTTAGTAGGGGTAATACCTGCAAGGCCCACTTCATTTAATTGCATGACATGGGGACAAATAACATGGGGCATTCGGTTATATGTTTTGGACCAGTAATTGAATGACATAGGGCCGTTGGATGGAAGACATATATTTCAATTGGGCTGCAACACAAACACAGGAGAATTTGATGAAATCTGATTGTATTTAATTGTCAAGATTTATTATTATGTCTCCTTTTATTTACGTGGTTTGTGTCTAAATGGAGTTTTCATTTTTTAATATTCCCAGATCGGGCATTAAAGTGGTTGTTTTAAACACATTTAGCCTACATCGCATGTCAAATATTTCAAATAATTCTATGTAGAGATCATGCGCACTTTTGCATGATTGAACATGCAAAACCGAAATTTTGTTTTGAATATATTTACTATTTTTTGCTTTTGTAATTTTTTTTTTCTTTATAAATAAGTCATATGTATGTTGTGAAAAAAGATCAATTTATGAAACGAAGTAAACAAACAAAATAAGATTTTTTTTTTTTCCTTTTTATGCGTTAAGAAATAACGAAAGCAGTTTATCCTTCCATTGTCTTCCTAATCTCCACTTCATTTTTTTTCTTTTGTTTCCTTTGTCATCATCAGGTCCGGCCTACGGGTAAAACCCATATGAAGTATTGGAAATGGGCAATCCACCCTTGTATGGGCAAAGGAAAGGGAAGTAGAACTTTGTCCACACTTTAGGTAAATTGGTACAATACACAATTCTCCAATAATAGCTTTGCTTGGTGAATAAGTGGGAGAGGAAGAGGCATGGTGATGCAAGTTCAAATATTGTTGGAATTAGAATGTCAATGACCTTGGTTTTGTTTCTACTATTTTCATTTCACCTGCTGCTGCTTCCACATTTTTCTTCTTGCCCTTTATTTAGCATTGGGTAACACGAGACCCAATGGATCGACCACATGGTTGTCATTTCACTTTTCTTATATTTTGTATTTAAGGTTAAACAAAGCAGGGAATGCAAAATAAACAAACAAGTCTTGATATTTTCAAATTGAATGATATACATCATATGTAATGTGTACGTATTTACAATGAAGG
This sequence comes from Allium sativum, assembly GCA_030737875.1. Classification (NCBI taxonomy): domain Eukaryota; kingdom Viridiplantae; phylum Streptophyta; class Magnoliopsida; order Asparagales; family Amaryllidaceae; genus Allium; species Allium sativum. Next base: position 616,080,244 of record CM060912.1, read on the forward strand.
TTTTTTAGCCATTCCCCTTAGATAAAATTGCATTGATATGCTAGACTTCAACAATAAATGAAAACTGTAAAACATTAAGCATCTATATGCGGCTACAGTTTTCTTCAACAACCAACCTTCCTACCTTTTTGAAAAAGTATGTATTCATTGATTGATTCATCAAGAATAGGTATTTGAATGGACAAATTTTACATTTAAGAATACAGAAAAATAACCTAAGATTTCATGCCAAACCAATTACAAAGCATGCGTCAACTTTACATTATTACTGCATAAGCATTTTATACTGTGCAAACGTCAGGTGTCTTTTCTTTTTAGTTCCTTGAAGATGCTCTTAGCCAAAAACTAAGTTAGGAATATATTCTTTTAAAATTTCGATAAAGATTTGAGTTTAAAATACCTTTTTTTTTGGGGGGGGGGGGGATGGGGTGGGGGGGGGGGTTCCTTCACTACTATTATAACACATAAGTTTGTTTCTTTGGAAGACTTTAGTTACATAGTAAAACATAACTTCAAATTAATCATGCAAATGAAAACAAATGAACAGTAGCACTTGTGGACAGTCATACCAGACAATAATGAAGTCAATCATTGATGAGTGCTGACTCATATGGACTTGAGAACTAGCAGCATTGAATAGCGCACAACGTATGCTTTCCCACTTGCTTTGTTTGAACGGTGGAAGAATGCATAAAGCAGCAGCATGTGTAGGGCTACAACTGCATGGATCGAGACGTAAGTTTGAAGGGAAAGTTGCAGTTTAGATCACACCAATGAGAATGTAAACAATCTGAAATGGCAGAGTTGGGGATGCCCACTCCCTTTACTTCTTTCTTTCCTGTCTATAGTCTATACTATTGATTCTTTTCAAACCATATCGACCTAAAATTGACACCCACTATTCATCAACTGACCCACCATTTGCAGGATCATGACACACATATTGGGAGATATACAGAGACGGTTTAACTTATCTTGATCCTTCTTGTTTGGTAACCTATTATTACTCTGCAAAGTTTCTGAAACATGCATTTTTAGAGTCTGATTATTTATCCTTGGTAGTTTGTTGTATCTTGGAAATAGACATGAACAACATTCAATGTTAAGACTTTTTAAAGAATTTAGTTGTTGGGTTATTTCCAAATAGTTGTGTAAGTTTAAATTATGAAATAAATACTTTTGATATTAAAATGACTTTGTTACACAATAGATTATAAATTCAATGAAGTATAAAGATCAGTTAAAATTCTTGTTAGTGTTTGAGTATATTTTAAAAGGCAGGTGGGGTTAACTGGTCTTCTACGATATCTATTATGAACTGAACACAAGAAAACATTAAAGGGAAGTAAGAAAGCACAAGATGAAAGAAAAAAAAAGACCAGAGGTTCGAAAAACATTGGTAATTTGCAAACGTGTGAGTGGAATAAAGATGATATCCATCCTATTTCTTTGCATGGTTTTCTAAATTGACTTCCGTATAAGTTGAATGATATGCATTTCCGTACTGAAATTGTATGTGAATATTCTAGTATTCCTTTCCTGCCAAATGCGAAAGATGAATATCTTAATAACCATCTGTAATCTGCCGGCCACTGCCTTGGGTTGCTGGCAAGGATAGGGTAAGGTCTAGGTCATTCTGGATTTGGAGATTTTTTATGTTCATGGCATTTTGCATTGTACGATCTTTGGCTGAGTGCTTGCTATTTGCCTGATGCTTGTCTTGTAGCTGTTTTCTATTTGTGATTCTGCCTTTGTGGTACCTGTTTTAGGTTTTGACAATTGCTTGCATTAGTTTGTTTCTGCGAGCAGGGGACTACCTTAGCAGCAGAATGTCTTTATGTCATCCAGCCTTTTGGTCCGGTTCCCAAATGCATACCAGGCTCACTCGACTCGACTCATCGCGTAGTACAAAAGCTCGAAATATCACTAAAACACTCAGGATCCAAACCTAGAAGTAGCTGTGCGGACATAGGCCTCACAACTCGGCCCTCAAAAACATCATATCGCATCCCTTTATATTTCGCATCCCTCATCCATTTTGCATCCCACCTGGCTGCTTCACATCCTCCACTGGCTAACGTTCCTCACAAGACGTATACCTTAGGGTAAGAATTTTGTATCTTGTACCCTTAGGATACACATCTCGTAAGGATATGAGATGTCATACTCCTCTGGGGATACGAAGTTTCATATCCTTACGGTTCGCATTCTCCAGAGAGGATGCGAAATTTATCCAGTATAGCTATTCGGGATGTGAATTTCGGAACAAAAAACACTTTTCGCAACAGGCGATATCTGTTGCAGTAGACCTATTGCAACAGGCCTGCATCTGTTGGTATAGCCGAAGTTGCTAAAAGTCCGCAACATTTTTTGCCTGTTGCAATAAGATGTTGCGGTATACTTTTTTGCAACAGACTTTTGCTGTTGCAACAAATCATTTTGCAACAGTGTATGCCTGTTGCAATAGATCAATAAATCTATAAAAAAAAAAATATTACATCTTATAGATATTACATACTGAATGTATTCATTTTAGTAATAGTGTATATCACAAAATAAATTAAACAAATAATTTTTTTATTTTAACAAAGTTTTAATAGTACAAACAATTACAACAAAAATTTCTATAATTTTCATACACCACTCATGTATAACATCTTCTTCTCTCACACAACACATTTTTTCCGAATAAAATATTTTCTAATCGTATTTCTACTCTATCATACATATACTATAACAAGAGAATTGTTTAGGCTCTAAATTTGCTTCACCGTACTGGCTAGGTCCATACTAGCGTTTAGGCTGCTCTTTGAGTAATCTCCTGATATTTTTTCCTGCAACATGTGAAGCATAAGTAGCGTCATTCATTTGAAATGAATTAATGCAGTTTTCTTTCTACAATAATTTTTAGATATGTATCCTCTCCTGCAACATGCAGATTACAGTGTTATTCAAATTATTTGCATAAGCTTTTGTAAAGTGATATCCATTTGCCCATCCGTTGACGCTTATGCGTAGTTCTCATTTTCTTACCTTTAGACAATGAACCTATTAGATGAACAGAACTTGAAACATACCAGCGGATAAGCATCTCACTTGAATTTGTTCCAAGCTTTAGCTGGCTTGCCTACACATTAAACAAATAATTGTAAGATGTAAATTGCTTATATCATATACATTAATACATAACTATAAATTAAAACAAAGTATTTAATATGGCAAAAATTTAGAAATAAGTTAATCGTATAAGCCCCAGTATTCAAACATGCAAAAGGTCTTAGTAGTCATTAGTCAACCAAAATAACATCAATTTTTTCCACTACTTATATTTTAATAACAAAAACAACTACTGTTGTATGCAAAAGGACTGCTAATGATTCTTGTAACCTGAAATACTGCAGTATAACAACAAACTTAATAACAAAATTAATACTAAAAACATTTTTCTAAACTTCTACAAGTCATGCTTCATATTCAATGTTAATAAACAGCCGCAGGACATCGTTTTGGTGACACATTCTAAAGCTATTCACAATGTTAATAAAGCAGACGTCCCTTCAGAGGCGGTGCATGCATTTGCTGCTTGCTGCTTGAAATGTTAATAAACATGCATTTTTCTTCTAGAAATTATGTTTAAACTTCTGTGTATCTGTTTATGATTCTAGTTACAGGATTTACTGTTTTGAACTGGAGAACAATATCCTGGTTAATTGATTTTATTTTATATTCACTGTGAACTGGTCTCTTTTTTAACTCTAAGGACGTCTACAACGGGTACGCTGGGTTTAATCACGCTCCAACGGTTATAGTGTTAGGGTGCCTTCTTTTGCAAAGCAAAGACAGGCTAAACAAGCTATTCTGTATGGGACACGAACAAAGGAAGTTCAACAAAAGAAATCAAGAATAATATGTTTTTGAGTTATAAATAAGAAAGCCTGAGCGTTCCAATTTCAACTGCTTCATATAAACGATCCACTTTCCTTGCTTGACCGACTTGAGCTTCAAATATATCAGAAGTCCAAACTTCACACACTATTAATAACTAGCAAACACATCTATTAATAACTAGCAAACACATCTATTAATAACTAGCAGGTCAAGTGTTGGGGCATCTTTTTTTGGATATGCCTATATTATAATTACATAAAACTAGCATGTCAGACCTGCTATTTATTAATACAACAACTACAAGAAACATTCATATATAATAAACATCCTAAAGCTATTCACAAGAAAGCATGAACAATTAATACATAAGAAACCCAACAATTTCTCAATAGTAAGCAGGTTTTTAACATGATTTTGAGAAATAGAAGCAAATAGAATTTGAGAATTGGGGATTTAGGGTTCAGCCAAAATGGTAAGATCTGAAAATAAATACTTACTGAATTTTGAATTCGAAGAAGATGCTTCCCCGATGAAAAAAAACCCTAGACCTGAGAATAGATAAAACAAATGACGTGAAACGAGTGAAGCAATAAAACCACAGAAGACTGAACCCGTACCCCAAGACAGTAGGTAAGAGCTGGTCGGGGACTCGATAGAAGCTGCTGCGCTGCCACCATCTCGAAGAAAATCGGCTTTGCCCCTTGTCCACCCCCTTGAAAACGGGCATGGTGACGAAAAGGAAGATCCAGAAGCTTCCGACAGGTGCGAACAAAGTTGGAGCAACGAAGCTTCCAATCGAATAGGATGTGATGGATACAAGCAGAACAGGACGTACTGGTGTAGGCGATTTGTGGGTTCCTGATTTTGTGATTTTAGGGATCGGTATTAGGGATTTTGATATAATGAGTTTCAGATTTAGCTTAATGAGAGGAAGAGGCGGGCGCTGAAAGTGAAATGAGAGCGGGATCTGAAATTTTAGGTTGCCGCCTCTTTTCTACTTGTAACCGATAAATAACGTATATGTCAAAACGTTTTTCTAACTTTAAAACGCATGTTAAACATAGATTTTGTTAGTAATTAGTGAAGTAATATTATAGCTAGTAATTGATAATTATTAAATAGCAGGTCTGACCTGCTTGTAATTAGTAAATATTAATTTCTTATTAATTATTGGTTATTAAATATTAATCTTAATCATTAATTAATAATTATTAAATATTAAAAAATATTATATTATTAATGACTAGTAATTAGTAAAGTAATATTATAGCTAGTAATTGATAACATATGATTGATATATTATTGTAAATTTATTTTAAATTAAAGCATTTAGAAAGTTCTAAGGCTTCAATACACATTACAACAAATTTTGTTTTAAATATAACTTCTTGTAAAAAAGATTAAAATTTTACTTTTAAATTTTATGAATATTTGAAAACTGACGCTCTCTCTTATAGTGCTAAATTAGTAATGGTTTATTATTTAATTGTAATTATTAATTATTAAAAATTAACAACTAATTACTAATTTTTAATCGTTAAACGTTATTTATAAATTAAATATCAAATGTTAAACATTAATTATTAAGTACTGGTTATCGATTACTAATTATTTAATATTAACTATTTATTTATTAATTATTATTATTTGTTAATTATTAATAAATATTATTTAATTGTCAGTTATAAATATCACTTTATAATACTTAAATTTTATTATTAATTAATAATTATTAAAAATTAATCTTAATTATTATATAATTATTAGCAGTTAATCATTTAAAATAAATATTTATAATTAATTATTGAATCTTAATCATTAAAAGCTAATACTTATTTTTTGCAGTATGTTTTTCGCAACTGGCTTTACCAGTTGTAAAAAAATACAGATGTTGCAAGTGGCAAAAACTATTGCTAAAGATATTTATTCGCAACTGGCTTGGAAGTGCAGTTGCAAATAATACGTTTGTTGCAACTGTTACGGTAGCACAGTTGCTAAAAGTATGTTTTCGCAACAGGAAGGGAAACGAAGTTGCTAAAAATATGCTTTTCGCAACAGAAAGAAAAGGCCTGTTGCTAAATCTTATCTATTGCAACTGTTATAATAGGTCTGTTGCTAAATATCATTCACTGCAACTATCATTTATTGTCTGTTGCAAATAGCTAGTTGCAATAGGGTATTTTTCTTGTAGTGCGTGGTTACCAATTCTCACATACTCCCACCTAATACACAACCTATAAATACCCCCTACCTCATACATCAAAAGGGTTGACATTTGCTTGATTTGACATCTCAAGGAGGACCTTGAACGCCATTAATGGAAGCCTAAGTTTTGAGAAAGAAGAACTAACGTTTTTCTCAAGATTTCTTTCATGCAAATTATGAGTACCGAATACTTAAACCAAATATGGTTGACCATTGTAGATGATGTCTAACTCTTGTAATTTTCAATTGTGAATAAAGTCAACAAAAGCTTCAAAGTGGACATAGATTCAGCGCGAACCGAACCACTATAAATTCTAATATTCTTGCTTTCTACACTTACTTTTCCGTACGCGAAACCTTATTCTTGCTTAGTCGTGAATCTTTGGGTGTTACGCCAACTTTTTAGCGTAAACAACTTGATGCTTTCACTGAGAATTCGAGAACTCAAGACTTCGACTTCTTTCCTACCGACTTCCATTTCGAACTAGAAGTGCTACTTATGTCCTTCCGACCTACCTCCTAGTTCTGCTTACAATGGTTAATAAAGGAAAGCACATCCTATAATCGGAACTTCCGCAGCCGCTACCTAGGAAACTTCTCCTCAGCCACAACCTTTTAGAACATCCGTTCAACATGAATATCACTACCTCCTATGATTCTGACACTCCGACAAGCCAACTGCAACTCTTCGAGCTTAATAAGTTGGAAGAAAGGTCGAGAGAACTTAACAACCAGCTCGAGGCAAACACTGAGTTGATGCGACAACTTCAAGAAAGTCAGCGCGATGTCGCTCGCCTTGAACTCAACAGGAACATCCGGCCTTTACCAAATGTTTCAGAAAGCTCTTCTTTCGACAACCACCATGGGAACCGAAGCCAAAGGAGGAGGACCAACGCCAATGCCAACAGAAACGACGACAACAACAGTAACAGAACTATCATAACCTTTAGAAACGGAACGCGTCAACGCGACCATTCCCGGTTGGGTATTAATGACGAAGCAGGTCCTAGAGCCCAACCCCTTCCTCGACATAACTTACATGTCGTCCCTTAGAACTTGGGGCCTATGCGCCCAGCAACCCAACAAGCCTAAGTTCAACCTAATCAATCTCTACAGAATCAAGAAGTCGAGGTCGAAGAAATAAATGAATATTATGTTGATGTTCATTCAAGAAGGCACTCACATCCCCGAACTCTTGAAGTGAACCACGACCGCTGGAATCCAGTGAAGGTCCAGCTCGCAGTTCACACCGACATGGTCGGTGGGAACACGAGGGAATCACGGGAGTACGCCAACGACATTTGGGAAACAAATACAAGGCATAACCCCTTTACTCAGGACATCCACGATGCCGAGTGGCCTTGAATCTTCAACATGCCCCAACTACCACCTTACTCAGGGAAAATCGATCCCTGTAATTTTCTTGAACCGGTGCGAGTGACATTGGACTCAAGTTGCGACATTGACGTCGTCAAATGCAAGTGCTTCCCAGTTTTCTTAGAAGAAGTTGCTTTACTCTGGTTTTCTTGACTTCTAGCAAGGTTCATCTCTACCTTCGACCAGGTCGCTTTCGAGCTAGTTAAGCAATCAGAATGCACATTGCAAGGCTGAAGGATACCTTGACTCTCTCAACTCTCTACCAAGGCACGGAGGAAACTCTCAAGAGTTGCCTCGAACGTTTCAATAATGCCTTAGCCAAAGTGGAAGACCCAAAGCATCACACCGTCTTAGTCCAACTTGCTAACAGCATTCTGCCCAACTCAAAATTTGGAGCTTGGATCGACTGAAAGCGACCAAGAACCTTGGAAGCATTCTATGAAAAGGCTAATCAGTTTTTGTGCCAAGAAGAAGTGCACAGCAAAAGGGAAACACGGACCGACCATCCCAACAACCCACACAAACTCTATCCAAGACAACACCAAGAGCAAGCGAGTCGGGGAATCTTCCGACGAGGGTAAAGGGATGGTTCCACTCAAGTCGAAGCCTAACAACGGCAAACCAGATGGCCGTAACTTTCAGCAACCTAGAGATCCAAAGAAGCACAATCTCTATGCAACTTACAAGGTGTACACTCCACTCAACCGCGAGCTAGACACAATTTATGTTGAGACCTGTAATACAATCTAGTACAAGAAGCTGAACACGGGAGGATCTACCGGCCGGGAGAAGAACAACGACAAATATTGCAGATTCCATGACATGTTCGGCTACAACACGAACGACTTCCGTCACCTCAAAGATGCAATTGCGAAGCTCATTCGAGAGAAGCGTTGTTTTCCACTTTCCTATGGAATAGAAAAGCGCAAATTTATTATAAATTACTGCAAGCGCATACGTGTGTAGTATGCAGGTCGAACACATGGAGGAAAATTAAAATTTATTATTTATATAATTTCGTGGGTGAGTTAGACTAATTTGGAGGATTTGATTGAAATAAAAATTGAAATTGCAATTTGGTCTAGAACAAATATAATTGAACCGGCGACCAAATTACAATTATTAATAAATACAAATTAAAACAACAATTGAATTTACTACAGATTCGAATCTAACAGGATCTATAATAAATTCAATGATTAACTAAGAACATAATACTGAAAATAAAATTGCAGAATAGAAATAAACAAACAAAAATAAAAATTAGGATTACCGTTGAAACTCATTAAATGGTCAATCACTAATGAAAATTAAAATTGCAAAAACAAATTGTGCTCTACCATATCTAATTGTATAGACAGCACAAGTTGTTTGAAAATAAAAGAATGCAAAAAAATAAAATAAAAGATAAACTTTATTAATTGAGAAGTTGCAGAAAAAGGTTCAAAGGTTTTCAATGAATACAATGGGTATTTATAGAGGATGTAGTCTCTTATCTATGTGAATATTGGGCCTAAGAAAAATCTATGGAAATATTTTCTTTACAAAGACAAAAGATATGATTGGATTCTGATTTGCTGATGATCGTATCAAATCTTCTCTACATGGCAAGTGGATATAAATGATTTATGTTGATTTCCTTAAGAAGAATATGCCAGCCTCTTCAAATATTTATTAATGCATATATTATATACATACATAAGAATATATATATACCACTAGTCCATTTATTCTTTAGAGCAAAGGAGGCGGTGTGTATATATCCATGTTCCTTTCTTCAGCAAAAATAGTGATTGAACTCGGGTCACTCTATCCAAGTTTGCAGGCCTTTACCAATGAGCTACAACATATTTTGCAATTTAGATAGTGTTGATATAGGAAAGTAGCTTTTTCTTAGTAGTTGGTCTTTAATTCAATGAAGGAGACATTTACTGAACAACCTGTGAAAACACACGAAAAATACCCAAAGTAATGTTTATTTATTTACAACAAAGATAAGACATGAACTACTTACTCACTTCGACCACTACATCATTACTCACATCCCCCGAGAATAGAACGAAAAGGCTGATTCATTGGCCAAGCTAGCAAGTTCTGGGGATGCACAGCTCTTGGGACGCGTCCATGTCGAAGAACCCAACTCTTTGAGTACAGTAAAATGCAGACTGATTAGATATCAACGACGGAGACCGAGCCCGAGTCTTGGATAACACCAATCAGAAATTACTTGCAATATGGAATCCTCCCAGGCAGTCAAAATGAAAAGCGAGCACTCATCCATAGATCATCGCGCTACATCATTTAAGATGGAGTGCTCTATAGAAGAGGATTCTCTGTCCCACTACTTCGGTGTGTAGCCTACAACGACACCGACCATGTACTACTGGATGTGCACGAAGGCGAGTGCAAAGACCACACTGAGGGCAAACTCTGGCAAAAAGGATTCTCTGATACGGTTATTTTTGGCAAACCCTCGATCGGGATGCAGCAGACTACACCCGCAAATGTATGAAATGCCAAAGGTTCTCAAAGATTCCAAAATCCCTTCCTACCGAGCTTACGCAGATGGTCAGTCCATAGGCTTTTGCAATTTAGGGAGTCGACATCATCGGAACTCTTCTGATAGCCAGGGACAATGCATGTTATGCTATCATCGCAGTTGGTTACTTTACCTAGGCTGAAGTCGATCCCCTCACTACAATTACTACCAAGAAAGTCATCAACTTTGTCGTACGCGACATCATTTGTCGTTTTGGGGTTTCCAAACGGACCCAATTCGAGAGCGTTGAGTTCAAGACCTTCTGCCGCCGACACAACATTGAAAATAAATTCTCGATAGTACCTCATCCTCAAGATAATGGACTAGTCGAGGCTGTCAACGAAGTGATTAAGTCCATTATTAAGAAGAGTCTGGAAAAGGCTGAAGGCTTATGGGTAGATAAAGCCCCTTGGGATTACCGGTCTACTCATAAGTCAGCGACCAATCACATTCCATTCGCTCTCCCATATGGATCCGGAGCCATCATTCCTATTGAGCTCAAACTCCAATCTCATCGAGTCAGATACTATGATATGAAGACCAACCAAGACCTTCTCTTGGAAACACTTGACTTACACGAAGAGAAAAGAGACGAAGCTAGACTCAGAGACACCGCTCAACGTCAATAAGTTGAAGGGTACTTCAACTCCAAAGTCCGCCCAAAGCACTTTGACATCGACGACCTCGTCCTGATATTTGATCAATTCATGGTAGAAGAGGATAAATCTTAGGTCTTTCTCCTTTTTGGATTTGGTAAGGCGGTTAACTTTCTATGTGTTTTCATAAAACTTCAATCAGGAAGTTACTCTTTATTCACTTTAATTTCGGTTTTATCTTCCTAAATGTTAACCTGTGTATGAACAATTGATCGTGAAACAGTTCAAGAAATGGTAGTGCAGCCAATGTTGATTAGATGTAATTTCGTGAAGTACTCAAAATTCTAAAGTGGGATCTACGAACAAGCTAATTAAAGGAGTTTTAAGGTTAGTAAAGATATTGACATTATCATGTTGTTAGTTTTGGGACTCTAAATGTGTGATATAGGTCCATTTTAAGATGCAATTTCACCAGCATATATCTAGGCAATTTTAGCTTTAATTGACAAATGTGAAGAAGGAACGCAATTTCTACTAATTGTAGAATAGAATCCTATTAATATATTTAACTAGATTATATTAATGAATGTGTGAAATTTGGCTGTTTTTCTAGATAAAAACAACTTAACTTAAATCAGCACTTACTTCTCCTACTAAATTATTAAGTCGACTCTTACGTCTATTTATTTAAATCAGCACTTACTTCTCCTATTAAATTATTAAGTCAACTCTTACGTCTGTTTGTTTAAATCCAAATGGAGTTGTTAAATTATTCACGAAAAAGCAGTTGAGGGTATGGTACACTTTTTCCATTTTTAGAACTTATACATTGTTGTGTTGTTTTGCATATGCAATGATTGTGACCTAAGTCTTGCTTTTTTAATATCTCTATTTACAGTTCCACATATGTAAAACTGCTCATGCATAGGAATAAAGTTTCATTGAGTATTTTTGATGGTTTCACATTACTTAAGGAGACAATGTGATTCCTTATTTGAAAATTTTATTTCATTTCATCTTTATGATAATAGAAAACAACTAGGATATGGTACTCAGTAGAATGTTTAGCCACATAATGGATAAGCATTTTTATAAATCACATTGAATTCATCGTCTCATGTTTTATTTTACGTCATTTGTAATCCAACATACATACAACAAAGTTTCACATGATCAAAAATTAAATCCTCCTTTTTCATATGTATAATAAAGATGCAAACAAGGCAAAAGATAAGTAAATGACTCAAGTTAATCTCAGCCGTTGCCATAGGCAACTACATAATATTTGAATTAAACAAAAATTTCACATTAAAATGATATAGTCACTGTATTTTGCATTTGCTGAGATTAAATTACCCATTACTTATTAACGATCCAATGGACCTTTTTTATTTTTTTTATTTCAAGGCTATGGCAGAAAGCTATGGGAAGGTTGAATTCAAAATTGAGTACTGATGAATTCCACCTAAATAGAAGAATGAACTTCAGTTGGGTTGCGATGTACGACATTGGACCAAGGTAAATTTTTCCTACACGTTTGTACAATTATGATTTACCATTCTTAATGAAAATGCGACAAAAATCTTAATGAATTTCTCGCATAAGCTAAATAATTGATAATGAAGACTTGGTAGGCACATAACTTTTACCTGCTGCTATATGCTTATGAGCATGTCAAAAATTGCTTTTGGCTATAACAGTTGCATGATATATTTATTTACAGATATCAACTCTATTCATGGCTAATAAATTATTTCAATTATTAACTGTATAAGTTGTATCAAACTATTGTCTCTATTTTCCTTTTCTTCTTTTTATCCTTTTTTACATTTTGTTTGTAATGTTTCAGTTGTAGCCAATGGAAAATTACATGATGACCGTTATGTTCTTATACTCATGATATATATGTTTTCTTCTTATTTCAAAAGTGTCTCTACCTACTATTCCATGAAAATTTATTAAGCACATAAAGAGGTTTACTACTATTTTCTTTGAACCACATTCGAAACTGCTCATTTTTTCTTTGGGAAATTAGTTGTTCGCGTTTCTCATTTGTTCTTCATTGTGCTATATAGAAACCATACTTCCCAATTTGAATATGTTTTTTACATAGCCTACGGAGTGGTGTGTACTTTTATATAATTCCATGTAAGTAATAAAAATAGTTAAACATGGCCATAGTTCTAATATTTACGCAACACAGTAACAGCAAGTGACTACTATGCTATGGGTTGTATTAATGTATTCTTATATAATATTGAATTTGTCCTATTCATATGTAGATATGCGTGTGTACACTGTACAGTTATTAAGTTAAAAAATGACCTGTTGGAAGAATCGCCATGACCCCTTTGCTCTATTACGTAATTAAGTTAAAATATTATTGGCACCATTCCTATTTTTAGAATTTTGCTTCTATATGCATTGAATACAAATTAGTATTACATTATTTTCTACTTCTCACTTTGCTATAACGTTTTATTGACGTGTTTGAATTTAACACATAATGTTAAATCTGTAATGTGATTGCTTTTATGTTTTTCAATGCAAATAAATCTACCCATGCATGATCTATTTGTGTTTTCAACCATTATGTCTACAAGACGTGGTTGCCACGTGTATTTTGGTCATACGGTTATTTCTCACTCAATAATTTTATTTTATTGCGTTTGCATGCCATGTCTATTTACATTTTCTATAATTTATCACTGTGTGTTGAATATTGTTCACCTACAATGTATTCTGCGGAAGTGTCGGAAAAGGAAAATGTGACCGAGAAAGACATGTTTCAACAACAGGTGATGAATGTGGTTATGAAGCTTCAGGTAGAAGTTTCATAGAATATGGCCACAAGTGAGATCAAAAGTATAGTGAAAGATGACGAGGAGACGAATGATATGCTTGCCGTTAGACAAAAATTTGGCTCTAACACCCAAATTGTTCAGATTTGTAGAGGATTATATCTAGAAAATGAAGAAAAAGCAGAAAACACACAAGATTTATAGTGGTTCGGCGTTAACGAGCCTACGTCCACTTTATATGTCTTTGATTATACGTTGAATGCTAGTACAATCAAATATTTCACTCAATCTCACTCTTACAACTATGATTCTCTCAGTAATTTCGAAGTAATTCTGATCAGGAGTAGTGACAGTACAATAATGGTGAAAACAACACTGAGAACTGCCAAAAAGATCCTGAAAATCCAAGCACTGAGCTATTTGTAGGTGGTATTTGCAGGCGGTTCATGGTCACACGTGGCACAAATCCCGAGGATCTCGGACTGGTTCGTGAGCAGATGTAGAAATGATCAAAATGGCCATTATGGACAGATGTTGTGAGATCTGGGCCTTTCGGGTCATGATAGACCAAGTCGTTGTGCGAGCGGATCGGGTCGTTGCTGGGTACCACGAGTAGGGGCCGTGGTGGTGATGGCATGGGTCGTAGAGTGTTATCACGAGCGAGTCTCGACAGTAGTGGCACGAGCCAAGGGTGACAGGATGATCACGATCGGGCTTATATGGCTCTTACGAGTGAGACTTCATATTGGACTTGCTTGTGAGTCTTGGTGGCTTGGTCCAAAAGCTAGCCAACATTTTGACCCCTCGAGGTATGTTTTATAAGAGATGGAACATGCTTCAAAACTGCTGAACTATTCTTTCATGAAGCGATGCAGATTGTCAGTTACATCCTTTTGTAGCGTTGCACTGCTTTGAACGGTTACGTCCTTTGTGGTGTATAAATATCAGATTAAATCTTCGATCACTTCTTTATTCATCGGCGGATTTTCATCTTCATTATCTTCAGAACATATCGCAATCAAACTGCCTGGTACGCTTTAAACTAATATTTCCATATCTGTTATCTAATGATTATGCTTGAGTTCAAGTTACTAGAGGACTACTCGGTTTATAAATTCGGGTCAACATCGCGATATTAAGGGTGAATAGGACCCGTGTGGGTCGTGATGGGCTTTCCTTAATGCCCACGGTCCATCATCTTTGGCGGAAATGGGCTGCACCACGAGCCACTATAGGCTTTTATTCGTGGTTTGTAGGTCTTCACGGATCAGAAGATGACAAAAAAGAGAAGGCAAAAAGCCCTTAAATCGACTATATAACATAACCCTTCGATCTCCCTTTCTCCTTTCTTTTTACTGCCGTAGTTTTTCCATCTTCACTCCGAAACCCTAATTCGAGATTCTTACTGAAACTCCATAACTTTAAGATTTAATCACAAAAGGTAATAACTCCATGTCGGTTTCTCTACTCTTTATTCGCTATTTTTACTTCTCCGAATTCCGCGCTGCTTCGAGCGTCGTCTCCCCTTGCATTATCTTTGATTTTGGTGGGTTTGCTGTTGACTTCGAGCGCCATCTCCCTGGCGGTGAAGGTTGGGGGGCGTTGAGGCTTGATGATGCAGACGAGGAAGAAAGATTTGGTTCGTGGAGACCACGGGTTCATAGGTGGGAGAGAGGAACAACAAGGGAGAAGATGGGATTTCGCAGGTCAATTCGTGAGTGGGGGCATAGTTCGGTTCGTGGTGAAGCGGACCGGGTCGCGTGAATAGAAGAGCATCGGTTTGTGGCAACAGGAAGTAAAGTGGATTGTGGGGGGTCTTTCACAATCCGTTCAGGTAAAGTAGAATGGGTCACGATCTAGAGTGTCCCACGATCCGAGGCCTTTCCACGAGCCGATGCCATCCCACGAGCTGGGACCTGCCTCACGAACCAATGTTGTCTCATGAGCCGAACCCTGTCTCTCGAGCCAGCTTGACGAATGATCCGATACACATGTTGACTAACAAATATAGTGTAATACCGATATATCAATGGAAAGTTAGGCTAGAGCCTTCGGGATTGATTTTTTGGACTGAATAACAGCATAACTAAGTGGCACATGATGAGCAATATTGCGCTTATTTGATTATCTTGATGTTCTTCTTCTTTGTATTGTACACACATGCACATACTAATACATGCACACATAGGGAACGGGTAACTGTGTTCTAATCTTCTTATATTTACTCACCAACATAGCGATGTCTGATAGACGATCAACTGAGATATCAGAGAAAGATACAGAACCAGAGCCATCAAAGCACTATGATCCCAATGTGCTTCCCTCAGATTCAGATTGGAATAATTCCGACTCCGATTACGAAACAGATACCGATATAGAATCAACGACTTCTGAAAGTACATCTCTTGAAGATGAGGATGAACGAGCTCCTGATGAAATACTAGGTATTGAGGAGGTTGAGAGGGAGAAACTTAGTTATAGTCTAGCCTCCCAATTAGACGACGTAAAACTTAAGAAAATATGTCTAAGACATGGGATCCCTTGGTATGATGTGAAAACTCCAGAAGATGGGGATATGCCTCATTCTGCCCCAGAAGGGTACATGACTGTCAGCCGACTCATGTGTTGGATAGGTGCTATCCCTCCATTTCCTCCAATTGTAATTGATCTTTTAAGATGACTACACATTGCCCCCATGCAACTCCATAACGCTTATGCGGCTTTGTATACCCTGTACATTGCATACGCGGAAATTCTATAGACCAAGCTCACTTTTAAGGATTTGAAATTCTATTACCGTTTCAAACACCTCTCCACAGGGACTCCAAACTTCACTTTCTTTGAATCAGTGGCCAATAGGAAGGTTTTATCGGAGGGTCACAGCAACATAGGGGACGCCAAAACTGATTGGTTTTATATAAAGCACCAGGCCGGGTGTGCGAGAAAGTGGTTAAAATCAAGTAAGCCTTAAGTCTCTCTATGCATGACCTAATTACATATTCAGAGCATTAACATGTTTATTTTTTGTGTGCAGATCACAATTTTGCGAAAATAGAAGGTTCGGTGTATGAAGACCGATTGTCCCGCCTCCTCAAAAATAAATCAGACTTCCTCAAAATCAATAAGTTTATCCCCGACGAGAATCTTCACAAACACCAACTTCTGAGTGTAAGATTCGGACTTGGCGTGGGTGGCAAACCTTACAAATATGTGCCCCCATCCGAGGGAGAAGGGACCTCAGTGGCCACGAAGGCCACCAAACTTCGTAAGAGTCCTTCACCACTGATCATTCAAGATGATGAGGATTTAAATGTATATAAAGGAGGTGAGGTCCGAGCTGATGAGCCAAAGGAAGTCTTAGTCTCTAAGGGACAGTCTCCCTTAAGGACTTCACCACCATCTGAGCCTCCTTCTAATGATGAACTAACAAGGCAGCAGATACTCGGAGAACTGAGCAAGATTCCTCTACCAGACGACATTTACACACAAGAAGACTTCGAAGAGGAACCATTCTTTCCTATCTCGGAGGAAGTGAATGTTCCAGTCGGGGAAAAAGAAACCACACAGACGAGCCAGACTCTGGACCTTGGTCTGTTAAGGGGGATTACATAGGATGAACAAATCACCTGCACCACTCGTCACAACACTTCTACACCATCAGTATTCATGATTCTAACACACATTTGTTTTCTTTGCAGGGAAAATGCCTCGTAAACAATCCTATTCTTACCGTTCTCTCCGAGCAAACACACCAAGGCTCCTTTCTGATCCTGAGCATGCTCGCAGTGACAGTCAGGGGAAAGATAGTCATCGACCTCGTGACTCTTATCAATCTCATTCTACACGATCTCGTTCTCCATCAAAGCAAGAACCTAGGAAGCCCCACGGTCGTCCAGTGCCACCGTTGGGGGGTAAGTAACTTCCCAAAGACTTGACTCCTCCGAAAAGTACACCCTCTCATAGAAAGTCTTCCAAGAAACACCATAAGCTGAAAGATAAAAACAATGATCCGAGCAAGGATTTAAAAAAGGAGAAAATAGCGATTGTCCCCTCTAGTCAGCGCGATTTGGATACTACCGCTGCCCAGGATGTCGTCTACACCTCTGAGAATCAGGTCAAGCTGGAGCGTTTGCGGAAGCAGTTTCCTGACATTTTCTTCGAAAGGATGATGTTTATTCCAGATCTTGAACCGATTCCCGAGGAGTGGGATGTAGAGGTCATAGGGTAGGTGAGTCATGTGGCCAAACAATATAGGGCGATGAAGAAGCACGCCACCACTCTTTCTGGTGCCATCTGTCACCTAGAAATGGAAGCATCCAGAACCAGAGTGAAGATTGACAATGCGGCTAGGGCCAGCAGTAAAATCGAAAAAGAACTGGAGGATGCACAAGCTCAACTCACTTTAGCACAGCGGGATGCGGGAAATTACAGGTCGGAGCTAGAAAGCGCCAGGAAGCGTTTCCACATTGAGCTCGACTCAAACAGCCAAGAGCGCGTAGCTCTGAAAAAGGAAATAGAAGACCTTAGAATGATCAATACTGATTTAAAGACGACACATGACCGTTTTGCTACTGAGAAGGCTGCTTGGGAGAAAGAGAAAGCGAGACTCAAAAACTGCCTTGCTCTTGCTGAAAAAGAGAAAGCAGTTCTGAACGATCAACTTGTCCATGCTAAGGAGCGTGCAGCTCTCGCTGAAAGTAACGCGAACAACGCTCTTAAATCAGCCTCCACCACTGCTGAAAAACTTGCTGCAACTGAAAAATAGATGTAAAATTTCGATGAACTGCTATTCGACTTTTTCGGTCAAGTTATTAAGAATCGAGACATCTCTTGGATTCAGAATTATCACGTTACTTTGGCCAATGTGTGGGATATGATCGTTGAGGGAGAGAAGCAGCAATTGAAAGTTGAGGAGATTGACGAAACCTAGCTTATCCAGACCTTTCTCAAATGTGAAGATCCTGAGGCTTTAGAGAAGGGCAGACGCCTGATTCAAGAAGAAATTGAGAAGGAGAGAACTGAGCTCAAAGGCAAGGATAAAATGGACAAAGGCTCGAGCTCGACGGTGGAACCCAAGACCTCCGAAGTTGAGGGATATAATCCCGATGACCCGTTGATTCCCTTGGCTCCAGCCCCTCCTGCTATAGGAGCTGCTATTGCCGGTCTGGATGATGAGTCGACTGAAGGTATCTCCATATTCTCTCCACAATTCGTCAAAGCAATTGTTACTTGTCGTCCTCTTGCGGAATAGTCAAGTGAGAAGACTACACTCTCTCCTGAGCTAATATCATTTGCTTCTCATGATATAGGTGGAAAACCAACCGAAAAGGATGCGGAGGAGAAAAACGAGGTGGAAAAAGTTAGTGTCCCATTAGGTGCTGGTGCTGGAGTTCCTGAGATTCCAAAGCAGACTGAGGGCACAACAACTGAGAAGGTCATTTTGGCACCAAGCACTGATGTTCCCAAGGATGCTGAGACCATTATTGCTTTGAAGGATATGGATGGTGATCATGGAGATGATGAAGAAGAGGTCACCATCACAAGGGAGTCGAAGGATGATGACTAGGAGACCCTGGCTGACATGCATGCTAAGAAGGAGAAACAGTTGGCTTTAAAAAGGGAGGAACAAGTGCCTCTATATGTGCCCCCATCTCAGAGGTTGATCCCAAAACTGGGTTGGTTATAAAGTTCTCCTCCGGATCAATAACTTCACAGCTTGCAACGTAGCCTTCCAATATTCTGTAGGATCCTCCTACTGATAAGAGGAAGAGGAAAAAGGGAGACCGATCTGAGGTAGACAAGGAGGACTTGGAAAAACAGAAGAAGTAGAAGAAGTCAAAATCATTCCCCAAGCATAAGTAGGATGTATTTGTTAGTCTATATTTTGCTTTTAGGCTTTCCACTGGACAAGAAATGTAATCGCGAGAATGGCCCTCACTTTCGTTTAGCCTTATCCTATAAATCTGCATTTGGTAAATGAAAATTTGTTTCTTTTGCATCATTGAGTACCTGCAAGTTTAACTTTTCACACTTAGTCACAAATGTTTAGAGCATAACTGAGTTAAAATAGAACCAATTTTAAAAATTTTGTGCTGCACAAATGTGTGTGTATATATTCCCCTAATCAATCATGACATGATGCCTGGCCAGGGCTTATTAAGGATTGATTAGAGCTATATGTAGGCTGCCCCCTATTTCCAGAAATGAGGAGTTCGGGCTCCACTTTTTGTTCCTGTTTCCAGTCGTGTGACGGAATAGGAGCCATTTTCTGGTTGCATATGTCACTGTGCCTTTATACTCTCCCGATCCAGCGGGGTAAAAGTTCTTGCGGCACTAAGTGTTTAGCACATTTATACTCTCCCGATCCTTCAGTAGGTTAGACTTCGAGCTCGTTTCTTTACCCGCTCACCGATCCTTCAGTGGGGCAGGCGTATTGTCAAGGCGGTTTTTATCATGGTGCACTTTCATGCCTTGCGGACGTCATCTTTGCGTCCTTTATACTCTCTCTCGGATCTTGAGAGTTAGAGTGTGGATAACAGTGTGATCTACTTTGTTGCACCTTCAGGACTTTAGTTGTTGTTCACCTTCCAGTCTGACAGAAGGCACTTTGACTAGGTGTTTTGAGATCGATGCATAGTTTATAGCAAATCTCAAAATGGTAATGATTCATGTTAATCAAAATAAAACAGCAGAAAGTAATGGTGCAATAAAGGTAAATGACACACTATGTTATATAGTGGTACGGTCGAATCATGACCTACGTCACTTTATAATCTTTTGCTCAAGTAACCAGACTATTCTAGGCAAGTCGTGCCTTTTTACATGGTCCTAAAAACAAAAGAATAAAACTGGCAATTTTCACGTCAGATAATGTCGCAGATTTTGGGCATTCCACGCTCTGGAGATTTCATCTCCATCCATGTTCGCTAACTTGAAAGTTCTGTTATCAAGCCTTCGTAAAATGGAAGACGGTCCTTCCCATTTTGGGCCCATATGCACTGGGGATGGAAAGACACATTTTAGAACCAAGTCTCCGGGTTCTCATGTTCGGGCTCAGACTTTTTTGTTGTAATGCCGAGCGACCTATTACTTGTGCCTTAAGGCGCGTAGGTCGGCTTCATCCCTCTTTTATTCAACCATATCCAGGGATTTAAGGAGAAGCTTATTATTGGTCATTGGGTCAAAATAAGTAATTCTGTGCGAGGGTACTTTTAATTCAACCGGGATGACTGCTTCTGCTCCAAAAGCGAGGGAGAAAGGTGTGTGGCCCGTTGCCGACTTGTAAGTTGTCCTATAGGCCCATAACACCAAGGATAATTTGTCGACCCACATGGCTTTGGCCCGCTTCAATCTTTTCTTCATGATTGATTTAATCACCTTATTTCCCGCTTTGACCTATCCGTTCGATTGCGGATGTGCCACAGAGGTGTACCTCTTCTCGATGTGATACTTCTGGCAAAAGTCTCTGAATTCTGCGCTATCAAATTGGGTTCTGTTATCTCTTATAACGACCTTCGGAATCCCGAATCGGCATATGATATTTCTGACGACGAATTTAATTACTCGCTTGGTCGTGATCGTGGTTAATGGCTCCGCTTCGACCCACTTCGTGAAGTAATCCACGGCTACAATGACAAACTTTGCTCCACGTTTCGCTATGGAGAGACTTCCAATAATGTCAATTCCCCACACAGCAAAAGGCCGTGGGCTCATCATCGTCTTCAACCGGCTAGGGGGTGCCCTAGGGATCTTGGAAAATTTCTGACATGCATCACAACGTCTTGCATACTTGGCTGCATCCTTGTTTATGGTAGGCCAGAAATGGCCATATCGTAGTATCTTCTTTGCCAGCGTTTGTCCTCCAGTGTGATCACCGCATTCACCTTCGTGTACTTCTTTCATTACGCGCTTGATGTCGTCATGGGTGATGCACCGGAGGAGAGGCATCGAGAACCCTCGTCTGTATATCACTTCGCCTTGCAATACGTATCTGGAAGCCTTCCGGATAACTGCAGCCTCTCACTTTTCTTCATCGGAAGCGTTCAATTCATCAGAAAGTTCTTAAAGGGCGTCATCCATGACTCCCTTTCTGGTTCGGTTTCCAATACGAGATCAACTTCCATCTGATCAACGCTCGGAGAGTGCAATATTTCAATTAGGACTAGCTCAGTATCTTTAGGACAGTCGGAACTAGCCATCTTTGCCAACTTGTCTGCTTTTTGATTTTCCTCTCAAGGGGTATGTGATATACTATAATGATCGAGGATTTCCAGCAGTTTCCTTACTTCTTTCAAATAGAATATCAGTCTTGGGCTCTTGGCCTGAAATCTCT
This sequence comes from Allium sativum, assembly GCA_030737875.1. Taxonomy (NCBI): domain Eukaryota; kingdom Viridiplantae; phylum Streptophyta; class Magnoliopsida; order Asparagales; family Amaryllidaceae; genus Allium; species Allium sativum. Next base: position 616,101,982 of record CM060912.1, read on the forward strand.
CATTAACCTGATTCACAACTAACTTGGAGTCGCTAAAGATGTCTAGCTTTGTTATCTTCAACTCCTTTGCGAGCTTCAGCCCGGCGATCAGGGCTTCATACTCAGAATCATTATTCATGGCATAAAACTCCAATCTAAGAGCGTAGTATATTGATCGGTCTTCGGGAGTGACAAGCACAACTCCAGCGCCAGATCGTCTGTTGTTCTTGGCGCCATCAGTATATAATTTCCAGGCATTGGGGTCAAGAAGTCGTTTGGAGAATCAACTTCTTCACTTACAACATCATCCTCTGGGATAGTGAACTCCGCTATAAAATCTACAAGCACTTGCCTCCTTATTGGTTGTCGGGGCTGAAAATTTCAAATCAAACTAACTCAACTCAATGTTCCATTTGAGTAATCTTCCCGAGGCCTCTGGTCTCTGTAAAACTTGCCTAAGCGGATGGTCAGTGTACATGGTGATAGGATGAGCTTGAAAATAGAGGCAAAGCTTCCTGGAGGCGATTAGTAAGCTGTACGCAAGCTTTTCTATTCTTGGGTGGTTTCGCTCGGCTGCCGCCAACTTCTTACTCACATAGTACATTGGCCTTTGAACCTTATCTTCCTCTCTCACCAAGGCTGAGCTGATCGCTTGGGTTGACACTGCTAGATATACATATAAATCCTCGTGATCCACTGGCTTAGATAGTATTGGAGGTTTTTCCAGATGATTCAATAGGTTCTGGAATGCTTCAATACAATCAGGGGTCCATTCGAAATTGCGCTTTCCTCGCTTTATCAATTCGAAGAATGGTATACATTTGTCCGTGGCTTTGGAGATAAATCTACTCAAAGCAGCTACTTTTCCTGTGAGGCTTTGGACATCTTTGATTTGTCTTGGTTTCTAAATTTCTCTGATTGCCATAATCTGATCTGGATTGATCTCAATTCCACGCGAGCTGATGATGAATCCCAGGAATTTCCTAGATGCTACCCCAAATGAACATTTCGTAGGGTTGAGTTTCATTCCGTATTTCCGGAGGATATCAAACATTTCTGCTAAGTTGGTAGTGTGGTTGGATGATTGTATGGACTTTATTAGCATGTCGTCAACATATACTTCCATCATCTTCCCGATTTGGTTGTAGAACATTCTATTCACGAATCGTTAATATGTAGCACCGACATTCTTCAAACCGAAGGGCACCACTACATAGCAGTATGATCCTAAATCCGTAACGAAGCTGGTATGCTCTTGGTTCGGGACGTGCATGGGGTTTGGTTGTACCCCGAGTAGGCATCCATAAAAGAAAGAAGCTCATGACCCGCCGTTGAATCTACCAGCTAATCAATTCTAGGTAACGAAAAACTATCCTTTGGGCAGGCTTTGTTTAGGTCTAAGAATTCAATGCATGTGCACCACTTTCCATTGGTCTTCTTCACCAAAACCGGGTTTGAAATCCAATCCGGGTATGTTGAGTCTTTGATGAACCCGTTGCTTCTCAGCTTTTCGACTTCTTCCTTCAAGGCAGCAGACCTCTCTGGGCCAAGCATTCGCCTTTTCTGTTTGACAGGAGGATGCTTCGAATTAATGCTTAACGAATGACTCATGATCGAAGGAGATATTCCACACATGTCAGCATGGGTCCAGGCAAATACATCCAAATTGGCTTTCAGGAAATCCGTTAATTCACTGGCTCAAAGAGGGTCCAACTGGGATCCAATCTTCAGGACCTTCTCTGGTCACTATCATTGATTGGTACATCCACAGTTATTTCATTAGGAGTCGCCATTCTGCCCCCAGGTTCTTCGTCCTCTCTGGGATCTATGTCCTTGGGCAGTTCTCTGGGCGACTCTTCCGGAGTTATTTTCTTTAGTTGCTATGACGTTTCCTCCCTGGGAGGAGAGGAGGCGCCCTTTGTTTCTACATCTCTTCCTTTACGCAACAATTTTAGTTCCGCTATGTAACATGCTCGTGCGACGACTTGATCTCCTCTGATTATGCCTACACCAGAATTCGTCAGGAATTTCAATAACAAAGACCAGGGCGGAATGCAAGCCCTGAACTCTGCTAATGCCGGTCGGCCCAAAAAGGCATTGTATGGTGACTCAATATCCAAAACCACAAAAGGGAGGATTCTCACTCTCCGGCGTTCTCCTTCTCCAAGGGTGACCGACAGTTCTACGTATCCCATTGGAGAAGTTGAGGCTCCGTTGGAGCCGCATACCCATCCTTCGCAAGGCTTCAAATCCTTTGGTTCAAGCTTCATCTGATCAAACGTCTTCTTAAACAGGATGTTAATTGAACTCCCATTATCTACTAATACTTTGTGAACTATAGCTGGACCAATGGTGACTGTGATCACTAATGGGTCTTCAGTCGGGGAATGGACTTCAATACTCTCTCTGCTGCGGAGTATAACATCGTCAGACATTGTTTTCTGTTGTTTGATTGGAGCAGTATTGTCAGGGTTACTGCTTTCTCCAACTTCAAGATGTTGTTTGGCTGCGTTGACATATTGCTCCATTGCCCTAAAGCTATGTCCTACCAAATGAAGCCCTCAGACTATGGAATTGATTATTCTTTCCTTTCTGCTAAGGGGTAGGTCTAGCAACAGGTTGGTTTTGGTTCGGGGCCTGTCCAGCTTGCTCCCTATCCTTTGGAGCCACCTTATACTCGTCAAGTTTTCCTTCTCGGAGTAGCTTTTCAACCACATCTCTCAAATGGCGACATTCGTTGGTGGAGTGACCATAAACTTGGTTGAAGAGACAGAACTTTCCGGTTTCGCTCTCTTTCTCCGTTGAATCCCTCAAGGGAGGCCTCTTGTACTGAAGAACATTATAAGTATCCATAAATATGTTCTCTAGCGTGTCATTTAACAGTGTGAAGTTCTCAAATGGCCTAGGTCGAGATATCCTCTGTGAGTCGTTTCCTCGGTTTCTCCTTTTGTTACCATTCCCTGATTGACTACCATTTCCCTGGTTCTTGTTCCCAACATTGACCTCCACCTTTCCTGAGCTGTCTCTCATCTGCTTGATGGTCACATTACTCTGAATATCCTCCTTATCTGTAGCCTTTCTTTTTCGATTGGCATATATCTCCTCCTTACGCAGGCGAACATTAGCTTTTTCATAGAATATCTCTCTAGTTAACGGCGGCTTGCCAGTTAAGTACCTTCCAAATTCAGTATCTTTGTCCACCCCGTCTATTAGGGCCATTAGAACAGTCTGTTCGTGAGGGTCTCTGACTTTTGTGACGGCTAGGTTGAATCAATCTAAGTATGATCTCAGAGTCTCGTCGGGACGCTGTTTAATGAGGGATAACTCCATAACATTTTTAGACCTCAGAGCATGAAGCCAAAATTGATTTACAAACTTTTCACTTAGTTCCCTGAAACTAGATATCGATCGTGCGGGCAAGAGGGTGAACCGCAGTAATGCCACATCTTCTAGGAATATCGGGAACGCTTTACATTTCACGGCGTTGGAGGCTGCAGCAGCATTCATGGACCACGAATATCTCATCAGGTGTTGGACTGGATCGGTCCTGCCCGTATAACGATTCATAGTTGGCATATTGAAGCACCTCGTAAATGTTTCCTCCAATATGTCATCGGTAAAGGGCGTATGAGTATGCCCTATACCCCAATCTTCATTTCTCTGCCCACGGCTATCCATCATGATATGCCTAATCATTGCTTCAACCTCAGCATGAGTTACTGTAGATTCCGGATCATCACTCCTTGTCCTGCGGAATCCTCCATCGGTCCTTCAACGGGGCTGCCACGAAGTCTGGACCTTGAGCGGAACTTCCTTGCCCCCTATTACCACGGTCAATCATGCGGCGAAGGGGCTGCGGTGGTTGATTCTCCGCGGGATCATCGACAACTTGTGCTCTAGAACGTGCTGCTTCCTCCCGAGAAGGGAGTAATCCGAATTGAAGCTGTTCTATATTTTCATCTCTTTCCAATGGTCGGTGAGGAGGTCTTGGAGATTCTCCTGACGAAGAGGAGTATTCTGGGGTAAGAGGTCGAGCTGGCGGAGGTATCCTTTGCCTCAGAAGGTCATCAATACGCCTATCCATAGCAGTCAGATTCTGTCGTAGTATGGAACTCTCTTGCCTTTGAGCGGCTAATTCATCATTTGTCCTATCCAACATTTCAGGGATGCGAGAAAGATCTCCTTCAGTAGCTGGGGAAGCAGGGTTGAACTGATCATCAACATTCTCTATTATACGTAGAGATCCCGAGCCAGGTCGAACGGAAGGGCCAGCACGAGCAGAACGAACCATAACTTCCTTTCCAGGTCGAATTGACGTCCTCTGAGTGGTGCGGTTTGTGACAGCATCTGGTTCACGGTTCGTGGCAACCCCCTGACTACGGCTCGTGGTGGCTCCATCTGGACGACTCGTGGAAGTATTCTGGAGGCGGGTCGTGACACCCCCTCAGGTCGGGTCGCCCCCATGCCATCACGAACCGACGGCTCTTCCTCGGCCTTCTCGTGCACACTTTCTTCAGTGGCTTCGTTTGTAGCTTCATTCGCTTGCGAAACTCGTACTTCCTTAGACTTCTTTCCATCCATGATATCTGGGCTTTGTTGAAATCTTTGAAAATCGAAACAGTGGGGTTTTAGACTGTTTTCTTCGGACTCGAATATCCAAACAATAGAGCAACAATCCAATATACTGAGACTCCTTTCTCAGTGAAAGCACCAAAATGTTAGACCAAAATTTGGCTCTAACACCCAAATTGTTCAGATTTGTAGAGGATTATATCTAGAAAAGGAAGAAAAAGCAGAAAACACACAAGATTTATAGTGGTTCGACATTAACGAGCCTATGTCCACTTTATATGTCTTTGATTATACGTTGAATGCAAGTATAATCAAATATTTCACTCAATCTCACTCTTACAACTATGATTCTCTCAGTAATTTCGAAGTAATTCTTATCAGGAGTAGTGACAGGACAATAATGGTGAAAACAACACTGAGAACTGCCAAAAAGAACCTGAAAAATGCCAAGCACTGGGCTATTTATAGGTGATATTTGCAGGCGGTTCGTGGTCACATGTGGCACAAATCCCGAGGACCTCGGACTGGTTCATGAGCAGATGTAGAAATGGTCAAAATGGCCGTTATGGACAGACGTCGTGAGATCTGGGCCTTTCGGGTCGTGATAGACCAAGTCGTTGCCTCCATTTCTTTGACCACGACGATCGGGTCGTGGGGCACATGTGCGAACAGATCGGGTCGTTGCTGGGAACCACGAGTAGGGGCCGTGGTGGTGATGGCACGGGTCGTGGAGTGTTACACGTGTAACGTCCCGTATTTTTGGCAGTAAAATATTTAATTTAATTTATTATTTTAAATATTGTATTTGAAATATTAATGAGTTTCAATATTTAATTCGTTATTAAAAACGAAGTTTGGCTAATTTAAATTTTCGAATAATCGCTATATAACTGTTTTAAATTTATAAAATTTTATCTATAAATATAAAAAGGTTTTTATATAAATGAGATGGCGTTTACACCCAAGACCTTAACGGTTGAGTTTGAATTCTATCATATTTAAAATTTAAGTTGTTGTTTAAATAAGCACAATGATTTTTACCCTATAAAATAGTCTTAACTACATCTACTCGAGCTTCATACATGGAAATGGCATAAAATCAGTTATATAAAATAGTACTAGTCCATCCCTATTGAGAAATGGTTCTATATTGGACCAAACAAAGCAAAGTAATAAAATAAACCATGACAAAGCAAAGTAATAAAATGATATCCCATCCATTCAAAAATAGAGGCCAGACAATATTTACCACAACTACAATGCCACCTAATGCCAATGTGTTTCTCCACAATAATACATCAGCGGCTACAATATGATAATTGTGAATACATAAAAGTCACTACCTAAGCATGAATACATAAAAGTCACAAAATAAATATGTACATAGCCGTTGGTACAACGCAAAATATAGACAAAATTTCTCTGTCCAACACAAAACCGAATGGACACTACCATAATTTTTCTTCCTCTTGATTATGTCTTACTCTTGTTCGTTCCTTTCCTAAAACAATAAGGAAATTTCCAATCAAAACCAACTAAGTACATAAATGAACAGTCTTAGTAAGAGAGAAAAAGAAGAAAGAAAAAGGAAGAAAAAAGGAAAATGGTTCATGTTAGAACATTGATGTATGACTTGTTAACTCATGAAAAAGTAAAGCATAGTTTCACTTTTCATGATCATCAGATCTGAATAACAGGAAATCAGTAAAACGAAGTTTCATGTACAAAACCTATGTATAGCTAAGCCTATAGATATTCAAAAATATTGATACATGACTGTGAACAGAAAAGGAAATAGCATGAACAGCTAAGCAGATCAATCTTGGACAACTAACAAATATATATATTTGCATCAAATCCTAAGTACATGAACATCTAAGTCTAGATAGGATCTAAAAAGAAGAAAAAGGAAAACAGTTCATTTTAAAACATTTCTGCATGACTTGTTTCATCAATGAAACAGTAAATTGCAATTTTTCCAAGCATAGACCATGAATAGTTAAATACCTAGAAGCATTTATACATCAAACTTTCAAAATCATAAACAGCTAGAAATAGACATTTCATAGCTCAACAGCTATACATATAGCTAATCAGCTAACACAAAAAAATCAATCTTGGATAAATAAAGATAGGGAGATATATGTTAACACATATTCTAGGGTACTGTAAACAGCTAATAAGAATCAAATCTATGTAGATATTTGAGCCATCAAGTCTCCACAGAAAATTATATACAGCTCATACAAGGCTGTAATTTACATTTAAATATGTGAACACAAAATCCATGGTACGATTGCAAAACTGTGACTCAATCCCACAAAATCTATTCAAGTCCTTTTGAACAAGATATGTGTTGAAAATCTAACTTTAATTCAGCAGAATCTATGACAAACTATTTCGCAACCATGACATTTCCTATCAACAGTACACGAAATCTGAGAGGAGAAGAAAAACAGTCGGCCTAAAGATATGGTAGCCAAATCTACCTATGACAAAATTGTGATGGACGTTGTTGTTATCTTAATCTAGCCACAACTATAAATATATGGATCCACACACAGGGATTTCACCATTTCTGAAAACCATAAAAACCAATACAGTAAACAAAAATGGTTCGAATCACTTGGAAAAAATCAAAATAAAATTTATACAGCAGCACGAAAATCATTTAAACACTTATCTGTGTTGCAAGTCCACGCCTTTCTTTCCAAGATGTTTCGGACGGATTCCCTGGTGATTCGCTCGAGACCGAAAGCCTAGAGTATTGAGAATCTTCAACGATGGAGCCTGAGGGTGACCAGCGAAGCTTTGTTGATGGAACTGGATCACCGAGGAGCTAGGTTTTGGCGGAGCAACGACAACTTGGAGTTGAGGGAGTTGGTTTGGAAGTTTTGGTCGATTAATTGAAGAAGGAAGCAAAAGGAGACGGAGAAGAGGTTGAAAGGGGGGATCGACGTAGTGGGTGGCGATTGCGGTGGAAGAACCGGAAGAGGATTGGGTTAGGGTTTCGGCCATTGTGGTATTTTTAGTGGAGGCGATGGATTTTTGGATCTGAGGGTTTGGAATGACGGTGGGAACGGTTTTGATAAGGAAAAGGAAAAAAGAAGGTGGGCTGGGAAGTTTAAGTGGGCTGGACGGCAAGGTATTTGGCCTTCTTATTTAATAAAGTTAAAAGTTTATTTATTAAATTAGTTTATAAGTTGTTTAACGATATCTCGAACACACATCAACAGATTTGAACACGGTCGGTTTCGTTGAGACCCTTGAGACGAGAATATCGTGATGGAGCAGGATCGAGCAGGACTAGATGCAAGAAGAAATTTTAATTAAATTAAACGATGTTTAATTTAATTGAAAAGCCAGTGTTTAACGACCAAACCAGTCCAGGTGAGTTTAACTCACTCAGTAATCCCATTTATAATTTTTATAAATTGGGTTTATTATTTGTTTGCCATGTTTTGCTAAGTATTGGTTGATCTAATGATCGGTTGGATGTTGAGATATATTGTTATATCATCTATTTAAATTAAACACGGCTTAATTTAAATAAAGTGACGCCGTTATTTTTTTAAACGACGATTTCCAATAAAGGTAATTTACCTTGTTGGTTACACAAACGTATTTGAATTAGATTGGACGCTTGAATCATTGTTGGTTGACCACTATGAGTTGTATGGATTATCGTTTATTTTCATATGATGGTTATATGAACTGTTGAATTGTGATGATTGGATTTTGAGTTGGTTATCGATTGTTGAATCTAAATTCAACAGTGGTTTGTTATTAACCAATAGAACATATTGGTTAAGAAACTGGCAGTGGATGACTTAAATATACATTTTCTTATAAAAGGAAGATTTACCGTAAATAAATAGAAATGAAGGTGTTAAATCTATATTCAAATATATTATTTTAATTGGGTTATAAAAAGAGAATAGACCAACCATACCTGCATCAATTATTTTAATTATTGATATTTGATATCTTGGGGTCTAAAAAGGTGTAGAACAAAGGGCTATAAAGTTTTAAACCACTGTTTATAGTAAAGGGAGGGTTTAAGCCAGTTTATGTAAATAATGATATAAGGTAAGTTTAAATTCGAAGTTTAAGTGGAAAGACTTATTTCCACGTTAGACGAAGTTATAAAATCCAAGATTTATTGAATATACTATTGAAACGAGTTATTAGAAACCACATTCGAATTAGAATTGTTAAAGAAATTGAGTTATAAAGATGCAATAGTTTTGCCATATATAAAAGAAAAGATGTTTCGTCAAGATATAAGTAAAAGAGGATTTGTTTGGATATTGAGAATGAATATCGAGTTTTATTACAACTGATATTATCTTAAGGTAAGAACGTTGTTGATCAAGGTCTGAGAGGTAACTTAAATACCCCAACTTGAATGACTTCAGGATTACCGAAGGATGATATTGGTCGTAATGGTGGAGATGTTAAAACAGATTACTTTGTAGCGTTATTTGAAGATTTTGGGAAGGTATAAACTTTGGGATTTCAAAATAAAAGGGCATTTAAAAGAGGCTTGAGAATTTAAATGGCATTTCCATGGCGAAAGGAATAGAAAGGAGATTGATGGAAAATATCGATATTTCCAAAAGTAAGGAGACGAGATTTTGGAATAAGTTTATCCTGAAAATATAAATGGTAATTATGGTTTCCCAAACGAAAATGAAAAGGAAGGTTCGAAATGATGATTTTACGAAGGATGAATTTAATCGATTTACAATTGATAAATAATGAGTACCAAAGGTTTTTAATGATAGATAAAGGAAGAATTTGATAGGGTTTTAAGATATATATATTTCTTAGTATTATAATTAAATGATTTGAGAATAAATATACTAAAATAAAGATGTTATTTTAAATGGCCAAGTGATGCTGTCTAGCCAACCAATGGATTTATTTCTTTATTTTATACTGTTTATTTTGATAGTTAAAACACCGACTATCAAACTTGTCCAGTACGATTGTTGGTACGGAAAGACCGGGATCGAATTTATATTCGAAAACCATTCTGAACAACAAATACGTGAAGATATTAGAAGATGATCGAGATGGAGCATTGAAGACCGTAGATTTTTGTAAACGGAAGGACTGCTAATAATCTCTAGTCTGCAGCCAGAGATGTACTGTGTTTCTGTCGTGGTCGGAATCTACGGGTTGCAAGGACTTCTCGCTACTGATCCATAGGGTGATTTCTATATGAGATGCAGTAGGAGAGTACCTTCGGTTCATCCTGTTCCTGGATGACTTGTATGGACGAGTGTCTGACAAAGTATTTCTAAAGGGATCACGTATATTGATTTTCTATAAACGTATCTCTGTTGGTGGCAGAGAAGACTGGACACCTTCTTTAGCTCAACGCTCAGAGTATTTCTGTGGAAATCAGTATTCAGTGATACCTGGCGGATCTGACGATGTGGCATTCAAAGTGAATGGTGACCAGATCTTCAAAAGATTTTAACCTCAAGCCTCACAGTCGGGAAATGACAAAAATCGGGCAGGCAGCATGGCTATGTGGGTCGCTCCCATTAGGGTGTATAATCACCTATCTAGAGAAATTCCTATTGCTTCTTTATTCTAATTCGATGTTGTCCCTTGTCGGGAAATGGTGGTTTGAGTCCAACTGTTGGTGATATACATTCGATACACTCAAGCGAAATGAGTGGTCGGTCATGTGAGGGCTGGGTTACAAGACGTTCTTGTTGAACCCAGTGTGTTCGCCTCTAGAGATACACTATCGGCAGGTGGTCCCATACCTTGTCAAGGTCGGAATCCAATCTCCAATAAGCGCCCACGGTTTTGTTTGTATACTATATATGTAGAGCGTGAGATGCAAGCGTTCTACTAGATTCTATTTACTTGTATTTAGACACTATTATAATATCAGACAAGATATTGGTTTCAAAAGTGTTTTGGGTCATCTTAAGGTAAAAACCGTCCGTGTTTATGTGTGGATTTGGTCTTACGATTATCCTTTTCTTTGAAAGATTTTGACTTAAACAAATCAGGTTGTGTGATACCCTTAAACTGTGTGAGTTTTTCTCACTCTGGTTCACCAGACTGACCCGGTGTTTTGTAAATGCTCGGGTTAGCCCGGGGTGTACAGGTTCAGGTTATCAAAAGCTGTGAAGAGACGAGCTGGAAGAGTCCATGTTGTATATGACGTAGTCGTATACACTATTATATGATTTTTGTTTGATGATAACAACCAAATAAATATTCATTATAAATGTGTTTGAAATCGTACTGTTAATATACATCACAGCAATGAATATAATATTTATATTTAAATAAAATACGACTGTACAGAAATTCAAATATTAACACAGTATTTTATTTAAATAGAATATTTTATTTCAATATTCAAACAGTACAACTATTTGTACATTCACAGAATATCTGTACTTGTAAATAAACTGAATATGATAGACAAGCTTGTTTGAGAACAATAAAATAATATTTTATTTCAAACAAACTTGTTTACAAACATAAGTACAATTCTGGTGTTACTCAGCTCCTCAATATAACACTGTCTATACATCTCATTTTTATATGCAATCACTGTTTTTACATTTTCATATCCATATACAGTCACTGATACATTTACATTCACAGACACTGTCTCTCAGTCTTCTGTCTTCAGTCTTCACAGCACTTCACTGTCAGTCAAGTCATCTTCTGCTGACCTGTCAAATAAAACAGAAACACACACAGTATCCAGAACAGAAATATTTTTTCTAAATTCTAAACAGATATTTTTTATTTTAAAAATTTATTTGCCTCAGAATTCGGTGTGTTTCTCATCATTTTTCTGACTCGATCTGATTTTTTTTTTTTTCGACTGATGGCTGCATATACACACGTGCATATACACACGTGTGCACTGCCACGCCAATCAATGAGCAACTGAGGAGTAGCCACGTGGACCATCTCGACTCAGTGCACAACAGTGAAATAAAAGAGTCGCAAGAAATGTTCAAACTTCCAATATAGCCGAGCACAAGAAAATGTATGCAAGCCAGCAAATGAAAAACAAAGTCAAAACAGCCTACTAATGGTCAGTGCAAAGTGATACAACTCAAACAGTATGATTTTCAAATATATACATGGCAGATTACAAGCATACATGGTGGAGGCAAGTACAACTTAAACAGTGAAGCAAGCATGCGAGAAATAGTGCATCATATATGGGTATAACATGTTTCAGGAACAAGAAACAAAGTCAATATGCATGCATGTGAACAAGTGCCAACATGGTTCAGAATTTACAGAGAAGTTTAAAGTGAGACAACATAGCATGACTAAAGCACAAGTTTCATGGTCTAGGATTTTCAAAATGGCAACACCAACAGTGCATGTCTGACAGCAAATGATGCAAGAGCAATACAAGATAGGTGCATGGAGCTGCAGCATGCATGGTACAATATTTCAAATTCAAGTATATGGATGGCATATGGATGTCAGTATAGTCAAAACATGGAAGCATTGAAGCAATACAAGTTTTTCAACAGCAGCATGTTCAAGTTCAGGTGCAAGGTGTTCAAGGTTCTTTTTCAAGTGCATGGTTCAGTTCAGCACAATGAAGACCAAACAAAACAAAAGTGGTCGAGTATTCATGCAACAATAAAAACAGGTGCAGCCATAATGATATTCATCATAACAAGCAATATGATGAACTGTGAACTAAAATGGTCAAGTTCACATGCATGGACCAATGTAAAACAGATTGACACAGAAATGGATTCACATAACAAATTTACATGGTGGCAAATTCAAAATGGTTCAACATTCCAGGTTAGTACACAATTCAAATGGCAATGAGGAACTACACACAACTTTGCATAGAGCAACTGCCAAGCAAGCATGATAGTTAACACAGCAATACATAGAGACATAGCAACATAATGTACAAGTGCAGATTTACATGACTGGTAGTACAGCAGGAAACAAGTACCAAGTCACATAGCAATTCGATGGCGACAATAAAATGGAAGCTACAGCAAGGATATGAATGCAGCAGTTTCATGTGATCAAGGGGAGAAAAATCATTTCCCTTAGTTTCAAATTTCTCTAGTATTTTACTGATTAGTATTTGATAAGAAATAACAAAAAAAATTTCAAGCGTTTGATCATTAATTCACAGCATGTTTAATCAAGGTCAAGTGTGAAGCCAATGTGGTCCAACAGTGCTATACCACAAACCAGTGTTGTTATTTCGGCATTCACAAATTATTCATGGATGATTCAAATCAGTTCAATCATATATGGCAAGTGTTTTTAGCACAATAACAATTTGTTTCAAAAAGAATTTCAGTGAATCAATCAAAGGTTGCATATATGGGCATCAATACTTTCTGTCCTGATATTCTATCGTGCAAGGGTGAATTGAATCAAAGTTCTAAATCATGTCCAGATTCATCAATTAAAATTTACATATGTGCCAAACCAAGTAAGCCGATTTTATCAAGGATTCATTTCCAGATTTTATTCAAGGCAAAAATCAAATCGGACAAATTTCAGAAAAAGGCAAGAAATAATTTTTTTTCCAGAATACACGCAAGTCATTTAAGCCTTTAAATCAATTCAGGAAACCGCGCAAGCAAAAGAAAGAAACAAGCACAAACAAAATTCAAGTCATCACGAAATTAGAGCCTTAATTAGGATTTTATAATCCTATATTATACACCATTTTCATCATCGGCAGGAGTATGGAAAAATCACAGCAAACAATCGAATCCACACGCAACAGTCAAGAAATCGAAAACCCACAAAATCAAAGCAAACAATAAAATCCGATTTACTCACAATTTTTAGGGTTTCGTTCAAGTGAGAACTCCAGCAAATCGACATCAGCACGCAAGCTACAAAGACAAGAGCCATCAGAGATCAAATTTCCAGAAGCATCGATTTCGATTTGGGAATCGATTTCAGAAACCCTAGCAATCGCCAGAGCCGCCATTTATTTTCCCAGAGCAAAAAGGAAAGAGATCGGGCTAAATGAATTACAAAGGGGCCGGCCTATCTTTTATTTTGACCAAGGCTATGTTTTTTAAAAAGGGGATAACCCCTATCCTTTAAACTCCTTTTTGTTTAGGGTTTCATTTGTTTTGCTCTTATTTTTGTTGAATTTTTTCAATCTCTTTTGTAATCAAACGATCAGTTTCTTGTGTGTAAAATACTAGGATATCAGTCAGGGTGTTGACTGTCAGTTTCAGAGTCTGTAAAATCTGGGTTATTGGTTACGGGATTGTAATCAAGGGAAATCTGTTCTAGGGGATTAGAACAGTCTAGAGTTTTGAGCGTAGGGTTAGAATAGGAGCAGGGATTGCAAGTGTACATGGTCTTGTATGCGGGATCTGTTCTATCACCTAGTAGAAACCTTAGAAATGCAGCAGTAGGCAGAGTTTTGCCGAAGCTGGGTATATTTGTGTGTGATTTTACTTTCTGCATTTCTGTTTTTGTTATATTCTGTAATCTGTTTATTATATATATATCTCGTTAAATTTTTAATTCAGTTAAAAACTGTGAAAAACCCTATTCACCCCCCCTCTAGGGTTATTCTAGATCCAACAATTGGTATCAGAGCCTGGTAATTTCATTAACTCTAGAGTCATGGGTAACCCTTGCTGTCAGTCCACAGAGAGTCAGTCCAGTTCATCTCCAACTATTTTCACTGGAACAGATTTTTTAAATTGGAAATCCGAAATGGAATTTTATTTAAAATCTGTTGATATTAAATGTTGGGATGTTGTTATCAATGGGTTTGACATTTTAGACAAAGCTTCTAATTCTCGTGCTACACATATTCTGTATTCTCACCTAGATGATAATCAATACAGTCTGATTTCTCATTGTTTAACTGCGCAGGAAATTTGGACAGCTCTAACTACAAGATATGGAAACGACAGCAACTTCTCAAAACCCTCAATTGTCAACTCAGATTCAGATCTTTGTTCAACAGATGAATCTGCTGATGAAGACTCAACAGATGATGAGATAAGAAATTTTTCATATGAAGATCTGGTTTATTTTTGTGTTGATTTAACCAAATCTGTTGACAAACTCCAATCGAAAAATAAATCTCTGAAATCTATAAATTCTGAGTTGACCAACAAGATGAATTGTTTGGAATCGAAATTGTCAAATGTCGTGAAATTTGAAAATTCTAATTGTGAAAATTGTTTGAAATTAAAAACTGATCTCGTTCATTTCAATAATAATATTCGAAGGCTTGAAGAAGAAATTTTAATTTTAAAAGATAACGAGATTGAGCTGAAAGATGCAAACAATTGTTTACAAAAGGAATTTATAAATTTCAAGGCTATCAAAAATTTCAAACATGAAAACGCTGAAAATGATAGTTTGTTGAAAACTGATCTGATTTTGAAAGAGCTTGAAATCGAAATTGAAAATTGGAAGAAACTTGAATCTGAAAGTCGAAAATATTTTGATTCTGAAATGGCTAAGTCCCAAACCAAAATCAAATTGCTTAATGATGAAAATTTGGTTTTGAAATCTGAGTTTGAAAGATGTAAGATCACTAAAAGTCGCTGTTCAGATTTAATAAAAGAAAACGATGATCTTAAAACTGAAATTCAACAACTTGAAACAATTCTATCTAAATTTTCAAACGGTAAAAGATCTTTGGATATGTTGTTGAAAAACCAACTTTCTGTTGGAAATAAACGTGGTCTTGGTTTTGGGAAGAATAATGTTTTTGGAAAACAAAATTCAAATGATTTGAAAAATCCCTCAAATTGCTTTGGAAAGAACTACGTTGAAAATTTGAACTCTGAAAATTTCAAAGGTTTTTTGAATCAAAATTGTGATGAGAAATCGTTTTATAATAAACCATTTAAACAATCTTGGATCCCGAATAAAAATAAAACGACTTTGACTAAATTTAAACAGATTTGGGTTCCTAAGGGTACAAAGGTTAATTCTGATGGTTTGTTATACAAACAGGTTTGGGTACCAAAAGTGGTAAACGTATTTCAGAGTGGTTTTACAAATTTTGTTAGACCACTTAATTCACTCAACTGCTAGGTACCAGTGAAGGCTGAGGAACTGCTGTGCTGAGAAGAAATTTGAAATCAAGATTGTCTATAATTCTGTGTCATTTACAGTTCCTTAGGCCAACATTTGTTGAGGTAGAGATTCTGCTTTACATTGGATTCTGGTATGATCTCTAAACTCACCTTTGTATATTCTCTTTGTTTGTTTTTTATTCCTTCCTCTATTTTTTTTTTTTTTATTTGACACTGTCATATTCTTCTCTGTCTGTACTTCTTAAACTTCCAGTTGCAGAATTCATGATCTTTCTTGAAATATGCTTTATTTGTATAAAATCATCGTGTGTTAATCACTTCCATATCCTAAATTTAATCTTGTAAATATCTGCAATTGTTTTTGAGATTTTTTTTATTTTTTCATAACAGTGTTGATGTATTCTTATCATATCTTGAACACTGTTAATTTGAATCCTAAATTTTTTGAAGATCTGAATATTTAATGAAATGTTACACACCTTTGTTGTTCTGAGTTTATTCTAATTCATTTTAGAAAAGCTCAAAATATTATACTCATTACAACACTCTGTTATTTATCAGTTGTGATAATTTCATTGATTTTCAGATTGGCTTATATCAGTGATACATGTTGGAATTCATCTTTATTCATGATCATTATATTGAAATATGTTTGTTTGAAATCATCTGAAATTCTAGATATTTTGAATATCACACACCTCTTATTTTTGAAACTGTCAATCTCGTGTGACTAATTCATTATATCCCAAAACTTTACATTGATTCATGTGATTTCAAATAAATTATCCCGATCATGAATATTTTCAAATTTGATGTAAATGACCTGAAATTTCTCTTGGGCTTGTCGGAAATAGTTTTGAGAAATTCTTGAAAATGTTCTTTTTGAAAATGATCTTTGAAAATCATTGTTATTTCATGATTATTTGATTTGAATAAATGTTTGTTTAAAATCATTTGAAATTATTGATTTATTGAATCACACACATATCTTGAATCTGAAATATAATATTGTGTGATTGATTCATTAAATCCTGATATATTCACATTTCTTCAAATGATTTAAAATAAACTAAATTTTATAATCATGGATCATGGAATATATTGTTTTTGTGACCTTCAGAAACATCGTTTGACAAGTCTGTTGTGATATTGATTTTTCTGTGCTGCTCTGATACTGTTTTTTGAAAAATGTTTGTTTTGGAATCATGCTGCTCTGATTATAAGAAATTGATTTGTAAATATTTTTTAGGACTGCTTGATTTGGTATCAAAGATTTATCGTTTTCTGATAAATGAAATTTGTGTGCTTGAGTTGCTTGCTTTGTAATTAAGTATTTTCTATTGACTGAGGTACCATTTGTTTGCCACCGGGGTGTCATTAAAATCCTCAAGAAAGAGAGAACAAGTGGTATCAGATTAGGAAGTGCTGAATTTTTTGTTCTCATCTTGTATATATTCTTCTTTTCCCTCTTGTGCTTTGTATAGCCCCTCATATTCCTCTTGTAATTGTTTTACAATTTTAAAACTATTTATTTTTTATTCATTCACAAATTGAAATCAATATCCAAATTAAACTGTATTTATAATTCATCAAAATTATAACCAGATTTAGAAATTGTGATGAATTGTGACTGCAGTATATTTCACAACAAGAGGAGAATTTTTATTTAGATTTTCATGATGGTTGAATATTTATTATAATATCTTTGAACTGGCAATTATTTCACTGCCATCTTCATTACTTATCATCCTTCTGCCATCCGTTATGATTTTATATAAATGTGGAGAGTTTAATTTTTTTTTCTTAAAATCATTTTAAATAAACAGTGAAAATATTTGTGATGGAATTGTGGTTATATTATTATTCAGAATTAGTGATAATTGAAAATTTTCAATAATCCCGGTACAGTTGGTCATATTTTATAATAAAATTAATTTAGAAATTCATTTCACATTCCATTTCTGTACCTACCACATTTTCTATCATCCATATATTGGTTTTATACCAAAGTTTTTTTTTTTTTTTAAAGGTGAAATGATAAATATATATAATAAATATATAAGTGTGTCTCTAACCTCATTTAAAAATCCAAGCTCTGGTCATGCATGGTTAAGAGACAACTTATAATTTAAGCTGCGACTGACTTCATTTAAAAATCCAAGCTCTGGTTATGCGTGGTCAGTGTGCTCTTAAATAAAATAAAAAGAAAAAGGAAAATTGTGCTATAAATTGTAATTTATTTGAAATTCTTCTTGATGTTTATAAACCAGCCTATCAATCCATCTTTCTAATCTGTGAAATGTGTTGAAATCTTATGAAATATTATGTTTTGTTGATTGATAGCTATTGGGATTTGAGATTATCTGTTTTTGTCACTTAAGTTGAATTTATAATTATAGTCCAAATCCACCACTATATTTTGTGCTTTATTTGTTATAAAATTCTTTTGAAAAATAATTGAAAAATATTTTTTTAACTCTCTCCATAATATATAAAATTCATCGTAAATCCGTCATTTTTTCTACAATGTGAAATATGCCACCTGTTCTTAGTTTATTATGATTTTTGTTTGACTGATTGAGATTTATGATGATCGTTCTTCCTCTTTAGCTGAAATTATATTTTTTAGCCTTTTTTTTTAAATCTGTATCCTTTTGATGATAACAAAAGGGGGAGAATGAATTAGATTTTGATTTATGAGTGAATATTTTATAAATATTTTTAATTTTGAAAATTTAATTATTCATACTTTTCACCCATGCACAGTTATAGGGGGAGTTTCTGTTGTAGGGGGAGCTAATAAATAGGGGGAGTTCAATATTCACTGTCAAACACATTACGATCAAAATCTTTTATTTGCTTGTCATCATCAAAAGGGGGAGATTGTTGTATATGACGTAGTCGTATACACTATTATATGATTTTTGTTTGATGATAACAACCAAATAAATATTCATTATAAATGTGTTTGAAATCGTACTGTTAATATACATCACAGCAATGAATATAATATTTATATTTAAATAAAATACGACTGTACAGAAATTCAAATATTAACACAGTATTTTATTTAAATAGAATATTTTATTTCAATATTCAAACAGTACAACTATTTGTACATTCACAGAATATCTGTACTTGTAAATAAACTGAATATGATAGACAAGCTTGTTTGAGAACAATAAAATAATATTTTATTTCAAACAAACTTGTTTACAAACATAAGTACAATTCTGGTGTTACTCAGCTCCTCAATATAACACTGTCTATACATCTCATTTTTATATGCAATCACTGTTTTTACATTTTCATATCCATATACAGTCACTGATACATTTACATTCACAGACACTGTCTCTCAGTCTTCTGTCTTCAGTCTTCACAGCACTTCACTGTCAGTCAAGTCATCTTCTGCTGACCTGTCAAATAAAACAGAAACACACACAGTATCCAGAACAGAAATATTTTTTCTAAATTCTAAACAGATATTTTTTATTTTAAAAATTTATTTGCCTCAGAATTCGGTGTGTTTCTCATCATTTTTCTGACTCGATCTGATTTTTTTTTTTCGACTGATGGCTGCATATACACACGTGCATATACACACGTGTGCACTGCCACGCCAATCAATGAGCAACTGAGGAGTAGCCACGTGGACCATCTCGACTCAATGCACAACAGTGAAATAAAAGAGTCGCAAGAAATGTTCAAACTTCCAATATAGCCGAGCACAAGAAAATGTATGCAAGCCAGCAAATGAAAAACAAAGTCAAAACAGCCTACTAATGGTCAGTGCAAAGTGATACAACTCAAACAGTATGATTTTCAAATATATACATGGCAGATTACAAGCATACATGGTGGAGGCAAGTACAACTTAAACAGTGAAGCAAGCATGCGAGAAATAGTGCATCATATATGGGTATAACATGTTTCAGGAACAAGAAACAAAGTCAATATGCATGCATGTGAACAAGTGCCAACATGGTTCAGAATTTACAGAGAAGTTTAAAGTGAGACAACATAGCATGACTAAAGCACAAGTTTCATGGTCTAGGATTTTCAAAATGGCAACACCAACAGTGCATGTCTGACAGCAAATGATGCAAGAGCAATACAAGATAGGTGCATGGAGCTGCAGCATGCATGGTACAACATTTCAAATTCAAGTATATGGATGGCATATGGATGTCAGTATAGTCAAAACATGGAAGCATTGAAGCAATACAAGTTTTTCAACAGCAGCATGTTCAAGTTCAGGTGCAAGGTGTTCAAGGTTCTTTTTCAAGTGCATGGTTCAGTTCAGCACAATGAAGACCAAACAAAACAAAAGTGGTCGAGTATTCATGCAACAATAAAAACAGGTGCAGCCATAATGATATTCATCATAACAAGCAATATGATGAACTGTGAACTAAAATGGTCAAGTTCACATGCATGGACCAATGTAAAACAGATTGACACAGAAATGGATTCACATAACAAATTTACATGGTGGCAAATTCAAAATGGTTCAACATTCCAGGTTAGTACACAATTCAAATGGCAATGAGGAACTACACACAACTTTGCATAGAGCAACTGCCAAGCAAGCATGATAGTTAACACAGCAATACATAGAGACATAGCAACATAATGTACAAGTGCAGATTTACATGACTGGTAGTACAGCAGGAAACAAGTACCAAGTCACATAGCAATTCGATGGCGACAATAAAATGGAAGCTACAGCAAGGATATGAATGCAGCAGTTTCATGTGATCAAGGGGAGAAAAATCATTTCCCTTAGTTTCAAATTTCTCTAGTATTTTACTGATTAGTATTTGATAAGAAATAACAAAAAAAATTTCAAGCGTTTGATCATTAATTCACAGCATGTTTAATCAAGGTCAAGTGTGAAGCCAATGTGGTCCAACAGTGCTATACCACAAACCAGTGTTGTTATTTCGGCATTCACAAATTATTCATGGATGATTCAAATCAGTTCAATCATATATGGCAAGTGTTTTTAGCACAATAACAATTTGTTTCAAAAAGAATTTCAGTGAATCAATCAAAGGTTGCATATATGGGCATCAATACTTTCTGTCCTGATATTCTATCGTGCAAGGGTGAATTGAATCAAAGTTCTAAATCATGTCCAGATTCATCAATTAAAATTTACATATGTGCCAAACCAAGTAAGCCAATTTTATCAAGGATTCATTTCCAGATTTTATTCAAGGCAAAAATCAAATCGGGCAAATTTCAGAAAAAGGCAAGAAATAATTTTTTTTCCAGAATACACGCAAGTCATTTAAGCCTTTAAATCAATTCAGGAAACCGCGCAAGCAAAAGAAAGAAACAAGCACAAACAAAATTCAAGTCATCACGAAATCAGAGCCTTAATTAGGATTTTATAATCCTATATTATACACCATTTTCATCATCGGCAGGAGTATGGAAAAATCACAGCAAACAATCGAATCCACACGCAACAGTCAAGAAATCGAAAACCCACAAAATCAAAGCAAACAATAAAATCCGATTTACTCACAATTTTTAGGGTTTCGTTCAAGTGAGAACTCCAGCAAATCGACATCAGCACGCAAGCTACAAAGACAAGAGCCATCAGAGATCAAATTTCCAGAAGCATCGATTTCGATTTGGGAATCGATTTCAGAAACCCTAGCAATCGCCAGAGCCGCCATTTATTTTCCTAGAGCAAAAAGGAAAGAGATCGGGCTAAATGAATTACAAAGGGGCCGGCCTATCTTTTATTTTGACCAAGGCTATGTTTTTTAAAAAGGGGATAACCCCTATCCTTTAAACTCCTTTTTGTTTAGGGTTTCATTTGTTTTGCTCTTATTTTTGTTGAATTTTTTCAATCTCTTTTGTAATCAAACGATCAGTTTCTAGTGTGTAAAATACTAGGATATCAGTCAGGGTGTTGACTGTCAGTTTCAGAGTCTGTAAAATCTGGGTTATTGGTTACGGGATTGTAATCAAGGGAAATCTGTTCTAGGGGATTAGAACAGTCTAGAGTTTTGAGCGTAGGGTTAGAATAGGAGCAGGGATTGCAAGTGTACATGGTCTTGTATGCGGGATCTGTTCTATCACCTAGTAGAAACCTTAGAAATGCAGCAGTAGGCAGAGTTTTGCCGAAGCTGGGTATATTTGTGTGTGATTTTACTTTCTGCATTTCTGTTTTTGTTATATTCTGTAATCTGTTTATTATATATATATCTCGTTAAATTTTTAATTCAGTTAAAAACTGTGAAAAACCCTATTCACCCCCCCTCTAGGGTTATTCTAGATCCAACAGTCCAGACGTATGATACTATTCCGCTGTGTGTTGTATATAGGAACAGGTTATTATAACTGTCCCGTTTGTGATGTACTCTGATACTGTAAGTATTTTGAAGCTCTCAATAAAGATTTATTTCTGTATTATATTTTGTTCCGCTGCGATGTGAGACCCTGTGTGTGTTCTTTCTTCTTATTCTTCTATTCTAATATTTCTTTCTTATCTCACCCTCTAAATTCTTTCTATAAACGTTCCAGTGTTTTCGGTGTTTGGATGGTCGGCATAAGTCACGGTAAGGGTATTTATGTCGATTTTCAGAGCCGAAAATCCTTGGGTCGTTACATCACGAGCGAGTCTCGATAGTAGTGGCACGAACCAAGGGCGACCAGATGATCACGATCAGGCTTATATGGCTCTTACGAGTGAGACTTCATATTGGACTTGCTTGTGAGTCTTGGTGGCTTGGTCCAAAAGCTAGCCAACACTTGCGACTGTCAGATATATTCTGTCGATCTTCGAAATGGACGATTATGATGATTCCAAATTGGCAGTTGACACTTTGTATGCTCGATTTTGTCAGCTGGGAATGATTTGTGAGTTTTTTTATCACTTCAATTTAACTTTAATGCTTTTTTCTCTGATCTGAAAACAATGAATCACATTTGCACACCATTGGTTATATCATACATGAACTTAATTAACATGTTTTTTAAAATAAATGATCGAAGATGGCACTACAATTTGCATAAGAATAACAGGAATACACCTTACATAGACCTTTTAGTTAAAATATCTAATTTACTTTATTATGACATTTTAGGAATTAGGAGTAAACTCCTAAAACAATTTTTTTAACCATAATTGTATTGATTGCATCATGGTGAACTTCATCAATGTTACTGACAAGTGTCTAGGTTAAGAGAAGAATGTGGTTATGAAGCTTCAGGTAGAAGTTTAATACAATATGGCGACAACTGATGTGAGGAGTATAGCAAAAGCCGACGTGGACACAAATCAGATGCTTGCGACCGTCGGATCTATTCTGCCGATGTTCGGAATGGACGATGCTGATGATACTGAATTGGCAGTTGACACTTTGTATGCTCGAATTTGTCAGTTGAGAATGATTTGTGAGTTTTTTTTATCACTTCAGTTTAACTATAATGCTTTTTTAATGTTCTCTAATTTTCACATTTACAGTTGTTATATGAAAACTACACCATGCTTTGCATAATGACCTGTTGGAACAACCACCATGACACCTTTTATTTATTATGTAATTAAGTCAATATATTATTGGCACCATTGTTGTCTTGATAATTTTGCTTCCGTATGCATTGAATCCGAATTAGTATTACATTGTTTTCTGATTGTCACTATGCTGGTACGTTTTATTGATGTGTTTGAATTTAACATAGAATGCTATATCTGTAATGTGATTGCTTTTTTGTCTTTTTGTGCAACTAAATCTGTCCATGCATGATCTATTTGGGTTTTCAAACATCTGCAAGAGGTAGTTGCTACACGTATTTTAATCATTTTTTAAAGTTGTTGCTGATTTAGAAGCAAAACGTCCACGTTGAAACTACTATTGCTGATAGCACCTTCCAATCTTACTATCATGCTTTTTTTCTTTACTATCAAAATATTTTTTTCAACAGCTGTAATGTTTTGCTTTTAATAATAACTTTTGTATCTTTCATTGTTTATTTCAAACTAATAACTGCCATCATTTATGCTCCTACATTTATTCCAGCTGTACTTAATTTACCATCAGTGTATATTGTGAACGTGGTTCACATCACTTCTAGATAATGTACTCTCCGCTTGTTTTTTTTCTCATTACACTCTTCCGCATTTAATTTAAACTGCATTCCTCTGCACCGCATTCACAACTCCTGCTTCACGTTTTTTTCCGAACTACACTACCTTATAATTGTAAACAAGCGATTTTCTATTTTAAACATCAATTCCAGCAATGGTCAAATATATCTATGCATACGCCCATCAGGCGTGCCTGCATACTGGTATATATATAATATTCAATTTACTTATGCTTAAGTTAGTATATAAATTTTTAAGATAGCTAAACTAATCTCAACTACTGGATTACATATCATACCGCAAAAAGAGAAAGTTGTATATGCATTTGGTATTATGCAACATTTTAAGTCACGTGCTTATTTTATTTTGTGGTATGGTTACAATTACGACATGATTATCCATATGCTTCTATGATTTTTGTTTTGTTTTATACTAGTGTTGAATTGTGTTTTTCATATTTTGGACACTTTATCTCTTAAAATATTTATTGCATGAAATTTGTATGATTGACGTCCTCGTTATAATTTTTATTTAGATGTAATCATCTTTTTAAAAATATGTTTTGTGAGTCAAATTTTCATGTGAATGTGTATTTGTAAATTTTTATTGTTTTATTTTCAGATATTTTTGAATATTTTTTGGATATTTTCGGATAATCGCATTTGATGTGCATTTTTAAGATTCAGATACTGATATTTTCGAATATTCGTATTCATTAAGGCGGATACAGATATTTTTGGATACCCGACAATATCCGCGGATATGGACATTCTTACACTGGTATCTGCGGATATCAGATATAGATACAGATTTTTATTTTCGGATACGGATATTGCACTATCTGTATCTGACTACATCTGTTTACAGCCCTAGCTCAGGGAACAACCTCAATGAGAGTGCGATGATTATTCCAGATTGTGAACGAAATCCCTCTTGATGACTTTGACTTTTCTCCATTCAAAGCACGTCATGTTAGTAATAAGACGTACTTTGGGGAGTAAACGTTGACCCGTCTTTTTGCAAATGCCGTCACACTATGGATTTCTCATCACTGAAGTGCTTAGGACTTGGGCACGGGTTTGGACAAGCCTAGACATAATTGATTGAAGTGACAAAGCACTCGAAGGTGTGAACTTGGATGGCTTGGATTCCGGTTCGGTATTTCCCGGTTCGGTGAAGCACGTTCGGTCTTTCATATGACTTTACCTCATTTTGACTCGACTAGCCCGGATCGGTGAAGTGGGTTCAATTTAACCCGGCTCGACATGCCATGTCATCACCACCACCTAGTCCAACTCCGGCTTGATATGCCTGGCTCGACTATGTCGAACCGGAGTATGCTGACTAAGACTCTGATTATTTTTTTGGAGACTTATTCAATCACCAGAACGTGATCCACTAACTAGGCCGCTAACTTCGGATCGGATGCCATGTGTCTTGGCCGACCTGGATTCATGCACTTCTATAAATATGCCCCCATTGTCTCACTTTTGAAGGATCGAACTTCATTCTCAAGCATAGCAACACAAGAACATAATTGTCACGACCTCCCACTATTAGAATTGTCTCGCATGTTGTTAAGGAGGAATGATGAGTTGAAATTAATAATCTCACATCATGGAATAAATTGAAGGAGTTGAGTACAAATATGAGTTGGTAGGCACGTAACAACAAGGGATTCCTTTTGTTATATGAAAGTTGTGTGCTAGCTCATATGCGTGCAAGAAAGGGGGACTTTGTTCCGACCGTCGTTACATAACATTCACAACACTTTTCTCTATTTTATTACATGAAAATCATATGTATTTGTAATCGTACAGTATGATGAATAAAATATTACATCAAGTGGATATTGTCGAACAACTATAAAATTATGCTCTCATGCTTTTTCTTATTTTGATACGTTATTTCTTTCATATTATATGCTTTACCCACGATTTTTTGATGTTTGGACCATTTTTTGGGGTTAACACATATATGCTTTCGTATGAAAGCTCACACATTTTATTTTGCAATTCAAATTTCCTTATGCATTGAGAAGAAAAGTACCAACAAATTCATCAGCAAACTCTAATGCTAGGGGAATCTAGGTTTATGTTGCTTAAGTGATCAATACGCTTCAAATTATATTTTGCTTCTAAATTATTTGAATCCCTCTACTAGTAATTATTGCATTTCCAAATTACTTTGCCAGAGCATGCTAATGACAGCAAAATGAAATAAAAGTTAATATCATTGCAATTTAGAGAGAAAAGTATCATTTGTAACTCTAACGCATTACATGATTAACAAACCTAGCAATCAATTATTTGCACAAATTTGTGTCTGCATCGACTAAACATCCCAAGACCAGTTGATTACATTTGTGAAACATCAATAACTTCATTGAGAGATGTTTTAAAAGAACAAATTTACTCATTGAGAAATGATACATTAGATACAGAACTGTGCAATCAAGGTACGAGAGCAATCAAGAAATGAGAAATGCTAAGCACACTCTCTTATGGAGAGTGAGCTTGTACTTGCCACCTGATTGGTGAAATGAATTGACATCTATTATATCAAGAATGAATTGTTCTGTACCCAACTCCGGTGTTCCCAGGTGTCGGATCAATCTTATCCATTGATTTGCATAAAATCTAATGGTTTTGAGTGGATTGTATGACTCGTTCATTAGATTATTAATAATATGTGTGGTTGATGTGTGGTGGTGGTTTGTCGGACACACGGGAACACCGAAGTTGGATACAGAAGAATTGATCTCATTATATCATACATAGCTAATGATTGGTATCAACTCATTTCCACCAATCAAGGAATTATGAACGCATTTACTAGGAGTATACATTCAGCATTAATTTGCATTTATTACTGGGATTCATCAACTTCATCGCCTTTTAGAACTTGATGAAACATGCAGCATAAGGATAGCAAATTTGTCCTGGGCTTGTTTGATAGTATAAAAACCTATACTGTAAAGACAGAAACAGCGCTACAAAAGGAAGGATACACTCCATGTGGTCTACATTTATACGATCCGATCTTTCTTGGGTATGATCGTGATAGTAGTATCTTATAGGAGAAAAACACACAGAAAGATACAATTCAAAGTTGCTGGTCCATGTGGGCGCATACATATGCGATACCTACGTAGATGTGTTTTGTCAGCATGTGCGTGCTGCTTTTCGAGGTTTTTGCTTTGAATCTTCCGAGAACAAGCTTTCAGAATCTAACTATTGCTTCTTGGTTTTTGGAGTTATTAACAAGTTTATATCTTATTCACTAAACTTTAAATTTTGAATCTTCCGAGAACAAGCTTTTAGAATGGGGTTATGGTTGATTTTTTCTTTTTGATAGTGTAACTTAGAGTTTAGCTGAATGTCTTCCTTATTTTCAAGTATTTTTTTTGTTTTGTTTTATCATTACATTTTCTTTGGTTTGCTTGAGAGGGATTACTTGATGTACTTAGACATATTTAGTTGAAAAGTATGTACTTGTATTTGAGACCATGGTATTTACGATCTGAAACAACTAGTATTCTCAAAGAATGATTATTTGCTCAGCTTTTCTGTAATGTAGTTTTATTCCACTATGATGTTATTTTTATCATAAGTTGATATCTTAGTCTCTGTCTGGCTTTATCTGCACCCGACGATCCACGTCATTTGACATGGCTGAGCTTTGGGATGTATCAAGTCGAAGAATAAATAAGAGCATGTTTTGCATCTTGAAGAGGTGCTTAAGGCCTCTAATAACATATGCTTGATGTTATTTTTTCAAAATGCCATTTTTAGAGGGATGATGTTCGCTTGTTAAGGCACATTGTTTCAGAGCGTAGATTGGCATTGACTAGAGGAAGGTGATTGTGGATCAGGATAGGCAAATTCAAAAATGCCACTAAGGTAGAGAGTTTTCTTGGTCTTACGAGCAACTATAGGAATTTTATTAAAGACCTTTGTAGATACTGGTTTCCTTGACCTGCCATACCAAGAATAATTTGGTTTTAAATTAGCATGCCAAGTGTGAGGATTGCTTTTGAGAAGTTGAAGGATACTTTGACTGGTGCATTAGTATTAGTTTTACTAGGTAAAACCAAGCCTTTCATAGTTTATATCAATGTATGTGGTAAATGATTATTAGTGGAGCTCATGCAGGGGGGTAGAGTTATGTGATATGCTAATAGACAATTGAAGATTCACGGGAAGTGGTACTCGATGTTGGGCAACGATTGTCTTTTCTCTTTTGTCTTGGAAGTTGTGCAGTTAAAGCGCTAAGCGAATCCAATACGATGGAGGTCCAAAAAGTCATAACGGGAATAAAGTGAGGAAATAGCGGGATATAACAGATGACTCTAAAATAACACGTATAACTCCTTCAAAATGTTTTTTAGAATATATAAATGGTAAATAAGCGAAAAATTAACACTTTATTTAACTCTAATTAGTACATTTTTTATTTTAAATACAAATATGTGCAAATATCGATAAATAAACATAAACTTTCGTTTAAATTAAACAAATTTAATAGCATGTTAGAGTATTTTTTGTTCCTAAAAATATATGATAAAAAATTCAGTTAAAAAAAAACCTAATTTCATTTTTTTTATAATGCATAAATTTCATTTTTGAGTTCATTTATATCATCAAAGACATAGCGGAATATATTGCGGCATAAAGCGGAAAAGCTATATTAGAGGCTATTTGGAAAAAAGCGTGGCGGAGGTAATGTGTTACAGGATATATCGAGATTATAGCGGGGAAATAGCAGGGCACTAACTTCATAGCTTGGAAGTACTATAATTTGTGTGAGAGATTATCAAACTGCATGGATTCCTACCAATACAGTCAGTGATCATGACATACTCTTTATGAGCGAGTTTTGTAAGATTCTTCGAGGTGTCTTGGGGACTGAGCCAAACATAAGTACAATATATCACCTGCATATGGATAATGATGATCCCCACATACCACCTGCACCGAGTGACAAGAAAGATGCACTGAAAACCGTGTTGGCTAATACGGGACAATCAACGAAAAAAAAACATTTCATATACCTCAAAAGTGTGGATAAAAATTATTGTGAACATATACAATAGGATAGTAGCTTGACATGAAAAATGTAACAACCCAAATTTTAATACAAAATAATTAACTAACAAATTAATAAATTAAATAATAAGTAACAAAAGCTGTGGGAATTTAGCAATGGTGATTGTCTCGTTGTGTCCGTGACATTTTTCTAGTTTAGAAAGATATTTAGTTTGAATAAAACTGACTTAAATGAAGAAGTTACAGCGAGCCAAAGTTTAAAATTCAAATAAGAATTGAAAATAGAAACATAAAAATACAAAAAATATATATAATAAATTGGGACGTTCCAAGGGATAACTCAGAAAACAACCGGATTGACACATGGGTCGACCCATGCTGTTAGTGGGGTCGACCCATGCGTCGACCCATGTCGTGCCGGGCAATTTTCCTTGCTAGTCACAAAACTGAATGAATTGGCTTTCAATCCAAAATAGAGCTGACGTATCCACTTTAAGTTTGTTGATTTGACCAATCTCCAACTATAAATAAACCTCTACCCCCTTCCCATACCACACAACTCATCACTTTATCCCTTATGATAAAAAAAATTTTGAATGTAATAGAGTTTTAAAATAAAATATTTTATATACACATATTATAGATGATTATATATACGTATATTTTGGAGATTATACCAGGGACACAAGGGAAGCAATTCTTAGTGATATTTTGTGATTATTCCGGATTTTTAAATAAGTTAGGGTAAATTGGAATAATGGTAGTTGTAGCTCTAATCATGTTTTCAGATCTGATTCTTATAGATTTATTTACTGTTTTAGTTTATTTTATTTTCTGAAGTTTCTTTTCGGAAGAAATTTTCTGTAATCTTCCTGTCTATTTTTACAATTTCTATTTGATTAATATTTATAATGTTGTAAGTTGTTATTTTTTATATTCGTTTCCCCTTTTCTTATTCTAATTTTTCAGTTTATTTTGGTTATTCCCAAATATACCTAAAAGGCATATGAATCTATCTGATTTAGGCATAGATATGTACACCTAATTGCTTATGACTGATTATTATTTATTTATTTTGTGTACATCGACTGATTATTATTCTTTTATTATTTGCACTTTCGAGAAAAATATAGTTGAAATAAAATAATTGAATTAGGGATAATTTGACGTATTATAAACTGAAATAAAAAAGGAATAATTGGATTAAAAAAAAGGAAAACTTGATATAGGTGGTAAAAAGTTATGGTACAGAATACGACATTTTTTTACAGTATGCTATATTTGCGTAAGTTAGATGGATTGAGAACCATAGTAAACCTGAATGGATTATTTGCAAATACGAGCATGACTTGGGCATGAAAAGAGGAACAATTAGGCTAAACGTAAAAATAGACTTGCAATGGATAAGTTATAAGCTTGAAATTACCATTCTATGGGGCCATGTGAATTTGCATTAATATTCTATATGGCCAAGTGATTTGGAGTTACTATTATTCTACTAGGCCATATGATTTGGCATTATTATTATTCTATTGGGCCATGTGACTAAACGTTATTCTATGGTAAATAAATTAACTATTAGGCTTAACTAGATTTGAACTAAAAATCGACATTCAGTTAGAAGTATAATTTTTAAGTTAATTTATTGTAATGATCTATGGAGGGTCAAATCAATGGGGGTTTGGATCGAGTATTAATTTTTTATGGGGATCCATACCAGACAACATACCTTTTTTATCGTATACGGTCTCACTAGAAGACGAGGGCACACACCATGTTGTGCTAGGTAATAAGTTGGTCCAAAATTTAAGGTGGGTACAGGTATGTTCCGGCAGGTCAATATGCGTGCATTGGTCCGACGAGGGAAAATACGACACTGTAGTACATGTGATTAATGCTACGTCTTTTTGCTGATGGGCTGGGCCTAATAAACTCAAACCCATAGTAGGCATAGATTATCACTTTATGGTATATACAACCAATCAATAGGTAGTATTAGGATAATTCTTCCCAATTTTGTTATGTTCTGAAATTGTAGAAGTGCAAAACAGTTACCAACCAAATTTTGTTGAATGAGAAAAGTCAATCCTATTTATAACCGTTTATGTTCACTTTTAGGTGTACGCAGACACTTACCCAATATGACACTTGCACTACATTTTACCTATTTCCTTTGCCTATTTAATCATGTTAGTAATCATAATAGATCACTGGACTTTATGTCTAACCCATTTTTGTTCCTTCTTTCCTTTTTCCTCCGCCCCAAAGGCTCACAGAGAGGATGCACATAGTTCAGGTTTATTTGCTAATTCTGTCTTAGAGGGTTCTTGCAGCTAATGTATTGCTTTTTTGTTTCTTTACCAGGGTTCTGCTGTATCTTTTGACTACTTGGGGAATATTATTATTATGTACTCTGATGTTGTTTTTGACTGATATTTTTGAGATATGACATTATAAGCCAATTTGGTTTTGTTGAAATAAATGGTTTTTTTTTTCATTACGTAAACTATCTTCTCCTTCTGCTATTCATTTATTTATTCATGTGTGTGAAATCTTAGTCTCTGTGATGTATTTATATCTTTATATCTACATCGCCACACATTCCTTAATGAAATTCTATTTTAAATAAGGAGTGTGGGATGTTTCATTTGGTATCAGAGCCTAAGGTTACAAGATCACTAAAATTTCGTTTTTAAAAGAAAATATTTTTGAAAGAAATATATTTTTCTGAAACCAAAGTTATTTTTGAAAATAAAAATATATCCCCTCTAGTCAGCTACAATCTTCCTTTGACTCTATCGAATTCCAAATTTCTATCCCTACTTTTGCATAGCATGTCGGGAGCTTATAATCTTTCTGAGGGCGTTCCTATCGCCGGTTGGTTCCGTAGATATTTAGAAGCTACGGAACTAACTAAAGGACAAGCACATGCGCAGGCTCCAACACCTGCTGCGGTGGTTCCTCGAAATCCACCAGCAGCCGCAATTTTTCTAAGCTTTGTATGGACTTCTCAAACTTGGGAATCAAGACTTTTTCGGGAATCAAGACATTTGTGGAGGCGCACATTTAGATTAGAAAGACAGCGAGGATTTTCAAGTTATTGGAGCTTGAGGATAGAATGAAAGTTCGGCTAGCTACTTGACAGCTTAAAAAGGAGGACATATTAGAAGCTAAAAGGAGAGTTATGGATTGGGATGGGTTCCAAAATAGATTCGAGAGGAAATTTTTATCACCTGCAGAGGAAGGCTTGCTATTGGAGCGGTTCCTAAATTTGAAGCAAGGAGACCTTTCGGCTAAGAAGTACATCAATCAATTTAACAAGTTATCGAAATTTGGTATCAACTTGGTTAACACAGCCAACAAGAAGGTTGTTAGATATGCAGAGGATTGAATCAACCTCTCCAAGGCTTGGCAATGACTCATATTCCAATGGGAGAAACTTTCAAGGCTTTGATTTAGATGGAACTGATGCATGAGGATAAAAAAGAAGAATTCAAGGATGTTAAGAGGGGAACTTCTATGTTTTTCGGTTCAAAAAGGAGATGGTGGGAACACAATAAAGGCAAGAAAAATCAAATTGGTAATTCTTAGAAAAGGAAGATCAAGACGGAAGTTACATGTCATGGATGTGGGATAACAGGGCATTTCGATAATGATTGCAGAAAGTCGACGATGAAGGGTAAGTGCTTCAACTGTGGTCAATCTGGGAATTCTAGTATGGCATGTCCATAAAAGGCTGGATAAGGGACTGCTACGTCGATAGCTCAGGTGCATGTATTGTAGACAGCTCCAACTAGCAGTGGCCTAGATAGAGGTAAGAAAGTTTCTGTTTAAGGTTTGATCCTTGTTTTTGACTTTCCTGTGCACATTATTTTTTATTCTTGCGCTTCTCATTCTACTTTCGTTGACTGTTTGCACTTAGATATCTCTCTTGCTACTTATCCCATACTATTTTCAAACCCCTAGGTAGTTCAGCACACTTATCTAAAGTTTGTAGGGGTTTAAAAATTTATATTTTAGGCATTGAGCTTGATTTTGTTGCCTATATTCTAGGATTTTTGTGATCTGTATGATCTTATGGATGGATTTATTAGCCATATATAGGGATGTACTTGACTGTGAGAGGAGGGTCATTTGTTTGATGACATGTAGTGGTAGGATCCTTGAGGTTTCTTGTGACTCACGGGGGTCAGTCATTGTGAGTTTTCTTTATTCCCTATATTCTTCTGTTGATGATATCGATTTTGTACCCTTTGTCTATGAACATCCGGATGTATTTGAGGAGGTACGAGTGTTGCCACCTAAGCGAGAGATCGACTTTTGGATTTATCTTAGTGAGAACGCAAAGCCTACAGTGCTACCTGTTCGACGTATGGCTCCAAGGAAATGGAAGGAGCTTAGCAAGAAAGAGGGTGAGCTTTTGGAAAAAGGGTTTATTAAACGAAGTATTTTTAAATGGGGAGCACTGGTCGTTTTTGCTACTAAGGAAGATGGTTCCCTTCATATGCGTATGGATTATCGAGAGTTAAAAAAGCTCATAAAGAAAAATTGTTACCAGCTTCCTCGGATAGATAATCTATTTGATCATTTAGTAGGCGCTTCTTTATTCTTTTAGTTGGACTTGGCTACCAGTATTCATCAGTTTTCACCGGTCGTTAGATTTGCTAATGTGACCAGTCTCCATCTATAAATAAACCTCTACCCCCTTCCCCATTCCATATAACTCATCTCTTCTCCCTTATGCTAATTTTCTTTTTGAAAGTAATGGACTTTTAAAATAAATTAATTTATATACACATATTCTGGAGGATTACATGTACATACATTTTGGAGATTCTACCAAGGCAACAAGAGGAGAAATTCTTGGTGAGATTTTGTTATTATTTCAGATTTTTGAATAAGTAATGGTGAATTGGAACAATGGTAGTTGTACCTGTAATCTTGTTTTTAGATCTGATTCTTACATATCTATTTACTGTGTCATTTTATTCCTATTTTCTGTAGTTTCTTTCTACAATAAATTTTTTGATATTTGGAATACTATAAATTATTATTCTCAGACTCATTCTCCCTTTCCTTATTCTGATTTTCAATTTATTTTGGCCATGCCCAAATATGCCTAAAAGGCATATGAATACGACTGATTTAGGCACTGATCTATATGCCAAATTGCCTACTAATGATTATTATTCTTTTATTTTGCGCATGTCAATTGATTATTATTCTTTTAATCTGTGCACGTTTGGAAAAATATAATTGAATCAGAATAATTGAATTGGGGCTAATTTGACGTATTATAAACTGAGATAAAAAGGGAATAATTGTATTAAGTAAAATGGAAAACTTGATATGGATTGTAAAAAAATCCATGGGAAGAAATATGACAGAAAAATTGATTGTAATCTCTATTTGTATAAATAAGATTGACTGAGAACCATAATAAACATTAATAGTTTATATGCAAATATGAGCATGACTTGGACGTGAAAAGAGAAATAACCAGGCTTAACGTAAAAGTAAATATAAAATGTGTATTAAGTTATAATCCAAAATTTAATATTCTATAGGGCAATGCGACTTGGCGTTACTATTCTATGGGGCCATGTAATTTGGTGTTACTCTTATTATACAAGGCCGTGTGATTTGGCATTACTATTATTCTATGGGGTCATGTGATTTTGGGTGTTTTTATTCTATAGGACCATGTGACTTGGCGTTATTCTATGGAAAATAAATTAACTGTTAGGCTTAATTAGATTTGAACTGAATACTGAAATTAATTTAAAAGCCTAACTCTATAGTTAATTTATTATAATGGTTTATGAAAGGTCAAACCAGTGGGGATTTGGACCGCATATTAATTGTTTGTGGGGATCCATACCAGACAGCATACCCTTTTTATCATATACGATCTCACTAGGACGCGAGGGCACACACCATGATGTGTTAGGTAGTAAGTTGATCCAAAATTTGAGGTGGGTACGGGTGCGTTCCGACGGGTCAATGTGGATGCATTGGTCCGACGAGGGAAAATAAGACAAGGTGATGCATGTGATTAATGTTGTGTGTTGACCTGCCTTTTGGCAAGGCCGTCAATGTCATTGACATACGAGAAGTGTCTAAAGCTCGTCTACTACATGTCAAAGAGATCAAAGAAGAAAACCTCACCTCTAGTTCGACCCGAGCTTGGTTCGACTAAGCCAAAGTATGGAAGAGTACAAGAATGATGCCAACTCCGTTTCGACAATAATTCGGCTCGACTAAGGGTGTAAGAAGAAGATCTCGGATCGATGAAGACAATGGCTTCGGTTCGGTACAATACGATTCAACATTTTCGACCAGAGCATGGTCAAATCTACTAGATACTTCTCCTAAAGAAATGCTCCAACTCCGAGAATACTGCTTCCATTATCTGCTAAAGATTCGAATCGGCCGCTAAGGATACAACCAGTAGTTTTTCCTGAAGTTGCGCTACAACAGTAAAAGACTGCTTCCACCACCTTCCTACATCGTCGGACCAGCCTACATGTGGATAGGTCAAACCAGGTGTTGCTCTACATATAAATAACCCTCCAATGATATGAAAAAAGGTCTTCTGGCTCTGACATCATCTTCAAGACATTATTATCAATTGCAAACAACGTTATATTTGAATTTTCTATCAAGTCCACCATTGTAATCGCTTTTCTTAAGTTATTAAGGAAACTGTAAAGTAAATGCCGGCTCATTAACGTCAAACTACTATAAATGTGTGTGTGTTTGCTGTTTTACTCATTTTTATTTTCATTTGTTCATTTATTTCTCTTTATAATTTCTATTTGGGTGTTTTTGCCACTTTTTGGCATGAAGACTTTGGTGCTTTCACTAAGAATTGAAGATTTCTCAACGATAAATGATTTTTTAATCTACTTTCTGAATCGTCAAGTTCTAAGAGAAAATCCTAATTTTCCAACATTTCCTAAAATTCATTAACTCCAGCAAAAAATGGTGTCAACAAGAGCCGAAGAAATCATTGCTTCCTCTAGACTTTCCACTAGCCACGACCAGCAAGTGGCAAAACATTTTGCACTATCTGCCCTAGATCTCGGTTTGACATCGAACCGACTGTGGACCTAGGAACCCCATATCCGACTAATCTCGCTCCTACCTCTGCTTTTGCCACTTGAGACGAGTTCGTGCTTTTGCTAGCCAAGTTGGACAAAGCGGCTATGGTTGTATGCCTAGAGAAGAGAGAACGCCAGGATGAGAAAAGACATGGACAGGATGTCTAGAAAGTGGGAAGAGTTTAGGAGATAGAGAATTCCTTCCCTATCAGATCACCAAGCATCTAAGGGACCATCATAATTTGGAAGAAGTGAAGAGCAGCAGCGACAACGACCCCTGTATGATAAAGTATAAAATATACAGGAGCTCTGGTTTGGTAGGATGTCGGCCCGACCAGAAGAACCAACCCGGATCGATAATGTCGAGCTAGGCAATATCAGCCTGAGGCATGTCGAGCCCACAACTTACTGACCTAAAATCCTCTATCTTTAAGAAATCGTGACCCTTCCAGAGCAACTCGAGCTCCTGCATTTCATTCCTTGTGTCCTGTGATCAACTAGGACAATAGGGGCCAAGGAAGTACCGCCCGGATGAGGGTCCTAGCGACGTTGCCTGCTGTAGGAGCAAGAAGGGTTCAATGAGCTAAAAGTTTAGAACCTGACATATGCTTACTAATGTCGAGGTAGCGGGATTGGAAAGACAAATAATGAACGACGGCAAGGGGTATACCAACGAAGATTGGGGATTGGATCATAGTCACACCTCATTCACTAATGACATACTGGAGGACGAATTCCTTAGATGGTTCAATTTTCCACATGTGAATCATTACTCATGTAGGACTGATCCAAGCCAACACTTGGTGAGGTTCACTTGGTTTATGAATGCGGCGGTAACCACGGATGCCATCAAATGCAAGGTCTCCCTATCTACCTCGATGGAATCGTGCTTTTGTGCTTTACTCGGCTACTCCAAGGTCGCTAGCTAATTTTGAAGAATTGGTAGAAAAGTTTCTGAATCAGTTCTGCCTACATGCCACCAAGACTAAGAACACAATGTCATTCTCCTGTATAACTCAAGCTCAAGGTGAGTTACTTGAAGATTACCTCGACTTTTTTAATACGGCTGTTACTGAAGTCACCAACCCCAATCTAGAGTCGGAATTGATGACGTTGGTTGACCGTATTGACTCCGAGACTTAGTTTGGAAGTCTTTAACTGGAAAGCCTCCCACAAACCTTGACATGTTTTATGAGAAGGCTAACGTGAACTTGCTGATTTAAGAAGCAAGGAAGAATCGAAAGAGGAGATATGATGACATAGTAAATGAGGGTGTCCATAGCAATGTGGTAGTGAAACAATCCAAATATAATTCTAGGAAAATGAAGTGATTATGGGAAATCGTAACAAGCAGAACGGTAACTAGCGTAGGAACAACAACAGACGAGACCGTAATTAAAAAAGGGATGCTAAGAAGCAACCCCGGTTTCAGACATTTGACAACTACATGCCATTAAATTATAAGGTGGAAAACATTTACCTTGATATGTGTAGTACGATGCAGTATAAGAAGCTATCTCCGCAAGAGTCGACTGAGAAGTAAGTGCAGACGAAAAAGTTCTGCTTGTTCCATAAGATATACGGCCATACAATGAATGAGTAACGTCATCTAAGAGACGTTGTTGAAAGCTAATTTGAGAAGGTAAGCTTAACGAGTATAATGTTATCCTGAAGTACAAGGGGCTGGGGACTTCGGCCCCAAACAAAGTCAGGCAGCTCTTGAGCCGCCGCCCATCTCAAAGATAAAGGAAACATTAATACAGTTGTCGATAATATCCGGTAGGTTTTAGTACATGAACCATGTATCAATATGTGAACGTTGCGAAACATTTGGAAGTTAGAGAGTGCAGCGCTCCCAAAGATATTGTTCCTATTAAACAAAGGAGGACAATGGTGGATGGCATCATCTTCCGTGATAGAGAAGATGAGGGGGTAGGGACCCCAAGCATTAACCCATTAGCGATTTCGTCCAATATTGGCTCGACTACAGTATGGAAAGTCCTTGTTGAAAAGTTCTGTAAACATCTTGTTTAGGAGATCCTATGACTAGATGAGGCTAGAGATGAGAGACTTAAAGCCATGTAACGGCAGATACGTGGCTTCAATGCTCAATTAACAAACCAGTAGGAATGGTTGAATTACCGGTCGAGTTGGACGAAGGAAACCATAGGAAAAGGAAGATCCTTCCGTTTCTTATGATGGACATAAACTCTCCTTATACGCCTTTTTTGGTTTACCACCCCTTGCTGAGTTTCAAGCATGCATAGCTCCTTGATGCTTTCTCTTGAAGTTTCCAATAGAGTGTGGATTTGGATTTGTACTAGGAGATTAAGTAGCAAGACGAGCATGCTACTTATCCGAATGGAAAGAAGTCTACACCAAAGAAAATGGAGAATCCAAGCATCATTCTTTTCCACCCAAGGAGACAGATGCATAGCAAGTAAAGGAGACATCCCTGCCAGGAGCGTCCAATCGCCAACTCGAAGGTATTGATCCAAGAGAGGTCGAAGAGCCAGGATGTAGAAAGGCTACTCCTAATGAAACTACAGTGGAGATCCCGATCGATAACGATGACCCGATTAAGGTCTTGAAGTTCGGATCCCATCTGGACCCCTTCTGGAGGAGGTAGTTGACTGATTTTATCTGTGTGAACCTTGACGTGTTCGCGTCGACCCATGCTAACATGTATGGGATATCTCCGTCGATCATGAGCTACTCGCTCAATATCAACCCGACATATGTCCCATTAAAGAAGAAGAGACGTATGGTTGGCCTAGAAAGATTGACAACTCTAAAGGAAGAGGTTGAAAAGCTATAGAACAATGGGTTTATTCTAGATTCGACATACACCAAGTGGATATTGAACTTCATTCTCATGAGTAAGTCCAACGGGAAGTTGCGGACATGCATCACTTTTTCTGACTTGGAAAAAGCATGCCCCAAAGACATCTTTCCACTTATCGAATTAACCGACTTATCGACGATAAACGGCTGGACACGAACTTTGTTCTTACATGGATACTTACTCTAGATACAATCATGTCCCGTTGCTTATACCAGAATAGAAAAATACCATCTTCATAACGGATCTTGGGATGTACTGCTATATAGTTATGCCGTTCGGACTGAAGAAAGCTCGAGCGACATACCATCGGTTAGTCAACCGCATGTTCCAAAATCGAATCGGGAGATAGATAGAGGTTTATTTGGATGACATTCTTATGAAATCAAAGTAGTCATCCAACCATTTCCAAGACTTAGTAGAGATGTTTGGCATTCTCAAAAAGTATAAGATAAAGCGTAACTCTTTGAAATGCTTTTTTGACGTTGCACCGTGGAAGTTTATGGGATTTATCGTCAGCTCACGAGGGATTGAAATTAATCCCTAACAAATAGAAGCTATAAGAGATATCAGGATCTTCGGAAGATTAAGGGTGTGCAAAGTTTGGCTAGGAATGTAGATGCTTTGGGTAGATTTGTATCCATAGCTACCGATAAATGCATCCCCTTCTTCGACTTGATTAAGAAAGGGTAGCTCAGTTTTGCTTGGACACCTAACTGTGTCGAATCATTCTATATTTTATTATATCATTTGGAGAGGCCTCATATCCTATCAAATCTAGTGGATCACGAAAACTAAATCATATACTTGGCAGTATCCCTACATGCCATCAGTTCAGTGTTAGTTCACGAAGACAATCGGGTTCAATGACTGGTATATTACGTAAGCAAGAAACTAACAGGGGTAAAGCGCAACTACTCGAAGATTGAAAAGCTTACTTACAGTTTGTTGATAGCTTCGAGGAAGCTCCGCCACTATTTCCAGGCTCGTCCTATGAAAGTTTACACCAACCAACCGCTATGATAGGTCCTTCGGCGACTTGAGGCATCTAGGAGGTTACTCAAATTGAACATAGAGCTGAGCCAGTTCGATATCACTTACCTTCCCCATCGATCTATTCAAGGACAAGCACTGGCTGCCTTCATAGCGGAATTTACAACTCCAGAGGATAAGGGGGATGTAGAGGTTGACCTGCTGATTGCTACATGGAAATTGTTCACCAATGGAGCCCGAAATGATCGACGTTCCAATGCCAGAGTTGTTTATTGACCTTTGAGGGACGATTAGTGTGTTATGCACCAAAGTTGGACTTCTAACAACCAAAACTGATGTCAAGTATGAAGACTTGATTGCTTTGCTGAAACTCTCCAAGAAGTTAGGTGTAAAAGCTATTGGCATATTTTGTAACTCAAAAAATGTTGTGTGGCAGATCACGAAGGAAATCAAAACCAAGGGAGAACGGATTGCTGCTTATTTTGGTTAGGTGGAGCAACGTCTAGGATGGTTCGACTATTTTACAACATCTCTCATGTTCCAAGGGAGAAGAATCAAAAGACCGAATCTTTAGCCAAACTAGCCAGTTCGGACAATCCAGATTATATGGAGTCAATATCGATAAAGACATTGACAACCCCTAGAATAAATCAGATGGAAGTTGACATTGTGCTAGATGTTAAGCCTGAAAGACAATCATGGATGAGTCTTATCGAAGACTTTCTTATACGTGGAACCCTTTATGAGCGAAAGAATGAAAGGCGTGCACTCGTACGGAAAGATTCAAGTCATCATCCAAGGAGACATTCTATATCGAAAGGGCTTCTCAGTTCCCATGCTCCGATGTATTTTCAACGACAACGCCAAGCGCGTATTGTAGGATGTCCATGAAGGCGAATTTGGTGATCACACCAGAGGCAGACTTTGGCAAAGAAGTACTTCGATATGGCTTCTTCTGGCCTGCCATGAACAGAAATGTGGTTGACTATTCATACCGTTGTGACAAATTCTAAAAGCGTGCAAAGATTTCCAGAGTTCTTCCAAATCAATTCACCTAGATGATTAGTCCTTGATTTGACAAGTGGGCCAAAGTTGAACCATTGACCACAATTTCGACAAAGCGAATGATCAACTTCATCGTTAGAAATATTATATGTCGGTTTGGACTTCCGAGAGCTATCATAATTGGTAATAGGACCCAATTCGATAGTGAAGAGTTCAAAGAATTCTGTCAACGTCATTACATCGAAAATAAGTATACTATAGTTTCACACCCACAATCAAATGGCAGGTGGAAGCTGTGATTAAGATTATAAAGACCATCCCGAAGAAGCTATTAGAGCGGGCTAAAGGCAAGTGGGTTGATGAACTACCGTTATCTCTTTGGGCATATTGCTTAACCTATAAGTCTACGACTGGTTACACTCTATTTACGTTGTCCTATGGCTCCGAGGCGATGATACCAGTGGAGTTTGAAGTCTCCTCTCATAGAATAACTTACTATGATGCTTCGACTAACAAGGCTCTTCTCCTAGAATCACTTGACATGATTGATGAGAAGAAAGAGGAGTTTAAGTTGTGTGCTTCAATGCATAGACATCGGGTCTCTCGATACGACAACAAGAAGGTTTGCCTTAGAACCTAGCCATGTAAACCCCACCTCGATACCTACCATAATAAAGAGCATTAATGAGTAATGTCGTCTATTAGAGCGGAGAATAAGGCTTGTTAAGGTGGTCATCCATAATTTCGTATTAGACGAGTATTGAATAGGCAGATTGGGTGTCTAAAATTTCTTTTCCTTTCTTTTATTTTCTCAGGAGGATTGTCATACTTAATACTTCTAATAAGAAGCAGCGATGGATTTGGATCGTTTCAGAACAATATATAACACATCACAGATCACGGATCAGGGAACATACACATACTGATACAATCACTGAATACAACATATACATGTACTGCATCTTAAACGATGTACACCAACGAATACAACGATGTCCAACGAACAATATACATCAACTAAAATACATGAATAAACAACTAGAAAGGGTGTTAAAAAGATAGTCCAAGCAATACCAGCAAACCACGAATCAATGGCAAGTGAACCTGAAACAACTCGATCTGACCCGGGTATTACATACACGAATCAACCTAGTTTATAAGTCAATAACAACAGGCATGAAGATGTATAATAGTTCGATATACAACTCCCTAACAAAAGAGCTAGGAAGAATAAATAATTAATGGATTATAATAGCTTGATTCCACAAGTCACAATTAAAGAGCATATTTCATAGTTCACTTACAAGCATAAAGCTAGATAAACATCAAATCCATATCCAGATGTGATCATAATCCCCAAAAATCATCAAAACATCATGTATATCGAATGAGTTAAACACATCAAAAGGAGCACCATACTCCAATATGGAAACCAAATATTGTATGAATGGATTCTTAACCCGAATGATCATCTCAATATATGATCGCGAAGACAAGATCGCAAATCAAAGCAACATTAAAATATGGATCCATCGCAAATAAATATGCATGTTCAATCATAATATAATATAGCCTACTTCGAGCTACAATATTGCCCACTTTGAACTTCAATATTGCCCACTTCGATTTTATCCAAGTACTTATACGTAAACAAAATTTGGCTCCCACCACTGTGAACCCCAGCCGAGTATATCTTCACCATTTTAGACAAGTGAAGACTCCTCAAGTCCCAGCTTCCCCGAAGCAAGTACTAGCATAACAACACAAGATGCATCATTGAATCTTAGTCAGTAACCCAAAAAGTGATAACTGTGTGTCCTATACCACATGTTTTCACTACTTGGTTTACTAGCCGCTTGTCAACTTTGCATGGGAAAATACAGAAATCATCGAATCAACAGAAACACCAAATCACCAGAGACATCTAAACATCGAAAAATGCCAAGTAATCATAAAAATAGAATAGTATGCTTCAATTAGATGATTTTGCAATTAATCGATTAAAGATACCGTCATGTCCCATACCACGAGGTTTACTCAATCGTTTAATCACAAGTACGTCTTCTTGAAGATTGCATAAAAAATGTGGTTTTCATATAAGAAGATACTTGGTTTTTGGAAGTGGTTAAATAAAACGATTTTCATAAACCCATTTGATTTCTTAAAATATTATAATTTTATAAATAAATTTATATTATTGTCTTGAGGCCATTTTAGTACTAAAACTAAAATCATAAATTTATTTTAGCCTCAAAACTACATAAACGATGTTTATTTATATATAGAAAACAAGTTCGAAAAATCGTGCACAACTGTTCAACATCAACAAAACACCTCATGAAAAAAATCTATAATTGAATCACCAAAATCTAAATAGATCCAGGATTCAGATTAAACAACATACGAGCTTGGTTTCCAAGTTTTGGAAACATTAAAACCAAGTTGATTAGCATCGGAAAATTCAATCAAAAACACACTTCAAATCTATAAAAACAACTAAAACAACCCCAGAAACATGCAGGATCCTCCTGTGCAAACCATAACACATAGTTTGACTTGGGGGTCGACTTATGCCTTAAGGGCGTCGACCCCTCTTAAGCCTTGGTTGACCCCTAGGTCGATCAAGTTTGGGCGAAATCCGAACAGTCGATTCTAAAACAACCGAAGTTCAATTAACAACATGTAAATACATACACCAACAAGATCAAAACTCAGGCAATAAACCAAGATTATGATTGCATGAATTCAACATATATCGAAGAAGGTATAAAGTCACAAAGTCAAGACCACGAAAGGATTAACACAGACGAACTACTATAACTTTTACGGATTATAGTAAATAATGTTCATCACCCAAATAAAACATAGATCAACAAATAAATCATAAAAAAGATAGGCTAGAATGCTTAAGTGCTAGTACTCACTTTGCTTGGCATGCATGAGGATTCCAACGATCTAAGCATGAAATAGAAGAGATTGAAGCTTTAAGGACTTGGAAACTCAAGAAATACAGACTTGCACCCAATTTGAAAACTGACAGCAATCTTTGTTCTACTTCAAATCTCTGAATAAGATGAAAGAGACTTACGTGATATGGACAACTGATGGGATAACTCTCTTATTCACTATGATAGCCTCAACTTCCATATAGGTTTAGTTATCTAGAATTTTTAGAGAAGACGGAAGCCATGGATTGCACTGTATATTTTATGCTAAAGGAAGAAGGAAGAGATAACCCCAAAATAAAAGTGTCGTATTCTTTTCTAGTTAGATCTATAGTGAGGGAAAATTACCTTAAAATCCCTTACACCTTATACAATTCTTCAAACCAACTTTCTCTATTTTCTTTTAAGTCCAATTCCTTCATTCTAGGAATAAAAGTTCTAACTCTTATTACCTATTAACACAAGTTCATATTAACAAATGTCAATACAATTTAATCACAAAATTATAATGTAACCAACATTTTAATCCATTAAACACACACAAAAACACAATTCAATTTGTGTTTAATCTACTAAACACAAACTAGAATAAATTTTAAAACATTAAACAACATTTCTAAATATTAATTTAGGCACATCCTACTAATATAAATATGTTTAACACAATAATTATTCTATCCTATAGAAACATATTTATTTTTCCCACAACAAAGCTTACCCTTTGCATTAATTTAACAAATCAGATCAGTTAATCATAATAAACATTTCAAAACCCCAATATTGATTCATAATCAACTTTTTTATTTTAAATTGAGAACAATCCAATTAGAACATCAATGTTGTCATTAATATTATTAAGAAGACATAATTTTGTTTTAACAACAAAGTCTACATCCTTCGTTGAATTAATAATTTAAATGAATTAATTATAATATTTATACTACAACTACAAATAT
The DNA here is from genome assembly GCA_030737875.1 of Allium sativum. Lineage (NCBI taxonomy): Eukaryota > Viridiplantae > Streptophyta > Magnoliopsida > Asparagales > Amaryllidaceae > Allium > Allium sativum. The sequence goes on from CM060912.1 coordinate 616,146,610, forward strand.
TGATTCACAATCAATATTTATATTTTTTATAATGAAAACAAAACAATTAAATCAATGATTGTTGTTGTTAATCTTATTATCATACTGAAAACCACATATCTACTTATTAACAACAATTTACAAATCTAATGTCACATTATAACTATTGTTATTTTAAATCTTTCAACGTAGTTTAAAACACAATTCTTTTCTTATTCTGACAAGAAATATTCTTGCATTTGAAAGCTAAACCAATATTTTGATAATTATCCCGACCAATAATTTGTCATAAGTACAGAAAATGTATTTTTCACTTAATATTGATTCCCAATCATTACTAAACATTTTCAATATTCTCAAGAATCAACAAGTTATGATTTATAAACACATACTAGAATAAATTACTTATTAAATTAAGAACACACAATTTATTCCAAACACACTAATTTGAAAAAAAAAAACCAAATTCTTTATTTCTTGTTTTAAATAATATACGTATTCGGCTTCCGAACCGTATTTTGTTCTCTTTGGCTTTAAATTCTAGAAAACACACTACAAATTGTTTAGCCCTGTTATCAAAAAAATTTTGGTTGTTACAGACTCCCTCCCTTAGATACATTGCATCCCCGCAATTTTCTTAACACAAAACACAAAATAAATTTTCACTTTAATAGCATATCCATTATTTATTTAATTTGGAAAAGATTAGCATAAACAAAAATCCACACAATTTTCAAATTTTTATATTTAATCAACACTTCACTCATTAAAGCTTGAAAATTTTAAATACTTGGCTCTTACAACATACAACATCTCTTTCACAAAGCTAACTATTTAGAATACACACTCATTTTCCTCGAGTTTCTGTCATATAGAAATGTTGTCGCGTCATCTATTTTATATTTATTCTAAAGAACGATGGCTGCTGACTTGATTATTATATCAAGCAGCCTCGCCATTCACCTTTTTATGCTACCAACTCGATGGTTGCAACCATTTCTTAACTAAATTTCGGAGTGAGTATTCTGAAATATTACTTATGCTTAAGATTGTTTGACATTTCAAAACACCTTTAGTTACTGAAACACTAATAATTGATCACCTTAAAACTTTTAAAAACATTAAATTTCCACTAAATAATTCTTTAATTTAATTTGAATAGTGTAAAACCACCCATTTATGACTTCTACTCTTTTCATTTTGTGGTTGTGATGTCGAGACCAGATCGCTATCGCGTCGTCCCACAACTTTAATATTACCAACTATAGTAGTAGTTTAACACCATTCTCACGAGCAATACATTTATTTTTTCCAAAAGCTTTATATCTAAATCACAAGATACTATGCTCAATCATGTCAACAAGACTTTTAATAAATCCTTATCGATATCGTTGATCAGACTTATCAATTAAAATACCCAACGGACAATCCAATACGAAGGAAATCACCAGGTTTTCAAATCATACTATGGTCATTCTCTTATTCACTAAGACAATTATTTTTAAAACAAGAACAACCGAATGCTACATTTCACATCAATTCACTTAATTTATATTTATAAATGATTAACTCTTAACAACAATTAACCACCAAAGTCTAACACCCCTTAATCCCAATTAGCAATTGTTTAAACTCCACATAGCCAAAACAACCACTTGCTTCCGCTGCACAACTCTGATTCATTTTGATTAACACCACATTATCTCTACATAATTTAGTCTATGATGATTTTAATTCACCTCATCCAAATATATTCTACTTAATAAGGCCCAAACACAAACACCAAAGCATGGGTTCAAATTTCTCAAAATTTTAAACCCAAGGTTAAAGCACCGAGTAGGACATGGGATGGAATTTTCATTATGACAAGATAAAATAAATAGGACACCACTTAGGGAATACTATGGAATAAAATATATTCCTAATGTATTCTAGAATCTTGGACTTCACACATTTCAATAGATAAAAAACATGGGATAAGGATAATGATGAGAAGGAAATAGTAGACATAGGTGTTATCCTTCTGCGTTGTAACACATGTACTCTTCTGGTTTTGTTCCATATTTATTATATTTTGTTCTGAACCTACGATCTGATACCAAATGTAACACTCCACCCTAAGACTCACCCTGATAAAGATCATTAACGAGTACCCCCCCCCCCCCCATTTATTAAAGCGGAGAAAAGGGCTGGTTAAGGATGACCATCCATAATTTTGTATTAGACAAGTATTGAATACATCAATTGGTTATCTAAATTTTCTTTTCTTTACTTTTCTTTTCTCAGGAGGATCAACATCCTCAATACTTCTAATAAGAAGTCATGATGGTTAAGGATAGTTTCAGAATAATATACAATACAAAACAGATCACAAAACAGATACATACTAATACAATCACCGAATACAACATACACATGTGCTACATCTCAAATGATGTACAACAACGAATACAATTATTTTCAATGAACACTATACATAAATTCAAATACATGAATAAACAACCAAAAAAGAGTCTTCAAAAGATAGTCCAAGCTATACCAGTGAACCACGAAAGAACGACAACTGAACCTGAAACAACTCGATTTGACCCGAGTATAACATACACGAACCAGCCTAGCTTACAAGTCAATAACAATAGGTATGAAGATGTATAATAGTTTGATATACAACTCTTTGACAAAAGAGTTGGGAAGAATAAATAATCAAGGGATTATAATAGGTTATCCACAAGTCAAAATTAAAGAGCATACTTCACAATTCACTTACTAACATAAAGCTAGGTAAACATCGAACTTGTATCCAGATGTGATCGCAATCCCTAGAAATCATCAAAACATCATATATTTTCGAATGAGTTAAACAAATCAAAAGGAGAACTATGCTCTAATATAGAAATCAAATAATTTATAAGTGAATTCTCAATCCAAATAATCATCTCAATATATGATAGCGAAAATCAAATCGCAAATTAAAACAACATTAAAATATGGAACCATCACAAATAAATATGCACGTTCCATTATAGTATAATAAAATCCACTTCGAGTTACAATATTACCCACTTCGAGCTTCAATATTGCCCACTTTAAGCTTATTCGAGTATGTAATGAGCGGTATTTTTAACGATTGGATATTTTAATATTTTATTTAAATATTGATCACTGATTAACCGAGTGATTGTTTTAAAAAGGTGATTTCTCACAAATGGTCAAATCGGGAATATGGACTAGTTTTTTTGAGTTCGTATGGTTAATTATGTTAACAAAAAGTATAAGGATCGCTATATTTCGAGCTCAGACCATTTGATGGTCATAACGATCTCGATATACGCGTAAAATTATCGTTTTCGGCAATTGTCTAGGATTTCGATGAAAATTGTACCATTGGAACCGTATCGTTGAAATGATGCATGTCGTTAATTTTTTTGGTGATTATATGGGTCGTTTGATCGTCGCATGATAAAACGCGGTTTGATTTCTCTTGCAATTTAAATAAGAGGATTAAATAATAAATATGCTAATTGGGCCCAAACTACATCAACCGGCATTTACCCATCTTTCCCAAAATAATATTCACTGTTTCATTAGAAAATGGAAACCACAAAACTCTTAACTTCAAAAATCGTTTCCAAGTGATTTAAGCTATGAATTTTTTTGAAACTTATGTATTTGTGATCATATTCGAAAGAGCTTCACACCCATCTCCATTTTTATGTGTTTCGGTCTCAATTTCAAGAGACCATTTTTCTAGGCTGTAGCTAGGGCTAGGAATTAGGGAGGATTTCGTCGACGAGGAGGCTAGTAGTTCATGTCATTCTGATTCTCATGTCAAGGAGCATCCCTAGCCAAGTTTTTAGGTGATTCAGTCCTATACAGGGGATTGCGACATTTTGGAAGTTGCGTAGGTTCTAGTAGCTTGGATTTTGAGTCGCTTTTTGCTTTGGTGGGTTAAGTTTGAAGTTTTCGATGTGAGCAATTTGGGTTTTCAATAAGGAGCGCAACAACGCTGACAGAACTGGATTTCATTACTTATAGCTTAGTATCACTCTCAATTAGTGCATGACCATGAGGAATGGATAATGTGCACACTTGAGGAAGATGAAAGGTGATTAACATAGTAACTAGTTAATTATTTGTTAAACTAGTCTAGTAATAAAAATAATCATTGAAATTAGATATTGTGTATCTTTCTCAAACGATATTAGAATTGGATGTCATTTCTTCCTGATGGACTTGTATTGATGAGCTCTACGATATGAAGCTTTTCTGGGCTATTTAGTTGAGGTAAGTGATATTATCTTTCATTGGACTTTTTTTGTTAGTATAGTATATATTTGACGTTTTAAACTGTTTTCTGATTACATAACAAGATATTTAGGATGATTAAACTAGTAAATGATTAATAAAAATATTAAAAAGTAATTTAAGTAGTATTAACCATGATTGAAACGTTTTACCTGATTATGTGTGTTATTTACCCATTTACACGCTATTGCGCACTGGTTTTGATCATATAACTAGAAATTAATAATTTCATGTATATTCCAATTTGATTGCTATAGATAGGTTTGATTTGATTTATCGTTGATATTATGGATGATTGTATGCTAGTTTATGAATTTTTTTGCCTATTGAATGCATGGTTGCATTGATTGCTTAGTTTAGCTTAAACCGTCCTTCATAGGCAATCAAGTACTAGGAAAATTTCGTTCGTAGGCAACCCAAGATGTATCCCTGCCAATGTTAGTGATTCTATCTTAACCTTGTAAATATTTTACGCACGACCCTACTATTCTTCCAAAAGTGGTATTCTAAGATATAGTATCGAGATAGAACGTTTACATATATACTTAGGAAGCCTTTAAACCATAATTTAGTTGACTATTAGACCGAGAAGTGAACCCCTAACTATGGAGTTTTCATACATATATATACCTTTCCATCCACTTTCCCTTTATTTTTTTCCATCTCACTATCAATGATAGATGGGGGTGGATTCTCCCTATCACTTAAGACCATAGGCGAACTTATTGGTTGATGGACTTATTGGTTATTTAATACGTCTCAATAGTTTGTTCCACATTCTTATAAACTAGAGGACCCTAGTTGTAGGCTATACTAATTAAGGCTTCTGTCATTCACGCTTATACCCTTGCCCCGCATAAGGTGAGAGATGGTATTTTATCGCTCGTTGTACCTTCTAACCGACCTTATTGGATAACCCTCTTAGTCATATCTGACGTTTTTAGTTTTCATGTTTGGGTAAAAAATACGCACACATGCCATTTAAGACCTTATATTGAAAGACCTATCCCCAGGTGGACTCTTCAACCCCTACCGCTTAAAACCCACGAAGTGGACTACACACCAAGGTTATTTGGTTCGTACCCCATTAGCTCTTAATACCTTTCCCTATTAGGATAAAGTGGGCTACGTTATTACGTCATTTATGTTTAGTTTCTCTCCACATGATTTATTATCGTCACGGGTTCTTATGATTAATAATATTTTTATATCATTAACCTACTAAGTCCAACTCTACTTTTAGTTATAAGTTCTATATTCATTAATATGAGGAAGGTTATCCTCTTTTACCTAGGATATTTATCTGATTATTTCTCTAATTGGACTTAGTATTTAAGCAACAATCAACATCCACTAACCCTCTTATGACACCCATTTTCTTTTATATCTATGTTTATTGCCCTTTATGACCATAATGGTCATATTTTCCTACGATAATCAAATATCAGTCCCGAAATATCTATTTATTGTACCCCAACAGACAATTTCTATTCTTATTCATTTATTTAATTGTTGATATATATATATACATATATATATAAAAACATCAAACCTCTCACATTAAGTTGACTAGTTGCGGAGGCTGGATTTGGCGGGTTGTTCCGGGGAGATTTCTATCACAAGTTGAACTTAACCTCGTGTCTTGGCATATTTATGTTTACGCATTAGACCCCTTACATTACGCTGACCACCTATGGATGCTGGATTTGTCGGTCGGTTCTGGGAAGACTTCTTCCACAAGGTAAGCTTAACCTCGTATCTAAATGTGGTTATAGTTCAAATTTCCTAATTGGGGTATACAACATTAATCCTAATTAATTTAGGAATTGCAACCGTTATCCTATTATATTTGCTTTCCCTAATCAACATTGGTTATAATTATATTTATTGGTTTGCGGTCCAATTTATAGCAATTAATTATATTGATTGCTGCAAATGGTCACCACAAATATATTAATTCAATATGGATTATATTTACATATATAATTCCATAATTGAATATCATTCAAACATTCATACAATGTATATTTTTATCGTTTTATGCTGCTTTGGACGGATAATATGTATGTTTATATTTTTATGTTTTCGTGTGATCTACGTAGTTATCTTTTATTATTATTATTATTCTTAAATGATTTTGTTTAATCAATAACCAAACATTCCTTTTTTCAATCTTGCAAAATATTTAAATCTTGCAGAAAGACCGTTAGCTATAATTATTGTAAATTATGCCTAATTTATGGATAGACATATTTCAAATTCACAAGAAATATATGTCTATATTTTTTTTGAATAGTTGATGCAAACTACGCATAAATATTTATATTTCTACATATGTTTTCACCACTTTTCTTTTTTTAATCTTTTTGTTATACCTTTTCTAAATTCAAAATCATATCAATTTGTTCAAAAAGAAGAAAAGGACATATTTACAATAATTAAGCCAAAACCCAACAACATCGAATGCAAATAGATATAATTCTTTTAAATATTACAATCTAGTAATTTACCAATCGTATCTTTTTATACAAATTCACTTAATTTATTATTCAACATTGAACCAGAGATCTGGAATGCAATTACATCTAAATAGTGTCTAATGGGACTGATTTCTAGATCTACAGGGCTTTACAACAATCATAATACATTTTACAACATAATTGTAGGAAATATATATGAACAAATTTAAGAATCCTACAATTAATATTATGGCTAACCATAATTTAAAATTCACAAGTTTTAACAATTTTTACAACCAGATCTAATGGGTACCAATCCAATTACAACAGTTTAAATGGACAGATCTGATGGAAATAGGCATAAAACTTAGATCTAAATCAAACAAAATAAATAAGCTACTATAACTGTATTCGTAAATTTCCCAATCACCTGCAAGCATCCAAATCTAAAGTTTGAATCTTTTACGCCTACAATTCCCCAAATTCTTATTGATCTACAATTTATCTGAAAAGGGGATAATTTCAAATCTTTAGAGTTGTAAGAAAATAGGAGGAGAGGGGAGAATCTATTGTTGAGCGCTAATTTGCATTCTTTTCCATTGGATTTGATAATCCTCTCAATCCTATATGATTTGGATTTGATTTGTTGTATAAGAATATATTTTTAATTAAGAACTTAGGTTTGGAGAAGGAGGAAAATGACAGAGCTTCACTGCTGCCCATAGATTTGTGTGGAAAAGAATGAGGCCTTACCCTTTTATTTATAGAAGTGGAATTGTCCTAGGAACATTAGATTTATTTAGATTAACAACCATCCATTTACATTATAAAATATAATGAAACTGCCCCTCAAAACCTAGCCATCATTGGGCACTACAGGCCCGAAGTGGTTAACACCCTCCCTAGGGTCTGGCGGCCTCCCACTTGCTGGTTTTCCCAATGAGAGTTGGTCAAAGAGGGAAACATATATATTAATTATTACGTTTATTTATTTCCGCCCGTTTTTCTTATTTTTCTCGTAACTTTTTCATACGGACTCCGTTCGCGAAACTCCAAATATGAAAGTTGACCAGAATTCTGAGACAAACGCATCGGTTAAAGTTTCATGATCAAATTCCTATTTTTGAGATTCTAATTAAATACTATTCATTGTCAAAATTCATGGTTGTTACATTCTTCCCCCCTTAAATGGAATTTCATCCCGAAATTCTGACAACTAGTTATCCTATCTTACACATCCAATTTGTGTAAATCCACTTTGCAACCATGTGTATATTTGCATGGTGTACATAATGCATTTCAACCATTAAACATGCATGCAAGATGATCATAAATCAGGCCCTCTACATGTATGCAATAATTTTTTTTAAATACTTCTGAAAACATGATGCAAAACATCTTAAATATATTGTTATTTCTATCTGAATGCAAAATTTGAAAAATTCTTTTTCATCCATAACGATCACACAACTATGAATAGAAGTGTGAAGCAACCAATATTACCTCCAAACCCTACCATTCAAAACGCCGCGCAATATAATCATTTCCTATTTAATTTCTCCTAAATCGGAAAAAGGAAATTAAAGCGAAGAATTTCTATGTTTCCTCCGCTTATAAACATTCCATTTCCTCGCCCTATAGTAGAATTTTCGCCTCAGTTACCCAAAATACCCAAAAAAAATCATCTGTAGACTGTAAAGGAGGCTTAAAACAACCTCGAAAACGTAAATCGAGTTAATTAATAACCTGAACGCATTGTTGACAAGATATGGAAACACATTTCCAAGGTTAAAACAGTCATTTCCTTGTTATCGTTAACGTTTTTATCGTATCGTAGGTCCTACTACACTGCTAAACGCGCACTCAAATCATCCAAATATCTTCCTTACGCTATTCATGTGACAAAAAATCGATTTTTTTCATAAAAATAAATTTCTGCTTAAAAACTTCTTGAGTTTATATTGAAATTTCCTTTTTTAGTATCGCTTTACTTTCCATATTAGATTCGTATGAAAAAACAAAATTTCGGTGACGTGCACTTTGCGCCATTCAAATCGTCCATTTTAATGTAAAATAGACATTTAAATATGCAATAATTGCCATACCCAAATTTTGCGTTTTTGTACAAACCAAAATAAAAGAAAGTAAATCAGTTAAAAATTAAAAAGGGTAAAAGGTTTTTTGTAACACCCCGTATTTTCTGTAAACCTTAAAGTAACAAATTAAAGAATAATTAATTTTAAATGTGAGAATTAAGGGAAACGGGTTACGCCATTGCGTTAGTCTTGGAATTCTGGTTGAGATAGAGTCCGAATTTGCGTGAATTGGACTTTGTATGAAGAAGTTATGGCCTTCGGAAGTTTTCAAAAATTCAAAATTCAAATTCAAACACAAAAGAGGGCAGGGCAGGAAAATTCCTGCCCCAGGCCAGGTCGACCAGGGGGTCGACCCTAGTGTCGACCTTCCCTACAGGTAGACCTGGGGGTCGACCTAGGGGTTGACCTGGGGTTTGACCTACCCCCTCCCCCCGGGCAAATCTAAAAGGATGACGAATTCTGACTCCCTGCGGAGTCATTAGGGTTGAGGTGTTATCCTATCTTGACTGGATGGTCTTGATTACTTCTAGGGTTAATCTGACGGCTCTAAATTAATTAAACCTCTATAAAAGCAACCTAACTCTCAACCATAAATCACAAATATTCATACCAAGAGCCGTTATGCCGTCAACGGTGAACCTAGAATAGCCATCATCTCTTTCAACTCGAAGGCAAGATAAAAGCTAAGTCAAAATCAAATCAAATCTAATTCAACTAAGAAAATTCAAACGATCTACATCAAAGGCGAGCAATTCAATTTCATAATACAGATCCCAGAACTCAAGAATTCCTTTTTGGTTGTAAGTGTAGTTATCTTTCAGATGTGAATAAATTAAAGACATGGTTTGTAATGAATTGTAAAGTAGAATTGTATCAAGTTGTATGTGATGCTGATTCATGTTTATTCATGTCTATTCTATCATGTATGCCTATGAACTATTGTGGTCTATCAAACCTATCATGTTATGTGGAAGTTGGTGAATAAACCTATGATGTTGAATTTGGGAATGAAATTGTCATATGTATGTTTGGTGATATTATGATACGTACAAGCTTTAGGCTAAGTCATGTCGTTTATGCCTAATTGTTTAGATCCATTATGCATACATGTTTAGATCTATGACCTTCTACAATTTGGTGATGACATCTATATGTTGAATATCAATTTGGAAATTATGCCATGTTTATGCAAGTTAAGTGATGCCATCATGATATGAATACATGCAAGTTTATAGGTTAAAAACATGATTATGTAAACCTATATGTGTAGATCTACAACTTTATATGTTAGATCCATATGCCTCTATGTTAGATCCATGTTAGCATGATTCAACCCATATGCAAGTTCACCACTACATGTCTAATTAGATTTTGGTAGTTCTATGTAAAACTATTATTTTATGACTCATGTTGCATAGATCTAGTTTGCAAGTTCATAATTAAAAGTATATTATGCCAAGTTCATGTGACACATCTGTTGTGAGATCCATATTTTTGTATGATGTTGGAATGTTGCAAGTTCCTCCTTTTCACCTTTTAGTTTATTAGTTAGGCAAAGTTGTCGAGCCTAACATCCTATGTAATTTTGCGAACGTACAACGGGAGTAACGTTGGGGAAAACATGAAACTATACGTAACTAACATATTTAGCTCATAACCATGTAAATGGTATGACATTGAAATGGTATAATTTATTTACCAAAAAATATGAATTTGATTTAGAAGGAAAGTGGGCCATGACAATAAATTGCTGACAAATTTACATATAAGCATAAAAGGATAAACATGAAAATTTAGAAAAGGCGAATATGCCTAACTCGATATTAGACTGAGTTGTGGTGTAAAACTGCCCGGAACCGACCGGCACATCCAATGACCACAACAATACCTGTCTAATGTGGTTGGTTAGTGCATTGAGCCCAAAAAGGACCCGAGGTTAGACTAAGTTGTGGTGTAAAACTGCCCGTAACCGACCGGCACATCCAGTGACCACAACAATACCTGTCTAATGTGAGTGGTTGGAGCTTTAATAAAGTTAAATCAAGATTGGTAGCGTTAAGTCGATTAAGGAAACACTTAACCAATTCAACGTGTTAACTAAACTGACGGGTGGGGTTAGAACACTTAACCAATTTAACATGTTGGTTGGAAAACCCTAGTAACGGGGACCCATTTCAGCAGTAACCCACATAGATGTATCACGGGACCCTGAACTAGGCAGGGTGGGGCACGATTACTGGGCTGAATAGTAAGCAATCAAAATGTCAGCGGGTGGTGCGTTAGTGTAGGTTCTGACGGAGTACGGGCATGCACGTACTCCGGAGTGGAAAAAGCAGACACTGGGCATCAGTAGTCATACACTGTGCACCTTGAATCGTGTTGGGTTGCCACCATAGGATTTGATACACCCCGTGGTGGGACCAGCATAGGTATCTACAGTCAAGTGGGGGCCGAATGACACACGTGATAAATGCATGCTAGTAGGAGCCGATCGATATAAGGGGATCATTTCACCAAGAAAACATGGTGCTAGTTGGACAAGTGTAAGTAGGTGCAGAGAATTAAACATGGGTGCGATGTATATTCAGTTTATCCTGCCTTATATAGTTTTATGTTAGTTTGCAGTTCTGGTACTGTCCTATTTTCAGTTTATTCCTATCATGACCTTTTCCTTATTCACACACTGAAAAGTCACTGGACTTACTCAGACTTATGTCTGACCCATTTTTCTTTTGTCTTCTTTTCTTCCGTCTCCCCCCTCAGGTAGCCAGGGATCGAATAGCTCAGCTTAATTTGGACCGTTCATCTTTCCAAGCTTGAAGACTCTGTGATGTACGGCTTGGAACCTATTATCTTTGGCTATGGCTTTGGACACACTAGACTTGGGAATTTATGCTATTTTATTTATGATTTATGAAATAATTAAGACAGAAATTATGATGTAATAATTTGGGAGTTGGTTTGAAACAAATTGCTGTAATGTTTTGTTATGAACCATGTTTGAAATAAAGAAATGTTTGTTTACTGCTGCTTATATATACATTTGTCTTGTAAATTATCTGTGTCTTTTACCTATAATGCTCCATCGAAGTTAAGGCATTCCCTTTGTGAGTGACCTTAACGGAGGTGGGGTGTTTCACTTGGTATCAGAGCAAAGGTTTACTAGATCAGATAAAAGTTTTTGAAAACTATTTTCAAAAAAGAAGTATAAAGAATCATTTTTCAAGAAAAAGTGTTATTTTACTTTATAAGGCATAACCCCCAAAGCCATATGCACTATCTTTCTATCCTTTGTTTTGAATCTTTCCTTTTTCGTTTCAGCATGTCTGGGAATCTTAACCTTCCAGAGGGTATACCGATACCTGGCTGGTTCAGGAGGTACCTAGAGGCTAGGGTCAACGACGCAGGCCCATCAGATATTCCTCCTCCCCCAGCTGCAGCGGTTCCCCCTCCTCCTTCTCGTGCAAATGCTTTCTCAAAAATATGTAGGGACTTTCGAGCCATGGGTGGAAAGAACTTCAATGGACATGAATCCTTCATGGAAGCAAGAAACTGACTCAAAGAAACTGAGGATTTGTTCGATATCTTCAAAGTGGATGATAGGCAGAAGATATAGTTGGCGGTATGGTTGCTCAAAGACGAAGCTTCCAATTGGTGTGAAGTCACTAACGCTGAAAGACTGATTGAAACTTGGATGGATTTTAGGATGAGGTCTGAAATGAAATTCCTCTCGCAAACTGAACGAAGCCTACAGATGGAGAAGTTCTTAGCTCTCAAACAGGGAAGTATGTCGGTCAAGGAATACGTTAACCAATTTAATAAGCTGGCTAGGTTCGGATTGGAGTTAGTGAACACTCCTCATAAGAAGGCTCTCCGCTTTGTTTAAGGATTGAATGAGCCACTACACAGCGTAGCTATGTCCCATATACCTATGGGTGCGACTTATGAGAGACTGGTGGACATGGCACTATTACGAGAAGAAGATAAGTTTGGCAAGAAGGAGACAAAGGTGGAAGCATCTTAGGATAAGAAGGGGGAAGGATCACAGAGTAAGAAGACAGACTCCAAGAAAGGCAGGAAGAACAACAAAACCCGTGACAAGAGGAAGCATAATTTTTGTGGCATTCCTGGACATCTGGTTAAGGACTGCAGGAAGAAGAAAAGGAATATGGGTGGCTGTTTCCATTGTGGCGAGGTAGGACACATGGCTATGGACCGCCCAAGAAAGCAAGGGCAAGGGTAGAGAGTTAGAGCTACTTCTAGAGTGCAGGTTCATGCTCTCATGGCACCTCCGCAAGAACAAGGTAGAAATGTTTATATTGAGAGTTTAGTTTATCTTTTTGATCATCATGTTCATACACTCTTTGATTCTGGTGCTTCACACTCTTTTATATCTACTGCTTTAGTTGAATCTCTGCACCTAGACACCAGTTTAGTAGAGGATCCCTGGGTTGTTTCAAATCCAATTGGGGGCTCAACTTATTTGTCAATGATTTGTTTGGATTTGAAAATCTCTATATTAAGCGTGGGGTTTAGATGCAATGCCTATGTTTTGGGCTTTACGGGTTATGGGTTGATTCTAGGCATGGATTGGCTATCCAGTAATGGTGCCATCCTCGACTGTGAAAAGAGAGTGGTTAGACTCATGACTCGTCGTGGTAACACTCTCGAAATTTCTTGTAATCCCATGAAATCTGTTATTCTTAGCTATCTAGAATCTCTTGATGCATCTATTGAGGATTTGCAGTCTGTTAGAGTAGTATGTGAATACTTGGATGTCTTTGAAGAGGTTAAAGGATTACCTCCGAAGCGGGAGATAGACTTCCGTATATACCTCGTCGATAATGCAAAACCCGTTGCTTTACCCATTAGACACATGGCTCTAAGGGAGCGGAAAGATCTCAGCAAGCAAGTTAAAGAGCTGCTAGAAAAGGGGTTTATAAGGCGGAGTATTTCTGAATAGGGTTCTCCAGCAGTGTTCGCAACAAAGCGGTTGGTTCGCTTCGCCTATGTGTTGATTATAGGGAGCTAAACAAGCTGACCAAGAAGAATAGGCACCCACTTCCAAGAATAGATGACTTGTTCGATCAGCTTGTAGGTGCATTGGTTTTCTCTCAACTAGATTTAGCTACCGGGTTTCATCAGCTGAGAGTGGCTAAAGACAACATTGATAAGACTGCGTTCAGAACTCCGGATGGTTTCTTCGAGTGGCTTGTCATGCCTTTTGGCCTGAAAAACACACCCGCTTACTACGTGGATTTGATGAGCAGGGTGTTCAGGGAGTTCCTCAATAAGTTTGTGGTGGTCTTCGTAGATGACATTTTGATTTTCTCGAAGAGTGAGGAAGAGCATGCTCAACATCTAAAGGAAGTCATGGATACTCTTCGTGCACACCAGTTAAAAGCCAAATTCTCCAAATGTCATTTCTGGAGAGAAGAAGTAAGGTTTCTTGGACATGTGGTGTCCAAAGAGGGATTAATTGTGGACCCCGCAAAAGTAGTTGCGGTGCAAGACTGGAAGGTCCCATGGAATGCAACCGAAGTCCAAAGCTTCCTCGGGCTAGCGGACTTTTACCGAAAGTTCATCAAAGACTTTGCGAAAATCTCAGCTCCACTTACAAAGTTGACAAAGAAGAACTTAACTTTCACTTAGGATTTGGATTGCGATATTGCTTTCCAACGCTTAAAAAGAGCTCTAACGACAGCTCCAGTTCTGACACTACCGGATGGGAGCAAGATATTTACCATATACATAGATGTATGTGGTATGGGACTAGGAACTGTCTTGATGCAAGATGGGAAGGTAGTAGCTTATGGAGGCAGGCAGTTGAAAATATATGAGAAAAACTACCCAACCCACGACCTAGAGTTGGCTGTCATCGTCTTTGCACTTAAGTCTTGGCGCCATTATCTCCTAGGTGAGAAATTTGAATTGTATACTGACCATAAATCGTTGAAGTACCTTTTATCATAGAAAGATCTTAACTTAAGGCAACAAAGGTGGATGGAATTCTTGGCATCCTACGATTTCGAGATTTCCTATACCTCTGGCAAGGGCAATGTTGTAGCAGACGCCTTGAGTAGAAAGAAGCTAACATTAATCCCTCTCTTTATTGAAAGGCAGAGCTTGGAGTATATAGCCAACTTTGATTTTAGACCCTCTGTCGATTATGTGACTGGTTTGTTAACATCGCTAGAGGTGCGGCCTACTCTTTTGGACTCAATAGGGACCGCACAATGTGAGGACCCTCAGCTAGTTGATGTGATAGATAAATTGAGCAGGGGTGAGACTTCTAGTCACCTCAATAGATACTCCATCGATGATAAGGGTTGGTTGAGGCGGGATGGAAGGATATGCATCCCACAAGCAAGGGATTTGGTGAAGAAGGTTCTCGAAGAGGAGCACCATTCCAAGTTGACCATACACCCCGGTGGAGACAAAATGTACAAAGACATCAAAAGGGTTTTGTTTGGGATGACATGAAGAGGGATGTAGCTGAATTCGTTTCGAAGTGCTTAGTGTGCCAGCAAGTTAAGGCGGAACAAAAGAAGCCTGGTGGTTTGCTTCATCCTCTAGAAGTCTCGCAGTGGAAATAGGATAGCATTTCAATGGACTTTATTGATGGGCTGCCCAGGCCAAGAAGGGGTAATACCAGTATTTGGGTAGTAGTGGACAGGCTCACAAAAAGCGCTCACTTCACAGCCGTTAAAAGTAGGAGCACTGCCTCATCTCTAGCATTCATATATCTTAAAGAAATAGTCCGACTCCATGGGATACCCTCCAGTATTGTTAGTGACCGAGATCCTATCTTTACGAACGAGTTTTGGAAGATCATGCAAGAGGCTGTAGGCACACAACTATGCTTAAGCATGGCCTATCACCCCCAAACCGATGGTCAGACGGAAAGAGTGAACAGAGTGTTAGAAGACCTCTTGAGATTATGCGTTCTTGACTTCGGAGGAACATGAGAGGAACATCTTCCTTTGGTGGAGTTTGCCTACAACAATAGCTACCAAGCCACCATAGGTATGGCACCCTTCGAAGCTTTATATGGAAGACCGTGTCGATCACCAACTTTTTGTTGGGAGTCTACAGATAAGCTCATACTTGGACCAGATATGACTAGAGAAACTTCAGAGAAAGTGGACTTGATACGAAAAAGAATGAAAACTGCCCAAGATAGACAGAAGTCCTATGTAGTTAAGAGAAGGAACGACCTTGAATTTGAGGTTGGTGACAGGGTTTTCCTTAAAGTGTTTCCTTTGAGGAACTTCATTCGCTTCGGATCCGTAGGAAAGTTGGCACCAAGATTTGTAGGGTTGTTTCCTATCATTGAAAGGATTGGGAAGATGGCTTACAGAGTAGAGCTGCCCGAAAGATTGGCTGGAGTTCATAATGTCTTTCACGTTTCTCACTTACGAAAGTGCCTACATGAGTCTACGGAAGTGGTCGAACCAAGCATATTAGAGGACGTAGAAGTAGAACGAGAGGCGACTGTGAGAAGAGTTCCAACTCGTTTCTTGGGTACAGAAGTCAAAAAGCTACACAACCGCGAAGTCAAACTTGTAAAAGTTCAATGGACTGACGTTGAGGAAGACGCGACTTGGGAGACTGAGGCCAAAATACGCGCAACCTACCCTTTTCTTTTTGAGGGTACATCTTTGATCTCTTTTTCCTTAAGTTTGTTCATGCTCGTATCTATCTTTTTAGTATTTTCCTCAGTGTTGTTCTCGATCCTTAAGTAGAAACCAAAGGATGTAAACATGTATTTGAAACATGTTATGGTTTATGGTTGCAAGTGGTTGCTAGTGGTTACTCGTGGATGCATATACACACACTTTAGGTATTGGATTGGCTCAATCACTTTCATATTGCATATGCATATATGTACTTATATATGATTGAAACTGGATGTTTTATCATG
Source organism: Allium sativum (assembly GCA_030737875.1). Taxonomy (NCBI): domain Eukaryota; kingdom Viridiplantae; phylum Streptophyta; class Magnoliopsida; order Asparagales; family Amaryllidaceae; genus Allium; species Allium sativum. Next base: position 616,163,373 of record CM060912.1, read on the forward strand.
TGGATGTTGCATTTGTATGAATGATTGTGCACTCATGTAGAAAGTATGATTAGGTAAGATTGCATACATTATGGATGCATGACACCGACATGACTTGCATTAAGGAGGTCAACTGAATCAGTAGACCGCCTGATTTTGCATTAGATGGGGACATATACACACATTGTGCATATGATCATGAAGCATTAGAAGTTTCTTAAGGACAATGGACGCCTGTGTTTGATGGTTGAGTAGATGGACGATTGGATGGTAGGATATACGTTCTTCTTGACTTAAAGATTTCAGGGACGAAATCCTTTAAGGAGGGGAGAATGTAACACCCCATATTTTCTATAAACCTTAAAGTTACGAATTAAAGAATAATTAATTTTAAATGCGAGAATTAAGGAAAACGGGTTAAGCCATTGCGTTCATCTCGGAATTCTGGTTGAGATAGAGTCCGAGTTTGCGTGAATTGGACTTCGTATGAAGAAGCTATGGCCTTTGGAAGTTTTCAAAAATTCAAAATTCAAATTCAAACACAGAAGAGGGCAGGGCAGGAAAATTCCCTCCCCAGGCCAGGTCGACCAGGGGGTCGACCCTAGTGTCGACCTACCCTACAGGTCGACCTGGGGTCAACCTAGGGGTCAGCCTACCCCCCCCCCCACCACGGGCAGATCTGAAAGGATGACGAATTCTGACTCACTGTTGAGTCATTAGGGCTGAGGTGTTATCCTATCTTGACTGGATGGTCTTGATTACTTCTAGGGTTAATCTGACGGCTCTTAATTAATTAAACCTCTATAAAAGCAACCTAACTCTCAACCCTAAATTACAAATATTCATACCAAGAGCCGCTATGCCGTCAATGGTGAACCTAGAGTAGCTGTCATCTCTTTCAACTCAAAGGAAAGATAAAAGCTATGTCAAAATCAAATTTAATTTAATTCAACTAAGAAAATTCAAATAATCTACATCAAAGGCGAGCAATTCAATTTCAGAATACAGATCCCATAACTCAAGAATTCCTTTTTGGTTGTAAGTATAGTTATCTTTCAGATGTAAATAAATTAAAGACATGGTTTGTAATGAATTGTAAAGTAGAATTGTATCAAGTACATGGTTTGTAATGAATTGTAAAGTAGAATTGTATCAAGTTGTATGTAATGCTGATTCATGTCTATTCTATCATGTATGCCTATGAACTATTATGGTCTATCAAACCAATCATGTTATGTGGAAGTTGGTGAATAAACCTATGATGTTGAATTTGGGAATGAAATTATCATATGTACGTTTGGTGATATTATAATACATACAAGCCTTAGGCTAAATCATGTCATTTATGCCTAATTGTTTGGATCCATTTTGCATACATGTTTAGATTTACGACCTTGTACAATTTGGTGATGACATCTATATGTTGAATGTCAATTAGGAAATTATGCCATGTTTATGCAAGTTAAGTGATGCCATCATGATATGAATACATGCAAGTTTATAGGTTAAAAACATGATTATGTAAACCCATATATGTAGATCTACAACTTTATATGTTAGATCCATATGCCTCTATGTTAGATCCATGTTAGCATGATTCAACCCATATGCAAGTTCACCACTACATGTCTAATTAAATTTTGGTAGTTCTATGTAAAACTATTATTTTACGACTCATGTTGCATATATCTAGTTTGGAAGTTCATACTTAAAAGTATATTATGCCAAGTTCATGTGACACATCTGTAGTGAGATCCATATTTTTGTATGATGTTGGAATGTTGCAAGTTCCTCTTTTTCCCCTTTTAGTTTATTAGTTAGGATAAATTGTCGAGCCTAACATCCTATGTAATTTTGCGAACTTACAACGGGGGTAATGTTGGCGAAAACATGAAACTATATGTAATTAACATATTTGGCTCATAACCATGTAAATGTTATGGCATTGAAATGGTATAATTTACATACCAAAAATTATGAATTTGATTTAGAAGGAAAGTGGGCCATGACAATAAATTGCTGACAAATTTACATATAAGCATAAAAGGATAAACATGAAAATTTAGAAAAGACGAATATGCCTAACCCGAGGTTAGACTGAGTTGTTGTGTAAAACTGCCCGGAACCGACCGGCACATCCAGTGACCACAACAATACCTGTCTAATGTGGGTGGTTAGTGCATTGAGCCCAAAAAGGACCCAAGGTTAGACTGAGTTGTGGTGTAAAGCAGCCCGGAACCGACCGGCACATCCAGTGACCACAGCAATACCTGTCTAATGTGAGTGGTTGGTGCTTTAATAAAGCTAAGTCAAGATTGGTAGGGTTAAGTCAATTAAGGAAACACTTAACCCATTCAACGTGTTAACTAAACTGATGGGTGGGGTTAGGACACTTAACCAATTTAACATGTTGGCTGGAAAACCCTAGTAACGGGGACCCATTTCAGCAGTAACCCACATAGATGTATTATAGGACCCTGAACTAGGCAGGGTGGGGCACGATTACTGGGCTAAATTGTAAGCGGTCAAAATGTCGGCGGGTGGTGCGTCAATGTAGGTTCCGACGGAGTACGGGCGTGCACATACTCCGGAGTGGAAAAAGCAGGCACTTGCCATCAGTAGTCATACACTGTGCACCTTGAATCGTGTCGGGTTGCCACCATAGGATTTGATACACCCCGTGGTGGGATCAACACAGGTATCTACGGTCAAGCGGGGGTCGAATGACACACGTGATAAATGCATGCGAGTAGGAGCCGATCGATATAAGGGGATCATTTCACCAAGAACACGTGGTGCTAGTTGGACAAGCATAAGTAGGTGCAGAGAATTAAACATGGTTGCGATGTATATTCGGTTTATCTTGCCTTATATAGTTTTATGTTAGTTTGCAGTTCTGGTACTGTCCTATTTTCAGTTTATTCCTATCATGACCTTTTCCTTATTCACACATTGAAAAGTCACTGGACTTACTCAGACTTATGTCTGACCCATTTTTCTTTCATCTTCTTTTCTTCCGTCTCCCCCCCTCAGGTAGCCAGGGAGGGAATAGCTCAGCTTAATTTGGACCGTTCATCTTCCCAAGCTTGAAGACTATGTGATGTACGGCTTGGAACCTATTATCTTTGGCTATGGCTTTGGACACACTAGACTTGGGGATTTATGCAGTTTTATTTATGATTTATGAAATAATCAAGATAGAAATTATGATGTAATAATTTGGGTGTTGGTTTGAAATAGTTTGCTGTAATGTTTTGTTATTAACCATGTTTGAAATAAAAAATGTTTGTTTTCCGCTGCTTATATATACATCTGTCTTGTAAATTCTCTGTGTCTTTTACCTATAATGCTCCATCGAAGTTAAGGCTTTCCCTTTATGAGTGACCTTAACGGGGGTGGGGTGTTTCATTTTTTTCCAACAACGTTTTCCAAAAACTTTAAAAATGTATGTTGTGGAAACTTAAACGATTCAAGTTACATGTTGGCGAAAAAGAAAATCAGTCACGCAAAAATGAGATAACTGAATTCACACACAAAAGGCCAATTTTTTTCAGCTTTAACAAGGAACAATGATTTATTTATTTATATACCCGTGATGAAAACAACGTAAAACTGGTCCTTTACTAAAATTTATCCAACATAGAATTCTATTCTTTCCAGCTTTAGGACAACTGTTAGTTTAGACAAGAAAATTGAGATTTCATTCAAACGCATGCATGAATGACATAAATATCTCCAAATATAGAAATCTCATTAATCTAAGTCATGAAATTTAAACAACACTAATAAAGCATGAGTCACCACCAAGCCAAGGACCTGATGCTGGGAAGGGAAAACAACAAAGGTGACGACAAAACAACGACACTGAAACTCTCAAAATAATGGCTATAAACAATGAGATGTTTTGCTCCGTGGCTAGAGCTCAAACCAATTTTTATGATCTTTGATTAATCATAGTAGCAAAATGCTCAATCTCGTGATACAAACATTATTGGTGTTGTTGGAGGTTCCCACATCACCACCTCTTCTAAGGGATAAGTTGCGATGAGAAAAGAAACCTACCCCAAAATGACTTGTCATGGAAATCCAACAAATATTGTCTAAGGACAAAATAGATATGCGAATTTACAGAAAGTAACTTCATGAGACAACGCAAGAAAAACAGGCTGAACCGAATATGATGCGACATAAAATGATGGTTACGCCACCGATTAAAGAAAAGATTAATTTCCGCATCATGAGACAAATCAAGTCTTAACTTCCCATCTATTGAATGATGTGCTAAATGAGTCACACATCTATATAGGCAGTTCGAACGTAGATTCCCGAACTCAAGAGCCAATATTAAGAAATAGAGATTTGCTTCAAAATCTCCAAAGTTGATCAAACAAAAGACCATTTAAGTCTGCGTAAGACACGGATTCCTATAAAATCTCATCGAGATTCTCCTCAGAAAAGCCATCAAGAGATAGCTTAATCTTCACCTCCGAAATGATGATCACCTTCATAAAAATCTATCCTAACAAGATCTAACAAAGGTGGATGCAGCACAAATAACAAATCATATTCTAAGATCTCGAAGCAATGGATCGGTGCAAGTCCAATTGCCATGACAAATTTTCTTAGCCCCAAAAACGGTGGGACCTTTTGCTCATTCTGATCCATCCAAATGATCTCTCCCTAAGAATAAGACTTAAGCGGTGTGGGTAAAACCGGATAGCGCAATTATGTATTATGGATTGAGAAATGGTCGAAGAGAAGAAATTAGATCTTGGAGTACTAGTGAGGCAAGATCTAATGCGCAAACTAGTACGGAAAAAGAGGAGACAAGGCGATGACAAAGGAAGAAAAGAAGGATAAGAATATGGTTTGGCTAGATGAGGAAGGAAGGACGAAAGAAAGAAGTTAAAAGGGTGGTTTGGACGCAACTTTTGCGGTTGAGTCCTAGATCCAAGTTGTACGAAAGCTCATCAAATAATTGACCATCCTAGTGTAGCACTAAACAGTCAACTACCAATGTGCTTTGGACAGAGGTTGAACCTTGGACTTATTAGACCAGATTAAAATATTAATCGTCATGCATCATCTTTTAAGATTCAACGCTATCTGGAAAACACTTATCCTCCTCACGATGGTATCAAAGACCGTAGTCAAATTCTGAACCAACTCCAAGGATTTATAGTCTCAATAACGATGATACGACTATGCAACGAAAGAACGAATTCCCGAAATAGTTCAGCTAGAAATTCATAATATAAATTAAAATGGATTTTCCCTTGCCTAGCTGAAAACAAATAGATGATTCACGAAATCAAATACCTCAAAAATCAAGAAGAAGGATTTTGCTTGGCCTTTCCGAAGAAAAAATTGTAACTTTTCAAAAAATGGAATTTATTATAAACTAACGGTTTTGTATTTACAAACCCAATTTTTATTAATATTATCATTTTTATTCCAGTTTGTATTGCAAACTGGAAAACCTTTTCGTGTTCAAAAATGTTGGAGCTTTTAAATTGGGATAACTTTAACAAATTATCCAATATATATGGGGAGAAGGACAATAAAAATCACAAGGAATGGATATTTATTATTTTCAAGTTTAGTGGCATATTCCTTGTCATTTCTAATTTCCTCCTTCCTACCAATCGGATTATATTTATTAAAATTACATAATAGCCCTACTAAATTAGAAACACGGATATATTAAAATATAAAACCCATATCTTTAAAAAACTAGGCCTTCATAAAACCATTTTCCGAAACCGGAATCCAAAACCTTGGAAATCCATTTTATTTTTCCAAATAGTTTTAAAAATAAAGTTTCCTCGAATACAAGGCCAAGGACTCAATTGAATGTTTCAATAAAGGTAGATTCAGAAATTCAACGAAGTAACAATTAGATATACCTCGTGATAATATTTTCGAAATGGATACGACATAATAACGTGGACTTTTCCCATTTTTGATCCTGTAATGGCCTTAACCAGAACTACCAAATGAAACCAAAAACTAGAAATCGCGACTATCTTGGTTATTGCTAGAATTTTGTCCACTCTACAAATTTGAATCAACAGAATCCACCATATGTCGTCCACATGCTCTTCACAACGAGATCGCCAACGTACTGTGGGGTAAGGCAGAATTGGCTAGAAACTCGAACTCAGCATATTTCAACTCTTTATCGCTTAAAGCCCATTTTTATAATAATTAGGCCCACAACTAATTCATCATTGAAATAAATTAAAGTCGAGTAAGAAAGACAAAGAAAATCAGAAAAGGAAGTCGAATCATGTTCTCTCATGAGTCCTAATTTAACTAATTCCTCTGATCATTTAACCTAACCACACTTTTCTGTGCCCAAATCTCGACAAAAAATGAAACTCAAACACATCCAAATATGGAGCGTGTAAATCTGATACATGCAAATAAATGAGCATGAGCATAATCAGAGTACGATAAGATAACTCGCAGCAGAAACAAAATAGGATAAACTAGTATTAACTCAAGTAATTACCTTTCTCAAAGTAAGTCACTTTGCCAATACAGAGCATGAGAGAGAACACGGACCAAAAGCCAAACATAAACACCTGTGGGAACCCAGCCATCTCTAGAAAACCTGGGTGGTTGTAGTGAGAAGGGCAGTCAGAACAACAAGATTCTGGTGAATAAGAAATGTACAACATAGATTATAATACACAGATGTATCCCGTTTGGTTCAACCCAAGATGTATGCCTACCAAGCTTAGTGACTCTAGCCTAACCTTGTAGAGGTTTTACGCACGACCCAACTATTTTTTCCAAAGTGGTATTCTAATATATAATACCGAGATAGAACGTTTATCTATATACTTGGGAAGCCTTTAAACCATAATTTAGTTGATTATTAAACCGAAAAGTGAACCCCTGACTGCGGAGTTTTCATACATATATATACCTTTCCATCCACTTTCCCTTTATTGTTTTTCGCCTCACTATTAATGATCGATGGGGCGGATTCTCCAAATCAATTAAGACCCGAGGCGGACTTATTGGTTATATAATACCTCTCGATAGTTTGTTCCACATTCTTATAAACTAGAGGGCACTAGCTACATGCTCTGCTAGTTAAGGCTTCCATCATTCACGCATATACCCTTGCTCCGCATAAGGTGAGAGATGGTATTTTATCGCTCGTTATACCTTATAGCTGACCTTATTGGATGACTCCCTTAGTCACTTACTATTTCCTCTAGGGTAGGTAGCCAGTACAAAATACGCACACATGCTATTTAAGACCCCTACACTGAAAGACCTATCTCCTGGTGGACTCTTCAACCTCAGACGCTTAAGACCTAGGAAGCGGACTACATGCGAAGATTATTAGGTTCGTACCCCATTAGCTCTTAATACCTTTCCCTATTGGGATAAAGTGGGTTACGTTATTACGTCCTTTCTGTTTAGTTTCTCTCTACATGATTTATTATCTCCACGGGTTCTTTTGGTTAATAATATATTTATATCATTAACCTACTAAGTCCAAATCTACTTTTAGTTATAAGTTCTATATTCATTAATATAAATAAGGAAGGTTATATCCTCTTTTACCTACATATTTATTTGATTACTTCCCTAATTGGACTTACTATATAAAAAACCATCAACATCCATTAATCCCCTTATGACACTCATTTTGTTTTATTTCTATGTTTATTCCCCTTTATTATCGTAACGGTTTTCCTAAGGCAACCATTTATCAGTCCTGAAGTATCTATTTTTTGTACCCCAACAGACATCTAATATTCTTATTCATTTATTTGTTGATATATATATATATATATATATATGCATGTATATTTATATACCAAATCTTTCACATTAAACAGACTACTTCTGGATGCTGGAGTTGCTGGGCGATTCCGGGCAGGCTTCTACCACAAGTTGAACTTAACCTCATGCCTAGGCATATTTATTTTTATGCATTAGACCCCTCAAATTAAGTTGACCGCCTGTGGATGATGGATTTGTCGGTCGGTTCCGGCCAGACTTCTTCTACAAGTTAAGCTTAACCTCGTGTCTAAATACAGTTGTAATTCAAAATTCCTAATTGGGGTGTACAACATTAATCCTAATTAATTTAGGAATTGCAACCATTATCCTATTATATTTCCTTTCCCCAATCAACATTGGTTACAATTGTTATTTATTGATTTGCGATCCTATTTATAGCAATTAATTATAATGATTGCTACAAATGGTCACCACAAATATATTAATTCAATATGGATTATATTTACATATATAATTCCATAATTGATATCATTCAAATATTCAATACAATGTATATTTTTATCGTTTTATGCTGCTTTGGACAGATAATATGCATGTTTATATTTTTATGTTTTCGTGCAGTCTACGTAGTTATCTTTTATAATAACAATTATTATTCTTAAATGATTTGGTTTAATCAATAACCAAATGTTACATTTTACACTCAATCTTGCCAACAGATTTAAATCTTCTAAGAAGAATGTTAGCTGTAATTATTGTAAATTATGCCTAATTTGTGGATATATGGCATCGTTTTTGTTGTTATTATGCCTAATTTGTGGATAGACATATTTCAAATTCATAAGAAATATTTTTTTTCATATATATTTTCAGAATAGTTGATGCAAACTACGCATAAATATTTATATTTATATTTATTTGCACCACTTTCCCCTTTTTAATCTTTTTGTTATACCTCTTGTGAATTCAAAATCATATCTTTTTGTTCAAAAAGAAGAAACTGACATGTTTACAATAATCAAGCCAAAACACAACAATATCGAATGCAAATAGGTATAATTATTTTAAATATTACAATAATATAATTTACCAATCGTATCTTTTTAACCAAATTCACATAATTTATTATTCAATACTGAACTAGAGATCTAGAATGTAACTACACCTAAATGGTGTTTACTGAGACTGATTTCCAGATCTACAGTGCTTTACAACAATCACAATATATTTTACAACATTGGAGCAAATATATATGAGCAAATTTAAGAAACCTACAATTTATATTATGCCTAACCACAATTTAAAATTCACATGTTTTAACAGTTTTTACAATCAGGTCTGATGGGTGTCAATCTAATTATAACAATTTAAATGGACAGATCTAATGGAAATAGGCACAAAAATTTATATCTAATTTAAACAAAATAAATAAGCTATTATAACTGTATTCATAAATTTCCCACTCACCTGCAAACATCCAAATCCAAAGTTTGTCCCCAAATTCTTATAAATCTACAATTTATCTGAAAAGGGGATAATTTCAAATCTGTAGAGATGTAAGAAAATAGGAAGACCGGGGAGAATTTATTATTAAGCGCTAAGTTGCATTATTTTCCATTGGATATGATAATCCTCTCATTCTTATATGATTTGGATTTGATTTGTTGTATAATAATATACTCTTAATTAATAAATTAGGTTTGGAGAAGGAGGAATATGGCAGAGCTTTGCTGCTGGCCACAGATTTATGTGGAAAAGAATGAAGCCTTACCCCTTTATTTATAGGAGTGGAATTGGTCTAGGACTATTAGATTTATTTAGATTAACATTAGTCCGTTTACATTATAAAATATAACGAAATTTTCCCTCAAAACTTAGTCGTTATTGGGCACTACAGGCCTGAAGCGGTCAACATCCCCCCTAAGGCCGCTCGACCGCCCTTTGGCCTGTTTGCCCAATGAGGGCGGGTCAAATAAGGAAATATATATATATATATATATATATATATATTAATTATTACGTTTATTTATTTCCTTCTTTTTTCTTGCTTTGCTCGTAACTTTTCATACCGACTCTTTCTGCGAAACTCCAAACATGAAAGTTGACCAAAATTCCGAGACGAACGCATCGGTTAAAGTTTCGTGTTCAAATCCTATCATCTGTAGAAATTCCTATTTTTGAGATTCTAATTAAATAACTATTTATTTTCAAAATTCTGGGTTGTACAATGCCCATCAAGGCCAGTTATGAATTTATCACTCTACCTTAAAGGAGTGTCTATGCATGACATTTCGTGTGTAGACATGTTCTCAAAATCGTGCTTCGGTTTTGAAAACTTTTTGAAAATAATGCATTTCTGAGTATTAGGGATGGACTTGTCTTTAAACTTAATGCTGAACTAATCTCATAAGATTATTCTTATGGATTATCAATAGTAATCCCCTTCCACCAAAGCATATCTCTATTTGTAACTTTTTAGAAGCAAGCTTTCCCTTAGCATTATTATACAAGATCACCAAAAATGCAAGTACAGGCATCTAAAGAGATTTTGACTTCAGTGGTGAATCCAGTTCCAAGAAAGAGATTACCTACAAGAGAAGAATAATCCTTGAAAATCTTTGCAAAATAAATCATAAGAACTTGCACAGGAGCACCACTATCCACTACTAATTCAAGACAAGGTTGAAATTTCCACAACATTGGTGCTATCGAAGCCTCTAATATTGCTTTATAATCAAGCATTGCTGCCCTCAATCTACTTTCCTCACCAGCCACTTCTGCGGTGGTTTCCTAGTAGCGTTCTTGTACTTTGATTCATTCTTTTTTGAAATAACAATAATTAGCCTCATACAATGAAAACCTGCAATAATACTCAAGTGCATGTTAATGTATTATATTTTATTATATAGTTTAAGTCTAAATCATTTACAAGTATGTCTCTCTTACCCGTATATATCTACTAGCTCTAGTAAATCGAATAATCAAGGTTTATATCAAATGTGACGAATGCCTCATACCACTTGCTTTGGATAACATGAAAGATGCACTGAAAATTATTCTAGATTAATATTTTACAATCATCGAAAAAAAACCAAAACAACAAGCTATATATCTCAGAGTGCATGGATAAAATATAATAGGAATATATACATCATAACAGTAATATGGTAAGACAAAGTGAAAATCTCATTTATGTAGAATCATAGAGTTAGTTACAAGATGTCATAATCTATGAATACCTCATTGCCTCACTATACTGTCTCAGAGTACAACATAACAGCGGCAAATAAAAATCAAGTCCTAAAGAAAGAACAATAATAACACAAAAATCAAGCATAGAGGAAAATTCATCATTCAAACAACAAATTCAACCAGTTTTAAACATACATATTCGTCTAATTACAAATAAACATAAATCTATCAGATCTAATCATGACTAGGCATTTAACATCGTTAGTTACTCACTAATTATATTAGATCTAATACATTAACCATTACATGCCATAATTAGCTTATCCTCTGGATTTCTAGATCTCAAATTAATATATCTAATTAAATTTAATGGTTAATTTGTCATATAGATAATTAAATCTCCTAATTACAACATAAAATCCAATGTAGACATGTAAGAGGTCATAACCACTCACTAAACCTCATAATTCGATGAAATTAAATATAAATCTATCCTAAACAGCAAGGAAAAGTGATGAAAATGTAACTAGATGAAGATATCTAATCCTCCAATGTAGATCTAATATTTATTAGTAATTAAGGATGATCTTATGTGAATTTAAATGTTGATTTGAGAATTAAGGATGAACTAGAGTAGATCTTAGCTCTAAAGTTAAAAGGGAAAAGCCTTAAATAAATCCCTTCAATCGTTGTTTATATAATGGAGTGATTAGAATAATGAGCTTACTAATATTCGCCCATTAGCTCTATTCAATTCTTTTTAGCACCCTTAAAAACTTAAAACCGTAATATCTCTCAAATCGTTTATCTGATTACTTTATACACTCTACGGAATGTGAAACCACCACCTCGGAGTAGTGATATAGGTTAGAGCATCTAATTTGGCTCATATCAAAAATTATGGTCGAAACAAACTTTCTAAGGGTAAAATGATCACATAAAGATTTTGCAATAATCATGGACAAGTCAAACATCCCAAAGTACTATATCCTGAATATTAGAATGATACGACCAAATGTGGATTAAATTGTATTACTTTATAACTCTTCGGTACGTAAAATATGGGTCGTGACATTCTTCCAACTTCAGGACATTTCGTCCCTGAAATCCCCAAGCAGAAATTACATTCCACAAGCCTGTCATCTATTAGCAAACAATCTAGCATCCAAATAATCAAGGACAAAGAAAATTCCTATCTTAGCGTAAACAATTCTAATATTATAAGACATAATGGTGTAGGTAGATACGATAAACGGGACATGCCACTCAAAGAGTTCTGCATAGGCCCTCCTCACATTCTCGTCTATCGCTTATGTAAAATCGTTATCGTCCTCGCTCTATTGCACCTTAGCTAACTTAACTATCTTCCACCAAAGTCATTTCATGTCATTCTCAATGACTCAATTTAGCTTACGTGGCCTCGAGTTTTCTGGTTCCACCTCTATATCCTCTAGTTGATCATGTGATATCATAATACTCGGATCATGCACAAACTTCCATAGAGAAGAGATATAAAAAACATTGTGCAGACCAACCATCTTCTAGGTTAAATCCACTTTATAAGCTAGATTTTGATTCTTTCCATAATTGGCAATGGTCCAAAATATCTTGGTACTAATTTTTCTTTTTTACCGAATCGCTTAAAATTCTTGAGAGGAGAAATCTTTACAAATACTGAGACTCCAACAGAAACTTCCAAGTCTTTCCTCTTCTTGTTAGCATAGCTTTATTGACGATCATATGCAGCTTACTAGAGAAATCCATAAAACACCTTGTATGGTGTCATGCCAATACTCGACTGATAGTTTTTATTGAAAGCGTGTGACGATCCCAAAATCCGAGGGGCGGTATTAAGGATAATCATTGGAATATAACACATTAATCATCATAGCAGAGTACAGATAATAGCAAAAACAATAAATAGAATAATTTTACATGAATATGACAGCGGATTCACAACATGTAACAACATCAGAACAGCACAGCGTAGGATATAACTTAGTGAATGAAAAGAAATGATCAGTCATCATCGCCAAAGGCGGAATACATACATGCAGTGAGACATAATAAGGGTATCAGTCTACATCGCCGAAGGCGGTACATATACATACGAGAATAAATACTGAAAATAAAGCAGTCTGCATCGCCAGTGGCGGAATCATGATATAAGTACAATAATGGCGGAAAAAGTCAAAGTCATCTCTGTGAAGTCAGCCTCGCCATGAGCCAAAATGCACTCTATGCAACAGTGCAGAGCCAAAAACAACCTATCACCTGTGAACTAGGCTGCCCGTGTGGAAATAAGGGCACCCGCGTTTGCAAAGTGAAACAAACAACGAGTCAGTCATGGGGACTGGTATGAGGAATCTATTTAACAGTTTAAACAACAGTAATAAGCAAATCATAGGACCATGCCACTTTCGCGGAACGGGTTTACTCCAGTGATTGCTAGTGCATTTAAAACAAGGTAAATTCTTTAAAACAACGCAATGCTTTTAAAAAGAATGAAGCCATTATAAGACTCAAGTCCCATCATACAATGCGACGCAAGCCGAAGGATAGAGTTTTACCTTATAATGGCCGAATATGCTTAATACGTGTAAAGCAAAATCATTTGATATTATTACTAGTGCATATATGTTTCAAAAATGAATAGCATCATAAATATCAATCATAGACGGCATAGCTACCATATACTATGTCGCCATACTAGTTCTACAATCGAATCCGTTATTTCGTATTGGAAATTGGATTTCCGTCATGAGTCGAGGCAAGGGGCAAGCTCCTCTCCACTTCGAGACATTCTAGCAAATGCCTCAGGACTACACACTCTGGGTAACCTTGGATCTTCAGGGCCGGTCCTCTCTTACGTTTGAGGATTATTTATTCCTGAACACACGTTTCCCGGTCCTTACAGACCTATAATCGAGGCGCCTCGCATTCCAACAACCACATAGGTGAAAAATAGATATAAATGTCAGGGCTGGTAAGTCACTGACGCCACCATAGCTAGAAAGAAACGTCGTGCTCTCCCTGTAGTCCGTATCCCGTATTTAACTCATACCGAGGTGTGAGGCTCGCGAATCCACGCTATACACAAAGCCAGGCCACGTAGACCGTGCTTTGATCATCATCCACAAGACTTTGCTTTGCAACAGAAGCCTTGATCACAGCATCTTGGCATGCCACATAGGCAATCCACTCCATACGACTGATTTCTATCGATATATAACCTCTGAGCTCGTACGTCTCAGAGAAGGTCGTTAAGCAAAAGAATAAATTCTCCGCCGCCAAACAGATATATATTTAACAGAGATCAATCAGTATAGAACAAAATCCAATGTCAGACACACAGTCCATTTACAAGTCCGTTCTGGGTCTGAACGAAACCAGAGGCGTCAAATCCCTCGCATATCCGTCCAATCAACACATACGTTCAGACGGCTACTACTTCCGTTCCTTCATGGTAGCTACTCCAGTCAGGAACCTCAGCAGCGCCCATCCAATCGATACGAAGATCGTCGGTCTTGAATCGTCTTTGTATTTTCCAATTCGAATCGCTCGATAAATTAATTGAAATGGGGGTTAGCTCGGCCTTTTCAAATAATCCACGTAATTAGAATTTAAAGCAATTATTTCCATGGTTATATTATTCGACATCCATATTTCAGTTCTTTAGTGTTATTTTCGTGTCAAACACATACAACCATCAAATATCAAACAAATCAAGCCAAATTGGTTTATTTTCAATCTATGATGCTTATAATATTTTATAACGATTTTTCGCCATTTTTATTTATTTAAAAATGGCTATATTCAATTAAACGACGTTTCAGGTCGTGCCGTGGCACTGGCGCTGTTTTTCCTTTAATTTGTTTTACACATATCGGAAAATCTAACCGTTGGATTTCTACGAAGTCTATATCAGTGGGAAGATATTCCCAAAGCGAACCCAACGGTTCCAGTTTCGTGAAAATCCGACGGTCGGATCTTCCACACTAGTCGTTTGAAGTTACGGTTTCAAAATTCGAACTGCAGCGTCGTTATTCGATTTACTTTAATTATATTTATATTTATATATATAAATATAAACGATTCTGGCACTGTTTTTCTTCAGATTTGAATTAAACATTCCGGACAATCCAACCGTTGGATTTTTACAAGGTTGGTGCCGTTGGGAAGATATTTCCAAGGCGAACCCAGCGGTTGCGGTTTCGGGAAAATCCGATGGTCGAATTTCTCGTACTAATCGTTTCAAATTACGATTCCGAAACACGAACTGCACGGCTTCGATTCCTTTTAATTATATTTATATTTATATATAAATATAGTTCATTCTATAATTCCAACTATAGTTCATTCTATATTTTCAACTTCGTTTTTACTTCAAATATTTCACTAACGCCTTAATATTTCGAAAAATTTCGCTATAACCTCCTTTGTACGGGGAGGGGTTTGGAAATTTATTGGGCCGTGTTAGGTACCCAATAAATCCTAAAAAGCATCCACATATTTATAGTGATATATTCTGGTGTTTACGGGGGAGCATGTATAGATAATCACTCCAGAGAATAAATTCTCGTCACCCCGTTTCCGTGTGGAAATAAATAGTCCATGTGCCGTATCTAATAACTAGAGAGACGTGATTATTGTCAACTCCAGACCCGTGTGGGGTTTTTATTAATCTGGCAATTTATCGTTATATTTTATATAATCCATATCAGTCATCAGTTCAACCTGTAGTATAAAATCATCGCCATACAAGCCTCTCGCTCGTATGGTAAATCTTCCACCTCGTCACACAAGCTCCAATTGCTTATGTGGAATATGATGAAGTATGCCTATCGTCAAGAAGTATGCCATGTAGTGTAGTTCAAAATTAATTGTTACTATCCTATGGCGATATTTATTATTTCACACAGAATAACCAGCACTCCGCATCCAATGGCATTCACAGGAGTTGATATAAAAATAAAATTGCGCAGCCAACTCATCAAAGTTTACCTATTTGTCGGGCACGCAAATAATTTCTTTACTCTACAGCTAATCCATTTTTCCTGTTCAACACATGTATATATATGCAGAACAAAGCTAATAATAATATTTCTAGCAAACTATTATTTATTTCAACACGTGTGTATTTTTATCAAAGCGTGCACATGATAAAAGAAATATTTTTATCATCAAAAATATTTATTCAACACGTGAATGTTTTTAACACTTCATATTCACAATAAAAATGTAGTTTTTATTGTCAATTCATTTTATATTTAAAATATGATAACATTCAACACATGAATATTTTCTATAGTTTGTATATATATAAAAATGTGATTTTTATCGCTAAAACTATTTGTTTAAATTCAAATAATATTCAACACATGAATTTCAACTCAACGAATGAATTTCAACTCAACACATGAATATTTTCTATAGTTTGTATATATATATATATATATATGTGATTTTTATCGCTAAAGCTATTTGTTTAAATTCAAATAATATTCAACACATGAATTTCGATTCAACGAATGAATTTCAACTCAACACATGAATATTGGTTTCAACATATGTAATTTATTTCAACGAATGAAAATTATTCTAACACATGTATATTTCAGAAAATTTCGGCAGCAAAACGGCAGGGTAGTTAAAACCGGGACAGTCCCTAGTACGGCTCCTCGCTCTACCTTAAAACCTCGCGGTTTTTGACAATGGGGATCATGCATCTAGTTCGCACGCAGGCGGCATGTTTTAATTTCATTTCCACAATCCTATTCTAATTTGTTTCAACCACAAGAGGGTATTTTTCAACCACAAAGGTATTTTTCAACCATAATATCAACCACAAACAATTATTTTCAACCATTCGTCATACCATATAATATCACGCCAATCACAAGCAATAAATATCGTCCATGGTCTGTGGACGAGGGGAGTATATATATATTATTTCTATAATTCACTTGCATTTCATCACAATTCAAAGCATATATGTTTCATACAACGCTTGTATAATTTATACATCGCTAATATAACTTATACAACACATGTACATGAGGTATACAATGCGTATATAATTTATACTTCGCTTATATAATTTATACAACGCGATTCCATTCACACAATTTAGTTTAGATTCCTCACATTGGTTTTTGCAGTGCTAAAAATCGTAGGAAGATCAGAAAAATCCGCGGCTTCTTCTAGATGGTAGAGAGCCTCCTTGCGGTCACGGTGTCTCCTGTTTCATCGAATTTCATTGACGAATGAAAAAGATATTATTTTTCAAAGTTTTGCAACGCTTAAAGGTGTTATTTTCATTTCAGAATATCGAAGCAGAAGGGTTTTTAAACCTTCAAAACTAGGTTTTTATTTTAAAATCAAACCGTACCTTGTTGCTCTGATCAGGCCCTGCGACGTTGAAGGGCTACGAATCAACTCTCGATCGATGGTAGTGGCGGCAGACTCGGCGGCTCCAGCAGGTCACGGCGGCGCTCCAAAGGGGCGGACTTCCTCCTGGAAATTCGACGCGAATAAGCAATGGTCTTCGACGAGGCTTGTCTTGATTTGAAGAGGGGAGGGAGGCGATCAGAATCTTCAACTGGAGGTGGCGGCGAAACTAGCTGTGGCGGCGGGAAAATATGATGGGAAGGTTCGAGCTCGGCGAACCGTCGATATCGCTTGGCGGCTAGGGTTTTTAAGATATTTTCAGAAAATAAAATAATAAAAGAAAAAATATGATTGGCCAATGGTTTTATAGTTTTGAAAATTGGGGTTTTGTCAAACGAACTCGAAATCAAACCTAACGACTGTCGCCCCTAGCTAAATACCCCCATTCCGGACACAATGGGATATGTTTCGTTGGCCAATTTGACTGTTACAGTCAGTTATTTTTCAAATTAAAATATAAAACATTCAATATTTAATTTGAACGTACATTTCAATTTGCCAGGGCCACAAACTGAATCGAAAAATTCCAGAAAAATAAATCTAGCTTTGTTTTGATGATACGGTCCTAACAAAACCAGTTTCGTCGAATTCTGAGCTCGTTTGAAAAATGGCCATTTTTAGGTCGACCCATTTTAACAGAAATTGACCAATCACATTTTATTTTTCCCCGCTCACATACTAGCTTCAAAAATTATGAAATTTGAAAGCTAGCAATAATTTGACATCCCAGACCCAACAAAAGTGGTTTCGTCGAATTCCGAGGTCGTATGCAAAATATCAATTTTCAAGGGTTACATATGCTATATAGCGACCTTTCTGAAAATTCATTTGGCCATAACTTTTGATTTCCATTATGAAACTTCGATTTTTCAGATTCGTTAGAAAGGTATTCATAAACAGATTTAAATATTTTCAGTTTCGCTAAAATCCGTTATACTTTCCACCCGGTACAGTCAGACAAAGTTTGTATTCAAAATTTCAAACTGCCATACTAGCCCCAATTCATTATTTTATTGAAATATGCTATTTCAATTTTTCCAATTCTTTGGTAATAACCAATTTTAAAATTTTAAAATTGGTTCACATTTTCCGGGTTATTACAAAGCGAACCCAATTAAATGAAGACGGTCTTCCCATGATTCTCTGAAATCTAAAACACAAGCCCCAAAAAGATCTTCGGAAACTTGGTTCATACTTTCAGCCTTCCCATTAGTCTGAGGTTGGTAAGTTGTGCTCATATGAAGATCATTTCCCAATATCCCTTGCAAACTCTTTCAAAACCTACTAGTGAATAGAGGATATCCATCACTCACAATGATTTTGGGAAAACCACGTAATCCAAATTTCCATCTAACATAAAATTCAGCTAACTTGGATGCAGTTCTAGTTGACATGAATGAATCCTACACTCTTGGTTAGGCAATCAACAGTTATCCATGCACAATCAAACCTTGCCCTAGTTCGTCGCAATCCATCGATGAAATACATGGAAACATGTTCTCATTTCCATGTAGGAACTTCTAGTGATTGTAGCAATCCATTGGGTTTCTTCTGTGCTGCTTTTACCAACTGATAGTTCATATATTTCGAGATGAACTTCCTAACAACCCTTTTCATTTCTACCTAGAAGTAGGTCCCTTTATGTATCTGTACATATTATTACCACTAAGATGTATGGTTAATTAGGATTGATGGCATTATTTCAAGACTTTATCTCATGGGCCATTAAAATTTGAAACATACAATCTTCCATCGCTATAGAGCCAACAATCTTGGTCAATTTGGTATTGCATAATTTCCTTAGGCTCAACTCCTATCTTTATCTTTTTCATAATCTCAACTATCTTGGCATCTTGCCTTTTACTAGCTCTAATCCTTTAAATAAGAGTAGGTCCAATGGATAAACTTGCTAACATCTCCGTCTCTAACTCGCAATTTGGCCTAAAATTAAATCTAGTTATATATTTCAATTGTTTCCATTGCAAGGATATGGGTCCTAAACAAGCATGTCTCCTACTAAATTCATCTACAACTTCATTTCCTTTCACTAAAGTATTGGAAATATCAAAGTCGTATGAACCTAAGAACTCAACCATCATTGTTGCAGAAGATTAAGATCCTTTTAGGAGAAAAGATACTTCGATGATTTATAATATGTGAATAACTCAAATCTCACTCCCAACTGATAATGCGTCTGCATCTTTAGACCGTACACTATTTTCACTAACTCAAGGTCGTGAGTGAAGTAATTCCTTTTATGCGCTTTCAGGTGTCGTCTAGCACAAGTGTCAAATCTTCCTTTCTTCATCAGTACTACTTCTAAACCGGTAGCACATGCAATGGTATAAAAAGTCATCTTATCGTTTCTACTTGGAAAAACTAATGTTAGGCAGTTGTTAACCTCTCCTTCAAATAACAAAAGCAAGCTTACATTTAGCACCCCATATGAGGGTTCATATACTTCTTTATTAGGTTGGTAGTTTATGTTGCAATCTTCAAGAAATCTTTCAGAAGCCTCTTTAGTGTCCACCCAGACCAAGGAAACTCCTAGCATGCATAGCACTCTTGGATCGATTCCAATCCTGTATTTTGTAACCTTTATAGGACCCACTGCTATCCCCCCTCAAGATATTATATGACCTAAAATCTCGCATCTACCTTCCAAAATTGACATTTAGAAAATTTCATTTTCAACTGAAGCATCCTCATAATCTCCAATACAACTCTCAAGTGCGTCCTGTGTTTCTTCTCGATCCTAGAGTAGACGAAGACGTTATGTATATACACAAGTACGAACTTTTTGTATTGATCCTTGAAAACTTTATTCACAAGATATACAAATATTTGTGGCATTGGTCAGTTCAGAAGGCATCACCAACCACTCAAAGAATCCCAATGATGTCCAAAAAGCGATCATCTGTACACTTTCCTTTGTCAATCTCAACTTATCTAAAGTGATTAGTGTGGGTTAAATGATAAAATAGTTTAGTTATGCAGTAGTGTCAAAATAGCATGCAATAACACGTAAATGGTTAAAATGTTATATTCAGGTTTAAATTGATCAATTCACTTTTTAATTTTTAATTTATTGTTAATATAACACCCCGAAATCCCCCGATCTCTGAAGAGACTGAAAAGGACAGATTGTAATGAGAGTACGACGCATCAGAACACAAACACTAGAACATTTCATTATTATTACAACAATTTACATCAGAGTACAAGAATATTTCAGAGTATGAATAAATATTATATAGCTGAAAAATAATATCAGAGATTAAAATATATAGCAGCGGAAATTTTAAAATGTATAAATATAATGCGTAGCGGAAATACAACAACTAACACAACTGAAAGAGATATACGGATACAAAGCTTTCTGAATATAGCTCCAGCCGTAATCCAGGATCCTGTGAAATAGAAATCTGCAAAACCAAATCTACTAGCTGCCTGTGTGGAAAATAGGAAACATAGAGTTTAGGTAGAAACAATAAACTCCGAGTCAGTCATGGGACTGGTGTGAGAACTCAAAACAGTTATTAAATCTTTACTTTAAAAGTTGAGAAATCATGGGACCACGCCATATAACCCGGAACAGGTTTGCTCCACATGAATCTCAGTTTAAAATAAAACAACACAATGCTTTTTGAAAAATGAAGCTATTATAAGACTCAGGACCCATTACATAATGCAACGCAAGCTGGCGGATAGAGTTTTCCCTTATAATAGCCAAACATGCTTGGTACGTTTAAAACAAATCATTTCGATATTACTATAAGTGCATAGTGTCGGAACAATTTCAAATATAAATGTATCAATCATAGATGGCATAGGTACCATATATCATGTCGCCATACTAGTTCTACAACTAAAACCGATAAATGACGTATTGGAAATTGGATTTCCATCTATGAGCCGAGGCAAGGGAAGACTCCTCACTGATTCGAGACACTCTAGCAAATGCCTCAGGATCCCCTGCAGTGAACCCTTGGATCGTCAGGGCCGGTCCACACTTACTTTATTGGATTAATTATTACTGAACACACGTTTCTCGGTCCTATTGGATCTATCTCTAAGCCACTAGGGACTCAATATCCGAGGCGCCTCACAATCCATCATCCACATAAGTAAAAATGTTTGGGCTCTATACCATAACACCACTCCTAGCTACAAGAAAACGTCGTGCACTCCCTGCAGTCACGATCCTGTTTTTGACTCATACGGGGTGTGAGGCTCGCGAATTAACGCTATACAAATAGCTATGCTATTTAAAGTCATGCTTTGATCATCAACCACAAGACTCTGCTTTTCAACAAAAGCCTTGATCATTTGCATCTTAGCATGCCACACTGACAATTCACGCCATGCAACTGATGTCTATCAGTATATAACCTCTAAACTCGTACGTCTCAGAAAAAGGTGTTAAGCACGAGAATAAATTCTCCGCCACCAAATAGATATATATTTAATAGAAATCAATCAACACAAAATGAAATCCAGTGTCAGACGTGCATCCATTTACAAGTCCATTATGGGTCTGAATGAAACCGAAGGCACCTTATTCCTCGTCCCACATGTCCAATACAGGAGAGAGGTCCTCGCATATCCGATCGATCTCCAAGTACGTATGGACGATCACCACTTATTACCTTGTCTTGGGTGTACAACCCAATCAAGACATCAGTAATCATCCAAACGATGTGAAGAACTCCGGTCTTCAACCACCATCTTCATCATTGACTTTTAGTCGTCGTATCAGTTATTCAAAATGGGATAAACCCAGTCTTTCCGAATAACTCGCGTATTTTATAGTCAATAATTAAGTGCTATAAAAACACATCATACGCCTCATTTCAATCCTGAACATTCTTTTATTCAAATATTCACATCTTTAGGGAAAGGTTCCCATTAATTTTATCAAAGATAAGATCCTTAAAATTTATTCTTTAATCTTCCTTTTGATATCAATTCAAAAGATTTGATTTTATCCTTTATCAATTCCAAAACCAAGTTAAGGTTTATAAAACTAGTCGGGATTATCGCCTTGCCAAAGTAATCATTTATTTTATCTTTCTAATCCCGACCTATTCATCCCATGGAGCAAAACCGGTAGTATTCCATATCTAACACCCACTGTGTTATCGGTAAAATTAATTACCATTTCCCATTAAAATCTAATTTAAGATTTAACTATCGCCTAGAGTAAAACTGGTGGTACTCCATTCTCGATCATTTCAAGAATTCGATAAATTTAATTATCCCATTCTCATTCCAATCTAATTAAAGATTTATTAAAACTCCAATTGGTTTTAATCTTCCTAAAAATCATCATTTAATGATTATTCAAATTTAGGAAATAAATTCCGTCTTTAACTGGGTTAAAGAACTAACATCATTTAAAACATCGTTCACTATAAACCCAAAATAATCTTCCATCAAAATGGAATCTACACGGAAATCATAACTATGTATAATTGATATAAATTCCCGTATTCGACTAATAATATAAATGGAATAATGGCAAAGCCTTTTAAATTCCATATATAGTAACAGTCTACCTTTATAAAAGCTCATTTCGATTATTACCAAATCGAATTCCATTCAGTTCCAATTTAATATATTAAATTGGAAAACTTTACTGTGGAAATTAATTCCCATTAAATTTTAATAAAAAGAATTATGAATTCTGATTGACATTGAAAAGTGTTTATTTTATGACTCTTATGCTTTATCTTTTGTAAATAAATAAATGATACTTTGGGTATTTTTTATGTGTTTTTACAGATTTCAAGCGTTGCCTCCTTCAATTCAAATCAAAGGCCAACTACAAGAAAGAGCTACTTCCTCGCACCAAATTCATTTCAATTGCAAAAGAAGTAGTAGCTCACTGGTAAAGGCATAGGAATTGGTGCTGAGAGACCTGAGTTCGAATCCCGTCAAGCTCACTTTTTGCCAAAGAAACGGAGCGCTTTCACACTGGCCCTTTGCTTTGAGAAATATTTGGATTAGTGTTATGTTATATAAATACATATACATATTCATGTGTATGTATTTATGATGTGCACCAATTAACATTTCAGCAATAACCATATTCTTATCATGGAATTAAATTCAAATCATTAAATTTCAATTAGAATAATTTCTGATTGAAATGCTGCCAAGAAAAGATCCATTGTGAACATTTTATCCTTTGCTGCCTTGGGATTCTAATAAGTATCCTTGTTTGGAAGAATCAATTACATGCACCAATCAATTAGCCACATATGAGGGATTTGGAAGATATTCACCATATATGTCCAAATTTTCTCCAAACAAGCTTGGTTAAGGAAGGCAAGAGATATTCATGAATGAGGAGGCCCATTTATTCATAGATCTAATTATGGTTTTCCCATTCTCATCTATAAATATGTGTTGTAACCATTGTAAAAATCATTCATTCTTCTGTACTCTCTTTTAGTTCTAATAAAGCTTTCTTTTCTTTAGTTTCTGCATTTTATTTTCGTGGCAAATTGTGTTGTCTAGTCAATTAGATTTGCTAGAACACAATTTGCTATTGCTTCTATTTTTCTTACTAGTGATTGACCGTCTGATTAGATTCAGCGGTAATCCTAGTTTTTATTTTCAGTTGTTGATTTCTTTCCTGCAATTTTATTTCCAGTGTTCTATTTTATTTTAATCATTGAATTTATTACAGATCCGATTAGATTCGAATCTGTAGTGAATTTAATTGCATCTTTTATTCGTAGTTTCAGTTTTTATTTTGCTTTGCGAAAAAAATCAACCTCTAAGCTTTGTCTAACTCGCCCAAGAGATTAGATAAATAATTGATTTAATTCACCTCCCTATGTTCGGCCTGTATGCTACACACCTGTATGCTTGCAGAATTTAATTTAAATGTCGCGCTTTTCTAATTCATAGACTAGCGTCGATCAAGTTTTTGGCGCCGTTGCCGGGGAGGTAACGATTAGATTTTATTATTTATTTAATTTCTGATTCGTGTTAGTTTTTGTTTTATTTTTAGTTTTTGTTTGTTTGTTTTTTCTAAAAAAAAAGAGAAAAAAATTAAATTCTTGCCGCTTTTCAGTCGATTTCTTTCCAACTCTCTAACCATTCCATTTTTCATTTACCCTTTTAAACTTCTTTCCCCTTTTCAACAATAAAAGAAAAAGAAAAAAAAACTTGCCATCTTCTCTTTTATTTCTTTCCCCTTTTCTATTCTTTTCCTTTTACAATTTTTTTTTTCCTTTTCTTCTTCTGTAATTAAAAAAAACCATAAAAAATAAAAAAATCCATTTTTAATATTTCTGTCTTGTATTTCCTTGCCGCAATCTATTCCTGATTCCCATCCAGCAACCATACAATACCAAAAAGGACAACAAAAATAAAATAAAAAATTTCCTCAATCTCTTTCCTTTCTTTTACAATTCCATTTTATAAAAAAAAATCTTTTGCATTATTTTCCTTTCTCTCTTGCTTTGATTCCATTCCTTTCCTGTTTCTTTTTCTCTCTGCAAGTCAGCCACCTTGCTCACTACCCAATCCTTTCTACACGCACCGATCAACAATCACCCACATCATACCGTGCCACGGCAACATTCCCAGTGCAACTACTCAACCACCACCGTTCGCTCGTCTTCACTACCATAAACCACAATCCCTCCTTCATCCAACCTTCACAACTGACAAGTCCTCCACCGCAAATTTCCAACCATCTTCACAAGCCAACGCAAAACAGACCACAAATCACCAACTCTATACGCAAATACATCCTTCACAAAATCTCTCAAAACCATACTGCCTTGCAAAAATTCCCGACACCACCGTGATCTTCAAACAGCTTCAGTCAATACAACACTAAACTCCAATCCTAACACAGTTCGAACACCCACGCTTCGATTCCTCCTTCATCCTCCCGTCCTCATTTTCCAAAACCGTACCTCTCTCCCCTCTCAACCACCAACCGCAAAAACAGCATCACACCACTTTGAAACAAGCAAACCTCAACAAGAACCGCAACTGCTTTATCCCCAAGCCACTTCATATTCACCAGTCACAAAACCCCCATCATCGCACCAATCAATCTTCGAACAGGTCTGACAACACTCAAACCCCAAATCGCATGAACCCTTGAACCCTGCACTGAACTGAAGATATTCCATAGCCACCTTCATCTTCTCCACGCAAACACTCCATAGCCAAATCCTATTCTAGCATCAACCCAAAATCATCGAATCGAATCCTGGATCCAGACTTCGAAACTCCAAGACCCGATTTGAATTGGATTAGATCTACGATTAAAAATCCGAAATTCGGGATTTGATTTTCTTCCCTGAAGCAAGAGTGGCATGATTTTTTTTATTTTTTAGTTGGATCGAATTCTTTTGTTGCTGAATAAGGGGGATTTGTTTCCTAAAGCTTTAACAGCGTGCGTTTCTTTATTTGAGGTGTATTCCGATTTTTTTTTCTTAGGAAATAGGTTTTGGGATAGTCATCTGTGTTATCTGGCTTTCTGGTAGATTTGTTGTTTTTTTAACTGAAAGCAAATTTCGTTAGATATTTATTGGAACGGCCTTGACGGTTTAAGTGCTTCTTAGTTCGTATTATATTTTTTTTGTCTCGCTAAACTGTCCTGGTAGTGGCCTCCATTTTAAGTTTTGTTGGTCTTTGTTTTGTTTGTTCAAATTGCTTCTTTTTGTTTTGTTGAATTTTTATTAGGATTTTTTGTTTTTTTTTTCTTAAAAAAGAAGGAGAATTTTTCAAAAACAGGTACAGCTGAAATTAATAGAAGGGGACAACAACAGAAAGCAGCGGACGATTCAGATGGGTTGGAGCGGTTGCACACCAAGTGGGGTGTGAACGCGCTAGCGCTTCCCAAATTCACTGGAGGACTGCCGATCAAGGTGAAAACTTTTAAAACTCTATAGGTGCTCTGCTGCAAAAGGAAAAAAATATATATAGACAATTGTTGTAAAAAAAAATCTGCAGGGGCAGCGGCTTTGAATGTACAATTTTTAATTTTTGCAATTATTTTGTGTGATTGCTGCATTTCCTTATTCATTCTGTTAAGGGCAACACCCCAATTCACATAAGGTGAGGGATTTCATCACCCTTTCCTTAGCCCACAAATTGCATTTCATCGTAGAATCTGACTAATAATAACGGTTAGACGTTGGACTTAAGGGAGTCACGGGCTCATATAGGGCTTAATTATATTGTGATAGTTGATTCATTTGGAACGAATCATTTCTTGGTGTCTAGACTATGGCAGAGAAATAACCGTTTATAAATATTACGGTGATTCGTAAATATTATATCGGTTGTTACTCTGAAGGTACTTAAACCTTCGGCTGCATTGCTAGGGTGATTCCTGGTGCACCGATAACTCCTGTCCGTTAACTGGCTGAGAAATATTTTGATCTAAGTAATCAAACGTGTCACTTTATAATTTTGGGTTAGGAGCCAATAAGGACAGAAAACTTCATTGTAGCTAATTTCTGTGCTTGCATTTAACAACAATGAGTGAAAAAAGTGTCAGCCAACAAAATTCTCCTAGGGGTTCTCGAATCAACCAAAATTTCCCAACCGAATTGGATCAAAATCGAGTGAATCAAAATTTTCCAAACTTTGGGGATCAAAACCAAATAAATCAAAATTTTCAAAATCTCAATATCCAAGTGGATAGACCCTTGTCTCTTCGTGATCGATGTTATCCTACTAGGACCGTTCAACCATCTGTCATTGTATTCCCACCAGCTGAAGGAAACAATTTTGAGCTAAAACATTCTTTTATCCAAGGGGTACCAAAATTTACTGGGTCTGAAAATGCTTATGAATTTTAAGTGAATTTGAATTGTATGCGTCCACAACAAAAATGCAACAATTGTCTAACGAATCGATCAAGCTAAGGCTAATTCCATTTGCACTACTTGAAAGCGCTAAAAGATGGCTAAATTCTCTTCCATGACATTCCATAAGAAGTTGGGATGAATTTGTCACTGCATTTTTGAAAAAGTTTTTCCCTTTCCATAAAACTCTAAAAATTCGAACTGATAAACCAATTTTGTCAAAATGAGGGGGAAACTTTTTCAAAATACTTTGAGAGATTCAACCAGCTATTATATAGTTGCCCTCATCATGGAATTCTACAAGATCACTTATGTCAAATTGCATATGAAGGGCTAAACTATCAGACTAGAACTCAACTAGAATCAATGTGTGGAGGAGACTTTATGTCTAAAACAGCCGATGAAGCTTGGCAGTTTTTAGAAGATTATTCTGAAAAGGACATGTAGTGGGAATCGATTCGTGTTCCCATTCGTACTTCTACTAGAGGAGTGCATGTCGTGGACCCAAGTCAAATTCCCTTAGAAAATCAAACTCCTCAAACCGGAGAAGGGTTACCCCACTATTACTCTCAAGACCAAGCCAATGCTATTGCTCAGAATAATCCTTACTCATCCACGTACAACCCTGGTTGGAGGAACCACCCAAGCTTTTCTTGGTCAAACCCCAATAATTCGGCTAACCCATCTCACGTGCAACCCTTTATTCCCAATCTGAATTACCAAGGTCCACCCCCCAATTCTCAAACCTCTCAAGCTACACCTCAATCCAAACAACCTTATAGGCACCCCAATTTTCAATCATCAAACCAATCATCTCAATCGTCTCAACCATCACAAGATATTGGGCGTCTAAAAAAACAGATGAACTCTTACGAAGCTAAAATAAACTCGCAAGACGCTAAAATGGACCAAATGTTTAATATGATGAAGGAATTTATGAAAACTCATGAGAAGGGAAAGTTGCCTAGTCAACCTGAGGTGAATCCAAAATATAACTCTCGTGCTGTAAATTCTTGTGAGGACGAAAATCATAATCCAGTCAACGCAATTACAACCCTTCGATCTGGTAAGAGGATTGATAATAACGTGGGTAACCCTGACAAACTTTCTAACTCGACCCCAATTCCTAATCTTGATGAGCACCCATTGGCTTCGAATGCCAATTCTTCTAAACCTCAAGTTCCCTTAAATGTTGGCAATCCCAACAGTTCTTCTCCCAGTGTCGGGAAAGCCGACCCACCTTCGAAAATTAATGTTGGCAATCCCAACATTTCATCTTCTACACCCCTACCACCTTCTTCCTCGAATGATGAAACTGATCGTAGAGTCGAAAAACCAGTAGCTCCTTTTCCTCATAGACTCAATAATAAGAAGAAAGCGGTAAATTTCGATAAAATTCTGGAAATTTTCAAACAAGTCCGTGTGAACATTCCCCTTTTAGACACCATTGAACAAATCCCTCAATATGCTAAATGTCTTAAGGAATTGTGCACACAAAAACGTGCGACCAATGTCCCAAAAACCGCCTTTCTAACTGCCAATACAAGCTCTATTCTTTCAAATCTTGCCCCAGTCAAGTATAAAGACCCTGGTTGCCCTACGATTGATTGCAAAATAGGAAACACCCACATCTTTCGTGCCCTACTCGACCTTGGTGCCAGTGTCAACCTTCTCCCTTATACTGTCTATCGTCAACTTGGACTAGGGGAGATTAAACCAACAAACATCACACTTCAATTAGCCGATCGATCTGTCAAAAAGCCATTGGGAATTATCGAAGACGTCTTGATACAGATCGAACAGTTTTACTTCCCTGTCGATTTTATAGTTCTAGAAACAGATCCTGTTTTAAATCCCAACGTTCAAATACCATTAATCTTAGGACGCCCTTTCTTAGCAACCTCTAATGCTGTCATTAATTGTAGGAATGGTCAGCTTCGACTTTCCTTCGGGCACCTAACCATTGAGCTAAACATCTTTAATCTCAACAAACAACCTAGGGATTTTGAGAGCGATGAAATTGACATGATTCAAACCACAGTTGATGAAACCTCTAGTGACACTTCTGAAGCCTTGAAAATGTGTCTTGACCATTTCGACTCTGATTTCGATGAACTCGAATACATTTCTGAACTAAACAAAATTCTTGACTCCGACACTTCGTCACCTGAATCTAACCAAGGAATGTTGACCAATGTTGATACACAAGAACTTCCTAAGTTAGACCTCAAACCCTTGCCACCAGACCTTAAGTATGCCTACCTAGACTCTTCAAAAACTTTTCC
The DNA here is from genome assembly GCA_030737875.1 of Allium sativum. Taxonomy (NCBI): domain Eukaryota; kingdom Viridiplantae; phylum Streptophyta; class Magnoliopsida; order Asparagales; family Amaryllidaceae; genus Allium; species Allium sativum. The sequence goes on from CM060912.1 coordinate 616,192,891, forward strand.
TGTAATCTTGGCCTCCGATCTTACCGAGGACCAAGAAGAAAAACTTTTGGATATCTTGCGGGAAAATAAGGACGCCTTGGGGTGGGAAATTAGCGATATAAAAGGAATTAGCCCATCAATTGTGGAACATCGCATACATTTAGTTGATGAGGCTAAACCCACCCGTGAGGTTCAAAGGCGATTAAACCCAAACATGAGAGAAGTGGTCAAGGAGGAGATAATCAAATGTCTAGACAATAACATCATCTATCCCATCTCTGATAGTACTTGGGTGAGTCCGGTACAAGTTGTACCAAAGAAGTCGGGAGTCACAGTGATCAAAAACGACAGTAATGAACCCGTCCGAACAAAAATCAAAACCAAATGGCGTGTGTGCATCGACTATCGAAAGCTCAACTCAGCCACACGAAAAGACCATTTTCCCTTGCCTTTTATTGACCAAATGCTCGAACGCTTAGCGGGGCATGAGTACTACTGTTTTCTCGATGGATACTCTGGCTATAACCAAATCCTTGTTGCTTTATAGGATCAACATAAGACCACCTTTACTTGTCCCTTTGGAACCTTTGCTTATCGTCGCATGCCTTTCGGTCTTTGTAATGCCCCCGCGACTTTCCAAAGGTGTATGATGAGTATTTTCTCTGATATGGTGGAAGAATTCTTGGAAATATTCATGGACGATTTTTCAATTTATGGATCATCTTTTTCCCAATGCCTCACTCATTTAGAACTCGTCCTTAAGCGTTGTAAGGAGAAATCACTCGTGCTTAATTGGGAAAAATGCCATTTCATGGTAAAAAGGGGATAGTTCTCGGTCATGTCATCTCCAAAGATGGCCTAAAAGTCGATAAATCCAAAATCGATTTGATTGCTAATTTACCTCCTCCTAAGTCTGTCAAAGATGTTCGTTCATTTCTTGGCCATGCAGGATTCTATAGAAGATTCATTAAGGATTTCTCAAAAATTTCAAAACCTCTCTCGAATTTACTTGCCAAAGACGTAAAGTTTGAATTTTCCAATGATTGCAAAACATCTTTTGAAACTCTTAAATCAATCTTGACCACAACTCCCATCATTCAACCTCCTGATTGGACTCAACCCTTCGAACTTATGTGCGACGCTTCTGACTTTGCAATTGGAGCCATCTTGGGTCAGCGAATTGATAAACTACCTCGAGTCATTTACTACGCTAGCAAAACCTTAAACGAGGCCCAATTGAATTACTCAACTACGGAAAAGGAATTTTTGGCAGTTGTCTTCGCTCTTGAGAAATTCAGACCATATCTCATAGGATCCAAAGTCATAGTTTACACTGACCATGCTGCCCTACGATATTTGCTTTCTAAAAAGGATGCCAAGGCCCGCTTGATTCGTTGGATCCTTCTTCTTCAAGAATTTGATATAGAAATACGAGATAAAAAGGGTTCTGAAAATGTCGTAGCCGATCATCTCTCTCGAATTGTGCACGAAAATGATAACGACACCCAAATCGATGACTATTTTCCTGACGAACAACTCCTTTCGATCTCTAACACCCCTTGGTACGCTGACATTGTGAATTATCTTGTCACGCAACAAACACCTGCTGAATGGTCGAAACAAGATAGAAAAAAATTTCTGTCTAAGGTTCGAAACTTCTATTAGGACGACCCATATCTTTTCAAATACTGTCCAGACCAAATCATCCGAAGGTGTGTGCCTGATCATGAACACCAAAGTATTCTCTCCTTCTCACATGACTACTGCAAAAGTTTTGCAAAGCGGTTTTTATTGGCCCACACTCTTCCGTGACGCTTTCGAATTTTGCTCTAAATGCGAGCGATGTCAAAGAACGGGTCGAATCTCCAAGCGAAACATGATGCCTCTCAACCCCATTTTAGTGATTGAGTTATTCGATGTTTGGGGCATCGATTTCATGGGACCATTCCCTAATTCATTTGGGAATCTTTACATCTTACTTGCGGTAGATTATGTCTCAAAATGGGTTGAAGCCATTCCGACCAAAACCAATGACAACAAGGTTGTTGTCAAATTCCTCAAAGAAAACATCTTTTCACGCTTTGGTACACCTCGAGCTATCATTAGCGATAATGGCACTCACTTCTGTAATCGTGCTTTTGAGTCCTTGCTCAAGAAATACTCAATCACACACAAGTTGTCAACACCTTACCATCCACAAACTAGTGGACAAGTAGAAGTTTCCAATAGACAAATCAAGCAAATTCTTGAGAAAACCGTGAATTCCAATAGAAAAGATTGGTCTGTAAAACTGATTGATGCACTTTGGGCTTTTCGCACTGCTTATAAAACCAATCTAGGAATGTCCGCATATCGATTAGTCTTTGGAAAGGCATGTCACTTACCTCTTGAATTAGAGCATCGTGCTCTTTGGGCCATAAAATTTTTGAACTTTGACTTAGAAAAAGCCGGCCCACATAGGAATTACAAATTTTGGAATTAGAGGAATTAAGAAATGAGGCGTATGAAAATGCGAAAATCTACAAAGAAAGAACCAAAGCCCAACACGACAAAAACATACTTCGTAAGGAATTCAACGTAGGTCAAAAAGTTCTTTTATACGACTCTAAACTTCACTTGTTTCCAGGAAAACTCAGATCTCGATGGACTGGACCTTATGTCGTGAAAACAGTATATCCTCATGGAGCGGTTGAAATTGAAAATCCTAGGGATGGAAAAGTCTTCAAAGTAAACGGTCAACGACTGAAACCATTTTTGGAATTCGAGCAATATGACGAAGATGACCCTATCGATCTGCATGATCATCCACCATGAAATCAGGTGGTACACGTTCTTTTTCTTTTATTTTTATTTTTCATTTTTTTTATTTTTGTTTTTCTGCTTTAGACAGTTGGGACACTGTCTCAATCAAGTGTGGGGGGGGGGGGGAGTCTGCATTTCATCCATTTTCACTTTTCTTTGTTTTTATTTCTTTTTATTTTCAGCCATTTAAGTAGGATCATCATACATTTTAGATTGTAGTAACATACCATAATTTTTTTTTTTGGAAGATACGACTCATTTTCAATTGATACAGCAAAATAAGTTTACAATTTTTAGCCAGTTGATAGTATTTTTCTCTCTCAACCTAGATCGAATAGGAAATATAATGAAAAGTTTAATTTTGAGGGATAATAGTGTAACCGGTACATAGGGAGATTCTTAGGTGATGGCCATGAAATCTATTCTATATTGTAGACTTTGTTTGAATAAGTGGAGGACTTAAAATACTTATATTGGCTTTTCAAATCTTTAAAACTAAGTTGTGTTAAGTTGAATTCGCGTAACTCTCTTTTGTGCTTATATTTTCGATAATAATAATAATAGTATTCCAAGGGTATCCAACATTGCTTGTATATCGAGCGTTGGTGTGCAAACCCGCCAAGCTCTATCCAACACGTTGTTGACAAAGTCAAAGTTGGAATATCTTGGTCTCATTTTATGAGATTGGACACCTAAGGATTACCGACACGTTGTTGACAAAGTCAAAGTCGGCCTGCACAATCCGCCAAGCTCTTTACCTACTCTCTGTTAGTCCGCGAGGCAGTGCATGGGTGGTAAACCTTGGTCTTTTTAGTTAGGTGTATGTACTTAATCATAAATCTTAAAATGTTATAAAATAAAGAATAAGCGATGATACCCAAACACTTCTTGACCTTATTGATTTGACTAGCCATACATGAGAAAATTAGAATACCACTTTGCAAACTGTGCCAAGCAAACTAAGAATTTATTTCATGGCTGCACTATGTTATCGACCGAACTAACTGGCCAAACTGGAATTTAACATTTGAAAACTTGATTTATATTGAAAATTTGTGACAAGTTAAGGTATCTAAAATAAAATCAACTGATTAGAAATTATTAACTTAAATTATTGTACACCTTCCTGAAATAAGTCGTGTTGTCATTTTTCGTTTTTAATTTTGCATATGTCCATTGCATTCATGTAGTTTCATTAGAATCATAGCATACTGCATTTGGATTTTGTGGGTAGTATCCGCTGAAAACCCTCACGAGACACCACTCGTCCTACTAGGGACACCTAGAGGTTTAACGGCTTGTTGCATACGCTCAATGCAATCGTGTTTCCTACGAAAGTGCGACCTATCTAGTTAGTTTTTCATTTTCTTTTTACTCGAGGACGAGTAAAAGATAAGTGTGGGGGTATTTGATTGACATTGAAAAGTGTTTATTTTATGACTCTTATGCTTTATCTTTTGTAAATAAATAAATGATACTTTGGGTATTTTTTATGTGTTTTTACAGATTTCAAGCGTTGCCTCCTTCAATTCAAATCAAAGGCCAACTACAAGAAAGAGCTACTTCCTCACACCAAATTCATTTCAATTGCAAAAGAAGTAGTAGCTCACTGGTAAAGGCATAGGAATTGGTGCTGAGAGACCTGAGTTCGAATCCCGTCAAGCTCACTTTTTGCCAAAGAAACGGAGCGCGTTCACACTGACCCTTTGCTTTGAGAAATATTTGGATTAGTGTTATGTTATATAAATACATATACATATTCATGTGTATGTATTTATGATGTGCACCAATTAACATTTTAGCAATAACCATATTCTTATCATGGAATTAAATTCAAATCATTAAATTTCAATTAGAATAATTTCTGATTGAAATGCTGCCAAGAAAAGATCCATTGTGAACATTTTATCCTTTGCTGCCTTGGGATTCTAATAAGTATCCTTGTTTGGAAGAATCAATTACATGCACCAATCAATTAGCCACATATGAGGGATTTGGAAGATATTCACCGTATATGTCCAGATTTTCTCCAAACAAGCTTGGTTAAGGAAGGCAAGAGATATTCATGAATGAGGAGGCCCATTTATTCATAGATCTAATTATGGTTTTCCCATTCTCATCTATAAATATGTGTTGTAACCATTGTAAAAATCATTCATTCTTCTGTACTCTCTTTTAGTTCTAATAAAGCTTTCTTTTCTTTAGTTTCTGCATTTTATTTTTGTGGCAAATTGTGTTGTCTAGTCAATTAGATTTGCTAGAACACAATTTGCTATTGCTTCTATTTTTCTTACTAGTGATTGACCGTCTGATTAGATTCAGCGGTAATCCTAGTTTTTATTTTCAGTTGTTGATTTCTTTCCTGCAATTTTATTTCCAGTGTTCTATTTTATTTTAATCATTGAATTTATTACAGATCCGATTAGATTCGAATCTGTAGTGAATTTAATTGCATCTTTTATTCGTAGTTTCAGTTTTTATTTTGCTTTGCGAAAAAAATCAACCTCTAAGCTTTGTCTAACTCGCCCAAGAGATTAGATAAATAATTGATTTAATTCACCTCCCTGTGTTCGACCTGTATGCTACACACCTGTATGCTTGGAGAATTTAATTTAAATGTCGCGCTTTTCTAATTCATAGACTAGCGTCGATCAAATTCCAAATCATATCTTCACTACTAATTGGGTTAAATAACAAATGTTATTTAAAACATTTCCCACGATAAACCCAAAATTAACTTCCATTTCAATTCCAATCTAATTAATTAATTGGTAAACTTCATTAACCTTAATTAAAAGATTTATTCTTTTCTCTACTGGGTTTAAGAACAGCGTTATTAAAGACACCACTCACGGCAAACCCAAAATCCAATTTGATATTAAATACAAGGCTCTGAATATAAAATAATATCAGCTTATATTCAATATCAAATTCTGAAACCTACGGATATCGTATTGGGAATAACGATATCTGTATCTTCCAAATTCCTCAACAATATTCGTATAATCACGGAATTCAATATCAAAATATTCCGAAGATTATTTCCATTCCAAATCCATTCCGATTTATTCGTTGGAAGATTTTGTTTAATTTAAAACCATATACAAATCCAATATATTTATTTTTAAAAACCATTGGATTATTATTCTAGTTAGTAACTAGTTCATTTCGATAAAAAAAATATTTTTATCTTTTTAAAACTGGAATTTTTCATCCTAAATCTTTCCAAATCATTAATTATGATTTTACATAATTTTTCCATAATTTTAATATCGCTATTTCAGTCGGTTTGCAATAACGGCCACCGAACTGCATCCATAGCGACATTTTCTGAAATTGATTTGGACATAATTTGAAATCCAACCATTAAAATTTAAATCTCTTATATTCGTTGGAAAGCTCTTTACGATACGAACCCAACGGTTCTGGTTTTAGGAGAATCCGACGGTCGGATCTCCCATTACGCCAATTTGAAGTTAGTGGTCGAAATTCATGAACGGTTGCTGCGTGACGCGTTCTATTCAGGCCATTTAAGTATATAATATATATATCGTCGATTTCCTTTTAAAACGCATTATATAAATCATTTATAAATTCGTTTTAAAACGTTTTCAACTTCATTTTCAATTTTAAATCAAAATTGAATATTCCATATCATTATAATAATAAAATGATAATATTTTCAAAATATCAGATTTTGAAATAATTTCTTTTTCATATTCATTATAAAATGAAAAATATCGATTGATAAAGCCGTTCAGTTTAGAATGGCATTTAGCTACTCGCTCGGCTTCATATATTTCAACATTTTCGTGTCCATCCAAAATCGGATATCAAAATCATATTTTGATTCTTTACGGAATAATATTTTTAAAATATTCGTTATTTCTGAATTGGAATCAGACTCATTCAATCATCATATACTTTTATTTATATGGATTTCATACATCGCATGTATTCAAAAATAATGATGAACAACCATTAAACAATCAATTCACATCCAGAGTGAAATTTACTACTGTATAGGCATTAAATAATTAAATAACGCTTATCACAGTCTGTCAATCAGTCGATTGACATATAATTAGATTCAGGGGAGATGTGAATAAATTATCGTCTCCAGACCCATGTGAGGTTTCCAAACAACAACAGTCGATTCAAAATAATCACTAGTCAATAAATTTAACCTGTTATAATTTGATTTGAATTATTTTTCTAATTAGCTAATTTTCACTGTTTAAATTATAAATAGATATTTATAATTTAAATTCAACTACCACAAAATAATATTAAATTATTTTTAATATTTTAAACATTTGAGCATCACAATTAAAACATAATACAGCCGATCAAATAGTTTGTGGTCTGTGGACGAGGGAGATGAGCTAACAGGCACCGTATACAATTTATAATGATTAAAACTGATAAAAAAATCTACACTGGCAATTCTATATATGCGTTTATAAAATAAATAACTGTACATGAATTTTAGTGAGAAATCTCACTTTGGTTTCCACTCCGTCAATCTTTAACTGATGATTTCAGAACTGTTTGCATTGAATTTGCCTCAAATTCTATTTTGCTCTATTTTGGTTCTAGTCACTTCCATGTTGTAGAGTTTGATCCCACGATTCCAACGCGACTGAAATTGTCGTATTCCGACCTCGTATGGAACAGATATGATAATTTTTATATTAAATTACAATTTAAATTAAATTAACATAATTAATTAACTTTTAGTTACTTCATTAAGGAGATTAAACCTCCTTCTAATTATCTTCTTCCCGGTCCGTTTCTTCAGGTTCCAGAACCCACTGTCGTGCCTCAAGCCTTCCCCATGCACGCCAATCGAGAACGTTGGCCACCCATCTGAACTTGCCATCTTGAAGAACTTCAATTGTGCCTCCTCCACGCCCAAGCATGTTGAACTCGCGGTTGTCATCTCGCCAGAAAGGGCTGCGAAACCCGGCAGATTCATGAACTCGAAATTCGAGCACAATACTTCACGATAATTGATCAAACCAGTCGGGATTGAGAGAGCATGTAACGACCCGCATTCTACGCATCATAGGATCGTAGAATATTTATTTCTGTCACATACGAAGTCGTATGGTCATGTAACTTTCGAAGACGACTATTGGGGTCATTTCCCATGTTCATGATTTTTCCCAATTTTTAAATGACCATTTTACCCCTAGTTGGCACTGTTTTGGCCATAACTTTTGACTGGAAAGGAATTTTGACCTGAAACCACTTCCATTGGCTCCGGATGATGGTTTCTCTTTCCGTAGAGTGGTCACATTAGTCAAACGGACTAACTGTTTGGGAGATATGGCTGAAACAAGTTTCAGATGGTGAAAAACAGCTTAATTGGGCTTAACCGGGTGATTAGCAGCTAGGCCCACAGGGGAATTTCGGGTTTAGAGGTATAGGAAGACTGATTAGGGTTAGGTTATCACTTTCATTTCAGTTTTGAGCCGCTACAAACCTTCTTGAGACCTTAGTAATGGCTTCCATCTTCTAAAACCTCTCCAAAACACATTTTTAGTGAAGATTAAGCCTAAACTACATCAAAGCAAGGCCAAATAGCAACAAAGCAAGGTTGGAGCTGCTGCTATACATAGGAATTCGACCCAAACAGATAGTATTTCAGATTTGGTGTTTCATTTGTGGCCAAGGTGAGTGATTTGCATAGTTTTTGCACTAATTACGGTGATTAAGGGTAATTGGTGAAGATTAGCGAATTTATACGTAAATAAATTCTGGAAAAATTCTTAAAATTCTAAAATAATGTTTTAAGGCTCTGTTAGAAATTTGGGTTAATTTCGATGTGTTTTGCTAATCGTATGCTTAAACATGATTAAGAGGGATTATAGGAAAATGTGAGGTTTTAGCCACTTTTGATCCATTTTGGTTCATTTGAATTGTTGTTAGGTGTTTGTGGTTGTTCTTACATGTTGTTATGACTATTTGACATGAATTGTGATTGATTAGAATAGTTAGATTTGTCAAAAACGTCGTCGAACGGCGTAAACAAGTTGCTGGAAAAGTTGCAGAAAGTTGTGCAGGGCTTCGGATCGGATCGGATGGGGGCTCGGATCGTATATGTGAACTGGGCAAGAAATCCGACCCGAACCGGAGTTTGGCACATAGGAGGCTTGGCGAGAAGGAAGGTCGTTTTCTTAGAGTTGGAGTGGACAAGGGGATCGGATCGGAAGAATAATTGGAGGCCAGATCGGATCGACTTGGAGACGTAGGACTCGGATCAGAAGTAAACATTTGGGAGAATTAGCAAGAGGGAAGGCCACGCGGATCAGATGGCAAGGAGGGATCGGATCGGAATACGTGAAGAAATAAGGGAGTGGATCGGAGCACTGGATGGAAGGACACCCGACCCGACCCGGAGGAGGACACCGACCCGACCCGAAGTGGAGTACCCGACCCGAACCGAATGGAAAGATGACAAGGAAGGAGGACCGACCCGAACCGATGAAGGTGATGACTACCGAACCGAACCGAATTCTAAGACTGTTAATGCGCGACAACTCTTCTGAAGACCCACTCCAATTCGACCAAACCCGAGATGCAAAGGAAGTCCAAATGAGAAGTTAGAGCTTAAGATTCAGATGGGAATCAACGAGTTCGCTTCATGGTTGGGCTTTGCTGCGGGACGCGTGCCAAGGAGTTATCAACGTCTATAGCTTTGGACCACTATGGTAGGAGGTGCGAAGGCGGAATCAGGGCCATTATGGCATCGGTAGAACCGAAGGCTACGACCAATGAAGTGGGTCATTGAAATGTTTGGTCATGACTCCAAGTGTTTGGCTTGGTCACAGCAGGGTTTCTACAAGTCGGGATTCGTCGTTACCTCAGTTTGTCTAGTGTTCCAAAGTGGTAGATGTCGTACGCTTTACGCACTGAGTGAGAGATGTGAGGATGGTTGCTATGGATGATTTGTTTGCTATCATTGTGACATGCACACCCCACCCCCGTATTCTTACACTATTTATTATGGCACCTTGGAGTATTGTACGGTATGTGGTAATAACTCTTTGGTTGCAGGTCCAGGTTCAGGTATGATTTAGTATACCTGTTATTACTCTGTTTAGATGCTTATCGCTCATACCAGGCTTTATGTCTGACCCAGAGTTTTATGTCTCTTCTTATTACTCTGGGTGCTCACACGAGCAGACTAGAGACAGGTTAGTTGGTGATGCACGGGTAGATGATCCGGAGACGAGCAGGAGGCTTCCACGTAATATATATAGTATTCTCCCTGCGTTGTTGAAGATCACTGCTTGGGCATTGGTGGTGCATCTTCTACTTTAGTTTTCCTTTGTTAGAGACAGTAAATTTGGAAAGTTGTAATAAGCTGTATTTGGATTTCCGCTGCTCTGATGTTGACATTGATTATTAATTATCAGCTTATGCACTGTCTCACCTGTTTTATGTCAAGTATGTTATTATTATATTTTATTCCATGCGCTGTGAGACATTCTACAGGTTCCTTGATTAGTTCATTCTCTTCTTTCTTTTCTCATGACGACCGTCCCGTGCTAGTTGGGCATGTGTACAGCGCACTTCCGGAGGAGATGCAGGCTGGTGCGGGGCGGGCCGTCACACTTGGTATCAGAGCTTTAGGTTGCGTAGTTAACCTAGGGAAGCTATCGGGGAGAGATAATATACGTATACGAGAGAGCGTATTTGTGATTACTTTGGTTTTTAAAAGCTATATATATATATACTATTACTAGTATAAGGATGAAGTCGTACTGCACTAGCACCACTATGGAGTCGTTAATCATTTCCTTTTTCAGATTGACGATGAGCCGATATACTAGAGGTGCTGGTAGGGGAGCCAATAATGGGAATGCTGCTGACATGAGGACGATGTTTACTGACCTCATGAGAGAGATGCTAAGAGATGTGCAGAGGGCAGCTCCCAATGGTGGAAATGGTGGTGGTCCAATAGTGCAGGCGCCGAGGGTCGACTTCGCCAAGTTGAATAAGGATTATACTAGCCTTGGTGGGAAGTCGTTTCACGGAACGGAGTCGGCCACGGATGTTCAAGATTGGTTGGATAGTTGCGAACGTATCTTCGAGGATTTGGGTATCGAAGATGCGATGAAGAGAAAGCTAGCGTCCCGTCAGCTGCAAGGGCGGGCAATGAATTGGTGGAATGCTATAAAGGCAGCTACTCCCGAAGATCAGATTACTTGGGAGCAGTTTAAAGCTCGCTTCAGTGAGAAGTTCATTCCAGCTGCTCAGAAGTCAATGCTGTTTAAGAAATTCTTGGAGCTCAAGCAGAATGGCAGAGCTGTCTCGGAATATATTGCTGAATTTGACACTTTGTCAAAATATGGGTTATCTCTTATTGATACTGCTGAGAAAAAGAATGAGAAATTCATAACTGGTTTGGATCGGTACTTGGGGGAAAAACTTATTAACCACATCGATGAGACGTTTGAATCGATTGTGGGGAAAGCATTAAGATCAGAAAGTCTCTACCCTAAGTCGAAGACTGAGGTTGCATCTGCAGAAGAGCCAAAGCCACAAGCAAGTGGTGGAGGCAAGGGTGGTTCACAGAATAAGAGAAAGCAGAACCAAGCTAAGGATGGCCAGAAGAAAAAGAATAAGCAAGATGTTGAGTGCTTCAGCTGTGGTAAGAAGGGCCATTATGCTAGTAATTGTCGAGCCAAGCCAGCGGATAGGAAGTGCTTCAACTGTGGCCAAATGGGACATCACAAGGACAAGTGTCCACAGCCCCCTAAGGAAAAGCAAATGGTGGAAGCATACGCCCTTAATGCTATTCCTTCTTCGTCGAATGCCCCAACAGCGGCGGAGAAGGGAAAGAATGTCGTCATTCAAGGTATGCTTTCTGTTTATGATGTTCCTGTTAGAGTTTTGTTTGATACCGGAGCTTCCAGTTCTTTCATATCTAGTGACCTGGTAGATAGGTTGGGATTGGAGCCCGAGATTGTCGATAGACCTTTAGTAGTGACGAACCCGATTGGTGGTTCGACTAGCCTTAGCATGATTTGTCGTAATGTGGTCTTATCGAGTCATGGATGCATGTTTGTTTGTGATTGCTTTGTTTTGGGCTTTACTGGGTTTGGCATTATTTTGGGAGTAGATTGGCTCCAAAGATACGGGGTGGTGGTAGACTGTGAGGGCTTGTTGGTGACAGCTAGAGCGGATGATGGGCGGAGGATAGTGTTTGGTGGTCTACCCAGTAAGGGGGTATTGGCTAGTTTTCTAAACTCCCTCGACATTCCGCATAGTGAGTTGTCAGGTTTGCCCGTGGTTGGCCAGTATCCGGATGTTTTCGAGGAAGTGACCGGACTTCCACCACACCGAGAGATTGAGTTTCGTATTGATTTGGTAAAGGATGCCAGACCTATAGTGATGCCACTTCGTCGTATGGCACCAAGAGAGCAGCGAGAGCTCGAGGTGCAAGTTAGCGATCTTTTGAAGAAGGGATTTATCAGAAGGAGTATTTCTGAATGGGGAGCACCAGTTGTGTTTGCTACCAAGGCGGATGGTTCCCTTCGTTTGTGTGTAGACTACCGCGAGTTGAATAAAGTGACGAGGAAGAACAAGTATCCTCTACCGCGGATAGATGATTTGTTCGATCAGTTGAGTGGCGCGAGAATATTTTCTCGGTTGGATCTCGCGACAGGTTTTCATCAGCTTAGAGTGGAAGCTGAGAGTATAGCTAGAACGGCATTTCGGACGCCGTCTGGATTTTATGAGTGGTTGGTCATGCCATTCGGGCTGACCAATGCCCCAGCATATTTTGTGGATCTTATGAATAGGGTATTCAGAGATCAGTTGAATAAGTTTGTCCTTGTGTTCGTTGATGATATTTTGGTCTATTCGAGGACAGAGGAAGAACACAAGGAACATTTAAGAATAGTGATGGAGGTGTTGAGAAAACACCAATTGAAAGCAAAGTTTTCGAAGTGTCAGTTCTGGAAGAGGGAAGTGAGGTTCTTGGGCCATATTGTATCAGAGAATGGTATTGCCGTGGACCCGGCAAAGGTGGCTACGGTACAGGATTGGCCTACGCCAAAGAATGCAACAGATGTAAGAAGTTTCTCGGGGTTAGCGGGATATTATCGTAAGTTTATCCAAGGTTTCTCCAAGATAGCAGCACCATTGACCCAATTGACCAAGAAGAATCAAGCTTTTGTCTGGGATGAAAGGTGCGAGAATGCATTCAAAAGTCTAAAGGACAAGTTGACAAGCGCACCAGTGTTAGTCATTCCTAAGGGGGATGAAGAGATGACGGTATACACGGATGCCTGTGGTACCGGACTGGGTGCTGTATTGATGCAAGGCGGTAGGGTTGTAGCTTACGCAAGTCGGCAATTGAAACCGCATGAGAGAAGATACCCTACCCATGATTTAGAGTTGGCAGCAATCGTGTTCGCGTTAAAGATGTGGAGACACTATCTCTTGGGAGAAAGATTTGAGCTGTTTACAGATCATAAGTCGTTAAAGTATCTCTTCTCTCAGAAAGATCTGAATCTCCGTCAGCAGAGATGGTTAGAGTTCTTAGCTTCCTATGATTTTGACATCGCATACACACCAGGAAAGGGAAATGCGGTGGCTGATGCATTGAGTAGAAGACATGCCAGCTTAGGGGCTATGTTCCTTGAATGGAAGCAACTGGAGTTTATCGCGGGGTTTGATTTCATACCAAAGTGCGAATTGGATCCAGAAATGTTAGCAAGTTTGACGATCAGACCCACTTTGATTGAGCGGATCGGCTCTAGTCAGAGGGACGATCCTAACCTATTGGAAATCATCTCCAAGTTAGAGATGGGTATCGATGAGGAGATGAACGAGTATGGGCTTGATCGAGATGGATGGCTTAGAAAGAATGGAAAGCTTGTTGTACCCAACGTCAATGGATTGAGAGATGAAGTGCTTAAAGAATGTCATCACTCAAAGTTGACTATACATCCCGGTGGTAATAAAATGTATAGAGACATGAAACAGACTTACTACTGGGACGGAATAAAAAGAGACGTTGGGAAGTTTATATCCAAATGCATGAATTGCCAGCTAGTTAAAGCCGAGCAAAAGAAGCCTAGTGGTTTGTTACAGCACTTAGAAATTCCCGAATGGAAATGGGAGCAAGTCTCGATGGATTTCATCGACGGTTTACCAAGGACTAGATCGGGATATGACAGCATTTGGGTAATTGTAGATCGACTGACTAAAAGTGCAAGGTTTATACCAGTCAAATCGACCAGAACGGCAGCTAAGTTAGCAGAATTGTATATGAAGTGGGTAGTGAGACTTCATGGAGTACCTAAAAGCATTGTGAGCGACCGAGACCCGTTGTTCACTAGTGGGTTTTGGAGGAGCTTACAAGAGGCTCTAGGGTCAGAATTACATCTCAGTACCGCATATCATCCTCAGACCGACGGTCAGACGGAGAGGGTGAACCGTATTTTGGAAGATCTCTTGAGAGCATGTATATTGGATTTTGGTGGATCATGGGATGACCATTTGCATCTAGTAGAGTTTGCATATAATAATAGCTACCAATCCAGTATCGGTATGGCTCCGTTTGAAGCTTTGTACGGAAGACCATGCAACTCACCATCATGTTGGATAGAGACTAGCGAGAAGTTTATGCTTGGACCAGATGTGGTGAGGGAAACTTCAGATAAAATCAAGACCATTCAACAACGAATGAAGGCTGCCCAAGATAGGCAGAAGAGTTATGCCGATAAAAGGAGAAGAGACTTAAAATTCTCCGTTGGCGACTTGGTGTTTGTCAAGATTTCTCCGTTGAAGAGCGTAATACGATTTGGCAGGAGAGGCAAGTTGGCACCAAGATTTGTTGGCCCATTCCTTGTTTTTGAGCTAGTCGGGAATTTGGCATATAGAATTGACTTACCGGAGAAGATGGAGGGAGTTCACAACGTATTTCATGTTTCCCAACTAAGGAAGTTCGTTCACGACTCAGATATGACTATTTCACCTGATCAGTTAGAGGACATCGAAGTAGAACCCGAGGCGGTTGGGAACCGCAAGCCGGCCCGTATTGTTGAGCACGACATGAAGCAACTTCGAAGGAAGGCGGTGAAGCTAGTCAAGGTACAGTGGAGCGAGGACGAGAGTGATTGTACTTGGGAGACAGAGGAGGACATTAGGAAGACACACCCAGAACTCTTTGCCTGGTAAGATTTTGACTTTGATTTAGTTTTCCGCATGCTAGGATAGGCTTGTTTGCTTGTTTTGCATGTTTGGTTGTTGTATGTGGTTGTTAGGCATGCAGGATCCTTTGTATGTTTTGGGTTAAGGAATTTCGGGGGCGAAATTTCTTAAGGGGGGGAGAGTGTAACGACCCGCATTCTACGCATCATAGGATCGTAGAATATTTATTTCTGTCACATACGAAGTTGTATGGTCATGTAACTTTGGGAGACGACTATTGGGGTCATTTCCCATGTTCATGATTTTTCCCAATTTTTAAATGACCATTTTACCCCTAGTTGGCACTGTTTTGGCCATAACTTTTGACTGGAAAGGAATTTTGACCTGAAACCACTTCCATTGGCTCCGGATGATGGTTTCTCTTTCCGTAGAGTGGTCACATTAGTCAAACGGACTCAATGTTTGGGAGATATGGCTGAAACAAGTTTCAGATGGTGAAAAACAGCTTAATTGGGCTTAACCGGGTGATTAGCAGCTAGGCCCACAGGGGAATTTCGGGTTTAGAGGTATAGGAAGTCTGATTAGGGTTAGGTTATCACTTTCATTTCAGTTTTGAGCCGCCACAAACCTTCTTGAGACCTTAGTAATGGCTTCCATCTTCTAAAACCTCTCCAAAACACATTTTTAGTGAAGATTAAGCCTAAACTACATCAAAGCAAGGCCAAATAGCAACAAAGCAAGGTTGGAGCTGCTGCTATACATAGGAATTCGACCCAAACAGAGAGTATTTCAGATTTGGTGTTTCATTTGTGGCCAAGGTGAGTGATTTGCATAGTTTTTGCACTAATTACGGTGATTAAGGGTAATTAGTGAAGATTAGCGAATTTATCCGTAAATAAATTCTGGAAAAATTCTTAAAATTCTAAAATAATGTTTTAAGGCTCTGTTAGAAATTTGGGTTAATTTCGATGTGTTTTGCTAATCGTATGCTTAAACATGATTAAGAGGGATTATAGGAAAATGTGAGGTTTTAGCCACTTTTGATCCATTTTGGTTCATTTGAATTGTTGTTAGGTGTTTGTGGTTGTTCTTACATGTTGTTATGACTATTTGACATGAATTGTGATTGATTAGAATAGTTAGATTTGTCAAAAACGTCGTCGAACGGCGTAAACAAGTTGTTGGAAAAGTTGCAGAAAGTTGTGCAGGGCTTCGGATCGGATCGGATATGTGAACTGGGCAAGAAATCCGACCCGAACCGGAGTTTGGCACATAGGAGGCTTGGCGAGAAGGAAGGCCGTTTTCTTAGAGTTGGAGTGGACAAGGGGATCGGATCGGAAGAATAATTGGAGGCCAGATCGGATCGACTTGGAGACGTAGGACTCGGATCGGAAGTAAACATTTGGGAGAATTAGCAAGAGGGAAGGCCACGCGGATCAGATGGCAAGGAGGGATCGGATCGGAATACGTGAAGAAATAAGGGAGTGGATCGGAGCACTGGAAGGAAGGACACCCGACCCGACCCGGAGGAGGACACCGACCCGACCCGAAGTGGAGTACCCGAACCGAATGGAAAGATGACAAGGAAGGAGGACCGACCCGAACCGATGAAGGTGATGACTACCGAACCGAACCGAATTCTAAGACTGTTAATGCGCGACAACTCTTCTGAAGACCCACTCCAATTCGACCAAACCCGAGATGCAAAGGAAGTCCAAATGAGAAGTTAGAGCTTAAGATTCAGATGGGAATCAACGAGTTCGCTTCATGGTTGGGCTTTGCTGCGGGACGCGTGCCAAGGAGTTATCGACGTCTATAGCTTTGGACCACTATGGTAGGAGGTGCGAAGGAGGATTCAGGGCCATTATGGCATCGGTAGAACCGAGGGCTACGACCAATGAAGTGGGTCATTGAAATGTTTGGTCATGACTCCAAGTGTTTGGCTTGGTCACAGCAGGGTTTCTACAAGTCGGGATTCGTCGTTACCTCAGTTTGTCTAGTGTTCCAAAGTGGTAGATGTCGTACGCTTTACGCACTGAGTGAGAGATGTGAGGATGGTTGCTATGGATGATTTGTTTGCTATCATTGTGACATGCACACCCCACCCCCGTATTCTTACACTATTTATTATGGCACCTTGGAGTATTGTACGGTATGTGGTACTAACTCTTTGGTTGCAGGTCCAGGTTCAGGTATGGTTTAGTATACCTGTTATTACTCTGTTTAGATGCTTATCGCTCATACCAGGCTTTATGTCTGACCCAGAGTTTTATGTCTCTTCTTATTACTCTGGGTGCTCACACGAGCAGACTAGAGACAGGTTAGCTGGTGATGCACGGGTAGATGATCCGGAGACGAGCAGGAGGCTTCCACGTAATATATATAGTATTCTCCCTGCGTTGTTGAAGATCACTGCTTGGGCATTGGTGGTGGATCTTCTACTTTAGTTTTCCTTTGTTAGAGACAGTAAATTTGGAAAGTTGTAATAAGCTGTATTTGGATTTCCGCTGCTCTGATGTTGACATTGATTATTAATTATCAGCTTATGCACTGTCTCACCTGTTTTATGTCAAGTATGTTATTATTATATTTTATTCCATGCGCTGTGAGACATTCTCCAGGTTCCTTGATTAGTTCATTCTCTTCTTTCTTTTCTCATGACGACCGTCCCGTGCTAGTTGGGCATGTGTACAGCGCACTTCCGGAGGAGATGCAGGCTGGTGCGGGGCGGGCCGTCACAGAGCACGAGATGCTCTACCATTTTCGTTTTATAATCACTATGTAACTCGCGTTGTGGAGGGAGAAATTAAAGGGAGAATTTGGGAGCGTTTTCCACCGTTGGGAGAATTAAGGCCGGCGAGTTCTGAAGTAGCCAATAGGAATTTAGAGAAGTTTTTATATATATAATATTATTATAATTTAATCCTTAAAAGTAGGTTTTTGCATTCGAACTCCAAATCAAACCCAACAAATGACGCCGCTAGCTAAATACCCCCATTCCGAATACAATTTGTTCGTAAGCCAATTCGATCGTTTCGAAAAGTTTTCATCAAAATTAAAATACAAATTAATATAACGGTCAATATTGATTTTAACGTACATTTTAATTTATCGGGGCCATATACTAACTCCAAAAATTACAGAAAAATAAATCTAGCTATGTTTTGATGATACAGTCCTAACAAAACTAATTTCGTCGAATTTGGAGATCATTTGAAAAATAGCCATTTTCCAGTCAATTAAATTCAAATTGAATTGACAAAACACGTTTATATTCACTGCGCTCACATATTAATTCCAAAAATTATGAAATTTGAAACCTAACAATAATTTGACATTCCAGATCCAACAAAAGTTGTTTCATCAAAAATGGAGGTCGTTTCCAAAATGGCTATTTTTAATGGCTATATATTATATTATAATATATATAAATTCCATAGCGACTATTTCAAATTTTAAACTGGAAATAAATTACAACTTATAAAATGAAATCTCAGTTTCTTACACTAGTTAGAAAGATATAGTTAAATGGATTTAACATTTCTTGTTTCATCAAATTCTGTTTTAAAATAGATTCTATATACTCAATTGAAATTAGAAATCGAATTTTCAAACTACCATGTCATTTCAGGCTCATTTTATAATTAAAATTAATTTATACGTTCTAATTCCAGTTTAAATAAATTTTTAGTCGTTATTATTTAAAATAAATCATTTTAAATATTTAAAATCCATTAAAATAGATAAAATAAAAAATTTAAATTGGCTCAGAATTTCCGGGTTGTTACAATCTCCCCCACTTAAAATATTTTCGTCCTCGAAAAGGGACGGAGCTAAAAGTTGTTTAACTAACCAACTCAACTTTCTTTCTAGCTTTCATTCTTCAACTTTCAGTTTCTAAGAATTTTCTAATTTCTCAAAAATTTGGCGAATACCCTAAATTTTTGAAAAATTTGGCTAACACCCTAAATTTTCGAAAAATTTCGCCATGACCTCCTTTGTACGGGCTGATCGGTAAAACCGTAACTTGCCTCACAGGGCCGTCATTAATCAAAAAGAAAAGCCAAGCGGCTTGCCAATCGGCTCATAAAATCATCCAAACAATTAAATAAAGTAAATATGTGCCTATTTGTCGGGCATACAATTTTATTCCTCTTCGTGGCTTCCATGCTATAACCTGTTCATTATATATACAGGTACATATATATCCAATTCGAACAAATTTTCAATTCAGTTCACTGTTTGATTCGATTTAGATTAATTTACCTTTTATTTTCATATTGATTAATTAGTTATCATTCCAATATTTTATTAGTTATACTAATAATCAAACATACAACCAGCAATCAATTTGTTGATTAAATTTTCAAATATATATAACTTTTATATATTCACACAACAACTAACACAATTGAAAGAGATATATGGATACAAAACTTTCCGAATATAGCTCCAGCCGTAATCCAGGATCCTGTGAAATAGAAATCTACAAAACCAAAACTACTAGCCACCCATGTGGAAAATTGGGGCACCCAGAGTTTTGGTAGAAACAAAAAACTCTGAGTCAGTAATGGGACTGGTGTGAGAACTCAAAACAGTTATTAAATCTATACTTTAAAATTTGAGAAATCATGGAACCATGCCGTATAACACAGAACGGGTTTACTCCACATGAATCCCAGTTTAAAATAAAACAACACAATGATTTTTGAAAAATGAAGCTATTATAAGACTCAGATCCCATCACACAATGCAACACAAGCCGGAGGATAGAGTTTTCCTTTATAATAGCCAAACATGCTTGGTATGTTTAAAACAAATCATTTTGTTATTACTATAAGTGCGTAGTGTCAGAACAATTCCAAATATAAATGTATCAATCATAGACGGCATGAGTGCCATATATCTTGTCACCATACTAGTTCTACAACTAAAACCGAAAAATGTCGTATTGGAAATTGAATTTCCATCTATGAGTCGAGGCGAGGGATGACTCCTCACCGATTCGAGACACTCTGGCAAATGCCTCAGGATCCCCCGCAGTGAACCCTTGTATCTTCAGGGTCGGTCCACACTTACTTTAGTGGATTATTATTCCTGAACACACGTTTCCTGGTCCTATCGGACCTATCTCTGAGCCACTAGGGACTCAATATCCAAGGCGCCTCACAATCCATCATCCACATAAGTAAAAATGTTTGGGCTCTGTACCATGACACCACTCCTATCTAGAAGGAAACGTCGTGCACTCCCAGCAGTCACAATCCCGTTTTTGACTCATACTGGGTGTAAGGCTCGCGAATTAACGCTACACACAAAGCTATGCTATTTAAAGTCATTCTTTGATCATCAACCACAAGACTCTGTTTTCAACAAAAGCCTTGATCATTTGCATCTTAGCATGCCACACTGACAATTCACGCCATGCAACTGATGTCTATCAATATATAACCTCTAAGCTTGTACATCTCAGAAAAAGGTGTTAAGCAAGAGAATAAATTCTCCGCCACCAAACAGATATATATTTAATAGAAATCAATCAACACAAAATGAAATCCAATGACAGACACACATACATTTATAAGTCTATTCTGGGTTTGAACGAAACTGAAGGCACCTTATCCTCGTCCCATATGTCCAATACAGGAGAGAGGTCCTCGCATATCCGGTCGATCTCCAAGTACGTCTGGACGATCACCACTTATTACCTTGTCTTGGGTGCACAACTTAATCAAGACATCAGTAATCATCCAAATAATGTGAAGAACTCCGATCTTCAACCATCATCTTCATTGTCGACATTTGGTCGTCGTATCAATTATTCAGAATGGGATAAACCCGGTCTTTCCGAAAAACTTGCATATTTTATAATTAATAATTAAGTGCCATTAAAACACATTATAAGCCTTATTCCAATCCAAAATATTATTTTATTCAAATATTCACATATTTAGCAAAAGGTTCCCGTTAATTATATCAAAGATAAAATCCTTTAAATTTATTCTTTAATCTTCCTTTTGATATCAATTCAAGATATTTGATTTTATCCCTTATCAATTCTAAACCAAATTAAGGTTTATAAAACTAGTCGGGATTACCGTCTTACCGAAGTAATCATTTATTTTATCTTTCCAATCCCAACCTATTCATCCCATGGAGCAAAACTGGTAGTACTCCATATCTAACACCTACTGTGTTAAAAGCAAAATTAATTACCATTTTCCGTTCAAATCTAATTAAAGATTTAACTATCGCCTGGAGTAAAACTCGTGGTACTCCATTCTCGATCATTTCATGAATTTGATAAATTTAATTATCCCATTCTCATTCCAATCTAATTAAAGATTTATTAAAACTCCAATTGGTTTTAATCTTCCTAAAAGTCATTATTTAATGATTGTTCAAATTTAGGAAATAAATCCTATCTTTAACCGGGTTAAAGAACGAACGTCATTTAAAACGTCGTTCACGATAAATCCAAAATAATCTTCCATCAAAATGGAATCTACACGAAAATCATAACTGTGTATAATCGATATAAATTTCCGTATCCGAATAATAATATAAATGGAATAACGGCAAAGCCATTTAAATTCCATATATAGTAGCAGTATTTCTTTACAGAAGCTCATTTCGATTATTACCAAATCGACTTCCATTCAATTCCAATTTAATATATTAAATTGGAAAACTTTACTTTTGAAAATTCCCATTAAATCTTAATAAAAAGATTTATAAAGTCCAAATCATATCTTCACTGTTAATTGGATTAAAGAACAAATGTTATTTAAAACATTATCCATGATAAACCCAAGATCAACTTCCATTTCAATTCCAATTTGATTAGTTAATTGGTAAACTTCATTAATCTTAGTTAAAAGATTTATTCTTTTCTCTACTGGGTTTAAGAACAGTGTTATTAAAGACACCATTCACGGCAAACCCAAAATCCAATTTGATATTAAATACAAGGCTCTGAATAGAAAATAATATCGGCTTATATTCAATATCAAATCCTGAAACCAATTGATATCGTATTGGGAATAATGATATATGTATCTTCCAAATTCCTCAAAAATATTCGTATAATCACAGAATTCAATATCGAAATATTCCGAAGATTATTTCCATTCCAATTTATTCATTGGAAGATTCAGTTTAATTTAAAACCATATACAAATCCAATTTATTTACTTCTAAAAACCATTGGATTATTATTCTAGTCAATAACTAGTTCATTTCGATAAAAATATATTTTTATCTTTTCAAAACTGGGTTTTTTCCATCTAAAATCTTTCCAAATCATTAATTATGATTTTACATAATTTTTCCATATTTTTATAATTTTAATATCGCCATTTCAGTCGGTTTCCAATAATGGCCACCGAACTGCATCTATAACGACCTTTTCTGAAATTGATTTGCACATAATTTGAAATCCAACCGCTCAAATTTAAATATCTTATATTTATTGGAAAGCTCTTATCAATACGAATCCAACGGTTCTCGTTTATAGAGAATCCGATGGTCGGATCTCCCGTTACGTCCATTTGAAGTTAGTGGTTGAAATTCGCGAATGATCACTGCGCGGCGCGTTCTATTCAGGCCATTTAAATATATAATATATATAGTTGATTTCCATTTAAAACTCATTTTATAAATCGATTATTAATTCGTTTTAAAATGATTTCAACTTCATTTTCAATTTTAAATCAAAATTGAATATTCCATATCATTACAATATTAAAATGATAATATTTTCAAAATATCAGATTTTGAAATCATTTCTTTTTCGTATTCATTATAAAATGAATAAAATTGATTGATAAAATCATTGTTTAAAATGGCATTTAGCTACTCACTCGGCTTCATATATTTCAACATTTTCATGTCCATCGAAAATCAGACATCAAAATCATATTTTGATTCTTTACTGAATAATATTTTTAAAATATTCATTATTTCTGAATTGGAATCAGACTCAGTCAATCACCATATACTTTTATTTATATGAATTTCATACATCGCTTGTATTCAAAAATAATGATGAAGAACCATTAAACAATCAATTCACATCTAGAGTGAAATTGACTACTGTATAGGCATTAAATAATTAAATAACGCTTATCACAGCCTGTCAATCAATCAATTGACATATAATTAAATTCAGGGGAGATGTGAATAAATTATCGTCCCCAGTCCCATGTGGGGTTTCCAAACAACAACAGTCGATTCAAAATAATCACTGGTTAATATATTTAACTAGTTCTAATTCGATTTGAATTATTTATCTAATTAGCCAATTTTCACTGTTTAGAATATAAATAGATATTTATAATTTAAATTCAACTACCATAAAATAATATTAAATTATTTTTAATATTTTAAACATTTCAGCATCACAATCAAAACACAATATAGTAAATTAAATCGTCCATGGTCTGTGGACGAGAGAGGTGAGCTAACAGGCACCATACACAATTTATAATGATTGAAACTAATAAAAACCTACACTAGCAATTCTATATATGTAGTTATAAAATAAATAACTATACTAAAATTTTAGTGAGAAGTTCTCACTTTGTTTTCCACTCCGTCAATCTTTAACTGATGATTTCAGAATCGTTTGCATTGAAATTTGCCTTAAATTTTATTTTCTCTATTTTGGTTCTAGTCAATTCCATATTGTACAGTTTGATCCCACGATTCCAACGCGACTGAAATTGTCGGATTCCGACCTCGTATGGAAAAGATATGATAGTTTTTACATTGAATTACCATTTAAATTGAATTACCATAGTTAATTAACTGTTAATTACTTCATTAAGGGGATTAAACCTCCTTCTAATTATCTTATTTCTGATCCGTTACTTCAGGTTCCAGAACCCACTGTCGTGCCTCATACCGTCCCCACGCACGCCAATCGAGAATGCTGGCCACCCATCTGAACTCGCCACCTTGAAGCCCTTCACTTGCGCCTCCTCCACACCCAAGTACGTTGAACTCGCGATCGTCATCTCGCCGGAAAGGGCTGTGAAAGTCAGCAGCTTCGTGCTCGAAATTCAAGCACAATACTTCACGATAATTGATCAAACCAGTCGGGATTGAGGGAGCACGAGATGCTCTACCATTTTCGTTTTATAATCACTATGTAATTCACATAGTGGATGTAACGTCCCAGATTTTTCAGCCATTTAAATTTGAAAATTTAAATCAGTTTATATATTATATTGGGAATATAATGGATTTTTAATCGAATTTATTTATTTAAATAGAGTTCGAATATATATATTTATATATTAATTAAAACGAGCTCGAAACATCGTTGAAGTTCGAAATTTTCGATTTGAACTTTAACTGAATATACAGGATCCGATATAAGTCGGATTTATGTGAAACGAGAAACGTTTGAACCGGTTCGATTATATTTTTCTAATGAAAGAGAAAAATTGGGATGTCAACTTATAGATTTCAAGTTACGTCCAATTCAAATTTTCAAATAGTCTCTATGGTAAACGATTTTTATGTAAATAGAATATCATCGAAAACCAGGATTTTTGATGTCGAGTTTTGAATTTTATACTGATTGAAATTGAACTTATTTGTTTTAAATATACAAGAATATTTATTTATTTTCATTCATTTGGCTGTTTGAATTAAATATATATGTATATATTTATCCATGTTTCACTTGGCTCGGTATAACGAGTAAAACCCCGAATACGTACGTTATCATACTCAAAAAAAAAACTTACACAATTATTAAATCCTGACTATCAAATCAAAAAATTTTGAATCCCAATTATCAAATCCATAAAGAGAATCAAACACGTTAACATGAAATGAAGACCAAACAAGAATAAACTATGTGAACTACTACTAAAGGAAACCACAATTATTTGAGAACAACACTTGGAGATCCATCGCTTTATGTTAAGATTCATCAATACAAGATTGACAAGTATCAAATAAAGCAAACTCGAGTTTTGCATTCCAAAATATCGAATGATCATGGTACACTGGCAATAAAGTCTAGTAATAATACAGTATGAAAAAGTCTGAGACAATGCATTTTGTCCTTCAGCTTTGTAAATAAAAAAAAACAAATGGAGTTTGATCAATACAAAGAAAACAAAACATATATTCACATTATTATTATTTTCGTACAAATGCAAAGCACACTCCAACCAAAACAAGCTCATTCCTCTTCACTAACATATGCTTGGCTCGAAACTACCCAGTTCGCCAAAACGAACTCGAAAATCTTGTCCGACAGTGAATCCAAATTGTCTCCATCGGTTTGATCTGGAAAAAAATTAAAAGGGGAAAATAATAATACGGCATGCAACTGGAAAGTGATCAACATAAGAGAACATATATATTATGAATCTCCAAACATACCATATAGAACTGAAAGCATTTAATAAAAGAAAACATACATATCCTTGTCTGTACAAGGAAAAATAAAACAAGCATAACAATTCATATACAGTCCCTTTCAAGAAAACAGTTGGATACAATTTCTACAGTGTATTGAACAGCTAGGGAAAATAGCTGGGACAACTATATGACAACTAATTTCATACATCAATCTTCACAGCCGGATTGAACAGCTAAAAATAACAGATATGCACCAAATCTCATCAGCTAAAATAAATGTATATATTCTTTTCAAATTTATTAAATTTCGGCATGTTTTGTTCTTTCAAGAACAGTGAATAGCTAAAGAGAAATAGGAAGAAACAGCCTGTAAACAATTTATTCATATATAGTTGCATAACAGGACTGGTTTCATACATTTAAAAATCAAACCAGAAAATCTACAATGCAGAACACAAATCTCTGATAGAAGTAACAACACATAGCCTTACAATCCTAACATAATATAGACTCATGTGCAGTTCAATCAATGTCCCATTTGAACATATAAATAGGACTGTAAATCCAATACAAAATTTCACCAAAATCCCTGATAAAATCCTCACACATCCATTCAGTTCAAATCACTAGTACACAAAAATCTGCAGAAGGAGAAAAAAACATATGGCCTAGGGATTTTAGCTGAACCACCTACGATTAAGCTACGGATGGACAATGATCTTATATAAATTTCCAACCACACTATAAATACACGCATTCACACAGTAGGTTTTCATCCAGTTCAAGAACCATTCGAAACCAGAAAAATCAAACAAAAAAATACTGCAATTTGATAATAATAAAAGTACTTATCTGATTTTGTCGCGTGTTGGTTCGGAGCCAAAGAACTAGGGTGCGGCCAATCTGCAAGCCTCAGTTTGTTTCTGAAGTAGGAGGCTCGCTTATTCTGGGAGGCGTGGGGTTTGCTCGATGAAAACCGCGGTGGCATTAGGGGTTGAATGGGTGGATCTGGAGTCTGACATATCGTTTGGAGGAGAGCGAAGGGAGAACGAGGAAGTGGTTGAATAGAGGGGGGGGCGACGTCGTACATCTCGAAGTGGCAGAAGAAAAGCGGGATTAGGGATTTTGGCCAGGAGGGTTTTCTTTTTGGTGGAGGCGGCTTACTGAATGAGTAAAGGGATCAGACAGGGTTATAAGGAGATAGCGGGTGGGTTTGGGCCGATGATTAAAGGTAAAGCCCGTTCAAAAATATTATAAATCTATGTTTTAAAATTTAATTTTTATTTTAAATTTGTTAATACGATATCTCGCACCTACGATATCAGATTTACGCACGGTCAGTTGCGTTGGGACCGTAAAGACGAGAATTTCGATATGGAGCAGAGTTGGTCAGGATCGGGAGCAACTGAGAATTTTAGTCGAATTAAACGTCAGTTTAATTTGACTAAAAAAGACTATTTTTCGACGAATTAAAATCAAGGTGAGTTAAACTCACTCAGCTCTCCCCATTTATATTTTATATAAATTGGGTTTTTATTTTGAGTGTTCTGATTGTTAGTGGTTGACTGTTTGCTAGTTATATAATCATTGTTGATCAAACAAATGAAATTAAACGGTCTTTTAATTTTAGTAAAATACAAATCGTTATGATTTGACCCGAATAAGGTAGTTTCCCTTGATTGGTCACGTTTATAAACGTGTTTGAAATTATTTACATTGTTTGAATGGTCCGTTGATTGATTGACGGACGTTATGGAAATTATCAGTTAAATTAAAATGAATGATTAATTATTGTTGATTTTTGAACCATATTTCAACATTTATTCTGATGTTCACAAGTGAATAGTATTGGCTGGGTATTTGGCATCACATGGCCTATAAATCAAATCGATTTATAAAATATGGATATTTTTCGACGATGAGTCGACATTATTGAAGTTATAAATATACTTTATAACGAAAATAAGTTTGGAAAGCCGTTACTTTGAATGAAAGTTATTTAAAAAGGAAATAAATATTAATTATTTATTAATTAAAGTTTATAAGAAATTATGAAATGGTTTTATAAAACAAAATTCTTATGTTAATAAGAATTATAGGCAAATAAGCAGGAAATAACCTAGGGGTTAAGTATTTCATTAGTCACATCTAAGGAGCAGTTAATTGAAGTTATTTAAATTTATTATATTAATTTAAAGAAGGAATTAACTGGATTGGTTAGAAGAGTAATCGTATTTTGAGTTGACCGAGTCAACCGTTTTAACTAAGTTAGACTTTTAAATTTGTGAAATAACTTAATGAATAATTGGTTAATCTTAGTAAGATTTTAAAAAGGAAATTTATTATTTATTCTAATAAATAAAGGAGTTAATTAATTTGCAATGATTAATGTTGAAGTAAATGAGTTGTTGTAATTTAAATAATTACTTCTTAAATGTAATACATTTAAGTAACCGAGTTCGAAATAAAAATATAGTTGAGTATTGAAAAGAAGCAAGGGATGAGTTTTATATTTGAACTCGAGTTTTTAACCAAGAAATAAAGGGTTCTAAATGGATACGATAGCCAAATGGAAAAATTACTGAACATTTGGAAAATGGAAGGAGATGAAGGTGTAAAGGGTTTATGTTTAACCTAGATTTATAAGCAAGGTTTATAAATGGAATATGAGTTTAAGTGTCATTTTTAAATTGGAAATACTTAGTAATGGAATTAAGTTAAATCCATAGAATTTAAAGGAGATTTCCTGAAAGAAAATGGGACTGGAAAAAGGATTTAATTTGAGCTCGGTAAACGAGGTTGAAAATAGGATTTGTGATAATAATTCAGTTTGTGGAACAAAGTTATTTGAATAAGTCAAGAGTGAATAGAAGTGATGCTAAGTACTAAACCAGAAAAATCTATTTTTATGATTTCATGGATGTTTATTTGATAGTTAAATAACCGACTATCAAATTTGGCCTTTACGATTGTTGGTACAGAAAGACCGGGATCGTGTGTATATTCGAAAACCATTCCGACCAATAAACACGAAATATCTAGAAGATATCAGGCGACGATCGAGATGGAGCATTTGAAGACCATAGATCTTCATAAAACGGAAGAACCACTTACAATCTCTGATTCGACCTGGAGATATACCGGGGTTCTGTCATGGTTGAAATCTGTGGATTGCAAGGACTATCGCAACTGATCCATGTGGTGATTCCTATATTGGATGCAGCAGGAGAGTACCTTCGATTCATCCTGTTCCTGGATGACCGAGTGGTGGCAAAGAGGGGCATTTCTTTTATACCCAGAGTATATTTGTGGACGTCAATTAGTGACTTGACGGATTTGACGATGTGACATTCAAAGTGAATGGTAGCCGAGTGTTCAAAAGATTATAACCTCAAGCCTCAACAACCAGGAAATGACAGAAATCGGGCAGGCAGAATGGCTATGTGGGTCGCTCCCATTAGGGTGTATAATCACCTATCTAGAGAAAATCCATTTCATTCTTTAATCTATTTCGATGCTGTCCCTTTTCGGGAAACGGTGGTTTGAGCCCAACCGTTGGTGATATACATTCGATACACTCAAGCGAAATGAGTGGTCGGTCATGTGAGGGCCGGGTTGCAAGATGTTCTTGTTAAACCCAGTGTATTCGCCTCTAGAGATACACTATCGGCAGGTGGTCACATGCCTTGTCATAGTTGGAATCCAATCTCCAATAAGCGCCCGCGGTTTTGATTGTATACTACATATGTGGAGCGTTAGATGCAAGCGTTCCGCTAGATTGATATCTACTTGTATTTAGACACTATTATAATATCAGAAAAGATATTGATTTCAAAAATGTTTTGGGTTATCGTAAGGTAAAAACCGTCCGTATTTATGTATGGATTTGGTCTTATGATTATCCTTTTCTTTCGAAAGGATTTTAACTTTAAAATCAAGTTGTGTGATACCCTTAATACCGTGCGAGTTTTTCTCACTCTGGTTCACCAAACTGACCCGGTGTTTTGTAAATGCTCGGGTTAGCCCAGGGTGTATAGGTTCAGGTTATCAGGTTCTGCGAAGTCCAGAGACGAGCTGGAGATGTTCAAACGAATGATATCTAGTATTTATTCCGTTGTGTGATTATATATGAGGACATATTATTATAACTGTCTAGAGATGTTGATGTACTATGATATTTTAAGTATTTTTCAAAAAGGCTCTCAATAAAGATTTATTTCTGAATTATATTTTGTTCCGCTGCGATGTGAGACTCTGATTATGTTGTATTAGATTCTTCTCCATCTTCTATTCTAATTTTCTTTCTTATCTCACCCTCTAATTTCTTTCTATAAACGTTCCAGTGTTTTCGGTGTTTGGAAGGTCGGCATGAGTTATGGTAAAGATATTTATGTCGATTTTCGGGGCCGGAAATCCTTGGGTCGTTACAGTGGAGAGAGCACGAGATTCCAACGTTTCTTGTTTCATCAAATTCTGTTTTAAAATGGATTCTATATATTCAATTGAAACTAGAAATCGAATTTTCAAACTACCATGCCATTTTAGGCTCGTTTTATAATTAAAATTAATTTATATGTTCTAACTTCGGTTTACATAAATTTTTAGTCATTATTATTTAAATAAATCATTTTAAATATTTAAAATCCATTAAAATAGATAAATAAATTTTTTAATTTGGTTCAGAGTTTCCAGGTTGTTACGGTTAACTAGAGCCAACTTTCCTAAAAGTTATATTTAAGATTATAAATCATCTAGAAATATCAAAATTTTACTGTACAAACAATTACTGCTCAATAAGAGACAATATCACCCACTTTGGCCCAAATTAGTCCAACAATAGCGCTATAGAGTAGAGCTTGCCAAAACGAGTTCACTGGAAGAAACTACATTAAAAAGGACCTCGTACGCAAAAGGTACGCTAATAAGAAGTTTCAAATTCAAATGAAAATTGAAAATAAAAACAAAACTCACTAGCGAAATAGAGAATGTCACGTTTGCTTAGGGGGAATCACACGGTTGGACCCAAAATGCACATGCACGTGCTCTATGTGTTAGCTTCCATTCCTCGAAATCAGATTTTAGAACATTACGAGCCCGACCACTTTCCATGTTGATTTCCACAGACACAATCATCTGACCGACCACTCGCCACCTAAATCTGATGCACTACCCACCAGGCTCCCCTTACCATCTGTCCCGCCTCCTATAAATTCTCCGACCACCAAAAAAATCCAAAAATACAAATATACTCAAATTCGAATTCCTTTCTCCTCTGACCACCATTCGACACCAAATCGTCATCATTCTCTTCATTTCTTAGTTCTCCACACTTATCCTTCAAATGCCATGAGTTAATTATCGACGATGGAAGTTGTATGGTCTAAAACACCAAAACCATCCAGATTTGTTCTTCCTCAATTTTTAGGCACATCGATGATCCGATCGACAAAACAGAGACCATGAATGAGTTCGTATCGACGACACGAACAAGTTCCATCTTGGGAATTTTAACTGAAAGTGGACGGATTGGGTGGTGAAATGTAAACCATTTAATGTTAGGGCTTCATGATGGGTAGGGTTAAGGTTTGAAAATAAAATAATATTATTCTCAAACATACATTTAGAGCTCGCACAACCAAACGGTAGATCCGATCATCACAAAACTCGCATTAGTGCACCAATTCAACATTATGTTTCTAAAAAATAAATAAACATAACCATAATTCAACAATACATCCCAAAACGATCATTTTCATGCATGTCGAGGCTGTTTTTCTCTTGAAATGTCTAATCTCGAATTTTGGTGATCCTTATACTTCTTCTTCATATAACGAACCATTCAAACTCAACGAAAAATGGTTCCAAGTGCTAATTAGATTATATATGAAAAGCCAAATTTCGGAACTGATAATTAATTAATGATAATATTTAATAAAATATTTAAGTATACAGTCGTTAAAATACGAGTCGTTACAGCTGTACAAATTGAATGCATCTTATCAACCAATAAAATGACTATCCATCTTAACATGTATGGTGTATTTGCTAGTAGCAATATCATAATGGATCAAAATGAGAATCCAATGAAGACCATTATTGAACACGACAACGTAAGTCAACATCGGGAGGAACGATAAAAAGAGACTTAAGTTCATTGTGGTTGTCAAAAATAAATAAATTAACATGCATAATGATGCAGAATGAAGAGTAACTTGATTTATCAATGATATCTCTAATAAACTTGCTTCAATATAAGTTGAAATCTTTAAAGAAGCAAAACTATAGACCACATCTGAAGTATGGTAGAAAAGCTAGTCTGAAATATTTTTAAGTGATAAAGATTCCAAATAAACAGAAGTGTATTCTTAAAATAACATCTAAAGGTGGTTTTGAAGTGACTCATGACACAATTGTTGAATAACCCCTAAAAGTGGCTTAGGTGCATAAAACATGATAAATATTGATATATCAATAATTAAACATAGAGCATAAAAGAAATAATTATCTACAATAAATTTGTATATAATGAAGCGCTTATGTTTATAAATAGACTAAAGATCTTGAATTAAAGGAGAACAAGATTGACCATACTGTTTAGGTGCCCTAAACAAAGCTCAGCAATTTCTTTTTTTTACCTAAACAACCTCATCTAGGATTCAAGCCTTGGTTCATGGAGTCACTATAGCTATCAATGTGGCATTGTACCATTGAACTGCATCACATTTTATCAACAAGTTGCCCTCCCATCAGAAAATATAAACAACTTTCAAAGCTTGCACTTACCTCTTGTTGTCCCCTCGGCCACCTCTGGCAGTGTTTCCCTAAGCGGCCATCTCGGCTGGCTCCCCCTTGGGTCGGGCCTGTATATATATCAAGTGACAAAAACACAATAAATTATTAAAGCACATAAAGTGTCAACAATATGTAAAATGCTAAGGCATGATAGTTTCAGAGATAATTGAATTATTTGAAGTAGTGGAAGTGTTTGAAATTCCCTAAAGGTATATATCGGTTAAATCATAATATAATATTAAATGATGGAAGTATTCAGGTTCCTTAAGAATAAAAATAACATTTCTAGTTATAAAACATGCAAAGAATAACAAGTGTAGATTACAACCTTCTTTAAAGTGTTACTAAAACGGAAATTTCGATATAATTCATTAGAATATATTTCTTCTTGCTTTGTTGTACCACTATAATGAAACTTTTAATATCCATCGAATATGTAATTACAATAAGCAAAACCGATGTGAAACATCGAAATTATGCACATAAAGTGATTTTCATAAAAACTGAATATTAATGCATAAAATACAAATAATATTTTAAAGAAACAATCTTGAAATTTTGGTTGTTTTGAAGAAATTATTTACAAATGATGAATATATAAGGGAAATAAAACTATTTTTTTCTGATTTTCTGTACAGTTTTCCAAACTATATGGACCAGAAGTATTTATAGCTGAAATATTAAGACATATATTCAAATTAAAAGGAAAAATTATAAAATCAAGGGTGCATACATTGATATATCATAACGTACCATTTTCCCTTCATTAAGATATTTTCCATAGGGTTTTTTAGTAAAGTTTTAACAAGGTGTTGCATTGATTTAGAAGAATTAAACTCCACTTCATAAAAGTAAATTCCCAGAATATCACATATTATATTATGCTCCTTTTTCTTTACTAAGATTTTTGGTTGGATTTTTTAGTGAAGTTTTTACGATGCAGTACCTGATCTAGAAATATTATATATCGTTTAATGCAATAAAATATTGAAATATGTCATACTTCATTGTACTTTTTTTCCTTTATTAAGATTTTTCCCATTTAGCTTTCCTTAGTAAGATTTTAACAAGGTATGATCATTATCTAGAAGTGATTAACTTTTTTGATAAAGCAAGATATTAAAGTATGCCATCGTACTATTTTTTCTTTACTAAGATTTTTCCTATTAGGTTCTTTATAGATGGTTTAAATGGGACGTTATTTTGATCCTATAGTATAAAACCTTTTAAAAAATATATCATTTTATTATAGGATTTTACAAGTTGCACTATTTTCTTCATTCAAGATTTTCACTATATCGTCTGAGTAGATATATGTAAATATAATAATAATTAGGAAAGCGCACACCATATACGTTTCAAAAGACACAACGTTAATTTGTCAGAGCGTTTAAGATTTTGAAGACGTATAGTCAAAAGAAAGTATCATAATCACTGTTTCAAATCTCATAAATATCGCCCGAGATCTCCTCCGAGATCTCGTTTTGGGCTCCTTCCGAAACGAAACAGCAAATATCACTCTAAATCTCCTTTCGAATATATCACTTGAGATATTGCAATATCAAACGATATATCGACCGAGATGAAATACTAGAATATCGTCCGAGATCTTAGTTCTTTTGTTAAAATTTAAACTTGTGCCTGAACTAGAACTATAATTAAAAAACTCAAATCTAGACATATCAATCTTTTGTTATTTTACATTTTGCATGTTAAATGACTATATTGTATGTTCGTATATGTTTTACAATTCTTATGATTTTCATATTCGTCTTTTTACATATATGTTACTTATGAAATTATGTATTTTATGGTCTATTATGCTGAATTTTTTTAATGTTTTGTATCCTTTTAATGTTTCCTGTCTAACAATATTTTTGTTTTAAGCATATTATGATTTAGAGTATGAGTGATCTTCCGCGAAACAAAGAATAATAAAGTTATTTTGCATTTTAAGTTTAAGTTACTATGTTTTCAATAACATTCATAAAAATCATTTTGTTAAAATATCATTTTTAACATATCATGTACCCCGAGATTGTTCCGATATGAACTTTCAGACCCGAGATGAAAATCCGAGACGAACTCCCGAGTTAGAGTCATCTCATCCGAGATCTCCCCCGATACGAGACCGTGTCTATAAAATCCCCAAGACGAAACACGACCGATATCCAAGATTTAAAACCTTGATCATAATACATGTAACTAATATAATAATAATTAGTGAATACGCTAAAAAATAAAGTGATATAATTTTTCATATGTTTTTGTTTAGTTTTGCATCATTGGATAACTCCATTCCTAAACTCAAAAAGTCATTACTCTCTCTTTCTACGGTGGCTTATCCTTGTATAGTTTACGACAAATTTAGACATCTTAAAATTATTTTAAATATTTGATCATCTTATTTGTTATTCATGTGTTCACCTCACCCTATTCAAAAATATGAGATTCTCATAGCGATCCCCAAATTAGGAAAGTTATAGCATTACAAATGTGTTGATCAGAGAGGCCAAATCATTCAAAGCACCTGTAATCTTACTTCATTCTCATAGTTACAGGGAAAAGATCGATCCCAATTTTAGTTGAAATCCGCATGTTTGATCGAAGTAAATGTAATGTTTCATTTTCATTTGTAGCCACATTGGAGGTATTTGATGGAATGGGTAGGTGTTTGATGAATTGCCTGGTAAGAATATGGATTGCAGAAGAGTATTAGAAGAAGATGCTGAAGATTGGAATAGAAAGGAAGTGCAGGAAAGAAATAACAGGGGAGTTAGATAGATTTCTTGAATTAAGGTAGGAGATTTAGGAGGGAAGAAGGAAGCATATGAACGAGATGATCAGAGAAAGAAAAGAGGATGAAGTAGGAGGTGCAGAGGATGAAGACGAATAACAAGGAGAAGGAGGAACAGTGCACAACAGAATTAACAAAGAAGTAAAGATAAGGTTTGCATTAATTTCTTGACACCTGTTACATTGCATATACCCACTTATATATACATAGCCACAAAGTAGAACATACTTGCAGCCTATACAAGCCCACAGTCCATCAATTACATTTAACCCCACACAAATGACTCAAACACTAGTATATATGCACAAGCATACACATGCAAATATGCACACACCACCACTTTTTTTAGTCTTCCCTTTCTTCGGTTAATAGCAACTCATCATCATCATGACTATGATTTTAGGGCTGTTACATCTCCTTCCCTCTTGAAAAAGACCTTGTCCTTAAGGTTGGATGATTAGCCAATCATTGCTGTAAAAATATCATATTAAAAGGCAATGTTTCTGAAACTTGAAAGCTATAATAAAAACACTTCTACAATGACAAATTTTACTACACCGGTTAATGAGCCTCCACCACCTCCAAGATCAAACATAAACACAGCTCTCACCGAGTTTGATCAATTCTTAGCTGTAGGTACTCAAGCATTTCAGTATACTTCAAATTATGGTGTAATACAACCCTCATTTGAGCTATTAAAAAAGAACCAAAAGTAGCATTGATACTTTCAGTTTTATCAGCAGTGCCTAGGTTGCTATTAACCTCGTTGTAGTATTCTAAGAATTCAAAGGAAATTGAAGTGGTCGGAGATTCTTGAGCATGCACAAGCTGAATTGATATATTTTCATATGTAATGTTGCCTCTTTTATTAGCTAGATTATAAGATTGTGATGATGAAGGCATTGAGACTGCTGCAAGCTTACTACAAATAGCATCTTTAATATACTACTTGCTACAACACACAAACCATTCAAATCCATATGGATTCTCACTTCTCATGTCTTCTGCCTTACATATAGAACAATTATTGGGTTCCAGTACCCAACATGCAACACATGAGTCTAAGGTTTTATTATCTTGTCAAGTTGTTTTGCTTTGAATAACCTATCTAAAGAAACTATTTTATTGTAATTAACAGGTTTACAAGCCACAATAGGAATTGGTCTACCATCAAATCTCGGTGTATTCTCAACGTTGGATGAAACGATTTCGGTGTCATTGCATTTTTCATTAGATGGTGAGATGCCAGTGGCTTCAGTGTAACCTGTAAAGAAAATGCCTTCATTTTTTTGTTTCTCCTTCATGTCTTCCGAACAATCTTCTTCCCGTAATGGTTCGCTTCTTGCTAGAGCTTTTAGGTTGGTGTCTTCGGGATTTGAGCTAGGATTGAAATTAATTTTAGGAGATTTTTGTGGATACTAAGAGGAATTATCAGTGGTAATTACTGGCACAAGGGGATTAGAAATGAGCTTCTTGGTGATAGTGGCAGTTTTCAACCTCTCTAATGCTTCACTCGGCTTCTCAATCTCCGCGCGATTAAATTTAAGTTGGCATCTACTCGCACCTGAGATCGACATTGTGAGGGGGTAGTTGAAGGTGGGAAAGGTTTAATCTGGGCATCACCTAACATTGTCTGGTTTTTCTTAGTTCGAGTCCATGCCCTTTCAAACAGCTTTGCCAAAAAACTGCCTGTTTAAAATTCTTGAGTCTAGATTTTAATACATCATACCTTATTTCTTCTCTAAGCCCTGCTATAAAGCGATATAATATGAACTGAGGTGGGAAAGTTTCAATGGTGGATTGTAGACCTTCAAAGTTGGAAAGGTAAGATGATACCGTGGTTTCTTGCTTGAGTTTGACTAATGTCTCATATGGCTGATCCATTTCTTCATTATTAAATTTGGCCATAATTTCTTCCTTGAACACTTGCCATGAATATTCGCCTTGTGCGTTCTTTATATACCAATTATACAGTGTATTGCCTCTTTCTTGAGATAAAAACAATAAAAGTTCACCTTATATTTTTCGTCTATTTGATAAAAACTGAAGTATGTCTCAACCTTTCTCAGCCAATCAGCAACACTTTCTTCGCCAAAGAAAACAGGATAATCTAGTTTATGAGTTGGCAGTGGTAATTCTTAGGGATGATTTAGTGGATTCAGAAAAGTTCTTGGTGGATTTGTTGCTTGTGGATATACAGGGTAGGCACTTGGAAGATGCAGATCTTGATAGTGCATAGGTGGTTGTGTGGTACTGGAATTAATCTTTGGGTTAGAATGGTTATTTCTGGAATTCTGTTGAACTGGGGATGGGTTGATGGATCGATGTAGAGGCCTATTTTGGGGATTTGAAGCAAGAATGCCTTGCAAGATAGTGGTCGAGGAAGAGGGTTGATTACTGGTGACTTGAAACTTTAGCTACTGCATGTACAAAGCCATGGAATTCATAATATTGTAGATTTCTTCATATTTTGTATTTATTTCCTTTGTAGACCGATCAAGTTTATTGTCCATACCCAGTATTGTTGTTTCAAGCCTTTTCAGCTAAGAAGAGGTTAGACTATTGATTTCTTCTTGTTTTTTCCATGCAACTTCTTGATATTGGATAAAGCAGGTGAGTGTTGATTGGAGAATCACTATCTGGGGGGTCTGATCCGTGCCCAGACCGCAACTTTGATATTAATTGTAATGCTCCATTTTCAGTTGTAGCCATACTAGAGGTGTTTGATGAAATGGGTTAGGTGTTTGATGAATTGAATGGTAAGAATATGGATTGCAAAATAGTATTAGAAGAAAATGGGGAAGATTAGAATAGAAAGGAAGTGCAGGAAAGAAATAACAGGGGAGTTCGATAGATTTCTTGAATTGAGCTAGGAGATTTAGGAGCGAAGAAGGAAGCATATGAACCGGGAGATGATCAGAGAAAGAAAAGAGGATGAAGTAGGAGGTACAGAGGATGAAGACAGAAAACAAGGAGAAGAAGAAGGAGGAACAATGCATAAAAGAATTAACAGAGAAGTAAAGATAAGGTTTGCATTAATTTCTTCATACCAATTACATTGCATGTACCCACTTATATATACATAACCACAAAGTAGAACGTACTTGCAGCTTATACAAGCCCACAGCCCATCAATTACATTTAACCCCACACAACTGACTCAAACACTGGTATATATGCACAAGCATACACACACTTTTTTTTTCCCCTTTCTGTCGGTTAACATTAACTCATCATCTTCATGACTATGATTTTAGGGTTGTTACATTTTCAGTTGTAGCCAATTGTAATGCTCCATTTTCAGTTGTAGCTATATTGAAGGTGTTTGATGGAATGGGGTAGGTGTTTGATGGATTGCATGGTAAGAATATGGATTGCAGAAGAGTATTATAAGAAAACGGGGAAGATTAGAATAGAATGGAAGCGCAGGAAAGAAATAACAGGGAAGTTAGATAGATTTCTTGAATTGAGGTAGGAGATTTAGAAGAGAAGAAGGAAGCATATGAACCGAGAGATGATCAGAGAAAGAAAAGTGGATGAAGTAGGAGGTGCAGAGGATGAAGACAGAAAACAAGGAGAAGAACAAGAAGGAACAGTGCACAACAGAATTAACAAAGAAGTAAAGATAAGGTTTGCATTAATTTCTTCACACCAGTTACATTGTCTGTACCCACTTGTATATACATAGCCATAAAATAGAACGTACTTGCAGCCTATATAAGCCCATAGCCCATCAATTACGTTTAACCCCACACAACTGACTCAAACACTGGTATATATGCACCAAGGTTTTAAATCTCGGATATGGGTCGCATTTTGTTTTGGGGATTTTACAGACTCGATCTCGTATCGGGGGAGATCTCAGACGAGATGAGTCTAACTCGGGGGTTCGTCTCGAATTTTCATCTCGGGCCTGAAAGTTCATATCGGAACAATCTCGGGGTATATGATATGTTAAAAATGATATTTTAACAAAATATTTTTATGAATGCAATCAAAAACGTAACTTAAACTTAAAATGCAAAATAACTTTATTATTCTTTATTTTGCGAAAGATCATTCATACTCTAATTCGTAATATGCTTAAAACAGGAATATTGTTAGACAGGAAACATTAAAAGGATCCAAAACATTAAAATAATCCAGCACAAATAGACCATAAAATACATAATTTCATAAGTAACATGTATGCATTATAAGCATTGTAAAACATGTATGAACATACAATATAGTCATTTAACATGCAAAATGTAAAATAACAAAAGATTGATATGGCTAGATTTGAGTTTTTAATTATAGTTCTAGTTCAAGCACAAATTTAAATTTTAACCAAAAAAACTAAGATCTCGGACGATATTCCAGTATTTCGTCTCGGTCGATATATCGTTCGATATTGCAATATCTCGGGCGATATATTCGAAAGGAGATTTAGAGTGATATTTGCTGTTTCGTTTTGGAAGTAGCCCAAAACGAAATCTCGGAGAAGATCTCGGGCGATATTTGTGAGATTTGAAATAGTGATATGCACAAGCATACACATGCAAATATGCGTACACCAACACTTTTTCTTTTAATTCTTCCCTTTCTGCCGGTTAACATCAACTCATCATCTTCATGACTATGATTTTAGGGGTGTTACATTTTTAGTTGTAGCTAATTGAATTGCTCCATTTTCAGTTGTAGTCATATTGGAGGTGTTTGACGGAATGGGCTAGACGTTTGGTGCATTGCCTTGTAAGAATATGGATTGCAGAAGAGTATTAGATGAAAATGGGGGAAGATTAGAATAGAAAGGAAGTGTAGGAAAGAAATAGCAGGGGAGTTAGATAGATTTCTTGAATTGAGGTAGGAGATTTAGGAGGGAAGGAGGAGGCATATGAACCGAGAGATGATCAAGGAAAGAAAGGAGGATGAAGTAGGAGGTGCAGAGGATGAAGACAGAAAACAAGGAGAAGAAGGGGAAGTGCACATCAGAACTAACAGAGAAATAAAGATAAGGTTTGCATTAATTTCTTCACACCATCTATATTGCCTGTATCCACTTATATATACATAGCCACAACGTAGAACGTACTTACAGCCTATACAAGCCCACAGCCCATCAGTTACATTTAACTCCACACAACAAACTCAAACACCGGTATATATGCACAAGCATACACATGCAAACATGCACACAACACCACTTCTTCTTCTTTTTTTTTTTTTTTTTTTTTTTTTTTTTTTTTTTTAAAATCTTCCCTTTCTGCTGGTTAACAGCAACTCATCATCTTTATGACTATGATTTTAGGGCTGTTACAGTCAAACTTGCGATTAAAAAACAAGATAAGAATTGGCTGGTCAACCGGTTAGATCATCGGTTCATTGAACCATGGAACATAACAGTTTTTGTTCATTAAACCGGTTGGTTCGGGTGTGAGGTCTTTGTGCGAAACAGAATTATCGATCTGGAAAACAGCAGTTCCAAACCTCTAACTCAGCCAATGCCCAGATGCAACCCCTCGTTCTCAAAAGAATCACGACCGTCTATTATTCTATTGTTTTTGCTGACTGTATGAGTTGGGCTAAGTTTTGCAGGCCAATAGTTTGAATTAGCCCTTTTTAATATCAAAGGAAATCATAGGAGGGAAAAGAAGGGGGAAAAAAAAAGGAAAAGAAAAGTCTGTATTTTTTACACATAAAGAAAACGTAAGAACTGACCTGTAATTTTAATACTATACAGACATATCCAACATTACAACAGGCAAAAAAGAAAGTTGGTAATGTTAGAAGAACACAAGTGTAAGTTTCATTTCTTCACAGACCTTCTTCTTGTAAGGCTCCTTATCCAACCCTTTCTCCCTGTACCATTACTTACAATTGCAGCAGGGTGCCCTACACCTGTTTTGTCAGTCTTCTTCCATCGAGCAGTCTGCAGCAGCTGAGCAATCCTCTTTCTCCACCTCAGGCCTCCTTTCGGCTTTACATGCTCGACCATTGTTTTACCGATACTCGATGCAGAATCAGCCTCTGCATCCTTCTTCTTCTTGATTTCCCAGGATGGTTCCCCATTGTCTTCAAACTTTATCGATATGAACGAGTCTGCACAAAAGAATCATACGAGAAAAGCTGAGATACAGGGAGAATAATAAGACAAAGGATGATTCTTTTGAAAGTTCATATGTACCTTCAAGGCTAGCAATGGATTCTTTGTCAGAAATCCTATCTTCTTTATCGTGATTGCGCCGTGACGCTTCTAGACGATGAAGGAGTGAGCTGAAAGCAAAAACTTTTGGAAGTGTTATCGAAGTTTTCTTCTTCAGAACCCTGAATGCTCTATTTGATGAATTAAGTTTAGAAATTGGAGCATAACCTTGTTTTAATACTAAACTGAGCAGTTTTTCTTTCAGACAAAGAGCACATATTCCTACTACTCTTTCTTTTGGATGAACATAGCAGTATGGGTTATTTCCATCTCTAATATAGTTATTCATGTTTTCAGCTGGGAATATTGTGCAGAGAAGAGAGAATGGGCAATATGAGGAGTGGAGCACAAGAATTAAAATAGTTTAGAAGCATATATAGGTGGATGGCTTTTGTAAACATGTGAAAAGTTCGCCTTTTTTTTTTTTTTTTTTTTTTTTTTTGTTTTAATATTATTACTAGCAGCACCACCACTACAACAACTACTGCTGCTAGGATTATTAGGTGACTCCTAAGTCAATATGCATTGAGTTCGCAATACATAATTCAATAATTAGCAAAAATAAAAGTATATATATTGTTGGGATATTTGTTTGATTGTTCTATACCTATGTTGACTTGTACCCATCCTCCAATTTAATGAGTACCATTATAAATTAACACATTAAACTGATGAGAAAATAATGCTAGTAATACTCTCCCTCAAAGAGAGCAGGTTACAGTTGCCCCATCATGGTTGGAAATTAGTGGGGTTCACTGTTCAATCACTAATTCTTACATAATTACTACGCAGGAAAATGGCAAGTGTTGCAAAAGACCGCTACGAAAATTTCTCTGAATTTTTTTAATTTTATTTTTTTAGAAACAAAAGTTTCACCAAATTGATTGTAAATGTATTGTGAACATGAAAAAGTAAATGGGGTTATTAAAATAAAAGTCTGATACCAAAAGGAATTGCTGTGGTTGAGCACTAAATTAGGAGGAATATGCAATAAAAACACACTTTCTGTTTTTGTATGTAAGAATATACATGAATCCCCCAAGACTTTATTAATTATAATTCTTAGTTTACTTTGTTTTTTCTTTCAATAATAATAATAATAACATGACTTCTACCTTTTTTGAGTAAACTTTTTAGCACTTGTTTCTCCAGCTCCATGCCTCAGCATGTGTCCACAAACTTTATTTAATAAAATACTTAAAGTTGCAAGCACTTAAAATTAGCAGTTGTAAATTGAATGAAAAAGTCATTGTTCATGCAGAAAGGGGGAGAATTTACGACAAATAATTGAAGAATTTGGACAGCGAAACACTTGTCTTGTTGTTACTGAATATAGTAGGGCATCCTATAGTCATATAATGTTGAAAAATAGAATTAACAAACCAACATATATTGAGAGGAGACAATTATTTGAAGTTATGTCCATCAATAATATCCATGTTAGGCATTTTGACTAGATAACAATACTTTTAAACTGAACACCTATATACAGAAAGCTAAATCCTACATATAACATCACTGATTCACAAGAGTAATATGCGAAAATTATGTCCCAACAACTACACTCATGAATAGAACATCTTGCAATAATTAGAGATCAGTCCAGATCTAGAAGAAAAATATGTTGAGGGATGGAGTGGAAGCCTTATCTTAGAAGAATCCAAGAAAGAAAAAGGAAAGTTGGCATGGGATAATGCAATCACTTGTATTTTTGTTCATTGAATGAGAAAAGTGAGGCATTGGCTTTGCAATGGATGAGGAAAAAGTGTCATGTTTATCAGGATTACCCATCTACACACATGGAAAACATAATGGTGTGGTTCTAGATTGAA
This sequence comes from Allium sativum, assembly GCA_030737875.1. Lineage (NCBI taxonomy): Eukaryota > Viridiplantae > Streptophyta > Magnoliopsida > Asparagales > Amaryllidaceae > Allium > Allium sativum. The sequence goes on from CM060912.1 coordinate 616,235,831, forward strand.
TTTCTCTCTTCATTCCACGACCAGTGTCATGTTCAAGTTCATCCCAGTCGAAAGGCTGTTATGGTAACGGTAAATTTACCATTATCAGTCGATGGTAACCATTTTTGATTGAAATCGGTATATTAGTCAAAACGGTATGATTAACCATTACCATATCATTATTAGTCGATCGGTAACCATTTTTGATTTAAACCGGTATACTAGTTAAAACGGTATGGTAACTGTAAATTTACCATTTCTAACGGTAAATTATCGGTAACATTTCTTCAATACCAGCGGTAAATGTAATTTTACCAGTCAATTTAAAACATAAGTATATTCATCTGATATGCTTTATTAATTGTATTTACAATCAAATAAATGATTAAATTTAGTTTAAGAATTCAAGATACAAATTTTGAAGGGCAAACGGTAATTTGTCATTATAAATGTAACGGTTACCAGATAATCGGTTTATCGGTCGATTGGTAACGATAACGGTAAGCAATTCTGACTTACCAATAAAAACGGTACAATAATGATATTTGTTAAATGATAACGGTAACCATTACCATAACAACCCTATATATGACTAATATTGAATTGGACACATGGGATGGCCAATACGAAGACAGAGGAATTGATCTGTAAGTGTAGAACTGTAAGTGAACCACGCAACATACACAAATGCAATCATAATGATTGGGCTTAATCCTAGCAAGTCAGATCCAAATCAATAACAGTTTTTTGAAAAAAAAGATGAATAGTAATTAGGAGTGTTCTGGGATTGTTTGTTGTCATATCTGTGGTAAACATGTGATGTGGTTCTGTGACTTCTGTCTGTACATGTTTCTAATTCTGTTTTTTTTTTTTGCCTGTGCCCATATCTACTGGTAGCTAGCTACAGGAATTGGTTACTTCTGTTTTCTTACAGGTCAAAAGAAAAAGTGAATTTTGTATTTCACAGACATATTTTCCTCCTAGATAGTAAGTTTCTGATCAAAATGTTGGTCTGTTGCCTTGGAGAAAGAAAAACAAGCCGTGATGATTTCCTGCATTTTAATCATTTAGAGCAAATCCAACAGTAACTAAGAAACAGTGAATATGATGTGTGATCTCATGATATAATTTCCTCTTCCAACCTAGCCACCATTCACCAACATTCAACACCTAGATTTTTTTTAATTTTGTAAGTAGTCAAGATTTCATAAAGCCGGATTACTGAATATATACGTGAGCTTCAGTATATTGAGATGGTTTTACGTAGCTGAAAATATGTAGATAAATAACCGCCCTTATAAATTGTATTGGTTTACAGTTGAGCTCTTTATATCAAAGAAGTAAATTTCAACTTGCTTCTACTACCGTTCTTTCGTTTTAAGTGGGCAAAGCACTTGAACTTTTTTTGTTTCACACCCAGATGGAAAAAAGACACACAATCACGCAAAAATATCATAATGTGTAAAATATGCTCAGACAAGGTTAAATAAAATTTTATTCTTAAGATAATCTTAAGAGGAGGTTTCATGTTTGGGATTAAGGACAAACACGTTGCAATAGTCCAATATTTTAAATTTGAAATTTCAATCACGTTTGTTTTGAAGATCTAAAAGACATGATTTCGTATCTCGAACGGGATGACTGCATCTTTGCGCCCATCTTATTAGATTTACATCTTGGATCATGAAGTTCGTTTTGAGAATTATATTTTTTCTCTAAAACAGATTTGCATTCATAATAATATCTATAATTACTACCTAAGAAATAATAATTTTCACTTGATTTTCTATTTCGTTGTTTCTACTCTGAATCAATCAATTCTACTTTTAATTGATCTAAATTGTTCCATGATCCAAAATCAAGCAATAACATATAAAATTGAACGTTTATATAAATTGAACTTTTCTATCGAATTCGATTAAATTATTAATAGAAATTTTTTCTTGATTCTTTAACAAATCAAACCAACATGAAATCACACTTAAATGTCTATCAGATTGAATCCGTTCATCTTCTGGTTTCAAAATCAGTCATGCAATAACAATATTTATCATATTAAAATATGATAGGAAAAAACATCCAATAATGGATAAGGGATAAAATACAAGATTCACTCACATGTTTTTCTTAACCGGTATTAAATTTAAACTTCTTATTTCTTCTCTTTCTCCTTAAATAAATTTTCATCCTACAATAAAGATCTCTTGTCAAATGACAAAGTTAGACAGAAATACGACGAATAAGATAGTTATGGCTCGTGAAATTTTAAGTCAAAGTTGAATTTTCAAATCTAATCGAAATAGATATCAGTTCCCCTCAAATTATTTCAAGTGACTCTTATTATATCAGAAAGTAGTTGGATAAATCTGCGCAAATCCTAAAAATAGTTTTTGTGTAATAGGTCATATCTTGAATTTTGTGCATTCGAATACTGGGACATTAGCAGAAATTTATAGATCGATTCAAGTGAACGACTGAGAGAACTAAAAAACAAGATTAGAAGTAGTCGTTCACTGGATTCAGAATAAAATTTGGAGCAACATCTGTGCTTAAGCATAGGAGAGACATTAATGGATAATTTCTGGAGGTACGAAGCAATCATGTGAACCCTATATTATGTGGGTATGTAGGCAATATGAGGAGTTCAGACCTTTATAAAAGCATAAATCAGGCAGGGCTTAAGGCATGGTGTAAATATATTTGTAATGTCAACTATTTTATTCTAGTTATGAAAACAAAATTACCTTTTTACAAGTGATTATAGTTGAAATTTGAAAAAGGAAAATCTTACGACTGAAAAGGAAGCAGAGACCAGTGAGCTCACATGCTGCCTACTTGGGACTGAATTTGAAAAAAAACAATAATTGACACAAGTTCTTCTATCTCTGCTCCTCTCCTTATTCTTGTTATTCATCAAGTGTCAGAAGGTCTTGCTCTATAAAATAACCACCAAAAACTTTTGCACTGTACCAAAGTTTATACAGTCATTAGGAAACATATCTCTGGCAATTGGTATTTGCAACCCATCTTCTTTAGTTTAGGGATAAAACTTTTAGATAACTGCAGATATACAGAATTCATACAAAGTTACAAACACAATTTGTACCCTATAATTTTCTCACGATGATTTTAATTTTTTCTCATGACATTCTTTGCTTGACATTTTAATCAATTTTTGAGTAAATACCCAACATCAGCCCAGCTTTTTCCTGCTTCTTTTGTACCAGTCCTACTTATAACTTCTCTAATTCTAGTATGGCCTTCGAACTTACCTAAAGTATCATAGATATTTGACAGAGAAGTATATCCTGATGCATTGCACAATGAATATAGAAGTTCCTTACCGTGATCTCCTTTTTGTTCAATCAAAGCACTAAGAATTGAATTCCTTATATTTTCATCAGGCTTAAAGGGCATATATCTAACCATCTTCCTTGCTTCATCAAATTTATTATCTCTGCATAATATGTCTACCATACAGCAATAATGCTCTAAACCTAAAGCTAACAAATTTTTCCTTCGCATTAAGTTGAATATATTGAATGCCTCTTCTACCAAACCAGCATGCCTGCAAGCTGAAAGAACTCCAAGAAATGTTATATTGTTGGGCTTTTCTCCTGATTCAATCATATTATAAAACATCTTGATCGCATCATTCGCTCTTCCATTTTGAGCACAACCAACAATCATTCCAGTCCAACAAACTATATCCTTTTTTAAACTAGTGTTGAATATTTTGAGTGCATCGTCAATGTTACCACATTTTGAATACATATCAGTAAGTGATGTAAGGACAACATACTCTGAATCAGTTCCTATCTTGAATGAGATGGCATGAACTTGTTTGCCGCCTATAAGACTCGGTAGACTTGCACAAGCTTTGAAAATGCTACACACGGTAAAATGATCTACTACCATTTTTGAACGTATCATATCCTTGAATAGAGAAAATGCTATATGGTTCGAACCTTGTTGAACGCATACCGAAATTATCCCTGTCCACATAATCAGATCTTTATTCGGAAATATGTTAAACAAGTTCAGTGAAATGTCTAACTTTCCACAGGTAGCATACAAATTTATGAGAATACTACCAATAATTTCTTCTGATTGATATCCATAAGTATAAAGTAGACCTTGAACTTGGAGGCCCATTCTAATGTTTTGTAGATTACAACAAGCCTTTAAAGCAGTAGAAAATGTAAATGGATTGAGCTCAGAACCAGAGCTATGAATTTCAGTAACTAAATCAAGTGCAAGTTTTTCATAACCATTACTAGCAAGTGAAGAAACCATTGAATGACACAACGATAATTTATCAGAAATATACATAATCTGTTTTGAGTACTCACCATACAAATACTTCGCATCTTCTATACGACCAAATTTCAAATACATATCAATAAGTGATGATTCAGTGGAGAAAAAAATTGCAAAACCCGATTTAATAATGTAACTATGTATTTGTTCTCCTGGTTTCTCAAATTTAGAAGAACCGCAAACTTTTAAAACGCATGGAAAAGTGAAGTTATCCAGCTTAAAACCATGTCTATGCATCAAAGATACAAAATGTAATGCTTTTGTATCATCTGTTTCCGCAAAGCCAGCAATCATAGTATTATAAGAAACAACATCGGGTTCCGAAACCTGCATAAATAAATTCTCGGCCTCAACCATATTGCCAACTCGAGCATACCCAGAAATGATCATGTTCCACGAATTCAAATTTAACAAACAACTTCCATCAAAAACTCTTCTTGCATCATCCAAATTACCACACTTAACATACATATCAATAACTGCATTCCATAAAACAGGATCAAAACATGTATGATTTTGTTCCAGTATACGGTTATGGATCCATTTACCCATTTCAAGATTGCCCAGCATTGCACAAGCCTTAAGAGAGATGGAAAAGGTGAAGCAATTTGGCTCTTCTAACGCATTATCCAACATATGTCTAAAGGTTTTTAATGCATGCTCCGGATTTCCAGCATTCACATGTGAAGTAATGCAAGAAGTCCAAGTAATAACATTTCTTTCAGGCATTTCATCAAACAATAGTTGTGCATCGTTGTAAAGTTTCAAATCCACATACATTCCCATTATATTGTTTGCAATGAAAACGGAGTGTCTATGCAAACCATGTTTAATGAGTTGGGAGTGTAAGGACTTGCCTTTATTAATAAAAAGTGATTTACCGCATTCTTTCAAAGCTCTGGAAATGCCACCAAAATCAGAAGCAAGCAATAGCGGTATGAATGCGTTAGAATTTAAGCTGCGTTTGACAGCATTCAGCATCAATTTCTACGTCTAGCTGATTATAATGATGCAGCTGCGTTACCGTGTCAATGAGCAAGCTTTCGGTTGTCAACCGAAATTCATAAAACGTCACCTATAGACGAAGACTAAGCAAACTTTATTTGTACAATGCCATCTCCAACCAAGAACGAACATGTATAAAACCAAATAAACCACCAAACCAATTGAGTTTCGATTGATTGGCTTTGATTTTGTTGTGCTAGCTGATTGATTGGCTTTGATTTTGTTTTTGTAATGACCAGCTAAAAATACATCAATTTTTCATTCTAACAACATAACATGGTTGTTAAAAATGAATATTGTTAATCCTACTCAAAAAATAAATAAATAAATAAATAATAAATAAAAAAATCAGCGAGACTCATATTTTATTTTGACTCCATCAAAAATTAAATTAATTTTTTTTAAGGGCTAAACATTAAATAAAAAAAAACACGATTTTACCCTCCATTCAAATACACAAAACACCTTAAAAATCAATAAGGATATACCGAAATTTAGTACAAATTTTGGCAATAACATGCCGAAAATAGTTCAACTAAAGAAAAATTAAAATCCTACATATTTGGCGGTAGTACATCGGAAAACACGATTTTGTTCGGTGGTATGTCACTGAATTTGTGTTATTGTCATAAACCGACGCGTTCACCAAATTCGGCAAGTACATACCGTTTAATTATTTAACTTTAGCTCGCTGTCAACGAATATATCGTTTATGGCGAAAAACAGTTCTCTATTTTTTCTATTAAATTATTACCTTTTCAGTGATTTATTCAACATGTCGTTCATTTTTTTGAGTAAAAAATCATGTTGTCGTCTTTTTCAAAGTTAGAATTTCATTAGAAATTGGTTCCTCCATGAAAAAATGATTAATTGTTTACTTTGAGAAGAAGAAGATGGTTAGGGTTTAATGAACAGTAAAATGTAATTAGGATAAAATAATAAAATGACATTTTGGTCTATATTTTTCAAATTGTTAAGGGGGGTCTATGTTAAATGATCCTCCCTTAGTAATTATTATTTTTTTTAGAAAATGACCTCTGCTTAACCGTTTTTGGAGTGGCATTAACAATATAAAACATTGTGAATTTAGTTTCAACTAGTGGTGTGATGCTAAAGTCATACCATTTTGTGTTTCTAACTACTGCGCCATGGTGTTCATATCATAAACTGAAATGCTTTTAGTAGCACATTTTTTATTCGTCGAATTTAGTTTTCAATATTTGAAAACATAACTAACCAATTAAACTAAATTTAGAAATTAAGTTATTTTAAAGTTAAAAATATTACGACTGGTATTGCTGTTAATTACAATATTTTAGTTAATAAGAATATAATTTTTCTTTCAATTCATAGAATTTAATTGTTGAAATAAATCTTCTTTAAGGGCGACGACCGCGTCTCCATTCTCTTCGTTATCTTCTTGTTTCCATAATAATCATTCCTCTCTATGGATTTCTTCTTCTAAATAAACGATTCATAGCTCTTGAGCCTATGCAGAAGTGGTTAGAGTTGCGAACCCTAATCGTATTTGGGTGAAAACTCATATCCCAAAGATGCAAAGCATCAGAAATCGGCGTTGTTTTAGATGTGGAGATTTAAACCACTTGGCGAAGGATTGTAGAAATCTAATTCAATGCTATAATTATGGACGTTCTGGGCATCAAAGTATTGATTGTTCTGATTTCTTTAAGGCAAATCAACATACGAGTTACTAAAATTTAATTGTCTGCAATTATGTCGCAAAATACTTGTTTTTTTGAGTATATTCGAAGAGACTATATCTCTTCAGAGAGAAGAAGGTGCTTACCGTTTAATGGCGATGGGTTGGCATGTGGAAGAGATGGTGGACGGTTTATTATGGTAAAAGTTGGAGTCTGTTGATTCAAGATTGAGATTGAACATCTATCATCCACTTCCAATACCACTGGAGAAAAAAGAACATGCTTTATCATTCTGTATGTTCTTCTGAGATTAAAAAAAATATTCATGGTTTCTGGTTCAAGGAGAAAGGTAATAGGCTTCTAGATGATATATTATATCATCTCGATGTTATTAACACGGCTATAAACTGTAAGCCTATGTTTGTTCGGACTTTGAGAGATCAGCAGAGATGTCGCGAAAGGGTCTGCAGTTTCTGGTGATGACTCAACAGTGAAACAAAGGTCAACAATATCAACTTTAGAAGACAATATTATGGTGGAATTTGTAGTTTTTGTTTTCTGATGGTCGAAAGTTAGATGTTATGAAATTCGACCCTAATATTATGCAGTGTATGGCCTTCAACTCTTTAAAAATACGGATCCGTTTATTCCATGTTCGAGATTGAGGGAGATTTGTTTGGCTGTGGAGGCTATGTCTGTGTCATTGCATCGTGATGATATGGATAACACAAATTTATTTGTGAGTAAGGGAGGTTTTCGTGATGGTGGGGTTACTGATGCTTTGAATAGAGAAGTTATGGCTGATTGCTCTTGTTGCCCTGCTAAAGGTAATGTATTATTCAACAGTTTTGAAATATTGAGCTATATTGGGGATATAGAATTTATTATTGGTAGAATGATTAGGAATGTAATATATGGACTAAAGAATGGATATAATGGTTCTGTGGTGTTGACAAATAAGGAATCTAATTTGAATTATATGTCAGAAAGGGACAGTAAAAGTGTTGATGAGAGAATTGTTATGAATGCTGATTCGTCTATGGGGAGTAGTGGGAATGCTGTTTCGTTTTTTAAAACGTGAAAGTTTGGTTTTTGGGGATGTTAAATATTTTATTGCTGATAGATTTGTTGGGGAGAATTTGTAGAAGCAGGTGGAGTCTGATAGTTTGATAGGGGTTTCGAACACTTTGATAAGTTAGTTGATAATGTAAGTTTATCCTCATTTCCAATCAATAATTCTTTGGTGTATGAGAGGAGCGAGGAAAATACAGCAGGTATTAGGGATACACCAGATCGAGATTCTTTGATTAATGTTGTCAAGGGGGGCCAAGTCAATTATTGTGCAGTTTGGGAATTTGAACTAGTCGCTGGTGAGGGAAGATGTACTTCATGGGTTTGTGGAAACTGGATATACCAGTTTTGATATTGTTGTGGCCGAATTTACTATTTCATTGTTAGTTGGAAAGACGAGTATTGTGCCTATATCAATGTTGCCTGGTCCCAGTTGTTCATTATCTCCGATGCTCAGTGAGTTGATGAAGAGTGTAGGGTTTTCATTAGATGGTATAGTGAGGTAGTGAAGTTTGATTTGGGATTGGATAGCTTAGTGACTATTCCTAACAGAGCCGTGATATCCTCACCTACTTCGTTTAGAAGGGGTAAACGGAAGAGGGGCCCCCCTGCTAGTGGACAAGTTCGTCGCAGTGCTAGGATCAGATCCATTGCCTCATCTTCATATAGTAGAAACCCTGATTCGAATGCTAGTAGTAGCACTTCGAATTCAGGCTCAGGTATGATTTCTGTTTATGAAAGTAGCTATACACCATTTACATTAGTTAGCTTATCCACTAGTCAGTTATGTCAGTTAGCTGATGATACAACATTTATTTTTTCTGATATTGAGTTAGATGCTGATTTTATTAGAAATAGAGAATTAGAGAGGGTTAATTGTTTTAGATGTTGAGATTAGTTAGTTAGAACATTCTGGTCTTAATGATCTTAAAAAATGTGATAAAATTAGAGCATTTTTTAAGGATTATCATATTGATCTAGCGTTATTGCAAGAGACAAAAATTGATAACCCTGATTTAAGATTTTATATGAGATTGGGGGGTTCTCATTTCTGTAATTGGCCTTGTCTATCTGCTATTGGTAGCTCAGGGGGATTAATGATTGGTTGGTAGGAAAATCAATTTAGACTTCTTCAAGATATACCTAAGAAGCATTCCCTTCATATTTTATTATCCTCTCAAGTGGATAATACTATTCTGGGTATTACTAATGTATGCAATCCTCATACATAAATTAAGAGGAGAATTTTGTGGGATGAATGTATAGATTTCAGAAATCTTGTCCCTGATAAATGGATTTTGGGGGGGGGGGGTATTTTAATGTTACTAGGTTTTTGGGAGAGAGATCACCTCGAGAAGGTGATTCTCTGATATGGAGGAATTTAACGAATTTGTTTCGGACAACAATATGATTGAAATGCCATTAAATAACAAATCGTTTACTTAGTCTAATGTGAGAGAAGTCCCATCTTTTGCTCTATTAGATAGATTTTCATAAGTAATGAGATTGAGGATAGGTTCCCTTTTTGTAGAGTAAAAGGATTGCATTTTTTATATACGGATCATTGTCCTATCATTCTTTCATGTGAATCAAATTTCTCCATTAGCAATAGCTTGAAATTTGAGGAAATGTGGCATTAGATTCTAGTTTTTCTAATTTAGTCGCTTTTAAATGGAATTCATTATTTTATTTTAAGAATATTATGTTGGTAATTCTGCTAAGATATTTACTGCGAAGTTAGGCAAACTTAGATTTTTTTTCTTAAACGATGGAATAAGTATGTATTTGGTGGTGTTAGAATTAAAAAATATAAGATTATGAATGAGATGTTTGATTTAGGTAAGATTAGTGAGAATAGGCTACTTAATCCTAATGAGCGTGATAAACTTTACAGCCTTACGAATATTTTAAGTTGATACTAGAGAAATGCGAGGTTATGTAGAAGCAAATGGCTCATATACAATGGAATAAAGTGGGAGATAATGATACAAATTTTTTTCATAGTGTGGCTAATAAGAGAAGACGTAACAATTTCATTCATTCTATTTTTGTTGATGACATAGAATTGGTTGTGCAAAAATAATTAAATGAAGCTTTTACTAACTATTATAGGCAGATTTTTAGATCAGAAATTAAGATGAGGATTAATGTTAAATGGAATGCCATTTATCCTTCTTATTCTAAGATTGATTCATTAGATTTAGATAAGCCATTCTCTGAACAGGGGATTTGGAAGGCTATTAATGATATGCCTAGTGATAAAGCTCCTG